>CM070724.1:13138344-14420395 GCA_036346275.1 Otatea glauca
GGTCGTATTACTCGGCGGCGTGCTGTGGAGATCTTGCGGTGGCGCGCGGCGCAGCGGCCAGCAGCGACACCTTACTTCCTCCGCCAGGGCAAGGTTGAGGGATCGTTCCCGCTCGAGATCGACCTGGTCGATCGAGCTTGCGCCAGCGGTCGGCGTGACCTTGGGTGGCGGGCGGGCTCGGCCCGAGCAATGAAAGGGCTCGTACCTGTTGCCCAGCTTAGAGAGGTGTGGACGGACCAAAGGACGGTGGGAAGCTCGTCCACCCAGGTCTGACCGCGCTGACCGAGATCAGTAAAAACTCATTTCTTGATGCCTTGGACGAGTTGTCCGTTGGCGCGCTCAACCGCCCCGTTGCTCTGAGGATGGCTCACCGAGGCATAGCAGACCTTAGTCCCCATGTCTGCGCAGAACTCTTGGAACAGCTCGCTGGTGAATTGTGTCCCATTATCGGTGATGATCCTGCGAGGACTCCATACCTCGTGACCACCAAGGCGGAAGAACCTTACCGTGGCTTTGGCATTGATAGCGGAGATCGGCTCAGCCTCGATCCACTTCGAGAAGGTGTCGATGGCGACGAACAGGAATCTCTTCCTCCAAACTGACCTCGGGAAGGGGCTGAGGATGTCGAGGCCCCACGTAGAGAATGGCTAGGAGAGGAATGATGCGCAGGCGTAGGCGGTTGTCGACCCGCCGAGCATGGGCTGGCGAGGCCTAGCAAGCGCGGATGATGCCTTGGCATCCCCGAGCGCTGTCGGCCAGTAAAATCCCATCTGAAATGCCTTCCCGACCATTGTCCTGAAAGAAGAGTGAGCGCCGCATAGGCCAGAATGTATGTCGCTGAGCAAGTACTTACCCTCCTCGGGAGTGATGCATTTTGACAAAATGCCTTGGCTCCTCGACGATAAAGCTGCTCGTCGACGAGCCTGTACGAGCTCGCACGGCGTCGGATCCTGCTCCTCTCGGTCGGATGCGAGAGCTCCAGATCCAGGAACTTGCGATCGGGTCCATCCATGAGGGGACACTCTCGAGGAGGGCCACCGGGTCTTCCTTGTCGGCGACGGATGGCGTGGCCAAGGTCTCGAGGATGACGTCCGGCGGGAGCTCATCACCGGACGATCCGAGCCTAGACAGGAGGTCGGTGGTGGAGTTGTCCTTTCTTGGCACATGCTGGATCTTCAGGTTTTGGAACCATCTCTCCGTCTTGCGTACCTCGTAGGTGCTTGGCGTGCGGTCCAAACAGCGATAGTCTTTGTTGTATCGATTGGCGGCAGCCGGAGTCCCTTTAACAACGGGCGATTGCATGCCTAGGGGCTTGAATGCTCGCAGGCCAGCCAAGAGGGCCTCATATTCTGCCGTGTTGTTGGTTGCGGGGAAATCAAAGCGGAACACATACCTCAGGTGGTCACCCTGAGGGGTGATGATGAGGCGCCAGCCCCCGAGCGCTCAAACGACCTTGACCCATTGAAAAACATGGTCCAAGGGTCTTCGACCTTGACCTCGGGCTCGGGGGCAAGCTCGGTTGTTTGCTCGACCACGAAGTTGGCCGACGTCTGCGATTTGATGGCGGTGCGGGCCACGAAGCGGAGGTCGAACTCGGTCGGTTCCATGGCACATTTAGCGTCGACCTCCGGCCTCCGGGTTCCTGAGAATCTCCCTGAGTAGGAGCCTGCTCGGGATAACCACCTCATGCGCTTGGAAGTAGTGCCGAAGCTTGCACGAGGCCATGAAGAGGCGTGAGGAGCTTACGGACGGTGGCGCTCTTTTGGCCCATGAAGCACCTCGGCCGGCGTAGTAGATCGGATCTTGTCGCCCACCGCTCGGCTACGAGGATCGCGCTAATGGCACAGTCGCGTGGCGCGGTAGAGCAACAACACTTCGCCTGCTGCGAGTCGTCAGCAGAGGTAGACTCGAGAGGTATGCCTTGAGTTCGTTGAAGGACATTTGGCCCGAAGTCCACTCGAAGCCCCATACTGCGGAGATCACGAAGAAGGGCAACCCTCGCTCGCTGAGCCGGGAGATAAAGCCAGCGAGACTCTGGACATGCCTTACCGAAGTCGGGGAGCCATCTGCTCGATTGCCTCGATCTTCTCCGGGTTCGGGCCCACGCCCGAGCCCCCAATCATGTAGCCGAGCACTTTTCCGGATGTCGTGCGAAGGCGCACTTCGGGATTAAGCGATGCGAACTTGTTTAGGCGCGAGAGGGTCTCAGCTAGATCGTTGACGTGGTCAGCCTCGGAGGAGCTTTTGACGATGATGTCGTCGACGTAGACCTCCAGGTTTCGGTCGATCTGCAGGTCGAAGGTCTTGACCATCAGCCGCTGGAACATTGCGCCTGCGTTGCGGAGACCGAACGACATGGTCGTGTAGTAGAAGGTTCCGAACGGCGTGATGAAGGCGGTTTTGTCCTCGTCTTCCACGACGAGCTTGATCTGGTGGTAGCCGGAGTAGGCGTCGAGAAAACTCAACATCTTCGCGTTGGGGCTGGAGTCCACGATCTGGTCTATGCGTGGAAGAGGGAAGTTATCTTTGGGACACGCAGCATTTAAGCCCGTGTGATTGACGCACATTCTCCATTTCCCGCCTTTCTTTTGCACAATTGAGAGGTTGGCGACCATTCGGAGTAATTGACCTCACGAATGAAGCTGCCTTCAAGAGCTTATCAAGGTGCTCCTTGATTATCGCGCCTTCTCGGAGAGAAGCACTGCGATTCTGGCGCGCGGGCTGCGGCTGGCTTTTTTGCGGTTGTGCTCGATCACCTCTGCAATGGGACCCCGGCATGTCCTTTGGTTCCCATGCAAAAATACTTTTATTATTTCGAAGGAAGGTGATGAGCTCGTATTCCTATTTTGGGTCGAGCTGAGCGGAAACGTAGGTGCACTTGCCCGAGCTTCCCTCCTCGAGTTGCACGGTCTTGGTAGGGCCACCGAGCTGGATTGCCGCCTTTTGACGGGCGCTCTTCGGGGTCACCTCGGGATCCTGCTGAGGCAGCATACCTGCGAGCGCCAGGTCTTTTCCTCGCAGTCGTGCGTCGCCTTGAGGTCGCCGCGGACCGCTATGACGTCGTCGGGCCCCGGGAGCTTCATACACCGGTGCCCGTAGTGATTTGCGGCCATGAACTTGATTAGGGCCGGCCGCCCGAGGATGGCGTTATAGGGGAGGTCGCAATCTACAACCTCGAAGGTGATCAGCTAGGTGTGGAAGTTTCTTAGAAGTCGCCAAGGTGTGGCGGAACCACTGCTGAGCGAGTTGTCGAGCTTCTTGGTACGATGTCGAAGAAGGGGACCGCTATATTCTTGATTTTCGTCCGGGGTATCTGCATCCGGTCCAACAAGGCGCCAAGAGCGGAGTTGAGAGCTTCCTGTAACCATGATTCGCCGACGAAGCGGCGTTGCTTATGGTCGGGGCAACGACAAGGGCGGTCTTGAAGTCTTGGGACTTCCCCGGGGGAGCATCGTCCCTGGAGAAGGTGATGGGAACACCATCCCAACTGCAGGGTTGGTCGGTGGGCTTCCCGACGGTGGCTTGGTACACGTGCGGCGGTGTCCTTGGCTCGCCGGGACGATATGCGAATAGCCACAAGATCACATCCACACGCGGTCGCCTTCTTTGGAACTCGGTCAAGGCACCTTGGTCCTCCCCGGTGTCGTTTCCGCCGGGCCGCTCGTCGCCCCTCGGGAGTGTGGGCATCTCTCCGTGCCCTCTATAAAGCGTCCGCTTATGCACCACGCCACCGCAACTGCGTGTCGTGACCGTGGGTGATGGAATGGGCAGAATTTGTCGGCGTCGAGGCGGAGCTGTTCCTCGTCGCCCCAGGGTTGGTCGTCGGCCCGAGAGGTCCCGGCCCAACCTTGCCCGATTAGGGCCCAGCGGTGCTAACTATGAGGCCGTGGCGATTTTGCGGTGAGGCCCTCGGCGGCCGGTCGGTACGCTTAGTCTCTTTGCGCCTGTTGTCGATTGCGGCGACCACGCCAGGCGGCCTCCTCGGTGCCCGCGGTCTTTCCCGCTTCTTGTCGTGCGGGGCTGGACCTCCTTCCTTGGCGTCGGAGGGCCCGCCTCTTCAAAGGCGGTAGAGCTTGCCTCGGTCGTAGTCGTGCTTCGGCGGATGGCGTCGTCGTGTCTGCGTAACGCTCGCCATGCGGAATGACTTGTTGACGGTGAGCCTTGTAGCGATCTCGAGGTCCTCCGTGAGGCGTCTGTCGCGGACACCGACCTTGAAGGCCTTGATGACGGTCTCATCAGAGACGTTTGGGATCGAGTTCCATGCGCGGGTAAACCGGTGCAAAAAGTCTCGGAGGGGCTCGCTCTTTCCCTAGATGACACGGTACAGGTCCCTTTCCCGTCCAGGCCGCTCGTAGCAGCTCTAGAAGTTGGAGTGGAGGGCGCTCCGCAACTGGCACCATGACCGGAAGGTGCCTGGAGCCTGGTTGAAGAGCCAGGTGCAGGCGGCTCCGTTCAGGACGGTGGGGAGATAGTTGGCCATCGCGGCCTCGTCCCCGCCGACTGCCAAAATGGCGGTGGAGTATATGGGGAGGAATTCCGCAGGGTTGTTTGTCCCGTCGAACCGCTCCGTTATTGCCGGCTTGAACGGCCGGCCGGCGGCGCACTCGGCGAGTCGTCTCGAGTCTGCCGGGGCAGCGCGTAAACGCAGGTCGCCGCCACCGCCATTCTTGGCATCGGAATCGTCGTTTACCAGCAAGGGAAACTCGAGACAGCAGCGCACCCCGCGCCGACCGCGACGGTTAGCAAGAGCGACGTTGGGACGGTGGCGCGGCGATCGTCGTGAACCTTACGGCGCTGGCGGAATGTCAGAAAGGCCTCGGGCATTATCGCTTTCGGCGAGCATCACTGTTGCTCTGCTACTGGCGGGTGTGCCCGCGCGCCACGTCTTCCCCCTGGCGAGGCGGAATGGATGGTGACTGATGAGGACATCACTTCTATGGATATAGCCACACCTGCAAATCCATCACCTACGCATCAATCGGTCCCCGTTGCTGTAATACATGGACCGATTACTCGAGCTCGCGCCGTCAACTCAATTACGAGGTGAATTGTTCCTCGGGCTTCATACGAATATTTTAATGGATGGAATGCTATTTAATTCTTGTGATGATGTCCTTTGCCTCAGGAACTTGGGTGAGAACCAACCAAGATGAAGGATAGAAGAGAAGTGCGAGTTCGGTTCAGATTCAACTCAGGACAGGGCTGACTTGTTTCGCCGCCACGGCTACATCCGGACTCCGTTTTGGGCGTTCTTGTACTTCACTGAAAGCTTATCAAGTCTACTTTCCAACGGATCTGGAATCACATCAAACTCCTTCTTGAGTTGACGGGAATCGTTCAATCAAGCAGCGTCACTTTTTCAGTCCAAGTCAAAAGTGGGCCTTTGGCCTTGTAACAAGGAAAGCCCACTTAAGGCTGCACCTAGGGTTCCTAGACGCCTCTCCACAATAAAAACAGCCAGCCGCTGCCATTAGATGGGGGTTTTTTAGATCAAAGATAGCGATTGCTACTTCTTGTAATCGCGTGTTGGCTAAACCGCCAATTACTTGTCATCGAAACCCCTCTTTTGTGATTCGAATGAACTCGTGGTTTCAATTATAATTTGAGTGCTTGTTCATCTTGTTCTTGCGTGTTCTTGATTGCTTGCGAGGACAAAGGCCTTCGTGGTCGAGTTGATCGTGCACGGCAAGATCAATAACAACTTCGAAGTCGGTGTAGCGATTGCTAAGGCGCATCGTGCAGGGGCGGTGTAGTCGGATCGCCATAGCGTCTTCTTCCACCCAATCGAATCTATCCTCTCTCATCGAAAGGTGGGACCTATCCTCCTATCACGTGGTATCGAGCTCAAGGTTGATCGGTGAGAGATTTTTTCCCCATCCATTATTTTACCTACAGATCCGAAAACCATAAAAAAAAACAAATAGGCGATTAGATCTCCTTGTCCAAAACAGTTTGTGCCCTTGCTTTTGCTACTTTAGTTCTCGGCTTGTTGAATTTACTGGTTTGCTTGACGAGTCAAGTTGCTGGTCTTTAGTTTCATCCTTTAGAGTTTGAGTTCAGGTCATGTTTTGTCACGATTGCGTTCATAATTTGAGTCGTATTCATTAGTAGATCGATCGGAGTTGAGTTTGTTTCTCTAGTAGTGTGGAGATCAAATTGGGTTGCCGATTTCCTTGCTTTGTTTACTAATCCGCTTGATTCTCTGTGTTTACCAAAATAAATATCAGTTTCCAAATATATATATATAAAAAAAAGAGGCCGGTGCAGATACAAGAGCCGCACCAAATCAAGGAGTTAAAAAAAAAAGGCAAGTGCATATAGAAAAGCCGCACCAAATCAGAGAAGAAAAAGGCAAGTGCAGATTTCAAAAGCCGCACTAGATCAATTGCAAATCAAAGTTCAGAGAGAGAGAGAGAGAGTATCTTTTAATTACCTTTATACCCCTGGTTTTGCCAAAAGTCCTTTGTGCAAATTTTGTTTTTAGGGTCTCCTGAGTTCATCTAAGAGAGTTTTGTGACCCTCCCAAAAAAAAAAAAACTTGCTGTTTTGGGCGTTTCGGTGACGACGTTTGTGTCTTGGCTCGCGTCTCTAGTACGGTTCGGGACTAGGACCAGCACGGTACCGTCGTAGAACGTTTATTTAGCTTGCTGTGACTAACGTGGTGAAGGTTACTCCTTGTGCTATTTCAGCCACCTATAGCTCCACAGATTGTCTCCTACTCTCTGAAGTTGTTTGTCTTCTTGGTTGCCAACACCTCCTTGCTAAAGCTTGGTAAGAACAGGTAAGAACTTGTTTGAACAGGTTGAGAGTGAGCGATTTGACACTAGCACACCACTTGTAGATAGGGATAATCTTGTTACTTGGTGTTAGCCTTTTTTTCTTTGTTTTCTCTAACCATGGCAGGATCGGAGCCGATAAAGGGGACAACATTCACCTCGCACACGGGGATCGTCACAGACTTGGCGCCAAATGAGGCTTCACACCGATCGCTTGATGAGGGCGTTCGTGTTACCAATGACCGCCTTGGTCAATTGGAGGCGATTCAAATTGACACCAACACCAAAATCACCGCGTTGGAAGTTTACGTAGGCGCAATCAACACCTCCCTTGCGGCATTCTTGCAGCGACTTGAGGAGAGGATCGTGGGCGCTTGCTGATGGACATGTGAGCAGCGTTGCGGGAGACAATGAACAGGACTATGCAGCGGACACGAAGTTGAGGAAGAGGAGGATGATAGGCCACAACGCGGCTACACCGCAACCGCCATGGTATGGGTTTGCGACCACCACGACGACAGGTACGTGAACATGATGACTCCCTAGGATCAATCAAATTCAGCATGCCACCTTTTGATGGGAAATATGACCCTGATGCATACCTCACTTGGGAACTAGCTGTAGATCGAAAATTTGCTTGCTATGATTTTCCGAACACAAGAGGTTAGGGCTGCAACTAGTGAGTTTATTGATTTTGCCTCCGTTTGGTGGCGCGAGTATCGTAATAAGACCCCAAACAATGTGCCACAAACTTGGGATGCTTTGAAAAGGATCATGCGAGCTAGATTTGTTCCTTCGTATCATGCACGAGATTTATTACATAAGCTGCAGCAATTGAGACAAGGTAGCAAATCTGTAGAAGAATATTATCAGGAACTACAAACAGGCATGTTGCGTTGTGGGTTAGTGGAAGAAGAGGAAGCTGCTATGGCTAGATTTATGGGAGGGTGACCGTGAAATTCGGGACATATTAGCTTACAAGGAATACAATTCTATCACTCGTTTATTCCATCTTGCTTGTAAAGCTGAAAGGGAAGTGCAGGGGCGTCGCGCAAGGACTAATGTTTCTGCAGGTCGGACTACATCATGGCATCCACGTACTTGCTGCCCCCCAAACCGTGCATCTTCACAAGGTACCACTAGCAGCCTGCCACACACGCCTCCAACAAAACCAATGCGCGCAGTATCCGGAAACAACAAAGGGTCAGCACCAACACCCGCCAAGAGCGCTTCTTCCGTTGCATCCACGGGAAGAGCGAGGATATTCAAAGCCTACAATGCAAGGGATTTGGGCATGTGAGGAAAGATTGCCCAAGCAAGCGTGTCTTGATTGTGCGGGATCTTGGTGAGTATTCTTCGCTAGTGATTTGGATGATGAGACATATGCTATGCTTGCCATTGACCATGCAGAAGTGGACATGAGAAGGAAGAAGAACATATTGGTGCTGAAAATGCAGAACATTATGAGAGCCTTGTTGTTCGGCGCGTGTTGAGTGCCCAAATGGGGAAGGCTGAACAGAACCAGCGACATAATTTGTTTCAAACCAAGTGTGTGGTCATGGGCGCTCATGCCGCGTCATCATTGATGGGGGTAGTTGCAATAACTTAGCAAGTTCTGAGATGGTTCAAAAGCTAGAGCTGAAAACAAGCCCACATCCACAGCCGTACCACATCCAATGGTTTAACGACAGCGGTAAGATAAAGGTAACACGATTGGTAAGAGTGCACTTTGCCATTGGTTTGTATCATGACTATATTGACTGCGATGTTGTGCCTATGCAAGCATGTTCTATGTTGTTCGGTAGACCATGGCAGTACGATAAAGACACCTTGCATCATGGTAGAAACAATCGAGTACTCTTTTGTGCATAAAGAGAAGAAAATTGTATTACATCCTATGTCTCCTGAAGCCATTTTGAGGGATGAAGTTGCTAGAGCCAGCAAAGAAAAAAATCGAAAACATGAGAAGAGTGAAAATCAGATTGTAGCAAAGGAATTTGTACAACATAAAGAGGGCAAGTCTAAATCTGTTCATGATAAAAAAGATGAGATTAAACTGAAGGGTGCTTGTTTACTTGCTTCCAAATCTGATTTAAATGATTTGAATGATGGCTCTGAAGTTTGCTATGCTTTGGTTTGCAAAGAAGCTTTATTTTCATTTGAAGATACATCCTCTTCTTTGCCTCCTGCTGTCATTAATCTTTTGCAGGAAAACATAGACATTTTTCCAAAGGAGGTGCCACCGGGACTGCCACCAATCCGTGGAATTGAGCATCAAATTGACCTCATTCCCGGGGCCTCCTTACCAAACCGTGCACCATACAGAACCAATCCAGAAGAAACCAAGGAGATACAACGACAGGTGCAAGAATTGCTTGAGAAAGGGTATGTGCGCGAATCTCTTAGTCCATGTGCTGTCCAGTACTTTTAGTTCCTAAGAAAGATGGATCATGGCGCATGTGTGGATTGTAGAGCGATTAACAACATTACAATTAGATATCGTCATCCTATTCCTAGGTTAGATGATATGCTAGATGAATTGAGTGGCTCTCTTGTGTTCTCTAAGATCGACTTGCGTAGCGGATACCACCAGATTCGCATGAAATTGGGCGATGAATGGAAAACAGCTTTTAAAACAAAATTTGGATTGTATGAGTGGTTAGTAATGCCTTTTGGACTCACTAATGCACCCAGCACTTTTATGAGATTAATGAATGAGGTTCTGCGCCATTTCATTGGAAAATTTGTGGTGGTGTACTTTGATGATATTCGATTTATAGCGAACTCTAGAACAACATCTTGATCATTTGCGTGCTGTTTTTCATGCCTTACGTGATGCTCGTTTGTTTGGTAACCTTGAGAAGTGCACCTTTTGCGGGATCGAGTCTCTTTTCTTGGCTATGTTGTTACTCCGCAGAAGTTGAAGTTGATCAAGCCAAGGTTGAAGCAATACACAGCTGGCGGTTCCAACAACGGTCACACAAGTCTGAAGTTTCTTAGGACTTGCTGGATTCTATCGTCGCTTTGTGAAGGATTTCAGCACCATCGCCGCACCATTGCACGAGCTCACTAAGAAGGAGTGCCATTTGCTTGGGGCAAAGCACAAGAGAACGCCTTCAACATGTTGAAAGATAAGTTGACACATGCACCACTTCTCCAACTGCGGTTGATAAAACCTTTGAACTCGAATGTGATGCTAGTGGAATTGGGTTGGGAGGTGTGTTGTTGCAAGAAGGAAAACCTGTTGCTTATTTTAGTGAGAAATTGAGTGGGCCTAGTTTGAACTATTCCACTTATGATAAGGAGTTATATCGCTAGTTCGAACTTTGGAAACATGGCAACATTATTTATGGCCCAAGGAATTTGTAATACATTCGATCATGAGTCATTAAAACATATTGAAGTCAAGGAAAACTAAACCGTAGGCATGCTAAGTGGGTTGAATTCATCGAATCTTTTCCTTATGTCATTAAACACAAAGGGAAAGGAGAATGTTATAGCTGATGCATTGTCTAGGCGATCGCTATGCTTTCCCAACTTGACTTCAAAATTTTCGGTGGAAACGATTAAAGGGCAATATGAGCATGATGCTGAATTTAAAGATGTGTTGCTCAATTGTAAAGAGGAAAAATGTGGAATAAATTTGTCCTCAATAATGGGTTTGTGTTTAGAGCTAACAAGCTATGCATTCCAGCTAGCTCCGTTCGTTTGTTGTTATTCTGAAGCGCATGGAGGTGGGGTGATGGGACATTTGGTGTGAAAAGACAGAGGACATACTTGCTAGCCATTTCTTCGGCCAAAGATGAGGCGAGATGTGGAGCGTTTAGTCGCTCGCTGCACAACATGTCAAAAAGCTAAGTCACGACATAACCCACATGGTTTGTACTTGCCCCTCCTGTTCCTAGTGTGCCTTGGGAGGATATTTCTATGGACTTTGTTTTAGGGTTGCCTAGAACAAAGAAGGGAGGATAGTATCTTTGTTGTGGTGGATAGATTTTCTAAGATGGCACACTTCATACCTTGTCATAAGAGTGATGATGCTACCCATGTTGCTGATTTGTTTTTCCGTGAGATTGTTCGATTGCATGGTGTGCCAAACACAATAGTTTCAGATCGTGATGCTAAATTTCTTAGCCACTTTTGGAGAACTTTATGGGCTAAATTGGGGACTAAGCTACTGTTTTCTACTACTTGTCACCCACAAACTGATGGGCAAACCAAGTCGTCAATAGAACTTTGTCTACCATGCTTAGGGCTGTTTTAAAACAAAACATTAAGATGTGGGAAGAATGCTTGCCTCACATTGAGTTTGCGTATAACCGTTCGCTGCATTCTACTACTAAGTTGTGCCCTTTTGAGATTGTGTATGGTTTTGTTCCTCGTGCTCCCATTGATTTATTACCTATTCCGCCTTCGGAGAAACTGAATTTTGATGCTACACAACGTGCTGAACTGATGTTAAAATTGCATGAGACAACGAAAGCGAACATTGAGTCTATGAATGAGAAATATAAACTTGCTGGTAGTAAAGGAAGGAAACATGTAACTTTTGAACTGGAGATCTTGTTTGGTTGCATTTACGGAAGGACCGTTTTCCTCAATTAAGAAAGTCTAAGTTGATGCCTCGCGCTGATGGCCCTTTTAAAGTATTGGAAAAAGTTAACGATAATGCATATAAGCTTGAGTTGCTGCAGATTTTGGGGTCTCTCCACATTTAACATTGCAGATTTAAAGCCATACTTTGGAGAAGAGGATTTAGCTTGAGTCGAGGGCGACTCCAATACAAGAAGGGGAGGATGATGAGGACATCACTTCTATGGATATAGCCACACCGCAAATCCATCACCTACGCATCAATCGGTCCCCGTTGCTGTAATACATGGACCGATTACTCGAGCTCGCGCACGTCAACTCAATTACCAGGTGAATTCGTTCCTCGGGCTTCATACGAATATTTTAATGGATGGAATGCTATTTAATTCTTGTGATGATGTCCTTTGCCTCAGGAACTTGGGTGAGGAACCAACCAAGATGAAGGATAGAAGAGAAGTGCACGAGTTCGGTTCAGATTCAACTCCAGGACAGGGCTGACTTGTTTCGGCCGCCACGGCTACATCCGGACTCCGTTTTGGGCGTTCTTGTACTTCACTGAAAGCTTATTAAGTCTACTTTCCAACGGATCTGGAATCACATCCAAACTCCTTTTGAGTTGACGGGAATCGTTCAATCAAGCAGCGTCACTTTTTCAGTCCAAGTCAAAAGTGGGCCTTTGGCCTTGTAACAAGGAAAGCCCACTTAAGGCTGCACCCTAGGGTTCCTAGACGCCTCTCCACAATAAAAACAGCCAGCCGCTGCCATTAGATGGGGGGTTTTTTTTAGATCAAAGATAGCAGTTGCTACTTCTTGTAATCGCGCGTGTTGGCTAAACCGCCCGAATTACTTGTCATCGGAAACCCCTCTTTTGTGATTCTGAATGAACTCGTGGTTTCAATTATAATTTCAGTGCTTGTTCATCTTGTTCTTGCGTGTTCTTGATTGCTTGCGGGGACAAAGGCCTTCGTGGTCGTCGTTGATCGTGCACCAGCAAGATCAATAACAACCGGAAGTCGGTGTAACGATTGCTAAGGCGCATCGTCTGGGGACGGTGTAGTCGGATCGCCAACGTCTTCTTCCACCCAATCGAATCTATCCCTCTCTCATCGAAAGGTCGGGACCTATCCTCCTATCAGTGACGGGGTGCGCGCCCGCGGGTAAGGAGTCTGCTAGTGGAACGGCCGGCGATCGTGCGGCGAATCACCACCTCTCGCCAAGGGGCGAGACTCGGAGCCTAGGCACCGCACTTGCCGCGAAGGCGCGACGTCATCGGTCGCCCTGTTGAGCTCTTCGGCGAGGGACCGTCGGAAGAATATATAAACCTATTACTTATTACAAACAACTACTATATATTTAACATTTATCAGTGCTAATAAAATAATTCTCATTATATTGCAGGATGCCAGTAACGCGATCGCTTAGTCATATTTTGGTAAGTGAGGCTACCCCCGAGACTCATTCTCAAAGGAACGTAATTCCGACACCGGCCTAGCCAAATCCAATGCATCCCTCAATGAGAGCCTCATCATCCCAACCCGTGGGTCGTGACAACCTCCTCCTCCTCCACAAAATCAGTCAAATCCAATTCCAGAAAATCAACTACCTGAACCCCCAACCATGGCTCAAGTTCTCGCCATGATTGAGCAAAACTGTCAAACTCAGACAATCCTTCTACAGCAAATGGTTCAGAATACTGCCAATATAGGCACAGCCATTGCAAGAGGTGGCAATGGGAACGCTCCCCATTACTCCAAATTAAATGAGTTTCTCGGCCACCCATCTTCTCCTCCACAACTGATCTGTTGAAAGCTGGTGACTGGATTCGTTCAGTCGAAAGTAAGTTGGCCATTGCTTAATGCAACGATCAGGAGAAAGTACTCTATGCCTCCTACCAGCTGCAGGGAGCTGCGGCGGCTTGGTGGAAAAACTTTCAAGCCATGATGCCACCAAATCAAGTCATCCTTTGGGAAGCTTTTAAGGAAGCCTTTCGTAAAACTCACATACCGTCAAGTTTAATGGAATTTAAGAAAAGAGAATTCTTGGATCTTCGCCAAGGTAACATGATAGCGGTGGAGTACCTCCATCGCTTCAATTATTTGGCTCGATATGCCCCTTCTGAGGTTACCACAGAAGAAAAAAGGGTTGAGCGCTTCCTAGAGCATTTGAGTGATGAAATTAAATGGACCTTGGTGGCCCATGATATCCAGGACTTTCAAGCTTTGGTGGACAAGGCCCTTCGAGTTGAGCAGGGCACACAAACCATTTCTGAGTTGCGAAAGCGGAAATGGATGGCCAGAAAGAACTTGAGTGTTAATCCTCCTAGACCGTGATTTGGGCAATCATTCAATCCCAAATCTTCTGCTCCACCAATTCAGCAAAAACATCAAAGTCAACCACCTCGACCTCAATCTTCCCGCAACAGCCTTTTGTCTGTCCCGGCGGTAATATTGGCAAACGGTCTTCGGGTGGCCTAAACCCGGCGGCCAATGTCACCTATTTCCATTGTAATGAGTTGGGGCATTATGCTAATAAATGTCCCAAGAAGAATTCAACTCGTCAGCAATCCCAGGGAGTTCAGCAACGACCCCCAGGTCACCCACAAGGATCTGGAGGACCACCACAACCAGTCAGGACGGCCCCTAATATTTCCAAGGGCCCTACTCGTGGACGGTTGCATCATGTGACCGCTGAGGATGCGAACGAAGCACCTGATGTGGTGATAGGTATGTTGCTAGTCCACTCTATCCCAACTTTGGTGTTATTTGATTCTGGAACTTCGCATTCTTTCATATCCAGGAAATTTGTTGATCAAAATGAAATTCCTATTGATCTTTTGCCTTCTATCATGATAATATCTTCCCCTAGAGCCAAAATTTAAAACTTTCAGTCTTTGCCCTAAAGTTAGCATTGAAATAAATGGAGTGCTATTCCATGCTGATCTCATCGTTATTGAAACTATGGCTTAGATATAATCCTTGGTATGGTGATGTGAAAAAGGATGCCCGATCTTTCGATGAGGTAGATAATTATCGATTCGGTGGAATTGACCCTCACGATCCGACTACAATCGCACGACGACGTTTGCGCCTTAGCAATCGCTGAACCAACTCCAAAAGGTTATTGACTTTGTCGAAGGCGCGGTCAACCTGAACACGAAGTTCAATTCCTGCGAGCAATCGAAGAACTAGCAAGAATAAGATGAAAAGCAATCTGAAAAACAAAGGTGGGATTCCGATTAAGCTGTCTTTACAGGTGGTCAACCGACACAACTGAAAAACAGAAGTTTGCACAAGGGCTAAACCTAAACTCAACGAAATCCAGTTCTTTGGAGGCCGGCCGTGGTATAAAAAGAAGTGGGGGAGGGCTGTTCGGCCATGCCCTAATTTGTGGCCGAAAATCAGACCTTCCCTCTGATTCCTTTCCATCTTTAGCTAGGCCTCTTTCCTATTATTCTTATCTCTAAATAAAGACTCTATTACATGGTAAGGGCCAATTTATGCGGCCAATTCGTGGGTGACGCAGCACCACTCTCTTTGCTGCCGCAATCATGGAGATTTCAGGATCTTGTGGTCAAATGGAGAACTCCTTCCCTTTCTGCAATCAGGCTCCATTCCAACGAGAAAAGGTCAGAGTGAATCTTTTTACCAAACAGCCCGAATGGACTTCATATGCACCCTAACTCATATTGGTATGCGTTTCGAATCCTTCCGAGTCGGTGTTAAAAATATCACACGACGTGTCCCAATTGGTAGTGTAGGCTCCATTCCAACGAGAAAAGGTCATAGAGTGAATTCTTGTACCAAACATCCGGAATGAACTTCATATGCGCCCTAACTCAAATCGGTATGCGTTTTGAATCCGTCCGAGTCGGTGTTGAAAATACCACACTACGTGTCCCAATTGGAAGTGTAAGCTCCATTCCAACGAGAAAAGGTCAGAGAGTGAATCTTTGTGCCAAACAATCACCCCGAATGGACTTCATATGCGCCCTAACTCATATCGGTATGCGTTTCGAATCCGTCCGAGTCGGTGTTAAAAATACCGAACGACTGTGAGAATTGGCAGTGTGGGCTCCATTCGTGCAAACAAAATTCATAGAGTGAAACTGATGAGGACATCACTTCTTCGGGTATGCCCACAGCAGTTGTTGCCACAACTCCTCATCCTATACAAGGACTGATCACTCGAGCTCGTGCACGTAAACTGAATTATCAGGTACTTTCGTTTCTTGTCATATCTAATGACTTGGAGAACTATTTGATGCTGCCTGAAACAGATTGTATTATTCTGTTAAGGAATGAAGGTCCTAGCGCAGTGATGGTGAATGGACACGAAGATGATTGCAGAAAGGGAAGGAGTTCTCCATTTGACCACAAGATCCTGAAGTCTCCTTGATTTCGACAGCAAAGAGAGTGGTGCTGCGTCACCCACGAATTGGCCACATAAATTGGCCCTTACCATGTAATAGAGTCTTTATTTAGAGATAAGAATAATAGGAAGGAGGCCTAGCTAAAGATGGAAAGGAATTTGAGGGAAGGTCTGATTTTCGGCCACAAATCAAGGCATGGCCGAACAGCCCTCCCCCCACTTCTTTTTATACCACGACCGGCCTCCAAAGAACTCTGATTTCATTGAGTTTAGGTTTATCCCTTGTGCAAACTTCTGTTCTTCAGTTGTGTCGGTTGACCACCTGTAAAGACAGCTTAATCGGAATCCCACCTTTGTTTTTCAGATTGCTTTTCAACTTATTCTTGCTAGTTCTTCGATTGCTCGCAGGAATTGAACTTCGTGTTCAGGTTGACCGCGCCTTCGGCAAAGTCAATAACCTTTTGGAGTTGGTTCAGCGATTGCTAAGGCGCAACATCATCGTGCGGTTGTAGTCGGATCGTGAGGGTTAATTCCACCGAATCGATAATTATCTACCACATCGAAAGATCGGGCACCCTTCTCACATCAGAAACTAAGTGCCAAATACCCAGAATGGAATTCATATGCGCCATAACTCATATCGGTATGCGTTTTGAATCTGTCCGAGTCGGTGTTAAAAATACCACACGACGTGTCCCAATTGGCAGTGTAGGCTCCATTCCAACGAGAAAAGGTCTCAGAGTGGATCTTTGTACCAAACACCCCGAATGGATTTCATATGCGCCCTAAATCATATCGGTATGCGTTTCGAATCCGTCCGAGACGGTGTTAAAAATAAAGCACGGCGTGTGAGAATTGGCAGTGTGGATTCCATTCGTGCGAAAAAAAGTTATAGAGTGAAACTGAGAGCGAAACACACCGAATGGACTTCATATGATCACTAACTCATATCGGTATGCGTTTTGATTCCGTTCGAATCGGTGTTAAATTACCGCACGATGCGTGAGAATTGGCAGTGTAGATTCCATTCGAGCGAAAAAAGTCATAGAGTGATAATGTTGTTTGTGATGATGTACCCATGGATGCTTGCTCTCTTTTATTGGGTAGACCGTGGATCTATGATATGGATGCTACACATCATGGTAGGACCAATGAGTATAGTTTCTCGTATAAGGAAAATAAAATTATTTTGAAACCCATGAGCCCTACAGAACTAAGAAACATTGATGTTAAAAGAGCTCAAAGAGAAAAAGAAGAGAGTGGAATTAAATGTGTAGCTAGTAAATCAACAAATTCAACTACACCAGTTGCTCAAAAACCTGATCTTAAGTTGAAGGGTAAGGTATTGTTGGTTGCAAAAGTTCTTTCACAAGATAACATTGATAGTATAGAACCATTGCCATTCTCTGTTGCTTTGTCTTCTGTTATTACTAATACATTGAAGGATAATGAGATGGAGTCGAGGACGACTCCAATTCAAAAAGGGGAGGATGATGAGGACATCCCAACCAAGGATACATCCGCTGCCCCTTCTTCTTCTACGATCACTTTCGCCGTCCCGACCGTCGCTGTTTCGGCCGCTACTTCGTCTACGACGTCTGGAGGGCTTAATCCGGAAGCAAGTCCTTTCCATCCACCTTTGCTGGACCAGCAAGCCAAGAACATCCACCGAGGACAGCCCACGCGCTAAGGAAGGCCCAAGATAAAGCCCAATTCGTCGCCGAGTCCGGTTCGGCCATCCAAGAGCAGCAGTACTTCAAACGGACGCCACGGCCACATCCGAACTCCGTTTTCGACGTTCGACAACTCGTTTGAAAGGTATCGAGATAACCTTTCCAATGGAGATAATCCCGAGGACAAATTTGTCCTGGAGCGAAGGGAAATCACAGAACAATCTCACGGGATAGAAATTCCAGGTGCTGCGCCACCTTTCTTTTGGGCCTAAGGCCCATGTACTTTTAGGGTTCCACCCCTCCTTTGGCCGGCGCCCCTTTTCTTGATGCCGCACCCCTCTTGGGCGCCCCCGTTGTGTGGGTACCCCTTTATATTGGGTTCTCACCCCTGTTCTTCAGTTTTTAGGTTTTGTTGTGTTTTGGTAGACCCCGTGTGCGTCCCTCCTCATGTTTGCGGGTGTCGACTAGACCGCCCGAGCCGAGAAACAGAACCTCAACTTGTTCTCTTTGTTTGATTTCAATACTACCTTTTCGGTTTGCTTCATACTTTGTTCTTGCGGGTTGTGGTTTTTTTGCAGGAACTACTGATCATTGGATCTTGTATCTGTGTGGATTTGGCATTGTGATTGCGAAGCTCCCAACCTGTTTGGTAGGAAGCCCTTAATTCGGTGCCATCAACACCTCCAAATCGACGTATCATCATCTCACCGAAAGATCGGGATCACCGTCCCCCATCATGTAGGGTCCATTCCAACGACAAAAGGTCACAGTGTGAATCTTTGTACCAAACACCCCGAATGTACTTCATATGCGCCCTAACTCATATCAGTTGCGTTTCGAATCCGTCTGAATCAGTGTTAAAAATACCACACGACGTGTGAGAATTGGCAGTGTGGATTCTATTCGTGCGAAAAAAGTCGTAGAGTGAAACTGAGTGCCAAATAGCCCAAATGGACTTCATATGCGCCCTGCCCTAACTCATATCGGTATACGTTTTGAATCCGTCCGAGTCGGTGCTAAAAATATCACAGGACGTGTCCCAATTGACAGTGTAGGCTCCATTCCAAAGAAAAAAGGTCACAGAGTGAATCTATGTGCCAAAAACCCTGAATAGATTTCATATGCGCCACTTTTCGAATCCGTCCGGTCGGTGCTAAAAATACCGAACGACGTGTGAGAATTGGCAGTGTGGACTCCATTCGTGCGAAGAAACTCATAGAGTGAAACTAAGTGCCAAACACCCCGAATTGACTTCATATGCGCCCTAACTCATATCATTATGCGATTCGAATTCGTCAGAGTCGGAGTTAAAAATACCACACGACGTGTCGAAATTGGAAGTGTGCACTCCATTCGTGCGAAAAAACTCATAGAGTGAAACTGAGTGCCAAATACCCCGAATGTACTTCATATGCGCCCTAACTCATGTCGGTATGCATTTCGAATTCGGTCGAGTCGGCGTTAAATATACCGCACGACTTGTGAGAATTGGCAGTGTAGATTCCATTCGTGCGGAAAAAAGTCATAGAGTGAAACTGAGTGCCAAATAGCCCGAATGGACTTCATATAGGCCCTAACTAATATCGGTATGCGTTTTGAATCCGTCCGAGTCAGTGTTAAAAATATCACACGACGTGTCCCAATTGGCAGTGTAGGCTCCAATCCAACGAGAAAAGGTCACAGAGTGAATATTTTTACCAAACAGCCTGAATGGACTACATATGCGCCCTAACTCATATCGGTATGCTTTTCGAATCCATCCGAGTCGGTGTTAAAAATATCACACGACGTGTCCTAATTCATAGTGTAGGCTCCTTTCCAACGAGAAAAGGTCACATTATGAATCTTTGTACAAAAACACACCGAATTGACTTCATATGCGCCGTAACTCATATCGGTATGCGTTTTGAATCCGTCTGAGTCGGTGTTGAAAATACCATACTACGTGTCACAACTGGCAGTGTAAGCTCTATTCCAACGAGAAAAGGTCAGAGAGTGAATCTTTTTACCAAACAAACACCCCGTATAGACCTCATACGCGCCCTAACTCATATCGGTATGCGTTTCAGATCCGTCCGAGTCAGTGTTAAAAATAACAAACGACGTGTGAGATTTGGCAGTGTGGACTCCATTCGTGCGGAAAAAATTCATAGAGTGAAACTAAGTGCCAAACACCACGAATGGACTTCATATGCGCCATAACTCATATCGGTATGCGTTTTGAATCTGTCCTAGTCGGTGTTAAAAATACCACACGACATGTCCCAATTGGCAGTGTAGGCTCCATTCAAACGAGAAAAGGTAACAGAGTGAATCTTTGTACCAAACACCCCGAATGGATTTCATATGCGCCCTAAATCATATCGCTATGCGTTTCGAATCCGTTCGAGTCGGCGTTAAAAATACCGCACGACTTGTGAGAATTGGCAGTGTGGATTCTATTCGTGCGAAAAAAGTCATAGAGTGAAACTGAGTGCCAAATAGCTCGAATGGACTTCATATGTGCCCTAACTCATATCAGTATGCGTTTCGAATCCGTCCAAGTCGGCGTTAAAAATACCGCACGACTTGTGAGAATTGGAAGTGTGTATTCTATTCGTGCGAAAAAAATTCATAGAGTGAAACTAAGTGCCAAACACCCCGAATGGACTTCATATGCGCCATAACTCATATCGGTATGCGTTTTGAATCTGTCCTAGTCGGTGTTAAAAATACCACACGACGTGTCACAATTGGCAATGTAGGCTCCATTCCAACGAGAAAAGGTCACTAAGTGAATCTTTGTACCAAACACCCCGAATGTATTTCATATGCGCCCTGATCAGGCTTAACGGAGGCCCGATCTTTCGGTGAGATGGATAGCTATCGATTAGTGGAGACGACCCTCAGGATCCAGGTTACGATCGAAACACGTCCGACGCTAAGCAATCGCTGAACTAAACTCCGTGTTGTTATCAACCGTGCCAAAACCCGGTTGACCTGATCACGAATATCAATTCCTGCAAGCAATCGAAGAACAAGCAAGAACAAAGCAAAAGAAATCTGAAATTGCAAATATAATTGAAGTATTGATGTGGGGTTCCGAAGCACGGTATTGCTGTTGATCTCGCCGATCAAGAGAATACCAAATAGTTTCACCTTGGAAAACTACAACTAAACAAACCCAATTTTCTTTGGCGGCGGCTACTGAGTATATGAGAGGGAGGGACGAGAGAGGGTCTTCCTAGGGTTGTGTGCAGCCAAGGGGTTGCACACAACTTGGCCTTGAGCCCCCTCACGCTTACAAGGCCCAAAACAGCCCAAAACAGTGATGTGTGATGTGAAGTTGTGTCCCGATCTTTCGATGAGAGCGATAACTATCGATTTGGTGGAATCGACTTTGACGATCCGACTACAACGTACGACGACGATGCACCTTAGCAATCGCTAAACCAACTCCGGAGTGTTATTGATCTTGCCGTGGGCACGATCAACCTGAACACGAGGTTCAATTCCTGCAAGTAACCGAAGAACAAGCAAGAACAATGGTAAAAGCAATCTGAAATTGCAAATAAGAATTGAAGGCCAAAATAAGGTGGGGTTCTATTGAAGGTCTTGACAAGGTGGCTGTCCAGCACAACTCGAAGACGCAAAGTTTGCACTTGGCTAAACTAATCAAACAAAACCCAAAACCCTAGATGGGGTTGCGGCTGGTTATTTATGAGATAACAAGAGGAGGTGGTCGTTCAAAACCCTAGGAAACCAAATACAATTCGATTACAAGGCCCAAGGCCCACTCTGACTCTGACTGGAAAAGTGACGTGACTTGTTTTGAAGTTTCCGGACAGCTCAGAAGGAATTTGAAGGTGAGACTGGATCCATTGGAAAGAGGGCGACGAAAGCTTTCAATCAAGTACTCATGTGCCCCGAACACCCTTCTGGATCAAAAGTTATGACCGTTTTAAGTTGGTGCTATCTCAGGAGGCCGAATTGGATTCCAGAACGTGATGGATTTGATCTCTCTCTCTTCTTGGCCCGTGGATGATGTGTAGGAGTAGGCACAACCAAATGTGGTCATATCCGTAGTAGTGATGTCCTCATCATCCTCCCTTTCTTGAATTTGAGTCGTCCTCGACTCATGCTCAGCTTTTAACTTGACCTCAACAAAAAGTATTCTCATGTTCAGATCATCCTCCACAAAGCTCAATATTTCTTTCCAGCATATAAAGGCATGTTGAAAGCTTGCACTCTTGGACGCTTCCTCCCCCCTATGAAGGAAAGCCATCCTAGTAGATGTAGATGATACAGAGGATGCCGTGAAGTGTCGCCAAATTGATATAGCGTTGATCATATCCAGGACGAGCATGGTCTCATCATTCTCCCTTTCTTGAATTGGAGTCGTCCTCGACTCCATCACATTCTCCTGCAAAATGTTAGTAGCGAGAAAGAGCAAAGCAACATGCAAATCTTTTGTGCTCAAATCAATGTCTCGTGAATCAAAATCACCCAAACACTCCCTTTCTTGAAAACTATCATATAGATTATAATCGATAGTAGGGGTACTTGATATGATATTAGAATTATCAAATTGATCACATTGTTGCATAGGATGTGGAGGTCTCAGATCTGAACAAATGTATAATCTATGCACTTTGTATTCTCCTTTATCATTATGTTTGCCAACAACATAGAAAATATTTCGTGATAACCATGGCAAATCAGAATGTACAAAAATCTTCTCCTTGAAACTATCCAGATCACACAGAACATCAAATTCAATGTAACCTAAAGTATCTAAAGAAGACATCAATTTAAGCTCATCTTCTACACTAGCAATTTGAATAACATGTCTATGTTCAGTATAAGTGTTTTGTTCAAATATAAATATTTCATGTTCATTCACTAATTGTGGCGTGGATATAAGTGAAGCATTATGACACAACTCTTCTTTATCACTAGGAATAGCAACAAAATAAGCAATGGGTTCCATTAATTGTTGCTCTACGATAGCACGATTCATGGACAGTTTTGTCTCTTCAAAATGATTTTCACCATGTATACAGTCCATACCTTTGACATTACCTTCTAAATCATTCTCCGTGTTTGTAGGTGCAACTTCAATTTCCAACTCTTCACATACGTATGGAGCAGCAAATATCTCCTCTTTTTTCACATTTTCTTCTTCATCTTTCTCCCGATGGTGCTCACTTTTCTGCAAAATGTTAGCTACAACAGAAGGTGCAACAATGGGCACCTCAAATAAAGCTAAAGGCTCTTTCAAAGATTCAGTAAGCATGTTTTCAGCTCTAAAAGCACATTCAATCAATTCTGAAAGACAACTATATGTTTCATCAACAAGAACATCCTGAATTTCATGATTAAGTCCACGTATGAACCTAAGCTCACTAGCTTCCTCACATTCTTGTAAACCACAACGCAACAAACAATTTTGCAAATCATGAAAGTATTCTATAACAGTTTTAGAACCTTGTTTTAAGCATTGAAGTTTAGTAAGCAAATATTTAGCAACATATTCAGGAACATAATCATTTCTCATAAGTCTTTTCATTGCATTCCAAGTTTTAGGGTCTTTATCATGTCTAGATATATGCTTCCACCAATATACTGCATCTGACGTTAACACTTTAATCATGGCACTAATCTTTTGGTTTTCGGATAAGTCATAGTTTGCAAATTCTTTATCTACCGCTATCTCCCAATTAATATATGCATTAGGATCGAACTTTCCACCAAAAGGAGGCAACTCAAACTTGATTTTACCTTGTTCATCATCGAGTGGATGAACCGTGGCGATGTGTGGTGGGGCGACCGATGCAGCGGCGTCCATGCTGGGAAGTCGGGCAGCAATGGGAACCCGTTGTGCGTAGTACACCATTGTTGTTGCTTAGGAGACGAGGCGGAGGACCGGAAGTTCCAGGACAGCAGGCTGCAAGCATATCATCAAGTCTAGACAAAATAGTAGCAAGGGTAGTGTTAGCAACTCCTGAGCAGTCTCGATGGACCGAAACGGTCTTCTTGCAGCGACATTTGCTCATTAGTGAGTTGTACATTGCCCTTCGTGCGTGGAGAATGATGCATGAACTCTTGTCACCGACATGGTTAGTAGCATAAAGGGAAGACAAAGGTTTATGTAATTCCCAATCAACTACTAGGAAGTGGAGAAAAGTCGCTCAACTCTCAAGCCTTAACCAAAGCTCTTACAAGTTCTTACCGTGCAGCAGGAGTTGTCGGCCGTTGGCGGTGTCAAAAGTTCTTCGAAGCTTGGATAAAGCGATTGCAAGGGACCGAACAAACGTACAAGGTAAAATATGTGGAGCTTGGTAGGCTGTACTTATTTCCTATGCAATATGATAATTCTAGTTATTGTAATGACAAGTAAGGACCAAAATAGAAATCACAAGTCCTAGTTTCCGATCTCAAAGATATAAGCGAATTTCAAGGCAACTCACGCGCAAAGATGATGTAACTTAATGCAACCAATGGAATGAGCTAAATAAGAAAATTCTCAGTACCAAAGCTCGTGTTGCATAAGTTATAGAGAGACACTAGCTAATTGCTTCAGAAAAGATAAAAGGGCACAAGATTGCTCACTAATTAATACAATTGCACAATCTGAAAATAATGAACACAAATTAGGGTTTCGCTAAATGTAGTCTTTTACCACTATTATGTTTTTTTTGGCCTTTTGGCTCTTTCTTTCTCTCTTCTTTCTTTTCGTGACTTACGCCAACACTAGTATGAGCAAAGTTTTGGAATCCCTAACTTGATATCACAAGATAGTATGATATGATAATTCAAGATTATGCAATGTATCAATGTGAACAGCCCTAAGCAATATCAAATAGCTAGTCTCAATTGGGATCAAAGTATTCGCAAAGGATGAATTGGTTAACAAAGGTATGTATACTGATATTTTTGGAGTTTTATGGATTATGGATGCTACTGTACTCAACCAACTCAAAGGAACAAAACTAGAACACGAATTGAAGCAAAACACCCAAATTCAAAGTTTCTAGGGCAGCAGATTTGTCGCCTAGATTACAGATTCAAAACGACCGAATTTAGAAGGTTCACTATGGAAAGAATTGAAGCTTATGTCCTCAGCTTTCAAAGGAATACAAGAACATGCAATTTGGAGCACGGGTGTGAAAGTTATGGCTCAAAAACCGAACTGCACAGAATACTCCCAATTTTAGCCCGAGGACCAATTCGAATCCGAATCAAATTCGGTTTGATGGAATCCGAATCAGAAAGGACACCCAAAAACGTTTTTGTAGAGGACTCTTCAAGGATTCAGGAAAGTATAAAAACTTCCCAAACAGAGTTCGGACGTGAGAATTATGATCAAAATACCGAACCAATCTGGATTGGAAGTACAACTTGCTTCAACAAATTTGATATCCAGATTAAACAGATTTAGCTCCAGAATTAGAGTTCATGCCCAACTAGGTTTTTGTAGAGATCGTTCCCAGGTTTTAGGAAAGTACAAAAACACTAGAATCCGAGCTCGTATGCGAAAGTTATGAACAAAACAACGTACTGGATAGATTGAAAGAAAAGCTACGCGAAGGGAAAAAACAATCAGCAACTAAAACAAGGACTCTAATGGATCAAAACCTAACAAAACTCACTAAAATAACAGATAGAATCAAAAGGTTGAATTTTTGTGGAGTAATTTTCAATTTAGGACAGAAAACAAAAACTAATCTACGGTACAGAATCTCTCACCGAGAAACATGGCGCTCTGATACCACCTGATGTGAAGTTGTGTCCCGATCTTTTGATGAGAGCGATAACTATCGATTTGGTGGAATCGACTTTGACGATCCGACTACAACGTACGACGACGATGCGCCTTAGCAATCGCTAAACCAACTCCGGAGTGTTATTGATCTTGCCGTGGGCACGATCAACCAGAACACGAGGTTCAGTTCCTGCAAGCAACCGAAGAACAAGCAAGAACAATGGTAAAAGCAATCTGAAATTGCAAATAAGAATTGAAGGATAAAATAAGGTGGGGTTCTATTGAAGGTCTTGACAAGGTGGCTGTCCAGCACAACTCGAAGACGCAAAGTTTACACTTGGCTAAACTAATCAAACAAAACCCAAAACCCTAGATGGGGTTGCGGCTGGTTATTTATGAGATAACAAGAGGATGTGGTCGTTCAAAACCCTAGGAAACCAAATACAATTCGATTACAAGGCCCAAGGCCCACTCTGACTCGGATTGGAAAAGTGACGTGACTTGTTTTCCAGTTTCCGGACAGCTCAGAAGGAATTTTAAGGTGAGACTGGATCCATTGGAAAGAGGGCGACGAAAGCTTTCAATCAAGTACTCATGTGCCCCGAACACCCGTCTGGATCAAAAGTTATGGCCGTTTTAAGTTGGTGCTGTCTCAGGAGGCCGAATTGGATTCCAGAACGTGATGGATTTGATCTCTCTCTCTTCTTGGCCCGTGGATGATGTGTTGGAGTAGGCACAACCAAATGTGGTCATATCCGTAGTAGTGATGTCCTCATCATCCTCCCTTTCTTGAATTTGAGTCGTCCTCGACTCATGCTCAGCTTTTAGCTTGACCTCAACAAAAAGTATTCTCATGTTCAGATCATCCTCCACAAAGCTCAATATTTCTTTCCAGCATATAAAGGCATGTTGAAAGCTTGCACTCTTGGACGCTTCCTCCCCCCTGTGAAGGAAAGCCATCCTAGTAGATGTAGATGATACAGAGGATGCCGTGAAGTGTCGCCAAATTGATATAGCGTTGATCATATCCAGGACGAGCATGGTCTCATCATTCTCCCTTTCTTGAATTGGAGTCGTCCTCGACTCCATCACATTCTCCTGCAAAATGTTAGTAGCGAGAAAGAGCAAAGCAACATGCATATCTTTTGTGCTCAAATCAATGTCTCGTGAATCAAAATCACCCAAACACTCCCTTTCTTGAAAAAGTATCATATAGATTATAATCGACAGTAGGGGTACTTGATATGATATTAGAATTATCAAATTGATCACATTGTTGCATAGGATGTGGAGGTCTCAGATCTGAACAAATGTATAATCTATGCACTTTGTATTCTCCTTTATCATTATGTTTGCCAACAACATAGAAAATATTTCGTGATAACCATGGCAAATCAGAATGTACAAAAATCTTCTCCTTGAAACTATCCAGATCACACAGAACATCAAATTCAATGTAATCTAAAGTATCTAAAGAAGACATCAATTTAAACTCATCTTCTTCACTAGCAATTTGAATAACATGTCTATGTTCAGCGCAAGTGTTTTGTTCAAATATAAATATTTCATGTTCATTCACTAATTGTGGCGTGGATATAAGTGAACCATTATGACACAACTCTTCTTTATCACTAGGAATAGCAACAAAATCAGCAATGGGTTCCATTAATAGTTCCTCTACGATAGCACGATTCATGGACAGTTTTGTCTCTTCAAAATGATTTTCACCATGTATACAGTCCATACCTTTGACATTACCTTCTAAATCATTCTCCGTGGTTGTAGGTGCAACTTCAATTTCCAACTCTTCACATACGTATGGAGCAGCAAATATCTCCTCTTTTTCACATTTTCTTCTTCATCTTTCTCCGATGGTGCTCACTTTTCTCGCAAAATGTTAGCTACAACAGAAGGTGCAACAATGGGCACCTCAAATAAAGCTAAAGGCTCTTTCAAAGATTCATAAGCATGTTTTCAGCTCTAAAAGCACATTCAATCAATTCTGAAAGACAACTATATGTTTCATCAACAAGAACATCCTGAATTTCATGATTAAGTCCACGTATGAACCTAAGCTCAGTAGCTTCCTCACATTCTTGTAAACCACAACGCAACAAACAATTTTGCAAATCATGAAAGTATTCTATAACAGTTTTAGAACCTTGTTTTAAGCATTGAAGTTTAGTAAGCAAATATTTAGCAACATATTCAGGAACATAATCATTTCTCATAAGTCTTTTCATTTCATTCCAAGTTTTAGGGTCTTTATCATGTCTAGATATATGCTTCCACCAATATACTGCATCTGACGTTAACACTTTAACTGCGGCACTAATCTTTTGGTTTTCAGATTAAGTCATAGTTTGCAAATTCTTTATCTACCGCTATCTCCCAATTAATATATGCATTAGGATCGAACTTTCCACCAAAAGGAGGCAACTCAAACTTGATTTTACCTTGTTCATCATCAGTGGATGAACCCGTGGCGATGTGTTGTGGGGCGACCGATGCAACAAGCGTCCATGCTTTGGAAGTCGGGGCAGCAATGGGAACCCGTTGTGCACGTAGTACACCATTGTTGTTGCTTAGGAGACGAGGCGGAGGACTGGAAGTTCCAGGGACAGCAAATGCAAGCATATCATCAAGTCTAGACAAAATAGTAGCAAGGGTAGTGTTAGCAACTCCTGAGCAGTCTCGATGGACCGAAACGGTCTTCTTGCAGCGACATTTGCTCATTAGTGAGTTGTACATTGCCCTTCGTGCGTGGAGAATGATGCAGATGAACTCTTGTCACCGACATGGTTAGTAGCATAAAGGAAAGACAAAGGTTTATGTAATTCCCAATCAACTACTAGGAAGTGGAGAAAAGTCGCTCAACTCTCAAGCCTTAACCAAAGCTCTTACAAGTTCTTACCGTGCAAAGGGGAGTTGTCGTAGTTGGCGGTGTCAAAAGTTCTTCGAAGCTTGGATAAAGCGATTGCAAGGGACCGAACAAACGTACAAGGTAAAATATGTGGAGCTTGGTAGGCTATACTTATTTCCTATGCAATATGATAATTTAGTTATTGTAATGACAAGTAAGGACCAAAATAGAAATCACAAGTCCTAGTTTCCGATCTCAAAGATATAAGCGAATTTCAAGGCAACTCACGCGCAAAGATGATGTAACTTAATGCAACCAATGGAATGAGCTAAATAAGAAAATTCTCAGTACCAAAGCTCGTGTTGCATAAGTTATAGAGAGACACTAGCTAATTGCTTCAGAAAAGATAAAAGGGCACAAGATTGCTCACTAATTAATACAATTGCACAATCTGAAAAATAATGAACACAAATTAGGGTTTCGCTAAATGTAGTGCTGCCGGCCACTATTATGTTTTTTTTTGGCCTTTTGGCTCTTTCTTTCTCTCTTCTTTCTTTTCGTGACTTGCGGCCAACACTAGTATGAGCAAAGTTTTGGAATCCCTAACTTGATATCACAAGATAGTATGATATGATAATTCAAGATTATGCAATGTATCAATATAAACAGCCCTAAGCAATATCAAATAGCTAGTCTCAATTGGGATCAAAGTATTCGCAAAGGATGAATTGGTTAACAAAGGTATGTATACTGATATTTTTGGAGTTTTATGGATTATGGATGCTACTGTACTCAACCAACTCAAAGGAACAAAACTAGAACACGAATTGAAGCAAAACACCCAAATTCAAAGTTTCTAGGGCAGCAGATTTGTCGCCTAGATTACAGATTCAAAACGACCGAATTTAGAAGGTTCACTATGGAAAGAATTGAAGCTTATGTCCTCAGCTTTCAAAGGAATACAAGAACATACAATTTGGAGCACGGGTGAGAAAGTTATGGCTCAAAAACCGAACTGCACAGAATACTCCCAATTTTAGCCCGCGGGACCAATTCCGAATCCGAATCAAATTCGGTTTGATGGAATCCGAATCAGAAAGGACACCCAAAAACGTTTTTGTAGAGGACTCTTCAAGGATTCAGGAAAGTATAAAAACTTCCCAAACGGAGTTCGGACGTGAGAATTATGATCAAAATACCGAACCAATCTGGATTGGAAGTACAACTTGCTTCAACAAATTTGATATCCAGATTAAACAGATTTAGCTCCAGAATTAGAGTTCATGCCCAACTAGGTTTTTGTAGAGATCGTTCCCGCGTTTTAGGAAAGTACAAAAACACTAGAATCCGAGCTCGTATGCGAAAGTTATGAATAAAACAAAGTACTGGATAGATTGAAAAAAAAGCTACGCGAAGGGAAAAAACAATCAGCAACTAAAACAAGGACTCTAATGGATCAAAACCTAACAAAACTCACTAAAATAACAGATAGAATCTAAAGGTTGAATTTTTGTGGAGTAATTTTCAATTTAGGACAGAAAACAAAAACTAATCTACGGTACAGAATCTCTCACCGAGAAACTTGGCGCTCTGATACCACCTGATGTGAAGTTGTGTCCCGATCTTTCGATGAGAGCGATAACTATCGATTTGGTGGAATCGACTTTGACGATCCGACTACAACGTACGACGACGATGCACCTTAGCAATCGCTAAACCAACTCCGGAGTGTTATTGATCTTGCCGTGGGCACGATCAACCTGAACACGAGGTTCAATTCCTGCAAGCAACCAAGAACAAGCAAGAACAATGGTAAAAGCAATCTGAAATTGCAAATAAGAATTGAAGGCCAAAATAAGGTGGGATTCTATTGAAGGTCTTGACAAGGTGGCTGTCCAGCACAACTCGAAGACGCAAAGTTTGCACTTGGCTAAACTAATCAAACAAAACCCGAAACCCTAGATGGGGTTGCGGCTGGTTATTTATGAGATAACAAGAGGAGGTGGTCATTCAAAACCCTAGGAAACCAAATACAATTCGATTACAAGGCCCAAGGCCCACTCTGACTCGGATTGGAAAAGTGACATGACTTGTTTTGCAGTTTCCGGACAGCTCAGAAGGAATTTGACGGTGAGACTGGATCCATTGGAAAGAGGGGGACGAAAGCTTTCAATCAAGTACTCATGTGCCCCGAACACCCTTCTGGATCAAAAGTTATGGCCGTTTTAAGTTGGTGCTGTCTCAGGAGGCCGAATTGGATTCCAGAACGTGATGGATTTGATCTCTCTGTCTTCTTGGCCCGTGGATGATGTGTTGGAGTAGGCACAACCAAATGTGGTCATATTCGTAGTAGTGATGTCCTCATCAATATGGCTTATTGTTTCAATGATTCTGGATGATCCACGATGAATCTAGGGCTGGTACTAGATCCATTTGAAAGGTCTTGTTGTAAGATTTTAATCAAGTACAAGAACTCTACAATTGGACTCCGTATGCAAAAGTTATCCTCATTTTACTTCAGACTGGTATCCGGAGGCCGAATTGGATTCCAGAACGTGATGGATTTGATATCTTTATCTTCTTGGCCAATGGATGACGTGTTAGAGTTGGTCCAATAAGGTGTGGACGTATCCATAGTAGTGATGTCCTCATCATCCTCACTTCTTGTATTTGAGTCGTCCTCGACTCAAGCTTTCCTTTTATCTCGTCCTCAACACAAAGCATCCTCATGTGGGTCCTGCATTTAATTAAATAAAATAGTAGCTCCGCCTCTTTATATAGGACAAGAAAGAAATTTAGAGGATTCACCTGATAATTATCCATATCCATATAGCTCAACACTTCTTTCCAGCATATAATGGCTTGATGAAAGCTACCACTCACTCTTCGATGCTTCCTCCCCTCCTTGAAGGAAAGCCACCCTCGGTTTTGGACAAGCTAAAAAAGAAATAACCAACAAAACGAACAACGTGTACGACAGCATATATGTATATATCGCATATTTCATTGTTCTGTTGGATTCGCGGAATGATATTTACATAACAACAAATGAGGAAATCAGATTTAAGCAAAGCACCTTTCCTCACAATTTTGCAACTCAATTTGTGGTTATAAGTGAAGCATATGACATAAATATTAACAGGATTCAGTTTGCAACTTAATTTGCAAATATAAGTAAAACACATATCTATCCTTGACCTTAGATAAAGAATACTCATGTTTTGTAAGCCTTGTTCAATAACATCGATGGGCAAAACTATAACTTTTGGTAACAAGCATAGCTCATTCATATGACCAGATTGTAAACAAGCAATATCAAACAATTCCAACAACGGTGACACAATTTTACTAGGCTTCTAGTCATCAACTATGACATGCTAATTTGTAATACATGTCAATGTACTAAAATTCGAACAATGAGTTAGCAAGCTATGGGTATCACACATATCAGGAAAATTTGATGGTGCCTTACATGAAACAAGCTGTTGCATACAACTAGGATTGCCCAAAATAGCAAGCTTCAATTCAGCAAGTCTATCACAAGTAATGCATATTCTGTAAACAAGATACTTGCCATCTATGCCATATTCCCCAACTAGATTGAATTTAAAACAGTAGGCATAGGTGCTAGATAAAGACTTAAGAGATGAAATTTCAGAAATCTTATTCATAGCACAAGTCAATCTAACAGGCTCATTCAACATGATATAGCACAAAACATTGGCAGGGGATATTCTAGCTATCACTTCCTTATGCGTAATCAGCACCACATGATCAAAATTATATGCATACAATTCATCACATGGTTCTACAATAGTGGCACAAGATGGTAACTCACTAGAATTAAGTATAGTAGGAACATACTCACAAATTTGCTCCCTTTCTTGCTGTAAAATCAGATCTGTACCATAATCATTAGCATCCTCCTCAGAAGTAGTAGGTACCTCAAAAATTTCACTTGACAACGCAGGTATTTCAGCTTTTAGCTCCGCATCTTCAGAAGTAACCTGCATATCAAATGGAATAGCAACAACAGAAGCAACAGAAGTAGATTGGATTGCATTAATAGAATCATCCTCACATGTACTATCCTATACTTCATTCGAATTTTCTGGTATTTCTTTCTCATGCTCGGTGATGCGGACAAGACGGCTCGATCTTCTGGTGAGGGGATAACTTCGATTTGGCGGAGGATGACTTTGACGATCCGGCTACGAACCACACAAGGATAAGCGCCTGCAATCACTAAACCCAATTATCAACCGTGCCAAGAACACGGATGACCTGACCACGAAGGTCTATTCTTGCAAGCAATCGAAGAACTAGCAAGAACAAGTATGAAGCACACACTCAAGTTGAGGTTTCGAAACTTGTTTACTGCTGCTCTAGCCGAGTCAGGAGAACAAGGATAAAATTCCACACATGGCTAACTATTCTCAAATCAGAACCTAAGGAGATAGATAGGGGGCTTGTCCAATATATATAGCCAAGGATGGCTGCTAGGAGTTGGTCTCATGACACTTTAATTACATGGGAACTTAGCCCAAAATTATGGTGGCACAGCACCCTAAAAGACTGAGACCGTCGCACCGTTTTGACTGCTGTGTCCAGCTCGAGTGGAATTTGATGATGAGGCTGGATCTGTTGGAAAGAGCACGAATTTATCTTTTAATCAAATACTCACTCATCCCGAACAGACTCCGTATGCAAAAGTTATGGCCAATTGAACGTGGACAGCTCCTAGGTGAACGTTTTGGCTTCCTTCTCGGGAATACCTTGTACTCTAGCATGTAGTGATTAGGAATGACGTCCTTGCAGCTCTAAGCCATGATTCCTAAGCACAAGCACATTATTATGCAGTGGTCTATTCTCTAAAATATAATTATGCCACCCGAGAAACGAGTTCACCTATTGATTTAGCTGCCGTACGCGTGCCCTTGTGATAGGACCTTGCATAGGAGGTGGTGGAGGTGAGGTCATGGGTGTATCCGACATAGTGATGTCCTCATCACTCGGGGTGTATGCTCTCATTAGGGTTTGGTGTAGTGCATGCTACAGGAGTAGCATTTAACTCTGTAGGAACCTGAACTATGGTTGATTGTCTTCTCTTTATTTTTCTTTCAGCATTACGTGAAAGATTAAGCAAGCATGACATAGAATTGGATTCTTTACAAGATATCATCATCTGAATATCAAAAGCTAGCTCACAATAAAAGCTGTTCATCTGAGTCTTTTCGATGTCTTCTAACCCACAACGCAAATATCTACGCTGAAATTCTTGGTAGTACTCATCCACAGTTTTACTACTTTGTTTTAGATGTTGCAATTCCTTCCGTAATTGGTGAGCAACATATGGAGGAACAAATATAGCTCTCATAATTTTCTTCAATTTAATCCATGTGCTTTGGATGTCCTGATTTTTACATATATAATCATTCTACCAAAGAGTAGCATGATCAGTAAATCCACTAGTAACAACCCTAACCTTATCATACTCAGGAATTCCATATTTATCAAACAATTGTACTACAGCTAATTCCCATGTAAGATAATCTTCATGATCATATTTACCACTAAAATTAGGAACAGTGAACTTACTTTTCGTATGCGTGCTATGCCGCCGTCCCTTTGGTGATGGTGAAGGTTTGCTCGTGCGTTCTTGCTATCTCGGAGTGTGAACTACCTCTTCTCCTAGGATGCTGTTGGCCCAACCACTACGACGTTGAGAGCCTGCCATTGTTAAGTGAATACAAGAAACAAACCACAAGTATATGTTCCTATCAACTACTATGTGCTGGTGATTCAAAGTCTCTCACTTTCAAACTTTTACCAAGTTCTTACAAGTTCTTACCATGCGAATAGGTGGTGACCAGCGGCTGGTTCGTGATAACCACAATCAAGCTTGGCAAAGCGATTGCAAGGAGAATATTACCTATTTGGCTAGTTGAAGGTGGAGCTTGGACAGGCAATATTTATTTCCTATGCAATTTGATAATTCTAGTTATTGTAACGATAAGTAATGATCCAAACTAGAATTCACAAGCCCTAGTTGCCAATCTGAAAGATATAAGCGAATTTCAAGAAAACACACACGCAAAGATGATAGAACTTAATGCAACCAATGGAATGAGCTAAAAAAGAATAATTTCAGCACCAAAGCTCGTGTTGCATAAGTTATGGAGAGACGCTAGCTAATTGCTTCAGAAAAGGTAAAAGGGCATAAGATTGTTCACTAATTAATACAATTGCACAATCAAAAAAATAATGAACACAAATTAGGGTTTTGCTCAAAGTAGTGCTGCCGGCCACTATTCTGTTTTCTTTTTTCTTTTTTTTTGCTCTTTTTTTTCTTGCTCTTTCTTCCTCTTTTCTTTCTTTGAGTGACTTTCCGCCAACACTAGTATGAACAAAGTTTTGGGAATCCCCAACTTGATGTCACAAGATAGAATGATATGACAAATCAAGATTTTGCAATGAATCAAGTAGAGCGACCCTAAGCAATATCAAATAGCTAGTCTCAATTGGGTTCAAAGTATTCGCAAAGGATGAATTGGTTCCCAAAGGTATGTGTACTGATATTTTTTTGGAGTTTTATGGTTTGTATATGCTTCTGGACTCAACCAACTCAAAGGAACAAAGCTAGATCATCAATTGAAGTAACAAACCCAAATTCAGAGTTCCTAGGGCAGCAGAGTTGTCGCCCAGATTAAAGTTTGAAAACCACCGAATTTGGAAGAATCACTATGGAAAGAAATGAAGCTTATGTCCTCAGATTTCAATAGAGTATACAACCATGCAATTTGGAGCTCGGGTGTGAAATTTATGGCTCAAAAACCGAATACCACAGAATACCCCCAATTTCAGCCCGCGGGACAGATTCCCAATCCGAATCAAATTCGGTTTGAAGGAGTTCGAATCACAAAGGACACCCAAAAACATTTTTGTAGAGGACTCCTCAAGGATTCAGGAAAGTATGAAAACATCTCAATCGGAGCTCGGACGTGAGAATTATGATCAAAATACCGAACCGATCTGGATTAGAAGTACAACTTGCTTCACCAATTTGACGTCCAGATTAAACAAATTTGGCTCCAGAATTAGAGTCTATGCCCAACTAGGTTTTTGTAGAGATCGTTCTCAGGTTTTAGGAAAGTGCAAAAACACTAGAATCTGAGGAAGTATACGAAAGTTATGAACAAAACAAAGTACTGGACAGATTGAAAGAAAAGCTACGCGAAAGGAAAAATGATCAGCAACTAAAACAATAACTCTAATTGATCAAAACATAACAAATCTCACTAAAATAACAGATTGAATCTAAAGGTTGAATTTTTGTGGAGTAATTTTCAATTTGGGATAGAGAACAAAAAATAATCTAAGGTACTGAAATTTCTCACCGATCAACGAAAGCTCTGATACCACCTGATGAGGCTTAACGGAGGCCCGATCTTTCGGTGAGATGGATAGCTATCGATTAGTGGAGATGACCCTCACGATCCAGGTTACGATCGAAACACGACCGACACCAAGCAATCGCTGAAACAAATTCCGAGTTGTTATCAACCGTGCCAAAACCCGATTAACCTGATCACGAAGATCAATTCCTGCAAGCAATCGAAGAACAAGCAAGAACAAAGCAAAAGCAATCTGAAATTGCAAATATAACTGAAGTATTGATGTGGGGTTCCGAAAGACAGTATTGCTATTGATCTCACCGATCAAGACAATACCAAATAGTTTCACCAAGGAAAACTACAACTAAACAAAACCCAAGTTTCTTTGGCAGCGACTACTGAGTATATGAGAGGGAGGGACATGAGAGGGTCGTCCTAGGGTTGTGTGCAGCCAAGTGGGTGCACACAACTTGGGCTTGGGCCCCCTCACGCTTACAAGGCACAAAACAGCCCAAAACAGTGATGTGGCTTATTGTTACGATGATTTCGGATGATCCACGATGAATCTAGGGCTAGTACTAGATCCAATTGAAACATCTTGTTGTAAGATTTCAATCAAGTACAAGAACTCTCCAATTGGACTCCGTATGCAAAAGTTATCCACATTTTACTTCAGACAGGTATCCGGAGGCCGAATTGGATTCCAGAATGTGTTGGATTTGATATCTTTATCATCTTGGCCCATGGATGACGTGTTAGAGTTGGTCCAATAAGGTGTGGACGTATTCATAGTATTGATGTCCTCATCACGCCCTAAATCATATCGGTATGCGTTTCGAATCCGTTCGAGTCGGCGTTAAAAATACCGAACGACTTATGAGAATTGGCAGTGTGGATTCTATTCGTGCGAAAAAGTCATAGAGTGAAACTGTGTGCCAAACACCCTGAATGTACTTCATATGCGCCCTAACTCATATCGGTATGCGTTTCGAATCCGTCCGAGTCGGCGTTAAAAATACCGCACGACTTGTGAGAATTGGCAGTGTGGACTCCATTCGTGCGAAAAAACTCATAGAGTGAAACTGAGTGCCAAACTCCCCGAATGTACTTCATATGTGCCATAACTCATATCGGTATGCGTTTCGAATCCGTCCTAGTCGGCGTTAAAAATACAGCACGACTTTGTGAGAATTGGCAGTGTGGAGGATTCCATTTGTGCAAAAAAAGTCATAGAGTTAAACTGAGTGCCAAATAGCCCGAATGGACTTCATATGCGCCCTAACTCATATCGGTATGCGTTTCGAATCGGTCCGAGTCGGTATTAAAAATATCACACGACGTGTCCCAATTAGCAGTGTAGGCACCATTCTAACGAGAAAAGGTCACAGAGTTAATCTTTTTACCAAACAGCCCGAATAGACTTAATATGCGCCCTAACTCATATCGGTATGCGTTTCGAATCCGTCCGAGTCGGTGTTAAAAATATCACACGACGTGTCCCAATTGGCAGTGTAGGCTCTATTCCAACGAGAAAAGGTCACAGAGTGAATATTTGTACCAAACACCTCGAATGGACTTCATATGCGCCCTAACTGATATCGGTAAGCGTTTTGAATCCGTCCGAGTCGATGTTGAAAATTCCACACTACGTGTCCCAATTGGCAGTGTAAGCTCCATTCCAACGAGAAAAGGTCAGAGAGTGAATCATTCTACCAAACCAACACCCCAAATGGACTTCATATGCGCCCTAACTCATATCGGTATGCGTTTCGAATCCGTCCGAGTCGGTGTTAAAAATACCGAACGACGTGTGAGAATTGGCAGTGTGGACTACATTCGTGCGAAAAAAATTCATAGAGTGAAACTAAGTGCCAAACACCGGGAATGGATTGCCGCTTTCTCGGGGGAGAAGCGCCATTTCCGCCCAAGGGCTCAGAGCTGAGCTTCAGCTTGCGCTTGTGCTCGATCACCTCCCATGGGACCCCCGGCATGTCTGCTAGTTCCCATGCAAAAATTCTTTTATTATTTTGGAGGAAGGTGACGAGCTTGTCTTCCTATTTTGTGTCGAGCTGGGTGAAAATGAGGGCGCACTTGCCTGAACTCCCTTCCTCGAGCTGCACGGCCTTGGTCGGGCCACCGGGCTGGATTGCCGCCTTCCGGCGGGCGTTCTTCGGGGTTGCCTCGGCACCTTGCTGAGGCAGCATGCCAGTGAGCGCTAAGGCCTTTTCCTCGCAGCCGTGCGCCGCCTTGAGATCGCCGCGGACCGTTATGACACCGCGGGGCCCCGGGAGCTTCATACACCGGTGCCCGTAGTGATTCACGGCCATGAACTTAATCAGGGTCGGCCGCCCAAGAATGGCATTATAGGGGAGGTCCTCATCGACCACCTCAAAGGTGATCAGCTCGGTGCGGAAGTTCGTAGAGTCCCCGAAAGTCGTGGGCAAAACCACTTGCCCGAGCGGAGTGGTCGAGCTTCCCGGCACGATGCCGAAGAAGGGGACCACTATATTTTTTATCTTTGACTGGGGTATCTACATCCGGTCCAGTACGCTCGCTAAGAGCAGGTTGAGGGAACTTCCCCCGTCAACCATAACTCGCCCGACGACGGTGTTGCTTATGGTCGGGGCGACGACTAGGGCGGTCTTGAAGTCTCGGGACATCCCTAGGGAGCATCATCCCAGTAGAAGGTGATGGGAATGCCATCACACCTGCAGGGTTAGTCGGTGGGCTTCCCGACGGTGGCTTGGTACACGGTGTGCGCAGCGTCCTTCAGTTCGCGCCGGGACCAGTATGCCGAGGATTCGCCGAAGATTACGTCGACATGGCAGTCGCCCTGCTGGAACTCCAAGTCGAGGCCTGATTGGTCCTTGCCAGTGTCGATTCCGCCGGGCAGCTCGTCGTCCTTCGGGAGCTGTGCATCTCTCCACGCCCTCTGTAAAAGGCGTCCAGCATGTACAGCCACATCCTGCAATTTCGCAGATTATGGTCGTAGACTTTATGGAACGGACAAAATTTGTCGGAGTCGAGGCGGAGTCGCTCCTCATCATCCCAGGATCGCATCGGCGAGGGGCCCGATCGGATCCGCCATTGGGCCGGCGATATTACGCCGAGGCCATGGGCGGTTCTGTTGGAGCCGAGGCCCTCGGCGGTCGGGCCGGTGCGCTTCCGCCCCTTCGCACCTGCTGTTGACCGCGGCAACGATGCGGAGCTGGCCGCCTCCAGCACCGCGGTCCTTCCCCCGCTTCTTGTCGCGCGGGGCTGAGCCCCCTTCCTTAGTGCCAGACGGCCCTGCTTCGCCAAAGATGAGGCCGAGCTTGCCTCGGTCGTAGTCGTGTTTCCAACAGACGGTGTCGTCTGCGTCTACGTATCGCTCCACCATGCGGAACAGCTTGTTGACGGTGAGCTTTGACGCAATCTCGAGGTCCTCCGTAAGGCGTCTGTCGCGGACGCCGAACTTGAAGGCCTTGATGACAGTCTCATCGGAGACGTTAGGGATCGAGTTTCATGCGTGGGTACAGATCCCTTTCTCATCTAGGCCGCTCGTAGCAGCTCTGGAAGTTGGAGTGGAGCGCGCTCCGCAGCTGGCGCCATGATCGAAAAGCATCGGGCGCTTGGTTGAAGAGCCAGGTGCGGGCGGCTCCATCTAGGACGGTGGGGAGATAGTTGGCCATTGCGGCCTCGTCCCCGCTGGTCGCCAAGATGGCGATAGTGTAGATGGAGAGGAATTCCGCGGGGTTCTTGGTCCCGTTGAACCGCTCCATTATCGCAGGTTTGAACCGGGCCGGCCAGCGCACCTGACGGAGGTCGTCCGAGTACGCCGGGCAGCCGTAGGCCGGGAGACCGTTGCCACCGCTGTTGGCGTCGGAGTTGCCGTCCGCTGATGGGGGAAGCTCGAGTCGGCGACACACCCTACGCCGACCGTGATGGTCAGCAGGAGTGTTGTCAGGACGGTGGCGCGGGCGGTCGCAGACCCTTCGATGCCTGGGTAGAACTTCTGAGGAAAGACCTCTGGAAGCATTACTGCTTGAGCGAGCATCACTGCCGCTCCGCTGGCGGTGGGCGTGCCCACGTGCCACATCCTCATCCCGACGAGGTGGAAGGGATGGTGACGGGGTACGAACCCGCGGGTACGAAGTCTGCTGGCGGAACGGTCGACGACTCTGCGACGAGTCATTACTGCTCGCCAATGGGCGGGACTCGGAGTCCAGGTGTTGCCCTTGCCGCGGAGGAGCGACGTCGTCAGTCGCCCTGTTGAGCTCTTCGGCCAGGGACCGCCGGAAGAGGGTCGAGCCGACCCGCGCTGGGTCAGCCATGACCCGGGCGATGGCCCGCAGGTGCTCCCGGCCAGGTTCGTCCGGGCCAGAAGGACTGAGCTATCCGGATGGAGAGCGGGCCGCCCCGCGCTCCTCCTGCCGAATGGCGGTGATAGTTGGTTGATGGCGACATGGGCGAGCCGACGCGCCTCCAGTGGAGTCTCTGGGCCACCGTCATTCGCCCCTAGAGTCGCCTCGCAGCTGCCGGACATGAAGACCTGGCGTTCGCGAAGCGGCAATGTGGGCGAGAGCATGGAGGTGGAGCCTTCGTACTCAGGGATCGCATCCGAGCCCAGGCTTGCTGATCGCGACATGTTGTCCGTGAAGCTGAAAGGCTGACGACGCTGAGGCGATGAACATCGAACGAACGAAACTTCGGGCCCCACGGTGGGCGCTAGCTGTCGACGATCGGGACCGTCGACCACAAAGAAGGGGGAAGGATCGTGCAAAGGGGTGAGGCCCCAAGTCGTGCTCGTCCGGGAAGGAGGAAGCGTCGATAGGTGCACAGTTCGAGGAAGAGGAACAATCGGACAGGAGACACAGCGATTATACTGGTTCGAGCCCCTAGGTCATGTAATAGCTCTACTCCAGTCTTGCCGTAGGCGAAAGATGACTAAAAGCTCCTCGGGGGAGTGCAAAGAGGGAGCTCGACCTCGAGGCTGTTCGGAAGTGGTGGTCCAGGGGGAGCTCGAAGGATGGCGTGGTGTACAAGTGTGTCTGCAGAGGTGTCTGCCCATCCCCTTAGGTTCTTGCTGTGTTCTCTCTTCTTCTGGCTGGGGTAGCCTGGCGCTTTTATAGACCTTTGGCGCTGATCTCGAGGCTGATGTTGGGTGTTTGTCTGTGAGTTGATGGGGGCAGGTGACCCTAGTTCCCATGCAGTGGAATCGACAAGAGTCACTGGGAGCAGCTGACCCTAGTTCCCATGCAGGAAAACTGACAGGGGTAGGTGACCCTAGTTCCCACACAGGGGATTTGACAGAAGCAGGTGACCCTAGTTCCCACGTAAGGGAGAAAGGTCAAATATACATAAAAAAGATATCACTATATTGGAGGCCGGGTGGAGGTTGCTGAGGTCAGAGAGGTAGCGGGAGTCTGCACGGGCTCGAGAAAACCCTCGCCCGAGCTCGGGAACAGTCCTCCGAGCTCGGGGAGACCCCCAGCACGAGCCCGGGAACAGTCCGCATGAGCTTGGGGGGCCTGGACACGTGTTAGGATGACCAATCCCCGACACATACAAAAAAAGGAGATTATTACACTGGAGGCCGGGCCGAGGGCGCTGAGGCAGGAGAGGTCGCGGCAGTCAGCGCGAGCTAGGGAGATCTCTTGCCCGAGCTCGGGGATACCCCCCCCCCCCGCTCGAGCTCGGGAACAGTCCTCCGACCTCGAGGGAGGATCGACCAAAGCCCTCGGGGGGCCTAGACACGTGTCAGGACGACCGATCCCCGACAACCAGTCCCCGAGGCTCAAGAAACGGTCTGAGACTCTAGGCGTTCTTGAGTCTGAAGTCTCCGAGGAAGGATCGTCCCCTTGGTTGAGCTAGGGAACTCTCGAGCTCCTTTCTGGGCCCGGGGGAGGCCCTCCCCCGCGGGTGTTAGTGTTATGCCCTTGAGGCAATCATTTAGATGATTGTAACATGACTATGTTTGTGAATAATAATATGATTATTGGTCCAATGAATGTATATCACTATATTGATTAACAAGTATGTGACTTGCTTATGAAGCTCTTTACTTACTGATGTAATTCGATAAATATCTCTGATCGGATATCATCGTATAGGACAACGATGAATAGATCAGCACATGTAGTGATCGATGATCATGCTTCATAGATCATGGGATATGGAGATATCATCTATACATTGTGGACGCATGTTGAAGAACATGAGTTAGATAGACCCGCAATGGGACACTGCGAGAATGTTTCATTCTTATGTGTCATCAGTGTATCTCATACATAGTAGAGGTATGATCCTTAGACCTGAGATTGTCATATTCCCTACATGTGTAATATCCTTGGGGCTATCAAACACTACTTCCTAACCGGATATTTATAAAGGTAGCTTTCATGTTTACTATAAAACGTGCAGAGGGAAGTGAGCAGTCAGGATGGAATTTGCCACTCCAATGAAATGGAGATATATGATAAGGCCACTCATGTGATATGATTAAGGAAGTGCATGGCCATGCCGTGATTGAGGAGTCAATCACAACTTATTAATATATCACGGATACAAGAGATGGATTGAATCATCAAAGGATGACATGCTTCTCGCCTTGAGTTCAATCTTCATATACTTGGCAAATGGATTATTACATGAGTACTTTTGATAGGTTCTGTCCGATTTGATCATGGTATGTTTGGGAGTTGGCATACTTTGCAAGGAGCCGCTACCAACTATTGGATTGAAATGGAGTTTTCCGAATCCATGTCCAAACGTACGTGAACCTGCAGGGTCACACAATTAATGGGCTGGGACGCTGATGGGCCCTGGTTTAGGGTTTCATCTCGTGGCTATATAAGGAGGGGAGGAGGGTGGGTGCAGGGTGTGCTTTCCCAAGGTTTAGAAGTGATTCACCCGAAACCCTAGCCTCCTCCTCTCACTGCCCCTGCCGAGTGACCAGGTGCTTGCACACCGACACACGGCGTTCCATCCCTGAACGTGTGGACTATCGGTGTGACGCTGCGATCGCGGGCGTGGGAGGACGATCCACGGCGAGGCAAGGACGATCCACTCCATCGACGCAACGACTGCGGCGAGGACGATCCACTACATTGACGGTCGAAGGATTCCACATCTGCGCGTCTAGTGGTAATCTAATCTTGTATCCCCTTCTTGCGAGTAGCTTTCTGGTTATGCGATAGTTTTTTTTTGTGCTAGTGTAGCATACCGCGTTCCACTTCAGTGGTATTAGAGCCATCTCGTATAGTTTTGTGATCTGGATGTTGCACATATGCTGTGTGAGGTTAGTAGATTGGATCTATTACATGTTCAGCCGGTTCATGTGATGAATTGGTGACGGCAGCCATCTATGAGATCGATCGGTTTAGGGTTTGAGGAAAGTGCAAACCGACTCAATCTTGATTTGGGTGAGCCCGTTCATGGTACGACGTTGCCCTTACTGGTCGGGTTACCGCCATCAGGGTTTTCGAAACGTATCCATATGGGACCAAGCCAATCAGATTGAGTTGGATTGGGTCAATCTGGTTGATCCATGGTATGTGCAAACCGATTCAATATTGATTTGGGTGAGTCCGTTCATGGTACGATGTTACCCTTACCGGCCGGTTATCGCCATCGTGGTTTTCAAACGTAACCATATGGGACCAAGCCAATCATATTAGATTGATTGGGTCAATCTGTTGATTCGTGGAAATTTTGAGGTGGTTTCATGACGTAAGACATGCCTCTAAAAATTTCCAAGGGCGCCGCCGACCCGCCACGATCGATCCGCGGCGCCTCTTGACCCGCACAGGCGCCGCCTCGGATCCCGAGTCGAGGGTTGCTTTTGTTTAACTCTGCTTTTGCAGAGAATTATGTGAAATAGTATGGCCTATGTGTATGTGATTCATGTAATTTCCACATGTCCCGCAGGCGTGTCAAGCCATAAGGCTATTTAAATTGTATAACGACCGTGTCGACTTGTGATGCTTCAAACCCTCATGTAAAATTCATTATCAAAAGTTGTAAGGTGTTGCATCCATAATGATGAAGACGATGGTATCAAGCAAGGTGGCTAGGTGAACAAATCAAGCAAGGTGGCAAGGTGAACAAAACAAGCATGATGATGGAGATCTAAATGCTAAGGGCCATGCTATTTCATAGCTTATTTTGATTTTCTGTGGATGTGTGTTTAATTCTTGCTATTTTCTTTATGCTCATTGCATGTGATACCATGTTCTTAGTAGATATTGTTCATCCCTATAGTTAAAATTTTAAATCAAAATGTCTATCCAATTGTTGCACCTATCAAGAATTTAGATCGTTATTGATATGACTGCCAAAGTAGTATATCAATGGCTATCTTAATAGATGATAGGGATGTGTTGGACACATCACGCATAACAATTGTATATTTAATCAAGCTATCAAAACGGTTTTGGGCTTGAGGACATAAGTGGTTGGGATTTGATTTCAGTAATGAAGGAACCTATACAAGACAATTGGTGTCTACGAAAACACACATGAGGCAGGTTTCTTAATTGGCACCCGAAAACGGGAAGTGCTCCCTCCCTCATGTGAGCCCTTGGGGCAGGTTGACCTGGCCATGAGTCAAGTTGACGAAGGCATTCATTACTTGTTTTCATACTCAACAAACAAGAGTTACATAAGATGTAATTAGAAAGGTGTTGCTTACCTATGTCATTAAATTTCTAGCAGTGATGCCAAAGCTCACTAGTGTTTGATGAATATGGATCTTGAATACTCACTATGTGTCTATAAAAGGAACATAAAATAGGAGTGTCTTTTATTAAAATGTTAAATAAAATTTTTAGATAAACATAGTGCTTAGAATCTTTGCATGTTTTTGTTGTACTTCAATGGTACCTTCTCCTACTCCTGCTACACCTGGGTTTGCTTTGAGATCGGTTTTGGAAAGGGAAAAACTTAATGGAACTAATTTTGTTGATTGGTATCGCAACCTGAGAATTGTTCTCAAGCATGAAAAGAAGGACTATGTTCTAGAGAATCCAATTCCTGTTGAACCAGCCGAAAATGCTCCTCGTAATTTGAAGGTTGAATACAAAAAACATGTTAATGCTTCTATAAAGGTCAGCTGTCTCATGCTTGTCACCATGGACTCTGAGCCCCAAAAGCAATATGAGGACCAGGATGCTTACAATATGATTGTGGGCTTGAAGGGCATGTTTGGGAATCAAGCAAGAGCTGAGAGGTTGGTTCTAGGAGTAGCTAAGGGAAAGGGGACCTCAATGCGACGCAGTAGTGGTATTTATAGCCAAGGGAACGTGGTGGCTCCAGTGTATGAATGGGAGAGGGAATTGCGGCTTTGGTCTTACGCAGACACAGCGAGAGGGCACAGGGTCTCGTCGGCAAGGAATGACATGAGGTCGACAGGGTATGGCGCACAGCTCCCAAGGATTAACGTGGCATCAGATGATGGCATGGGCGACAGGGTCGGCGCTGAGACGCAGAGACGGCGAAGTCTCGAGCGCAAGCGAGCTGAGGAAAGCACGCGCGAGGGGAAGAGGAGAAAGAAAAACGGAATTCGTGAGTGACATATGGGACACCAGGCAGTGAGAGGACTGGTTTTCCCGTTCTTGCCAGCGAACGGTTACGGTAAAAGGGCTGGCCCACATGTCAGCGAAAGAAACAAGGTAAGGAGATAAGTTCAGCCGTGATTGCTCCATGTGAGCATTAAAATTGCTATAAAATCGCGGTAGATTTTTTTGAAAATTTTTGACCAACATCTCCTGGTAGTTTTAATTCTCCAGTAAAATCTTCGGATCAAAATATCTTATAATGAATTAATTAAAATTTTGACACTGTGCATCAGCCAAAATTTACATTTGAGGTTTTTATTTATTTAAGGGCACATACTATAATATTTATTTTTGAAACTTTTATAAAGAGTTATATTAAGGTTAGGGATGTATATATAAAAATTTCAAGTCAAAATATTTGGTAAATGTTTTATAAAAATTCTGACATCATTATTTTCGGATTTTTGAAGCTTCTGTTTTTGAATTTTTAGAAGGTCTAAATGACATGATAAATTCTTGAAAGTTTTACCAAAGATAAATTATACTCTGAGGGTGTTATGGTAATTTTTATGGCTCCAGATAAATCTCGAGTATTTTACATTAATTCTGACTTACACTGTTTCTAGTCAAAAGAGATGTCACTCATTTACTTTATTTATTTTTTTGTGAATAAAATTTTTACTTGTTGACTTTACTGACTTACCAGCATGGATAGGATCCCATAGTAAAGTTTCCAAAATGTTACTTTTACCTTTTTATCTTTTTACCATTATCCATTCTTTAATTCTATTTGTTTGATTTTTCATTCAATACAAAATCCAGGAAAATCCAAATAAATTCCAATAATGCCAGGAAAATCAGAAATAATTATATTCAAATTCACAATATTTAATTTCCTATTATTGTATATTTCGGGATGTTATAAATCTACCCCCCTTACAGAAATCTCGTCCTCGAGATTTGCAAGGACTAAATGGGTTTAGGAAATTCTTTCTTGGAGGTGGCCTTGTCGTTTCCTTGTCTTCTTGTTTCCAGTGTAGTCGCTTTGCAAAACATCATCCTTGCGATTCCGAAATGATGTGTCAAGAGTAGAGAAGACTATTATTTTGATTTTGCGTAAACAGATGAGAGATTTTTCTAATTATATCTTTTGATTGAATAACTAGGACTGGTAATTAGGATAATCTAATTTAGAAAATGGCATGTATTATGTTTTGAATATTTGAGGTGAAAGAAAAGATGTATCGTCATTAGATTTATTTGAGAAGAGTCAAATGTTAACATCAAAAGGATACTTGAATACAATGGTTGATCTGTATAGTTCAAAAAAACAGTTGACGAGATTGGTTGAGAATAAATGTCACTCTAGATTAACTTTAGATGGAAAATAGGGTAGGGATAATTCAAGGATTAGGTAGAGGTAGGAGGATTATAAACTGATCCTGATGATTTAATCCGCTTGATCACCTTGGTAAACAGAGGCACCTTGATAAACAGAGGGTTTCGATTTTCTTTCCATTTGACAATTATGAAAGAATATAATGTACAGAGAAAAAGGGTTGATTGCAGAAATTGAATACATAAAAGGACGTACTCAATATTACATTAAGCGTTGGGTGCAATTACATAAGAAAGATCTTTACATTCAAAGCCTGACATCGAGGCAGGGGTTGTTTTGGGTATTTGATATTTCCTAGGTCCTTGAGATAGCTTGGAAATCACTGATGTCATCCTTCATGAGATGAAGAACTTTTCTTGGTCAGGTGTTGGCGAAGTGATGAGGTTCTTCTCGGTTGACGCAGGCAACGTTGTCTGTCTTATTCGAAACAATAGAAATGTTATTTGCTAATGTTATAAAATAGATGGAGGATTGATCGGGCAATGGTTAAAGATGAAAATGGAAAGTTTGTTACTTGACATCTTACCGACCATTGGGAAGGATTAAGATAAAATATATTTTGATGAGAGTTCAGTTAAATTTATAAGGCAATATTCTGCTTATCAAAATATTACTTTAAGAATAGACACAATGATTTCAAATTAATCTAAGTTCTGACAGAAACTACATTTATAAGAGATGTACCTAGCATTGTGTAAGGTATGCCATGATTGACGTCTCGAGTTGGAGTAAATGCGGAGATAGGGGCTTGCTGGCCTAGAGGTCGACTTCGCGGCTGTTGCTTGGCTTCATGGGGTTGAGGTGGATTTTGCTTCTTCTTTGGGCACTTGTTGGCATAATGTCCACGTTCACGACAGCAAAAACAAGTAACATTGATTGCCTGGTTTTGAGCACCAGATGGTTGTTCATTGGTATTGTTGGAGGAATGAATAGATGACGTTTCAGACTGGGAATGGAGTTGAGCAGAATTCTTCTTGGGACAAGTGTCTTTATTCAAGCGCCTATTCTTTATCCGATTCTTCGGGCAAACAGATTCAAACTTTGTTCCTCCTACTCTTGGAGTTATAATCTTGACTGATGTGACTTCTGGTATGACCATAGTGTTAGGAGATGTTTGTCCTCTTTGGGGGCACTGTTTAGCAAATGACCCTTATTGTAACAGACGTAGCACTTTTGTTTCTTTCGAGATGCTTTCTTGGGAATAATTGCATGTTCCATGATGTTCTCCTTCTGAATCTTAACTTGTTGCTGTTTATGGCATTCCATTGCCTAATGACCTTCTTCACCACATGAGAAACACGCTGATGGCGATGGCCAATTACTACTTCCTTGATGGTGATTGCCAAGACTGAAATGCTGCTCCTTCAATTCTTCTAATGGCATTTCTCGTGTAGCTTCTCTTCTATTTGCTAATTTTTGAGCAATTAATGCTCGGAGTTTTTCTTTCGGATGCTGAACTGCGGCAGTGACTATTGGATCTAGGAGGCATTGAGCTGGGCAATGATCTTGACCCTCACAAAGGTAACAAGTAATATTGTTCATGGGACACTTTCCAGGAGAATGATTTCCTTCACAACTGGAGCAATTTATTGCATGCTCATCAGCAGTATGTCCTATTTCTCCACAGCAAATGCAAGCACGATCTTCAGATTGGTTGGGTTGGCAACACTTCAAAGAGCATCGCTTAGGTATCGAGTGAGATGTAGGAGCAGATTTCTGATCTAAACCATTTCCTTTTCTGACGAGAATTGCACAAGGTTGGAGTTGTTCTGCACTAGATGTTGGGAATTTGGTTGGACTAAGGCAGGATTATCATTTGATGGCTGAAAGCTCAGCATGGCTTCACTTTCCAAGGTTTTGCTGAGGAATCTTGTCACAGGCATCCTGCAACAATGAGTATTAGGGAAAAGTTATTTAGATTGAATTCTGTTGGGTTTCACGAAGTGAATGAGGAGTGCTAGCAATTTACACCGAGAATTTTTAGCAAAATAAGCTAACTTAAGGAGGGGTACACAGTATGTTAAAATGCTTAAGATGACTGAAAGGATACATCTCAACTAGAGTTATTTGGGAAGAACCGAAGGTTGATTATAAAGGCTGAAAATTTTATAATTCATTACATTTAGTGGATGTATTAATGGATTGTGTCGCAGGTGTCTTCAAGATGTTGAAATTGGGAGGATATGGTTAGATGAAAGTTATCCATTTTACAAAGCAACATTCTGTTCATTAACATATTATTTTGAGAGTAGCCTATATATGGATTAGGTAATTGCTGGTTAGTTTACAAGGCAATGCCTCATTCATTAAAACATTGTTTTCAAGGTTGGTTACTGGGTAGCTATTAGTTCATAAGGCAACTTTTCGTTCCTTAAAATTTTCTTAATTAGATTTTCTTATTAAATAAGGGTTGGCACATCGTAAATTTCAACCTAATGGTTTAACATTTATGAGAGTAACCCGAAAGCAATACAAAAGTTTCACAACAAAATTTCAATAACGTAGTAAATTTATATATGTTCAGCTTAGTATATGAAAGGGATATCTAAGGTTTTTCTTTACTGGTATAACCATACGTATTTCTGCACAAGAGGCTTACTAAAATTAAAGTAATGTGTAATTTGGATAGTACTATCTTTAAAATAGGCCATTTGACGATAAGTCTCTTTTAACCTTTGGACCACTTGCAAATGTTAGTACTCCAAAGCTTTTATGAAGTTGAAAGTTGTGACACTTTGCTACCTCCATCTTCTCGAATTTGTTGATGCAGACGTCACGACGCTTACTGATTTTTCCAGAATTGTTTTCAACCAGATTTGTTGATGACTTTTATTAAGCATAAGGATAAGGAGAGAATCCCTTCTAAAAAGAATAACTAGAAGCGAAGAAAGAAAGCTCTACAAGGAAGAAAAGGGTATATGAAATATCCATTAAAAGGGAAGAGTATATGATAAGGAAACTAAATCTCACAAATGGGAAAAGAGTATATCTACAACTAATGCTGCTCTTTTATATTCCTATTAGAAAATAGGATTTTCCATTTTTTTTCAATTTTCCTTTTGACAACCATTATAAATTTTATTCTGAAAACATAGGAATTTTCTGATTCTAACTTAAATTCATGGTATATAATCTAAACAAAATAATGAAATGAGTTTTGAGGCATGGTCAAAAGTTGTTATGGGTATAATCAGATTTTGATTAGCCAAGATTGACTTAGGTAAATTAGTGGTTACTAATATGGAGAGATATTGGCATTAGTTTATATACGGATGGTGTGGTTTTCAAGAAGTCAGTAGTAACGGTAACTATACTACTAATCTTGATTAGGCTTGATTTTGCGAAAAGTTAATGATCATATTGGTTTACACAGATGAAAAGTTCTACAAAAGAAAGGATATGTTTGGAAGAAATCTTATAGAAAAGAGGAGATAAGCTATCTTATGATTTCTAATTTATCCTATGGGTTAAGTTTTCCATACTCATACATAAGGGCAATTTATTGTGAAATTCCAACCCAGAGGTTAAGTTCACACATAAATCGATCCTGACAAACAGAATAAAAACCAAACTTTCAAGTAGCGAGTTATAAGCACCACAATAAAATTGCTTTATACAACTAGAGCAAAATGATATGCTATGCGTAAGGGTTCTTATCTTAAGGTGGATCCTAATACATTCTAATCTTTTGTATTTTACTGTTAGGTGAAGTCGTCTCTTCATGCAGTAGGTACTTCAAGCTTTGCTTCTGCTTTGTCAAGATTAGTGAAGCATTGTCGGCTCCCATGAGATTGTCGGCGTAGACATTTTAGTCTTCATTGGCAACATGAAGGGTGGTAGCGACATGTCTCAGGTATCCTCAGAAGTAATTAGCGATGACGAACTATAGCGAGAATTACCTTTAAGGAAAGAAGAGTTTGTTTATAAATCAAAATGAAAGTGCGGGTAAGAGTAGGATCTTAAGGAGGAGGTAAGAATAGCAAAACTATATTTTACAAATATAGTAACTTCTGAAAATAAGATTTTCAATTTGCTTATTCCAACACTAACGACCAATCTATCTAGGGTTTATCCTACAGCCAGCATAGCTCTGATACCAACTGTGGCGACCCCCATTTTTACATACATGCAAAAATGGAAATCTAATGTGCATTCCGTACTAGTCCAATGATCAGTAGCTAGTACGCATATACACACCAATTGGAATCACAACTATACAACATATTATTAAGCGGAAGCTATTATATAAAGAAAACTTTACAACTCAGAGATATAGCAGCAAAAGAAGCAAAGTCTTGTAGTGTGCCAATCCAAAACCCGCAGGCAACTGACAAGGCATAATCCCTAGAAAGAACACGACGAAGAAGATCCCACAACCTACGACGAAAGAAACCTTCGAAGCTTCGCTAACTTATCCACCTAAAAACAACATATAAGCAAGGGTGAGTACTTTCGTACTCCGCAAGACTTGAGCAAAACCTGTAATATATGCAGGCCATTTTAAAGGAGGCTACTACAGTTAATTTGCATAAAGCAGAATTGATACTGTAAATCAAGTTATTTGTAAACGGAATTTGAAAGAGCAAGTTGACTGATATGAAATAAGTAAAGCAAACTCACAATCCTTCGCGAGCATCGAATAATCTAGAAATGGAATCCAACAATGTCGATCCTTTGACATAAAAGAACAGCTGCTAAACAGGTTCCAAACCATTCCTATTTTAGAAAATACCAAAACATTTAACTAGTGCAAGTTCACCAAGTTTCCCATGACCGAGGGGACGGCTAATCGATTAGATTTACACTCTGCAGAGGTGTACAACTTTACCCACAAGTCATGACCTTTTCTTTTTGCCGCATGTTTCACGCACCTTTGGCGTGTGGCCAGAATGTTCATGACGAAAACCTTTACATTATCTAGTTTAACTTTGCATCAGCCCGGGATGTTAAGCCTTCGCCATAGAAATAGAAACACACACCCAAGACCTGGATCCATTCACATCACACCCAACACCACGTTTCTGTTCATGGCAAGGCGTACACCGTTGCATTGGTATGTAGAAACCCCTACAAGCAGACCTGGAAAGGAATGCCTGTGCAATCTCCCGCCTTCCATAAATGCAAATTAAACTAGATAACTTAATTGTTTTAAGGATGTCCCATACCACACTTGTGGTTGTATGGATTATCTTGGATCATACAACACTGAGTTCAGTCCTTAATCCGACACGGGCGATACTCCACCCTACACTACGTGCAAATCCCTATGCACCTCCTGCTATTGCCAATAATCGCCCGCATCAAAACCGTAGTTTTGTTTTGGGTTTTTAATGAAAATACCCATAACCAACAGCTTCAATTGCAACATTTTCCATTTCTCAAGAAACAAATTTTGATCTAATCATTAACCTCTTTAGTTCTAAAAGTATGGCTAAGCATGGATAAAATGTAATCGCATATACCCATGATGACATTAAGTAATTGTCTAAGCTTAATCTATGGTTATCAAGGTACACATATTCATACTTATCAAGGAAGTTTCATGAGACAACAGGTATTACTACCAGTACCACAAAATAGCAGTTTATAGAAAGTAAACGTATGCATGAAACTTTTTAATAAACGTAATGCAAATTAAATACTGGGTTCAAGATGGTCAAAGGGGCTGCTTGCCTTGTTTATTTATTGCTTACGACGAAGACGCGGTCGCAGATGACAGAGGAAGGGACGTCAGATTCTACACGTCGATCAATCAGATAATATAACAAAAATCCAACTTCAATAAGGGCAAAAAGAAAACAAACAGAAAATCAAATAAATATTCACTGCAAAAAACAGGAATGATTTAGGGTTTCGATTATAAGATTACAAGATCTTATGATTTAGATATTTACACATTCATATACTTAATGGTTTTATGACGAACAAAACATGGTTTCTTTTATAAATTATCTACTCTTGATTTATGAACTCAAGAGGCTAAAACTATGAATTCTTGTATTTATAACTTCGAATTACAGATGCTAAAATTATTTGGATTAAAAGAATTGAAACACTAATTAAAGGGGTTATGCGACTAGCACTTAGCCTTAAGTGATTTGCATAAGAAGGATTTTGAATGAGTTAGATCTGTTAAGCTAGGTTACTAGATTTATTTATGGTTTTCAAGAAGGTTCTGGTGATACAAATATATTAGCTACAAACTTCTTCATTATGATAAGGTTCAATTATCCATATTATGAAGCTCATTAAACATAACACTTAGGGTTATTTGGCTAATAGGATTTATATGCAAAACATGATGAAATAAGATTATTTCTTCAAAATTGGATAGCATATACTTTGAAGAACATATCTAAGCTGACTTCACACATTTTAGTGTTTAAACGAGACATTAAATTCACTGCTGAAAAAGCTTATATGATATTAAAGGTTACGACAACCATAATTTTTTAAGGGTATTGAACTAACAGGATTTAGTTGAAAAGCAAGTTGTAAATAAAATATTTTTCTAGAATATGATAGTACATACCCTAAATATTATTTCTAAACTGATTTTCATAATATTTGCATTCAGACGAGGTATTCTACAGGTTGATGACAAAAGCTTGAGTGTTTCTATTACTACACGACAAAGGCTCAGTTTTTGGTATAAGATTGCAAATACACCCTATAAGATAATCTACACATTTTTCAGGCATAACTAGGGTATGACTCTAAGAGTGATTTAAAGTTCAAGGTTATAGGATTTGGTTTCATCAAATTTTATGTTCATTTGCGAAAGTTATAACTATTCAAACTATGCAAAAATTAATACTTCGACTACTAAACATTTACTGTTTTCTATTGTAAACCTTAAATATTTTTATACATCTGGGATCCTTGTGATGCTAGGATCATAACAAAACTGGTTTGGTGATTATTTGAATTTATTTGATTTATATTATAAATATTTGATTTTCTATGCATATATATATATATACATTTTACACTTACATTATTTCCTATTGTTAAAGATAATTCAAATCAAGTTCACTTCTTAATTATTTTGGCAAACTTAGGTATTCTACTATCACTCTATTATTTAGAAATCAATTTTACTTATTTCACATTTCTTTCTTACAAGTTATGCTTATTTGAATTTCTAATGTATTGAATGCAAACCTTTAATAGAAATTAGTTCAAACACAAATGAAACTTAAATATTTTTATATATTTAAACTTGTGGAAGCATAATGATTTTACTAAAATTGGTTCCATTCAATTCCAGGTTTGCTTGCAGAAATTTTATATAAAGCATATCTTTAGGCCTTCTATTCAAATTTGAATTTAAAATTCACCCAATGATCATTTTCAAAATATTATTGCATATTCTGAAAGTAATTGATTTTACATGAATATAGAAATTTATTTCATTCAATTTGGAGTTATAATGCACAATCTATAAGCATTTGAATTAACTCGGGTAATGAAAATGAATTAAATTGGGAAATTACGTTTTCACAGAACTGAAAGCGCCTTTGCCGATTGAACTGAGTTCACGCTGCGCCACTGATGACTGGGACCCACAGGTCAGTGAGACAGAGCAGAGGAGGCGACTAGGGCACGGTGGCGACGGCGTTCCGGCGAAATCGACGGCAGGATGAGCTTCAGTGCAATATCGCGCATCCGAGGGTGGTGTCGATCATCTCCGGGGATGGCCGGAGTGGGCTGCCACGGGAGGCCTACGGCGGAGGGAGGAGCGGCTCGCCGGGGAAGAAATTGAGTGAGTCTCGGCTTGAATGGGTAACAATTTAAGCATCAAGGAGGCTAGAGTGTTCCGTTTTACCGATTGGTTGGGCCGGAGTTTGGCCGAGCGCTCGCCACAGTCTTGCCGAGTTGAGAAGAAGGGCGCCCGGTGAGAATGCTCTCCAGGCAAGGAGGGATGAAATTACGGCGTGATCAGTAAACTAGTATGCCGGGTGAAGCTAGAGAAAGAACCAATTTCAACGATTGATACCAATTTCGCCTGAATTGATGATTTTCCCTCATTCGGGTTTTCAACGAAGAATGGCGAGAAGAGAGGAGTTCAAGCTCTAGCGTTTGGTCACCCCAGAGGAGGGTAAGTACTTACTCAACGACATATATTCGGGCCTATGCGGCGCTCACTCTTCTTTCAGGACTATGGTCGGGAAGGAGTTTCGGTTGGGATTTTACAGGCCAACAGAGCTCGGGGACGCTCAACACAGCGTCCGCGCTTGCCAGGCCTGCCAGTTCCATGCCCGAAAAGCCCAGCAACCGGCCTACGCCTTGCAGACCATCCCCCTTGCCTGGCCATTCTCGACGTGGGGCCTCGACATCCTCGGCCCCTTCCCGAGATCGGTTGGAGGGAAGAAATTCCTGTTCATCGCCATCGACACTTTCTCAAAGTGGATCGAGGCTGAGCCGGTCTCCACCATCACCGCCAAGGCCGCGGTAGGTTCTTCCGTTCCTTTGTGGTCACGAGGTATGGAGTCCCTTGCAGGATCATCACCGACAATTGGACGCAGTTCACCAGCGAGCTGTTCCAAGGATTCTGCGTAGACATGGGGACCAAGGTCTGCTTCGCTTCGGTAAGCCATCCTCAGAGCAACGGGGCGATCGAGCGTGCCATTGGACAGCTCGTCCAGGGTGTCAAGAAGTGAGTTTTTGCCGAGCTCAGACAGCGTGGCCGGGCCTGGGTGGACGAGCTTCCCACTGTCCTTTGGTCCGTCTGCACCTCATCAAGCCGGGCAACGGGGGTGAGTCCTTTCCAGCTTGTCTTCGGCGCCGAGGCCGTCCTACCATCTGAGGTTACACTCGGCTCCGTCAGGGTTAGCTCGATCGACCAGGTCGACCTCGAGCAGGAGCGGTCCCTTGACCTCGTCCTTGCGGAGGAAATAAGGTGCCGCGCACTGCTGCGTTTGGCGCGCTACCTGCAAGATCTTCGCAGGCATGCCGCCCGATCAATACGACCTAGGGGCTTCCACATCGGGGATCTGGTCTTACGACGAATCCAGGACTGGTCCAACACAAACAAGCTGTCCCCGCTGTCGGAAGGGCCCTACAGAGTCGTCTTAGCAAGTCACGCGGGAGCTTACCGGCTAGCAACCCCCGATGGCAGGGAGCTCACGAACTCGTGGAATGTAGACCAGCTGTGGAGGTTTTATGTCTGATGCTCCCCCTGCTTCTGTTTACGATAAGCTGCTTTTTTCTTGTCGACATGCTTGTCTCTCGTGTCTCGAGCAACGCAACCCGGGTCGTTACCCGGACACTTACCTCCGGGGGTCGAATACGCGGTAAGATGATCCTCATCGCGGTAAGTTGGCCATCCCCCCGTCGCAGGATCCCTCCCGGCAGTCATGCCCGTGGGTTCGCCGGTCTCGAGACACTCGAGTCTCGGTCCTTAGGCCCCTCACTCGAGTTAGCATAGCGGTCCCGTGGTTCATCTCTGGGGGTCGAATGCGCAGTAAGCCGATTCTCTTCGCAGTATGCCGACCATCCCCCCATCGCAGGTTACGAGCTCGGGATCGTCGCTGGTAAGGGCTTTGAGTTTAGGGGCTCGGCCTAGTTATTTCGCGATAAAATGTTCTGCTTTATCATCTCTTTTTCCCCTTATGTTTCTCCGCGTCTCGAGCAAAAACGTGTCTAAGGGTCGTGTTGCGAAGGATCGATACCAGGGGGTCAAACCCGCAGTAAGCCAATTCTCATCGCGGTAAGCCGACCTCCCCCTGTGGCAAAGTCCATCCTGGCATCACGCCCGAACGTTTTCCCGATCTCGAGACGGAGGGGCCTCGGCCCGCGCAACCCTCACTCGAGCTAAGATCCCGGGCTCGTAACTTGCCTCCAGGGGATGAAATACGCAATAAGCCGATTCTCATCTCGGTTAGCCGACCATTCCCCCCATTGTAGGGGACGAGCCCGAGACAGCTCTCGCCTCGGGGGCGCCCGGGTCTTCAAATCTTATGTCAACGCACTTCGGACCAATCCAAATATGGGCCCATGATAAAAATTCTCCTTTATCTCCAGTGCTAACCTTTCTCGGTCTCTCGAGGGACGCGACGTCAGGTCACGTTCCCAAGTTTCAGGTTCTTCCGCTGAAGATCGCGTCGTCTTAAAGACCTCGGGCCGGAGGCACTGAAAGTGCATCTAGGCACTTATGTTATTTTGGTGATTAATGACAAACACTCATAATGACAATCTATGCAATTAAGTAAATGCTTAACTTAGTGCTTAGCAAATGACAAACCTCTAATATGATTATATTGCTATGAGACTAACTTGTTATTGCCTAGTTGAGTATCAGTCTCATCTTTTAGAGGAAAATCAAATAGGAAGGTTAAGCAAAGATAAGGTATGCAATTTTGGTATCTATTCTATATTTGTTATTGCATTCCTTTCGTGCAAATGCATAGTGAACTCCAAGTAGCATGTTGATTATATATATGCACATTGGTTCATGTCATATTTATTTGTGCATATATATTCATTTGAGTTCATTATGGTATGCATGTATTAACTAGAGTTAAACTTCATATTGCTATAGATTGACTTGGTGCATGCATGTTTTATTTGTATATCTTCTCATGCAATTCTCTTAGTGAAGTTTATCTAGTGTTGGATCACATATTTACTCTTACTCCAAATATTATTTGCACATGTACAATTCGTGTATATTCTATCATGTGCTTCATTTAAGTAAAGTCTGTGATCCTTGCCATGATTTAATTGATTCATCCTATTGGCAATTATATATCTCTAGTGCATATAGATCAATTACATATTCATCATGATGTACTTAGTAGAGAACATTTCTTATGTCAAGTGTTTCCATTTATATTGTGCTTCTTTATATGAAACACTTGTTGTAATCAATCGCTCACAAATATCAACTTTATTCATATCTATTGAGCTTTTGGGACTAATGTCTTTCATGAGTAGTTTAGAAAGAATTAGGTCCCGTCTGTATGATGACCAAGGTATCTTGGAGGATGATCATTAAGCCGAGGTCAACAAGACGGCGGTGTCACCAAGAGCCGAGGACTAAGTCAAGAGCAACTTGGCGTGGAGATCGCCGAGAGGATGATCAAGTCAAGGTTGATAGGACGAGAGTCTCATGAGGTGAATCGAGTCGAGTTGGACAAGGCGAAGATGTCATCAATTATATGGTGAAGGTCTTCATGCATCGACATCAAGAAAGAAGACTAAGTGACTAGTTCTAGACTTATATTATCTTTGATTTAATTTGAGTCTAAGGATTGCTGTACTATTAAGAGGGATGCGATGTCGAATGACTTTTAGATGTGTCAAGTGCTCAAGTGATCCATCCTTGTGAATCTTAGAAAGAGAGTGGTGTTGGTAGTGCCGGAAAGTGAGGGTTGTAGGTCTCTCTTGATTTCTTTGTGAAATCTGTGCTTATCCTTTGAGATTTGGGTAGTGAGACCTTGTTATTTGTGTAGCCCTCGTTCTTAGCTTTCGGGAGAGTCCAAAATCGCTGAAATCGGAGTCCGGAGTCAAAAGTTATGCTCGTTTTCGTCGAGCTGCTCAGTGCTGATTCGGACTATCCGGAGTTAGTCCGGACTATCCGGATAATCCGAGTATCCGACATTTATCCGGACTCTCCGGTTGAGTCTCTCTGTTAGTTTTTCACCAATCCGAGTATCCGGATTGAAATCCGAGTCTCCTGATTGTGCGCAACCTGCCTAACGGCTAGTTTTTTGGGAGTTCTATTTATAGCCCTTCCTCCCTCTTTTGAAGAGGCTTTTGGAGTGGATTTTGAGGGGCTGTGGGGGCTTTGAGGAGCTTTACCCTTAGATCTAAGTGATCCCCTTGTGAGAAGGGTTGGGAAGAGTTTGGGAGTGAGTCTTGAGTTGATTGAGCACTTGATTTCATCTCCAAGCTTGTTCTTCGTGAGCATTTGTTACTCTTGGAGGTTGAGGACTCCTAGACGGCTAGGAGGTCGCCTCGAGCCACCGGAGCTTTGTGTGGTTGGTCGTGGGAAGTTTGTGAAGGTCGGTTCCGCCTCCGTAAGGGAAGGAATCAAAGGAGTGAAGACCGCGAGTGCATTTGTGCAACACCGGAGGAAGAGGGTTGAAAAGACCCGGCTCAAGTGTGACCGAGCCGCCTCAACGGAGACGAGGATCCTCAAGGATCCGAACTTCGGTGAAAAATCATCGTCTCCAAGTTTGCTTCTTATTCTTGTTTTGGTATTTGATTTTGAATCTTGAAATTGCCCGATCTACTCTTTTGTTGTGTTTGGCTCTAGATCTACAATATCCCCATGTACCTGATAGCATTTAGATCTTTTGTATTCAAGTAGATTGTTGAAAAATTGCAAAGATTTAAAATCTCCATTCGAAGTCTCCAATCCGGAGTATCCGGACTCCATAACCCGGACAGTCCGGACTATCCGGAGTATCCGGATTGAATACCCCGGACACTCCGGATTAGGACCCTCGGGATCGGACTATCCGGAGTATCCGGATTGAATAACCCGGACACTCCGGATTGTTCAGGACACTCGGGAGATTTTATTTAGCTGCAATATTTTTATTCCGCTGCATTTAGCTATAAAGTTTTTAATTCGCCTATTCACCCCCCCTCTAGGCGACATCCCCTGTCCTTTCAATTGGTATCAGAGCAAGGTCTCTCTTTTTATTAGACTTAACCGTCTAGAGAGTAAAGGATGTCGACTAGAGGATTAGAACACTCACATAATCCACTTGTGCTAGATGGCACAAATTATGCTTCATGGAAATTAATTATGACTTCTCATTTTAAATCCATGAGCCCCCAAATATGGTGGATCGTAGATGTCGGCTTTTCCTCTCCATTGAATGAAGTTGCTCCAACCAAGGAGAAAGGAAATGCCTACATCTCGACGCTCAAGCTACTAATGTTTTATTTTGTGTTGTGAGCGATGAAATCTTTGATAGAATATGCAATCTCAAGAGCGCTCATGAAATGTGGATAAAGCTTCAAGAACTATTTGAATCATCCACTTCTATTGAGGATTGCATTAAGGAAGAGATGTCGGGAGATGAAACATCAAGCTCCACCTCAAGCTCAAGTGATGAAGAACCGACATCTCCATCAACCTCAACCTCCGCCTCAAGTGACGATGAAGATGCTCTTCCATCACAAATCCGTTGCTTCATGGCGAAAGGTAAGAATGAGGTAAGTGACGATAATGACGATGATGAGCTCTCTTATAATGAACTTATGAATTTGCTTGAGGAGCTCAATAAATGTCTTGGAAAGGAGAAAAAGAAATATAAAATTTTGAAGCTTGAACATGAATCACTTCGAAATGATTATAATATGCTTCAAGAAAATCATGAATCCCTCCTTTCAAAAGAAATTCATAAGCCTAAGGTGGATATAGGAATCTCATGTGATCTAATTGATGAAATGTCTTGCTTAAATGTTAATCCTAACGTTTCATCAAAATTTGACATATCCACCTCTTGCAATGATTTACCTTGTTGCTCAAATTCAAATGTTTCCACTTCCTCTATACATGTTGAGACTAATCTTGTAGAGGAAAACAATGAGCTCAAAGCCCAAGTCATTAGATTAGAAAATGACTTGAAGAAGTACGTAAAGGAAAAGCCGTTTCGACGAGATCTTGAGCAAGCCAAGGGCGCCTCAAGATAAGCGAGGACTCGCTACATCTCCAAGAGGGAGACTAACAAGATAAGGCACAACGAAAGACTTTCAAGATCATCAAGTGCTTTGCTTGTAACAAGAAGGGACACGTCGCCTCCGTGTGCCCTAATAAAGTGGAGATCAAGCTACAACCATCAACAATGAGGCGAACCGACAAAGAGCAAGTCAATAAGAAGAAGAGACGCCAAAGCCTACTTGCTACAATTGTCGGAAAAGGGACACATCGGTAAGGATTGTCCCAAAGGTATTACTCCTAAGCCTATTATTGTCAATGATCATTATTTGCTTAGGAGAAATGAATCTAGAAATGTGTTTGCTCAAATGCTAGACTTCCTAAGACCAAGAAAATCATGTTGATCATGTGCTTAGGAAAATAACAATAGCAAACCATTTGCTAGATTTGCTAGATCCTCTAAGCCAATGCATAATTTCAATTATCATATACTTAGAAGAGATCAAACTAGAAATAGTTTTGCAAAGTATCATTGTCCTCCTAAGCCTTGTTATAAAAATGTCAATCAATTGCCTAGGAGGAATAATTATTGCAAACCTATTTCTAATTATGTTAGTCAATTCAATAATATCCAAATCAGGACCATTTGGGTTCCAAAATCTATTGTGACTAACATTGTTGGACCCAACAAAAATTGGGTACCAAAAAGCGCCTAAAAGAATTGTAGGTGCTTGGAGATGCATTGGAAGTTTTGGCTTATCAAGAGAATGATTCCATCATGTGCAAAAAGAAGCCAAGCTTGAAGACATTCACTTCAATCATAAACCAATGCCATCTCGGGTAACAAGTATCTAATTTGATTACTATTTAGCTTATAGCCTTGTGTAGGTTATATTGCATTATTCATGAAAATCAATTTAGATTGCTTGTTATATGCTTGCTCATGCTTATTAGTTGTTTTGATTGCAATCTTGAGTAAGTTTGGGATAGTGGCACATTAAGGGGGATTGCTAAATCATAACCATGTATGTTACATCCCTACATGTGCCCATATTTATATAAGTGCAAATATATATATATTTTCAAAATCAAGCCATTTAGCCAAAAGTCAAAATTTTGTATACCATTAGTATTCTTGTGAAAAACTAGTTGCAAAATGTATACAAATATATTTGAAATGTTTTTCAAAGGTTTTGGCTTCACAAAATCTATTTTGAAAAGAAAATGAGTTTCATGATCAAAATCTAGATAGTAGTATCTTGTTTTGGATTTAAACTTGTAATTTTCATAGAATTAAATGTAAAATGAATTTGAAAGTAATTCCAAAACGAAAATCCTAGAGTTGGTCATTCTTAACAATTCTTGTGTTCAAAAGACTTTCAAAAGACCAACCTAGCGTAAGTTATTCGATTTTGAAACTCGCCGAAAAACTATATTTGACCCATAATAGTTATATTATTGCACTTAGTGAGTTTCTCCGTTTGGACCGGATCTTGTGTAGTATCTTGGTTCAAAATGGTATCTTAGACTCATACACAAAATTCAAATCTCTATATCTCATCTTATTCTTCATTTGAATCTTGTGTTGAAATATTTGACTTTGTTTTACAAATAGCTATTTCAAAAGGACCATTTTGGTCAAAAGTCAAATCTTATGTTTAAAAGGCCCAAAATTGGGAAAAGCTTTGTAAAAGTATTCTAATATGTATTTCAAATGTTTTACAAGCTTTCAAAATGAAAATTCTATATTGAAATCAATTTTAGTCCGAAAAGTTTTTGGTTTGAACTAAAATAGCTTATTTAAGCATATTGCTCAAATCTTAGCATTCAAGTTGGATTTCATTATAAATGTTGGCTAGAAACCATCTTGATAATCAATTCTAAGCCATGGAAATTGAAATTATATGAAATCCAAATTGAGTTGTATTTTAAGGCTTTTTATGAAAAACTATTTCCTATTTAACTTGCTTCAAAAAGGGTTAAAAGCAAAATATTTGTTTGAAATGCAAAATCTTATGAAAATAGTCTTCTAAAATGTTTTCAAATGCATTTCAAATGTTTTCATGTATCTAACCCTTGGCTAGAAGCTAAAAGTTAAACTTTGGCCTAAAAAGGATCTTTGTGATCTTGCTTTTGCATTTAACTTCAAATTTTTCTAAAGCAATATCTATTTGGAGTTTGAAAAAGTGGTCAATACAAAACTCATAAGGTTGGTCATTTTAAGCATTTCTTTAGTTCAAAGTTTTTCCAAACGACCAACCGTTCAAAAGTTATAGCCACTTGAATTTGGCCAAAATCATCCAATTGACCCAAAATGACCCGTTGTTGTATTTTGTGGATTTCGCTATTTGAATTGGATTTATTTGCATATCTTGGATTGAAATAGTATTTCTAACTCATACAAAGCTATGAAAGTTCAAATCTCCATAAATTTCAATCCGAATGCATTTTGAGCATTTGGTGAAAATTCAATTTCTTTTCAAACCTTCAAAGCGCACTTTGTCATATATTTTGAACGAAAATCCTTTTAATGAAATTATTTTGGGAAACCTTATAAATAGTCCAATGTTTATTTCTGGAAAGTTTCAAATCATTTGGACTCAATTTGAAAAAGTTTTGACTTTTCTTCTCTTTGAGTAAAAATCATGCCTACAAAGCAAAATTTGGCATATCCTTTGATTGAGACTCCTTTTGGAAAATTCTTTTGGAAAAGTTTCTTGGGAGTCTAAATAATGTTTATGCCTAATTTCAAATAATTTCAACTTAATTTAAAATAGTTATGCCTTTTTCTCTCTTTCGATCTTATTTGGCATACTCTTGCATTAAGTTGGATTTTACGATTTGAATGGATTTGATCATGCAAATAGGCTTATAAACATCTCTCTAAATCATATGAAGCCATATAATTGCATATTACCATTCAAAACTCATTTGGTTCTATTTTGAGGATTTGGTGAAAATCTTAATCTTTTATGTGCTTCATATGCAAATTTCACCACATTTCTCAAAGTAAAATTTATTTATTGAAAATCTTTGTTATAAAACCTTCTCTCACATATGGAGTTCATATCTGAAAATTCTCAAATTTATTTGAACTCATTTGCAAGATTGTTAACTTTATTTGACTTAGTGTCAAAACTAAACCTCCAATGCCCACTTTGATCTAATTTTTGATTGGAGGGTGATATTTGAGAAAATCCTTTTGGAAAAAGTCTCTTGGATGTTCATGGATCATTTCTGCAAAATCTTATGGCTATTGGACTTCATTTGATCAAGATTTGATCCAAATTCAAAATGTTCAGCTTTTAGGATGAAGTTGAACAACCCGAGTATCCGGTAATATATCCGAGTATCCAGATTATCCGACACTCGGATCAAAAACACCGAGTATCCGGTTGTACTGCTCGCCCAAATTCTCAAATTGCTATCTATACTTTCTTGCAATATCTTGTTTATCCTATTTTTGGGTTTCTCCTTTGCTCAAATCAATATTCGGTCTTCATAGCCCTCAAGAGGATTTAGCCTGATCTGTTCGCGTTGATGATTTTTGTATTTGAGCAATGGTTTAAAAGTTATAATCGACTTTGTGCTGCTATTTGCATCTTTTCGAGATTTTAAGAGTTTTAAATTGGAATCTTGGCAAGCCTTTCAAGATGAAAACTAAGTGAACTTATTCATTGCTCCAAGCTTCTAAGTGGAGCATATCTATTTAAGTTTTCATTCCAATGAAAGTGCATCTTTTGGCTAAGTTATTCTGGAAATTGGATTTAATTGTAACTTAGCCTCAAAATGTTTTCTCTCTTGCATAACTCGGAGTTTATTATGGAAAAGAGAAAATTTCCCTTGTAAGCTCAAGAGTGAGTTTGAATGTGTTTCACCCATTGTCTCTCTTACAAGTGGATGTCAAGATTAAATTTGAATGAGTTTCAAATATTTTCATTGTCAAGTGGTGTAATAAAATCTTCAATTGATATCTTCAAGTTGTTTTTAAAATTGCATGCAAAGAGTATTGTCTTGTATATCATATATATCATGCATGTTGTAGTTAGACATTATCAAACTAACTTGGGTCAAATTAAAAGATATTTGTTCCTAGAAATCGTGTGCTTGTCTATTGATGTTCAAGATATTGGAAAAGGGGTCATCTTCGACGGTGGGATGAAGGAAATGGAGAGGAGCTCCATAGTACGAGGGATCTAAGACCGGGCGCGGTGATCATGACCAATTCGAACATGCAGTGGACAAGAATCGACAAAGGGACGTGTTTCTTTTCTGACCATATTCAATAATGTCTGTGCACACCATTATGCTAAATTGTGTTATTCTAAATGGTGTTGTATCTTTCAATTGGTATGATTAATTGGTATCTTTCAAGAGGTATCCTCTAATCCAAAATTGTTTTGAAGTGTCATCTAGCTTGCATTCGGCATTATCAAGAACTAAAAGGTACATATGGGTGACACATTGCAAAGAGGTATGCCCTTGATAAGTTTATGAAATTCTTGATCATGAAAGTGCATCTTACTTATACAATTTTGATTCATGATCTTGTATACATCTTGTGATCATATAAGCAATTTCTTCTTGTGTAATCTTCTTTATATGATCTTGATTGTTAGAATTTAATTTGATCATGAGCATGTGCTTAAATTATATAAATTTGCTATATGATCTTGATGTTTAAAGAATATGTGAAATCATATTCGTGTGTCATGTTTAAGCATCACTTATATCTTAAGAATCATGACTTCTTTAATTTGGTATAACTAGAAAAATCTATTACCTAAATCTTGGAAATAATTGGTATCATATCTTGCCTAGATTTAGGGGGAGCTTAATATTATTGTCCTATTACTAGCTCCTTATTTTTATTTTATTTCTCCTAATCTTTTATTGAGTGTGCAATCAAGGGGAGAACAGATTTTATTGAATAAACAATAAGAATCTTTAAGCACCTTTTGGGATTAATGACAAAAGGGGGAGAATTTATGGATTTATCAATTGTCCCCTAATCGATTGACAAAAAGGGATGAATTGTAAGTATGATCCCTTATTGTATCTTTATGCTTGTTTTAATGTTAAAATATCTTAATATTGTCATTTGGTGCAATTGATAATAGGTTTGTCATAAATCACCAAAAAGGGGGAGATTGAAAGTGCATCTAGGCACTTATGTTATTTTGGTGATTAATGACAAACACTCATAATGACAATCTATGCAATTAAGTAAATGCTTAACTTAGTGCTTAGCAAATGACAAACCTCTAATATGATTATATTGCTATGAGACTAACTTGTTATTGCCTAGTTGAGTATCAGTCTCATCTTTTAGAGGAAAATCAAATAGGAAGGTTAAGCAAAGATAAGGTATGCAATTTTGGTATCTATTCTATATTTGTTATTGCATTCCTTTCGTGCAAATGCATAGTGAACTCCAAGTAGCATGTTGATTATATATATGCACATTGGTTCATGTCATATTTATTTGTGCATATATATTCATTTGAGTTCATTATGGTATGCATGTATTAACTAGAGTTAAACTTCATATTGCTATAGATTGACTTGGTGCATTCATGTTTTATTTGTATATCTTCTCATGCAATTCTCTTAGTGAAGTTTATCTAGTGTTGGATCACATATTTACTCTTACTCCAAATATTATTTGCACATGTACAATTCGTGTATATTCTATCATGTGCTTCATTTAAGTAAAGTCTGTGATCCTTGCCATGATTTAATTGATTCATCCTATTGGCAATTATATATCTCTAGTGCATATAGATCAATTACATATTCATCATGATGTACTTAGTAGAGAACATTTCTTATGTCAAGTGTTTCCATTTATATTGTGCTTCTTTATATGAAACACTTGTTGTAATCAACTGCTCACAAATATCAACTTTATTCATATCTATTGAGCTTTTGGGACTAATGTCTTTCATGAGTAGTTTAGAAAGAATTAGGTCCCGCTCTGTATGATGACCAAGGTATCTTGGAGGATGATCATTAAGCCGAGGTCAACAAGACGGCGGTGTCACCAAGAGTCGAGGACTAAGTCAAGAGCAACTTGGCGTGGAGATCGTCGAGAGGATGATCAAGTCAAGGTTGATAGGACGAGAGTCTCATGAGGTGAATCGAGTCGAGTTGGACAAGGCGAAGATGTCATCAATTATATGGTGAAGGTCTTCATGCATCGACATCAAGAAAGAAGACGGCAAGTGACTAGTTCTAGACTTATATTATCTTTGATTTAATTTGAGTCTAAGGATTGCCGTACTATTAAGAGGGATGCGATGTCGAATGACTTTAGATGTGTCAAGTGCTCAAGTGATCCATCCTTGTGAATCTTAGAAAGAGAGTGGTGTTGGTAGTGCCTTAAAGTGAGGGTTGTAGGTCTCTCTTGATTTCTTTGTGAAATCTGTGGTTATCCTTTGAGATTTGGGTAGTGAGACCTTGTTATTTGTGTAGCCCTCGTTCTTAGCTTTCGAGAGTCCAAAATCGCTGAAATCGGAGTCCGAGTCAAAAGTTATGCTCGCTTTAGCCGAGCTGCTCAAAGGCTGATTCGGACTATCTCGAGTTAGTCCGGACTATCTGGATAATCCGGAGTATCCGGACATTTATCCGACTCTCCGGTTGAGTCTCTCTGTTAGTTTCTCAGTCAATCCGGAGTATCCGGATTGAAATCCGGAGTCTCCGGATTGTGCGCAGCCTGCCCCGAACGGCTAGTTTTTTGGGAGTTCTATTTATAGCCCTTCCTCCCTCTTTTTGAAGAGGCTTTTGGAGTGGATTTTTGAGGGGCTGTGTGGGGGGCTTTGAGGGAGCTTTTACCCTTAGATCTAAGTGATCCCCTTGTGAGAAGGGTTGGGAAGAGTTTGGGGAGTGAGTCTTGAGTTGATTGAGCACTTGATTTCATCTCCAAGCTTGTTCTTCGTGAGCATTTGTTACTCTTGGAGGTTGAGGACTCCTAGACGGCTAGGAGGTCGCCTACGAGCCACCGGAGCTTTGTGTGGTTGGCCGTGGGAAGTTTGTGAAGGTCGGTTCCGCCTCCGTAAGGGAAGGAATCAAAGGAGTGAAGACCGCGAGTGCATTTGTGCAACACCGGAGGAAGAGGGTTGAAAGAGACCCTGCTCAAGTGTGACCGAGCCGCCAACGGAGACGTAGGATCCCCTCAAGGATCCGAACTTCGGTGAAAAATCATCGTCTCCAAGTTTGCTTCTTATTCTTGTTTTGGTATTTGATTTTGAATCTTGAAATTGCCCGATCTACTCTTTTGTTGTGTTTGGCTCTAGATCTACAATATCCCCATGTACCGATAGCATTTAGATCTTTTGTATTCAAGTAGATTGTTGAAAAATTGCAAAGATTTAAAATCTCTATTCAAGTCTCCAATCCGAGTATCCGGACTCCATAACCCGGACAGTCGGACTATCCGAGTATCCGGATTGAATACCCTGACACTCGGATTAGGACCCTCGGGATCGGACTATCCGAGTATCCGGATTGAATAACCTGACACTCCGGATTGTTCAGACACTCGGAGATTTTATTTAGCCGCAATATTTTTATTCCACTGCATTTAGCTATAAAGTTTTAATTCGCCTATTCACCCCCTCTAGGCGACATCCCCGCCCTTTCGTGCACCGCCTGCTTTTTCTTTCTACGAAAGTTTCCTTTTTCCTATGATAAAATGTCTCGAGGGAATGCGACCTCGCGGCGTGACCATAAGGGCAACCATAAGTTCACGCGGAGAGCTCCTCGGCCTCGAGACGAACTCTGCGTGTTCTTTTTTGCAGTGCCTAAGGTCGCGTTCTCTAGGTTCACCTCGGGATGTCCCGGCCGCAGTAAGTCGATCGTTATCGGGATAAGTCGGCCATTCCCCGTGCTGCCAACCAGAGAAACGTTCTCAGAGGGCACCCCGAGCCTGATGCAGTCCCGGGCTCGAAGGCCGCAGTTTCCAAATTCACCACTGGGGACGCTTCCAGTCGCGATAAGCCGCCCACAGCGATAAGCTGACTATACCCCCGTGGCCAAGTAGGCCGGGTTTGAATTTCTGAAACCGCCCTCTGAGGGAGCCCCAATCTCGAGCATTCCTGAGCTCGGCGGACTGGACCCGAGGCCCAAACCTGGTTCGAGCTTGAGCGATTCCAGGCTGGCCGGTCCAAGTCGTGCCCGAGCCTGAGCACTTCCAGGCTCGGCCGACCTTCGTTAAGCCTGGCCTCGAGTGTTCTCGAGGTCAGTCGGCTCGACCTGAAAGGTACGGGTAAGGTTTGCCTCCCTTTCCATTAAAAACTTGCGCCTCCGGCAATGAGATCTCGCGGTGTGACCATAAGGACTGCCTCCAGGAGGTCGATGCTACTGTTGTAAGCCGATTCCCATCGCATCAAAGCTCCCTCCTGTCGTAGGTTTGGGCTAGAGGTCACGCAGAGCGGCTCCCTGACGTCGAGGCGCCTGTGCATTAGCTTTTCTTGTAAATATTTTGCGCGTTTCTTGCAGCAACCAAGGTCACGTTCTCTAGGTTCGCCTAGGGACGCCCCGGTCGTAGTAAGTCGATCGTTATTGGGGTAAGCCGGCCATTTCCCGTGCTGCCAGCCATAGAAACGTTCTCAGAGGGCGCCCTGAGCCTGGTGCAGTCCCGGGCTCGGCGATCGTAGTTTCCAAATTCACCACCGGGGACGCTTCCAGTCGCGATAAGCCGCCCGCCGCGATAAGCCGACTATTCCCCCGTGGCCAAGTAGGCCTTGGTTCGAATTTCTGAAACCGCCCTCTGAGAGAACCCCGAGCTTGGGCATTCCCGAGCTCAGCGGACTGGACCCGAGGCCCAAATCTGGTCTAAGCCCGGGCTATCTCAAGCTGACCAATCCGAGTCGCACCCGAGCCTGAGCATTTTCGGGCTCGGCCGACCTTGGTTAGCCTGACCTCGAGTATCTCCGAGCTCGATCAAACTAATCCGAATGGTTCGGGTCAAAGGCAATGACTCACCCGACAGGCCCCCTCCGGCTACGTCTGCTCCATGCGCCCAAGTCCGACGTCGCCCGGACTCTTCTACGAAGAGGGCTAAGCAAGCCTACGAAGGCGATGAGGGGCAAAAAACAAGATAAGTCATCTAAAAACGCAATCTTGTTACTTAAGGCAAAGCAATACAATTGTCTTTACAAGGGGTGCAAATCTTTTGCCCCCCTCCTGTCTGTTAACATATTTCTGCCTAGTCTACAAACATATCCCGCGCAAGCTTCTCCTGCTCGAGGTCGGAGACTCTCCTCCGCAGTGCCAGCACCTCGGCATCGGCCTTGTCGACCCGGTCGTGGTGGCTCTGGAGTTGGGCCAAGGCGTCCTTCCCTGCCTGAGCCACCCGGGCCAGTTTCTCCTCGAGGCCAGTAGCCTTCGCCTCGATCACGACGGCCTTTGCGTTCGCCTTGGTCGCCCGTGCATCGGCTCCAGCGGCCCTCGCTTCGGCCTCGGTCGCCTTCTCCTCGGCCTCGGTGGACCTCTTCTCCAGCCCGACCGCTTGGAGTAGTTCTTCTTGAAAAACTTCTTCTTTGGTTTTTCCTGAGTCTTTTCCTCATCCTCATCATCCTTATATTTGTACTTGCTCTTCTTCCTGATTTTGTTGGGACACCGAGCAGCTATGTGCCCCTTTTCATTGAATTCAAAGCATACAACATTAGAAAAAGGATTTTTCTTTGAGTAAGAATTTGACCTTTCCCTATCTTTGAAATTAACTCTTCTCATGAGTTTGTTGGCTCTTCTCATGAGTAAAGCTAATTTCTTTACATCTTCATCCTCATCTTCACTTGACTCATCATTATCTTCGTCAGATGAGTCTTGTATAACTTCTTTGGCTTTTAATGCGATGGATTTCTTCCTTGGAGCATCTTCATCAGCCAAAGTGAGTTCATGAGCAGATATCTTGCCTAATAGCTCGGTTGGAGTGAGCCTTTTAAGGTCACCACTGTTAGACAGATATGTGATCAAACTGTGATATGCCCGAGGAAGCACTCTGATCATCTTCCTGCATACTTCAACATCTGAAATTTTAGTTCCTAGGCCTTTTAGTTCATTGATAATAGGATTTAGCCTAGAGAACATGTCATTAGCATTTTCTTGAGAAAGCATTTTGAATTGATCAAATTTTTCTCGGACAACATAATATTTTTCTTCTTTTACATCAGAGGTTCCTTCATAAATTTCTTGTAATGTTGTCCATATATCATAAGCAGATGTAAGATTACTTACTCTATCAAAAACTTCTAAATTAAGACAGGAAAATATGGCATTTCTAGCTTGGGCATCATATTGCATATTTTGAATTTCACCAGAGTGGGTTCTCCATATGCAGATTGCTCTTCTGTATGACACGAGGAGGCATAGGCTTTCTATAACCCTCCACACATCATACCCGACAGCTTCTAAATAGCATCTCATCCTAATTTTCCAATAAGCATAGTTTGTGCCATCAAAAATGTACTCTTTCAATACTAACGAGCTGTAGAACCATTTCCTCACCATTTACCAAAGCTAGTTAGGCTAGACAAGTAAAACCTCGCTCTGATACCACTTGAAGGATCGAGTTGGCCTAGAGGGGGGGTGAATAGGCAATTTCAATAAGTTCTAACTATTTTAAGCAACTAACTGAATTAACAGAGAACAACTTATCGTAAGAATAATACGAATTTAAACAACTAATAAACACAGAAAGCAATAAACAAAATGGCACAGGAGAGACAGAGATTTATCCTGTGGTTCAGAGCCACACTCCTAATCCACGTTGAAGCACTTCTTTCGAAGTTCTGCTTCTCCAAAGCTAGTCGCAGTAGCTCTGGCGATCACTCAGGTAACTCTTTCACTACTCCAGTGAGGTGAGTTCCAAATCTCTCACAAATACAGTTGCCTTCCACAAGCTCCTTTGGACAGGTCACACTGTTCACTTCCTCCAAGCTGTCTACGATTGCCAAGATCCAAGAGTAATAAACATTGCACAAGTTCTGTCTCTTGGTTCACTTTGCAATTCAAACAACTAGACACTGACTTGGAGCAACACACTTAGAGATGTATGAGAAGTTTTTGTATGAAGATGAAGCACAGACTCCTTTTGAGAATGAGAGCTATTTTTCAATACCAAAGAGTAAGGAGTTCATCTATATGTTTGGTAGATGGCTTATGTAAAGCTTATATAGCCATTTGGAGTGAAAATAGCCGTTACACTGCTTAAGTAGCCGTTGGACGTGTCAGATGTCAGAAACAACAGAAATATACACGTACAACGGACTTAGTATCAGTGCTCAGCGATACGGGATATGTGTACGTCGGACCAAATTTGAGAGATTGCGACGGACCAAATATTTTGGTCCGTAGAACATGGGTTGATTATGAAAGATGGTCTGGCATACCACTGAGAGACATACATGAGTATTAGTCCAAAAACTTTGGTTCGTTACACATGGATTTCAAAAGATTTTAGCTTAGGTAATGAGACCTATGTATGTCGGACAAAAATATTTGGTCCGTTATACATGGATAAAACAAGAGTTTTGCCAGGAATGGAGACACACGTACTTCGGACCAAAATATTTGGTCCGTCATACATAGACTTCACAGAAGATAGGTTTGGCATGGAAACACATGTACTTCGGACCAAATTTTTGGTCCGTCATACATGGTCTTTTCAAAAGATAGGTTTGGCATGGAAACACATGTACATCGGATCAAATTTTTGGTCCATCATACATGGTCTTTTCAGAAGATAGGTTTGGCATGGAAACACATGTACTTCGGACCAAATTTTTTGTCCGTCATACATGGTCTTTTCAAAAGATTGGTGCCAAGGACCTTTTTCAACAATGATAAATTTTATCTAAGCTTTTTATCTTAGCCACAGACAAAAAAAATTAAACACAAATGTTTGGTCCATTTTCTGAGTAAAGGTTCTTTTGAAGATAGAAAATATTCATTTTGGGTTTCGATTGAGAGTACATCAAAGATTTAGTCCGGCCAAAAACTTAAACACTAAAAGGGGTGCCGGACCAAATTTTTGGTCTGCTGAAAAAGAAAAACCTAAGATATTTGTCCGTCATTCATAGGTAAACCTTTGGCTATCAAGAAGATTTTCAAAGAAGGTTTTGATCAAGGATATGAGAATATGAAAGCGAATTCTTTAATCTGATGATCAGAATTCAAAGGAAGTTTTGACGAAGGATAGTTTTCAAGGAATGCAACGGACTTAAGAAGATTGATAGGGAAAGATTGGTCCGTTGTACTACGAGGTATGCTTTTCATAAAGGTAAAGACTAAGTGTCTTTTGCTCCGAGTGATCTAGTTTTGCCTTTGCCTAAACAAACTATTTCTTTGTGCAAAGTCCCTCTTTTAGACAACCACAAAAGAAAAAAAAACCTAGGCTATTTGACTTGAAACATCTCCCAAGTAATAAACTAAAACCTGAAAGCCTTAATCTTGTTATCCGAACTTGTTCCATCATAGATTCTAGCTTACTTTATTCAAAGCTTTGAGTATTACTAACTTAGTCATCAATACCAAAACCATAATAATACAGAAATAAAATTGAGGGGTGCCTAGATGCTATCAGCGACTCACGGTGAAATCGCGGTGAGCCTCTGACATGTCGGGCCCGCATGTCATTTGGCCGAGACAGAGCTTGAGCCCGAGCTCGCCGTCGGCGAGGATCCGGTGGCGCTCCGGTCCGGCCGAAGGCATGGCTAGCATCAGGGAACCATTGCGCATCGAAGGTTTGTACCCATTCCTGCCAGCGACTAGCCGAACCACCTCGCCACCGTGGCTATGCAGCGGCGGAAAGGGCGGCGAGCCGCGTCGGCGGCGGAAAGGCTCTCCGACGGAATCGGTTCCAGTTAAAGCATCAGGGAACCCTAAGCAATCCATTTTTACTAAGAGACAGCACAGGGGAATGTCGATTTAGCTCACCACCGATCGCCGGTTTCAGAGAAAAAGGGGGCGTAGTGGCGGTGGAGCTCCGATCGAAATTTCCTGGAAATAGGAGAGGGGTTTTGATTTATGAGAGTTGGTGATGCTACAGCAGAAAGCAATTGAGGAATGGGTGCTCGTACCACCTTCAATCGGTCATGAACCGAGAGTTAGGGTTCTTCGGCTGATTCAAAGAAACGTGAAATTGGTAGCGATCAGTGGAGTATTTTGGATGAAACAAGAGGGGTTTTGACGAGCACTCTCTTGCGATCAAGTTGTGGTATTTATACGCCGAGGGGAATGCTGTAGATGAGCTTGCACAGGATGTGAACTCGACGGGGTATTGCGGCGCTAGAACAGGAGAAGGGATGGGCCAATTTGCGGAAAGTCAGGGCGAGAATAGTGCGTGGCAAGGTCTTGATGAGGCGGTTTCCTCGGGGGGCGCGAGGTTGCAGCGGTGGCGATGCTACAGCCGGCGAGCTGATCTCAGCCACGCGCGAGCTCGTCTGCGGGAGGAATAAGACTCAGGCCGAGGCTGACAGGTGGGACCACACAGTGAACCGGGCCCGTGCGTCAAAGAGAGAAGAAGAGAACTCTGGCTTGAACTGAAAATGGAGCTGGATTGATTCACTGAATCCGGTGCCTATCCCATCGTCAAATTAATGAAGAATTTACTGGGTGTACCTGAGCTAGATTAGGATCTACCATAAAAATTCCAGACCTATTTGGAGCCTGAGAAATTTATAATAATTTTGACAGTGATGCACATATTTCTACGTTCTGTTTTATATTTATTAAGATACATATATCTTACTCAAAAATTTAGAAACTTTTTGAACAGGCTCCTTTTATTGACATTATCCTCCTTAAAAAAATTTATTTTCATATTCTTGACAGATTATTTAATAAAATTCTGATGTTGAAAATTCCAAATTTTTAACTATTTAGTTTAGGAATTTTTATAAATATCAAACCTAAAGATCATCTCCTGATATTTTTATTGCAGATGACTCTATCCAGGGAGAAGATAATTTAAATATTTTCCCATCGAAAGTATGAAGATTTAATTTCTGACATTTTTACTATTACCTGCCTTGTTTCATTAATTACCTTTCTTTTCATCATTTAATATTTTGTCATAATTTTGAAAATTATATTTTGAGTTCTGGATAGCTCCATGAATTTTTACACTAATTTTCATTATATGTTGTTTAACAAATCTTTTCTTGTTACTTAAGTGATGGTTGATTGATTAGGAAAAAGAATTTTCCTTACAAGCAATAATCAAGAAAATTCACAGAAAATTCAGAAAAGTCCAGAGAAACATAAATTAAAATTTCCAAAAATATATTATTTAAATTATTATTATTATTCATTTTTCAGGATGTTACAGGTGGGAAGGATGCCCAAAAACCCCTCGCAAAGATGAGCAAAGATGGAGAGGTGGAGAAGAGAATTGGGTACCAAGTTCACGAGCTCGATCTCGCACTGTGCAAGGACCGTAGCCAAGAAATCGCTCTCCGGGGTCCGCAGCCCGAAGAGCATGTATTGCTCCGTGTTCATGACCTCGTCGTCCCGAGGCTACAGCACGTTCTCCCCGGCTGGAAGTCGCCAGGTGAACGGGTCCAGCAGCCCCAAGGTCTCCATGTCCTTCATCCGATCCGCGGTGAGGGTGCTCTTCTGGAACTTCGCCATGGAATCAAAGGGAGAGAATTGGAGAAGGGAGGCAGACGCGACGGCGCAAAGGAGCAGAAAGGAAAGGGCAAACAATGCGAGCAATGGGGAAGAAAGGCGTCAGGGGGTGAAGTATCTCGGTCTTAAAGACGCCTCGGCTGTCGACATTATGTCACATCAAAAGACGTGCCCGCAGCCAGTGGGCAGTAAACGAGGCATCGTGGCCTTTCGGAACCCCTGTACGAAGGCGTCTCTTCAATGTCCGCTAGCCAGGCTTTTCGACTTTTCCGTCTGCATGGCCCGAGTGCCTCCAGGCCCCCTTCGTCCCCTCGTGACGAAGAAGCCGAACGTCCTAGATGCCATCAAGCCCACTCAAAGACGAAGCACTGAAGCTCGAGTGTCTCTAAGAACCACCACAATGAAGAAACCCGCAGAAGAGGTCTCCCCCGGATCCCAAAAGGAGCTCAGGAATTCCCGAGCTCGACCAAAGGGATGATCCCTCCTCGAAGACTTCAGACTCAAGAACGCCTAGAGTCTCAGACCGTTTCTTGAGCCTTGGGGGCTGGTTGTTGGGGATCGATCATCCTGACACATGTCCGGGCCCCCCCGGGGCTTTAGAATATTTTCCCCGAGCTCAGAGGACTGTTCTCGAGCTCGGGCGGATGTCTCCCCGAGCTCGGGGGACGATTCCTGAGCTCGGGCAAGGGTGTCCTGGAGCTCGTACTGGCTCCCACAATCTCCTCGACCTCAGCGCCTTCAATCCGACCTCCAGTATAGTATTCCCCTCTCTTGCGTGACCTCTCTCCCCTGCGTGGGAATTGGGATCACCAACTCCTGTCAGATCCCCTGCGTGGGAACTAGGGCCCAGTGACTCCTGTCAGATCCCCTGCGTGGGGACTAGAGTCAATTGCTCCTGTCAACTCACAGACATTGCCCGACGTCAGCACTCGAGATCAACGCCCAGGGGTCTATAAAGCACCAGACTACCCCGGTCAAGAAAGAGGACACCAAGACCCGCCAACGAACAAGAAAAGCCACAACCGAACACACAACAAGAACCTCAAGAGATACTCTCATACGCCGCACCACCTCGTCGAGCTCCCCCTCGGCCACCACTCCCGAGTGGCCCCGAAGTCGAGCTCCCTGTTCATCCTCCCCCGAGGAGCCTATTTGATGAGACCATGTTCGTCCTAGATATGATCAACGCTATATCAATTTGGCGACAATTCACGGCATCCTCTATATCATCTACATCTACTAGGATGGCTTTTCTTCACAGAGGAGAGGAAGCGTCCAAGAGTGCAAGCTTTCAACATGCCTTTATATGCTGGAAAGAAATATTGAGCTTTGTGGATGATCTTCACATGAGAATACTTTTTGTTGAGGACAAGCTAAAAGCTGAGCATGAGTCGAAAACAACTCAAATTCAAGAAAGGGAGGATGATGAGGACATCACTACTATGGATATGACCACATTTGGTTGTGCCAACTCCAACACATCATCCACGGGCCAAGAAGAGAGAGAGATCAAATCCATCACGTTCTGGAATCCAATTCGGCCTCCTGAGACAGCACCGACTTCAAATATGAATAACTTTTGCATACGGACTCCGATTTGGGTGAACTTGGACTTGATTGAAAGCTTAGAACAAGATATTTCGAATGGATCTAATCTCTGGCCCAGATTCATCGTACATCAACTGGAATCATTAAAACAATGTACTACAATACTGTTTTGGCTGTTTCGGGCCTTGTAAACGTGGGGGGCCCAAGCCCAAGTTGTGTGCGCCCCCCCTTGGCTGCACACAACCCTAGGACGTCCCTCTCATGTCCATCCCTCTTATAAACTCAGTAGCCGTCAATTTAGACACTTGGGTTTTGTTTGATTAGTTTAGCCAAGTGCAAACTTTGCGTCTTCGAGTTGTGCTGGACAGACACCTTGTCAAGACCTTCAATAGAACCCCACCTTATTTTGGCCTTCAATTCTTACTTGCAATTTCAGATTGCTTTTACCATTGTTCTTGCTTGTTCTTCGGTTGCTTGCAGGAATTGAACCTCGTGTTCAGGTTGATCGTGCCCACGGCAAGATCAATAACACTCCGGAGTTGGTTTAGCGATTGCTAAGGCGCATCGTCGTCGTACATTGTAGTTGGATCGTCAAAGTCGATTCCACCAAATCGATAGTTATAGCTCTCATCGAAAGATCGGGACGCAACCTCGCATCAGGTGGTATCAGAGCTTCAAGTTGCTCGGTGAGAGATTCTGTACCGTAGATTAGTTTTTGTTTTCTGTCCTAAATTGAAAATTACTCCACAAAAATTCAACCTTTAGATTCAATCTGGTATTTTAGTGAGTTTTGTTAGGTTTTGATCCATTAGAGTCCTTGTTTTAGTTGCTGATCGTTTTTTCTTCGCGTAGCTTTTCTTTCAATCTGTCCAGTACTTTGTTTTGTTCATAACTTCCGTATACGAGCTTGGATTCTAGTGTTTTTGCACTTTCCTAAAACCTTGGAATGATCTCAACAAAAACCTTGTTGGGCATGGACTCTAACTCTTGAGCGAAATATCTTCAATCTGGATATCAAAGTTGTTTAAGCAAGTTGTACTTCCAATCCAGATCGGTTCGGTATTTTAATCATAATTCTCACGTCCGAACTCCGATTGGGAAGTTTTTATAATTTCCTGAATTCCTGAAGAGTCCTCTACAAAAACGTTTTTGGGTGTCCTTTGTGATTCAGAATCCTTCAAACCGAATTTGATTCGGATTCGGAATCAGTCCCACAGGCTGAAATTGGGGGAATTCTGTGCTATTCGGTTTTTGAGCCATAACTTTCACACCCGAGCTCCAAATTGCATGTTCTTGTACTCTTTTGAAAGCTGAGGACATAATCTTCAATTCTTTCCATAGTGAACCTTCCAAATTTGGTTGTTTTGAAGCTTTAATCTATGCGGCAAAAATCTACTGCCCTAGAAACATTGAATTTGGGTATCTTGCTTCAATTCGTGTTCTGTCTTTGTTCCTTTGAGTTGGTTGAGTCCAGTAGCATCCACAATCCATAAAACACAAAAAATATCAGTGTACATACCTTTGGGAACCAATTCATCCTTTGCGAATACTTTGATCCCAATTGAGACTAGCTATTTGATATTGCTTAGGGCTGTTCATATTGATACATTGCATAATCTTGAATTATCATATCATACTATCTTATGACATCGAGTTAGGGATTCCCAAAAATTTGTTCATAGTAGTGTGGGCCGAAAGACACTCAAAGAAAGAAAAGAGAAAGAAAGAGCCAAAAGGAAAAAAAAGAGAAGAAGAAAAAGAAAAAGAAAATAGTGGCCGGTCGCACTACATTGAGCAAAACCCTAACCTGTGTTCATTATTTCAGATTGTGTAATTGTATTAATTGTTGAGCAATCTTGTGCCCTTTTTACATTCTTGAAGCAATAAGCTAGCGTCTCTCTACGACTTGTGCAATAGAGCTTTTGGTGCCTCACTTATTTTTTATAGCTCATTTCTTGATTGCATAAGTACCATCATCTTTGCGCGTAAGTTGCCTTGAAATTCGCTTATATCTTTGAGATCGGCAACTAGGACTTGTGAATTCTAGTTTGGGTCATTACTTATCATTACAATAACTAGAATCATCAGATTGTATAGGAAAAAGTATAGCCTACCCAGCTCCACATATTCTACGCTCGTATGTTTGTTCGGTCCCTTGGCAATCGCTTTATCCAAGTTTGGGAGAACTTTTGACACTGCCAACGGCCGACAACTCCTGCAGCACGGTAAGAACTTGTAAGAGCTTTGGTTAAGGCTTGAGAGTTGAGCGACTTTTCTCCACTTCCTAGTAGTTGATAGGGAATTACATAAACCTTTGTGTTTCCCTTTTTTCTACTAACCATGTCAGGTGACAAGAGTTCACTGCGTCATTCTCCACGCATGAAGGGCAATGTACGACTCACTAATGAGCGAATGTCGCTGCAAGAAGACCGTCTCCGGTCCATCGAGACTGCTCAGGGAGTTGCTAACACTACCCTTACTACTATTTTGTCTAGACTTGATGATATGCTTGCAAATGCTGCCCCGAACTTCCAGTCCTCCGCCTCGCCTCCTAAGCAACAACAATGATTTACTACGTGCACAACGGGTTCCCATTGCTGCCCGGCTTCCCAAAGATGGACCCGCTGCCTCGGTCGCCCACCACACATCGCCACGGTTCATCAACTGATGATGAACAAGGTAAAATCAAGTTTGAATTGCCTACTTTTGGTGGAAAGTTCGATCCTAATGCATATATTAATTGGGAGATAGCGGTAGACAAAGAATTGGCAAACTATGACTTACCAAAAGATTAGTGTCGCAGTTAAAGTGTTAACATCAGATGCAATATATTGGTGGAAGCATATATCTAGACATGATAAAGAACCTAAAACTTGGAATGCCATGAAAAGACTTACGAGAAATGACTATGTTCCTGAATATGTTGATGAATATTTGCTTACTAAACTTCAATGCTTAAAACAAGGTTCTAAAACTGTTATAGAATACTTTCATGATTTGCAAAATTGTTTGTTGCGTTGTGGTTTACAAGAATGTGAAGAAGTTACTGAGCTTAGGTTTATACGTGGACTTAATCATAAAATTCAGGATGTTCTTTTTGATGAAACATATAGTTGTCTTTCAGAATTGAATAAATGTGCTTGTAGAGCTGAAAACATGCTTGCTGAATCTTTGAAAGAGCCTTTAGCTTCATTTGAGGTGCCCATTGTTGCACCTTCTATTGTAGCTAACATTTTGCAGAAAAGTGAACAACATCATGAGAAAGATGATGAAGAAAATGGGCAGAAAGAGGAGATAGATATTTGCTTCTCCATATGTATGCGAAGAGTTAAAATTGAAGTTGCACCTTCAACCACTGAGAATGATTTAGAAGGTAATGTAAAAGGTATGGAATGTATACATGATGAAAATCATTTTGAAGAGACAAAACTGTCCATGAATCATGCTATCGTAGAGCAACTATTAATGGAACCCTTTGCTGATTTGGATGCTATTCCTAGTGATAAAGAAGAGTTGTGTCATAATGCTTCACTTATATCCACGCCACAATTAGTGAATGAACATGAAACATTTATATTTGAACTAAACACTTGCGCTGAACATAGACATGTTATTCAAATTTCTAGTGAAGAAGATGAGCTTAAATTGATGTCTTCTTTAGATACTTTAGGTTACATTGAATTTGATGTTCTGTGTGATCTGGATAGTTTTAAGGAGAAGATTTTTGTACATTCTGATTTGCCATGGTTATCACGAAATATTTTCAATGTTGTTGGCAAACATAATGATAAAGGAGAATACAAAGTGCATATATTATACATTTGTTCAGATCTGAGACCTCCACATCCTATGCAACAATGTCATCAATTTGATAATTCTAATTGATCAAGTACCCCTACTGTCGATTATAATCTATATGATAGTTTTCAAGAAAGGGAGTGTTTGGGTGATTTTGATTCACGAGACATTGATTTGATCACAAAAGATATGCATGTTGCTTTGCTCTTTCTCGCTACTAACATTTTGCAGGAGAATGTGATGGAGTCGAGGATGACTCCAATTCAAGAAAGGGAGAATGATGAGACCATGCTCGTTCTGGATATGATCAACGCTATATCAATTTGGTGACACTTCACGGCATCCTCTGTATCATCTACAACGATGGCTTTCCTTCACAGAGGAGAGGAAGCGTCCAAGAGTGCAAGCTTTCAACATGCCTTTATATGCTGGAAAGAAATATTGAGCTTTGTGGATGATCTTCACATGAGAATACTTTTTGTTGAGAACAAGCTAAAAGCTGAGCATGAGTCGAGGACGACTCAAATTCAAGAAAGGGAGGATGATGAGGACATCACTACTACGGATATGACCACATTTGGTTGTGCTAACTCCAACACATCATCCACGGGCCAAGAAGAGAGAGAGATCAAATCCATCACGTTCTGGAATCCAATTCGGCCTCCTGAGACAGCACCGACTTCAAATATGAATAACTTTTGCATACGGACTCCGATTTGGGTGAACTTAGACTTGATTGAAAGCTTACAACGAGATCTTTCGAATGGATTTAATCGCAGGCCCAGATTCATCGTTAATCAAACGGAATCATTAAAACAATGTACTACAATACTGTTTTGGGCTGTTTCGGGCCTTGTAAACGTGTGGGGGCCCAAGCCCAAGTTGTGTGCGCCCCCCTTGGCTGCACACAACCCTAGGATGTCCCTCTCACATCCATCCCTCTTATAAACTCAGTAGCCGTCGCTTTAGACACTTGGGTTTTGTTTGATTAGTTTAGCCAAGTGCAAACTTTGCGTCTTCGAGTTGTGCTGGACAGCCACCTTGTCAAGACCTTCAATAGAACCCCACCTTATTTTGGCCTTCAATTCTTATTTGCAATTTCAGATTGCTTTTACCATTATTCTTGCTTCTTCTTCGGTTGCTTGCAGGAATTGAACCTCGTGTTCAGGTTGATCGTGCCCACAGCAAGATCAATAACATTCCGGAGTTGGTTTAGCGATTGCTAAGGCGCATTGTCGTCGTACGTTGTAGTCGGATCGTCAAAGTCGATTCCACCAAATCGATAGTTATAGCTCTCATCGAAAGATCGGGACACAACCTCGCATCACTATTAGTCACCTTTCGCCTACGGGCAAGAATGGAGTAGAGCTCTTACCCGACCTAGGGGGCTCGAACCAGTATAAACTCTGTGTCTCCCCTGTTCGCTTGCCCTTCTTCCCCGAGCTGTGTGCCTGCCGACGCTCCCTCCTTCCCGGACGAGCATGACTTGGGGCCTCACCTCTTTACACGATCCTTCTCCCCTCTTTTCGGTTGACGGTCCCGATCGTCAACACTTTCGTTTCCCGTCGTTCTGCTCTGCCGCAGCGTCCAAGTGTCCGAGGGGCATCGACCTTTCCTGTGGTCCAGGGCAAGGCCGAGGAGGAGGACGAGGACGGCTTCCACCTCGTGCCGCGGTCCAGGGCGCGGCGAGTCTTACTCGCCAGGGCTTCCGAGGAGGATGACGCAGCCGAGGAGGGCACGGCCGAGGATGGCGTGGCCGCGGGCGGCGCGGCCGAGGCAGCGCAGCTGCGAGCGCGCGACCGAAGGCGACGAAGGAGCCCCCGAGCTGGACGCCAGCCTTGGGGGTTTTGCTGCGGCGGTTGAGGGCGAGCCCGGTCTGGTCGTTATCGCAGGACGGAGGATCTCTGCCACCACCGTCCCTCATGAGGACATCCCAATGTAATGACCCCCATTTTCACATAAATGCAAAAATGGAAATCTAATGTGCATACAGTACTAGTCCCATGATCAGTGGCTAGCACGCACATTTACAACAATTGATATCACATCCACACTCTTTATTACAAATGATAATGGTAATTATACCATAAAGTCTTACAATACAGAGTGAAGTGCAGCGGAAAGGATTAAAATTCTTGTAGTGTGCCCATCCAGTCCCTCAGGCAACTGACAAGGCATAATCCCTAGAAAAACTTCATCGTTATCATCCCCGAATCCTGCGACAAATATGTTTCATCGAGCTAATCTGATTCTTCACCTAAAAACAACAATTAAGCAAGGGTGAGTACTTTCGTACTCCGCAAGACTTTTGCAAAGTCTATGATATATGCAAGCCATTTCAAAGGAAAGGCTAGTATGGTTAGTTTGCATAAAGCCAATTTGAAATGTAAATACAGAATAGTAGATTGCAAAACGGAATTTAAGTAAAAGCAATTTAATACAAAAAGTAACAGAATATAAGCATAAATAAATCTCATGTACCTGGGTATCATGAATCCAAGAACTATTTCCACTGTCACAGTAGAAATTATCGACACACGGTAGAATCCAGTTTTATGAAAATAAAAACCATCTAACAAGTGCTGGCGCACCAAGATTCCCATAACCGCGGGAACGGCTTTTCGAAAAGTTTCACACTCTGCAGAGTTGTACATCTTTACCCACAAGTCATGACCTTTTCCTTTTGCCGCATATTTCACGCACATTTGGCGTAGTGGCCAGAATGTTCATGACGGAAAACATTACCTAGATTAACTTTGCACCAGCCCGGTGTCGATAAACCCGTACTATGGTGTAAATGTTTGTACAATAACGCACAAGAATGAATAAGCATATCCATAGTATGGCGACACCGTTGTATCAAGAACGTGACTCCCAAAGACCTCGGTGTGGGCGCCTCAAGCAACCAACATCAAGAAGCTCGTACTACTCCGGCCTACCAATGTGCAAAGTTAAACCAGATAACTTAATTGATTTAAGGCTGTCCCATACCAGCACTTGTGGTTGTACGGTAATTCTTGGGTTTAACGAACACGTAGTTCGGTCCTTAATCTGACACGGGCAATAATCTCCACCCTACATTACGTACAAGTCCCTTGTACACCCGGCTATTGCCAATAATTGCCCGCATCAAAACATAGTTTTGTTTTCATTTTTGATCAAAATACCAACCATAAATAAAGGTCATACCCATTGAATGTCATATCCAACATTGTTAATCGTGTCAAAGTTTTATGTTGCTTTAAGCATGGCTAAGCATAACACTAAGTGTGATTAACCCGAATCGACATCAATTACTGTCTAAGTTATTCTAGGGTTTTCAAGGATCATAATTTCATACTTATCAAGGAAGTTCTATACAACTACTGGTACAACTACCAATACCCATAATATAGCAGACTTTAAAAAATAAAGTATGCAGTAAAACATTTAAATAAAACTGGGATCAATATGATCAAAGGGGGTGCTTGCCTTGCTTATTTATTGCTTACAACGAAGACGAAGCCACGGCTGACGAAGGCAACGACGGAAGAAAGGACGTCAGATTCTACACGTCGATCGATCGAAAAATATAGCAAATATCCAACTTCAATAAGGGCAAAAAGAAAACAGACAGAAAACCAAATAAAGATCCACTATAGAAAACATGAATGTTTTAGGGTTTGGATTGAATGATTTTCAAGATCTTATGATTTAGATAAAAACAAGTTGTAATAAGAATATTTTTCTAGATTATGGTAGTCCATATCCTAAATATTATTTCTAAACTGATCTTCATAAAATTTGTATTTAGACGAGATGTTTTACAGGCTACTGAAAATGCTTAATTAGTTTTATAGTTTACACGATAAAGGTTCAGTTTTAGTTCTTAGTTTACGACTGCACTTTAAAAGATTATTCATCCATTTTTCTGGTATCAACAGAGGATGACCCTAAAAGTGTTTTAAGACCAATTTTGCTTCACTTTGCTTTTAGCCGCGATAGTTTATATACACATGAAGAATGAAGTCTTAATTTAAATTTAGACCTTTTACCAACTAATATGATTTTGATCTTAGGAATATTTTGAGATTAGCTCTACATGATCTAATATTTATTTATATCATTTCATTTACTTATACTTCAACCTTTAAGTTTATATATATTCTGTACGTGAAAACATATTTTGATAAGAGACTAAGTGCATATTATAATGATAATCATTACTGCATTAAGTGGTCTGGACCTACAGCATGTTTTAAATAAAAATCTTACATGCACAAAGGTATATTTACGGTAAGGATCTTATATAACATACATTCTTAATTAAAGATTAGATCAATTAGAGCTTTCTATATTTTAAGGCATTGGCGTTTGATTTCACTACTGATTTGAGTTAAATTGGGTCGGTTAGGCTATCTTCTGATTAGAATTTCTATTTAGACCAAACGTAGATGATTAAAACTTTTACTTATGATAAGGATCTTTTGGATTAACTAAAGTTTGCTTTAATTCAGGGTTTTAACATTTTATATTTAAATACTAGAGGGCCATGCATACCCTATTCTTATTGTCCAGACATCTTTCTTATATGGCTTACATTCATAAGGTATATTTGAGACAATAATCGTTTAGGCATAATTAAATTCCACTTTAACTTCATTGTTTGATTATTTAGACTGACAAAGGTGTATACTTGAGATAAAGATTATTTGTTTTAAAGTTTGCTTAAGGTCTTTATATCAGAATTAGAGTTTACCTGAACTAGTCAGCCTCTTTTGAATGGAATAATTAATTTTAATTGGGGAGGGTTTACTCAAAAGACGCCGACTATTTTAACAAGCATACAAAGCTTCTAAGCCTTGTTACAGACCACACCGGTTCAAATTATTTTTCTTATAATCAAGGCATCATTTCATTTTTTTAGTTTGATCAGATCAAGTTATTAAACTATCTTTACTTTCTTTATATTCAAATATTATTCCAATTTGCAACACCTTATGTTAAGGCTTTTATAGAGTATAAAATATATATACAAGATCATTTTAGGCTAATTGAATTTTGCTTGAGGTCTGATGTTTGATTGAACTAATAAAATAATTCAAATTGAACTCCTGGTATTTTGAATTCAGAGATTAAAATGGTCAAGTTTTACCTTCTTTGGCTTTGGTTCAGGCTACCAGCTTGACTTAAGTAAGGATGGTCTCACTTTGGAACTAACTTAACTCCTAGTCAGTTTGACCCTTGCGTCATTTTCTTATAATCAGGATGCTATTTTAATTTTGCAAACTTAGTATGGGCATTCATGTACCGGGATTAATTTGAGTTGAACTCTACTTAATTTAAGATCTTGGTATTTGAGATTAGAGACTTAGGTAAACTATTTATGATTGCTAAGTTAACCTTAATTTGGTACTAATTAAATCAGAGATGCTTACAACACTGAACTGGTTTAAAACTTATTCTTCCTGGCTTTAGTTTTGGACCATCCAACTTATTTCTCTACTTGCCATGAATAAAAGATGTTAACTATATTTCTTAACACTGGTCTCTATTAGTTTTGGGGCCACTGGTCAGTGAAAAGGAATCAAGAACAGAGCAGTGAAGGGTAGAACAAAGCACATACTGCAGTTCATGGAGGCAGCTCGGGCGCATGATTGACGAGCAAGGCCGACGGTGGTGCAGCTGCAGGGGGAATAAGGCGAGGCTAGAAATGGGTTGCTGAGGTCTCACTGAACCCACGGTAGCCAACAGCCAGAGCTCCGATGAGCTGCAGCGGTGGCGCAATGAGCCAAGGGCGCGGCGGTGAGGAGGCGCCCGTGGCCGAGCTCTACGGCAAGAGGGACTTCAAATTGATTTGAGGCATTTGATTGTGGTTGAGTGAAGAAGCTCTCAGAGCCAGCAATTGAGAAATGGTGCCCTCACCATGGACTGGAGCTACAGCTTGGCCGAATGGGGAATGGAATGGCAGAGACAATTGCTATGGTTGCTGAGGGAAGGCTTGGTTTCTTTTATAGCAGGTGAGGTCGGTTGTAACAGGATTTGAACACAAGTGAAGAATTGCGGCTTGGCTAGGAGCGCGAGTCTTCTCGGTGCAGCGTCTGGCTTCTCAGCGAAAAATGCAGTGATGAGGCAAGGACAGCTGGGTTGAGGCCTCGTGTTGCGAGAGATTGTGGTGCCGACCGAGCAACAAGGCAGTCAATGACGGTTGTTGCAAGTTGTGCTTGATTTTTGCTTTGCTTTCATCAAGAATAGAGAGAGCTTACTACCGACTGCTTGTCGTGTTGGTGTCGGTTTGGAGAAGAAGTCCGAGAAGATGACCTGACTAGTGGGGACAGCTAGAAAAGAAGGCACACTGCAGTTCAATGTATAGGACAGCAGGATCTTAGTGCCTTAATTAGGGCTGTCAAATCACGTCACAATTTTATGAAAATTTTCTCATAGGTCGGCAAGATAAGGATAAGAGTTCTGTAAAATTTTTAGATAAAAATTATTGGTAATCATATTAATAAAAATCTGACAATGCATAGTTGTCATTTTCTGTTGATTCTGAATTTTATTTAATTTAAGATCAAAATCAGTTTATTATTTGATGAAACTTTTTATGGAGATCTGGAATGGAATTATTGACATGATATAAAATTTTCATATTTTTATAGTGCATATTTTAATTTTAATAATTCTGACATTGTAATATTAAGCTTTTTTGATTATCTGTTTTTGAATTTCTAAAAATACTAAATGATGGGATAAACTCTTCATATTTTTAACAGATGTAGATAAAACAAGCATGTCAGCATGGTTATAATTTTAACTCAGGTTAAGTTAAGATAACTTCTGAAGAAATCTTGTAGGTTCAGATTTTGTTTTATCTCTTCATAATTACTTTTGTCTTTTTAATTTATTTTATTGATCCAGATCAGTGCAAGTTGCATAATCAGGATCCTGGATGGATCTGGGGTTTATCTGAGATTTGTACAAATTTTATTAACTTTGGATTTTTATCTTTTTACCTTTACCATTTTACGTTTTCAATTTATGAGACTTTTCTTTTAAAGAAAAAATCAAGAAAAATAAATAATTAAGAAGACTCAGAAGATTAAAATTCAAATTAAAGATCACATCCCAAGTTTATTTTTACATTTTGTTTGTCTTGAAAGAAATAGTTTTGATAAAGGAAATATTACTTTTCCTAAGATTAGAATGCAAGAAAGAGGAATTGATATTGTTTAAAAATCAAAATCTTGATTCCAATTGAAACTTTTATTCAATTCTATTTTTGAATTTCAAACTTTTTATTTTTTTATATTTTTGAATTTTATGGGATGTTACACCCAAGCAAGGATACAACCGCTGCCTCTTCTTCCTCTACGACCGCTACTTCGTCTACGACGTCTGGAGGGCTTAATCCGGAAGCAAGTCCTTTTCCATCCACCTTTGCTAGACCAGCACGTCAAGAACATCCACCGAGGACAGCCCACGCACCAAGGAAGGCCCAAGATAAAGCCCAATTCGTCGCTGAGTCCGGTTCGACCATCTAGGAGCTGATGTGAGGTTGTGTCCCGATCTTTCGATGAGAGCGATAACTATCGATTTGGTGGAATCGACTTTGACGATCCGACTACAACGTACGACGATGATGCGCCTTAGAAATCGCTAAACCAACTCCAGAGTGTTATTGATCTTGCCGTGGGCATTATCAACCTGAACACGAGGTTCAATTCCTGCAAGCAACCGAAGAACAAGCAAGAACAATGGTAAAAGCAACCTGAAATTGCAAATAAGAATTGAAGGCCAACATATGGTGGGGTTCTATTGAAGGTCTTGACAAGGTGGCTGTCCAGCACAACTCGAAAACGCAAAGTTTGCACTTGGCTAAACTAATCAAATAAAACCCAAGTGTCTAAAGCAACGGCTACTGAGTTTGTAAGAGGGATGGACATCAGAGGGACATCCTAGGGTTGTGTGCAGCCAAGGGGGGTGCACACAACTTGGGCTTGGGCCCCCACACGTTTACAAGGCCCGAAACAGTATTGTAGTATATTTTTTTAATGATTTCGGTTGATGTACGATGAATCTAGGCCTGAGATTAGATCTATTCGAAAGATCTCGTTGTAAGCTTTCAATCAAGTCCAAGTTCACCCAAATCAGAGTCTGTATGCAAAAGTTATTCATATTTGAAGTCGGTGCTGTCTCAGGAGACCGAATTGGATTCCAGAACGTGATGGATTTGATATCTCTCTCTTCTTGGCCCGTGGATGATGTGTTGGAGTTGGCACAACCAAATGTGGTCATATCCGTAGTAGTGATGTCCTCATCATCCTCCCTTTCTTGAATTTGAGTCGTCCTCGACTCATGCTCAGCTTTTAGCTTGTCCTCAACAAAAAGTATTCTCATGTGAAGATCATCCACAAAGCTCAATATTTCTTTCCAGCATATAAAGGCATGTTGAAAGCTTGCACTCTTGGACGCTTCCTCCCCTCTGTGAAGGAAAGCCATCCTAGTAGATGTAGATGATACAGAGGATGCCATGAAGTGTCGCCAAATTGATATAGCGTTGATCATATCCAGGACGAGCATGGTCTCATCATTCTCCCTTTCTTGAATTGGAGTCGTCCTCGACTCCATCACATTCTCCTGCCAAATGTTAGTAGCGAGAAAGAGCAAAGCAACATGCATATCTTTTGTGATCAAATCAATGTCTCGTGAATCAAAATCACCCAAACACTTCCTTTCTTGAAAACTATCATATAGATTATAATCGACAGTAGGGGTACTTGATATGATATTAGAATTATCAAATTGATCACATTGTTGCATAGGATGTGGAGGTCTCAGATCTGAACAAATGTATAATCTATGAACTTTGTATTTTCCTTTATCATTATGTTTGCCAACAACATGGGAAATATTTCATGATAACCATGGCAAATCAGAATGTACAAAAATCTTCTTCTTGAAACTATCCAGATCACACAGAACATCAAATTCAATGTAACCTAAAGTATCTAAAGAAGACATCAATTTAAGCCCATCTTCTTCACTAGCAATTTGAATAACATGTCTATGTTCAGCGCAAGTGTTTAGTTCAAATATAAATGTTTCATGCTCATTCACTAATTGTGGCGTGGATATAAGTGAAGCATTATGACACACACAGCTCTTCTTTATCACTAGGAATAGCAACCAAATCAGCAATAGGTTTCATTAATAGTTGCTCTACGATAGCATGATTCCGGACAGTTTTGTCTCTTCAAAATGATTTTCACCATGTATACTGTCCATACCTTTTACATTACCTTCTAAATCATTCTCAGTGGTTGAAGGTGCAACTTCAATTTTCAACTCTTCACATACGTATGGAGAAGCAAATATCTCCTCTTTCTGCACATTTTCTTCATCATCGTTCTCATGATGTTGTTCACTTTGCTGCAAATACCTACACGACCACATCCCCACCCCTACCACATCCAGTGGCTCAATTCGAGTGGTAAATTGAAGGTAACACGTTCTGTGCGCATTCACTTTGCTATGGGTTCGTACCATGATTATGCTGATTGTGATGTTGTGCCTATGCAAGCATGTTCCATGTTACTAGGTAGACCTTTGCAATATGATACTGATTCTTTGCATACTGGTCGAACTAATCAATATTCCCTCATCTTTAAAGGAAAGAAAATTGTATTGCACCCAATGACTCCTGAACAAATTGTTAAAGATGAACTTGCAGACAACTAGAGAGAAAACCGAAGCATACTCTAAGTGAAAATCAAGTTGTAGCTATGAATTCTTGCAACAAAACGCCCAATATCAATTTGCTCAATCTGATTTGAAATTGAAGTCTCCCGTGTTGCTAGCTACTCAAGTGAATTGATGATTGCCTTGCTCGTGCTTCCGTTGCTTTGCTCTCATGTGCACACAGTTCTGTTTCGTTGGATGATATGCCGCCTTCTTTGCACCCGTCCGTCACTAACCTTTGCGTGAATATTTCGATGTTTTCCCACAAGACGCACTGGCCGGACTTCCACCTATCCGGGCATTGAACATCGATTGACCTTATTCCAGAGCATCATTGCCCAATCGCGCACCGCATCGCACCAATCCTAAGGAAACAAAAGAAATTCAACGCCAAGTCCACCATTAATAGATAAGGGTACGCTCGTGAATCTCTTAGCCCATGTGCTGTTCTGTGCTCCTCATGCCCAAGAAAGATGGGTCCCGGCGTATGTGTGTTGATTGTCGTGCCATTAACAACATTACCATCCGCTATCGCCATCCTATTCCCGCATTAGATGATATGCTTGATGAATTAAGTGGTGCTCGCTTGTTCTCCAAAATTGATTTGCGAGTGGATACCATCGATTCGTATGAAGCTAGGGGATGAATGGAAAACAGCTTTCAAAACTAAATTCGGATTGTATGAGTGGTTAGTTATGCCTTTGGGTTAACTAATGCACCTAGCACTTTCATGAGACTTATGAACGAAGTTTTATGGTCTTCATAGGCAAATTTGTGGTTGTCTATTTTGATGACATACTCATTTACAGCAAGTCTTTAGAGGAACATCGCGATCATTTGCGTGTTGTTTTTATCGCTTACGTCTCGCACATTTGTTTGGCAACTGGATAAGTGCGCTTCGCACGCATCGTGTGTCTTTCCTTGGCTATGTTGTTACACTCAGTGGTATCGGCGGACCAAGCCAAGATTGAAGCAATACATAACTGGCCAACTCCATCAACGGTCACGCAGATTAGGAGTTTTCTTGGGCTTGCTGGCTTCTATCGCAGATTTGTGCGTGATTTTGGAACCATCGCTGCTCCGCTCAACGAACTCACAAAGAAAGGTGTTCCCTTCTCTTGGGGGGCGCAACAAGAAACGGCCTTCACGATTTTGAAAGATAAGTTGACCCATGCTCCTTTACTTCAGCTTCCTGATTTCACAAAGATGTTTGAACTAGAATGCGATGCTAGTGGAATTGGGTTGGGTGGCGTGTTGCTGCAAGAAGGAAAACCGGTTGCGTATTTCAGTGAGAAGTTGAGTGGTCCTAGTTTGAACTATTCAACTTATGACAAAGAATTATTTGCATTAGTTCGAACTTTGGAAACATGGCAGCATTATTGATCCCGCGGGAAGCGCGACCAACCTGACCACGAAGGTCTTTGTTCCTGCAAGCAATCGAAGAACCAGCAAGAACAAGGGATTACAAGCAACTCAATTGCGAATATAAATTCAGTTCGGTTCTGAAACAAAAACACTCGAAGTTGGGGTTCCGATGAACAAGTAGACGGGCGGCCTAGTCAGCATGCGCGAGTACAAGCAGTAGCAATGGCTAACTGAATCAAACAAAACCCAAAACTCTAACTATGGTGGCGACTGGCTAATTATAGACCAAGGGCGTGCAGCACTGGGCCTTGACATGGGCCAACTGATTACAACTCGAAACAAAGACTAGAGCCCAATTAGACTCGGACTGGAAAAGTGTTCTGGATTGTTTTGCGTATTCCCATTGACTCGGAAGGAATTTTGAGGTGATCTCGGATCGGTTGGAAAGAGGACGACCAGAGCTTTCGTTCTTGTACTCGTAGACCTCCAGAAGCCTTCTGGATCAAAAGTTATGGCCGTTTGAATTTGATCATCTCTGGAAGTCCGAATCTGATTCCAATTTTCTCTTCCCTCTGGACGCGAACTCTTTGTGCATTGTGGGTCTTATCCATGGTTCCTAAGAATAATCACATCATCACAAAAATTAAATAGCATCCCATTCATTGTATCATTAATTGGAATAGTTAGGAATGCCTTCACCTGATAATTTAGTTGACGTGCACGGGCTCGAGTGAGTGGTCCTTGAAGTGGTGGTTCATCCTGGTGAGTGGAGTTAGAGCTGGTTATATCCATTGTGGAGATGTTCTCATCATCCTCCCTCTCTTGAAATGGAGTCATCCTCGACTCAAGCTCTTCTGAAAAGGAGTCATCTTGGTAGTAGAATGCAATGAGCGGTTGTAGGCAAGCTCCACTTGAGGTAGGCACTCTTCCCACATCTTCAAATTGTTCTTCCAAATGGCTCTCAACATTGTAGACAACGTTCTGTTGACGACTTCAGTCTGGCCATTAGTTTGAGGGTGACATGTAGTAGAAAACAAAAGCTTGGTACCCAGTTTCTTCCAAAGCGTCTGCCAAAAATGACTCAAAAATTTTGCATCCCGATCTGACACAATTGTGGAAGGCACTCCATGTAGGCGAACTATCTCCCTGAAAAACAAGTTAGCAATGTTTGTAGCTTCATCGCTGTTATGACAAGGTATAAAATGTGCCATCTTAGAAAACTGATCCACGACAACAAATATGCTATCCCTTCCCCTCTTTGTTCTAGGTAGGCCTAAAACAAAGTCCATTGGAATATCCTCCCATGGAACACTAGAAACAGGAAAAGGCATATATAAACCATGTGGGTTCGTTCGTGACTTAGCTTTATTGCATGTAGAACAGTGAGAGACATAGCGCTCCACATCGAGCCTCATCTTTGGCCAATAAAAATGGTTGGCCAACACATCCTCTGTCTTCTTCACACCAAAGTGGCCCATCAGTCCTCCTCCATGTGCTTCCTGAAGCAACAACAAACGAACAGATCCAGCTGGAATGCATAGCTTGTTAGAACGAAACACAAAACCATCATTAACAATGAACTTATTCCAAACTCTTCCTTCCTTACAATTTAGCAAAACATCTTTAAAATCAGCATCAAGCGCATATTGCTCTTTAATCGTTTCCAAGCCAAAGATTTTAGAGTCTAGTTATGAAAGCATGGTATATCGTCGAGATAAAGCATCAGCAATAATATTATCCTTCCCCTTCTTGTGTTTGATAACATAAGGGAAAGACTCAATGAATTCTACCCATGTTGCATGCCTATGGTTCAACTTATTTTGGCTACGAATGTGCTTTAAGGATTCATGATCAGAGTGTATAACAAACTCTTTGGACCACAAATAATGTTGCCAAGTCTCTAATGTTCGAACCAGTGCATACAATTCCTTATCATAAGTTGAGTAGTTCAAACGAGGCCCAGATAATTTCTCACTGAAATAAGCAACTGGCTTACCTTCTTGGATCAGCACGCCTCCAATCCCAATGCCACTAGCATCACACCCAAGTTCAAAAGTCTTACCAAAGTCTGGGAGTTGGAGCAGTGGTGCATGGGTCAGCTTCTCTTTCAACAAGTCAAAGGCATCTTCATGTGACTTGCCCCATTGGAAAGCCACGCCTTTCTTGGACAACTCATTCAGCGGCAAAGAATCGATCAAATCTTTCACGGCGACGATAGAATCCTCGCAAGTCCAAGGAAGCTCCGCACTGTGTGTGACCGCTTTAGAGTCGGCCAACTCGAATTGCCTCAACCTTGGCTTGATCAACTTCAATTCCTGTGGAGTAACAACATAGCCAAGAAAAGCAACTCGATCGGTACAAAATGTGCACTTCTCAAGGTTACCAAATAAACGTGCATCTCGTAAGGCATCAAAAACAGCACGCAAATGAGCAAGATGTTCATCTAATGATTTGCTATAGATCAAGATATCATCAAAATATACCACCACAAATCTACCAATGAAAGCACGCAAAACTTCATTCATTAGTCTCATGAAAGTGCTATGTGCGTTAGTCAATCCAAAAGACATCACTAGACACTCATATAGACCAAACTTAGTTTTGAAAGCTGTTTTCCATTCATCACCTAATTTCATGCGGATTTGGTGGTAACCACTATGCAAATCAACCTTAGAGAACACAGTAGAGACACTTAATTCATCAAGCATATCATCTAACATAGGAATAGGATGACGATATCTAATGGTAATGTTATTGATTGCTCTACAATTCACACACATGCGCCATGATCCATCCTTCTTAGGAACTAAAATGACCGGAACAGCACAAGGACTAAGAGATTCACGCACGTACCCTTTGTCAAGCAGTTCTTGCACTTGGCGTTGTATCTCTTAGTTTCTTCCGGATTAGTCCTATATGGCACTCGATTGGGCAAAGATGCTCCAGGAATGAGGTCAATCTGATGTTCAATCCCTCGAATTGGTGGCAAGCCTGGAGGAACGTCCTTGGGAAAAACATCAACATATTCCTGCAAAAGGTTAGTCACAGCAGGAGGCAAAGCAGCGGTATCTCCTCAAATGAGAACAAAGCATCCTTGCAAACTAAGGCATAGCAAACAGATTCTTCAACAACCACTTCCTTCACATCAGATTTGGTAGCAAGAAAACATGCACCTTTCAACTTAATCTCATTTTTATTATCACAAACAGAACTAGAATTTTTCTTTTTTGCACTTTCATCAATCTTTTGCTTACTAGCTCTAGCAATGTCCTCCTTAAGAATGGAATCAGGAGTCATAGAATGCAATACAATCTTCTTTCCCTTATGCACAAAGGAATACTGGTTGGTTCTACCATCATGCACAGAACTTTTATCATATTGCCAAGGTCTACCTAACAATATAGAACATGCTTGCATGGGTACGACATCACATTAAGCAAAATCATGATAGGAACCAATAGCAAATTGTACTCTCACCAAGCGTGTAACCTTAACCTTACCAATACTGTTGAACCATTGAACATAGTAGGGTCAAAAGCGGTCTTGTCTCCAACGAAAGCTTCGCCACCATGTCCAAGCTTGCAAGGTTGTTGCAACTTCCTCCATCAATGATCACACGACATGATCGCTCCTTGACAACACATTTGGTTTGGAACAGGTTGTGCCGCTGATTTTGGTCGGACTTTCCAATCTGGACACTCAACGCACGCTGTACAATGAGGCTCTCATAATGGTCAGCATGGTTGGCATCAATGTGCTCTTCCTGGTCATGATCATCTTCGCTCCCTGCATTGTCAGCTGCAAGCATAGCATATGTTTCTTCATCCAAATCACTAGCAGAAGAAAACTCATCATTGTCTCGCACAATCAAGACACGCTTGTTCGGACAATGACTCTCATGTGACCATACCCCTTGCATTGATGGCATTGCACATCCCTCGCCCTCCCAGCTTGAAGAACCGGCGCAGCTCTTGGCGGGCTCGTGTAGAAGTTTTGTTACTCCAAGGCTTGGAAATCGGCGCGAAGAGGAAGGTCGATTCTTGTTGTTGTTGGAGGACGGTGCACCGGTTGCCTTGTGGTCAGAGGTGGGGCTCGTGTTGACCAAGTGTTAGCACGACTGCAAAATATTAGTTCTCGTGCTAAACCATTTACGCTGTCCCTGCACTTCTTTTCACTTGGCAAGCTAGATGAAACAAGCGAGTGATCGAATTATATTCCTTGTAATTAAGAATGTCATAAATCTCACTGCTCAGCCCACCCATAAATCTAGCCATAGCAGCCTCCTCGCACTCCTCTATACCACAAACAAGAACATGACCATTTGTAATTCCCGATAGTATTCCTCTACACTCTTACTATCTTGCCTAAGCAAATGCAGCTTATTTATCAAATCACGTTGGTAATAAGAGGAACAAATCTAGCTCGCATGATTCTTTTCAAATCAGCCCAGCTTTTGCGCAAAGATTGGGATTCTTACGCCTAAACTCACTCCACCAAACAGAGGCAAAATCGGTGAACTCACTAGTGGCAGCCCTAACTCTTTGTTTTCGTGATACTCATGACATGCAAACTTTTGTTCTACAGCCTAATTCCCATGTGAAGTATGCATCAGATCATATTTTCCATCAAAAGGTGGAATAGAGAATTTAATTCGCCAAGTGTGTCATCATCGCAGCGTACCTCACGTGGCATGCGCAGGGAGGCATGTCGGCGATTGCGGCAAGAATCGCCGTCCGCAGATGGCCTCCTCGTCGCCCACCTCCGTGTCGCAGAGTATTCATCAACATTTTCCTCCATCTCGCTGCCCAAAGCACCATTGTTGTTGTGATGCCGACGAGGAGCGCCGCCTCCTCCGTAGGAGCTCGCCTGAACTCATCAAGCCGCTTTATCACCTCGGCAAGTGAAGTGTTAATAGCAGCAAGTGAGGTGTTGGTGTCAATCTGAGCCTTCTCCACCTGTCCTAGCCGCCATTTACCACCGCACATCACCATCAAGGCCCTCTCAGATGCAGCTTGACTTGGCGCTCAAATGTTGAATGATCCCCTAGTGCGAGGGGAATGTCGACCATCATTGCTTGTCGTTCTCGACATGGTTAGAAAGCAAAAGAACAAACAATTCACGTGAAAGGGCACTGCCTCTCAACTTGTATCACCAAGCTCTTACCAGCTTCTTACCAAGCCTTAGCAGGAGGTGTCACATCATGAGTCAAAATCTCCTGGAGAGGTAGTGTACCGATTCCAAACGCTAGAGCCTGGTAAGTTGTAGTTTTTCTGTGGAGCTATAGGTGGCCGAGAAACAACTCAAGGAAAATGCTAGAGCCACGTTAGTCAAAACAAGCTGAATAAACATTCGACGACGGTATGTGCTGGTCCTATGCAAGCCCATATTAGAGATGCAAGCCTATTCATAGATGTCGTTACGGAACAGCAAGTAAAACGAAGAGAAGCAACCTGAGATATCTCCCTTTCTTTTGTTTTTCTTGTTTTTCCCTTTTTTTTCCTTTTTCCTTTTTTTTCTTTTTTTTTGCTAGAGTCCCAAACTTGGAAATATGAACTTCTAGGACCCCAGAACACCAATTGTCACAAGCACCAACTCTCTCTCTCTCTCTCTAACTTTGACTTCTGAATTTTTTTAACGTCCCTCTAGTAGGTATGCCGTGGATATATATATATTTTTTATTGATTTTTGAACAGGGGAAAACCAAATTTGGAAAGGCTATTTGACTGGATGATGAATGGAAAAGGTGGGAAATCTGGCGATGATTCTGATCTGCTGTTATGGTAGGGATGATGGTGGAAAGTAGGGGATGTGGCAGGTGATGGATTCTGATCTGCTGTTATGGTAGGGATGATGGTGGAAAGGTAGGGGATGTGGCCGGTGATGGATTCTGATCTGCTATTATGGTAAGGATGATGGTATGGCACAACGAAAATAGGATTGAACAAAACACGTGACACTAAGGTGATAAGAACTTGAAACTCTAAATGACACAAACACTAAGACCAGCAACGACTCGACGACGTAATGCAAATTCAAAATGAATGGCGAAAACAGCAAAAGCAAAAGGCCGAAATTGGCTAGGACCGAAAGGATTTTATTTTTGTTGGGCTATTTTTTTTGGACTGTAGGCAAAACAAATCTAAGAACAAGAAGTCTCTCACCGAGCAACCGAAAGCTCTGATACCACTTGATAGAACTAGGCGTCCCGATCTTTCGATGAGAGGAGGTAGCGTCGATCTGGTGGAGGGCGAAGTTGGCGGCCCGACTACAACGAACCCGACATTGCGCCTTAGCGACCAGTACACCACCCTCCTGAAGGTAATTGAACCCGCGGGAAGCGCGACCAACCTGACCACGAAAGTCTTTGTTCCTGCGAGCAATCGAAGAACCAACAAGAACAAGGGATTACAAGCAACTCAATTGCGAATATGAATTCAGATCGGTTCTGAAACAAAAACACTCGAAGTTGGGGTTCCGATGAACAAGTAGACGGGCAGCCTAGTCAGCACGCGCGAGTACAAGCAGTAGCAATGGCTAACTGAATCAAACAAAACCCAAAACCCTAACAATGGTGGCGACTGGCTAATTATAGACCAAGAGTGTGCAGCACTGGGCCTTAACATGGGACTACTGATTACAACTCGAAATAAAGACTAGAGCCCAATTAGACTCGGACTGGAAAAGTGTTCTGGATTGTTTTGTGTATTCCCGTTGACTCGGAAGGAATTTGGAGGTGATATCGGATCGGTTGGAAAGAGGACTACCAGAGCTTTCGTTCATGTACTCGTAGACCTCCAGAAGCCTTCTGGATCAAAAGTTATGGCCGTTTGAATTTGACCATCTCTGGAAGTCCGAATCTGATTCCAATTTTCTCTTCCCTCTGGACGCGAACTCCTTTTTGCGTTGTGGGTCTTCTCCATGGTTCCTAAGAATAATCACATCATCACAAAAATTAAATAGCATCCCATTCATTGTATCATTAATTGGAATAGTTAGGAACGCCTTCACCTGATAATTTAGTTGACGTGCACGGGCTCGAGTGAGTGGTCCGTGAAGTGGTGGTTCATCCTGGTGAGTGGAGTTAGAGCTGGTTCTATCCATTGTGGAGATGTCCTCATCAGAAGGCGGAGGAGACCCTCGCCCGCGTCCGACAGAAGGCGCAGGCGGCTCTCGACGAGAACGACTCGAGCGCGTCAGCAATGGTCCAGCACCTCGAGCTCTAGCTCTCCGGCGCTCGCTCGAGGGTAGAGGCCGCGTAGAAGCTCCGGGAGCGCCTCGAGGTCTCGTTCATGGCCTGCGAGGAGAGCTACGGGATCGCGTCGTCTGCGCTTGAGGACTTTGCGGCCGCGTGGAAGCAGGCGGAGGGGCTCCACGTGTGCCTGGCAGACCTGCTGACAGCGCGCGCAGAGTCAGAGGCCACGCGGGAGGAGGCGGTCGGCCTTCAGGCGCGGCTCGAAGGTCTTTCCGCTGCCCCGGAGAAGGCCTCTACCGAGCTCGAGGCCGAGGTGGCCGTGCTCAAGGCCAAGGAGACCGGGGCGGAGGTGAAGGCGGCCGGGGCGAAGGCGAAGGCGGCCGTGCTCGAGGAGGCGGCGGCGGAGATGGAGGGGCGGACCACCGAGGCCGAAGCGAAGGCGGCTGAAGCCAGAGCGGGTGGCCAAGGCGGGCGCGAAGGCAACGGCGTCCGTGGCGAAGGTCTCCGGGCTTGAGGAGAAGTTGGCCCGGGTCACCCAAGCATGGAAGAGGGCCTTGGCCAAGCTCCAGAGCAACCACGATCAGGTCGGCCAAGCCGAGGCGGAGGTGCTGGCGCTGCGGAGAAGAGTCTCCAACCTCGAGCAGGAAAAGCTTGCTCGGGATATGATGAGGACATCACTTCTATGGATATAGCCACACCTACAAATCCATCACCTACACATCAATCGGACCCCGTTGCTGTAATACAAGGACCGATTACTCGAGCTCGCGCACGTCAACTCAATTACCAGGTGAATGCGTTCCTCGGGCTTCATACGAATACTTTAATGGATGGAATGCTATTTAATTCTTGTGATGATGTCCTTTGCCTTAGGAACTTGGGTGAGGAACCAACCAAGATGAAGGGAAGGATAGAAGAGAAGTGCACGAGTTGGGTTCAGATTCGACTCCAGGACAGAGCTGACTTGTTTTGGCCGCCACGGCTACATCCAGACTCGGTTTTGGGCGTTCTTGTACTTCACTAAAAGCTTAACAAGTGTACTTTCCAACGGATTTGGAATCACATCCAAACTCCTTTTGAGTCGACAGGAATCGTCCAATCAAGCAGCGTTGTTTTTTTAGTCCGAGTCAAAAGTGGGCCTTTGGCCTTGTAACAAGGAAAGCCCACTTAAGGCTGCACCCTAGGGTTCCTAGACACTTCTCCACAATATAAACAGCCAGCCGCTGCCATTAGATGGTGGGTTTTCTTTTAGATCAAAGATAGCAGTTGCTACTCCTTGTAATCGCGCGTGTTGGCTAAACCGCCCGAATTACTTGTCATCGGAAACCCCTCTTTTGTGATTCTGAATGAACTCGTGGTTTCAATTATAATTTCAGTTGCTTGTTCGTCTTGTTTTTGCGTGTTCTTCGATTGCTTGCGGGGACAAAGGCCTTCGTGGTTAGGTTGATCGTGCACCAGCAAGATCAATAACAACTTCGGGAGTCGGTGTAACGATTGCTAAGGCGCATCGTCTGGGGACGGTGTAGTCGGATCGCCAACGTCTTCTTCCACCCAATCGAATCTATCCCCCTCTCATCGAAAGGTTGGGACCTATCCTTCTATCAGGATATGTCTGTAGGGGGCGAAATATTCGCACCCCTTGTAAAGACAATGTGTCGTTTTGCGATGATTTATAAAGTTGCAATCTTAGAAGACTTAGCTTGCTTTTTTGCTCTTTGTCGCCTTCGAAAGCTTGCTTAGTCTGCTTCGTAGAAGAGTCCAAGCTGTGTTTGCTGGGCGAGTTATTAATTTCAACTCGAACCATCCGGATTAGGTTGACCGAGTCTGGGGACACTCGAGGTCAGATTTAACTGAGGCCGAGCCTGAAACACTCAGGCTTTGGGCACAACTCTGACCGCCGGCTCGAAATACATCGCTCGGACTGTGTTTAGGCCTCGGTTCACCCGGCGAGCTCGGCAATGCTTCGAACTCGGGGAGGGGCCTCCCTCAGAGGGCGGTTTAGAAATTCGAACCTGGCCACTTGGCCACGGGGGAATGGTCGGCTTATTGCGACTGTCGGCTTATCGCGACCGGAGTCATCCCCGGTGGTGAATTTAGAAACTGCGACCTCCGAGCTCGGGAATGCATCGGGCTCGGAGCGCCCTCTGAGAATGTTCAATGGTTGGCAGCACGGGGGAATAGCCGGCTTATTCCGATAAAGATCGTCTTACTGCGGCTTCCGAGCCCGGGAATGCATCGGGCTCGGGGCATCCCCAAGGCGAACCTAGAGAACACGACCTCTGGTGCTACAAAAAAGAGACACGCAAAATATATGCACAAGCACCTCGAGGTCCGGGAGCTGCTCCGTGTGACCTCTGGTCTGAATCTACGACGGGAGGGAGCTCTAAAACGATGAGAATCGGCTTACATCAGTAGCGTCGACCTCCCGGAGGCAGCCCTTATGGTCACGCCGCGAGATCACGTTGCTCGAGGTGCAAATATCAATGGAAAATGGGACTGATCTTACCTGTGCCTTTTGGGTCGAGTTGGCTGCCCTCGGGAATACTTCGAGAATTAACCGAGGCCGAGCCTGGAAATGTGTTAGGCTTTGGGCACACCTCGGACTGGCCGGCCTGGAAGTACATCAGGCTCAGACCAGGTTTAGGACTCAGGTCCAGCCCGGCGAGCTCAAAAATGCTCAAGCTCAGGATGGGCTACCTCAGGGGGGCGGTTTAGAAATTCGAACCTGGCCACTTGGCCACGGGGGAATGGTCGGCTTATTGCGACTGCCGGCTTATCGCGACCGGAATCATCCCCGATGGTGAATTTAGAAACTGCGACCTCCGAGCCCGGGAATGTATCGGGCTTGGGGCGCCCTCTGAGAACGTTCATTGGTTGGCAGCACGGGGGAATAGTCGGCTTATCCTGATAACGATCGCCTTATTGCAACCTCCGAGCCCGAGAATGCATCGGGCTCAGGACATCCCCGAGCGAACCTAGAAAACGCGACCCTCGGCGCTGCAAAACAAAATACGCATGGAATTCTCGAGGGGGAGCTCACCGCGTGATCTTATGGTTGCCCTTATGGTCACGCCGCGAGGTCGCGCCGCTTGAGACGTTCTATCATAAAAGAAGACTTTCGGCCGAAAGAAAAGCAGGTGGAGCCCCAGGCCCGAGGTCTTAAAATGGCGCGATCTTCGCCGGAAGAACTTGCAACTTGGGACCGTGACCTGACGTCACGTACCTCGAGGAACAAAAGGAGGTTAGTGCCGGAGATAATTTTTTATCATAGGCCTAGACCTAGGCTGGTTCGAAGTACGGTGACATAAGATTTGAAGACCCAGCGCCCCTGGGGCGAGGACAATCTCGGGCTCATCCCCTACGACGGGGAATGGTCACCATCGCGATGAGGATCGACTTCATCGCACGCTCGACTCGATGTCGATCCTCGCATCACAACCTTCGCATACATTCGCCGAGACAGGAAAAGCATAAGAGGAAACAAGAGACGATAAAGCAAAGACAATTTATCATCGTGGAAAACTAGGCCGAGCCCTTAGCTCAAGCCCTTACGACGACGATCCAGGCTCTGGCCCCGCACGGGGTGGTCCGCTATCGCGATGAGGATCGGCTTACCGCGTATTTGACCCCCGGAGGTGGACCACGGGACTGTCGTGCTGCTCAAGTAAGGGGCCTGAGGGCCGAAACTCGAGTATCTCGAGGTCGGCGAGCCCACGGGCGTGACTGCCGAGAAAGACCCTGCGACGGGGGGATGGCCAGCTTACTGCGATGAGGATTGGCTTACCGCGTATTCGACCCCCAGAGGTAGGTGTCCGGGCCACGGCCCGGGTCGCGTTTGCTCGAGATACGAGAGACAAGCATGATGACAAGGGAAAACATCTTATCTCAAAACAGAAGAAGGGGGAGCATTAGGCATAAAACCTCCGGAGCTGGTCTATATTCCACGAGTTAGTGAGCTCCCTGCCATCGGGGGTTGCTTGACGGTAAGCTCCCACGCGACTTGCTGACACGATCCTATAGGAGCCTTCCCACAGCGGGGACAGCTTGTTATTGTTGGACCGGTCCTGGATTCGTATTAAGACCAGGTCCCCGATGTGGAAGCCCCTAGGTCGTATTGCTCGGGAGGCGTGCCTGCGGAGATCTTGCAGGTAGCGCGCCTAGCGCAAAGCAGCCACACGCACCTTACTTCCTCCGCTGTATGCAGGTCGAGGATCGTTTCGCCGAGATCGACCTGGTCGATCGAGATTGCCCTGACGGAGCCGAGCGTGACCTCGGGTGGCGTGATGCCCGCGCCTCAAGACGAGCCGAAAGGGCTCACTCGCGCTGTCTCGGCTTGCAGAGGTGCAGACGACCAAAGGATTGTGGAAGCTCGCCCACCTGTGCTGGCCGCTACCGACGAGCTCTGAAAACTCGTTTCTTGACACCTTTGTAACATTCCAAAATTAGAGTTTTAGAATGTTTAAATTTGAAAATGAACCATTTGTATTTTTCTTGAATTAATTTCAACTTAAATTGAATTTTATATTTATAAAAGGATTTACTTTGGCTAATCTATTCATCAAACAAAAGATCATCAAATAAAGGATTTAATTTGGGTTCATTTTGCCTCAAGGAATTTTTCTCTATTTTTGGAGATTTTTCTGAATTTATTTGCTATTTATTCGAATTTATTTACTTCTATTTGAATTTCTAAAAATTTCTTAATTCGGAAAATAATTCATTTTCCAAATCCTTCCGTGGGCCGAATCCTTCTTGCCGGCCCCCTCCCTTTTTCCTTCTGCTCGGCCTGCCTCTGCTTCTCTGCAGCCCGTTCCGCCCCATCCCGGCCAAGTCTTCCGGCCCAGCTCAGCTCGACCCGCCTCCTCGCCGCGCCCGCTGACACACGGGCCACACCAGGCAGTGAGCAGCGCCATCGTCCTCGAGCTGGACTCTCGTGACCGTTTCGCCCGCACCCATCGCCGCGACTTTCGGGCCGTTGCCGTCATATCCGCACCTGACTCCTTCGGCGTCTGCGCCTATTTAAAGCGCCGAACCCGCCCCTTCCATGTTTCCCGAGTTTCGCCGCCCGTGTGCCGTCAAATCGCAAACCCCAGCCGTCGTTTTGCGTCGTCGTCCAGAGAAGCTCCTTCGCCGTCTTCTTTTGCCTCCGGTGAGCCTCCGCCGCTGACTTTGGTCGCATCGAGTTCGCCGCGCCGCCTCCTTTCTTTTGCCCCTAGCCCCGTGCCGTTTCATCGCATTTTTGGTGCTCGGCCAAGGTCTTCTTCTTCGGCTCCGGCGAGTTCTCGCCGTCGCCGAGCCGCTCCGCCGCCGCCGCCGCCCATGCCCACCGGGCGCCTCGTCGGCCGCCGTGTCTTCTTGCCGCGTGGCCGCCACCTCGGCGCCACGCCGCCGCTTCCGCCTTGTCGGCGCCACGCGCCACCTCGCCTTCCGCGCCAAGATCCACGCCAAGATCGCTTCATTTCGCGCGCGTGCGCCACAAGATCGCGTCGGACGCCACGTCTGCCCTAGCCTCCCGCGTGGCCACCACGTCACCCCAGATCTCCTCGGTGCACCCGGTTCACCGTGGACCGATCCACTGACACGTGGGTCCCATGTGTCAGTCGACATTACTTTTTCTTTTTCTGATTTTCCAGAAAATCCGAAATTCCAGCCAATCACTTGTCAGCCTCTCTGTTTTTTGTGATTTTCTGATCTGGAAATCTTCCAGGGGCCCGTTCTCCTTCGTTCGAGCTCCGATTCCAGTATTCAAATTTCTAAATTCATCTAAATTCAAGATCTATCTTCCAGTATCATGCTTTTCAATTTTTGATTTTTTTAAATTTTTTTATTTATTTGTTTTCGTTCCGCGTGTAGACGACACAGTCCAAGCTCAAGCGAATCAACAGTCAGAGATAGATCCAGCAGGAAGCAACGAAGGCAAGTCTTCCGTGAACATATTGATCATAAATTTTATGAAAATGTTATGTTGTTTTTAAATTATGCATGCTTACTTTTATGCAAAGTACTTTAAATGTAGTCTTAATGTTTAGTTAAATTCCAGTTTGTTATACCTCATTGGTATTGATCATGTCGAACCTTTGACACCCTAGATTATATATACTAGCTATTTTATTTGGTGATATCCAGTAGATTAGCATGGAACGATAGAATTGCTTAGTCCAGCTTAAGCGTTTCGGTATTGTGCCATTATGGGAGTCATTTCAAATATTGTTTAAACTTATTTGTGAAATTGCGGCAATTGGTGTTGCTGATGTGATTTAAGTAAAATAAAGTGGAAATGGTTTAGATTGGGGCGGATGGACGTTTGGCAGGTGCAGAAAGCACGAGACCTTGGTATGTGAATGTTCTGCCCTAGTCAATTAAGGACCGAAGCGTGTGTTACTATGGACCAAGCACTACCGTACAACCACAAGTCTATATGGGTACGACCTGGCTAAATAATTTGTGCGTGTTGGTGAGTGCCAGATGTTGGCAGGCACAAGAGGGGGCTTCTGTACTGGGCAGCTAGAACCCTACAACGGTGAAACCTTAGCGGGCGATGTTAATAGTGGGGTTGTACATTGTAAAGGCCTTGTCATGATCTCTCTGCCGACACACCAAAGGAAGTGTGTTGGTAGCTTGGCAACAAGAGTCGATCATGTCTTGTGGGTAAAGTGTACACACTCTGCAGGTTTAAAACTACTTAAGTAGCCGTGCCCACGGTCAAGGGCAGGCGAGGTACGCTTGCACATTGTAGATGTCATTGTTTTGTTTTAAATGAAAATGATGGTTTGGGAATCCGTGAGCAGATGGAACTCTCGGGTTATGGTTTGGCAGATGGAGCCAGTCAGGTAGCTAGAACCTGCTTTATTTGTCATATCAAATTCAATTACTATGCTATTTACATTTTGATCAAATGATGCTTTATGAAATTACTATTGGTATTTACAGTTAAACTTTGCTTTATGCTAAAAGAGCCATATTATGCCTTTAATTGTTTAGCCTTGCATATAGTTATCATGCATTATGTTTCCAAGACTTGCGGAGTACATTTTGTGCTCACCCTTGCAACATCCCCAACCTTTCCACAGAAGAGTTCGCAGAAGCTGAAGGTGACTACGATTTCTACGCTTGTGGTTACGACGAAGGCGGTCCAAAATGCTAGGATGCGAACCGCAGTCGATTGCCTGTTGGGCAAATGGATGGGCTTATCCTGCTTTTGTTATTTCGTTTCCGCTGTTTCTTATTGAACTTAAGCTATGATGCTACTTATTTGTAATAATTGGCCATAAGGCTAATACTCTTTTGCTTAATTAATATTATGTGCTTCGTGACATGGATGTGTTGTCATCACTGTTTCCACTGTGTGTGCTAGCTTTTCCTAGACTAGCATAGATTATACACAGAGGGTTCGGATTCGGAAATCCGGTCCCGACAGCCTTGGACGAGCTGTCCGTTGGCGCGCTCGACCGCCCCGTTGCTCTGAGGATGGCTCACCGAGGCATAGCAGACCTTGGTCCCCATGTCTGCGCAGAACTCTTGGAACAGCTCGCTGGTGAACTATGTCCCATTATCGGTGATGATCCTGCAAGGGGCTCCATACCTCGTGACTTTGGCTGAATGGAAGAACCTTACCGCGGCTTTGGCGGTGATAGCGGAGACCGACTCAGCCTCGATCCACTTCGAGAAGGTGTCGATGGCGACGAACAGGAATCTCTTCCCCCCAACCGACCTCGGGAAGGGGCCGAGGATGTCGAGGCCCCACGTCGAGAATGGCCAGGAGAGGGGAATGGTCTACAAGGTGTAGGCTGATTGTTGGGCCTTCCGAGCATGGAACTGGCAAGCCTGGCAAGCGCAGACGATGCTTTGAGCGTCCCCGAGTGCTGTCGGCCAGAAAAATCTCATCCGAAATGCCTTCCCGACCATTGTCCTGAAAGAAGAGTGAGCGCCGCACAGTCCAGAATGTATGTCGCTGAGCAAGACTTACAGGGCTCCTCAACGATAAAGCTGCCCACCAACGAGCCTGTACGAGCTCGCACAGCATTGGATCCTGCTCCTCTCGGCCGGAGTAGCAGGGAGCTCCCTGCGATCGAGGAACTTGACGATCGGGTCCATCCACGAGGGGACACTCTCGAGGAGGGCCACCGGGTCTTCCTTGTCGGCAACGGATGGCGTGGCCAAGGTCTCGAGGATGACGTCTGGCGGGAGCTCATCACCGGACGATCCGAGCCTGGACAGGAGGTCGGCGGTGGAGTTGTCCTTTCTTGGCACGTGCTGGATCTTCAGGTTTTTGGAACCATCTCTCCGTCTTGTGTACCTCGGCGAGGTACTTGTCCATTAGCGGGTTCGAACACTAATAGTCTTTGTTGTACTGATTGACGACGAGCTGTGAGTCCCCTTTAACAACTAGACGGTGGATGCCTAGGGACTTGCAAGCTCACAGGCCAGCCAAGAGGGCCTCATATTCCGCCGCGTTGTTGGCTGCGGGGAAACCAAAGCGGACCACATACCTCAGGTGGTCACCCTGAGGGGTGGCGATGAGAACGCCAGCCCCCGAGCGCTCAAATGACCTTAACCCGTCGAAAAACATGGTCCAAGGGTCTTCGACCTTGACCTCGGGCTCGGGGGCAGGCTCGGTCGTTTGCTTGACCACGAAGTCGGCCAATGTCTGCGATTTGATGGCGGTGCGGGCCACGAAGCGGAGGTCGAACTCGGCCAGCTCCATGGCCCATTTGGCGATGCGACCTCCGACCTTCGGGTTCCTGAGAATCTCCCCAAGCGGGAGTTCACTCGGGATAACCACCGTATGCGCTTGGAAGTAGTGCCGAAGCTTGAGCGAGGCCATGAAGAGGGCGTAGAGGAGCTTCTGGACCAGAGGGTAGCGCTCTTTTGGTCCATGAAGCACCTCGCTGACGTAGTAGATCGGGTGCTGTCGCCCGGCCCGCTCGGCTACCAGGACCGCGCTAACGGCCTGGGTCGTGGCCGCGAGGTAGAGTAACAGCACTTCGCCCTGCTGCGAAGTCGTCAGCAGAGGTGGGCTCGAGAGGTATGCGTTAAGCTCGTCGAAGGATCGCTGGGCTTCAGGGCTCCACTCGAAGCCCCCGTGCCCACGCAGGATCCTGAAGAAGGGCAGCCCTCACTCGCCTAGCCGGGAGATGAAGCGGATGAGGGTGACGATGCGTCCGACGAGACTCTGGACTTGTTTTGCCGAAGTGGGGGTGGTCATCTGCTCGATAGACTTGATCTTCTCCGGGTTCGGGCCCACGCCCGAGCCCCCGATCATGTAGCCGAGCACCTTTCAAAGGTCGTACCGAAGACGCACTTCTCGGGGTTAAGCTTGATGCCGAACTTGTTTAGACTGGCGAAGGTCTCAGCCAGATCGTTGACGTGGTCGGCCTCGGAGGAGCTCTTGACGATGATGTCGTCGACGTAGACCTCGTGGTTCCGACTGATCTGCGGGTCGAAGGTCTTGACCATCAGCCGCTGGAACGTTGCGCCCGCGTTGCGGAGACCGAACGACATGGTCGTGTAGCAGAAGGTTCCGAACGGTGTGAAGAAGGCGGTCTTGTCCTCGTCTTCCACGGCGAGCTTGATCTGGTGGTAGCCGGAGTAGGCGTCGAGAAAACTCAACATCTTGGTGTTGGCGGTGGAGTCCACAATTTCATCTATGCGTGGAAGAGGGAAGTTATCTTTGGGGCAAGCAGCATTTAAGCCCGTGTGATCGACGCACATTCCCCATTTCCTTCCTTTCTTTTGTACAATTACGGGGTTGGCCAGCCATTCGGCGTAGTTGACCTCGCGAATGAAACAGGCCTTTAGGAGCTTCTCAAGGTGCTCCCTAATTGTCGCCACTTTCTCAGGGACAAGCACCGTAGTTTCTGGCGCACAGGCCTGCAGCCTGGCTTCGTTTGCAGTTTGTGCTCGACCACATCCCGTGGGACCCTCGGCTTGTCCGCTGGTTCCCATGCAAAAATACTTTTATTATTTCAGAGGAAGGTGACGAGCTCGTCTTCCTATTTTGGGTCGAGCTGAGCGGAAATGCAGGCGCACTTGTTCGAGCTTCCCTCCTCGAGTTGCACAGTCTTGGTAGGGCCACCCGGCTGGATTGTCGCCATTCGACGGGCGCTCTTCTGGGTCGCCTCGGGACCCTGCTGAGGCAGCAGACCGGTGCCCGTAGTGATTCGCGGCCATGAACTTGATCAGGGCCGGTCACCCGAGGATGGCGTTGTAGGGTAGGTCACCATCTACGACCTCGAAGGTGATCAGCTTGGTGCGGAAGTTCGCTGAGTCGCCAAAGATGACGGGTAGAACCATTTGCCCGAGCAGAGTGGTCGAGCTTCGTGGCACGATGCCGAAGAAGGGGACCGCTATATTCTTGATTTTCGTCCGGGGTATTTGCATCCGGTCCAGCGCGCTCGCTAAGAGCAGGTTGAGGGAGCTTCCCCCATCAACCATGACTCGGCCGACGACGGCGTTGCTTATGGTCGGGGTGATGACCAGGGCGGTCTTGAAGTCTCGGGACAACCCTGGGGGAGCATCGTCCAGGGAGAAGGTGATGGGATCACCATCCCACCTGCAGGGTTGGTCGGTGGGCTTCCCGACGGTAGCTTGGTACACGGTGCTGGCGGCGTCCTTCAGCTCGCGCCGGGACTGATATGCCGAAGAGCCACCAAAGATCACATCCACATGCCTTGCGGGAACTCCAGGTCAGGGCCTGCTTGGTCCTCGTCGGCGTCGTTTCTGCCGGGCCGCTCGTCGCCTCTCGGGAGCGTGGGCATCTCTCCGTGCCCTCTATAAAAGGCGTCCAGCTTGTACAGCCACGCCCTGCAACTTCGTAGGTCATGGCCATAGACTTGATGGAACAGGCAGAATTTGTCGGCGTCGAGGCGAGTCGCTCGTCGCCCGTGGTCGGTCATCGCCTAGAGGGCCCGGCCGACCACTCCTCTTGGGCCGGCGTGGTGCTTGCTGAGGCCGTGGGCGATTCTGCTTGGGTCGAGGCCCTCGGTGATCGGGCTAGCGCGCTTCTGCCTCTTTGCGCCTGTTGTCGATTACGGCAACCACGCGGAGTTGGCCGCCTCCAGCGCTGCGGTCTTTCCCCCACTTCTTGTCGCATGGGGCTGGACCTCCTTGCTTGGCACCGGAGGGCCCCACCTTGCCAAAGGCGAGGCCGAGCTTGCCTCGGTCGTAGTTGTGCTTCCAATGGACGGCATCGTCAGCGTCTGCGTACCGCTCTGCCATACGAAATAGCTTGTTGACGGTGAGCTTTGCAGCGATCTCGAGGTCCTCCGTGAGGCGTCTATCGCGGACGCCCAACATGAACGCCTTGATGACAGTCTCATCGGAGACGTTTGGGATTGAGTTTCGTGCGCGGGTAAACTGGCGCACGAAGTCCCGTAGGGGCTCACCCTTCCCCTGGATGACTCGGTCCAGGTCCCTTCCTCATCCAGGCCGCTCGTAGCAGCTCTGGAAGTTGGAGTGAAGGGCGCTCCGCAACTGGCGCCACGACCGGAAGGCGCCAGGCGCCTGGTTGAAGAGGCAGGTGCGGGCGGCTCCATCCAGGATGATGGGGAGATAGTTGGCCATTGCGGCCTTGTCCCCGCCAGTCGCCAAGATGGCAGTAGAGTAGATGGAGAGGAATTCTGCTGGGTTCTTGGTCCCGTCAAACTGCTCCATTATTGCCGGCTTGAACCGGGCCGGCCAGCGCACTTGGCGGAGGTCGTTTGAGTACGCCGGGCTGCCATAGGCCGGAAGTCCGCTACTGGCGTCGGATTCGCCGTCTGCCGACGGGGGAAACTCGAGTTGACGTTGCACCCCGCACTGACCACGACGGTCAACAGAAGCGTCATTGGGACGGTGGCGTGGGCGGTCACGAACCTTTTTTCGCCTGGACGGAATGTCAGGGGAAAGGCCTCCGGAATCGTTACTGCTCGAGTGAGCACCACAATCGCTTTGTTGTTGGCGGCCGCGGCCGCGCGCCCCGTCTCCCCCCTGGCGATGCGGAAGGGATGGTGACAGGGTGCGAGCCTGCGAGTAAGGATTCTACTGGCTGATGAGACCATGCTCGTCCTGGATATGATCAACGCTATATCAATTTGGCGACACTTCACGGCATCCTCTGTATCATCTACATCTACTAGGATGGCTTTCCTTCACAGGGGGGAGGAAGCGTCCAAGAGTGCAAGCTTTCAACATGCCTTTATATGCTGGAAAGAAATATTGAGCTTTGTGGAGGATGATCTGAACATGAGAATACTTTTTGTTGAGGTCAAGCTAAAAGCTGAGCATGAGTCGAGGACGACTCAAATTCAAGAAAGGGAGGATGATGAGGACATCGCTACTACGGATATGACCACATTTGGTTGTGCCTACTCCAACACATCATCCACGGGCCAAGAAGAGAGAGAGATCAAATCCATCACGTTCTGGAATCCAATTCGGCCTCCTGAGACAGCACCAACTTAAAACGGCCATAACTTTTGATTCAGAAGGGTGTTCGGGGCACATGAGTACTTGATTGAAAGCTTTCGTCGCCCTCTTTCCAATGGATCCAGTCTCACCTTCAAATTCCTTCTGAGCTGTCTTGAAACTGCAAAACAAGTCACATCACTTTTCCAGTCCGAGTCAGAGTGGGCCTTGGGCCTTGTAATCCAATTGTATTTGGTTTCCTAGGGTTTTGAACGACCACCTCCTCTTGTTATCTCATAAATAACCAGCCGCAACCCCATCTAGGGTTTTGGGTTTTGTTTGATTAGTTTAGCCAAGTGCAAACTTTGCGTCTTCGAAGTAGCCGACAGCCACCTTGTCAAGACCTTCAATAGAACCCCACCTTATTTTGGCCTTCAATTCTTATTTGCAATTTCAGATTGCTTTTACCATTGTTCTTGCTTGTTCTTCGGTTGCTTGCAGGAATTGAACTCGTGTTCAAAGTTGATCGTGCCTACGGCAAGATCAATAACACTCCGGAGTTGGTTTAGCGATTGCTAAGACGCATCGTCGTCGTACGTTGTAGTCGGATCGTCAAAGTTGATTCCACCAAATCGATAGTTATCGCTCTCATCGAAAGATCGGGACACAACTTCACATCAGGTGGTATCAGAGCGCCAAGTTTCTCGGTGAGAGATTCTGTACCGTAGATTAGTTTTTGTTTTCTGTCCTAAATTGAAAATTACCCCACAAAAATTCAACCTTTAGATTCAATCTAGTATTTTAGTGAGTTTTGTTAGGTTTTGATCCATTAGAGTCCTTGTTTTAGTTGCTGATCGTTTTTCCTTCGCGTAGCTTTTCTTTCAATCTGTCCAGTACTTTGTTTTGTTCATAACTTTCGCATACGAGCTCGGATTCTAGTGTTTTTGTACTTTCCTAAAACGTGGGAACGATCTCTACAAAAACCTAGTTGGGTATAAACTCTAATTCTGGAGCTAAATCTGTTTAATCTGGATATCAAATTTGTTGAAGCAAGTTGTACTTCCAATCCAGATCGGTTCGGTATTTTGATCATAATTCTCACGTCCGAACTCCGTTTGGGAAGTTTTTATACTTTCCTGAATCCTTGAAGAGTCCTCTACAAAAACGTTTTTGGGTGTCCTTTCTGATTCGGATTCCATCAAACCGAATTTGATTCGGATTCGGAATTGGTCCCGCGGGCTAAAATTGGGAGTATTCTGTGCAGTTCGGTTTTTGAGCCATAACTTTCACACCCGTGCTCCAAATTGCATGTTCTTGTATTCCTTTGAAAGCTGAGGACATAAGCTTCAATTCTTTCCATAGTGAACCTTCTAAATTCGGTCGTTTTGAATCTGTAATCTAGGCGACAAATCTGCTGCCCTAGAAACTTTGAATTTGGGTGTTTTGCTTCAATTCGTGTTCTAGTTTTGTTCCTTTGAGTTGGTTGAGTCCAGTAGCATCCATAATCCATAAAACTCCAAAAATATCAGTATACATACCTTTGTTAACCAATTCATCCTTTGCGAATACTTTGATCCCAATTGAGACTAGCTATTTGATATTGCTTAGGGCTGCTCTACTTGATATATTGCATAATCTTGAATTATCATATCACACTGTCTTGTGACATTGAGTTGGGGATTCCAAAACTTTGCTCATACTAGTGTTGGCCGAAAGTCAAAAAAAAAAACATAATAGTGGCCGACAGCACTACATTGAGCGAAACCCTAATTTGTGTTCATTATTTTTCAGATTGTGCAATTGTATTAATTAGTGAGCAATCTTGTGCCCTTTTTACATTCTTGAAGCAATAAGTTAGTGTCTCTCTACGACTTGTGCAATAGAGCTTTCGGTGCCTCACTTATATTTTATAGCTCATTTCTTGATTGCATAAGTTCCATCATCTTTGCGTGAGTTGCCTTGAAATTCGCTTAAATCTTTGAGATCGGCAACTAGGACTTGTGAATTTGTAGTTTGGGTCATTACTTATCATTACAATAACTAGAATTATCAGATTGTATAGAAAAAAATATAGCTTACCCAGCTCCACATATTTTACCTTGTACGTTTGTTCGGTCCCTTGCAATCGCTTTATCCAAGCTTCAAGAACTTTTGACACCGCCAACGGCCGACAACTCTCTTGCACGGTAAGAACTTGTAAGAGCTTTGGTTAAGGCTTGAGAGTTGAGCGACTTTTCTCCACTTCCTAGTAGTTGATTGGGAATTACATAAACCTTTGTCTTTCCCTTTATGCTACTAACCATGTCAGTGACAAGAGTTCATCTGATCATTCTCCACGCACGAAGGGCAATGTACAACTCACTAATGAGCAAATGTCGCTGCAAGAAGACCGCTTCCGGTCCATCGAGACTGCTCAGGAGTTGCTAACATTACCCTTGCTACTATTTTGTCTAGACTTGATTATATGCTTGCAACTGCTGTCCTCGAACTTCCAGTCCTCCGCCTCGCCTCCTAAGCAACAACAATGGTGTACTACGTGCACAACGGGTTCCCATTGCTGCCCGACTTCCCAAAGATGGACGCTGTGCCGCATCGGTCGCCCCACCACACATCGCCATGGGTTCATCCACCGATGATGAACAAGGTAAAATCAAGTTTGAGTTGCCTCCTTTTGGTGGAAAGTTCGATCCTAATGCATATATTAATTGGGAGATAGCGGTAGATAAAGAATTTGCAAACTATGACTTATCCGAAACCAAAAGATTAGTGCCGCAGCTTAAAGTGTTAACGCTGATCTGATATATTGGTGGAAGCATATATCTAGACATGATAAAGACCCTAAAACTTGGAATGCAATGAAAAGACTTATGAGAAATGATTATGTTCCTGAATATGTTGCTAAATATTTGCTTACTAAACTTCAATGCTTAAAACAAGGTTCTAAAACTGTTATAGAATACTTTCATGATTTGCAAAATTGTTTGTTGCGTTGTGGTTTACAAGAATGTGAGGAAGCTACTGAGCTTAGGTTTATACGTGGACTTAATCATGAAATTCAGGATGTTCTTGTTGATGAAACATATAGTTGTCTTTCAGAATTGATTGAATGTGCTTTTAGAGTGAAAACATGCTTATCAATCTTTGAAAGAGCCTTTAGCTTTATTTGAGGTGCCCATTGTTGCACCTTCTGTTGTAGCTAACATTTTGCAGAAAAGTGAGCACCATCGGCAGAAAGATGAAGAAGAAAATGTGAAAAAAGAGGAGATATTTGCTGCTCCATACGTATGTGAAGAGTTGGAAATTGAAGTTGCACCTACAACCACGGAGAATGATTTAGAAGGTAATGTCAAAGGTATGGACTGTATATAAATGGTGAAAATCATTTTGAAGAGACAAAACTGTCCACGAATCGTGCTATCGTAGAGCAACTATTAATGGAACCCATTACTGATTTTGTTGCTATTCCTAGTGATAAAGAAGAGTTGTGTCATAATGCTTCACTTATATCCACGCCACAATTAGTGAATGAAAATGAAATATTTATATTTGAACAAAACACTTGCGCTGAACATAGACATGTTATTCAAATTGCTAGTGAAGAAGATGAGCTTAAATTGATGTCTTCTTTAGATACTTTAGGTTACATTGAATTTGATGTTCTGTGTGATCTGGATAGTTTCAAGGAGAAGATTTTTGTACATTCTGATTTGCCATGGTTATCACAAAATATTTTCTATGTTGTTGGCAAACATAATGATAAAGGAGAATACAAAGTGCATAGATTATACATTTGTTCAGATCTGAGACCTCCACATCCTATGCAACAATGTGATCAATTTGATAATTCTAATATCATATCAAGTACCCCTACTATCGATTATAATCTATATGATAGTTTTCAAGAAAGGGAGTGTTTGGGTGATTTTGATTCACGAGACATTGATTTGAGCACAAAAGATATGCATGTTGCTTTGCTCTTTCTCGCTACTAACATTTTGCAGGAGAATGTGATGGAGTCGAGGACGACTCCAATTCAAGAAAGGGAGAATGATGAGACCATGCTCGTCCCGGATATGATCAATGCTATATCAATTTGGCGACACTTCACAAGATCCTCTCTGTATCATCTACATCTACTAGGATGGCTTTCCTTCACAGGGGGGAGGAAGCGTCCAAGAGTGCAAGCTTTCAACATGCCTTTATATGCTGGAAAGAAATATTGAGCTTTGTGGAGGATGATCTGAACATGAGAATACTTTTTGTTGAGGTCAAGCTAAAAGCTGAGCATGAGTCGAGGACGACTCAAATTCAAGAAAGGGAGGATGATGACGACATCACTACTACGGATATGACCACATTTGGTTGTGCCTACTCCAACACATCATCCACGGGCCAAGAAGAGAGAGAGATCAAATCCATCACATTCTGGAATCCAATTCGGCCTCCTGAGACAGCACCAACTTAAAACGGGCATAACTTTTGATCCAGAAGGGTGTTCGGGGCACATGAGTACTTGATTGAAAGCTTTCGTCGCCCTCTTTCCAATGGATCCAGTCTCACCTTCAAATTCCTTCTGAGCTGTCCGGAAACTGCAAAACAAGTCACGTCACTTTTCCAGTCCGAGTCAGAGTGGGCCTTGGGCCTTGTAATCCAATTGTATTTGGTTTCCTAGGGTTTTGAACGACCACCTCCTCTTGTTATCTCATAAATAACCAGCCGCAACCCCATCTAGGGTTTTGGGTTTTGTTTGATTAGTTTAGCCAAGTGCAAACTTTGCATCTTCGAGTTGTGCTGGACAGCCACCTTGTCAAGACCTTCAATAGAACCCCACCTTATTTTGGCCTTCAATTCTTATTTGCAATTTCAGATTGCTTTTACCATTGTTCTTGCTTGTTCTTCGGTTGCTTGCAGGAATTGAACCTCGTGTTCAGGTTGATCGTGCCCACGGCAAGATCAATAACACTCCGGAGTTGGTTTAGCGATTGCTAAGACGCATCGTCGTCGTACGTTGTAGTCGGATCGTCAAAGTCGATTCCACCAAATCGATAGTTATCGCTCTCATCGAAAGATCGGGACACAACTTCACATCACTGGCGGAACAGCCAGCGACCGCGCGACGAATCGCCACCGCTCGCCAAGGGGCGAGATTCGGAGCCTGGGCGCCGCACTTGCCGCGAAGGCGCGACGTCGTCGGTAGCCCTGTTGAGCTCTTCGGCCAAGGACTGTCGAAAGAGGGCTGAGCTGGTCCACGCGGGGTCAGCCATGACCCGGCCGATAGCCCGCAGGCGCTCTTGGTTAGGCCCGTCCGGGCGGGAGGGACTGAGCTGTCCAAACGGAGAGCGGGCCATCCGGCGCTACCTCCGCCGAATGGCGGTGATAACTTGGTTGATGGCGACCTGGGCGAGCCGACGCGCCTCCCGCGGGGTCTCTGGGCCGCCGTCGTCCGTGTCCGGAGTCGCCTCGCGGCTACCGGACATGAAGACTCGGCTTTCGCGAGGCGGCAATGAGGGCGAGAGCATGGAGGTGGAGCCTTGGCACTCAGGGACCGCGTCTGAGCCCAGGCTCGCTGATCGCGACATGTTGTCGGTGAAGCTAAAGGTGCTGACGATGCTAAGGCGATGAACTTCGGACGAACGAAACTTCGGGCCCCACGGTGGGCGCCAGCTGTCGACGATCGGGCCCCATGAAAGCATTAAGAGAAAACCCAATCATCTGATGATGGTTCAGAAAACAATTGCATTCAAAAGGAGGAAGGCTAAGGCTGGGGGAACGGGAAAGAGCAAGGGCAAGGGCAAGGGTAAGGCTCAAGATGAGATCGCAAGCCTCAAAACTAAGCTTAAGAAGCTTAAAGTTGGCCCTCAACCTGATACCCAATGCTTCTATTACAAGAAATCAGGACATTGGAAACGGAACTGCGAAAAGTACCCGGCAGATAAGAAGAATGGAAATGTGGTTTCCACTTCAGGTATTAATGTTATAGAAATTAATCTTGCTACTTCTTCACTCAGCTCATGGGTATATGATATCGGTTCGGTTGCTCACATTTGCAATTCGATGCAGGGGCTGATAAAGAGAAGAGACTTGGCAAAATGAGAAGTGGATCTTCGTGTGGTGAATAAAGCAAGAGTTGCTGGTCTTGCCGTTGGCATGTACCCATTGCATTTGCCTTCAGGATTAGTTTTAGAACTCAATAATTGTTATTTTGTTTCATCTTTGAGTAGAAACATTATTTCATCTTCTTGTTTGGAACATGAAGGTTATGATTTCAGAATAAAGAACTTTGTTTGTTCAATATTTTTGAATGATATGTATTATGGTCGTTGCCCCATGGTGGATGGGTTGTACGTCCTTGAACTAGAAGAGAAACCTGTCTATAACATTAATGTAAAAAGGCATCGGCCTAATGATTTGAACCCTACCTTTTTATGGCATTGTCGCTTAGGTCATATAAATGAGAAGCACATGAAGAAGCTCCATGGTGATGGACTTCTAACCTCATTTGATTTTGAATCATTTGAAACATGTGAATCTTGTTTACTTGGCAAGATGACAAAAGCCCTTTCACAGGTTTTAGTGAGAGAGCGAGTGAGTTATTGGCCCTAGTACATACAGATATATGTAGACCAATGAGCTCGACTGCTAGGGGTGGGTTTCAGTACTTTGTAACTTTTACCGATGACTTTAGTAGATATGAATATATCTATTTAACGAGGCATAAATCTGAAACTTTTGAAAGGTTCAATGAATTTCAAAACGAAGTACAAAATCAACTTGGCAAATCAATAAAACACTTACGATCAGATCGTGGTGGCGAATACTTGAGCCAAGAGTTTGGTGATCATCTAAAGCAATGTGGAATCGTTCCGCAACTTATTCCGCCAGGAACGCCTCAATGCCGAGCGACCAGGTGCTTGCACACCGACGCACGACGTTCCATCCTTTGATGTGTGGACTACTGCGGTGACGCTGCTGCGACTGTAGTGATGAGGACATCACTATGTCGGATACACCCATAACCTCACCTCCACCACCTCCTATGCAAGGTCCTATCACAAGGGCACACGTACGGCAGCTAAATCAACACGAATCATGGCTTAGAGCTGCAAGGACGTCATTCCTTATCACTACAAGCTAGAGTACAAGGTATTCCCGAGAAGGAAGCCAAAACGTCCACCCAGGAGCAGTCCACATTCAACTGGCCATAACTTTTGCATACGGAGTCCGTTCGGGATGAGTGAGTACTTGATTAAAAGATAAATTCGTGCTCTTTCCAACGGATCCGGCCTCATCATCAAAGTCCAGTCGAGCTGGCCACAGCAGTCAAAACAGTGCGACGGTCTCAATCTTTTAGGGTGCTGTGCCACCATAATTTTGGGCTGAGTTCCCATGTAATTAAAGTGACGTGAGACCAACTCCTAGCAGCCACTCTTGGCTATATATATTGGACAAACCCCCTATCTATCTCCTTAGGTTTTGATTTCAGAATAGTTACCCATGTGTGGAACTTTATCCTTGTTCTCCTGACTCGGCTAGAGCAGCAGTAAACAAGTTTCGAAACCTCAACTTGAGTGTGTGCTTCATCCTTGTTCTTGCTAGTTCTTCGATTGCTCGCAAGAATAGACCTTCGTGGTCAGGTCATCCGTGTTCTTGGCACGGTTGATAACGACGAGGAGTGTGGTTTAGCGATTGCGGCGCTTATCCTTGTGTGGATCGTTAGCCGGATCGTCAAAGTCATCCTCCGCCAAATCGAAGTTATCCCCTCACCGGAAGATCGGGCCGTCTTGTGCGCATCATTTGGTATCAGAGCAACGGTTGACCGGTGAGTTCTTGTATCTAGTTTAGTTGTTTCATTTCGTTTCTCCTAGAGTCCAGAAAATTTGCCCCACAAAAAAAATTGTTCTCCGCTGTCCAAACCCCTTTGTGCCTTTCAATCAGTTAATTTTGGTTTGCTAAATTGTGTTTGTGTCCATTCTAGTGTTGCCTAGTTGTTGTTCATCTTGTTCATCTCCCCACATCAAAATCCATTCCTAAAGTCAAAAAAAAAATCCATCTCGAGCAGAATCTATCCATCTCTGCAACCACCACCAAAAACACCATAAATCACACTTCCCATATCCTTTTTGAGTGAAACCAAAAGGAGCAGATCCATGACTTAGTGCTCTATGTTTATGCTAATTTTCACACCCATATTTGAAAGCACAAGAAATCTGTGAACGTTTCAATAAGACCTAATTGCTGTCCTGAAATCTGCATCTGTGTGCAATTGTAAAATTCATGCAAAATTCTCGGTTGAATTTCAGAAAGTTCGTCCAAAAGAAAAGTTGTTGCAAAAGCCGTCAGGAAGAAAACCAAAATAAAATCATTGAAAAAAAGGCACATGACTAAAAGATACAGCCAAAATACCGACCTGCTGTCTGGTGGACAGAAATCAGCAAAATACAAAGTTGGATCCATCTTGTGCTCCCAAGTTGCAAATTGCATATGCTTGGATTTTGTTGTGTTTACCACTTGTATCCACTGCCATATCTTTTGTTTTAGCCTAATATCCATCTTTGCTTGATCAGCAACATAGGCTAATTGCTAGTTTCGAACACTTATTCAATTCTATGCAAATTCTGAAATTGGCTGATTGTTTTCCTTTGCTACACATTATAAAGCCTTTCCGAGCTCCATTTTCTACTAACCATAGAGGTGTTAAGTCTTGCAATCGCTTTACTCACACTTGAGATAGGTTTATCACGAACAGCCACCGGATTGCACCCCTTGCTGCATTTGTAAGAATTGGTAAGAGCTTGGTAAATGCAAGAGAGAGTGACACTTGATCATTTCAGCAAGTAGTAGTGATAGGGAACTACATATCTTTGTGTGTCTTCCTGTTTATTACTAACTATGGCAGATGACAATGGAAGCATTGAGGAAAACCAAGCTGAAATTCTCACACCCCACACGAGAGGAATCATACAACACTTTACACGCTTGCTCAACACGCATGCTGAGAATCATGACAATGCTATGGCTGATATCAACAACAACCTTGCGACACTTCGTGATCGTGTTGATCATCTTGAAGGACGACAACCACCACGTGCTGCCAATCCGGTCAATCATGAACCAAGACAAAATGGAGCACCAGGACACCGAACCCCGCTTGCTGTCCACTCTTGGGAAAATGGGGTAGAAGAAGAGAACAACTACGTTGCTGATACAGAGGACGATGATGGTTTCAACTCACACAATGATCATGATCATCGGCGCCTTCGACACAATCGACAAGGTATGGGTAGAAATCAGCGTGAACAACGGGAGGTACGTGATGATCCATTAGGAAAGATTAAATTTACAATGCCTCCATTTGCTGGAAAGTATGCCCCAGATGCTTATCTTGATTGGGAATTAGCAGTAGAACAAAAATTTGCTTGCTATGAATTTCCTGAAAATAGAAGAGTTAGGGCTGCTACTAGTGAATTTACTGATTTTGCTTCCATTTGGTGGAATGATACATGTAGAAATCATAACAACATACCTAGAACATGGAATGCTTTGAAAAGAATGATGAGGGCCAGATTTGTTCCTTCTTATTATGCTCGTGATTTGCTTAATAAATTACAACGTTTGAACTAAGGAGTTAAAACTGTAGAAGAGTACTATCAAGAAATACAAATTGCAGTATTGAGATGTGGATTGGAAGAGAATGAGGATGCTAAGATGGCTAGATTTTTAGGTGGACTTAATCGTGAAATTCAGGATATACTTGATTATAAAGAATACAACTCTATCACTCGCTTGTTTCATCTTGCTTGCAAAGTGAAAGGGAAGTACAGGACGACATTCCAAGTTGAGAGGAAACTTTGGAGGCTCTTCTTCGTCACGACCAAGCCAAGTGCAAGTAAAGCCTCCATTCACCACTTCAGGACGAGCACTTCCACCCTCCAACCGTGGGCGCCCTGCTGCCTCTACTTCCACTCCATCACATGTCTCCGACACGAAAACAGCCACGGTACAAACTCCCACAAAGAGTTCTTCCTCAATTGCATCGACAGGTCGTACACGTGACGTGCAATGCCATCGATGCAAAGGATTTGGACACATGATGCGTGATTGTCCAAGTCAGCGTGCTTTAATTGTTCGAGAAGATGGTGAGTACACTTCTGCTAGTGATGTTGAAGAAGATTTTGCTTTAGTTGTTACTGACCTCGCAGGTGAAGATCAAGGGGGTGAACATGAGGAGGAGCATTTGGGTGCTGAAATTTCAGAAAGATATATGAGCATCATTGTGAAGCGTGTCCATAGTGTGCAAATAGAGAGTCTGAATGAATCAACGCCATAACTTATTCCAAACAAAATTTGTCATCAATAAGCGTTGATCAAGAGTTATTATTGATGGAGGGAGTTGCAATAATCTTGCAAGCATGGAGATGGTTGAGAAGCTTGGCTTGACCACAACACAAAGATCCACATCCCTACCACATTCAATGGTTCAACTCAAGTGGAAAATTAAAGGTAACAAGAATGGTGAGATTTCACTTTTCTCTCGGTTCTTATCATGATCATGATGATTGCGATGTTGTACCTATGCAAGCATGCTCTTTGCCGTTAGGTAGACCTTGGCAATATGATAAAGATGCTTCCCATCATGGTAGAACTAACCAATACACTTTCATGCATAAAGGAAAGAAAATTGTTTTGCTTCCCATGTCCCCCGCTGCAATTCTGAAAGATGACTTAGAGAAAGCTGAAAGAGAGAAGGAGAGTGCTAAAATTGAAAATCAAGATAGAACAAAAGAGTTAGCACAACCAAAGAAAACAGAATCCAATTCTAAGAAAGCTGAAATCAAGTTAAAGGGTGCTGTCATGCTAGCTACAAAATCTGATTTAATTGACATAAAAGAATGCAATGCTGCATGCTATGCTTTGATTTGCAAAGAGACTTTGTTTTCATTGGAGAATATGCCTGCTTCTTTGCCTCCTGCTATTGCTAACCTTTTGCAGGAATATGAAGATGTGTTTCCGAATGAGATACCCCCGGGACTGCCACCTTTGAGGGGATAGTGTTTTTGTTGTTGTGGACCGATTCTCTAAAATGGCACATTTCATTCCATGCCACAAGAGCGATGATGCCACTCATATTGCTGATTTATTCTTCAAAGAAATTGTTCGCTTGCATGGTATGCCTTGTACTATTGTTTCAGATCGTGATGCCAAGTTCTTGAGTCATTTTTGGAGAACTTTATGGAGTAAATTAGGGACAAAGCTAGTGTTCTCTACCACACGTCACCCTCAAACCGATGGCCAAACTGAAGTGGTGAATCGAACCTTGTCAACCATGTTGAGGGCTGTTTTAAAGAAGAATTTGAAGATATGGGAAGAGTGCCTACCTCATGTGGAGTTTGCTTATAATCGTACATTGCACTCTACCACAAAAATGACTCCATTTCAGGTTGTGTATGGCTTTAACCCTCGTGCTCCAATTGATCTATTGCTTTTGCCATCTTCGGAGAAAGTAAACTTTGATGCAAAGAGACGTGCTGAATTTATTCTTAAATTGCATAAGACCACAAAAGAAAATATAGAGCGCATGACTGAGAAATATAGGGTTGCTGGTAACCATGGTAGAAAGGAATTGACATTTGAACCTGGTGATCTTGTTTGGTTGCATTTGCGAAAAGAAAGATTTCCTAACTTGCGAAAGTCTAAATTAATGCCAAGAGCTGATGGTCCTTCCAAAGTGCTTGAACGAATTAATGATAATGCTTATAAACTTGAGTTACCTGCAGATTTTGGGGTTAGTCCCACTTTTAACATTTCAGATTTGAAGCCATATTTTGGAGAGAACGATGAGCTTGAGTCGACGACGACTCAAATGCAAGAAGGGGAGGATGATGAGGACATCACTATGTCGGATACACCGATAACCTCACCTCCACCACCTCCTATGCAAGGTCCTATCACAAGGGCACACGTACGGCAGCTAAATCAACAGGAATCATGGCTTAGAGCTGCAAGGACGTCATTCCTCATCACTACAAGCTAGAGTACAAGGTATTCCCGAGAAGGAAGCCAAAACGTCCACCCAGGAGCAATCCACATTCAACCGGCCATAACTTTTGCATACGGAGTCCGTTCGGGATGAGTGAGTACTTGATTAAAAGATAAATTCGTGCTCTTTCCAACGGATCCGGCCTCATCATCAAAGTCCAGTCGAGCTGGCCACAGCAGTCAAAACAGTGCGACGGTCTCAATCTTTTAGGGTGCTGTGCCACCATAATTTTGGGCTGAGTTCCCATGTAATTAAAGTGACGTGAGACCAACTCCTAGCAGCCACTCTTGGCTATATATATTGGACAAACCCCCTATCTATCTCCTTAGGTTTTGATTTCAGAATAGTTACCCATGTGTGGAACTTTATCCTTGTTCTCCTGACTCGGCTAGAGCAGCAGTAAACAAGTTTCGAAACCTCAACTTGAGTGTGTGCTTCATCCTTGTTCTTGCTAGTTCTTCGATTGCTCGCAAGAATAGACCTTCGTGGTCAGGTCATCCGTGTTCTTGGCACGGTTGATAACGACGAGGAGTGTGGTTTAGCGATTGCAGGCGCTTATCCTTGTGTGGATCGTAGCCGGATCGTCAAAGTCATCCTCCGCCAAATCGAAGTTATCCCCTCACTGGAAGATCGGGCCGTCTTGTGCGCATCATGTAGCGTGGGAGGACGATCCACGGAGAGGCGAGGACGATCCACTCCATCGACGCAACGACTGCGGCGAGGACGATCTACTACATTGACGCGCGAAGGATTCCGCATTTGCGCATCTAGTGGTAATCTAATCTGTGATCCCCATCTTGCGAGTAGCTTTCTGGTTATGCGGTAGTTTGTTTTGTGCTGGTGTAGCATACCACGTTCCTCTTCACTATTTTGTCTTGTAAGTGATGATATGCTTGCAGCTGCTACCCCTGGAACTTCCAGTCCTTCGCCTCGTCTCCTAAGCAACAGCAATAGTGTACTACGTGCACAACGTGTTCTGTAATATCCTGAAAATGAATAATAATAATAATTTAAATAATATATTTTTAAGAAATTTTAATTTGTGTTTCTCTGGATTTTTCTGAATTTTCTATGAATTGTCTTGATTATTGCTTGCAAGGGAAATTCTTTTTCCTAATCAATCAACCATTACTTAAGTAATAGGAAAATATTTTTGAAACAATAAATAAGAAAAATTACTGCAAAAATTCTTGGAGCTATCCAGAACTCAAATTTTTTTTTAAAAAATTATGACAAATATTAAATGATGAAAAGAAAGGTAATTAATGAAACAAGAAAGGTAATAGTGAAAATGTCAGAAATTAAATGACCATAATTTCGATGGAAAAATATTTATATTATCTTCACCCTGGATAGAGTCATCTGCAGTAAAAATATCAGGAGATGATCATTAGGTTTGATATTTATAAAAATTCAAAAACTAAATAGTTAGAAATCTGGAAATTTCAGTGTCAGAATTTTATTAAATAATATGTAAATAATATAAAGCTGTAATTTTTACAAGAGGATAATAAGCATATCAGGAACCTGGCCGAAAAGTTTCTAAAGTTTTGAGTAAGATATAGGTATCTTAATAAATATAAAATAGAATATATGAGTTTGTGCACATTGCACTGTCAGAATTATTGTAAATTGATGAGGACATCAATACCAACGATACATCCATGCCTACACAAGATACATCCACGCCTACACAAGTACCACTTGTTACTGGTCCTATTACTCGTGCTCGTGCTCGTCAACTTAATCATCAGGTGAGTTCACTCTTGAGTTCATGTCCATCATGTTTAGACCGTGGAGACGTTTGCACTCTTGTTTTGCTTAGGAACCAAGGAGAGGACCGAAGGGAAACGGATTCGCGCAGTCGATTCGGACTGCAGACAAAGACCAACTTGTGACGGACGCCACGGTCGCATATGGACTCGGATTAGGCGCGTCAAGTACTTCGATGATTTCGATGAAGTCTATTTTCATATGGATCTGGACTCATGTCCATATCTCATACTGAGGCGCCGCAATTGTCAAATTACTACCGAGAGGTTTTTCTGCTCGTGGTGTTTGCGCCACCATATTTTGGCCCAATGGGCCGTGTATCAAGTTGGGTCCATTAGGGGCGCGTCCTAGGGTTGGAGCTCGACCCAGCACCCTTGTGGTCGACCCTTCCACGCTTATATACCCCTTAGCCGCCACCAGAACACTTGGGTTTTGTTTAGATCAAGTTTAGCTCTCGCTACTTGCTTGTAAGCCGCGTCTTTGGATTAGCCGCCCGCCTTCTTGTCTTCTAACCCCACCTTATTGGAGATTGAGTTTGAAACCTTCTTTTACATCTAGTAATTCAAGACTTGTTCTACTTGTTCTTGCTAGTTCTTCGATTGCTTGCGGGCCGAGTGCCCTAGTGGTCGGGTGTCACGCCCACAAGATCGCGGCACCATAGGAGGTGGTGTATCGGTTGCTAAGGCGCAGCGTCCTTGGAAGGCTGTAGTCGGGCCGTGAACGTCGTCTCCTCTACCAATCGAGTTATCCCACGCCCTCTCATCGAAAGATCGGGATTTCACCCAACGGGTTTACATCATAAATTCCTCAAGCATCAAATAGGTCTGAACTTTTTAGGGTAGATCCTAAACTAGCTCAGGTACGCTCAGAAAATTCCTCATTAATTTAACGATTGTATAGGCAACGGATTTAGTGAATCAATTCAGCTCCATTTTTAGTTCAAGCCGGAGTTCTCTTCTTCTCTCTCTGACGCGCGGGCCCGATTCACTGTGTGGTCCCACCTGTCAGCCTCGGCATGAGTCTTCTTCCTCCCGCAGGCGAGCTTGATGAGGACATCCCAACCAAGGATACAACCGCTGCCTCTTCTTCTTCTACGACCGCTACTTCGTTCCCGACCGTCACTGTTTCGGCCGCTACTTCGTCTACGACGTCTGGAGGGCTTAATTCGGAAGCAAGTCCTTTCCATCCACCTTTGCTGGACCAATATATAAGTGCATATATGTATGTATACATCAAGACCGTGCTTGTATCCAGTAATTAGTTCATAAAAATGAGGTAGACCAGCTCTGATTGGGTTCTCGAGGCCCCGAAAAATTCGTTCGACCCCAAAAAACATCGTTTAGGGCCTCAAAACACCCCCGGAAGTTCGGAAAAATTCTGCTGGCTCCGTTTTGGCTGAAATTTTTGCTGTTGGTGATTAGGCTCACGCCTCTAGTACGGTCTAGCCTAGGACCAAAGACTTATCGATTTTGAACGACTTTTCACTTACTTTGGTTCAAAGGTACTAGTTCCTCCTTTGCTACATATTATTGCTGTCCAAGCTCCACCATCTTCTAACCACACAGTTTCGGACATTGCAATCGCTGCCACATCGAGAACTTGTAAGAACTTGGTAGAAGCGTGAGCGTGTGTGAGGCTTACCACTTCATATGACCTAGTAGTTTATAGGAGCTTTCATATCTGTGTGAATTTTCTTTGTTTCTACTAACTATGGCAGTAGTCCAAGCAATTGTGGGAGTAACGGCGGTGGGAGTGAACATGAGGACTGCCTCACGCCAAAAGAATGGCGTTGGGTCACTCATTTCGAGAGGATGCACCATCAGCATGAGATGCGAACTCGTGACACTGTTGATGCGATTCAGGCGCAATTGGCACCCCTCACTGAGGTTCAAGCACAGCTAGCACAACTTCTTCAAGGTGTCGCCCCAACAATGGTGCCATTGGTCATGCTTTGGGCCAACGCGCGCTCCACCGGTTGTCCTCAAGCACTTTAAACGGGGTGGCTCAAGAGGATAACAACTACGCCGCCGATACCGAGGACGACTACAGGGTAAATGTGAACAACGACCGATCTCATCGTCGACTCCGCAATAACAGGCAAGGTATCGCTAGAAATCAACATGATCGAAGGGAAGAACGTGATGATTCTATGGCAAAAATGAAATTTACTATGCTTTCTTTTGATGGTGCTTATAATCCTGATGTCTATCTAGATTGGGAGTTGGCGGTAGATCAAAAATTCTCTTGCTATGACTTCTTTGAGCGTAGAAGGGTGCACGCTGCCACTAGTGAATTTACTGGTTTTGCATCTATTTGGTGGAAAGAACTCGTGATGTACCAACAACTTGGGATGGTTTGAAGCGTGTCATGAGGCCTAGATTTGTTCCTACTATGCTCGTGATTTATTGAATAAAATGCAGCGCTTTAATCAAGGTGATAAAACGGTTGAGGAATTTTATCAGGCATTGCAAATTGGCATGATGCGCTGTGGGTAGAAGAGGGTGAAAATGCAAAAATGGCTAGGTTCTTGGGTGGGCTTAACCGAGAGATACAGGATATACTTGATTATAAAAAATACAATTCTATCACTCGTTTGTACCATCTTGCTTTGAAAGCAGAAAGGGAAGTGCAGGATCGACGATCGACAACGCGAGGTAATATTGGAGGCTCTTCCACGTCCAAGTCAGTCCAGATACATACCAAGGCATCATCTTCCATACCTGGACGTGTACCTACACCAGCTATTCCAACTACTTCGACGTCATCATACACTCCGAAGGCAAACAAGTCAGTCACACTTCAAGCACCCGCCAAGAGTGCTTCCTCAGTTGCCTCCACCGGTCGAACGCGGGAAACATAATGTTTTCGATGCAAAGGAATGGGGCACGTGATGCGAGACTGTCCTAATCAACGTGCTCTAATAATCAGAGAAAATGGTGAGTACACTAGTGATAGTGACATTGATGAAATTGAATATGCTCTTGTTGCCACTAACACTGCAGAGCCAGCAGAAGAGATTATCACTTCTGCAGCATCCAATAAATATTCGGCTCTTGTTATCGCATGTGTACTTAGCGCACAGCCTGCACGCGATGAACAAAATCAACGCCATAATATCTTTCAGACAAGGTGTGTGGTGAATGAGCGCGCTGTGCATGTCGTTGTTGATGGAGGTAGCTGCAACAATTTTGCGAGTGTAGACAAGGTCGAGAAGCTTGGCTTGACCACAAATCCACTTCCTCAACAGTATGAAATTGAATGGCTCAATTCCACTGGTAAGGTTCAGGTAACAAAAACCGTTCAAGTACCTATCTCGATTGGTTCTTATCATGATAATGTTGTTTGAGATGTTGTACCCATGGATGCTTGCTCTCTTTTATTGGGTAGACCGTGGATCTATGATTTGGATGCTACACATCATGGTAGGACCAATGAGTATAGTTTCTTGTATAAGGAAAAGAAAATTATTTTGAAATCCATGAGCCCTACAGAACTAAGAAACATTGATGTTAAAAGAGCTCAAAGAGAAAAAGAAGAGAGTGGAATTAAAAGTATAGCTAGTAAATCAACCCATTCAACTACACCAGTTGCTCAAAAACCTGATCTTAAGTTGAAGGGTAAGGTATTGTTGGCTACAAAAGTTCTCTCACAAGATAACATGGATAGTATAGAACCATTGCCATTCTCTGTTGCTTTGTCTTCTTACTAATACTTTGAAGGATAATGAGATGGAGTCGAGGACGACTCCAATTCAAGAAGGGGAGGATGATGAGGACATCCCAACCAAGGATACAACCGCTGCCACTTCTTCTTTTACGACCGCTACTTCGTCCCCGACCATCACTGTTTCGGCCGCTACTTCGTCTACAACGTCTGGAGGGCTTAATCTGGAAGCAAGTCCTTTCCATCCACCTTTGCTGGACCAGCATGCCAAGAACATCCACCGAGGACAGCCCACGCGCCAAGGAAGGTCCAAGATAAAGCCCAATTCGTCGCCGAGTCCGGTTCGGCCATCCAGGAGCAGTAGTACTTCAAACGGACGCCACGGCCACATCCGAACTCCGTTTTCGACGTTCGACAACTCGTTTGAAAGGTATCGAGATAACCTTTCAAATGAATCTGATCCCAAAGCCAAATTACTCCTGGAGAGAAGGGAAATCACAAAACAATCTTATGGGACAGAAATTCCAGGTGCTGCGCCACCTTTCTTTTGGGCCCAAGGCCCATGTACTCTTATGGTTCCACCCCTCCTTTGGCCAGCGCCCCTCTCCTGGCTGCTGCACCCCTCTTGGGCGGCCCCCCTTGTGTGAGTAGCCCTTTATATTGGGTTCTCACCCCTGTTCTTCATTTTATGAGGTTTTGTTGTGTTTTGGTAGACCCCGTGTGCGTCCCTCCTCGTGTTTGCGCGTGTCGACTAGACCGCCCGAGCCGAGAAACAGAATTTCAACTTGTTCTCTTTGTTTGATTTCAATACTACCTTTTCGGTTTGCTTCATACTTTGTTCTTGCGGGTTCTCGTTTTCTTGCAGGAACTACTGATTATTGGATCTTGTATCTGTGTGGATTTGGCATTGTGATTGCGAAGCTCCCAACCTGTTTGGTAGGAAGCCCTAAATTCGGTGCCATCAACACCTCCAAATCGACGTATCATCATCTCACCAAAACACAACAAAACCTAAAAAACGAAGAATAGGGGTGAGAACCGAGTATAAAGTGGTACCCACACAAGGGGGGCGCTCAAGAGGGGTGCGGTAGCCAGGAGAGGGGCGCTGGCCAAAGGAGGGTTGGAACCCTAAGAGTACATGGGCCTTGGGCCCAAAAGAAAGGTGGCGCAGCGCCTGAAATTTCTGTACTGTGATATTATTCTGTGATTTTCCTTCGCTCCAGGAGGAATTTGGCCTCGGGATCAGATCCATTGGAAAGGTTATCTCAATACCTTTCAAACGAGTTGTCGAATGTCGAAAACTGAGTTCGGATGTGGGCGTGGCGTCCGTTTGAAGTGCTCCTGGATGGCCGAACCGGACTCGGCGACGAATTGGGCTTTATCTTTGGCCTTCCTTGGCGCGTGGGCTGTCCTCGGTGGATGTTCTTGACGTGCTGGTCCAGCAAAGGTGGATGGAAAGAACTTGCTTCCGGATTAAGCCCTCTAGAAGGGGCAGCGGTTGTATCCTTGGTTGGTATGTCCTCATCATCTTTCTACTTCAAATAATTTTAGCATCTATAATTCGAAGTTATAAATACAAGAATACATAATTTTAGCCTCTTGAATTCGTAGAACAAGAATAAATAATCTATAAAAGAACATGTGCCTGTTTCTTATAGCATGTTATATTTGATTTTCTGTCTGTCTTCTTTTTTCCCTTATACTTGTTTGCTATTTGTTGTATGTTATTCTTGATGGTCGATGAGTAGATTCCGACGAACCTGAATTAGCAGACGACGACCTCGCCGACGATCCGGACTTTATTCCCGACTACGATCAGCAAGGCAAGCACCCCCTTGATCATTTTGATCCTAATACTTCAAGTATTTACTTACAATGATTGCAAAACTATTATGTATGCGCCTACTTGTCATAAAAATGCTATGTTGGAATATTGGTAGCTATACCTGATGCTTCATGGAACTTCCTGATAAGTATGAATATGTGAACCTTGATAACCATATAAATGGGTTAGACAATACATAATGTCAACTTGGGTATATGCGATTATTAACCAAGCTTAGCCATGCTTTAGAACCTATGTTGAATATGATCAGATCAAAATTGATTCTTGAGAATTGAAAATGGTTGGGTATGACATAATGTCAATTGAAGGTATTTTGACTAAAAACCCCAAAATAAAACTATGGTTTAGATGCGGGCAATTATTGGCAATAGCCAATTGTACAAGAGATGGACCTGTACGTAGTATATGGTGGAGTGTTGCCCGTGTCGAATTAAGTACCGAGCTATGGGTTGTTTTCAAGCCAAGAATTCCGTGCAACCACAAGTGCTGGGATGGGGCAGCCTTAACCTATTAAGTTGCTTAGGTCTGTCTTTGCACATTGGTAGGCGGGAGATAGTATGAGCAATCCTTTCTAGGTTTGCTTATGAGGGGCTTCCACACTTCGTTGTGGGTAAATGCATATCGGTATAACGATGTACGCCTTGATATGGGAAGGAACCCTTACCGCAGGTGTCGACAATCGGGACCGTCAACCGCAAAGAGGGGAGAAGGATCGCGTAAAGGGGTGAGGCCCCAAGTCGTGCTCGTCCGGGAAGGAGGGAGCGTCGGTAGGCACACAGCCCGAGGAAGAAGGGCAAGCGAACAGGGGAGACACAGAGTGATAGGAGGATAGGTCCCGACCTTTCGATGAGAGAGGGATAGATTCGATTGGGTGGAAGAAGACGTTGGCGATCCGACTACACCGTCCCCAGACGATGCGCCTTAGCAATCGTTACACCGACTTCGGTTGTTATTGATCTTGCCGGTGCACGATCAACCGACCATGAAGGCCTTTGTCCTGCAAGCAATCGAAGAACACGCAAGAACAAGATGAACAAGCACTGAAATTATAATTGAAACCACGAGTTCATTCGAATCACAAAGAGGGGTTTCGATGACAAGTAATTCGGCGGTTTAGCCAACACGCGCGATTACAAGAAGTAGCAACTGCTATCTTTGATCTAAAAAAAAACCCACCATCTAATGGCAGCGGCTGGCTGTTTTTATTGTGGAGAGGCGTCTAGGAACCCTAGGGTGCAGCCTTAAGTGGGCTTTCCTTGTTACAAGGCCAAAGGCCCACTTTTGACTTGGACTGAAAAAGTGACGCTGCTTGATTGAACGATTCCCGTCAACTCAGAAGGAGTTTGGATGTGATTCCAGATCCGTTGGAAAGTAGACTTGATAAGCTTTCAGTGAAGTACAAGAACGCCCAAAACGGAGTCCGATGTAGCCGTGGCGGCGAAACAAGTCAGCCCTGTCCTGGAGTCGAATCTGAACCGAACTCGTGCACTTCTCTTCTATCCTTCATCTTGGTTGGTTCCTCACCCAAGTTCCTGAGGCAAAGGACATCATCACAAGAATTAAATAGCATTCCATCCATTAAAATATTCGTATGAAGCCCGAGGAACGAATTCACCGTAATTGAGTTGACGTGCGCGAGCTCGAGTAATCGGTCCATGTATTACAGCAACGGGGACCGATTGATGCGTAGGTGATGGATTTGCAGGTGTGGCTATATCCATAGAAGTGATGTCCTCATCATCCTCCCCTTCTTGTATTGGAGTCGTCCTCGACTCAAGCTCGTCCTCTTCTCCAAAGTATGGCTTTAAATCTGCAATGTTAAATGTGGGAGAGACCCCAAAATCTGCAGGCAACTCAAGCTTATATGCATTATCGTTAACTTTTTCCAATACTTTAAAAGGGCCATCAGCACGAGGCATCAACTTAGACTTTCTTAATTGAGGAAACGGTCCTTCCGTAAATGCAACCAAACAAGATCTCCGTGTTCAAAAGTTACATGTTTCCTTCCTTTACTACCAGCAAGTTTATATTTCTCATTCATAGACTCAATGTTCGCTTCGTTGTCTCATGCAATTTTAACATCAGTTCAAAGACGTTTGTAGCATCAAAATTCAGTTTCTCCGAAGGCGGAATAGGTAATAAATCAATGGGAGCACGAGGAACAAAACCATACACAATCTCAAAAGGGCACAACTTAGTAGTAGAATGCAGCGAACGGTTATACGCAAACTCAATGTGAGGCAAGCATTCTTCCCACATCTTAATGTTTTGTTTTAAAACAGCCCTAAGCATGGTAGACAAAGTTCTATTGACGACTTCGGTTTGCCCATCAGTTTGTGGGTGACAAGTAGTAGAAAACAGTAGCTTAGTCCCCAATTTAGCCCATAAAGTTCTCCAAAAGTGGCTAAGAAATTTAGCATCACGATCTGAAACTATTGTGTTTGGCACACCATGCAATCGAACAATCTCACGGAAAAACAAATCAGCAACATGGGTAGCATCATCACTCTTATGACAAGGTATGAAGTGTGCCATCTTAGAAAATCTATCCACCACAACAAAGATACTATCCTTCCCCTTCTTTGTTCTAGGCAACCCTAAAACAAAGTCCATAGAAATATCCTCCCAAGGCACACTAGGAACAGGGAGGGCAAGTACAAACCATGTGGGTTATGTCGTGACTTAGCTTTTTGACATGTTGTGCAGCGAGCGACTAAACGCTCCACATCTCGCCTCATCTTTGGCCGAAGAAATGGCTAGCAAGTATGTCCTCTGTCTTTTCACACCAAATGTCCCATCACCCCACCTCCATGCGCTTCAGAATAACAACAAACGAACGGAGCTAGCTGGAATGCATAGCTTGTTAGCTCTAAACACAAACCCATTATTGAGGACAAATTTATTCCACATTTTCCCTCTTTACAATTGAGCAACACATCTTTAAATTCAGCATCATGCTCATATTGCCCTTTAATCGCTTTCACTAAAATTTTGAAGTCAAGTTGGGAAAGCATAGCGTATCGCCTAGACAATGCATCAGCTATAACATTCTCCTTTCCCTTTTGTGTTTAATGACATAAGGAAAAGATTCGATGAATTCAACCCACTTAGCATGCCTACGGTTTAGTTTTCCTTGACTTGAATATGTTTTAATGACTCATGATCGTAATGTATTACAAATTCCTTGGGCCATAAATAATGTTGCCATGTTTCCAAAGTTCGAACTAGCGCATATAACTCCTTATCATAAGTGGAATAGTTCAAACTAGGCCCACTCAATTTCTCACTAAAATAAGCAACAGGTTTTCCTTCTTGCAACAACACACCTCCCAACCCAATTCCACTAGCATCACATTCGAGTTCAAAGGTTTTATGAAATCGCGGTTGGAGAAGTGGTGCATGTGTCAACTTATCTTTCAACATGTTGAAGGCGTTCTCTTGTGCTTTGCCCCAAGCAAATGGCACTCCTTCTTAGTGAGCTCGTGCAATGGTGCGGCGATGGTGCTGAAATCCTTCACAAGCGACGATAGAATCCAGCAAGTCCTAAGAAACTTCGCACTTGTGTGACCGTTGTTGGAACCGCCAGCTGTGTATTGCTTCAACCTTGGCTTGATCAACTTCAATCCCTGCGGAGTAACAACATAGCCAAGAAAAGAGACTCGATCCGTGCAAAGGTGCACTTCTCAAGGTTACCAAACAAACGAGCATCACGTAAGGCATGAAAAACAGCACGCAAATGATCAAGATGTTGTTCTAGAGTTCGCTATAAATCGAATATCATCAAAGTACACCACCACAAATTTTCCAATGAAATGGCGCAGAACCTCATTCATTAATCTCATAAAAGTGCTGGGTGCATTAGTGAGTCCAAAAGGCATTACTAACCACTCATACAATCCAAATTTTGTTTTAAAAGCTGTTTTCCATTCATCGCCCAATTTCATGCGAATCTGGTGGTATCACTCGCAAGTCGATCTTAGAGAACACAAGAGAGCCACTCAATTCATCTAGCATATCATCTAACCTAGGAATAGGATGACGATATCTAATTGTAATGTTGTTAATCGCTCTACAATCCACACACATGCGCCATGATCCATCTTTCTTAGGAACTAAAAGTACTGGGACAGCACATGGACTAAGAGATTCGCGCACATACCCTTTCTCAAGCAATTCTTGCACTGTCGTTGTATCTCCTTGGTTTCTTCCGGATTGGTTCTCAGATGGTGCACGGTTTGGTAAGGAGGCCCCGGAATGAGGTCAATTTGATGCTCAATTCCACGGATTGGTGGCAGTCCGTGGCACCTCCTTTGGAAAAATGTCTATGTTTTCCTGCAAAGATTAATGACAGCAGGAGGCAAAGAAGAGGATGTATCTTCAAATGAAAATAAAGCTTCTTTGCAAACCAAAGCATAGCAAACTTCAGAGCCATCATTCAAATCATTTAAATCAGATTTGGAAGCAAGTAAACAAGCACCCTTCATTTAATCTCATCTTTTCACATGAACAGATTTAGACTTGCCCTCTTTATGTTGTACAAATTCCTTTGCTACAATCTGATTTTCACTCTTCTCATGTTTTCGATTTTTTTCTTTGCTGGCTCTAGCAACTTCATCCCTCAAAATGGCTTCAGGAGACATAGGATGTAATACAATTTTCTTCTCTTTATGCACAAAAGAGTACTGATTAGTTCTACCATGATGCAAGGTGTCTTTATCGATCGCCATGGTCTACCGAACAACATAGAACATGCTTGCATAGGCACAACATCGCAGATCAATATAGTCATGATACGAACCAATGGCAAAGTGCACTCTTACCAATCGTGTTACCTTTATTTTACTGCTGTCGTTAAACCATTGGATGTGGTACTACTGTGGATGTGGGCTTGTTTTCACTCTAGCTTTTGAACCATCTCGTAACTTGCTAAGTTATTGCAACTACCCCATCAATGATGACGCGCATGAGCGCTCCATGACCACACACTTGGTTTGAAACAAATTATGTCGCTGGTTCTGTTCAATTCTTCCCATTTGGGCACTCAACACGCGCGAACAACAAGGCTCTCATAATGTTCTCGCATTTTCAAGCACCAATATGTTCTTCTTCCTTCTCATGTCCACTTCTGCATGGTCAATGGCAAGCATAGCATATGTCTCATCATCCAAATCACTAGCGTAAGAATACTCACCAAGATCCCGCACAATCAAAGACACGTTTGCTTGGGCAATCTTTCCTCACATGCCCAAATCCCTTGCATTGTAGGCACTGAATATCCCTCGTTCTTCCCGTGGATGCAACGGACGAAGCGCTCTTGGCGGGTGTTGGTGCTGACCCCTTTGTTGCTTCAGATGCCTGCGGCATTGGTTTTGTTGGAGGCGTGTGTGGCAGTGCTAGTGGTACCTTGTGAAGATGCACGGTTTGGGGCAGCTTTGAAACGTGGATGCCATGATGTAGTCCGACCTGCGAAACATTAGTCCTTGCGCGACGCCTCACTTCCCTTTCGACTTTACAAGCAAGATGGAATAAACGAGTGATAGAATTGTATTCCTTGTAAGCTAATATGTCCCGAATTTCACAGTCACCCTCCCATAAATCTAGCCATAGCAGCTTCCTCTTCTTCCACTAACCCACAACGCAACATGCCTGTTTGTAGTTCCTGATAATATTCTTCTACAGATTTGCTACCTTGTCTCAATTGCTGCAGCTTATGTAATAAATCTCGTGCATGATACGAAGGAACAAATCTAGCTCGCATGATCCTTTTCAAAGCATCCCAAGTTTGTGGCACATTGTTTGGGGTCTTATTACGATACTCGCGCCACCAAACGGAGGCAAAATCAAGAAACTCACTAGTTGCAGCCCTAACCCTCTTGTGTTCGGAAAATCATAGCAAGCAAATTTCGATCTACAGACTAGTTCCCAAGTGAGGTATGCATCGGGTCATATTTCCCATCAAAAGGTGGCATGCTGAATTTGATTGATCCTAGGAGTCATCATGTTCACGCACTGCCGTCGTGGTGGTCGCAAACCCATACCATGGCGGTTGCGGTGTAGCCGTCGTTGTGGCCTATCATCCTCCTCTTCCTCAACTTCGTGTCCGCCGCATAGTCCTGTTCATTGTCTCCCCTGCGCTGCTCACATGTCCATCGGTAGGCGTCACGATCCCTCTCCTCAAGTCGCCGCAAGAATGCTTGCAAGGGAGGTGTTGATTGCGCCCACAGAAACTTCCAACGCGGTGATTTTGGTGTTGGTGTCAATTTGAACTGCCTCCAATTGACCAAGGCGGTCATTGGTAACACGAACGTCCTCATCAAGCGCATCGGTGTGAAGCCTCATTTGGCGCTCGAAGTGCTGTACGATCCCCCGTGTGCGAGGTGAATGTTGTCCCCCTTTATCGGCTTCCGATCCTGCCATGGTTAGAGAAAACAAAGAAAAAAAAAGGCTAACACCAAGTAACAAGATTATCCCTATCTACAAGTGGTGTGCTAGTGTCAAATCGCTCACTCTCAACCTGTTCAAACAAGTTCTTACCTGTTCTTACCAAGCTTTAGCAAGGAGGTGTTGGCAACCAAAGAAGACAAACAACTTCCGAGAGTAGGAGACAATCAGGAGCTATAGGTGGCTGAAATAGCACAAGGAGTAACCTTCACCACGCTAGTCACAGCAAGCTAAATAAACGTTCTACGACGGTACCGTGCTGGTCCTAGTCCCGAACCGTACTAGAGACGCGAGCCAAGACACAAACGTCGTCACCGAAACGCCCAAAACAGCAAGTTTTTTTTTTTTTTTTTTTGGGAGGGTCACAAAACTCTCTTAGATGAACTCAGGAGACCCTAAAAACAAAATTTGCACAAAGGACTTTTGGCAAAACCAGGGGTATAAAGGTAATTAAAAGATTTGCAATTGATTTGCAATTGATCTAGTACTGAGTATAATAATCTATAAAAGAACATGGCTGAAATAGCACAAGGAGTAACCTTCTCTCTCTCTCTCTCTCTCTCTCTCTGAACTTTGATTTGCAATTGATCTAGTGCGGCTTTTGAAATCTGCACTTGCCTTTTTCTTCTCTGATTTGGTGCGGCTTTTCTATATGCACTTGCCTTTTTTTTTTAACTCCTTGATTTGGTGCGGCTCTTGTATACAGCACCGCCTCTTTTTTTTATATATATATATTTGGAAACTGATATTTATTTTGGTAAACACAGAGAATCAAGCGGATTAGTAAACAAAGCAAGGAAATCGGCAACCCAATTTGATCTCCCACACTAGACAGAAACAAACTCAACTCCGATCTGATCTACTAACGAATCGACTCAAATTATGAACGCAACTGTGATAAAAACATGACCTGAACTCGAAACTCTAAAGGATGAAACTAAAGACCAGCAACTTGACTCGTCGAAGCAACCGTAAATTCAACAAGCCGAGAACTAAAGTAGCAAAAGCAAGGGCACAAACTGTTTTGGACAAGGGAGATCTAATCGCCTATTTGTTTTTTTTATGGTTTTCTGGACTGTAGGTAAAATAATGGATGGGGAAAAAAAATCTCTCACCGATCAACCTTGAGCTCTGATACCACGTGATAGAAGGATAGGTCCCGACCTTTCGATGAGAAAGGGATAGATTCGATTGGGTGGAAGAAGACGTTGGCGATCCGACTACACCGTCCCCAGACGATGCGCCTTAGCAATCGTTACACCGACTTCGGTTGTTATTGATCTTGCCGGTGCACGATCAACTCGACCACGAAGGCCTTTGTCCTCGCAAGCAATCGAAGAACACGCAAGAACAAGATGAACAAGCACTGAAATTATAATTGAAACCACGAGTTCATTCAGAATCACAAAAGAGGGGTTTCCGATGACAAGTAATTCGGGCGGTTTAGCCAACACGCGCGATTACAAGAAGTAGCAACTGCTATCTTTGATCTAAAAAAAACCCACCATCTAATGGCAGCGGCTGGCTGTTTTTATTGTGGAGAGGCGTCTAGGAACCCTAGGGTGCAGCCTTAAGTGGGCTTTCCTTGTTACAAGGCCAAAGGCCCACTTTTGACTTGGACTGAAAAAGTGACGCTGCTTGATTGAACGATTCCCGTCAACTCAGAAGGAGTTTGGATGTGATTCCAGATCCGTTGGAAAGTAGACTTGATAAGCTTTCAGTGAAGTACAAGAACGCCCAAAACGGAGTCCGGATGTAGCCGTGGCGGCCGAAACAAGTCAGCCCTGTCCTGGCGTCGAATCTGAACCGAACTCGTGCACTTCTCTTCTATCCTTCATCTTGGTTGGTTCCTCACCCAAGTTCCTGAGGCAAAGGACATCATCACAAGAATTAAATAGCATTCCATCCATTAAAATATTCGTATGAAGCCCGAGGAACGAATTCACCTGGTAATTGAGTTGACGTGCGCGAGCTCGAGTAATCGGTCCATGTATTACAGCAACGGGGACCGATTGATGCGTAGGTGATGGATTTGCAGGTGTGGCTATATCCATAGAAGTGATGTCCTCATCACAGAGTTCATATCGGTATGCATTTCGAATCCATCCGAGTCGGTGTTAAAAATACCGAACGACGTGTGAGAATTGGCAGTGTGGACTCCATTCGTGCGAAAAAAAGTCACAGAGTGAAACTGAGTGCCAAACACCCCGAATGGACTTCATATGCGCCCTAACTCATATCGGTATGCGTTTCGAATCTGGCCGAGTCGGTGTTAAAAATACCACACGACGTATCCCAATTGGCAGTGATGCGCACAAGACGGCCCGATCTTTCGGTGAGGGGATAACTTCGATTTGGCGGAGGATGACTTTGACGATCCGACTACGAACCACACAAGGATAAGCACCTGCAATCGCTAAACCACACTCCTCGTCGTTATCAACCGTGCCAAGAACACGGATGACCTGACCACGAAGGTCTATTCTTGCAAGCAATCGAAGAACTAGCAAGAACAAGGATGAAGCACAAACTCAAGTTTAGGTTTCGACACTTGTTTACTGTTGCTCTAGCCGAGTCAGGAGAACAAGGATAAAGTTCCACACATGGGTAACTATTCTCAAATCAAAACCTAAAAGAAACTAAGGGAAGCTTGTCCAGTTTTAAACCAAGGATATGGCTGCTAAGAGGTGGGCTCATGCTGCTTTGTTTACATGGGAACTCAGCCCAAAATAATGGTGGCACAGCACCTAATACATGGAAGATTGTTTCTGGACGTTGGAGTTTTTTGACGATATCTTCGAGCTCAGAAAGTATTTCATGATGACGTTGGATCCATTGGAAAGTGTGCGAGATAAGCTTTTAATCAAGTTCTCACACGACCCAAACGGACTCCGTTTGCATTCTCAATGCCCATTTAATGTCAGACTAGTCTTCGGAGGCCGAATTGGATCCTTTCGCATTCCCACCTTGCTTGATGACTTGTGTTGGTGAATTAAAACACTCTTGCTGATCCGTGCCAAGGTTCCTAAATATGAGAATATTGTAAGGTAGCAGTCTGTTCTCCAAAGTGAAATTATGGAACCCAAGAAACGAATTTACCTGATAATTTAGTTGTCGCACACGAGCTCGGGTAATTGGTCCTTGAATGTTGGTCGAATGTTGCTGATCACTAGGAGGAATTTGTTGGTCATTGATCATTGGTGCCGTGGGTGTATTCGATGTAGCTATGTCCTCATCATCCTCCCCTTCTTGCATTTGAGTCGTCCTCGACTCAAGCTCATCGTACTCTCCAACATATGGCTTCAAATCTGAAATGTTAAAAGTGGGGCTAACCCCAAAATCTGGATGTAACTCAAGTTTATAAGCATTATCATTAATTCATTCAAGCACTTTGAAAGGACCATGTCGGGGATCGGTCGTCCTGACACATGTCCAGGCCCCCCGGGGGGGTTTTAGGCCGTTCTCCCCCGAGCTCGGAGGACTGTTACTGAGCTTAGACGGGGGTTTCCCCGAGCTCGGAGGACGGTTCCCGAGCTCGGGCGAGAGTTTTCCCGGGCTCATGCTGACTCCCACGACCTCTTCGACCTCAGCGCCCTCGGCCCGGCCTCTAGTGTAATAATGTCCTTTTTATGTGACCTCTCTCCCCTGCGTAGGAACTAGGGTCAACTGCTCCTGTCAATTCTCCTACGCGGGAACTAGGGTCAACTGCTCCTGTCAATTCCCCTGCGTGGAAACTAGGGTCAACTACTCCTGTCAGTTCCCCTGCGTGGGAACTAGGGTCAACTTCTCCCATCGACTCACAGACAACCACCCGACGTCAGCCTTGAGATTAGTGCCAAGGGTCTATAAAAGCGCCGTACTACCCTGGTCGGGAAGCAGAACACAGCAAAAACCAAGGGGGATGCGCAGACACATCTGCAGACACACTCGTACGCTACACCATCCACCGAGCTCCCCTCGGCGGCCACTTCCGAACAACCCCGAGGTCGAGCTCTCCTGTCGACGATTGAGACTGTCGACCGCAAAGAAGGGGGGAAGGATCGTGCGAGGGGGCGAGGCCCAAAGTTGTGCTCGTTTGGGAAGGAGGGAGCGTCGGTAGGCACACAACTCAGGGAAGAAGAACAGTCGGACAGGAGACACAACGATTATACTGGTTCGAGCCCCCTAGGTCGGGTAATAGCTCTACTCCAGTCTTGCCCGTAGGCAAAAGATGACTAAAAGCTCCTCGGGGGAGAACAAACAGGGAGCTCAACCTCGGGGCCGGTCGGAAGTGGCGGCCGAGGGGAGCTCGGTGGATGGTGTGGTATACAAGTGTGTCTATAGATGTGCCTGCGCATCCCCCTTTGGTTTCTGCTGTGTCTTGTCCCCGTCTTTGACCGGGGTGGTCTGACGCTTTTATAGACCCTTGCGCTGATCTCGAGGCTGACGTCGGACGATTGTTTGTGAGTTGACGGGAGCAGTTGAACCTAGTTCCTACGCAGGGGAACTGACAGGAGTCGGTGACACTAGTTCCCACGCAGGGGAACTGTCAGGAATCGGTGGGAGCAGTTGACCCTAGTTCCCACGCAGGGGAACTGACAGGAGTCGGTGACTCTAGTTCCCACGCAGAGGAGAGAGGTCATACTGTCGACGATCGGGACCGTCGATCGCAAAGAAGGGGGAAGGATCGTGCAAAGGGGTGACGCCCCAAGTCGTGCTCGTCTGGGAAGGAGGAAGCGTCGAAGGTGCACAGTTCGAGGAAGAGGAACAATCGGACAGGAGACACAGCGATTAGACTGGTTCGAGCCCCCTAGGTTGGGTAATAGCTCTACTCTAGTCTTGCCCGTAGGCGAAAGATGACTAAAAGCTCCTCGGGGGAGTGTAAAGAGGGATCTCGACCTCGAGGCCGTTCGGTAGTGGCGGCCGAGGGGGAGCTCGAAGGATGGTGTGGTGTACAAGTGTGTCTGCAGAGGTGTCTGCACATCCTGTTAGGTTCTTGTTGTGTTCTCTCTTCTTCTGGTCGGGGTAGCCTGGCACTTTTATAGACCTTTGGCGCTTATCTCGAGGTTGACGTCGGGTGGCTGTCTGTGATTTGACGGGGGCAGGTGACACTAGCTCCCACGCAGGGGAATCGACAGGAGTCGGTGGGAGCAGGTGACCCTAGTTCCCACGCAGGAGAACTGACAGGGGTCGGTGAGCCTAGTTCCCACGCAGAGGATTTGACAAAAGCAGGTGACCCTAGTTCCCACGCAGGGGAGAAAGGTCAAATATACATAAAAAAAGATATCACTATACTGGAGGCCGGGTCGTGGTTGCTGAGGTCGGAGAGGTCGCGGAGTCAAGACAGCTCAAGAAACCCTCGCCGAGCTCGAGAATTCCTCCGAGCTCGGGAGACCCAAAGACGAGATCGGGAACGATCAGACGAGCTCAAGGGGACGGTCTAAAGCCCCCGGGGGGGCCTGGACACGTGTTAGGACGATCGATCCCCAACAACCAGCCCTCGAGGCTCAAAAAAGGTCTGAGATTCTAGGCGTTCTTGAGTCTGAAGTCCTTGAGGAGGGATCGTCTCACTTCGTCGAGCTTGGGAACTCTTGAGCTCCTCTTTGGGCCCAGAGGAGACCCCCCGCGGGTGCTTTGGGTATGGTTGCGCTCAGAAACACTCGAGCTTTAATGCCTTGTCTCCAAATTGACTTGATGACGTCTGGGAAGCTCGGGCTTCTCTGCCACAAGGGGACGAAGGGGGGCCCGGATGTGCTCGGGCCTCGCGAGTGGAGAAGTCATGGGGAACGGTTGGCGGATGTCGAAAAGTCGTGTCCGCACGAAGGTTTTAAAGGGGCGTGATGCTTCGGTTGCTGCCCGTTGGCTGCGGGCACGTCTTTTGAGGCGACAGTAATGTCGGCGATCGAGGCGCCTTTAAAACTGGGAGGCGCTGCCTTTTGAGACCCTTCTTCCTCAGTGCTTGTATTCTCTGCCCTTTCATCTCTGCCCCTTGCACCGCCACACCTATCCTTTCACCCTCGATTCCATCCTCCCCTCTGGCTCCATGGTGAAGTTCGGGAAGAGCACACTCACCGCGGACCGTATGGACTTGGAGACCCTGGGGCTGCTGGACCCGTTCACCTGGCGGCTCCCAGCCAGGGAGAACGTGCCACAGCCCCGGACGACGAGATTGTGAGCACGGAGCAGTACACGCTCTTCGGGCTGCGAACACCGGAGAGCGACTTCTTGGCTGCAGTCCTTGCGCAGTGCGAGATCGAGCTCGTGAATCTAGTACCGAACTCTCTCCTCCACCTCTCTATCTTCGCGCATCTTTGCGAGGGTTTTCTGGTCATGCTTCCCACCTCCTCTTTGTTTTTCCGTTTCTACTCCATGTCCCGCACTGCGAAGGACCCCGTCGTCAGGTGCCTCTATTTCCAGCTGTGGGCGGGACTTCCTTGTGCCTTTCTCTAGATCCCGACCTGGGACTCGCTCGGGCCATGGTCGGAGAAATGGTTTTACTTGAAGAAGGGCGAGGGGAGCGGCCTCGCGTACCACGGCGCTGCGGTCGACGGCAAGCGGGAGACCTTGGAGCCTGAAGATTCGGCGACCGACCAGCAGCTGCTGCCTTCGTCCACATCTGCACGACGCGTGGACTGAAAGGGCAGGCAGTTGTTTACGACTACCTGTAGAGTCGGGTGTTCCCTCTTCGGAAGAGGTTACACCCCTTCTTCGAGATTACCGGGGAGCATGATGCCACCCGGGAAGGTCATGACGGTATGCCTCGCTCAATCCCAAGCTTCTTCTGGTCCGGTCGAGTTTACTTGCTCTCAGCGGTCTTCTTTTGATTCCTCGTAGCACCGAAGGCGTCCTAGTTTGCCGCGAGGATGCAGGAGATCTTCGAGAAGGCCGCCACCGCTTACGACCTCGACGGCAACGTCCCCAAGAACATTTTGAGATGGAGTAGCGAGGTAACGCATCCCGCCTTGTTTTTGGCCCCGAGAGCTCGAGTTCAGGCACTGATTGTGACAGGCTCGTGCAGGAGACCAAGGAGCTCTGGGAGACGGCCAAGCAGATGCTGCCGCTACCCGGGCTGAGCAAGGGCAAGAAGGGGAGCAAGAGGCCGGCCCCAGACGCCTCGAAGCCGATTGCCAAGAAGCCCCACATCGAGTGGGCTGATCGGGCCGTGGTAAGCCGAACGCTTCGGGCTCGGGAACACTCGAGCTCGGGCTCGCCTCCCTGCTGTTTCGTCTTGACTTTTTTACTGATGTTCCGCTTTTCTACCAGATGCGCAGCCAAAGCAGTGGCCCCTAGCGCTAAGCACCCGGGGAAGGAGCCTTCCTGCCGCCCCCGTGGAGACGCTGCGCCAAGTACAGTCTTCTTCTATTTTCTATCACTCTGCCCTACCGCAGTGCTCAAGCTTTCGAGGGGCACCGACCTTTCCCGTGGTCCAGGGCGAGGCCGAGGAGGAGGAGGAAGAGGACGAGGATGAATTTTGCCTCCTGCCGCGGTCCAGGGCGTGGCGAGTCCCACTCACCACGCTTCTTGAGGAAGACGACGCAGCCAAGGTGGATGCGTCCGAGGGTGACCAGGGAGCCCCCGAGCCGGACACAAGCCTTGGGGGTTCCGCTGCGATGGACGAGGTCAAGTCCGAGCAGGACGCCATCGCGACCCGGACGACCCTGGCCGCCGTCACTCCCGAAGGGCCGCCAAGCGAGGTTATGACGGAGCAAGCTCCTCTCCCGCCCCAAGGGGACCGGGCCTGGACATCTGAGAGCGCCGGTGCTACCGTGGTGACGGGGGCCACCGGGGACGAGGCTTTTATGGTTCTGCCCCGAGGTCCTGAGGACGCTGTCGATCTGCAGGTGTTGGAGGACCGGCTGGCGGCGGTAGGCGTGCTTGTCTTAAATTCCATCCTTTTTCTTATTCTTTTTTTCCTTGGATCTTCGGTGACACTTCCTTCGTTCTTGCAAGGCTTGCGACTGATCTCCCAATGGTTCGGGGCCGTGCGCGGGCACATGCTTAGCTTTCGGGCCCTCCAGGATGCAATCGAAGCCAACCAGAGGGATGCCGCCGAACTCGAGGCCAGCGCGGCACGCGGGTGAGAGGAGGTCGAGCGGCTAAAAGAGGCTCAAACTCTCGAGCTAGTGCGGGCTGTCGAGGCCGAGCGGGAGCGCAGGGACTAAGAGGTCGTGCGGGAGCTGAACCTTGAGAGGGACATCCACGCCGCAACGCTCTCAAAAGACGTCGAGGAGGAGCGGCAGAAGGCGGAGGCGGAGGCGGCCCTCACCCGCGTTCGGCAGAAAGCGCAGGCCACCCTTGATGAGAATCGCACGAGCGCGTCAGCGATGATCCAGAGCCTCAAGCTCGAGCTCTCTGGCGCTCGCTCGAGGGCGAAGGCTGCCCCCAGCAAGAGTCGCAGGAGCTCCGGGAGTGCCTCGAGGTCCCGTTCATGGCCTGCGAGGAGAGCTACAGGGTCGCGTCGTCCGCGCTTGAGGACTTCACGATCGCGCGGAAGGAGGTGGAGGGGCTTCAGGTGCGACTGGCGGACCTGCCGACCGCGCGCGCAGAGGCAGAGGCCGCGCACAAGAAGGCGGTAGGCCTTCAGGCGCGGCTTGAAAAGCTTTCTGCTGCCCCGGTGAAGGCCTCTATCGATCTCAAGGCCTTGGCGATGGCTGTCGCGCTTGAGGAGAGAGCAGCCGGGCTGGAGGAGAGGACCACCGAGGCCGAGGCCGAGGCAAAGGCGACCGAGGCCGAGGCGAGAGCCACCAAAGCCGAAGCGCGGGCAGCCGAGGTAGAGACGAAGGCCGCCGCGTCTGAGGCGAAGGCCATCGAGCTCGAGGAGAAGCTGGCCCGGGTGGCTCAGGCGGGGAAGAACGCCTTGGCCCAACTCCAGAGAGACCGCAATCGGGTCGACAACGCCGAGGCCGAGGTGCTGGCGCTGCGGAGGAGGGTCTCCGACCTCGAGCAGGAAAAACTTGCTCGGGATATGTCTGTAAACTAGACAGGATAGGTTAGTAGATAGGAGGAGGGGCAAAAGATTTGCACCACATGTAATGTCAATTGTAACATTTTGCCCCGAGTAATGGAATTTTGTTCATAGGTGACTTAGCTCGTTTTTTTCTCCTCGTTGCTTTCGTATGCTTGCATAGCCCACTTCGTACAAGAGTCCAAGCGATGTCGGACTTGGGCGCATGGAGCAGACATAGGTGGAGGGGCCTGTTGGGCGAGCCATTGCCTTCAACCTGAATCATTTGGATCAAGTTGACCGAGCCCGGGGATACTCGGGTCGTTAATCGAGGTCGCCTAGCCTGTATGCTCGGGCTCAGTGCGACTTGGATCGGCCGGCCTGGGATTGCTCAAGTCCGGACCAGGTTCAGGCCTCGAATCTAGTCTGCCTAGCTCGGGAATGCTCAAGCTCAGGGCTCCCCCAGAGGGCGGTTTCAGAAATTCAAGCCCGGCCTACTTGGCCACGGGGATATAGTCGGCTTATCGCAGCAGGGCGGCTTATCGCGATTGGAAACGTCCCCGGTGGTGAATTTTGGAACTACAACCCCCGAGCCCAGAAATGCATCAGGCTCGGGGCGCCCTCTTAGAACGTTCTTTGGTTGGCAGCACAGGGAATGGCCGGCTTATACCGATAACGATCGACTTACTATGGCCGGGGCATCCCAAGGCGAACCAAGAGCACGCGACCTTGGGCACTGCAAAAGATACGCAAAAACATATACAAGAAAAGCTAACGCACGGGTGTCTCGAGGTCACCGTGTGACCTCTGGTCCGAACCTATGATAGGAGGGAGCCCTGAAGCGATGATAATCGGCTTACAGCATTAGCATCGACCTCCCAGAGGCAGTCCTTATGGTCACGCCGCGAGATCGCGTTGCTCGAGGCGCAAGCATTAATGGAAAGGGAGGCAGACCTTACCTGTACCTTTCAGGTTGAGCCGGCTGACCTCGGGAACACTAGAGGTCAGGTTTGAGGAAGGTCGGCCGAGCCTAGAAGTGCTCAGGCTCGGGCACGACTTAGACCGGTCGGCCTGGAATCGCTCAGGCTCGGAATAGGTTCGGACCCCGGGGCCAGTCCGCCGAGCTCGGGAATGCTCAAGCTCGGGGCTCCCTCAGAGGGCTGTTTCAGAAATTCAAACCCGGCCTACTTGGACACGGGGGTATAGTCGGCTTATCGCGGCAGGGCGACTTATCGCTACTGGAAACATCCCCGGTGGTGATTTTAAGAACTGCAACCTCCGAGCCCGGGAATGCATCAGACTCGGGGCGCCCTCTGAGAACGTTTCTCTGGTTGGCAGCACGGGGAATGGCCAGCTTATCCTGATAACGATCGACTTACTGCGGCCGGGGCATCCCGAGGCGAACCTAGAGAACGCGACCTCAGGCGCTGCAAAAGAGAACACGCAGAATACGCCTCGAGGTCGAGGAGCTCGCCGCGTGATCTTATGGTTGCCCTTATGGTCACGCCGCGAGGTCGCGTCGCTCGAGATGTTTTATTATAGGAAAAAGAAGACTTTCGGCCGAAAGTAAAATAGACGGAACCTCGGGCCCGAGGTCTTGAAACGGCGCGATCTCTGGAGGAAGAACCTGAATCTTGGGACCGTGACCTCACGTCACGTCCCTTGAGAGGTCGAGAAAGGTTAGTGGTAGAGATAAAGGAGAATTTTAACATGGACCCGTACCTGGATTGGGTCGGAGTGTGGCGACCTGAAAGTCAAAGACCCGGGCGTCTCGAGGCGAGGGCGATCTCGGGCTCGAGCCCTACGACGGGGGGAATTTTCGGCTTACCGCGATGAGAATCGGCTTACTGCGCATTCAACCCCCGGAGGCGAACCACGGGACCGAGACCTTAGCTCGAGCGAGGGGCGCGCGGGCCGAAGACTCCTGCGTCTCGAGGTCGAGAGAGTGTTCGGTCGTGAATGCCAGGACGATCTTTGCCACAGGGGGGAGGTCGGCTTACGACGATGAGAATCGGCTTACTGCGGGTTCGACCAATTGGTGCCGATCCTTCGCATCACGACCTTTAGACTTGCTTGCTCGAGACGCGGAAAAACATAAGAGGAAACAAGAGACGATAAAGCAACACATTTTATCGCGAGGAAGAAAACTAGGCCGAGCCCCTTAGCTCGAAGCCCTTGCCAGCGACGGTCGCGAGTTCGTGCCCTGCGACGGGGGTATGGTTGGCTTACTGCGAAGGGAATCGGCTCACTGCGCATTCGACCCCCGAAGGCGAACCACGGGACCGCCGTGCTAGCTTGAGTGAGGGGCCTGAGGGCCAAGAATCGAGTATCTCGAGGCTGGCAAGCCCACAGGCGTGACCGCCGGGACGGATCCTGCGACGGGGGGTATAGCCAGCTTACCGCGATGAGAATCGGCTTACTGCGTGTTCGACCCCCGGAGGTAAGTGTCCGAGCCACGGCCCGGGTCGCGTTGCCCGAGATACAAGCGACAAGCATGATAAGGAAAAGCATCTTATCGTGAAACAGAAGGAGGGGAGCATCAGGTATAAAACCTCTGGAGCTGGTCTACATTCCACGACTTCGTGAGCTCCCTGCCATCGGGGGTCGCTGACGGTAAGCTCCCGCACGACTTGCTGAGACGACTCTGTAGGGGCCTTCCCACAGCGGGGACAGTTTGTTGATGTTAGACCAGTCCTGGATTCGCCTTAGGACCAGGTCCTCGGTGCGGAAGCCTCTAGGTCGTATCGATCGGGCGACATGCCTGCGGAGATCTTGCAGGTAGCGCGCCGATCGCAGCAGCGCGCAGCACCTTACTTCCTCCGCCAGGGCAAGGTCAAGAGACCGCTCCTGCTCGAGGCCGACTTGGTCGACCGAGCTAAACCCTGGTGGAGCCGAGCGTGATCTCGGATGGCAAGACGGCCTCGGCACCGAAGACGAGCTGGAAAGGGCTCGCCCCCGTCGCCCGGCTTGATGTGGTGCGGACGGACCAAAGGACGGTGGGAAGCTCGTCCACCCAGGCCCGGCCACGCTGTCCGAGCTCGGCGAACACTCGCTTCTTGACGCCTTGGACGAGATGTCCATTGGCGCGCTCAACCGCCCCGTTGCTGTAAGGATGGCTCACTGAGGCATAGCAGACCTTGGTCCCATGTCTACGCAGAACCCTTGGAACAGCTCGCTAGTGAACTACGTCTCGTTGTCGGTGATGATCCTACAAGGGACTTCATACCTTATGATCACAAAGGAACGGAAGAACCTTATCGTGGCTTTGGCGGTGATAGTGGAGATCGGCTCAACCTCGATCCACTTCGAGAAAGTGTTGATGGCGACGAACAGGAATTTCTTCCCTCCAACCGATCTCGGGAAGGGGCCGAGAATGTCAAGACCCCACGTCGAGAACGTAGGCCGGTTGCCGGGCCTTCCGGGCATGGAACTGGCAGGCCTGGCAAGTGCGGATGATGTCTTGAGCATCCCCGAGCGCCGTTGGCCAGTAAAATCCCATCCAGAACGCCTTCCCGACCATGGCCCTGAAAGAAGAGTGAGCGCCGCATAGACCTGAATTTATATCATTGAGCAAGTACTAACCCTCCTCCGAGGTGACGCATTTTGACAGAATGCCTAGAGCTCCTCGACGGTAAAGCTGCCCGCCGATGAGCCTGTACGAGCTCGCGCGGCACCGGATCCTACTCGTCTCGGTCGGAGTAGTAGGGAGCTCTCCGCGGTCGAGGAACTTGGTGATCGGGTCCATCCACGAGGGAACACTCTTGAGGAGGGCCACCGGGTCTTCCCGGTCGGCGATGGATGGCGCGACCAAGGTCTCGAGGATGACGTCCGGCGGGAGCTCATCACCGGACGATTCGAATCCAGAAAAGAGGTCGACGTTGGAGTTGTCCTTCCTTGGCACGTGCTGGATCTTTAAGTTCTGGAACCACCTCTCCATCTTACGTACCTCGGCGAGGTACTTAGCCATTAATGGGTCCGAACACTGGTAGTCTTTGTTGTATTGACTGATGACGAGCTGGGAGTCCCCTTTAACAATCAGATGGCGAATGCCCAGGGACTTGCTAGCTAGTAGGCCAGCCAAGAGGGCTTCATACTCCGCAGCGTTATTGGTTGCGGGAAAACTGAAGCAGACCACATACGTCAAGTGATCACCCCAAGGGGTGACGATGAGAACGCCAGCCCCCGAGCGCTCAAACGATCTCGACCCATCGAAAAACATGGTCCAGGCGTCCTCGACTTCGATCACGGGCTCGGGGGCAGGCTCAGTCGTCTACTCGACCACGAAGTTGGCTAGCGCCTGTGATTTGATGGCGGTGCGGGCCACGAAGCAGAGGTCGAACTCGACCAGTTCCATGGCCCACATGGCGACATGACCTCCGACATCCTAGTTCCTGAGGATCTCTCCGAGCGGGAGCCCGCTCGGGATAACCACCGCATGCGCTTGAAAGTAGTGTCGAAGCTTACGCGAGGCCATGAAGAGGGCGTAGAGGAGCTTTTGGACCAGAGGGTAGCGCCTACACAAGTACCACTTGTTACTGGTCCTATTACTCGTGCATTTTCAGGAAATTAATGACATGCAAACTTTTGATCAGTAGCAATCTCCCAAGTAATGTAAGCATCAGGATCATATTTACCATCAAAAGGAGGTATCTTAAATTTAATCTTACTAAAAGCATCATCATTACGATGTACCTCACGCCGGCGAAAACCACCCATACCTCTACAGTTAGTACGTAGCCGCCGGCGATTAGGAGCTTCTTGGTCATCTTGTTCAGTATCAGCAACATACTCATCCCAATTATCTTCTACACCCTCATCACGCCCACCAGTGGTATTAGCATGTATCTCGTCAAATCGCCTCAGGAGTGCAGCAAGACTCTTGTCAATACGAGCAACCGACACCTCCACCCCTGTAAGCTTGGTGTTGGTGTCGATCTGTGTGGCCTCCAATTGCCCCATCTTTTCATTCGTCACCTGCAAGTCATTATCAAGACCTTCCGTGTGCGTCTTCACCAGCTTTTCAAAGTGTTGTATGATGCCATTGGTAGAGGAGAACGTGGCCTATTCTGAGAAGCATCATCATCATCTGATCCTGCCATGGTTAGTCGAACAGAGGCAACAAGAGAAACAAGTGAAGGAATAAAAACCCTACAGCTATTAGGATGTAGCTACTGCAAGGCGCTCACTCTCAACCTGTCACACAAGCTCTTACAATTTCTTACCTTGCTCAACAGGAGGGGATGGCAACCAACAAGTCTGCAACCGTGGAATGAAGTGTATCGGTGCATGAGAACAAGACACAAGTCAGTAGTCGACTATGTGGAGTGTAGGTGGGTGAAGCAAGGAATACACTAGCACCACGTTAGTTACAAAAGCAAGTGAATATCGCTCAACGGTGGTACTGTGTCTGGTCCTAGCCTAGACCGTGCTAGAGACGCGAGCCCGACACAAAGGAAGTCACAACGCCCACCTAAACAAGAGAGGAGCACAAACGAACAGCCCCTTTCCTTTTCTTCTTCTTCCTTTTTTTTCTTTTTTTTTCTTCTTTTTTTCCAGGGGGTCCTCAAAACTGAATATATGAATAAAGAGAGTTCAAAAGAGCCAATCACCACACACTTTTTTTTCGGAATTACAGGGGTATTCCGGTAACAAGAGTAAGTCGCGTCTATGGATATGATGTACTGCTGCGTGAACACTTGATATATAAAGCAGGGCAACAGCAGGCACGGCCACGAAAGCAATTCGGACTTGAGATGATAACCGATTACAACTTGGCTATGCACCAGCCACCAGATTCAATTCGGACTCAAAAACCGATTCCAATTCAAGCTTCAGCACCACGAGCGTGGGTTCCTAGTCGGACTTGAACACCAAGATGTACTCAGATTTAGCCAACAGAAAGTTTATATGGTAGTGCACGGCTGTGACTAGAACGTGACAAGAACTCGAAACTCTAATAAACTAGGACTACGACCAGCAACTCGACACAACCGATGCAACAGAAAACTCAACAAGCCCTAACTAAGCAAAGACTAGTAAAAGCTCAAAAGGTTTGTAGGATTGCGGAGAGAACTAATCTACTATTTTTTGGCTTTTCCGACTATAGGTAAAATAAAAACAGCGAATGATTGGAAGTCTCTCACCGATAAACCTTGCTCTGATACCAACTGATGTAAACCCGTTGGGTGAATTCCCGATCTTTTGATGAGAGGGCGTGGGATAACTCGATTGGTAGAGGAGACGACGTTCACAGCCTGACTACAGCCTTCCAAGGACGCTGCGCCTTAGCAACCGATACACCACCTCCTATGGCTGCCACGATCTTGTGGAGCGCGACACCCCGGCCACTAGGGCACTCGTCCTGCAAGCAATCGAAGAACTAGCAAGAACAAGTAGAACAAGTACTGAATTACTAGATGTAAAAGAAGGTTTCAAACTCAATCTCCAATAAGGTGGGGTTCCGAAGACAAGAAGACGGGCGGCTAATCCTGCACGCGCGCTTACAAGCAAGTAGCGACAGCTAAACTTGATCTAAACGAAACCCAAGTGTTCCTGGTGGCGGCTAAGGGGTATATAAACGTGGAAGGGTCGACCACAAGGGTGCTGGGGTCTAGCTCCAACCCTAGGATGCGTCCCTAATGCACCCAACTTGATACACGGCCCATTAGGCCAAAATATGGTGGCGCAGCACCCTGAACAGAAAAACCTCTCGGTAGTAATTTGACGATTGCGGCCGCCTCAGAACAGATATGGACATGAGTCCAGATCCATATGAAAATAGACTTCATGAGAAATCATCGAAGTATTTGAACACCCCAATCCGAGTCCATATGAGACCGTGGCGTCCGTCACAAGTTGGTGCTGTGCTGCAGTCCGAATCCAGCCTGTGCGAATCCGTTTCCCTTTCGGTCCTCTCCTTGGTTCCTAAGCAAAACAAGAGTGCACACGTCTCCACGGTCTAAACATGATGGACATGAACTCAAGAGTGAACTCACCTGATGATTAAGTTGACGAGCACGAGCACGAGTAATAGGACCAGTAACAAGTGGTACTTGTGTAGGCGTGGATGTATCTTGTGTAGGCATGGATGTATCGTTGGTATTGATGTCCTCATCACCTTTGGCCCATGAAGCACCTCGTTGACGTAGTAGATCGGGTGCTGTCGCCCAGCACGCTCGGCTACCACGATCGCTCTAACGGCCTGGGTCGTGGCTGCGAGGTAGAGCAACAGCACTTCACTCTGCTACGGAGTCGTCAGCAGAGGTGGACTTGAGAGGTACGCCTTAAGCTCGTCGAAGAATCGTTGGGCTTCAGGGGTCCACTCGAAGCCCCCGTGTCTGCGTAGGATCCTGAAGAAGGGCAGCCCCTGCTCGCCGAGCCTGGAGATGAAGCGACTGAGGGCAACGATGCGACCGGTGAGGCTCTGGACCTGTTTTACCGAAGTCAGGGCGGCCATCTGCTCAATCGCCTCGATTTTCTCTAGGTTCGGGCCCACGTCTGAGCCCCCGATCATGTAGCCGAGTACCTTTCCGGAGGTCGTGCCGAAGACGTACTTCTCAGGATTAAGCTTGATGCCTAACTTGTTTAGATTGGCGAAGGTCTTGGCCAGATCGTTGACGTGGTCGGCCTGGGAGGTGCTCTTGACGATGATGTCGTCGACGTAGACCTCGAGGTTCCTGCCGATCTGCGGGTCGAAGGTCTTGACCATTAGCCGCTAGAACGTTACGCCCGCGTTGCGAAGGCCGAACGACATGGTCGTGTAACAGAAGGTTCCGAACGGCGTGATGAAGGCGGTCTTGTCCTCGTCTTCCATGACGAGCTTGATCTGATGGTAGCCGGAATAGGCGTCGAGGAAACTCATCATCTTGGAATTGGCGGTGGAGTCCACAACTTGATCTATGCGTGGAAGAGGGAAGTTATCTTTGGGGCACGTAGCGTTTAAGCCCGTGTGATCAACGCACATTCTCCATTTCCCACCTTTCTTTTGTACAATTACAGGGTTGGTGAGCCATTCGGAGTAGTTGCCTCGCGAATGAAGTCGGCCTTTAGGAGCTTGTCAAGGTGCTCCCTGATTATTGCCGCTTTCTCGGGGGAGAAGCGCCGCAGTTTCTGGCGCAAGGGCCTGTAGCCAGGCTTTGTTTGCAGTTTGTGCTCGATCACCTCCCATGGGACCCCCGGCATGTCTGCTGGTTCCCATGCAAAAATGCTTTTATTATTTTGGAGGAAGGTGACGGTCTTCCTATTTTGTGTCGAGCTGGGTGAAAATGAGGGCGCACTTGCCTAAACTCCCTTCCTCGAGCTACACGGCCTTGGTCGGGCCACCAGGCTGGATTGCCGCCTTCGGGCGGGCGTTCTTTGGGTTGCCTCGTCACCTTGCTGAGGCAGCATGCCAGTGAGCGCTAAGGCCTTTTCCTCGCAGCTGTGTGTTGCCTTGAGATCGCCGCGGACCGTTATGACACCGCCGGGCCCCGGGAGCTTCATAAACCGGTGCCCGTAGTGATTCGCGGCCATGAACTTAATCAGGACCGGCCGCCCGAGATTGGCGTTATAGGGGAGGTCCTCATCACCACCTCAAAAGTCATCAGCTCGGTGCGAAAGTTCGTAGAGTCCCCGAAAGTCGTGGGCAGAACCACTTGCCCGAGTGGAGTGGTCGAGCTTTCCGGCACGATGCCAGAGAAGGGGACCACTATATTTTTATCTTTGACCGGGGTATCTACATCCGGTCCAGTGCGCTCGCTAAGAGCAGGTTGAGGGAACTTCCCCCATCAACCATAACTCGCCCGACGACGTGTTGCTTATGGTCGGGGCGACGACCAGGGCGGTCTTGAAGTCTCGGGACATCCCTGGGGGAGCATCATCCCAGTAGAAGGTGATGGGAATGCCATCCCACCTGCAGGGTTAGTCGGTGGGCTTCCCGACGGTGGCTTGGTACACGTTGTGCGCAGCGTCCTTCAGTTCGCGCCGGGACCAGTATGCCGAGGATGCGCTGAAGATTACGTTGACATGGCGGTCGCCCTGCTGGAACTCCAAGTCGAGGCCTGCTTGGTCCTTGCCGATGTCGATTCCACCGGGCAGCTCGTCGTCCTTCGGGAGCTGGGCATCTCTCCACGCCCTCTGTAAAAGGTGCCCAGCATGTACAGCCACGTCCTGCAATTTCGCAGATTGTGGCTGTAGACTTTATGGAACAGACATAATTTGTTGGAGTCGAGGCGGAGTCGCTCCTCGTCGTTCCAGGATCGGGCATCGGCTCGAGGGGGCCCGGCTCGGATCTGCCACTGCTGGGGCCAGCGTATTGCCTGGTGAGGCCGTGGGCGGTTCTGTTGGAGCCGAGGCCCTCAGCGGTCGGGCCGGTGCGTTTCTGCCCCTTTGCGCCTATTGTCGACCGTGGCAACGATGTGGAGCTGGCCGCCTCCAGCACCGCGGTCCTTCCCCCGCTTCTTGTCGCGCGGGGCTGAGCCCCCTTCCTTAGTGCCAGACGGCCCTGCTTCGCCAAAGATGAGGTCGAGCTTGCCTTGGTTGTAGTCGTGTTTCCAACGGACGGTGTCGTCCGCGTCTGCGTATCGCTCCACCATGCGGAACAGCTTGTTGACGGTGAGCTTTGACGCAATCTCGAGGTCCTCCGTAAGGCGTCTGTCGCGGACGACGAACTTGAAGGCCTTGATGACAGTCTCATCGGAGACGTTAGGGATCGAGTTTCATGCGTGGGTCCAGATCCCTTTCTCGTCCAGGCCGCTCGTAGCAGCTCTGGAAGTTGGAGTGGACGGCGCTCCGCAACTGGCGCCACGACCGAAAAGCGTCGGGCACTTGGTTGAAGAGCCAGGTGCGGGCGGCTCCATCCAGGATGGTGGGGAGATAGTTGGCCATCGCGGCCTCATCCCCGCTGGTCACCAAGATGGCGGTAGAATAGATGGAGACGAATTCCGCGGGGTTCTTGGTCCCGTTGAACCGCTCCATTATCGCAGGTTTGAACCGGCCGGCGGCCCGACGAGGTCGTCCGAGCACGCCGAGCACCGTAGGTCGGAGACCGTTGCCATCGCTGCTGGCGTCGGAGTTGCCATCCGCTGAAAGGGGAAGCTCGAGTTCGACGACGTACCCTGCGCCGACCGTGACGGTTAGCAGGATTGTTGTCAGGACGGTGGCGCGGGTGGTCGCGGGCCCTTCGGAGCCTGGGCGGAACTTCTGAGGAAAGACCTCCGAAAGCATTACTGCTTGAGCGAGCATCACTGCCGCTCCGCTGGCGGTGGGCGTGCCCGCGTGCCACGTCCTCATCCCGGCGAGGTGGAAGGGATGGTGACGGGGTACGAGCCCGCGGGTACGAAGTCTGCTGGCAGAACGGTCGACGACTGCGCGGCGAGTAGTTACTGCTCGCCAATAAGCGGGACTCAGAGTCCAGGCGCCGCCCTTGCCGGGGAGGCACGACGTCGTCGGTCGCCCTGTTGAGCTCTTCGGCTAGGGACCGCCAGAAGAGGGTCGCCGCCGCCGCTTGTCGACCATGACCGAGCGATGGCAAGCAGCGCCCCGCCAGTTCGTCCGGCCGAAGGATCGAGCTGTCCGGATGGAGAGCGGGCCGCCCCGCGCTCCTCCCGCCGAATGGCAGTGATAGTTAGTTGATGGCGACCTGGGCGAGCCGACGCACCTCCTGTGGAGTTTCTGGGCCACCGTCATCCGCCCATAGAGTCGCCTCGCGGCTGCCGACCATGAAGACCCGGCGTTCGCGAGGCGGTAATGAGGGCGAGAGCATGGAGGTGGAGCCTTGGTACTCACGGATCGCATCCGAGCCCAGGCTTGCTGATCGCGACATGTTGTTGGTGAAGCTGAAAGTGCTGACGACGCTGAGGCGATGAACTTCGGACGAACGAAACTTCGGGCCCCACGGTGGGCGCCAGCTATCGACGATTGGGACCGTCGACCACAAGGAAGGGGGAAGGATCGTGCAAAGGGGTGAGGCCCCAAGTGTGCTCGTTCGGGAAGGAGGAAGCGTCGATAGGTGCACAGTTTGAGGAAGAGGAACAATCGGACCAGAGACACAGCGATTATACTGGTTCGAGTCCCCTTGGTCAGGTAATAGCTCTACTCCAGTCTTGCCGTAGGCGAAAGATGACTAAAAGCTCCTCGGGGGAGTGCAAAGAGGGAGCTCGACCTCGAGGCTGTTCGGAAGTGGCGGCCGACGGGGAGCTCGAAGGATGGTGTGGTGTACAAGTGTGTCTGCAGAGGTGTCTGCGCATCCCCTTAGGTTCTTGCTGTGTTCTCTCTTCTTCTGGCTGGGGTAGCCTAGCACTTTTATAGACCTTTGGCGCTGATCTCGAGGCTGATGTCGGGTGGCTGTCTGTGAGTTGATGGGGGCAGGTGACCCTAATTCCCACGCAATGGAATCGACAAGAGTCGCTGGGAGCAGGTGACCCTAGTTCCCACGCAGGAAAACTGACAGGGGTCGGTGACCCTAGTTCCCACGCAGGGGAGAAAGGTCAAATATACATAAAAAAGATATCACTATACTGGAGGCCGGGTGGAGGTTGCTAAGGTCGAACAGGTAGCGGGAGTCAGCACGGGCTCAGGAAAACCCTCGCCCGAGCTCGGGAATAGTCCTTTGAGCTCGGGGAGACCCCCAGACGAGCTCGAGAACAGTCCGCATGAGCTCGGGGGGGCCTGGACACGTGTTAGGATGACCGATCCCCGACACATACAAAAAAAGGAGATTATTACACTGGAGGCCGGGCCGAGGGTGCTGAGGCAGGAGAGGTCGCGGTAGTCAGCGCGAGCTAGGGAGATCTCTTGCCCGAGCTCGGGAACCGTCTCCCAAGCTTGGGGATACCCCCGCTCGAGCTTGGGAACAGTCCTCCGACCTCGAGGGAGGACGGACCAAAGCCCTCGGGGGGGCCTAGACACGTATCAGGACGACCGATCCCTGACAACCAGCCCTCGAGGCTCAAGAAACGGTCTGAGACTCTAGGCGTTCTTGAGTCTGAAGTCTCCGAGTAAGGATCGTCCCCTTGGTTGAGCTCGGGAACTCTCGAGCTCCTTTCTGGGCCCAGGGGAGGACCTCCCCCGCGGGTGTTAGTGTTATGCCCTTGAGGCAATCTTTTAGATGATTGTAACATGACTATGTTTATGAATAATAATATGATTATTGGTCCAATGAATGTATATCACTATATTGATTAACAAGTATGTGACTTGCTTATGAAGCTCTTTCCTTATTGATGTAATTCGATAAATATCTCTGATCGGATATCATCGTATAGGACAACGATGAATAGATCAGCACATGTAGTGATCGATGATCATGCTTCATAGATCATGGGATATGGAGATATCATCTAAACATTGTGGACGCATGTTGAAGAACATGAGTTAGATAGACCCGCAATGGGACGCTGCAAGAATGTTTCATTCTTATGTGTCATCAGTGTATCTCATACATAGTAGATGTATGATCCTTAGACCTGAGATTGTCATATTTCCTACATGTGTAATAGTTTTCCATGGGGCTATCAAACACTACTTCCTAACCGGATAGTTATAAAGGTAGCTTTCATGTTTACTATAAAACGTGCAGAGCGAAGTGAGCAGTCAAGATGGAATTTGCCACTCCAATGAAATGGAGATATATGATAAGGCCACACATGTGATATGATTAAGGAAGTGCATGGCCATGCCGTGATTGAGGAGTCAATCACAACTTCTTAATATATCACGGATACAAGAGATGGATTGAATCATCAAAGGATGACATGCTTCTCGCCTTGAGTTCAATCTTTAATACATGGCAAAGGGATTATTACATGAGTACTTTTGATAGGTTATGTCCGATTTGATCATAGTATGTTTGGGAGTTGGCATACTTTGCAAGGAGCCGCTACCAACTATTGGATTGAAAAGGAGTTTTTCGAATCCATGTCCAAACGTACGTGAACCTGCAGGGTCACACACTTAATGTACTGGGACGCATTAATTTGGATTGGATCCGTAATTAATGGACCTCGTGAGCTTAGCACGCTGATGGGCCCTGGTTTAGGGTTTCATCTCGTGGCTATATAAGGAGGGGAGGAGGGTGGGCGCAGGGTGTGCTTTCCCAAGGTTTAGAAGTGATTCACCCGAAACCCTAGCCTCCTCCTCTCGCTGCACCTGCCGAGTGACCAGGTGCTTGCACACCGACGCATGGCGTTCCATCTCTGGACGTGTGGACTACTGCGGTGACGCTGCTGCGACTGTGGCGTGGGAGGACGATCCACGGCGAGGTAAGGACGATCCACTACATTGACGCGCGAAGGATTCCACATCTGCGCGTCTAGTGGTAATCTAACCTTGTATCCCCTTCTTGCGAGTAGCTTTCTAGTTATGCGATAGTTTTTTTTGTGCTAGTGTAGCATACCGCGTTCCACTTCAGTGGTATCAGAGCCATCTCGTATAGTTTTGTGATCTGGATGTTGCACATATGATGTGTGAGGTTAGTAGATTGGATCTATTACATGTTCAGCCGGTTCATGTGATGAATTGGTGACGGCAGCCATCGATGAGATCGATTGGTTTAGGGTTTGAGGAATGTGTAAACCGACTCAATCTTGATTTGGGTGAGTCCGTTCATGGTACGACGTTACCCTTACCGGTCAGGTTACCGCCATCAGGGTTTCTGAAACGTATCCATATGGGACCAAGCCAATCAGATTGAGTTGGATTGGGTCAATCTGGTGATCCATGGTAAGCGCAAACCGATTCAATATTGATTTGGGTGAGTCCTTTCATGGTACGACGTTACCCTTACCGGTCGGGTTACTGCCATCAGGGTTTCTAAAACGTAACCATATGGGAACAAGCCAATCATATTAGATTGGATTGGGTCAATCTGGTTGATTCGTAAAAATTTTGAGGGTGGTTTCCCATGACAGAAGACATGCCTCTAAAAAAATTTTCCAAGGGCGCTGCCCTCGACCCGCCCGCTGACCGACGGCGTTGCCCCTTGGACCCCGCCAGGGGCACTGCCCCTCAGACCCCGGAGTCGTAGGGTTGCTTTTGTTTAACTCGTTTTTACAGAGAATTATGTGAAATAGTATGGCCTATGTGTATGTGATTCATGTAATTTCCACATGGCCCGCGTGCCGTGTCAAGCCATAAGGCTATTTAAATTGTATAACGACCTGCGTGTCGACTTGTGATGCTTCAAACCCTCATGTAAAATTCATTATCAAAAGTTGTAAGGTGTTGCATCCATAATGATGAAGACGATGGTATCAAGCAAGGTGGCTAGGTGAACAAATCAAGCAAGGTGGCAAGGTGAACAAACAAGCATGATGATGGAGATCTAAATGCTAAGGGTCATGCTATTTCATAGCTTATTTTGATTTTCTGTGGATGTGTGTTTAATCCTTGCTATTTTCTTTATGCTCATTGCATGTGATACCATGTTCTTAGTAGATATTGTTCATCCCTATAGTTAAAATTTTAAATCAAAATGTCCATCCAATTGTTGCACCTATCAAGAATTTAGATCGTTATTGATATGACTGCCAAAGTAGTATATCAATGGCTATCTTAATAGATGATAGGGATGTGTTGGACACATCACGCATAACAATGGTAGATTTAATCAAGCTATCAAAACGGTTTTGGGCTTGAGGACATAAGTTGTTGGGATTTGATTTCAGTAATGAAGGAACCTATACAAGACAATTGGTGTCTACGAAAACACACATGAGGCAGGTTTCTTAATTGGCACCGGAAAACGGGAAGTGCTCCTTCCCTCATGTGAGCCCTTGGGACAGGTTGACCTGGCCATGAGTCAAGTTGACGGAGGCATTCATTACATGTTTTCATACTCAACAAACAAGAGTTACATAAGATGTAATTAGCAAAGGTGTTGCTTACCTATGTCATTAAAATTTCTAGCAGTGATGCCAAAGCTCACTTGTGTTTGATGAATATGGATCTTGAATACTCACTATGTGTCTATAAAAGGGACATAAAATAGGAGTGTCTTTTAATAAAATATTTAATAAAATTTTTAGATAAACATAGTGCTTAGAATCTTTGCATGTTTTTGTTGTAATTCAATGGTACCTTCTCCTACTCCTGCTACACCTGGGTTTGCTTTGAGATCGGTTCTGGAAAGGGAAAAACTTAATGGAACTAATTTTGTTGATTGGTATCGCAACCTGAGAATTGTTCTCAAGCATGAAAAGAAAGACTATGTTCTAGAGAATCCAATTCCTGATGAACCAGCCGAAAATGCTCCTCGCAATTTGAAGGTTGAATACGAAAAACATGTTAATGCTTCAGAGAGTCACTGTCTCATGCTTGTCACAATGGACTCTGAGCTCCAAAAGCAATATGAGGACCAGGATGCTTACAATATGATTGTGGGCTTGAAGGGCATGTTTGGGAATCAAGCAAGAGCTGAGAGGTATGGTATCTCAAAGCTTTTATTTGCTTGTAAGTGGGGTCAAGGCATCCGGTCACCCTCATGTGATCAAGATGATTGGTTACATCGGGAGATTGGAAAAACTTGAGTTTCCCCTTAGCCTCGGTTTGACCACAGATGTTATTCTCCAATCTCTGCCACAGAGCTTTGAGCCATTCATTATGAATTTTCATATGAATAGCATGGAGAATAGCCTAACCGAGCTACATGGGATGCTCAAGGCTGCCGAGGAAAGTATTAAGAAAAAACCCAATCATGTGATGATGGTTCAGAAAACAACTGCATTCAAAAAGAGGAAGGCTAAGGCTGGGGGAACGGGAAAGAGCAAGGGCAAGGGCAAGGCTCAAGATGAGATCGCAAGCCTCAAAACTAAGCTTCAGAAGCTTAAAGTTGGCCCTCAACCTGATACCCAATGCTTCTATTGCAAGAAATCAGGACATTGGAAACGGAATTGCGAAAAGTACCTGGCAGATAAAAAGAATGGAAATGTGGTTTCCACTTCAGGTATTAATGTTATAGAAATTAATCTTACTACTTCTTCACTCAGCTCATGGGTATATGATACCGGTTCGGTTGCTCACATTTGCAATTCGATGCAGGGGCTGATAAAGAGTAGAGACTTGGCAAAAGGAGAAGTGCATCTTCGCGTAGGGAATAAAGCAAGAGTTGCTGGTCTTGCCGTTGGCACATACCCTTTGCATTTGCCTTTAGGATTAGTTTTAAAACTTAATAATTGTTATTTTGTTCCATCTTTGAGTAGAAACATTATTTCATCTTCTTGTTTGGAACATGAAGGTTATGATTTCAGAATAAAGAACTTTGTTTGTTCAATATTTTTTAATGATATGTATTATGGTCGTTGCCCCATGGTGGATGGATTGTACGTCCTTGAACTAGAAGAGAAACCTGTCTATAACATTAATGTAAAAAGGCATCGGCCTAATGATTTGAACCCTACCTTTTTATGGCATTGTCGCTTAGGTCATATAAATGAGAAGCGCATGAAGAAGCTCCATGGTGATGGACTTCTAACCTCATTTGATTTTGAATCATTTGAAACATGTGAATCTTATTTACTTGGCAAGATGACAAAAGGCCCTTTCACAGGTTTTAGTGAGAGAACGAGTGAGTTATTGGCCCTAGTACATACAGATGTATGTGGACCAATGAGCTCGACTGCTAGGGATGGGTTTCAGTACTTTGTAACTTTTACCGATGACTTTAATAGATATGGATATATCTGTTTAATGAGGCATAAATTTGAAACTTTTGAAAGGTTTAAAGAGTTTCAAAACGAAGTACAAAATCAACTTGGCAAATCAATAAAACACTTACGATCAGATCGTTGTGACGAATACTTTAGCTAAGAGTTTGGTGATCATCTAAAGCAATGTGGAATTGTTCCGTAACTTACTCCGCCAGGAACGCCTCAATGGAATGGCGTGTCCGAACGACGAAACCGAACTTTATTAGATATGGTTCGGTCAATGATGAGCCAAACATATCTGCCATTATCCTTCTGGGGTTTCGCTCTAGAGACAGCTATGTTCACTTTGAATAGGATCCCATCAAAATCCGCTGAGAAGACCCATGTTGTCATTTCTCAAGAATGGGGATGTGAGGCTTATGTAAAATGTTTCTTTCAAAAGAAATCAGTAGGAGTTATGTGTATCTTGATGAAGTTCGAGAATCACATGAATATGTTCAAGCTACCACTGAACCTTCACAAGATGTACAAAGTGTTGTACAATCTGTGAAAGAGACTCCAGCCCCACGTAGGTCGGGGAGGCCACGTCATGTACCTATAAGATATGAGAATGACATAATATTGTTGGACAATGATGAGCCCACGACTTATGAAGAAGCAATGATGGACCCAAACTCCGAAAAATGGCTTGAAGCCATGAGATCCGAAATTCAATCATCCATGACAATCAAGTTTGGAACTTGGTCGATTCTCCTGTTGGTGTAAAAACCATTGAATGCAAATGGATTTTCAAGAAGAAGATAGACGTAGATGGAAATGTTCAGATCTATAAGGCACGGTTGGTGGCAAAGGGTATCAAACAAGTTCAAGGAGTTGACTATGATGAAACCTTCTCACCGGTAGCCTTGCTCAAGTCTGTCCGGATCATTTTAGCTATTGCTGCATATTTCGATTATGAAATATGGCAGATGGATGTCAAAACAGCCTTCCTTAATGGGAATCTATCTGAGGATGTATACATGATACAACCTGAAGGTTTTGTTGATCCTAAATATGCTAAAACGATATGCAAGCTTCAAAGATCCATTTATGGGTTAAAGCAAGCATCTCAGAGTTGGAATATTCGTTTTGATGAAGTGGTCAAAGGTTTTGACTTTATCAAAAACGTAGAAGAGCCTTGTGTTTACAAGAAGGCTAGTGGGAGCGCACTTGTGTTTCTGATTTTGTATGTGGGTGACATATTATTGATCGGGAATGATATTCCTATTCTTGAAGATGTTAAGACTTCATTGAAAAGGAGTTTCTGAATGAAGGACTTGGGAGAAGCATGCTATATCTTGGGCATAAAAATCTAAGAGATAGATCAAAAAGGTTAATTGGATTAAGTCAGGAAATATACATTGACAAGATATTGAAAAGGTTCAATATGCATGAATCCAAGAGAGGTTTCATGACAATGTCACATGGCATCAGTCTCTGCAAGAATCAGTGTCCTTTGATATCTAATGAGCGAGACAGGATGAGCAAGATTCTATATGCTTCAGTTATTGGGTCTATTATGTATACCATGATATGTACACGCCCAGATATCTCATATGCTCTAAGTGTCACGAGCAGATACCAAGCAGATCCTGGTGATGGTCATTGGATAGCCGTAAAAACTATCCTGAAGTACTTGAGAAGGACTAAGGGGTATGTTCCTTGTTTTTGGAGGTGAGGAAGATCTGGTTGCAAAGGGTTACACCGATGCAAGCTTCCAAACTGACAAAGATGATTTTCGATCGCAATCCGAGTTTGTCTTTACACTAAATGGAGGAGCAGTAAGCTGGAAGAGTTCCAAGCAAAACATGGTGGCTGACTCTACGACAGAAGCAGAGTACATTGCAGCTTCGGAGGCCGCAAAAAAGCTGTGTGGATTAATTAAGAAGTTTATCACAAAGCTTGGTGTGGTCGCTAGTGCCTCTAGTCCAATGGACATCTATTGTGATAATAGTGGTGCCATTGCACAAGCAAAAGAGCCTACATCACATCAGAAATCTAAACACATACTCCGGCGCTTTCACCTTATTCGCGAGATTGTGGACAGAGGTGACGTGAGAATATGCAAAGTACATACGGAAGCCAATGTGGCCGATCCGTTGACAAAGCCACTGCCACAGCCTAAGCATGAGGCGCACACGAGGTCTATTGGTATTAGATACTTAATAGATTGACTCAAGTGCAAGTGGGAGATTATTAGTGTTATGCCATTAAGGCAATCATTTAGATGATTGTAACATGACTATGTTTATGAATAATAATATGATTATTGGTCCAATGAATGTATATCACTGTATTGATTAACAAGTATGTGACTTGCTTATGAATCTTTTTACTTATTGATGTAATTCGATAAATATCTCTGATCGGATATCATCGTATAGGACAACAATGAAAAAGATCAGCACATGTAGTGATCGATTATCATGCTTCATAGATCATGGGATATGAGATATCATCTATACATTGTGGACGCATGTTGAAGAACATGAGTTAGATAGACCCACAATGGGATACTGTGAGAATGTTTCATTCTTATGTGTCATCAGTGTATCTCATACATAGTAGATGTATGATCCTTAGACCTGAGATTGTCATATTCTCTACATGTGTAATAGTTTTCCTTGGGGCTATCAAACACTACTTCCTAACCGGATAGTTATAAAGGTAGCTTTCATGTTTACTATAAAACGTGCAGAGCGAAGTGAGCAGTCAAGATGGAATTTGCCACTCCAATGAAACGGAGATATATGATAAGGCAACTCGTGTGATATGATTAAGAAAGTGCATGGCCATGCCGTGATTGAGGAGTCAATCACAACTTATTAATATATCACGGATACGAGAGATGGATTGAATCATCAAAGGATGACATGCTTCTCGCCTTGAGTTCAATCTTCATATACTTGGCAAAGGAATTATTACATGAGTACTTTTGATAGGTTCTGTCCGATTTGATCATAATATGTTTAGTAGTTGCCATACTTTGCAAGGAGCCGCTACCAACTATTGGATTGAAAAGGAGTTTTTCGAATCCATGTCCAAACGTACGTGAACCTGCAGGGTCACACACTTAATGGGCTGGGACGCATTAATTTGGATTGGATCCGTAATTAATGGACCTCGTGGGCTTAGCACGCTGATGGGCCCTGGTTTAGGGTTTCATCTCGTGGCTATATAAGGAGGGTGGAGGGTGGGCGTAGGGTGTGCTTTCCCACGGTTTAGAAGTGATTCACCCGAAACCCTAGCCTCCTCCTCTTGCTACCCCTGTCGAGCGACTTGGTGCTTGCACACCGACGCACAGCGTTCTATCCCAGGACGTGTGGACAACTTATGTGACACTGCTGCGACTGCGGCGTGGGAGGATGATCCACGGCGAGGCGAGGACGATCCACTCCATCGACGTAATGACTGCGGCGAGGACGATCCATTAGATCGACGCGCGAAGGATTCCGCAACTAGTGGTAATCTAATATGTGATCCCCTTCTTGCGAGTAGCTTTCTGGTTATGCGGTAGATTTTTCTTTGTGCTAGTGTAGCATACCGCGTTCCTCTTCAGCAGGTACTTTCGATATGGTCGAGCTCGGGAACACTTCAAGCTTTTAATGCTTTTTCTCCAAATTGACTTGATGACGCTTGGAACACTCGGGCTTCTCCGCCTTGAGGGGATGAAGGGGGGCCTAGAAGCGCTCGGGCCTCGCGAGCAGAGAAGTCGGGCTAACGGTTAGCGGACATTGAAAAGACGCGTCCACATAGGGATTTCGAATCCGTCTGAGTCGGTGTTAAAAATATCACACGATGTGTCCCAATTGGCAGTGTAGGCTCCATTCCAACGAGAAAAAGTCATATACTGAATCTTTGTGCCAAACACACCGATTGGACATCATATGCGCCCTAACTCATATCGGTATGCTTTTCGAATCCGTTCGAGTCAGTGTTAAAAATATCGCACGACGTGTGAGAATTGGCAGTGTGGACTCCATTCGTGCGAAAAAAGTCATAGAGTGGGACTGAGTGTCAAACAAGCCGAATGGACTTCATACGCCCTAACACATATCGGTATGCGTTTCTAATTCGTTCGAGTCGGTGTTAAAAATACCACACGACGTGTCCCAATTGGCAGTGTGGACTCCATTCGTGCAAAAAAAGTCACAGAGTGAAACTGAGTGACAAACACCCCGAATGGACTTCATATGCGCCCTAACACATATCAGTATGCTTTTTGAATCCGTCCGTATCGATGTTAAAAATACCGCCCGACGTGTGAGAATTGACAGCGTGGATTCCATTCATGCGAAAAAAAGTCATAAAGTGAAACTGAGTGCCAAACACCACGAATAGACTTCATATGCGCCCTGACTCATATCGTTATGCATTTCGAATCTGTCCAAGTCGATGTTAAGAATACAGCACGACGTGTGAGAGTTGGCAGTGTAGACTCCATTCGTGCGAAAAAAGTCACAGTGTGAAACTGAGTGACAAACACCCCGAATGGACTTCATAAGTACCCAAACTCGTATCGGTATGCGTTTCAAATCCGTCCGAGTCGGTGTTAAAAATACCACACGACGTGTCCCAATTGGTAGTGTAGGCTCCATTCCAACGTGAAAAAGTCAAAGAGTGAATCTTTGTGCCAAACACCCCGATTGGACTTCATATGCGCCCTAACTCATATCGGCATGCGTTTCGAATCCGTTCGAGTCGGTGTTTGATGAGGACATCGTTTCTATTGACACAACCGCGCCTAGTCACTCATCTCATACACAACAATCTGAACCCATATTACAAGGACCAATTACTCGTGCTCGAGCACGTCGACTTAATTATCAGGTGAATATGTTCCTAAGTTTTGATACAAGAGATTCTCATAATGGAATGCTATTTAATCCTTGTGATGATCTTATTGTCCTTAGGAACCAAGGAGAAGAACCTCAAAATGTCAAGCTTGAAACCAGATCGTCATGTGCACGAGTTCCTGTCGAATTCGGCCTTCCTTACAGCATCAACTTAAAACGGCCATAACTTTTGATCCAAAAGGGTGTTCGGGGCACATGAGTACTTTATTGAAAGCTTTCGTCGCCCTCTTTCCAATGGATCCAGTCTCACCTTCAAATTCCTTCTGAGCTGTCCGAAAACTGCAAAACAACTCACATCACTTTTCCAGTACGAGTCAGAGTGGGCCTTGGGCCTTGTAATCGAGTAGTTTTTGGTCTCCCTAGGGTTTGGACAACCTCCTGCTCCTCATATCTCATAAATTGCCAACTGCACCCTCCTCTAGGGTTCGGGTTTTGTTTGATTAGTTTAGCCAAATGCAAACTTTGTTTCTTTAAGTTATACTGGACAGCCACCTTGTCAAGATCCTCAATAGAACCCCACCTTGATTTTGCCTTCAATTCTTATTTGATGGGGACGGCGATCCCGATCTTTTGGTGAGATGATGATGATACGTCGATTTGGAGGTGGATGGAAAGGACATGCTTCTGGATTAAGCCCTCCAGAAGTCGTAGACGAAGTAGCGGCCGAAACAGCGATGGTCGGGGACGAAGTAGCGGTCGTAGAAGAAGAAGGTGCAGCGGTTGTATCCTTGGTTGGGATGTCCTCATCATCCTCTCCTTCTTGAATTGGAGTCGTCCTCGGCTCTATCTCATTATCCTTCAAAGTATTAGTAATAACAGAAGACAATGCAACAGAGAATGTCAATGGTTCTATACTATCCATGTTATCTTGTGAGAAAACTTTTGCAGCCAACAATACCTTAACCCTTCAACTTAAGATCAGGTTTTTGAGCAACTGGTGTAGTTGAATGGGTTGATTTACTAGCTACACTTTTAATTCCACTCTCTTCTTTTTCTCTTTGAGCTCTTTTAACATCAATGTTTCTTAGTTCTGTAGGGCTCATGGGTTTCAAAATAATTTTATTTTCCTTATACAAGAAACTATACTCATTGGTCCTACCATGATGTGTAGCATCCATATCATAGATCCACGGTCTACCCAATAAAAGAGAGCAAGCATCCATGGGTACAACATCACAAACAACATTATCATGATAAGAACCGATCGAGAATGTACTTGAACGGTTTTTGTTACCTGAACCTTACCAGTGTAATTGAGCCATTCAATTTCATACTGTTGAGGAAGTGGATTTGTGGTCAAGCCAAGCTTCTCGACCATGTCTACACTCGTAAAATTGTTGCAGCTACCTCCATCAACAACGACATGCACAGCGCGCTCATTCACCACACACCTTGTCTGAAAGATATTATGGCGTTGATTTTGTTCATCGCGTGCAGGCTGTGCACTAAGTACACGTGCGACAACAAGAGTCGGATATTTATCGGATGCTGTCGAAGTGATAATCTCTTCTGCTAGCTCTGCAGTATTAGTGGCAACAAGAGCATATTCAATTTCATCAATGTCACTGTCACTAGTGTACTCACCATTTTCTCTGATTATTAGAGCACGTTGATTAGGACAGTCTCGCATCACGTGCCCCATTCCTTTGCATCGAAAACATTGTGTTTCCCGCGTTCGACCGGTGGAGGCAACTGAGGAAGCACTCTTGGCGGGTGCTTGAAGTGTGACTGACTTGTTTGCCTCCGGAGTGTGTGATGACGTCGAAGTAGTTGGAACAGCGGGTGTAGGTACACGTCCAGGTATGGAAGATGATGCCTTGGTATGGATCTGGACTGACTTGGACGTGGAAGAGCCTCCAATATTACCTCGCGTTGTCGATCGTCGACCTTGCACTTCCCTTTCTGCTTTGAAAGTAAGATGGTACAAACGAGTGATAGAATTGTATTCTTTATAGTCAAGTATATCCTGTATCTCTCGGTTAAGCCCACCCAAGAACCTAGCCATTTTTGCATCTTCACCCTCTTCTAACCCACAACGCAACATGCCAATTTGCAATGCCTGATAATATTCCTCAACCGTTTTATCACCTTGATTAAAGCGCTGCATTTTATTCAATAAATCATGAGCATAGTATGTAGGAACAAATCTAGCCCTCATGACACGCTTCAACCCATCCCAAGTTGTAGGTACATCACGGTTGGCTCTACAAAGTTCTTTCCACCAAATAGATGCAAAACCAGTAAATTCACTAGTGGCAGCGTGCACCCTTCTACGCTCAGAGAAGTCATAGCAAGAGAATTTTTGATCTACCACCAACTCCCAATCTAGATAGACATCAGGATTATAAGCACCATCAAAAGGAAGCATAGTAAATTTAATTTTTTCCATAGAATCATCACGTTCTTCCCTTTGGTCATGTTGATTTCTAGCCATACCTTGCCTGTTATTGCGGAGTCGACGATGAGGTTGGTCGTTGTTCCAATTTACCCTGTAGTCGTCCTCGGTATCGGCAGCGTAGTTGTTCTCCTCTTGAGCCACCCAGTTTAAAGTAACAAGGACAACCGGTGGAGCACCGCGTTGGCCCAAAGCATGACCAGTGGCACCATTGTTGGGGGCAGCACCTTGAAGAAGTTGTGCTAGCTGTGCTTGAAGCTCAGTGAGGGGTGCCAATTGCGCCTGAATTGCATCAAGAGTGTCACGAGTTCGCATCTCATGCTGATGGTGCATCCTCTCGAAATGAGTGACCCAACGCCGTTCTTTTGGCGTGAGGCGGTCCTCATGTTCACTCCCACTGCCGACGTTACTCCCACGATTGCTTGGACTACCTGCCATAGTTAGTAGAAACAAAGAAAATTCACACAGATTTGAAAGCTCCTATAAACTACTAGGTCGTATGAAGTGGTAAGCCTCACACACGCTCACGCTTCTACCAAGTTCTTACATGTTCTCGATGTGGCAAGCGATTGCAATGTCCGGAACCTGTGTGGTTAGAAGATGGTGGAGCTTGGACATGCAATAATATGTAGCAAAGGAGGAACTAGTACCACTAAACCAAAGTAAGCTGAAAAGTCGTTCAAAATCAGTACAATGCTGGTCCTAGGCTAGACCGTACTAGAGACGCGAGCCTAATCACCAACAGTAAAAATTTAAGCCAAAATGGAGCCAGCAGAATGTTTTCGAACTTCCGGGGGCGTTTTGAGGCCCTAAACGATGTAGCTTTGATGAGGACATCACTATGTCGGATACACCCATGACCTCACCTCCACCACCTCCTATGCAAGGTCCTATCACAAGGGCACGCGCACGGCAGCTAAATCAACAGGTGAACTCGTTTCTCGGGTGGCATAATTATATTTCAGAGGATAGACCACTACAAAATGGAGTCATCAGAATTTGTTCGAACTTCTGGGAGCGTTTTGAGGCCCTAAACGATGTAGCTTTGATGAGGACATCACCATGTCGGATACACCCATGACCTCACCTCCACCACCTCCTATGCAAGGTCCTATCGCAAGGGCACGCGCACGGCAGCTAAATCAACAGGTGAACTCGTTTCTCGGGTGGCATAATTATATTTCAGAGGATAGACCACTGCATAATAATGTGATTCCTCCCCTTGTTGCATTTGAGTCGTCCTCGACTCAAGCTCATCGTTCTCTCCAAAATATAGCTTCAAATCTGAAATGTTAAAAGTGGGACTAACCCCAAAATCTGCAGGTAACTCAAGTTTATAAGCATTATCATTAATTCGTTCAAGCACTTTGAAAGGACCATCAGCTCTTGGCATTAATTTTAGACTTTCACAAGTTAGGAAATCTTTCTTTTCGCAAATGCAACCAAACAAGATCACCAGGTTCAAATGTCAATTCCTTTCTACCATGGTTACCAGCAACCCTATATTTCTCAGTCATGCGCTCTATATTTTCTTTTGTGGTCTTATGCAATTTAAGAATAAATTCAGCACATCTCTTTGCATCAAAGTTTACTTTCTCCGAAGATGGCAAAAGCAATAGATCAATTGGAGCACGAGGGTTAAAGCCATACACAACCTGAAATGGAGTCATTTTTGTGGTAGAGTGCAATGTACGATTATAAGCAAACTCCACATGAGGTAGGCACTCTTCCCATATCTTTAAATTCTTCTTTAGAACAGCCCTCAACATGGCTGACAAGGTTCGATTCACCACTTCAGTTTGGCCATCGGTTTGAGGGTGACATGTGGTATAGAACACTAGCTTTGTCCCTAATTTGCTCTATAAAGTTCTCCAAAAATGGCTCAAGAACTTGGCATCACGATCTGAAACAATAGTACAAGGCATACCATGCAAGCGAACAATTTCTTTGAAGAATAAATCAGCAATATGAGTGGCATCATCGCTCTTGTGGCATGGAATGAAATGTGCCATTTTAGAGAATCGGTCCACAACAACAAAAATATTATCCCTCCCCTTCTTTGTTCTAGGCAATCCTAAGACAAAGTCCATAGATATATATTCCCAAGGAAAACTAGGAACAGGAAGCGGCATGTACAAACCATGTGGGTTTAGATGAGACTTAGCTTTTTGGCATGTAGTGCAGCGTGCAACAAAGCGATTGACATCACGTCTCAACTTTGGCCAAAATAAATGTTCAGCCAGTACATCCTCCGTCTTTTTAGCTCCAAAGTGTCCCATCAATCTTCCTCCATGTGCCTCCTGTATCAACAAAAGACGAACGGAGCTAGCTGGGATGCATAGCTTGTTAGCTCTAAACAAGAATCCATCATTGTTAACAAATTTCTGCCAACTTTTTCCATTTGTACAATTCAGTAGGAGTTCTTTGAAATCATTATCCTGAGCATAGAGATCTTTTATGCTTTGCAAGCCAAAAATTCTACAATCAAGTTGAGACATCATTGCATATCTTCTAGACAATGCATCAGCAATCACATTATCCTTCCCTTTCTTCTGTTTGATGACATAAGGAAATGATTCAATAAATTCTACCCATTTAGCTTGTCTACGGTTCAGTTTGCTTTGACTATGAATATGCTTAAGTGCCTCATGATCAGAATGTATGACAAATTCTTTGGGCCATAAATAATGTTGCCACGTCTCTAAAGATCGAACAAGAGCATACAATTCTTTATCATATGTGGAATAATTTAGAATAGGCCCACATAATTTTTCACTAAAATAAGCGACAGGTTTACCTTCTTGTATCAATACACCACCAATTCCAATACCACTTCCATCACATTTAAGTTCAAAGGTCTTACCAAAATCTGGAAGATGGAGTAATGGTGCATTTGTGAGCTTTTCTTTTAAAAGATTGAAGGCAGCTTCTTGTGCTTGCCCCCAATGGAAGGGAACACCTTTCTTTGTCAATTCATTCAATGGTGCAGCGATGGTGCTGAAATCTTCACAAAACGTCGATAGAATCCAGCAAGTCCATGAAAGCTCCGCACTTGTGTGACCGTGTTAGGAGTTGGCCAACTCTTGATTGCTTCAATCTTGGCTTCATCAACCTCAATTCCCTGTGGTGTCACAACATAGCCCAGAAACGAGACTCGATCGGTGCAAAAGGAGCACTTCTCAAGGTTGTCAAACAAATGTGCATCTCTCAAAGCATTAAAAACATCACGTAAGTGTTCAATATGTTCAAAAAGAGACTTGCTATAGATCAAAACGTCATCAAAGTAGACCACCACAAATTTTCCAATAAAAGCACGTAAAACTTCATTCATCAATCGCATAAACGTGCTAGGTGCATTAGTCAAACCGAAAGGCATAACTAACTACTCATACAAGCCAAATTTAGTTTTGAATGCTGTTTTCCATTCATCCCCATGTTTCATTCTAATCTGGTGGTATCCACTTCTCAAGTCAACTTTCGAGAACATAAGAGAGCCACTCAGTTCGTCTAGCATAACATCCAACCTAGGAATAGGGTGACGATACCTAATAGTTATATTATTGATAGCTCTACAATCTACACACATTCGCCATGATCCATCTTTCTTAGGTACTAAAAGCACAGGACCAGCACAAGGACTAAGGCTTTCACGAACGTACCCCTTGTCGAGCAAGTCTTGCACTTGACGTTGTATCTCCTTAGCCTCCTCTGGATTGGTCCTATATGCTGCTCGGTTTGGTAATGTTGTACCTGGAATCAAGTCAATTTGATGTTCAATTCCCCTCAAAGGTGGCAGTCCCGGGGGTATCTCATTCGAAAACACATCTTCATATTCCTGCAAAAGGTTAGCAATAGCAGGAGGCAAAGAAGCAGGCATATTCTCCAATGAAAACAAAGTCTCTTTGCAAATCATCAAAGCATAGCATTCAGCATTGCATTCTTTTATGTCAATTAAATCAGATTTTGTAGCTAGCATGACAGCACCCTTTAACTTGATTTCAGCTTTCTTAGAATTGGATTCTATTTTCTTTGGTTGTGCTAACTCTTTTGTTCTATCTTGATTTTCAATTTTAGCATTCTCCTTCTCTTTTTCAGCTTTCTCTAAGTCATCTTTCAGAATTGCAGCGGGGGACATGGGAAGCAAAACAATTTTCTTTCCTTTATGCATGAAAGTGTATTGGTTAGTTCTACCATGATGGGAAGCATCTTTATCATATTGCCAAGGTCTACCTAACAGCAAAGAGCATGCTTGCATAGGTACAACATCGCAATCAGCATGATCATGATAAGAACCGAGAGAAAAGTGCAATCTCACCATTCTTGTTACCTTTAATTTTCCACTTGAGTTGAACCATTGAATGTGGTAGGGATGTGGATGATGTGTTGTGGTCAAGCCAAGCTTCTCAACCATCTCCATGCTTGCAAGATTATTGCAACTCCCTCCATCAATAATAACTCGCACTGAACGCTTATTGATGAAAAATTTTGTTTGGAACAAGTTATGGCGTTGATTTTGTTCAGCACTCTCTATTTGCACACTAAGGACACGTTCACAATGATGCTCATATATCTTTCTAAAATTTCAGCACCCAAATGCTCCTCCTCATGTTCACCCCCTTGATCTTCACCTGCGAGGTCAGTAACAACTAAAGCAAAATCTTCTTCAACATCACTAGCAGAAGTGTACTCACCATCTTCTCGAACAATTAAAGCACGCTGACTTGGACAATCACGCATCATGTGTTCAAATCCTTTGCATCGATGGCATTGCACGTCACGTGTACGACCTGTGGATGCAATTGAGGAAGAACTCTTTGTGGGAGCTTGTACCGTGGCTGTTTTCGTGTCGGAGACGTGTGATGGAGTGGAAGTAGAGGCAGCAGGGCGCCCACGGTTGGAGGGTGGAAGTGCTCGTCCTGAAGTGGTGAATGGAGGCTTTACTTGCACTTGGCTTGGTCGTGACGAAGAAGAGCCTCCAAAGTTTCCTCTCAACTTGGAATGTCGTCCCTGTACTTCCCTTTCAGCTTTGCAAGCAAGATGAAACAAACGAGTGATAGAGTTGTATTCTTTATAATCAAGTATATCCTGAATTTCACGATTAAGTCCACCTAAAAATCTAGCCATCTTAGCATCCTCATTCTCTTCCAATCCACATCTCAATACTGCAATTTGTATTTCTTGATAGTACTCTTCTACAGTTTTAACTCCTTGGTTCAAACGTTGTAATTTATTGAGCAAATCACGAGCATAATAAGAAGGAACAAATCTGGCCCTCATCATTCTTTTCAAAGCATTCCATGTTCTAGGTATGTTGTTATGATTTCTACATGTATCATTCCACCAAATGGAAGCAAAATCAGTAAATTCACTAGTAGCAGCCCTAACTCTTCTATTTTCAGGAAATTCATAGCAAGCAAATTTTTGTTCTACTGCTAATTCCCAATCAAGATAAGCATCCGGGGCATACTTTCCAGCAAATGGAGGCATTGTAAATTTAATCTTTCCTAATGGATCATCACGTACCTCCCGTTGTTCACGCTGATTTCTACCCATACCTTGTCGATTGTGTCGAAGGCGCCGATGATCATGATCATTGTGTGAGTTGAAACCATCATCGTCCTCTATATCAGCGGCGTAGTTGTTCTCTTCTTCTACCCCATTTGCCCAAGAGTGGTCAGCAAGCGGGGTTCGGTGTTCTGGTGCTCCATTTTGTCTTGGTTCATGATTGACCGGATTGGCAGCACGTGGTGTTGTCGTCCTTCAAGATGATCAACACGATCACGATGTGTTGCAAGGTTGTTGTTGATATCAGCCATAGCATTGTCATGATTCTCAGCATGCGTGTTGAGCAAGCGTGTAAAGTGTTGTATGATTCCTCTCGTGCAGGGTGTGAGAATTTCAGCTTGGTTTTCCTCAATGCTTCCATTGTCATCTGCCATGGTTAGTAATAAACAGGAAGACACACAAAGATATGTAGTTCCCTATCACTACTACTTGCTGAAATGATCAAGTGTCACTCTCTCTTGCATTTACCAAGCTCTTGCCAATTCTTACAAATGCAGCAAGGGGTGCAATCCGGTGGCTGGTTCGTGATAAACCGATCTCAAGTGTGAGTAAAGCGATTGCAAGACTTAGCACCTGTATGGTTAGTAGAAAGTGGAGCTTGGAAAGGCTTTATAATGTGTAGCAAAGGAAAACAATCAGCCAATTTCAGAATTTGCATAGAATTGAACAAGTGTTCGAAACTAGCAATTAACCTATGTTGCTGATCAAACAAAGATGGATATTAGGCTAAAACAAAAGATATGGCAGTGGATACAAGTGATAAACACAACAAAATTCAAGCATATGCAATTTGCAACATGGGAGCACAAGATGGATCCAACTTTGTATTTTGCTGATTTCTGTCCACCAGACAGTAGGTCGGTATTTTGGCCGTATCTTTTAGTCAGGTACCTTTTTTTCAATGATTTTATTTTGGTTTTCTTCCTGACGGCTTTTGCAACAACTTTTCTTTTGGACGAACTTTCTGAAATTCAACCGAGAATTTTGGACGAATTTTACAATTGCACACAAATGCAGATTTCAGGACAGCAATTAGGTCTTATTGAAACGTGCACAGATTTTTTGTGCTTTCAAGTATGGATGTGAAAATTGGCATCAACATAGAATACTAAGTCACGGATCTAGTCCTTTTGGTTTTACTCAAAAAAGATAAGGGAATTGAGTTTTATGGCGTTTTTGGTGGAGGCTGCAGAAAGGTGATCTTTCAGGCCGAGATGGGTTTTTTTGTTTTTGGGTTTTAGGGATGGATTTTGATGTGGGGAGATGGACAAGAAGATGAACAGCAACAAGACAATACTAGAACGGACGCAAACTCAATTTAGCAAAAACAAAATTAACCAATTGAAAGTCACAATGGGGTTTGGAAAGCGGACAAACAAACTTTTTGTGGGGCAAATTTTCTGGACTCTAGGAATAACACAATCAAACAACTAAACAAGATACAAGAACTCACCGGTCAACCGTTGCTCCGATACCAAATGATGCGCACAAGACGGCCCGATCTTCCGGTGAGGGGATAACTTCGATTTGGCAGAGGATGACTTTGACGATCCAGCTACGAACCACACAAGGATTAGCGCCTGCAATCGCTAAACCACACTCCTCGTCGTTATCAACCGTGCCAAGAACACGGATGACCTGACCACGAAGGTCTATTCTTGCGAGCAATCGAAGAACTAGCAAGAACAAGGATGAAGCACACACTCAAGTTGAGGTTTCGAAACTTGTTTACTGCTGCTCTAGCCGAGTCAGGAGAACAAGGATAAAGTTCCACACATGGGTAACTATTCTCAAATCAAAACCTAAGGAGATAGATAGGGGGTTTGTCCAATATATGATGCGCACAAGACGGCCCGATCTTCCGGTGAGGGGATAACATCGATTTGGCGGAGGATGACTTTGACGATCCGGCTACGAACCACACAAGGATAAGCGCCTGCAATCGCTAAACCACACTCCTCGTCGTTATCAACCGTGCAAAGAACACGGATGACCTGACCACGAAGGTCTATTCTTGCAAGCAATCGAAGAACTAGCAAGAACAAGGATGAAGTACACACTCAAGTTGAGGTTTCGAAACTTGTTTACTGCTGCTCTAGCCGAGTCAGGAGAACAAGGATAAAGTTCCACACATGGGTAACTATTCTCAAATCAAAACCTAAGGAGATAGATAGGGGCTTGTCCAATATATATAGCCAAGGATGGCTGCTAGGAGTTGGTCTCACGCCACTTTAATTACATGGGAACTCTGCCCAAAATTATGGTGGCACAGCACCCTAAAAGACAGAGACCGTCGCACTATTTTGACTGCTGTGGCCAGCTCGAGAGGAATATGATGATGAGGCCAGATCCGTTGGAAAGAGCACGAATTTATCTTTTAATCAAGTACTCACTCATCCCGAACGGACTCCGTATGCAATAGTTATGGCCAGTAGAAGGTGGACTGCTCCTGGGTGGACGTTTTGGCTTCCTTCTCGGGAATAACTTGTACTATAGCTTGTAGTGATGAGGAATGACGTCCTTGCAGCTCTAAGCCATGATTCCTAAGCACAAGCACATTATTATGCAGTGGTATATCCTCAAAAATATAATTATACCACCCGAGAAACGAGTTCACCTGTTGATTTAGCTGCTGTGCGCGTGCCCTTGTGATAGGACCTTGCATAGGAGGTGTTGGTGGTGAGGTCATGGGTGTATCCGACATAGTGATGTCCTCATCATCCTCCCCTTCTTGCATTTGAGTCGTCCTCGACTCAAGCTCATTGTTCTCTCCAAAATATGGCTTCAAATCTGAAATGTTAAAAGTGGGACTAACCCCAAAATCTGCAGGTAACTCAAGTTTATAAGCATTATCATTAATTCGTTCAAGCACTTTGAAAGAACCATCAGCTCTTGGCATTAATTTAGACTTTCGCAAGTTAGGAAATCTTTCTTTTCGCAAATGCAACCAAACAAGATCACCAGGTTCAAATGTCAATTCCTTTCTACCATGGTTACCAGTAACCCTATATTTCTCAGTCATGCGCTCTATATTTTCTTTTGTGGTCTTATGCAATTTAAGAACAAATTCAGCACGTCTCTTTGCATCAAAGTTTACCTTCTCCGAAGATGGTAAAAGCAATAGGTCAATTGGAACACGAGGGTTAAAGCCATACACAACCTGAAATGGAGTCATTTTTGTCGTAGAGTGCAATGTACGATTATAGGCAAACTCCACATGAGGTAGGCATTCTTCCCATATCTTCAAATTCTTCTTTAGAACAGCCCTCCACATGGTTGACAAGGTTTGATTCACCACTTCAGTTTGGCCATCGGTTTGGGGGTGACATGTGGTAGAGAACACTAGCTTTGTCCCTAATTTGCTCCGTAAAATTCTCCAAAAATGGCTCAAGAACTTGGCATCACGATCTGAAACAATAGTACAAGGCATACCATGCAAACGAACAATTTCTTTGAAGAATAAATCAGCAATATGAGTGGCATCATCGCTCTTGTGGCATGGAATGAAATGTGCCATTTTAGAGAATCGGTCCACAAAAACAAAAATACTATCCCTTCCCTTCTTTGTTCTAGGCAATCCTAAAACAAAGTCCATATATATATCTTCCCAAGGAACACTAGGAACAGGGAGCGGCATGTACAAACCATGTGGGTTTAGATGAGACTTAGCTTTTTGGCATGTAGTGCAGCGTGCAACAAAGCAACTGACATCACGTCTCAGCTTTGGCCAAAAGAAATGTTCAGTCAGTACATCCTCCGTCTTTTTAGCTCCAAAGTGTTCCATCAATCCTCCTCCATGCGCCTCGTGTAACAACAAAAGACGAACGGAGCTAGCTGGAATGCATAGCTTGTTAGCTCTAAACAAGAATCCATCATTGTTAACAAATTTGTGCCAACTTTTTCCATTTTTACAATTTAGCAAGACTTCTTTGAAATCATTATCCTGAGCATAGAGATCTTTTATGGTTTCCAAGCCAAAAATTCTATAATCAAGTTGAGACATCATTGCATATCTTCTAGACAATGCATCAGCAATCACATTATCCTTCCCTTTCTTGTATTTGATGACATAAGGAAATGATTCAATGAATTCTACCCACTTAGCATGTCTACGGTTAAGTTTGCTTTGACTACGAATATGCTTAAGTGCCTGATGATCAGAATGTATGACAAATTCTTTAGACCATAAGTAATGTTGCCACGTTTCTAAAGATCGCACAAGAGCATACAATTCTTTATCATACGTAGAATAATTCAGAACAGGCCCACTTAATTTTTCACTGAAATAAGCAACAGGTTTACCTTCTTGTATCAATACACCACCAATTCCAATACCGCTTGCATCACATTCAAGTACAAAGGTCTTACCAAAATCTGGAAGTTGAAGTAATGGTGCATTTGTGAGCTTTTCTTTTAAAAGATTAAAGGCAGCTTCTTGCGCTTGCCCCCAATGGAAGGAAACACCTTTCTTTGTCAATTCATTCAATGGTGCAGCGATGGTGCTGAAATCCTTCACAAAGCGTCGATAGAATCCAGCAAGTCCGTGAAAGCTCCGCATTTGTGTGACCGTGCTTGGAGTCGGCCAATAGGAAACTCCGAATCTGCGTGACAGTGGTCGGAGTAGGCCAGCTCTGAATTGCGTCAATCTTGGCATGATCCACCTCAACACCTTGAGCTGTGACAACATAACCAAGAAAAGAAACACAGTTTGTGCAAAAGTTGCACTTGTCCAGATTTCCAAACAAACGAGCATTACATAAAGCATCAAGAACAGCACGCAAATGATCAAGATGATCCTCCAATGATTTGCTATAAATCAAGATATCATCAAAATAGACAACCACAAATTTGCCTATGAAAGCACGCAGAACTTCGTTCATAAGTCTCATGAATGTGCTAGGTGCATTTGTTAACCCAAAAGGCATAACTAACTATTCGTACAAACCAATCTTTGTTTTGAAAGCTGTTTTCCATTCATCCCCCAACTTCATACGAATCTGATGATACCCACTACGCAAATCAATCTTAGAGAAAAGGATTGCACCACTTAATTCATCAAGCATATCATCTAATCGAGGAATGGGGTGGCGATATCTGATTGTAATGTTGTTAATGGCGCGACAGTCAACACACATACGCCATGAACCATCTTTCTTAGGCACAAGAAGAACAGGAACAGCACATGGGCTGAGAGATTCACGAACATACCCCTTATCAAGCAATTCTTGTACTTGGCGCTGAATTTCTTTTGTCTCCTCCGGGTTGGTGCGATATGCAGCACAGTTTGGTAGTGAAGCACCCGGAATAAGGTCAATCTGGTGCTCAATACATCCTTTGGGAAAACGTCGGAGTACTCCTGCAAAAGGTTAGTGACCGAAGGAGGCATATCATCCGAAGAAAACAGAACTGGAGTGCACATAAAAGCATAGCCATCCAATGAATTATCAGCCAACTCATCCAAATCAACTTTAGTAGCCAGCAAAACAGGACCCTTTAATTTAATTTCATTTGGTGTTGTATGAGAGTGTGAGTGTTGTTGCTGAAACTCTTTTTGTAACACCTGATCTGCAGTAGGAGGATGTGCTTGAGTTTTCTCGCTATTGGTTCTAGCAAGTTCATCTTTCATAATTTGTTCTGGGGTCATGGGATGCAACACAATTTTCTTGCCCTTGAAGAAGAGGGAATATTGATTAGTGCGACCAGTGTGCACACAATCAGTATCGTATTGCCATGGTCGACCTAGTAATATAGAGCATGCTTGCATGGGCACAACATCACAATCGACATAGTCATTGTATGAACCCATAGCAAATGTTACGCGAACTGAACGTGTGACTTTCAGCTTACCACTTTGGTTTAACCATTGGATGTGGTAGGGGTGAGGGTGTGGACGAGTTGGTAGAGCTAGCTTTTCCACCATATCGGTACTCGCCAAATTGTTACAGCTGCCACCATCTATGATGATGCGAACAGCACGCTGCTTCACCACTCCTTTGGTCTGAAACAAATTATGGCGTTGATTTTTGTCTGTTGTGGCTATTTGAGTACTTAGCACACGCTGTACAACAATACTCAAAAACATATCCGAAGCATCGGCAGCAACATGTACTTCTTGATCCTCATGTCCTGCAGTGTTAGTTGCAAGCATGGCATATGTTTCATCATCAAAATCACTTGCTGAGTCATACTCACCATTGTCAAGCAGCAGCAGGACTCTCTTGTTGGGGTAATCGCGTATCACATGTCCATATCCCTTGCAACGGTGGCATTGGATATCTCTAGTATATCCAGATGAAACAACCGAAGTACTCGATGTTGTCCCATGATGAGCAGCCTTTGGTGTTGCAGAAGCTTGTAGTGTTGGAGGGGACACCAACACAGGTTGCTTATTATTTGTGGAAGATGGTGTAGCCAGGTTGGAAATTGGTGTGGTTGCTGAGCTAGGCTTCCAAGAGCTTGGCGACCTGCAGAAAATGTAGTTCGGCTCCTTGTTTGACGTCCTTGCACTTCACGTTCAGCTTTACATGCAAGATGAAACAATCGAGTAATATTATTGTACTCCTTATAATCAAATAACATCCTGAATTTCACGGTTTAGACCCCCCAGAAACCGTGCCATAGCTGCATCATTATTTTCAACTAAACCACAACGCAACATACCAATCTGCAATTCCTGAAAATATTCTTCCACAGATTTTGAACCTTGGTATAGGCGTTGTAGTTTGTTAAGCATGTCACGAGCATAGTATGATGGAACAAATCTGTGTCACATGAGCAATTTTAAAGCAGCCCAGGATGTGGGTATGTTATTAGGGTGGATAGTGCAATGTTCTCGCCACCATAGAGATGCAAAATCTGTAAACTCACTAGTAGCAGTCTTAACCTAATTATTTATAGGCAAATCATGGCATGCAAACTTTTGATCAACAGCTAGCTCCCAGTCAAGATAAGCATCAGGATTATATTTACCATTGAATGCAGGTATAGTGAATTTAATCTTAGCAAAAGAATCATCCTGATTACGTACCTCGCGTCGGTGCTGTTGCTGATTTCGCCCTCGCTGATTTGCAGGCCGCCATCGATGATCCCGTGCATTGTTGTTATGGGGAAGTTCATCATGCTCAGTATCGCCGGAGTAATCAGCATCATCATGGTCATCAACCTCGCTGTGGACAGGTTGATTCTGTACAACATTAGCAACTTGTTGGGACAGAGCTTGAAGTTGTGTCATGATGTTAGTCAAAGTGTCGTTGGTGGTGGTCTGGGCAGTCTTCATCTCCATGAGTGTCGCACTTGTTGCAATTTGGGTGCTCTCAAGCTGTCCCAAACTCTCATTGGTTGTGCGAATATCATCGTCAAGTCCTTCTACCTGCAATCGCACTTGTCGCTCGAAATGTTGTATAACGCCCTGTGTTCGAGGAGAATGCACCGTCCTCTTGGCATTTTCATCTGAAGAGCCTGTCATTGTGAAAACAAAACAGGGGAAAAAAAACACAAGTGTGTCCTACAACTAATAGGATGTGGTTCTGTTCAGATCACAACTCTAAAACCGTTATCAAGATCTTACCTGCCCTTACCATGCAAACAGGGGTGATCTGCAACCAGTGGTATAACCGGTGAAGATTGGATGGAGCGATTGCCAGGCGACACAAACCGATTCGTTGTAGAAATCTGTGTGGCTGTAGGAAGTTGTACTTTGTAGCAAGGACAGGCACAATCAAATCAGTAAATGCAAGTTGAATAAATGTTCAAAACATGCCCACAAGTTGCTGATCTAAACAAGGTGAGAAACGTTTCAATAGGGTTGCACGCAAAGACAAATGGGACCTGAGCAAGGAAGGAAGATCTCGCATCAATTACTAGGAGAGACGCTAGCGGGCTACTTGAAGCCGATGTTAGGGCACTGATTGTTCACAAGACGTGGAGCACACGTAAAAGAAATGAAATGCAATGTAAACAGCCCTTAGCTTAAGTAGAAAGCAACAGCTAGTCTCAAACGATGAAAGGATTTTTTTTTTGTGGTATGTGTGGGTATTCAAACTAAAAGTAGAACCTGGGTACAGGGTAGGAAGTGAAAGTGTCACTGCAAGTGAAAAAAAACGACCAGGGGTAAAAAGGTAAAAAGAAGATACTCTCTCTCTCTCTCTCTAAAGTATGGAAGCTCGAAAGTTTCCTGTCGAAATTTGGAGATTGGATCAGTAAAGCAGAGAAAGTTATGGAACAATCAGGACGCACTATATTTGTGATGTCTTTCCCTTTTTCCCTCCTGCTGTTGGATGCATGTAGGTGCGGCTTTTTTTTGTCTTTCCCTGTGTTTTTTTGTTTTGTTTTTGTGTTTGTTTTTTTTTTGCACCTTGCCTTTTACTGTGTATCATGCTGATCCTTGATTGCTCCAAATATGGAAGAACAGAAAGATAAGAAGGAAGCTATGCTGGCCGGAGGAGGCTTTCTTTTCAGCGAGCTACACAGGATATTTTGTGAAACCAAACTTTCTTTAATGACGAAATGAGTTGTGCGGTTCTGCTAGAAATGGAGTTGATGGCTGATGAAAAGGGTAAAACAAAATGGAAAAACGACCAGCAACATAGAACAATGATGAACACAAACTCAACAATGCAAATTACTGAAATAAAAGATGCAGTGGCACAACGGTCTTGGACAGAATGTTCTAACCCTATTGTGCTTCTTTTTTTTCGTTTTATGTGGACTATAGGAATGAAAAGTAACTATGAAGTATGGAGGAATCTCACCGAGCAACCTGAAATCTGATACCACTTGATAGGCTTGAAGTGCCCGATCTTTCGGTGAGAGGGTAACTATCGATTGGAGGAGGCGACCCTCGCGATCCGACTACGAACGAACAAGTCGCCTTAGCAATCGCGGATCCAACTCCAAATAGTTATTGACCTCGCTGGAACAGCAAGATCAACCTGAACCCGAGGTTCAAATCCTGCAAGCAATCGACGGGCAAGCAAGAACAAGATGTAGGCAAACCGAAATCACTTAAATTGGGGGTTCACAATGCTGTCTTACAGGTGGTCGCTGGACACAACTGAAGAACAAAGTTTGCACAATAGCTAAACTGAAACAAAAGAAAACCCACCCCACAAAGGGAGGTTCGGCCTAGGCAAAATAGGTGAAAGAAGAAGGAAATTTGGCCAGCAGCAAAGGCAGGACGCAATTTCCTCTATTCCTTTCCTTGTTTGAGTAAGACTATCTTTATTACATGGGCCCAGCCTCAAGATTTGGTGCGCAGCACCTTATTCATCTTCTTGCCTTTATTCTGGACCTTCATTCCTAAGCAAGAGGACGTAGTTCAGTTCACGTGCACGAGCTCGAGTCATCGATCCTTGCATCATTGTTGGAGGTGTTGAAGAAGTGGGTGTTGTAGTTGAATCTGAAGAAGTGATGTCCTCATCAAGATCCATACCAAGGCATCATCTTCCATACCTGGACGTGTACCTACACCCGCTGTTCCAACTACTTCGACGTCATCACGTATTCCGGAGGCAAACAAGTCAGTCACACTTCAAGCACCCGCCAAGAGTGCTTCCTCAGTTGCCTCCACTGGTCAAACGCAGGAAACACAATGCTTTTGATGCAAAGGAATGGGCACGTGATGCGAGACTGTCCTAATCAACGTGCTCTAATAATCAGAGAAAATGGTGAGTACACTAGTGATAGTGACATTGATGAAACTGAATATGCTCTTGTTGCCACAAACACTGTAGAGCCAGCAGAAGAGATTATCACTTCTGCAGCATCCGAGAAATATCCGACTCTTGTTGTCGCACGTGTACTTAGCGCACAGCCTGCACGCGATGAACAAAATCAACGCCATATTATCTTCCAGACAAGGTGTGTGGTGAATTAGCGCGTTGTGCATGTCGTTGTTGATGGAGGTAGCTGCAACAATTTTGCGAGTGTAGACATGGTCGAGAAGCTTGGCTTGACCACAAATCCACTTCCTCAAAAGTATGAAATTGAATGGCTCAATTCCACTGGTAAGGTTCAGGTAACAAAAACCGTTGGAGTACCTATCTCGATTGGTTCTTGTCATGATAATGTTGTTTACGATGTTGTACCCATGGATGCTTGCTCTCTTTTATTGGATAGACCGTGGATCTATGATATGGTAGCTACACATCATGGTAGGACCAATGAGTATAGTTTCTTGTATAAGGAAAAGAAATTATTTTGAAACCCATGAGCCCAACAGAACTAAGAAACATTGATGTTAAAAGAGCTCAAAGAGAAAAAGAAGAGAGTGAAATTAAAAGTGTAGCTAGTAAATCAACCCATTCAACTACACCAATTGCTCAAAAACCTGATCTTAAGTTGAAGGGTAAAGTATTGTTGGCTGCAAAAGTTCTCTTACAAGATAACACGGATAGTATAGAACTATTGCCATTCTCTATTGCTATGTCTTCTGTTATTACTAATACTTTGAAGGATAATGAGATGAAGTCGAGGACGACTCCAATTCAAGAAGGGGAGGACGATGAGGACATCCCAACCAAAGATACAACCGCTGCCCCTTCTTCCTCTACGACCGCTACTTCGTCTACGACGTCTGGAGGGCTTAATCAGGAAGCAAGTCCTTTCCATCCACCTTTGCTGGACCAGCACGTCAAGAACATCAACCGAGGACAGCCCACACGCCAAGGAAGGCCCAAGATAAAGCCCAATTCGTTGCCGAGTCCGGTTCGGCCATCCAGGAGCAGCAGTACGTCAAACGGACGCCACGGCCACATCCGAACTCTGTTTACGACGTTCGACAACTCGTTTGAAAGGTATCGAGATAACCTTTCCAATGGATCTTATCCCAAGGCCAAATACCTCCGGGAGCGAAGGAAAATCACAGAAAAATCTCACAGGACAGAAATTCCAGGTGTGCGCCACCATTCTTTTGGGTCCAAGGCCCATGTACTTTTAGGGTTCCACCCCTCCTTTGGCCGGCGACCCTCTCCTGGCTGCCGCACCCCTCCTTGTGTGGGTACCCCTTTATATTGGGTTCTCACTCTGTTCTTCATTTTTTTAGGTTTTGTTGTGTTTTGGTAGACCCCGTGTGCAACCCTCCTCAATCTTGCGTGTGTCGACTAGACAACCCGAGTTGAGAAACAGAACCTCAATCTTGTTTCCTTGAGATTATTGGATTGAAATTACTATCACCTTGTTCTTGCATGTTCTTGGTCGCAGCGGGTACAAGGATCGACCAGGTCTTTGATTCGGTTGCTCGCCTCGTGTGGTGACGTTGCGATTGTTTGGTTGCTAATCTTGTGGTTCATCATATCGTTCTCATCAGAAGATCGGGACAACCCTAGTGCACATCAACCAAGCCATGTGCAAGTAAAGGCTCCATCCACTACTTCGGGACGAGCACTTCCACCCTCAAACCGTGGGCGCCCTGCTGCCTCTACTTCCACTCCATCACATGTCTCCGACACGAAAACAACCACGGTACAAGCTTCCACAAAGAGTTCTTCTTCAATTGCATCCACAGGTCGTACACGCGACGTGCAATGCCATCGATGCAAAGGATTTGGACACATAATGCGTGATTGTCCAAGTCAGCGTGCTTTAATTGTTCGGGAAGATGGTGAGTACACTTCTGCTAGTGATGTTGAAGAAGATTTTGCTTTAGTTGTTGCTGACCTCGCAGGTGAAGATCAAGGGGGTGAACATGAGGAGGAGCATTTGGTTGCTGAAATTTCAGAAAGATACATGAGCATCATTGTGAAGCGTGTCCTTAGTGTGCAAATAGAGAGTGCTGAGCAGAATCAACGCCATAACTTGTTCCAAACATAATTTGTCATCAATGAACGTTCAGTGCGAGTTATTATTGATGGAGGGAGTTGCAATAATCTTGCAAGCATGGAGATAGTTGAGAAACTTGGCTTGACCATAACACAACACCCACGTCCCTACCACATTCAATGGTTCATCTCAAGTGGAAAATTGAAGGTAACAAGAATGGTGAGGTTGCACTTTTATCTTGGTTCTTATCATGATCATGCTGATTGCGATGTTGTACCTATGCAAGCATGCTGTTTGCTGTTAGGTGGACCTTCGCAATATGATAAAGATGCTTCTCATGATGGTAGAACTAAGCAATACACTTTTATGCATAAAGGAAAGAAAATTGTTTTGCTTCCCATGTCCCCCGCTGCAATTTTGAAAGATGACTTAGAGAAAGCTGAAAGAGAGAAGGACAGTGCTAAAAGTGAAAATCAGATTAGAACCAAAGAATTAGCACAACCAAAGAAAAAAGAACCCAATTCTAAGAGAGCTGAAATCATGTTAAAGGGTGCTGTCATGCAAGCTACAAAATATGATTTAATTGACATGAAAGAATGTAATGTTGGATGCTATGCTTTGATTTGCAAAGAGACTTTATTTTCATTCGAAAGTATACCTGTTTCTTTGCCTTCTGCTATTGCTAACCTTTTGCAGGAGTATGAGGATGTGTTTCCAAATGAGGTACCCCCGGGGATGCCACCTTTGAGGGGAATTGAACATCAAATTGACTTGATTCCAGGAGCAAAAATACCAAAAATCGACAAGTCCAGGTCTGATTGGGTTCCCGAGGCCCCGAAAAATTCGTTCGACCCCAAAAAACATCGTTTAGGGCCTCAAAACGCCCCCGGAAGTTCGGCAAAATTTAACCTATCCTGTTTTGCCTAGAAATTTTTGCTCCTGTGTCCTGGATTTGTGTACATCACTACCTCGTAGCCCCACCGCCTTTCTGAGCCATGCTACTTTCCAGTCTAGGGCTCCCACAAAAAAAATTGGAAAAAAATTCAAAACAAATCAAAAAAAAGAGAGGGAAGAAAGGAGCCCTAGCTGTTGCTTGTGCATTGAGAATGTCCTGGTTGCTGTTCTGTGACTTCTTTAGTGTCTAGGCTCGCGTCTCTAGCACGGTCTTGCCTAGGAACAGCACGTACCGCCGTTGAACATTCTTTCAACTTGTTTTGACTAGTGTGGTTCTAGTTTTTCCTTTGCTACAAATAATACCTGTCCAAACTCCACTTACTATTGACCACACGAAAAGTACTTTGCAATCGCTTTGTCACCTCTGAGTGCAGGTTACCGTCATTATCCGATCAGACCTTGACAAGCTGTAGGGCAAGAACTGGTAAGAACTTTGTGTTAGCTTGAGTGCGTGAGATCATCCACAGCCCTTATATTAGTAGTCCATAGGAACTAACCCTCTTGTGAGTTCTCTGTTTTGTTGCTCCTAACCATGGCAGGTATTACAAGCAATAATGGAAGCAACGACGGTACTGGGAGTGAACATGAGGACCCTCTCACACCAAAAGAACGGCGTTGGGTCACTCAGTTTCAAGAGGATGCACAATCAGCATGAGATGCGAACTCGTGACACCCTTGATGCGATACAGGCGCAATTGGCACCCCTCACTGAGCTTCAAGCACAGCTAGCACAACTTCTTCAAGGTGCTGCCCCCAACAATGGTGCCGCTGGTCATGCTTTGGGCCAACGCGGCGCTCCACCGGCTGTCCCTGTTACTTTAAACGGGGTGGATCAAGAGGAGAACAACTACGCTGCCGATACCGAGGACGACTATAGGGTAAGTATGAACAACGACCGACTTCATCGTCGACTCCGCAATAACAAGCAAGGTATGGCTAGATCAATATGATCAAAGGGAAGAACGTGATGACTCTATGGAAAAAATGAAATTTACTATGCTTCCTTTTGATGATACTTATAATCCTGATGTTTATCTAGATTGGGAGTTGGCGGTAGATCCAAAATTTTCTTTCAATGACTTCTCTGAGCGTAGAAGGATTCAGCTGCCACTAGTGAATTTACTGGTTTTGCATCTATTTGGTGGAAAGAACTTTGTAATTCCAACCGTGATGTACCTACTACTTGGGATGGGTTGAAGCGTGTCATGAGGGTTAGATTTGTTCCTACATACTATGCTCATGATTTATTGAATAAAATGCAGCGCTTTAATGAAGGTGATAAAACGGTTGAGGAATATTATCAGGAATTGCAAATTGGCATGTTGCACTGTGGGTTAGAAGAGAGTGAAGATGCAGAAATGGCTAGGTTCTTGGGTGGGCTTAACCGAGAGATACAGGATATACTTGACTATAAAGAATACAATTCTATCAATCGTTTGTACCATATTGCTTAGAAAGCAGAAAGGGAAGTGCAGGGTCGACGATCGACAACGCGAGATAATATTGGAGGCTCTTCCACATTCAAGTCGGTCCAGATCCATACCAAGGTATCATCTTCCATACCTGGACGTGTACCTACACCCGCTGTTCCAACTACTTCGACGTCATCACGCATTCCGGAGGCAAACAAGTCAGTCACACATCAAGCACCCGCCAAGAGTGCTTCCTCAGTTGCCACCACTGGTCGAACGCGGGAAACACAATGCTTTCGATGCAAAGGAATGGGGCACGTGATGCGAGACTGTCCTAATCAACGTGCTCTAATAATTAAAGAAAATGGTGAGTACAGTAGTGATAGTGACATTGATGAAACTGAATATGCTCTTGTTGCCACTAACACTGCAGAGCCAGCAGAAGAGATTATCACTTCTGCAGCATTCGAGAAATATCCGGATCTTGTTGTCGCAGTGTACTTAGCGCACAGCCTGCACGCGATGAACAAAATCAACGCCATAATATCTTTCAGACAAGGTGTGTGGTGAATGAGCGTGTTGTGCATGTCGTTGTTGATGGAGGTAGCTGCAACAATTTTGCGAGTGTAGACATGGTCGAGAAGCTTGGCTTGACCACAAATCCACTTCCTCAACAGTATGAAATTGAATGGCTCAATTCCACTAGTAAGGTTCAGGTAACAAAAACCGTTGAAGTACCTATCACTACTACACAAATATACATCACAATCAGTTCTTTTTTATCATCACAGTCGGTTCTGTTGGCGACACAAAGTCATGAGATAGAGATGAGGCGACATTATTACAGTCGGTTCTCGCCCGATAGAGATATGACGGTCATCTCTATCGGTTCTTTGTATGAAGCGATAGAGATGATTCGATCATCTCTACGCTTCTTACAAAGAACAGATAGAGATGACTTCTTCATCTCTATCGCTTCTTAAAAAGAACCGATAGAGATTATCGCTTCTTACAAAGAACCGATAGAGATGAATACCCTCATCTATATCGCTTCTTATATAGAACCGATAGAGATGAGTCTATCATCCCTATCGCTTCTTACAAAGAACCGATACAGATGAGCATCACATCTCTATCATTTTCTTGTGAGAACCGATAGAGATGAAGGGATGTGCTGTGCTATTTTCTAATTCACCTTCCAATCAGCACATATTCCACACAATATGCACATATCACATTCACACAGAAATTACAGACAACATATCACATTCAAAGAACATGAACACTATGTTACAACAAACACATATCACATTCGTTAACAAAATAGAACGTAAACATGCTTAACCGTACACATGCAATCGCATTCAGATATGTAATATTGTTCACATCTGGTCTAGTAGGAGCTTTCGGGATCTCTAAACCGTCCGTCCTCCGACAAGCATTCTATCCAGTACCACTGGCATAAGTGGTCTCGTATCTTGTTGAGTGCAGTGTTGTCTATACTCTTCTGGGGGATATTGGTATGCTGCAAAATAGAAACGAGTGCTCTAATTTAAGTTTTCAAATTGCTATGTGAAAGACTAATTGTATAATAATGCATGTACTACCTTAGGGAAACGGTCTGAGCCGGCAATCAAGATCACCATGTGTTGCATGACATACAAACCACAGCGGTCATCGCTGCCCTGTTGATGACACTGTGAAGAAAGAAAAATAAATTAAGAGATGAAGAAAATATGTCAGAAATCTAAATCTTATATATGATAGCCACTTGTACCATGAAGCGAACATACTCCAGCTTGGAGCCCTTTTTGTCGTCGTGTGTCCCTCCTGCTTCGACGTATTAAATGGTATGTAGCGAAGAAAATAAGTTCACATACGGTTTCAGTGCGTAGAAGTAATTGAACGGTGAAGTAGCACTTACTCCTCGTGGTACGGGAGTAGAATGAAGTCCTTCTTGGACTCAGCTTGCAATGCCCTCTTGATGTAGGAGGCAACCCATTCCGGTTGAAGCCTAGCCATCATCGCGGACACAAGCTCAGGGTCGACGAACCCAACTAGATGTCGATTCGTCACGACTCGCTGCCTCATCGCCCTGCAATTCCCATTGAATGTTAAAAACCGTAATGCAAAATCCTATGGAAGTCATAAGGTCATGCAACGTGGTGCGATACTCACAGCGTCCAAGATCGTACAGTAGAAATATCGATGGCTATCAGTTGGTACAAATGGAACAGATCCTCAAAACTAACTGGGAATGTCCCATCCTCCTCGCGGTGGAAATGTCCCTTTCTGTATCTAACATTGAAGTCGATACGCTCGCTCTCTTTCGCTTTGTCAACGTACCATCCATGGAGCTGTCGAGTCCAAATACCTAGAGCATTCAATTTGCTGGGAGGCAGAAAGGGCTTTCTATGTACGTAGGCCTTAAATTCATAAGGCTTCTCTGTGGCCGGGGCAGTGGGCTGCTCTAGTGCGAACATTAGAAACATGGCAGCATTATTTGTGGCCCAAAGAGTTTGTTATTCATTCTGATCATGAATCTTTGAAGCATATTCGTAGTCAAGGAAAACTGAACCGTAGACATGCTAAGTGGGTTGAATTTACTGAATCTTTTCCTTATTTTATTAAGCACAAGAAAGGAAAAGAGAATATCATTGCTGATGCTTTGTCTAGGAGATATACTTTGCTGAATTAATTTGATTACAAAATCTTTGGATTAGAAACAATTAAAGACCAATATGTTAATGATGCTGATTTCAAGGATGTGTTGCTGCATTGTAAAGATGGAAAGGGATGGAACAAATTCATCGTCACTGATGGGTTTGTGTTTAGAGCTAACAAGCTATGCATTCCAGCTAGCTCCGTTCGTTTATTGTTGTTGCAGGAAGCACATGGAGGTGGCTTGATGGGACATTTTGGAGCTAAAAAAACGGAGGACATACTTTCTGGTCATTTCTTTTGGCCCAAGATGAGAAGAGATGTGGAGAGATTTGTTGCTCGTTGCACGACATGTCAAAAGGCTAAGTCACGGTTAAATCCACACGGTTTGTATTTACCTCTACCTGTTCCTAGTGCTCCTTGGGAAGATATTTCTATGGATTTTGTGTTGGGATTGCCTAGGACTAGGAAGGGACGTGATAGTGTGTTTGTGGTAGTTGATAGATTTTCTAAGATGGCACATTTCATACCATATCATAAAACTGATGATGCTACTCATATCGCTGATTTGTTCTTTCGAGAAATTGTTCGCTTGCATGGTGTGCCCAATACAATCGTTTCTGATCGTGATGCTAAATTTCTTAGTCATTTTTGGAGGACTTTGTGGGCAAAATTAGGGACTAAGCTTTTGTTTTCTACTACATGTCATCCCCAAACTGATGGTCAAACTGAAGTTGTGAATAGAACTTTGTCTACTATGTTAAGGGCTGTTTTAAAGAAGAACATTAAGATGTGGGAAGATTGTTTGCCTCATATTGAATTTGCTTATAATCGATCGTTGCATTCTACTACAAAGATGTGCCCGTTTCAGATTGTATATGGTTTGTTGCCTCGTGCTCCTATTGATTTAATGCCTTTGCCATCTTCTGAGAAATTGAATTTTGATGCTACTAAGCGTGCTGAACTGATGTTAAAACTGCATGAAACGACAAAAGAAAACATAGAGCGCATGAATGCTAAATATAAGTTTGCTGGTGATAAAGGTAGAAAGGAACTAAAGTTTGAACCTGGAGATTTAGTTTGGTTGCATTTGCGAAAAGAAAGGTTTCCTGAACTGCGAAAATCTAAATTGCTTCCTCGGGCTGATGGACCGTTTAAAGTGTTGGAGAGAATTAATAACAATGCATATAAGTTGGATCTGCCTGCAACCTTTGGGGTTAGTCCCACTTTTAACATTGCAGATTTAAAGCCTTATTTGGGAGAGGAAGCTGAGTTTGAGTCGAGGACGACTCAAATGCAAGAAGGGGGGATGATGAGGACATCAATACCAACAATACATCCATGCCTACACAAGATACATCCACGCCTACACAAGCACCACTTGTTACTGGTCCTATTACTCGTGCTCGTGCTCGTCAACTTAATCATCAGGTGAGTTCACTCTTGAGTTCATGTCCATCATGTTTAGACCGTGGAGACATGTGCACTCTTGTTTTGCTTAGGAACCAAGGAGAGGACCGAAAGGGAAACGGATTCACGAAGGCTGGATTCGGACTGCAGCACAGCACCAACTTGTGATGGACGCCACGGTCGCATATGGACTCGGATTGGGGCGTTCAAGTACTTCGATGATTTCTGATGAAGTCTATTTTCATATGGATCTGGACTCATGTCCATATCTGTTCCGAGGCGGCCGCAATCGTCAAATTACTACCGAGAGGTTTTTCTGTTCAGGGTGCTGCGCCACCATATTTTGGCCCAATGGGCCGTGTATCAAGTTGGGTCCATTAGGGACGCGTCCTAGGGTTGGAGCTCGACCCCAGCACCCTTGTGGTCGACCCTTCCACGTTTATATACCCCTTAGCCGCCACCAGGAACACTTGGGTTTTGTTTAGATCAAGTTTAGCTCTCGCTACTTGCTTGTAAGCGCGCGTGCTGGATTAGCCGCCCGTCTTCTTGTCTTCGGAACCCCACCTTATTGGAGATTGAGTTTGAAACCTTCTTTTACATCTAGTAATTCAGTACTTGTTCTACTTGTTCTTGCTAGTTCTTCGATTGCTTGCAGGACGAGTGCCCTAGTGGCCGGGGTGTCGCGCTCCACAAGATCGCGGCAGCCATAGGAGGTGGTGTATCGGTTGCTAAGGCGCAGCGTCCTTGGAAGGTTGTAGTCGGGCCGTGAACGTCATCTCCTCTACCAATCGAGTTATCCCACGCCCTCTCATCGAAAGATCAGGAATTCACCCAATGGGTTTACATCACATATTGTGTTATTCTGTTAAGGAATGAAAGTCCTAGCGCGATGATGGTGAATGGACACGAAGATGATTGCAGAAAGGGAAGGAGTTCTCCATTTGACCACAAGATCCTGAAGTCTCCATGATTTCGACAGCAAAGAGAGTGGTGCTGCGTCACCCACGAATTGGCCGCATAAATTGGCCCTTACCATGTAATAGAGTCTTTATTTAGAGATAAGAATAATAGGAAGGAGGCCTAGCTAAAGATGGAATGGAATTTGAGGGAAGGTTTGATTTTCGGCCACAAATGAAGGCATGGCCGAACAGCCCTCCCCCCACTTCTTTTTATACCACGGCCGGCCTTCAAAGAACTCGGATTTCATTGAGTTTAGGTTTAGCCCTTGTGCAAACTTCTGTTCTTCAGTTGTGTCGGTTGACCACCTGTAAAGACAGCTTAATCGGAATCCCACCTTTGTTTTTCAGATTGCTTTTCATCTTATTCTTGCTAGTTCTTCGATTGCTCGCAGGAATTGAACTTCGTGTTCAGGTTGACCGCGCCTTCGGCAAAGTCAATAACCTTTTGGAGTTGGTTCAGCGATTGCTAAGGCGCAACATCGTCGTGCGGTTGTAGTCGGATCGTGAGGGTCAATTCCACCGAATCGATAATTATCTACCTCATCGAAAGATCGGGCACCCTTCTCATATCAGACTCTGTAGGGGCCTTCCCACAGCGGGGATAGCTTTTTGGTGTTGGACCGGTCTTGGATTCATCGTAAGACCAGGTCCCTGATGTGGAAGCCCCTAGGTCGTATTGATCGGGCGGCATGCCTGCGGAGATCTTGCAGGTAGCGCACCGAACGCAGCAATGCGCGGCACCTTACTTCCTCCGCAAGGGCGAGGTCGAGGGACCGCTCCTGCTCGAGGTCGACCTGGTCAACCGAGCTAACCCTAACAGAGCCGAGCGTAAACTCGGATGGCAGGACGGCCTCGGCGCCGAAGACGAGCTGGAAAGGGCTCGCCCCCATTGCCGGCTTGATGAGGTGCGGACGGACCAAAGGACGGTGGGAAGCTCGTCCACCCAGGCCAGGCCGCACTGTCCGAGCTCGGCGAAAACTCGCTTCTTAGACACCCTGGGTGATCTGTCCATTTGCACGCTCGACCGCCCCGTTGCTCTGAGGATGGCTTACCGAAGCGAAGCAGACCTTGGTCCCCATTTTTACACAGAATCCTTGGAACAGCTCGCTGGTGAACTGCATCCCATTGTCGGTGATGATCCTGCAAGGGACTCCACACCTCGTGACCACAAAAGAACGGAAGAACCTTACCGCGACCTTGGCGGTGATGGCGAAGACCGGCTCAACCTTGATCCACTTCGAGAAAGTGCCGATGGCGACGAACAGGAATTTCTTCCCTCCAGCCGATCTCAGGAAGGGGCCGAGGATGTCGAGGCCCCACGTCGAGAATGGCCAGGCGAGGGGGATAGTCTTCAAGGCGTAGGCCGGTTGCCGAGCCTTCTGGGCATTGAATTGGCAGTCCCGGCAAGCGCGAACGAAGTCTTGGGCATCCCCGAGCGCTGTTGGCCAATAAAATCCCATCTGGAATGCCTTCCCGACCATGGTCCTGAAAGAAGAGTGAGCGCCGCATAGGCCTAAATGTATGTCGTTGAGTAAGTACTTACCCTCCTCTGGGGTGACGCATTTCGATAGGACGCCTAGGGCTCCTCGACGGTAAAGCTGCCCGCCGACGAGCCTGTACGAGCTCGCGTGGCGCCGGATCCTGCTTCTCTTGGCCGGAGTAGCTGGGAGCTCTCCATGGTCGAGGAACTTGGCGATTGGGTCCATCCACAAGGGATCACTCTCAAGGAGGGCCACCGGGTCTTCCTGGTCAGCGACGGACGGCACGGCCAAGGTCTCGAGGATGACGTCTGGCGGAAGCTCATCATCAGACGATCCGAGCCTGGACAGAAGGTCGGCGGTGGAGTTGTCCTTCCTCGGCATGTGCTGGATCTTCAAGTTCAGGAACCATCTCTCCATCTTACGCACCTCGGCGAGGTACTTGGCTATCAATGGGTCCGAACACTGGTAGTCTTTGTTGTATTGATTGATGACGAGCTGGGAGTCCCCTTTAACAATCAGCCGGCGGATGCCCAGGGACTTGCAAGCTCGTAGGCCAGCCATTAGGGCCTCATACTCCGCGGCATTGTTGGTTGCGAAAAAACCGAAGCGGACCACATACCTCAGGTGGTCACCCCGAGGGGTGATGATGAGAATGCTAGCCCCCGAGCACTCAAACAACCTCGACCCGTCGAAGAACATGACCAAGGGTCTTCGACCTCGATCTCGGGCTCGGGAGCGGGCTCGGTCGTTTTCTCGACCACGAAATCGGCCAGCGCCTACGATTTGATGGTGGTGCGGGCCACGAAGCGGAGGTCAAACTCGGCCAGCTCCATGGCCCACTTGGCGACATGACCTCCAGCCTCTGGGTTCCTGAGGATCACTCCGAGTGGGAGTCCGCTTGGGATGACCACCGCATGCGCTTGAACGTAGTGCCGAAACATACGCGAGGCCATGAAGAGGGCGTAGAGGAGCTTCTGGACTAGAGAGTAGCGCTCCTTTGGCCCGTGAAGCACCTCGTTGACATAGTAGATCGGGTGCTGTTGTCCAGTGCGCTCGGCCACCAGGACCGCGCTAACGGCCTAGGCCTTGGTGGCGAGGTAGAGCAACAGCACTTCGCCTTGCTGCCGAGTTGTCAGCAGAGGTGGACTTGAGAGGTACGCCTTAAGCTCGTCGAAGGACCGTTGGGCTTCGGGGGTCCACTGGAAGCCCCTGTGTCTGCGCAGGATTCTGAAGAAGGGCAGCCCTCGCTCACCGAGCCTGGAGATGAAGCGGCTAAGGGCGACTATGCGACCGGTGAGGCTCTGGACCTGCTTTACCGAGGTCGGGGCGACCATCTGCTCAATTGCCTCAATCTTCTTGGGGTTCGGGCCCACGCCCGAGCCCCTGATGATATAGCCGAGTACCATTCCGGAGGTCGTGCTGAAGACACATTTCTCGGGATTAAGCTTGATGCCGAACTTGTTCAGATTGGCGAAGGTCTCGGTTAAATCGTTGACGTGGTCGGCCTCGGAGGAGCTCTTGACGATAATATCGTCGACGTAGACCTCGAGGTTCTGGCCGATCTACGGGTCGAAGGTCTTGTCCATCAGCCGCTGGAACGTCGCGCCCGCGCTGCGGAGGCCGAACGACATGGTCGTGTAACAGAAAGTTCCGAACGGCGTGATGAAGGCGGTCTTGTCCTCGTCCTTCACGACGAGCTTGATTTGGTGGTAGCCGGAATAGGCATCGAGAAAACTCAACATCTTGGCGTTGGCGGTGGAGTCCACAATTTGATCTATACGCGGGAGAGGGAAGTTATCTTTGGGGCACGCAGCATTTAAGCCTGTGTGATCGACGCACATTCTCCATTTCCCGCCTTTCTTTTGTACAATTACAGGGTTGGCCAGCCATTCGGAGTAGTTGACCTCGCGAATGAAGCCGGCTTTTAGGAGCCTGTCTAGGTGCTGCCTGATTATCGCTGCTTTCTCAGGGGAGAAGCGCCGCAGTTTTTGGCGCACGGGCCTGTAGCCAGGCTTTGTTTACAGCTTGTGCTAGACCACCTCCCGTGGGACCCTCGGCATGTCCATCGGTTCCCAAGCAAAAAATGCTTTTATTATTTCGAAGGAAGGTGGTGAGCTCGCCTTCTTATTATGCACTGAGCTAGGCGGAAATGTGGGTGCACTTGCCCGAGCTTCCCTCCTCGAGCTGCACGCCCTTGGTCGGGCCACCGGGATGGATCGCCGCCTTCCGACGGGCATTCTTCGAGGTTGTCTCGAGACCCTGCTGAGGAAGTACGCTGGCGAGCGCTAGGGCCTTTTCCTCACAGCCGTGTGTCGCCTTGAGGTTGCCGTGGACCGTTATGACGCCGTCGAGACCCGGGAGCTTCATACACCGATGCCCGTAGTGATTCGCGGCCATGAACTTAATCAGGGCCGGCCGCCCTAGAATTGCGTTATGGGGAGGTCCTTGTCGACTACCTCGAAGGTGATCAGCTCGGTGCGGAAGTTCGCAGAGTCCCCGAAAGTCGTGGGCAGAATCACTTGCCCAAGCGGAGTGGTCGAGCTCCCCGGCACGATGCCGAAGAAAGGGACCGCTATATTTTTGATTTTCAACCGGGGTATCTGCATCCGGTCCAGTGCGCTCGCCAAGAGCAGGTTGAGGGAACTTCCCTCGTCAATCATAACTCGTCCGACGACGGTGTTGCTTATGGTCGGGGTGATGACCAGGGCGGTCTTGAAGTCTCGGCACATTCCTGGGGGAGCATCGTCCCGGGAGAAAGTGATGGGAATGCCATCGCACCTACAGGGTTGATCGGCGGGCTTCCCGATGGTGGCTTGGTACACGGTGCACGCAGCGTCCTTCAGCTCACGCCGGGACCGAAATGCTGAAGAGCCGCCGAAGATTACATCAACGCGGCGGTCGCCCTGTTGGAACTCCAAGTCGATGCCTTCTCGGCCCTCGTCGGCGTTGATTCCGTCGGGCAGTTCATCGTCCTTCAGGAGCGTGGGCATCTCTCCACGCCCTCTGTAAAAGGCGTCCAGCCTGTATGGCCATGTCCTGCAATTTCGCAGGTCGTGGCCGTAGGCTTTGTGGAACGGGCAGAATTTATCGGAATCGAGGCGGAGCCACTCTTCGTCGTCCCAGGTTCGGGCGTTGGTCCGAGGGGGCACGGCCCAGCCCTACCCCTGCTGGGGCCGACGCGGTGCTTGCTGAGGCCGTGGGCGATTCTGTTGGGGCCGAGGCCCCCGTCGGTAGGGTCGACGCGTTTTCGTCCCTTCGCGCCTGCTGTCTATCGTCGCGACCACGCGGAGCTGGCTGCCCCCCGCACCACAGTCTTTTCCCCTCTTCTTGTCACGCGGGGCTGAGGCCCCTTCCCTAGTGCCGGACGGGCCTGCTTCGCTAAAGTTGAGGCCGAGCTTGCCTCGGTCGTAGTAGTGCTTCCAGTGGACGACGTCGTCCGCGTCTGCGTATCGCTCCGCCATGCGGAACAGCTTGTTGATGGTGAGCTTCATTGCGATCTCGAGGTCCTCCGTGAGGCGTCTGTCGCGGACGCCGAACTTGAAGACCTTGATGACAGTTTCATCGGAGACGTTGGGAGATAGTTGGCCATCGCGGCCTCATCCCCGCCGGCCGCCAAGATGGCGGTGGAGTAGATGGAGAGGAATTCCGCGTGGTTCATGGTCCCGTCGAACCGCTCCATTATCGCTGGCTTGAACAGAGCCGGCCAGCGCACCTGGCGGAGGTCGTCCGCATACGCCATGCAGCCATAAGCCGGGAGACCGTTGCCACCGCTGCTGGCATTAGTGTCGCCGTTCGCGGATGGGGAAACTCAAGCCAGCGGCGCACCCCACGCCAGCCGCGATGGTCAGTAGGAGTATCATTAGGACGGTGGCGCGGGCGGTCACGAACCTTCCGACGTTTGGGGAAAGGCCCCCGGAAGCATTGCTGCTCAAGCGAGCATCACTGCTGCTCCGCTGGTGGTGGGCGTGCCCGCAAGCCACGCCTTCACCCTGGCGAGATGAAGGGGATGGTAACTGTCGACGATCGGGATCGCCAACCGCAAAGTGGGAGGAATGATCGTGTAAAGGGGTGAGGCCCCAAGTCGTGCTCGTCCGGGAAAGAGGGAGCGTCGGTAGGCACACAGCTCGAGGAAGAAAGGCAAATGAACAGGGGAGACACGGGGTTTATACTAGTTTGAGCCCCCTAGGACGGGTAATAGCTCTACTCCAGTCTTGCCCGTAGGCGAAAGATGACTAATAGGCTCCTCGGGGGAGGATGAGCAGGGAGCTCGACCTTGGGGCCACTCGGAAGTGGTGGCCGAGGGGGAGCTTGGTGAGGCGGTCTGACGCATGAGTGTGTCTTGGTGTTGCCTTCTTGTGTTTTTGTGCTCTCTTTTCGGTTTGTCTCTCTCCCTTTTTGATCGGGGTAGTCCTGGCGCTTTTATAGACCTCTGGGCGTTCATCTCGAGTGCTGACGTCGGGCGATGTCTGCGAGTTGACTAGAGCAGTTAACTCTAGTTCCCACGCAGGGGACTTTGATAGGGGTCACTGGGCCCTAGTTCCCACGCAGGGGATTTAGACAGGAGCCGCTGGACCCTAGTTCCCACGCAGGGGATCTGACAAGAGTTGGTGGCCCCAATTCCCACCCAGAGGAGAGGGGTAACGCAGGGAAAGGGAATACTATGCTGGAGGCCGTACCGAAGGCGCCGAGGTCGAGGAGGCTTGCGGGGCCAGCACGGACCCGAGGACACCCTTGCCCGAGCTCGGGATCAGTCCTCCGAGCTCGGGGATATCTTTGCCCGAGCTCGGGGATAGTCCTCCGAGCTCGGGAAAACGCTCTGAAGCCCGACGGGGGCCTGAACACATGTCAGGATGACCGATCCCGGACAAACAGCCCCCGAGGCTCAAGAAACGGTCTGAGACTCTAGGCGTTCTTGAGTCTAAAGTCTTTTAAGGAGGGATCGTCATCTCGGTCGAGCTCGGGGATTCCCGAGCTCCTCCCAGGATCTGATGAAGGCCTTTTCTGCGAGCGGTTTCGTCGTGGTCGTTGATGCGCACAAGACGGCCCGATCTTCTGGTGAGGGGATAATTTCGATTAGGCAGAGGATGACTTTGACGATCCGGCTATGAACCACACAAGGATAAGCGCCCGCAATCGCTAAACCACACTCCTAGTTGTTATCAACCGTTCCGAAGCCCGGATGACCTGACCACGAAGGTCTATTCTTGCAAACAATCGAAGAACCAGCAAGAACAAGGATAAAGTAAACACACAAACTGAGGTTATGAACTTGTTTACTGCTGCTTTAGCCGAGTCAGGAGAACAAGGTTAAAGTTCCACAAATGGGGCAACTAAACATAACAAAACCTAAGAGAAACTAAGGGAAGCTTGTCCACTTTTAAGCTAAGGAGATGGCTGCTAGGATGTGGACTCACTTCACTTTGATTACATGGAAGACTGTTTCTGGACGTTGGAGTTTTTTGATGATATCTTCCAGCTCAGAAAGAATTTGATGATAAGGTTGGATGCATTGGAAAGTGTTCGAGATAAGCTTTTAATCAAGTGCTCACACGCCCCAAACGGACTCCGTTTGCATTCTCTATGCCCATTTAATGTCAGACTGGTCTTTGGTGGCCGAATTGGATCCTTTCGCATTCCCACCATGCTTGATCACTTGTGTTGGTGAATTAAAACACTCTTGCTGATCCGTGCCAAGGTTCCAAGTATGAGAATATTATAAGGTAGCAGTCTGTTCTCCAAAGTGAAATTGTTGAACCCAAGAAACGAATTTACCTGATAATTTAGTTGTCGCGCACGAGCTCGGATAATTGGTCCTTGAATGTTGGTCGAATGTTGCTGATCACTTGGAGGAATTTGTTGGTCATTGATCATTGGTGCCATGAGTGTATCCGACGTAGCTATGTCCTCATCATCCTTCTCTTCTTGCATTTGAGTCATCCTCGACTCAAGCTCATCGTTCTCTCCAACATATGGCTTCAAATCTGAAATGTTAAAAGTGGGACTAACCCCAAAATCTGAAGGTAACTCAAGTTTATAAGCATTATCATTAATTTGTTCAAGCACTTTGAAAGGACCATCAGCTCTAGGCATCAATTTAGACTTTCGCAAGTTAGGAAATCGTTCTTTCTGCAAATGCAACCAAACAAGATCATCAGGTTGAAATGTCATTTCCTTTCTACCATGGTTGCCAGTAACCCTATATTTCTCAGTCATGCACTCTATATTTTCTTTTGTGGTCTTATGCAATTTAAGAATAAATTCAGCATGTTTCTTTGCATCAAGATTTACCTTCTCTGAAGATGGCAAAGGCAATAGATCAATTGGAGCACGAGGGTTAAAGCCATACACAACCTGAAATGAAGTCATTTTTGTGGTAGAGTGCAATGTACGATTATAAGCAAATTCCACATGAGGTAGGCACTCTTCCCATATTTTCAAATTCTTCTTTAGAACAGCCCTCAACATGGTTGACAAGGTTCGATTCACCACTTCAGTTTGACCATCGGTTTGAGGGTGACATGTGGTAGAGAACACTAGCTTTGTCCCTAATTTGTTCCATAAAGTTCTCCAAAAATGGCTCAAGAACTTGGCATCACGATCTGAAACAATAGTACAAGGCATACCATGCAAGCGAACAATTTCTTTGAAGAATAAATCAGCAATATGAGTGGCATCATCGCTCTTGTGGCATAGAATGAAATGTGCCATTTTAGAGAATCGGTCCACAACAGCAAAAATACTATCCCTCCCCTTCTTTGTTCTAGGCAATCCTAAAACAAAGTCCATAGATATAGATCCAAGGAACACTAGGAACAGGAAGCGGCATGTACAAGCCATGTGGGTTTAGATGAGACTTAGCTTTTTGGCATGTAGTGCAGCGTGCAACAAAGCGATTGACATCACGTCTCAGCTCTGGCCAAAAGAAATGTTCAGCTAGTACATCCTCCTTCTTTTTAGCTCCAAAGTGTTCCATCAATCCTCCTCCATGTGCTTCCTGTATCAACAAAAGTCGAACGGAGCTAGCTGGGATGCATAGCTTGTTAGCTCTAAACAAGAATCCATCATTGTTAACAAATTTATGCCAACTTTTTCTATTTTTACAATTCAGCAGGACTTCTTTGAAATCATTATCCTGAGCATAGAGATCTTTTATGGTTTGCAAGCCAAAAATTCTACAATCAAGTTGAGACATCATTGCATATCTTCTAGACAATGCATCACAATCACATTATCCTTTCCTTTGTTGTGTTTGATGACATAAGGAAATGATTCAATAAATTCTACCCATTTAGCATGTCTACGGTTCAGTTTGCTTTGACTACGAATATGCTTAAGTGCCTCATGATCAGAATGTATGACAAATTCTTTGGGCCATAAATAATGTTGCCACGTCTCTAAAGATCGCACAAGAGCATACAATTCTTTATCATACGTGGAATAATTTAGAATAGGCCCACATAATTTTTCACTAAAATAAGCAACAGGTTTACCTTCTTGTATCAATACACCACCAATTCCAATACCGCTTGCATCACATTCAAGTTCAAAGGTCTTACCAAAATCTGGAAGTTGAAGTAATGGTGCATTTGTGAGCTTTTCTTTTAAAAGATTGAAGGCAGCTTCTTGTGCTTGGCCCCAATGGAAGGGAACACCTTTCTTTGTCAATTCATTCAATGGTGCAGCGCTGGTGCTAAAATCCTTCACAAAACGTCGATAGAATCCAGCAAGTCCATGAAAGCTCCGCACTTGTGTGACCGTGTTAGGAGTCGGCCAACTCTTGATTGCTTCAATCTTTGGCTTCATCAACCTCAATTCCCTGTGCTGTCACAACATAGCCAAGAACTGAGACTCGATCGGTGCAAAAGGAGCACTTCTCAAGGTTGCCAAACAAATGTGCATCTCTCAAAGCATTCAAAACATCATGTAAGTGTTCAATATGTTCAGAAAGAGACTTGCTATAGATCAAAATATCATCAAAGTAGACCACCACAAATTTTCCAATAAAATCACGTAAAACTTCATTCATCAATCGCATAAACGTGCTAGGTGCATTAGTCAAACCGAAAGGCATAACTAACCACTCATACAGCCAAATTTAGTTTTGAATGTTGTTTTCCATTCATCTCCAAGTTTCATTCTAATCTGGTGGTATCCACTTCTCAAGTCAACTTTCGAGAACATAATAGAGCCACTCATTTCGTCTAGCATATCATCCAACCTAGGAATAGGGTGACGATACCTAATAGTTATATTATTGATAGCTCTACAGTCCACACACATTCACCATGATCCATCTTTCTTAGGCACTAAAAGCACAGAAACAGCACAAGGACTATGACTTTCGCGAACGTACCCCTTGTCGAGCAAGTCTTGCACTTGACGTTGTATCTCCTTAGTCTCCTCTGGATTGGTCCTATATGCTGCTCGGTTTAGTAATGTTGCTCCTGGAATCAAGTCAATTTGATGTTCAATTCCCCTCAAAGGTGGCAGCCCCGGGGGTACCTCATTTGGAAACACATCCTCATACTCCTGCAAAAGGTTAGGAATAGCAGAAGGCAAAGAAACAGGTATATTTTCGAATGAAAACAAAGTCTCTTTGCAAATCAAAGCATAGCATCCAACATTACATTCTTTCATGTCAATTAAATCAGATTTTGTAGCTAGCATGACACCACCCTTTAACTTGATTTCAGCTCTCTTAGAATTGGGTTATTTTTTCTTTGGTTGTGCTAATTCTTTGGTTCTAATCTGATTTTCACTTTTAGCACTCTCCTTCTCTCTTTCAGCTTTCTCTAAGTCATCTTTCAAAATTGCAGCGGGGGACATGGGAAGCAAAACAATTTTCTTTCCTTTATGCATAAAAGTGTATTGGTTAGTTCTACCATCATGAGAAGCATCTTTATCATGTTGCCAAGGTCTACCTAACAGCAAAGAGCATGCTTGCATAGGTACAACATCGCAATCAGCATGATCATGATAAGAACCAAGAGAAAAGTGCAACCTCACCATTCTTGTTACCTTCAATTTTCCACTTGAGTTGAACCATTGAATGTGGTAGGGATGTGGGTGTTGTGTTGTGGTCTAGCCAAGCTTCTCAACCATCTCCATGCTTGCAAGATTACTGCAACTCCCTCCATCAATGATAACTCGCACTGAACGCTCATTGATGACAAATTTTGTTTGGAATAAGTTATGGCATTGATTCTGTTCAGCACTCTCTATTTGCACTCTAAGGACACGCTTCACAATGATGCTCATGTATCTTTCTGAAATTTCAGCACCCAAATGCTCCTCCTCATGTTCACTCCCTTGATCTTCACCTGCGAGGTCAGTAACAACTAAAGCAAAATCTTCTTGAACATCACTCGCAGAAGTGTACTCACTATCTTCCCGAACAATTAAAGCACGCTGACTTGGACAATCACGCATCATGTGTCCAAATCCTTTGCATCGATGGCATTGCACATCGCGTGTACAACCTGTGGATGCAATTGAAGAAGAACTCTTTGTGGAAGCTTGTACCGTTGTTGTTTTCATGTCGGAGACATGTGATGGAGTGGAAGTAGAGGCAGCAGGGCGCCCACGGTTAGAGGGTGGAAGTGCTCGTCCCGAAGTAGTGGATGGAGCCTTTACTTGCACTTGGCTTGGTCGTGACGAAGAAGAGCCTCCAAAATTCCCTCTCAACTTGGAATGTCGTCCCTGTACTTCCCTTTCAGCTTTGCAAGCAAGATGAAACAAACGAGTGGCAAAGTTATATTCTTTATACTCAAGTATGTCCTGAATTTCACGGTTAAGTCCACCTAGAAATCTAGCCATCTTAGCATCCTCATTCTCTTCTAAACCACATCTCAATACTGCAATTTGCATTTCTTGATAGTACTCTTCTACAGTTTTACCTCCTTGTTTCAAACGTTGCAATTTATTGAGCAAATCACGAGCATAGTAGGAAGGAACAAATCTGGCCCTCATCATTCTTTTCAAAGCATCCCATGTTCTAGGTATGTTGTTATGATTTCTACATGTATCATTCCACCAAATGGAAGTAAAATCAGTAAATTCACTAGTAGCAGCCCTAACTCTTCTATTTTCAAGAAATTCATAGCAAGAAAATTTTTGTTCTACTGCTAATTCCCAATCAAGATAAGCATCTGGGGCAAACTTTCCAGCAAAAGGAGGCATTGTAAATTTAATCTTTCCTAATGGATCATCACGTACCTCCCGTTGTTCACGCTGATTCCTACCCATACCTTGTCGATTGTGTCGAAGGCGCCGATGATCATGATCATTGTGAGAGTTAAAACCATCATCATCCTCGGTATCATCAACGTAGTTGTTCTCTTCTCCTTCTGATGAGGACATCCAACCGCTGCCCCTTCTTCTTCTACGACCGCTACTTCGTCCCCGACCGTCGCTGTTTCGGCCACTACTTCGTCTACGACATCTGGAGGGCTTAATCCGGAAGCAAGTCCTTTCCATCCACCTTTGCTGGACCAGCACGCCAAGAACATCCACCGAGGATAGCCCACGCGCCAAGGAAGGCCCAAGATAAAGCCCAATTCGTCGCCGAGTCCGGTTCGGCCATCCAGGAGCAGCAGTACTTCAAACGGACGCCACAGCCACATCCGAGCTCCGTTTTCGACGTTCGACAACTCGTTTGAAAGGTATCGAGATAAGCTTTCCAATGGATCTAATCCTGAGCCCAAATTCCTCATGGAGCAATGGGAAATCACAGAACAATCACACGGGACAGAAATTTCAGGTGCTGCGCCACCTTTCTTTTGGGCCCAAGGCCCATGTACTTTTAGGGTTCCACCCCTCCTTTGGCCTGCACCCCTTTCCTGGCTGCCGCACCCCTCTTGGGCGCCCCCCCTTGTGTGGGTACCCCTTTATATTGGGTTCTCACTCCTGTTCTTCAGTTTTTAGGTTTTGTTGTGTTTTAGTAGACCCCGTGTGCGTCCCTCCTCAATCTTGCGTGTGTCGACTAGACCACCCGAGTTGAGAAACAGAACCTCACCTTGTTTTTTGTTGAGATTATTGGATTGAAATTGCTATCACCTTTTTCTTGCATGTTCTTGGTTGCAGCAGGTTCAAGGATCGATCGGGTCTTTGATTCGGTTGTTCGCCTCGTGTGGTGACGTTGCGATTGTTTGGTCGCTAATCTTGTGGTTCGTTGTATCGTTCTCATCAGAAGGTGGGACAACCCTAGTGCACATCACCTTCTACCCCATTTGCCCAAGAGCGGGCAGCATGTGGGGTTCGGTGTCCTGGTGCTCCATTTTGTCTTGTTTCATGATTGACCTTATCGGCAGCACGTGGTGGTTGTCGTCCTTCAAGATGATCAACACGATCATGAAGTGTCGCAAGGTTGTTGTTGATATCAGTCATAGCATTGTCATGATTCTCAGCATGCGTGTTGAGCAAGCGTGTAAAGTGTCGTATGATTCCTCTCGTGCGGGGTGTGAGAATTTCAGCTTAGTTTTCCTCAATGCTTCCATTGTCATCTGCCATGGTTAGTAATAAACAGGAAGACACACAAAGATATGTAGTTCCCTATCACTACTACTTGCTGGAATGATCAAGTGTCACTCTCTCTTGCATTTACCAAGCTCTTACCAATTCTTACAAATGCAGCAAGGGGTGCAATCCGGTGGCTGTTTCGTGATAAACCGATCTCAAGTGTGAGTAAAGCGATTGCAAGACTTAGCACCTATATGGTTAGTCGAAAGTGGAGCTTGGATAGGCTATATATTCAGTAGCAATGGAAATCAATCAGCTAATCTCAGATTTGCACAAATTGAGTAATAGTTCGAGACTAGCACTTAGCCTAAGTTGTTGATCCAAAAAGGATGGATAATAGGCACAAGCAAATATATGGCAATGGATACAAGTGCTAGAGATGAAACAACTCAAGGATTTGCAATTTGGAACATGAAAGCACAAGTTTTCTTTAGTCTTTCTAGCTTGCTGATTTCTGCCCACAGGATAGTAGGTTGGTATTTAGGTCGCACTTTCCAGTCAGTTTCCTCTTTTTCAATGATTTTTTTCTCTTCTTCTTGGTAACTTTTTCAACAACTTTTACTTGGGACCAACCTTCTGGAAATGAATCGAAAAATTCACACAAACTTCACAAGTGCACTCAGCTTCAGAATCTAGGACATCAAATAGGTCTTATTGAAACATTCACAGATTTTTTGTGCTTTCAAGTTTTGATGTGAGAATTGGCAATGGCATAGAGCACTAAGTCATGGATCTGCTCCTTTTGGTTTCACTCAAAAAGGATAAGGGAAAAGGGATTTATGGCATTTTTGGTGGTGGATGCAGAAAGGGACAGATTCTGCCCGAGAAGGAAATTTTTATTTTTGGACTTTCGGGATGGATTTTGACGTGGAGAGATGAACAAGAAGATGAAGAACAAGATGAACAGCAACTGGCAATACTAGAACGGACACAAACACAATTTAGCAAACCAAAATTAACCGATTGAAAGGCACAAAGGAGTTTGGACAGCGGGAAACAAATCTTTTTGTGGGGCAAATTTTCTGGACTCTAGGAAGAACGCAATCAAACAACTAAACAAGATACAAGAACTCACCGGTCAACCGTTGCTCTGATACCAAATGATGCGCACAAGATGGCCCGATCTTCCGGTGAGGGGATAATTTCGATTAGGCAGAGGATGACTTTGACGATCCGGCTACGAACCACAAAAGGATAAGCGCCCGCAATCGCTAAACCACACTCCTAGTTGTTATCAACCGTGCTGAAGCCCGGATGACCTGACCACGAAGGTCTATTCTTGCAAGCAATCGAAGAACCAGCAAGAACAAGGATAAAGAAAACACACGAACTGAGGTTATGAACTTGTTTACTACTGCTCTAGCCGAGTTAGGAGAACAAGGTTAAAGTTCCACACATGGGGCAACTAAACTTAACAAAACCTAAGAGAAACTAAGGGAAGCTTGTCCACTTTTAAGCTAAGGAGATGGCTGCTAGGATATGGACTCACGTCACTTTGATTACATGGGAACTCAGCCCAAAATAAAGGTGGCACAACACCTAATACATGGAAGACAGTTTCTGGACGTTGGTGTTTTTCGACGATATCTTCCAGCTCAGAAAGAATTTGATGATAAGGTTGGATCCATTGGAAAGTGTGCGAGATAAGCTTTTAATCAATTGCTCACACGCCCCAAACGGACTCCGTTTGCATTCTCTATGCCCATTTAATGTCAGACTGGTCTTTGGAGGCCGAATTGGATCCTTTCGCATTCCCACCTTGCTTGATGACTTGTGTTGGTGAATTAAAACACTCTTGCTGATCCGTGCCAAGGTTCCTAAGTATGAGAATATTATAAGGTAGCAGTCTGTTCTCCAAAGTGAAATTATTGAACCCAAGAAATGAATTTACCTGATAATTTAGTTGTCGCGCACGAGCTCGGGTAATTGGTCCTTGAATGTTGGTTGAATGTTGCTGATCACTAGGAGGAATTTGTTGGTCATTGATCATTGGTGCCATGGGTGTATCCGACGTAGCTATGTCCTCATCAGTCGTTCTAGGAGATACTCAAGCTTCAGCTCTTCGTCCTTGAGCGGGCTTGATGTCGTCCGGGACGTTCGGGCTTCTCTGCTGCTCGGGCCACGTGGGCAGAGAAGTCAGATGGTCTGGCTAGTGGGCGTTGAAGAGGCGCGCCCGTACAAGGGTTTTGAAAGGCCGCGATGCCTTGGTTACCGTCCATTATCTATGGGCGCGCCTTTTGAGGCGACAATGATGTCGGCAGTCGAGGCGTCTTTAAAACCGGGACTTGGCATCCTCTGAAGCCTTTCTTCCCCATCGCCCACGTTCTCTGCTCTTTGCTTCCTGTTCCTTTGCGCTGTCGCGGCTGCCTTCCTTCTCCAATTCTCTCCCCTTGACTCCATGGTGAAGTTCGGGAAGAGCACCCTCACCGCGGACCGGATGAAGGACATGGAGACCTTGGTGATGGGGACGGCGATCCCGATCTTTCGGTGAGATGATGATACGTCGTTTTGGAGGTGTTGATGGCACCGAATTTAGGGCTTCCTACCAAATAAGTTGGGAGCTTCGCAATCACAATGCTAAATCCACACAGATACAAGATCCAATGATCAGTAGTTCCTGCAAGAAAACGAAAACCCGCAAGAACAAAGTATGAAGCAAACCGAAAAGGTAGTATTGAAATCAAACAAAGAGAACAAGTTGAGGTTCTGTTTCTCGACTCGGGCGGTCTAGTCGACACGCGCAAACATGAGGAGGGACGCACACGGGGTCTACCAAAACACAACAAAACCTAAAAAACGAAGAACAGGGGTGAGAACCCAATATAAAGGGGTACCCACAAAAGGGGGGGCCCCCAAGAGGGTTGCGGCAGCCAGGAGAGGGGCGCTAGCCAAAGGAGGGGTGGAACCCTAAGAGTACATGGGCCTTGGGCCCAAAAGAAAGGTGGCGCAGCACCTGGAATATCTGTGATTTCCCTTCGCTCCAGGAGGAGTTTGGCCTCAGGATCAGATCCATTGGAAAGTTTATCTCGATACCTTTCAAACGAGTTGTCGAACGTCGAAAATGGAGTTCGGATGTGGCCGTGACGTCCTTTTGAAGTACTGCTGCTCCTAGATGGCCGAACCGGACTCGGCGACGAATTGGGCTTTATCTTGAGCTTTCCTTGGCACGTGGGCTGTCCCCGGTGGATGTTCTTGACGTGCTGGTCCAGCAAAGGTGGATGGAAAGGACTTGCTTCCGGATTAAGCCCTCTAGACGTCGTGACGGCGAAGCGGCGAAACAAATGACGGTCGGGGACGAAGTAGCAGTCGTAGAGGAAGAAGGGGCAGCGGTTGTATCCTTGGTTGGGATGTCCTCATCACTTGGGGCTGCTGGACCCGTTCACCTAGCGACTCCCAGCCGGGGAGAACGTGCCGCAGCCTCGAGGTGACAAGGTCGTGAGCACGGAGCAGTACATGCTCTTCGGGCTGCGGACCCCGAAGAGCGACTGGTTGGCTGCAGTCCTTGCGTAGTGCGAGATTGAGCTCGTGAATCTGGTACCAACTCTCTTCTCCACCTCTCCATCTTTGCTCATCTTTGTGAGGGGTTTCTAGGCATCCTTCCCACCCCCTACATATTCTTTCGCTTCTATTCCTTGTCCCGTACCACGAAGGACCCCATCGTCGGATGCCTTTATTTTCGGCTGCGAGCGGGACTCCCTTGCTCCTTTCTCTAGATCACGACCCGGGACTCGCTCGGGCCGTGGTCGGAGAAATGGTTCTACTTGAAGAAGGGCGAGGGCAGCGACCTCGCCTACAATGGTGACGCGGTCGACGGCAAGCGGGAGACCTCGAAGCCTGAGGATTCGGCGGCCGACCAGGTGGTAGTCGCCCTCATCCACATCTGCGCGGCGCGCGGGCTGAAGGGCCAGGTAGTCGTAACGGAAGAGGCTGCACCCCTTCTTCGAGATCACCGGGAAGCATGACGTCACCCGGGAAGGTCCTGAAGGTAAGCATTGCGCAGCCCCGAGCTTCCCCGGGCCCGATTGAAGCTTTCTTGTTCTCAACAGTGTCTTTTGGCCTCTCGCAGCACCGAAGGCGGCTTGGATGGCCTCGAGGATGCAAGAGATCTTCGGGAAGGCTGCCACCGCCTACGACCTCGATGGCGACGTCCCCAAGAACATCTTTTGGCGGAGCAGCGAGGTAACGTCTCTTGCTTTGACTTTTGGCCTTGAGAGCTCGAACTCAGGCGCTAATCGTGATGAGTTCGTGCAGGAGACCAAGGAGATCTGGGACATGGCCAAGCAGATGCTGCCTCTCCCTGGGCTGAGCAAGGGCAAGAAGGGGAGCAAGAGGCTGGCCCCAGATGCCGCAAAGCTAGTCGCCAAGAAGGCCCACGTCGAGTGCGGCGATCGGGCCGTGGTAAGCTGAACGCCCCGAGCTCGGGGATACTCGAACCCGAGGTCGCTTCTTTGATGTTTGACCTTTCTTTTACTGATCTTTGCTTTTCTGCCAGCAGCAAGAGGCTGCCTGCCGCGCGAGCCTTGGATGCGCAGTCGGAGCAACGACCTCTGGCACTAAGCACCCAGGGAAGGAGTCTACCCGCGGCCACCGCGAAGACGACGCGCCAGGTGCAGTCCTCTTTCGCTTTTCGTCGTTCCGCTCCACCGCGGCGTTCAAGTGACGAGGGACACTGACCATTCCTATGGTCTAGGGCGAGGCCGAGGAGGAGGAGGACGAGGATGACTTCCGCCTCGTGCAGCGGTCTACGGCGCAGTGAGTCCTATTTGCCACGGCATCCGAGGAGGACGACGCGGCCGAGGGCGGCGCGGCCGAAGGCGACGAAGGAGCCCCCGAGCTGGACGCCAGTCTCGGGGGTCTGCTGCGGCGGTCGAGGGCAGCGCGGCCGAAGGCGACGAAGGAGCCCCCGAGTTGGACGCCAGCCTCGGGGGTTCTGGTGCGGCGGTAGAGGGCGAGCCCGGTTGGGTCGCCATCGTGGGACGGGCGATCCCGGTCACCATCGTCCCTGATGAGGACATCACTATGACGGATACACCCATGACCTCACCTCCACCACCTCCTATGCAAGGTCCTATCACAAGGGCACGCGCACGACACCTAAATCAACAGGTGAACTCGTTTCTCGTGTGGCATAATTATATTTTAGAGGATAGACCACTGCATAATAATGTTCTTGTGCTTAGGAATCATGGCTTAGAGCTGCAAAGTCGTCATTCCTCATCACTACAAGCTAGAGTACAAGGTATTCCCGAGAAGGAAGCCAAAACGTCCACCCAGGAGCAGTCCACCTTCAACTGGCCATAACTTTTGCATACAGAGTCCGTTCGGGATGAGTGAGTACTTGATTAAAAGATAAATTCGTGCTCTTTCCAACGGATCCGGCCTGATCATAAATTCCACTCGAGCTGGCCACGGCAGTCAAAACAGTGCGATGGTCTCAGTCTTTTAGGGTGTTGTGCCACCATAATTTTGGGCTGAGTTCCCATGTAATTAAAGTGACGTGAGACCAACTCCTAGCAGTCATCCTTGGCTATATATATTGGACAAACCCCCTATCTATCTCCTTAGGTTTTGATTTGAGAATAGTTACCCATGTGTGGAACTTTATCCTTGTTCTCCTGACTCGGCTAGAGCAGCAGTAAACAAGTTTCGAAACCTCAACTTGAGTGTGTGCTTCATCCTTGTTCTTGCTAGTTCTTCGATTGCTTGCAAGAATAGACCTTCGTGGTCAGGTCATCCCTGTTCTTGGCACAGTTAATAACGACGAGGAGTGTGGTTTAGCGATTGCAGGCGCTTATCCTTGTGTGGTTCGTAGCCGGATCGTCAAAGTCATCCTCACCGGAAGACCGGGCCGTCATGTGCGCATCATTTGGTATCAGAGCACCGGTTGACCGGTGAGTTCTTGTATCTAGTTTAGTTGTTTCATTTCGTTTCTCCTAGAGTCCAGAAAATTTGCCCCACAAAAAATTTGTTCTCCGCTGTCCAAACCCCTTTGTGCCTTTCAATCAGTTATTTTGGTGCTAAATTGTGTTTGTGTCCATTCTAGTGTTGCCTAGTTGCTGTTCATCTTGTTCATCTCTCCACATCAAAATCCATTCCTAAAGACCAAAAAAAAATTCCATCTCGGGCAGAATCTGTCCATCTCTGCAACCACCACCAAAAACACCATAAATCACACTTCCCATATCCTTTTTGAGTGAAACCAAAAGGAGCAGATCCATGACTTAGTGCTCTATGTTTCTGCCAATTTTCACACCCATATTTGAAAGCACAAGAAATCTGTGAACATTTCAATAAGACCTAATTGCTGTCCTGAAATCTGCATCTGTGTGGAATTGTAAAATTCGTGCAAAATTCTCGGTTGAATTTCAGAAAGTTTGTCCAAAAGAAAAGTTGTTGCAAAAGCCGTCAGGAAGAAAACCAAAAAAAATCATTGAAGAAAAGGCTCCTGACTAAAAGATACGGCCAACATACCGACCTGCTGTCTGGTGGACAGAAATCAGCAAAATACAAAGTTGGATCCATCTTGTGCTCCCGAGTTGCAAATTGCATATGAATTTTGTTGTGTTTACCACTTGTATCCTCTGCCATATCTTTTGTTTTAGCCTAATATCCATCTTTGTTTGATCAGCAACATAGGCTAATTGATAGTTTCGAACACTTATTCAATTCTATGCAAATTCTGAAATTGGCTGATTGTTTTCCTTTGCTACTCATTATAAAGCCTTTCGGAGCTCCACTTTCTACTAACCATACAGGTGATAAGCCTTGCAATCGCTTTGTTCACATTTGAGTTTGGTTTATCACGAACCATCCACCAACCGGTTGCACCACTTGCTGCATTCGTAAGAATTTGTAAGAGCTTGGTAAGAGCAAGAGAGAGTGACACCCAATCATTTCAGCAAGTAGTAGTGATAGGGAATTACATACCTTTGTGTGTTTTCCTGTTTATGACTAACTATGGCAGATGACAATGGAAGCATTGAGGAAAACCAAGCTGAAATTCTCACACCTCGCTCGAGAGGAATCATGCAACACTTGACACGATTGCTCAATACACATGCTGAGAACTACGACAATGCTATGGCTGAGATCAACAACAACCTTGCAACACTTAAAGATCGTATTGATCGTATTGATGGACGACAACCACCACATGCTGCCAATCAAGCCAATCATTCACCAAGACAAAATGGAGCACCAGGACGCCGTACTCCACTTGCTGCCCGCTCTTGGACAAATGGGGTAGAAGAAGAGAACAATTGTATTGCTGATACAACGGACGATGATGTTTTTAACTCCCACAATGATCATCGGCGCCTTCGACACAATCGACAAGGTATGGGTAGAAATCAGCGTGAACAACAGGAGGTACGTGATGATCCATTAGGAAAGATTAAATTTACAATGCCTCCATTTGCTGGAAAGTTCAATCCTAATGCATATATTAATTGGGAGATAGCGGTAGACAAAGAATTTGCAAAGTATGATTTATCTGAAAACCAAAAGATTAGTGCTGCAGTAAAAGTGTTAACGTCAGATGCAATATATTGGTGGAAGCATATATCTAGAAATGATAAAGAACCTAAAACTTGGAATGCCATGAAAAAACTTATGAGAGATGATTATGTTCCTGAATATGTTGCTGAATATTTGCTTACTAAACTTCAATGCTTAAAACAGGGTTCTAAAACTGTTATAGAATACTATCATAAATTGCAAAATTGTTTGTTGCGTTGTGGTTTACAAGAATGTGAACAAGCTACTCAACTTAGGTTCATACGTGGACTTAATCATGAAATTCAAGATGTTCTTGTTGATGAAACATTAAGATGTCTTTCAGACTTGATTAAATGTGCTTGCAAAGCTGAAAACATGCTTGTTGAATCTTTAAAAGAGTCATTATATTCATTTGAGGTGCCCAATGTTGCACCTTCTATTGTAACTAACATTTTACAGGAGAATGTGACGGAGTTGATGACGACTCCAATTCAACAAAGGAAGAATGATGAGACCATGCTCATCCTGGATATGACCAATACTATAACAGTTTGGTGACACTTCATTGCATCCTCTGCATCGTCTACATCCACAAGGATGGTCGTATCTCCCCACCAGGACCAAGTCGATCACACATCTCTCTTCGGCCTCCACCTTGGCCGCCTCCCATGCTTAATGGTGTATTCAAGAAAGGAGTATCTCCACCTCTTCAGATTTGAAGCCATATATTGGAGAGAACGGTGAGCTTGAGTCGAGGACAACTCAAATGCAAGAAGGGGAGGATGATGAGGACATCACTATGACGGATACACCCATGACCTCACCTCCACCACCTCCTATGCAAGGTCCTATCACAAGGGCACGCGCACGACAGCTAAATCAACAGGTGAACTCATTTCTCGGGTGGCATAATTATATTACAGAGGATAGACCACTGCATAATAATGTGCTTGTGCTTAGGAATCATGGCTTAGAGTTGCAAGGCGTCATTCCTCATCACTACAAGCTAGAGTACAAGCTATTCCCGAGAAGGAAGCCAAAACGTCCACCCAGGAGCAGTCCACCTTCAACTGGCCATAACTTTTGCATACGGAGTCCGTTCGGGATGAGTGAGTACTTGATTAAAAGATAAATTCGTGCTCTTTCCAACGGATCCGGCCTCATCATAATGTCCACTCGAGCTGGCCACAGCAGTCAAAACAGTGCGATGGTCTCAGTCTTTTAGGGTGTTGTGCCACCATAATTTTGGGCTGAGTTCCCATGTAATTAAAGTGACGTGAGACCAACTCCTAGCAGTCATCCTTGGCTATATATATTGGACAAACCCCCTATCTATCTCCTTAGGTTTTGATTTGAGAATAGTTACCCATGTGTGGAACTTTATCCTTGTTCTCCTGACTCGGCTAGAGCAGCAGTAAACAAGTTTCGAAACCTCAACTTGAGTGTGTGCTTCATCCTTGTTCTTGCTAGTTCTTCGATTGCTTGCAAGAATAGACCTTCGTGGTCAGGTCATCCGTGTTCTTGGCACGGTTGATAACGAGTAGTCCTGGTGCTTTTATAGACCTCTGGGCGTTCATCTCGAGTGCTGACGTCGGGCGATGTCTGCGAGTTAACGGGAGCAGTTAACTCTAGTTCCCACGCAGGGGACTTTGACAGGGGTCGCTGGGCCCTAGTTCCCACGTAGGGGATTTAGACAGGAGCCGCTAGGCCCTAGTTCCCACGCAGGGGATCTGACAGGAGTTGGTGGCCCCAATTCCCACGCAGGGGAGAGGGGTCACGCTGGGAAAGGGAATACTATGCTGGAGGCTGTACCGAAGGCGCCGAGGTCGAGGAGGCTTGCGGGGCCAGCACGGACCCGAGGACACCCTTACCCAAGCTCGGGATCAGTCCTCCGAGCTCGAGGATATCTTTGCTCGAGCTCGGGGATAGTCCTCCGAGCTCGGGAAAAACGCTATGAAGCCCGGGGGCCTGGACACGTGTCAGGAGAACCGATCCCCGACAGTAACGGGGTGCGAGCCCGCGTGTCGGGGATCGGTCATCCTGACACGTGTCCAGGACCCCCCGGGGCTTTAGAACATTTTCCCCAAGCTCGGGGGACGGTTCCCGATCTCGAGCGAGGGTTTTCCCGAGCATGTGCTGGCTCCCGCAACCTCCTCGACCTCGGCGCCTTCGACCCGACCTCTAGCATAGTATTCCCCTTTCTTACGTGACCTCTCTCCCCTACGTGGTAACAGGGGTCACCAACTCCAGTCAAGTCCCCTGCGTGGGAACTAGGGCGAGCTGCTCCTATCAAGTCCCCTGCGTGGGAACTGGGGCGAGCTGCTCCTGTCAAGTCCCCTGCGTGGGAACTAGGGTCAACTGCTCCTGTCAGACCCCCTGCGTGGGAACTAGGGTCAACTGCTCCTGTCAGACCCATTGTGTGGGAACTAGGGTCAACTACTCCTGTCAACTCACAGACACCGCCCGACGTCAGCATTCGAGATCAACGCAAATTTTGGGATGTTTCAAACCTCCCCCCCTTAACAGAATCTCGACCCCGACGCTCCCTCCTTCCCGGACGAGCACTACTCTGGGCCTCGCCCCTTTAACAATCCTTCCCCCTTTTTTTGCGGTTGATGGTCCCGATAGTCGACAGCTGGCGCCCACCGTGGGGCCCGAAGTTTCGTTCATCCGAAGTTCATCGCCTCAGCGTCGTCAAGACTCTCGGCTCCACCGACAAAGATGTCGCGACCGCGAGCACAGGCTCTGACGCGGTCCCCGATCGAGGGGCGGACGACGGTGGTCCAGAAACCCCACGGGAGGCGCGTAGGCTCGCCCAGGTCGCCATCAACCAAGCTATCACCGCCATTCGGCGAGAGGAGCGCGCGACGGCCCACTCTCCGTCTGGACATCTCAATCCCTCCCGCCCAGACGAGCCTGGCCGAGAGCGCCTGCAGGCCATCGCTCGTGTCATGGCTAACCCCGCGCGGATTGGGTCGGCTCTCTTTCGACGGTCCCTAGCCGAAGAGCTCAACAGGGCGACCGACGACGTCGCGCCTTTGCGGCAGGTGCGGCGCCTGGGCTCCGAGTCTTGCCCCTTAGCGAGCGGAGGACCTCGAGATCACTACAAAGCTCACCGTCAACAAGCTGTTCCGCATGGCAGAGCGATACGCAGACGCGGACGACGCCATCCGCTGGAAGCACGACTACGACCGAGGCAAGCTCAGCCTCGCCTTTGGTGTGGCGGGGCCGTCCGGCACTAAGGAAGGAGGTCCAGCCCCGCGCAACATGAAGCGGGGGAAAGACCGCGGCGCTGGAGGCGACCAGCTCCGCGAGGTAGCCACGATCGACAGCAGGCGTGAAGGGACGGAAGCGCGCCAGCCCGACCGCCGAGGGCCTCGGCCCCAGCAGAATCGCCTACGGCCTTAGTAAGCACCGCGCCAGCCCCAGCAGGGGCCGGGTCGGGTCGGGCCCCCTCGGGTAGATGCCTGACCCTGGGGCGACGAGGAACAGCTCCGCCTCGACGACGACAAATTCTGCCCATTCCATAGAATCAACGGCCACGATCTGCGAAGTGGCAGAACGTGGCTGTGCAAGCTAGACGCCTTTTATAGAGGGTGCGGAGAGATGCCCACACTCCCGAAAGGCGACGAGCTGCCCGGCGGAAACGACGCCGGCGAGGACCAAGTAGGCCTCGACCTGGAGTTCCAGCAGGGTGACCACCGTGTGGATGTGATCTTTGGTGGCTCTTCGGCATATCGGTCCCGGTGCGAGCTGAAGAACGCCGCGCGCACCGTGTACCAAGCCACCGTCGGGAAGCCCACCGACCAACCCTGCAGGTGGGATGGTGTTCCCATCACCTTCTCCCGGGATGATGCTCCCCCGGGGATGTCCCGAGACTTAAAGACCGCCCTGGTCGTCGCCCCGTCCATAAGCAACGCCATCATCGGCCGAGTCATGGTTGACGGGGGAAGCTCCCTCAACCTACTCTTGGCAAGCGCAGTGGACCAAATGCAGATACCCCGGACGAAAATCAAGAATATAGCGGTCCCCTTCTTCGGCATCGTACCAAGGAGCTCGACCACTCAACTCGGGCAAGTGGTTCTACCCGTCACCTTTGGTGACTCGGCGAACTTCCGCACCGAACTGATCATCTTCGAGGTCGTAGATGGCGACCTCCCCTACAACGCCATCCTCGGGCGGCCGGCCTTGATCAAGTTCATGGCCGAGAATCACTACGGGCACCGGTGTATGAAGCTCCCGGGGCCCGGCGGCATCATAACCGTCCGTGGCGACCTCAAGGCGGCACACGGCTGCAAGGAAAAGGCCTCGCACTCTCGCAAGATCTTTTCCTCGGCCAGGTCCCGAGGCGACTCAAGAACACCTACCGATGGCAATCCAGCCCGGTGGCCCTACCAAGACCGTGCAACTAGAGGAGGGAAGCTCGGGCAATCATTCACGAGGTCAACTACTCCGAATGACTGGCCAACCCTGTAATTGTACAAAAGAAAGGCGAAAAATGGAGAATGTGCGTCGATCACACGGGCTTAAACGCTGCGTGCCCCAAAGATAACTTCCCTCTTCCACGCATAGATCAGATTGTGGACTCCACCGCAAACGCCAAGATGTTGAGTTTTCTCGACACCTACTCTGGCTACCACCAAATCAAGCTTGCCGTGGAAGACGAGGACAAGACCACCTTCATCACGCCGTTCGGAACCTTCTGCTACACGACCATGTCATTCGGTCTCCGCAACATGGGCGCAACGTTCCAGCGGCTGATGGTCATGACCTTCGACCCGTAGATCGGCCGGAACCTTGAGGTCTACATCGACGACATCATCGTCAAAAGCTCCTCCGAGGCCGACCACATCAACGATCTGGCCGAGACCTTCGCCAGTCTAAACAAGTTCGGCATCAAGCTTAACCCTGAGAAGTGCGTCTTTGGCACGACCTCCGGAAAGGTACTCGGCTACATGATCGGGGGGCGTGAGCCCGAACCCGAAGAAGATCGAGGCAATCGAGCAGATGGCCGCCCTGACCTCAGTAAAACAAGTCCAAAGTCTCACAGGCCGCATCGTCGCCCTAAGCCGTTTCATCTCCAGGCTCGGCGAGTGAGGGCTGCCCTTCTTCAGGATCCTGCGCAGGCACGGGGGCTTCGAGTGGACCCCCGAAGCCCAACGATCCTTCGACGAGCTCAAGGCATACCTCTCAAGCCCACCTCTGTTGACAACTCCGCAGCGAGGCGAAGTGCTGTTGCTCTACCTCGCGGCCACGACCTAGGCCGTTAGCGTGGTCCTGGTAGCCGAGCGGGCCAGGCGACAGCACCCGATCTACTACGTCAGCGAGGTGCTTCATGGGCCAAAAGAGCGCTACCCTCTGGTCCATAAGCTCCACTACGCCCTCTTCATGGCCTCGCGTAAGCTTCGACACTACTTCCAAGCGCATGCGGTGGTTATCCCGAGCATGCTCCCGCTCGGGGAGATTCTCAGGAACCCGGAGGCCGGAGGTCGCATCGCCAAATGGGCCATGGAACTGGCTGAGTTCAACCTCCGCTTCGTGTCCCGCACCGCCATCAAATCGTAGACGCTGGCCGACTTCGTGGTCAAACAAACGACCAAGCCTCCCCCCGAGCTCGAGATCGAGGTCGAAGACACTTGGACCATGTTTTTCGACGGGTTGAGGTCGTTTGAGCGCTCGGGGGCTGGCATTCTCATCGTCACTCCTCAAGGTGACCACCTGAGATATGTGGTCCGCTTCGGTTTCCCCGCAACCAACAACGCGGCGGAACATGAGGACCTCTTGGCTGGCCTGCGAGCTTGCAAGTCCCTGGGCATCTGCCGTCTGATTGTTAAAGGGGACTTCCAACTCGTCGTTAATCAGTACAACAAAGACTATCAGTGTTCAGACCCACTAATGGCTAAGTCCTCGCCGAGGTACGCAAGATAGAGAGATGGTTCCAAAACCTGAAGATCCAGCACGTGCCAAGGAAGGACAACTCCACCGCCGACCTCCTGTCCAGGCTCAGATCGTCCGGTGATGAGCTCCCGCCGGTTGTTATCCTCGAGACCTTGGCCGCGTCATTCGTTGCCAACAAGGAAGACCCGGTGACCCTCCTCGAGTGATGAGGACATCACTACTACGGATATGACCACATTTGATTGTGCCAACTCCAACACATCATCCAAGGGCAAAGAAGAGAGAGAGATCAAATCCATCACGTTCTGGAATCCAATTCGGCCTCCTGAGACAGCACCAACTTCAAATATGAATAACTTTTGTATACTTACTCCGATTTGGGTGAACTTGGACTTGATTAAAATCTTACAATGATATCATTCGAATGGATATAATCGCAGGCCCAGATTCATCGTAGATCAACTGGAATCATTAAAACAATGTACTACAATACTGTTTTAGGCTGTTTCGTACCTTGTAAGCGTGTGGGGGCCCAAGCCCAAGTTGTGTGCACCCCACTTGGCTGCACACAACCCTAGGACGTCCCTCTCATGTCTATCCCTCTTATAAACTCAGTAGCCGTCGCTTTAGACACTTGGGTTTTGTTTGATTAGTTTAGCCAAGTGCAAACTTTGTTTCTTCAAGTTGTGTTGGACAGCCACCTTGTCAAGATTCTCAATAGAACCCCACCTTGATTTTGCTTTCAATTCTTATTTGCAATTTCAGATTGCTTTTACTATTGTTCTTGCCTGTTCTTCGATTGCTTGCAGGAATTGAACCTCGTGTTCAGGTTGATCATGCCAACGGCAAGATCAATAACACTTCGGAGTTGGTTTAGCGATTGCTAAGGCGCATCGTCGTCGTACGTTGTAGTCAGATCGTCAAAGTCGATTCCACCAAATCGATAGTTATCGCTCTCATCGAAAGATCGGGACACAACCTCGCATCAGGACGGATATGACCACATTTGGTTGTGCCAACTCCAACACATCATCCACGGGCCAAGAAGAGAGAGAGAGATGAAATCCATCACGTCCTGGAATCCAATTCGGCCTCCTGAGACGGGCCAAGAAGAGAGAGAGATCAAATCCATCACGTTCTGGAATCCAATTCGGCCTCCTAAGACAGCACCGACTTCAAATATGAATAACTTTTGCATACTTACTCTGATTTGGGTGTACTTGGACTTGATTGAAAGCTTACAACGATATCTCTCGAATGGATCTAATCGCAGGCCCAGATTCATCGTAGATCAACCGGAATCATTAAAACAATGTACTACAATACTGTTTTGGGTTGTTTCGGACCTTGTAAGAGTGTGGGGCCCCAAGCCCATGTTGTGTGCACCCCCCTTGGCTGCACACAACCCTAGGTCGTCCCTCTCATGTCCATCCCTCTTATAAACTCAGTAGCCGTCGCTTTAGACACTTTGGTTTTGTTTGATTAGTTTAGCCAAGTGCAAACTTTGTTTCTTTAAGTTGTGCTGGACAGCCACCTTATCAAGATTCTCAATAAAATCCCACCTTGATTTTGCTTTCAATTCTTATTTGCAATTTCAGATTGCTTTTACTATTGTTCTTGCATGTTCTTCGATCGCTTGCAGGAATTGAACCTCGTGTTCGGTTGATCATGCCCACAGCAAGATCAATAACACTCCGGAGTTGGTTTAGCGATTGCTAAGGCGCATCGTTATCGTACGTTGTAGTCGGATCGTCAAAGTCGATTCCACCAAATCGATAGTTATCGCTTTCATCGAAAGATAGGGATACAACCTCACATCAGGTGGTATCAGAGCGCCAAGTTTCTCGGTGAGAGATCTGTATCATAGATTAGTTTTTGTTTTCTGTCTCAAATTGAAAATTACTCCAAAAAATTCAACCTTTAGATTCAATCTGGTATTTTAGTGAGTTTTGTTAGGTTTTAATCCATTAGAGTCCTTGTTTTAGTTGCTGATCGTTTTTTTTCCTTCGTGTAGCTTTTCTTTCAATCTGTCCAGTACTTTGTTTTGTTCATAACTTCCGCATTTGAGCTCGGATTCTAGTGTTTTTGCACTTTCCTAAAACCTTGGAACGATCTCAACAAAAACCTAGTTGGGCATGGACACTAATTCTTGAGCGAAATCTCTTCAATCTGGATATCAAAGTTATTGAAGCAAGTTGTACTTCCAATCCAGATCGGTTCGGTATTTTAATGATAATTCTCACATCCGAACTCCGATTGGGAAATTTTTATAGTTTCCTGAATCCTTGAAGAGTCCTCTACAAAAACGTTTTTGGGTGTCCTTTGTGATTCGGAATCTTTAAAACCGAATTTGATTCGGATTCGGAATCGGTCCGCGGGCTGAAATTGGGGGTATTCTGTGGTGTTCGGTTTTTGAGCCATAACATTCACACCCGATCTCCAAATTGCATGTTCACTCTTTTGAAAGCTAAGGACATAATCTTCAATTCTTTCCATAGTGAACCTTCTAAATTCGGTCGTTTGGAAGCTTTAATCGAGGCGACAAATCTGCTGCCCTAGAAACATTGAATTTGAGTATCTTGCTTCAATTCGTGTTCTTGCTTTGTTCCTTTGAGTTGGTTGAGTCCAGTTGCATCTACAATCCATAAAACCCATAAAATATCAGTACACATACCCTTGGGAACCAATTCATCTTTTGCGAATACTCTGATCCCAATTGAGACTAGCTATTTGATATTGCTTAGGGCTACTCTACTTGATACATTACATAATCTTGATTTATCATATCATACTATCTTGTGACATCAGTTAGGGATTCCAAAACTTTGCTCATACTAGTGTTGGCCGAAAGTCACCAAAAGAAAGAAGAGAGAACGAAAGAGCCAAAAGGCCAAAAAAAAAGAAAAAAAAAGGAAAGAAAACATAATAGTGGCCGGCAGCATTACATTGAGCGAAACCCTAATTTGTGTTCATTATTTTTCAGATTGTGCAATTGTATTAATTAGTGAGCAATCTTGTGCCCTTTTACCATTTTTGAAGCAATTAGCTAGTGCATCTCCATAACTTATGCAACACGAGCTTTGGTGCTGAAAATTTTCTTATTTAGCTCATTCTATTGGTTGCATTAAGTTACATCATCTTTGCGTGTGAGTTGCCTTAAAATTCGCTTATATCTTTGAGATAGGCAACTAGGACTTGTGAATTCTAGTTTGGGTCATTACTTAACATTACAATAACTAGAATTATCAGATTGTATAGGAAAAAGTATAGCCTACCTAGCTCCACATATTCTACGCTTGTACGTTTGTTCGGTCCCTTGGCAATCGCTTTATCCAAGCTTGGGAGAACTTTTGACACCGCCAACGGCCGACAACTCCTGCAGCACGGTAAGAACTTGTAAGAGCTTTGGTTAAAGGCTTGAGAGTTGAGCGACTTTTCTCCTCTTCCTAGTAGTTGATAGGGAATTACATAAACCTTTGTGTTTCCCTTTTTGCTACTAACCATGTCAGGTGACAAGAGTTCACTGCATCATTCTCCACGCACGAAGGGCAATGTACGACTCACCATTGAGCGAATGTCGCTGCAAGAAGACCGTCTCCAATCCATCGAGGCTGCTCAGGGAGTTGCTAACACTACCCTTGCTACTATTTTGTCTAGACTTGATATGCTTGTAGTTGCTGCTCCTGGAACTTCCAGTCCTCTACCTCGTCTCCTAAGCAACAACAATGGTGTACTACGTGCACAACGGGTTCCCATTGCTGTCCCGGCTTCCCAGCATGGACCCGCTGCCTTAGTCGCCCCACCACACATCGCCACGGGTTCATCAACTGATGATGAACAAGGTAAAATCAAGTTTGAATTGCCTCCTTTTGGTGGAATGTTCGATCCTAATGCATATATTAATTGGGAGATTGCGGTAGATAAAGAATTTGCAAACTATGACTTATCTGAAAACCAAAAGATTAGTGTCGTAGTTCAAGTGTTAACGTCAGGTGCAATATATTGGTGGAAGCATATATCTAGACATGATAAAAAACCTAAAACTTGGAATGCCATGAAAAGACTTATGAGAAATTATTATGTTCCTGAATATGATGCTGAATATTTGCTTACTAAACTTCAACGCTTAAAACATGGTTCCAAAACTGTTATAGAATACTTTCACGATTTGCAAAATTGTTTGTTGCGTTGTGGTTTACAAGAATGCGAAGAAGCTACTGAGCTTAGGTTCATACATGGACTTAATCATGAAATTCAGGATGTTCTTGTTGGTGAAACATATAGTTGTCTTTCAGAATTGATTAAATATGCTTGTAGAGCTGAAAACATGCTTGCTGAATCTTTGAAAGAGCCTTTAGCTTCCTTTGAGGTGCCCATTGTTGCACCTTCTATTGTAGCTAACATTTTGCAGAAAAGTGAGCACCATCGTGAGAAAGATGAAGAAGAAAATATGCAGAATGAGGAGATATTTGCTGCTCCATACGTATGTGAAGAGTTGGAAATTGAAGTTGCACCTACAACAACTGAGAAGGATTTAGAAGGTAATGTAAAATATATGGACTGTATACTTAGTGAAAATCATTTTGAAGAGATAAAACTGTCCATGAATCATGCTATCGTAGAGCAACTATTAATGGAACCCATTGCTGATTTGCTTGCTATTCATGGTGATAAAGAAGAGTTGTGTGATAATGCCTCACTTATATCCACGCCACAACTAGTGAATGAACATGAAACATTTATATTTGAACTAAACACTTGCGCTGAACATAAACATGTTATTCACATTGCTAGGGAAGAAGATGAGCTTAAATTGATGTCTTCTTTAAATACTTTAGGTTACATTGAATTTGATGTTCTATGTGATCTAGATAGTTTCAAGGAGAAGATTTTTGTGAATTCTGATTTGCCATGGTTATCACGAAATATTTTTCATGTTGTTGGCAAACATAATGATAAAGGAGAGTACAAAATGCATAGATTATACATTTGTTCAGATCTGAAATCTCTGTCCTATGCAACATTGTGATCAATTTGATAATTCTAATATCATATCAAGTACCCCTACTGTCGATTATAATCTATATGATAGTTTTCAAGAAAGGGAGTGTTTGGGTGATTTTGATTCACGAGACATTGATTTGATCACAAAAGATATGCATGTTGCTTTGCTCTTTCTCGCTACTAACATTTTGCAGGAGAATGTGATGGAGTCGAGGACGACTCCAATTCAAGAAAGGGAGAATGATGAGACCATGCTCGTCCTGGATATGATCAACGCTATATCAATTTGGCGACACTTCACGGCATCCTCTGTATCATCTATATCTACTAGGATGGCTTTCCTTCACGGAGGGGAGGAAGCGTCCAAGAGTGCAAGCTTTCAACATGCCTTTATATGCTGGAAAGAAATATTGAGCTTTGTGGATGATCTTCACATGAGAATACTTTTTGTTGAGGACAAGCTAAAAGCTGAGCATGAGTCGAGGACGACTCAAATTCAAGAAAGGGAGGATGATGAGGACATCACTAGTACGGATTGACCACATTTGGTTGTGCCAACTCCAACACATCATCCACGGGCCAAGAAGAGAGAGAGATCAAATCCATCACGTTCTGGAATCCAATTCGGCCTCCTGAGACGGGCCAAGAAGAGAGAGAGATAAAATCCATCACGTTTTGGAATCCAATTCGGCCTCCTAAGACAGCAACGACTTCAAATATGAATAACTTTTGCATACTTACTCCGATTTGGGTGAACATGGACTTGATTGAAAGGTTACAATGATATCTTCCGAATGGATCTAATCGCAGGCCCAGATTCATCGTAGATCAACCGGAATCATTAAAATAATGTATTACAATACTGTTTTGGGCTGTTTCGGACCTTGTAAGCATGTGGGGGCCCAAGCCCAAGTTGTGTGCACCCCCTTGGCTGCACACAACCCTAGGACGTCCGTCTCACGTCCATCCCTCTTATAAACTCAGTAGCCGTCGCTTTAAACACTTGGGTTTTGTTTGATTAGTTTAGCCAAGTGCAAACTTTGTTTCTTCAAGTTGTGCTGGACAGCCACCTTGTCAAGATTATCAATAGAACCCCTCCTTGATTTTGCTTTCAATTCTTATTTGCAATTTTAGATTGCTCTTACTATTGTTCTTGCATGTTCTTCGATTGCTTGCAGGAATTGAACCTCGTGTTCAGGTTGATCTTGCCCACGGCAAGATCAATAACACTCCGGAGTTGGTTTAGCGATTGCTAAGGCGCATCGTCGTCGTACGTTGTAGTTGGATCGTCAAAGTAGATTCCACCAAATCGATAGTTATCGCTCTCATCGAAAGATCGGGACACAACCTCGCATCAGGACGGATATGACTACATTTGGTTGTGCCAACTCCAACACATCATCCACAGGCCAAGAAGAGAGAGAGATGAAATCCATCACGTCCTGGAATCCAATTCGGCCTCCTGAGACGGGCCAAGAAGAGAGAGAGATCAAATCCATCTCGTTCTGGAATCCAATTCGGCCTCCTGAGACAGCACCGACTTCAAATATGAATAACTTTTGCATACTTACTCTGATTTGGGTGAACTTGGACTTGATTGAAAGCTTACAACGATATCTTTCGAATGACTTCTAATCGTAGGCCCAGATTCATTGTAGATCAACTGGAATTATAAAACAATGTACTACAATAATGTTTTGGGCTGTTTCGGACCTTGTAAGCGTGTGGGGGCCCAAGCCCAAGTTGTGTGCACCCCCTAGGTCGTCCCTCTCACGTCCATCCCTCTTATAAACTCAGTAGCCGTCGCTTTAGACACTTGTGTTTTGTTTGATTAGTTTATCCAAGTGCAAACTTTGTTTCTTCAAGTTGTGCTGGACAGCCAGCCACCTTTTTCAAGATTCTCAATAGAACCCCACCTTGATTTTGCTTTCAATTCTTATTTGCAATTTCAGATTGTTTTTACTATTGTTTTTGCATGTTCTTCGATTGCTTATAGGAATTGAACCTCGCGTTTAGTTGATCATGCCCACGGCAAGGTCAATAACATTCCGGAGTTGGATTAGCGATTGCTAAGGCGCATTGTCATCGTACGTTGTAGTCGGATCGTCAAAGTCGATTCCACCAAATCGATAGTTATCACTCTCATCGAAAAATCGGGACACAACCTCACATCATCGAGAGCGTTCCCTCGTGGATGGAACCGATCGCCAAGTTCCTCGACTGCGGGGAGCTCCCCGCTACTCTGGCCAAGAGGAGCAGGATTCGACGCCGCGCGAGCTCGTACAGGCTCGTCGGTGGGTAGCTTTACGTCGAGGAGCCCTGGGCATTCTGTCAAAATGCATCACTCCTGAGGAGGGTAAGTACTTTGATGGGGGCAGCGATCCCGATCTTTCGGTGCGATGAGGATACGTCGATTTGGAGGTGTTGATGGCACCGAATTTAGGGTTTCCTACCAAACAGGTTAGGAGCTTCACAATCGCAATACCAAATCCATACAGATACAAGATCCAATGATCAGTAGTTCCTGCAACAAATCGAGTACCCGCAAGAACAAAGTATGAAGCAAACCAAAAAGGTAGTGTTGAAATCAAACAAAGAAAACAACTTGAGGTTCTGTTTCTCGGCTCGGGCGGTCTAGTCGACACACGCAAACACGAGGAGGGACGCACACGGGGTCTACATTGCTTCCTCGGGCTGATGGACCATTTAAAGTGTTGGAGAAAATTAATAATAATGCATATAAGTTGGATCTGCCTGCAACCTTTGGGGTTAGTCCCACTTTTAACATTGCAGATTTAAAGCCTTATTTGGGAGAGGAAGCTGAGTTTGAGTCGAGGACGACTCAAATGCAAGAAGGGGGGATGATGAGGACATCAATACCAACGATACATCCATGCCTACACAAGATACATCCACGCCTACACAAGTACCACTTGTTACTAGTCCTATTACTCGTGCCCGTACTCGTCAACTTAATCATCAGGTGAGTTCACTCTTGAGTTCATGTCCATCATGTTTAGACCGTGGAGACGTGTGCACTCTTGTTTTGCTTAGGAACCAAGGAGAGGACCGAAAGGGAAACGGATTCGCGCAGGTCTGGATTCGATCTGCAGACACAGACCAACTTGTGACGAACGCCACGGTCGCATATGGACTCGGATTGGGGCGTTCAAGTACTTCGAGGATTTCTGATGAAGTCTATTTTCATATGGATCCGGACTCATGTCCATATCAGTTCTGAGGCGACCGCAATCGTCAAATTACTACTGTTGGCGTCAAAAACTTGATGTAGGGTTTCTGACAGCAGCACACCAGACGAACACCTGGTTCAAGAGCGTGCCAGTCGATTTGACCGGTAACCGACACGGTAAAAAGTATAAAATTTAATCAAAAGCCGATCGTAACAATTAATCGGCTTAGATTTAATCAGCTTGAAGCCGATTAAGATCAAGGTAACGGGGTAAATCTAATTAGCCAATTAAGGCTAATCAGAGGGTAAAGGTAGATCGATTATGAAGAAGGTGATGCGCAACAAAATCAGAACAAATCAAACCTGGGGGTGTAATTGACGAAGATCAACAATCGGCGAAGCGCAACTTTATTGATCAAAATCGACTACAGAAACTAAATTACAAAAGCTATTCCTAGTCGACAGGAAGGAAGAAAGTAAAAGCTGGTTGATTGTATTGTGTTGTTTTTTTCGCAGCTTGCTCTGGTCTTTCTTTTATACCCTTCGGCCGATCGTGTTCGACTACAACACGTTTTAAGTTTTGATCCGTATCGGCCTTATCTCTGACAGTTATTTCCTTAAAGATATTGCCGTTACCAAAATATCTCCAAACCTTTCCATCCTGTCCGTTAATTCCGCATCTTTGACTTTATTGCCGATTTTGACCAGACTTGCCAAATTTTGGTGCAAACATATGCCCCCCATTTTTGTGAGACAACTTGTCATCTGTCAAAAATCGCAATTTTATCGGCTTTTTCAATCGGCTAACTATTGAACTTCGCTCAATAACTGCTACTTTATTCGTGTCGTAATTCTCTGACATGCGGGTAGTGCGTTTTAACTACTCGCGCCTTTTGAGATTCACTTCCCGCCGCTTCAAATTTTCACCATGCTATAAAATGCGGCCCCCACTTCAGTTATTCTTCACGCGCACAAGCTCTTGATTTGTCTGCAATCGGCTTAAGATTCCTATTTGAAGTACTTCCGAGGCAATCCTTTGGCTCATCCATCTTTCTTCATCGGCTGCAATGGACCCTAGCCAGGTACTTATTCCGATCCCGCACAACAATGACCAATACTTTTTGGGTCCATTTGGAAATCTAGATGTCCATACCATAACAAACCAAGAAGTCCCTCGTTTGCCTCTGTCGGCTACTGGTCACAACATAGAGGGTTGGAACAAAAGTTTCAGAGCCTGGTCGACAGCTCTCAAAGGATGGAGGAATTGGTTTATCAGGGTAGCAGACCAAAAGAGGGGTAAATGGGAAAGAATGGGCATAGCCGAGTGTATTCCACTTTCTTTAGCCGACCTAGAAGCCATCGAGCCCTTGGTGGCCACGGCCTGTTATTTTTGGTCGGACTGTTTTAATGCCTTCTTGTTCCGTACCGGTCCCATCGGCCCAACTCTTTTAGATGTTGCTCAATTGTGCTGTCTTCGGCTAGATGGAGAACAAGTATCGGCTTTTAGCGGAAAACCAAAATATAAACTTATCCGATCTAAGGGGGAAGGTTGGGCCAAATATATTGAAAATAATAACAAGGTTAATGGCCCAGTATCGGACGAAGAGCATGTTGCCTTTCTGAATCTTTGGCTAGACTGTTTTTTGTTCTGTTGAGCGTCTCTTGGACCAACTCAGGTTTATCAAGTGATAGCAGAGCAACTTGTTGAAGGTCGTCGGCTAGCCTTAGGAAAAATCTTCTTGGGTGCTGTGTATCAGATGCTTTACATAATAAGGAGTCGGCTTTATACTGGTTTTGGGAAATTCACCATCGGTAATGTAGGGGGTCCGATTTGGTTCGTACAAATATGGCTATACTGCTTATTCAGCCGTTCTTTTAATTTGGATTCAGCCGACGAGACTCCTTTTCCAAGGGATGACATACCAGAGGGGGCACCTATCCAATTTAGAGAATGCCGATCTTTTGGTGAGAGGTTTATGATGTGCTCCAGTAATGAGACAAGGATTTCTCCCGATAGCTGCAGAAGATTCTTGTCTTTCTTTTTGCAATTGGATACCGAAGATTTCAAGCAGCAAGACTTCTTCAGTTACGGTGCTACAGCCGATTTTTCTTGGCCTTCATTTCTTCACCTGGAAGCCGATAGTTCTCTGATGCCTCAGGAGACTTTGGATTTATATAGAATTTTCATTTCTCCGTGCATTTTTCCTGTCGGCCTTCATACTAGGAATCGGACATTCCAACCTTCATACGAGTTTTACCATCCTTCAATTTACGCAAGACAGCTCGGCTTCGGCCAGGTAATTCCAAGTTTGCCACTTCTAGATCGGCTTCAACCTAGAGCCAGGGTTCGCAATGCCACATCAGCAAGCTTAGTCCTGGAATTAGCCGATGAGCTTCATCTTCGCAGTCTCCCCCACTTCCACCTGAACGCTCGCCGAGCAGGAGGTTTCACAACATGGTGGTCGGCTATTGCTGAGTGCCTGTACATGGAGAAGACTCCGTCGCTTATATTCAATGAATTCTTTCCAAATCTGCCAGAGCCATCCTTAGTGTCTAACAGCGATTCTAGCAGTGAAGCTAGCTCATCGGGTTACACTAACACGAGTTTAGTAGATAAGGTATCGGCTTGAATAATCTTGTCTTGCACATCGGTCTTTCACCAGATGCATTTTCTAATCACTTTTTACTACGCGTATTGTAGGCTAAGGATGTCGGCAAAAAGCACATCTCTAGTCAATCGGGAAATGGCCAAGGCAAAAGGTCACATCAATTGACTGGCCTGACGGGTTATACCTCTGGTACCCTAAGGGTCTACAGTCCATCTTTATCGGACATTGAGAAAAAACAACCTAGTAAGTAAAAACACAATCGACTAATACTATTTTCTTTTTGACCGAACTTAACCTTTAGTCGATCTTTATTTTCAGAAAAGAAGAAGACAAAGTACACCAAGGCTCCTGCGAAGAAAGGACCCAAGCCCTAGGAGCAAAGTGGCGAGAGTTCACCACATGCGTCGGCTATTGACAAGGTAGATGGTTTACACTTCTCTAAAAAAAACATGTCTTTCAGTACGTCGGCTTACCTTGCATTTCTTATTTCAGCCGACGCAATCAGTTGCAGCCGCGAATATTCTGGCTGAAAAAATTTCTTCTACACCACTTTCCCCGCCACGGCCGATTTCAACTGCTCCAATCGCCGATCTGCCGGAGCTTTCCGACCCGACAAATCTGTTGGGTTTCTCTTTGGCCGATCTCGATGATCCGGAGATTATGGCCACTGATGACTACGATGCTGAGATCAAGAGGATCTTAGAAGTCTCAAAGGAGGCATCGGCTGCGGTCACTTCTACCCCAGGCACAAAAGAAAAACTGAACAAACTATTTGATCTAGTCACAAGGCCACAATCGGAGATTTTGGCCAATAATCAGCTGATCCGTGATGCTATGGCGGCCGTTGAAGCCGACCTACCCCCGGAAGCGATGGCGGCTCTCCTGAATGTGTGCCACTTGGACAAAAGGAAGTCCGAGGTTGAGGAGGCTCAAGCTGATGCGCACAAGACGGCCCGATCTTCCGGTGAGGGGATAACTTCGATTTGGCGGAGGATGACTTTGACGATCCGGCTACGAACCACACAAGGATAAGCGCCTGCAATCGCTAAACCACACTCCTCGTCGTTATCAACCGTGCCAAGAACACGGATGACCTGACCGCGAAGGTCTATTCTTGCAAGCAATCGAAGAACTAGCAAGAACAAGGATGAAGCACACACTCAAGTTGAGGTTTCGAAACTTGTTTATCGCTGCTCTAGCCGAGTCAGAGAACAAGGATAAAGTTCCACACATGGGTAACTATTCTCAAATCAAAACCTAAGGAGATAGATAGGGCTTGTCCAATATATATAGCCAAGGATGGCTGCTAGGAGTTGGTCTCACGCCACTTTAATTACATGGGAACTCAGCCCAAAATTATGGTGGCACAGCACCCTAAAAGACAGAGACCGTCGCACTATTTTGACTGCTGTGGCCAGCTCGAGTGGAATTTGATGATGAGGCCAGATCCGTTGGAAAGAGCACGAATTTATCTTTTAATCAAGTACTCACTCATCCCGAACGGACTCCGTATACAATAGTTATGGCCAGTGGAAGGTGGACTGCTCCTGGGTGGACGTTTTGGCTTCCTTCTCGGGATAACTTGTACTATAGCTTGTAGTGATGAGGAATGACGTCCTTGCAGCTCTAAGCCATGATTCGTAAGCACAAGCACATTATTATGCAGTGGTATATCCTCAAAAATATAATTATACCACCCGAGAAACGAGGTCACCTGTTGATTTAGCTGCTGTGCGCGTGCCCTTGTGACAGGACCTTGCATAGGAGGTGGTGGTGGTGAGGTCATGGGTGTATCCGACATAGTGATGTCCTCATCACAAGCACGCATAGCGCGGCGCGAAGCTCAAGAAGCCGATCAGAAATTTCTGGACGAGCTCGTTGCCGACGCCAAGTCGAAAAAACGCAAGTTTGACGCTGATGCGCTGCAGCTAAAGGCATCCAAGGATAACCTTTCCAAGCTTGAGTCGACAAAGAAATTTCTCTTGGAGGAACTAGCCAAGACAGAAAAATTAATCCAAGATGGCCAGCATTCCATGGAGAAAAACATATCGGCCATGAAAGAACAAAAACTCGGTATTGCTAAAGCCGTCGCAGATGTGACTAAACAGTCGGCCATGGTAAAGCCAGTACCCGGGAACGCCAAAGACGATGAGCGCATTCTTGACGAAGTCCAGTGTGTGATTGCGAATGCGGCGGGTGCTCTATCGGCTCTAGGCGCGACTCTTCCTGGTTCTGTCATCCGATATTAACTTCATGAGATATGAAACTCTGTTGGCTGTTTTTTCAGAAACATTTGCTTGAATACTTTGTAATTTTCGCGTTCTGAATACTCTGTAACTTTTGCTATGTTTATAATCGGCTGTTTAACCTATTTTCATCTTGCCCACTAGTAGTTGTATCTTCTGTCTTTGCAATCCTTTCAGCCGATTAACAGCATCGTGTTAATCTTGGCTCTGAACGTGATCCTTAGTCGGTTAGGCTCCAATCCAAACGCTAGGATAGTATTTCTTCAAATATTTTCCATCAATGGCTGATGAGGACATCACTACTACGGATATGACCACATTTGGTTGTGCCTACTCCAACACATCATCCACGGGCCAAGAAGAGAGAGAGATCAAATCCATCACGTTCTGGAATCCAATTCGGCCTCCTGAGACAGCACCAACATAAAATGGCCATAACTTTTGATCCAGAAGGGCGTTCGGGGCACATGAGTACTTGATTGAAAGCTTTCGTCGCCCTCTTTCCAATGGATCCAGTCTCACCTTCAAATTCCTTCTGAGCTGTCTGGAAACTGCAAAACAAGTCACATCACTTTTCCAGTCCGAGTCAGAGTGGGCCTTGGGCCTTGTAATCGAATTGTATTTGGTTTCCTAGGGTTTTAGGAACGACCACCTCCTCTTGTTATCTCATAAATAACCAGCCGCAACCCCATCTAGGGTTTTGGGTTTTGTTTGATTAGTTTAGCCAAGTGCAAAATGTATATTTCAACGATGTGGTCGATTAAATCATGGAAAATTAAATTCATGGCTCGCTGATATGTTGCTCCAGCGTTCTTTAATCCGAAGGTCATAACCGTCCACTGAAATAACCCTATTGCACCAGGACATCTGAAAGCTGTTTTTGGTATATCGGCTTCTGCCATGAATATCTGATTGTATCTGGCATTCCCGTCCAGAAAACTCATGATCTTATTCCCCGACGCAGCATCGATAAGCATATAGGCTATAGGCATCGGGTATTCGTCTTTTGGTATCGCTTTGTTCAAATCTCTAAAGTCGACACTTACCCGCAGTTTTCCGTTTTTCTTCATAACTGGAACAATGTTGGAAACCCACTCTGCATATCGACAAGGTCTTATAAATTTAGCCTCCAACAATCGCTCTATCTCTTCTTTTATGATTTTGTACAGAGCCGGATTAAAACGCCTAGGGTACTGTTTAAACGGCCTATAACCTTGTTTAATGGGTAGCCGATGTTTTACCAATTGTCGGTTTAAACCAGGCATTTCGTAATATTCCCAAGCAAAGCAATCTTTATATTTTCTAAGAATTTCGATTAATTTTTCTTTATATCTTACTTCTAAATTTGCACTAACAAAAGTTGTTCTTTTTCTATCACCACTACCTATATCAACTTCTTCAAGCAGATCGGTAGACGTAAAGCCATGACCCAACTTTTCATCTTCTTGAAAGTCTTCTATAGCTTCATAGCTATCCGTTATTTGTCGATAGCTTTGCATTTTATCTTGCAATGCCTTCACTGCTTTTCTTGTCCCCATCGGCGTAGCACTTCGTTTGCTCGATCAAATGTGCCTAGCTTGACACTGATCGGCATAAGTCCTGTCTTGCTTACGCAAATGAAGTCGCAATCTTCCAATGTTTTTCCTGATATACACCCTGCTTCTTCATGTTGCCAATTCGCATCAGAACTAGCCATGGCAATGTGAGCCGATGTGTCGGCCGTGACAATTTCAACTTCTTCTCCGTTCCATTGAACAAGCGCTTGATGCATAGTTGATGGGATACAGCAGTTGGCATGGATCCAATCTCTTCCCAGCAGCACGCTGTAATTCCCTTTGGCGTCAATAACAAAAAATGCGGTCGGCAAAGTTTTACTGCCGATGGTTAGTTCGTAACCATGACACCTTTGGCTTCTGTGGGATCGCCTGTGAAGTCGTTTAAAACCATGTTAGTTTTAATCAAGTCTTCATCGGACTTACCCAATTTCTTGCAGGTCATGTAAGGCATCAAATTTACTGTGGCTCCGCCATCTACCAGCATCCTTGATATCGGTTTTCCATTTATATATCCTTTCAGATATAACGGTTTTAAATGCCGATGATCATCTCTGGGTTTCTCAAAGATTGCGTTTTGGACTCCTGAACAAGATTGGGCAAAAGTTTCTTTAGCTGATTCAGTTTTGATTTTGAATTCGGCTGGCAATGTGAACACCATGTTGATATCCATTGGTGGTGTATCGTCCCTATCATAGGAGAATCTAGATCATCTGCCGATTCAAAATCTTCTTCAGCTTGTTCTTTTCTCCTCCATTCTTTCTTGACAAATTTGACCAGACGAAGCTCATTGAAAGTTTCGTCCCTCTGTTTTTCTGCGTCGGCTTCCCGAATCTCTTGAGTTCTTAGCCTCTGAAGTCGCCGGCGTTGCGATCGGCTAAGGCCAGATGGACACCATCTAGGCTTAGGCTCTACTGGTTTTCTTATCTTGCTGACGATATTATCTTGGTCAATGTTTGACCTCCGTACCTCGACCTAGTTTGTGATGCGCACAAGACGGCCCGATCTTCCGGTGAGGGGATAACTTCGATTTGGCGGAGGATGACTTTGACGATCCGGCTACGAACCACACAAGGATAAGCACCTGCAATCGCTAAACCACACTCCTCGTCGTTATCAACCGTGCCAAGAACACGGATGACCTGACCACGAAGGTCTATTCTTGCAAGCAATCAAGAACTAGCAAGAACAAGGATGAAGCACACACTCAAGTTGAGGTTTCAAACTTGTTTATCGCTGCTCTAGCCGAGTCAGGAGAACAAGGATAAAGTTCCACACATGGGTAACTATTCTCAAATCAAAACCTAAGGAGATAGATAGGGCTTGTCCAATATATATAGCCAAGGATGGCTGCTAGGAGTTGGTCTCACGCCACTTTAATTACATGGGAACTCAGCCCAAAATTATGGTGGCACAGCACCCTAAAAGACAGAGATCGTTGCACTATTTTGACTGCTGTGGCCAGCTCGAGTGGAATTTGATGATGAGGCCAGATCCGTTGGAAAGAGCACGAATTTATCTTTTAATCAATACTCACTCATCCCAAACGGACTCCGTATGCAAAAGTTATCGACAGTTGAAGGTGGACTGCTCCTGGGTGGACGTTTTGGCTTCCTTCTCGGGAATACCTTGTACTCTAGCTTGTAGTGATGAGGAATGACGTCCTTGTAGCTCTAAGCCATGATTCCTAAGCATAAGCATATTATTATGCAGTGGTCTATCCTCTAAAATATAATTATGCCACCCGAGAAACGAGTTCACCTGTTGATTTAGCTGTCGTGAGCGTGCCCTTGTGATAGGACCTTGCATAGGAGGTGGTGGAGGTAAGGTAATGAGTGTATCCGTCATAGTGATGTCCTCATCATCCTCCCCTTCTTGCATTTGAGTCGTCCTCGACTCAAGCTCATCGTTCTCTCCAAAATATGGCTTCAAATATGAAGAGTTGGAGATACGCCTTTCTTGAATACACCATCAAGCATGGGAGGCGGCCAAGGTGGAGGACGAAGTGATCTGTGTGATCGACTTGGCCCTGGTGGGGATCGGTAAAGACATGTAGATACGACCATCCTTATAGATGTAGACGATGCAGAGGATGCCATGAAGTGTCGCCAAACTGATATAGCATTGGTCATATCCAGGATGAGCATGGTCTCATCATTCTTCCTTTGTTGAATTGGAGTCGTCCTCGACTCCATCACATTCTCCTGTAGAATGTTAGTTGCGACAAAGAGCAAAGCAACATGCATATCTTTTGTGATCAAATAAATGGCTCGAGAATCACAATCACCCAAACACTCCCTTTCTTGAAAACTATCTAGATCACACAGAACATCAAATTCAATGTAACCTAAAGTATTTAAAGAAGACATCAATTTATGCTCATCTTCTTTACTGGCAATGTGAATGACATGTTTATCTTTATTGCAAGCATTTAGTTCAAATATAAAAGTTTCATGTTCATTCACTAGTTGTGGTGTGAATATAAGTGAAGCATTATCACACAACTCTTCTTTATCAAAAGGAATAACATGCAAATCATCATGTATTAAAAGAAAATCAGCAATGGGTTGTATTAATAGTTGCTCTACGATAGCATGATTCATGTGCAGTTTTATCTCTTCAAAATAATTTTCTCCATCTGTACAGTCCATACCTTTTACATTACCTTCTAAATCTTTCTCAGTGGTTGTAGGTGCAACATCAATTTCCAACTCTTCACGTACGAATGGGGCAGCAAAGAAAGAGTCCTTCTGCACATTTTCTTCTACATCCTTACCTTGATGGTGCTCACTTTTCTGCAAAATGTTAGCTACGACAGAAGTTGCAACAATTGGCACCTCAAATGATGCTAAAGACTCTTTCAAAGATTCAGCAAGCATGTTTTCAGCTCTACAAGCATATTTAATCAAGTCTGAAAGAAAACTAAATGTTTGATCAACAAGAACATCCTGAATTTCATGATTAAGTCCACGTATGAACCTAAGCTCAGTAGCTTCTTCACATTCTTGTAAACCACGATGCAGCAAACAATTTTGGAATTCATGATAGTATTCTATAACAGTTTTAGAACCCTGTTTTAAGCGTTGAAGTTTAGTACGCAAATATTCAACAACATATTCAGGAACATAATCATCTCTCATAAGTTTTTTCATGGCATTCCAAGTTTTAGGTTCTTTATCATGTCTAGATATATGCTTCCACCAATATATTGCATCTGACGTTAACACTTTGACTGCGGCACTAATCTTTTGGTTTTCAGATAAGTCATACTTTGCAAATTCTTTGTGTACCGCTATCTCCCAATTAATATATTCATTAGGATCGAACTTTCCAGCAAATGGAGGCATGGTAAATTTAATCTTTCCTAATGGATCATCATGTACCTCCCGTTCTTCACGCTGATTTCTACCCATACCTTGTTGATTGTGTCGAAGGCGCCGATCATCATGATCATTGTGGGGGTTAAAAATATCATCGTCCCTTGTATCAGCAATGCAATTGTTCTCTTCTTCTACCCCATTTGTCCAAGAGCGGGCATCAAGTGTGGTACGGCGTCCTAGTGCTCCATTTTGCCTTGGTGCATAATTGGCTTGATTGGCAGCATGTCGTGGTTGTCGTCCATCAAGACGATCAACACGATCATTAAGTTTTGCAAGGTTGTTGTTGATCTCAGCCATAGCATTGTCGTAGTTCTCAGCATATGTGTTCAGCAATCGTGTCAAGTGTTGCATGATTCCTCTCGAGCGAGGTGTGAGAATTTCAGCTTGGTTTTCCTCAATACTTCCATTGTCATCTGCCATAGTTAGTCATAAACAGGAAAACACACAAAGGTATGTAGTTTCTCTATCATTTCTACTTGCTGAAATGATCAAGTGTCACTCTTTCTTGCATTTACCAAGCTCTTACCAATTCTTACAAATGCAGCAAGGGGTGCAATCCGGTGGCTGGTTCGTGATAAACCGAACTCAAATGTGAACAAAGCGATTGCAAGGCTTATCACCTGTATGGTTAGTAGAAAGTGGAGCTCGGAAAGGCTTTATAATGTGTAGCAAAGGAAAACAATCAGCCAATTTCAGAATTTGCATAGAATTGAATAAGTGTTCGAAACTAGCAATTAGCCTATGTTGCTGATCAAACAAAAGATGGATATTAGGCTAAAACAAAAGATATGGCAGTGGATACAAGTGGTAAACACAACAAAATTCAAGCATATGCAATTTGCAACATGGGAGCACAAGATGGATCCAACTTTGATTTTGCTGATTTCTGTCCACCAGACAGCAGGTCGGTATTTTTGCCGGTCAAGTGCCTTTTTTTCAAAGATTTTTTTTTCTTCCTGATGGCTTTTGCAACAACTTTTCTTTTGGACAAACGTTCTGAAATTCAACCGAGAATTTTGCACGAATTTTACAATTGCACACAGATGCAGATTTCAGGACAGCAATTAGGTCTTATTGAAACGTTCACAGATTTCTTGTGCTTTCAAATATGGGTGTGAAAATTGGCATAAACATAGAGCACTAAGTCATGGATCTGCTCCTTTTGGTTTCACTCAAAAAGGATAAGGGAAGTGTGATTTATGGTGTTTTTGGTGGTGGTTACAGAGATGGACAGATTCTGCCCGAGATGGATTTTTTTTTGAATTTAGGAATGGATTTTGATGTGGGGAGATGAACAAGATGAACAGCAACAAGACAATACTAGAACGGACGCAAACTCAATTTAGCAAAAACAAAATTAACTAATTGAAAGGCACAAAAGGGTTTGGACAGCGGAGAACAAATTTTTTGTGGGGCAAATTTTCTGGACTCTAGGAGAAACGAAATGAAACAACTAAACTAGATACAAGAACTCACCGGTCAACCGTTGCTCTGATACCAAATGATGCGCACAAGACGGCCCGATCTTCCGGTGAGGGGATAACTTCGATTTGGCGGAGGATGACTTTGACGATCCGGCTACGAACCACACAAGGATAAGCGCCTGCAATCGCTAAACCACACTCCTCGTCGTTATCAACCGTGCCAAGAACACGGATGACCTGACCACGAAGGTCTATTCTTGCAAGCAATCGAAGAACTAGCAAGAACAAGGATGAAGCACACACTCAAGTTGAGGTTTCGAAACTTGTTTACTGCTGCTCTAGCCGAGTCAGGAGAACAAGGATAAAGTTCCACACATGGGTAACTATTCTCAAATCAAAACCTAAGGAGATAGATAGGGCTTGTCCAATATATATAGCCAAGGATGGCTGCTAGGAGTTGGTCTCACGCCACTTTAATTACATGGGAACTCAGCCCAAAATTATGGTGGCACAGCACCCTAAAAGACAGAGACCGTCGCACTATTTTGACTGCTGTGGCCAGCTCGAGTGGAATTTGATAATGAGGCCAGATCCGTTGGAAAGAGCACGAACTTATCTTTTAATCAAGTACTCACTCATCCCGAACGGACTCCGTATACAAAAGTTATCGACAGTTGAAGGTGGACTGCTCCTGGGTGGACGTTTTGGCTTCCTTCTCGGGAATACCTTGTACTCTAGCTTGTAGTGATGAGGAATGACGTCCTTGTAGCTCTAAGCCATGATTCCTAAGCATAAGCATATTATTATGCAGTGGTCTATCCTCTAAAATATAATTATGCCACCCGAGAAACGAGTTCACCTGTTGATTTAGCTGTCGTGAGCGTGCCCTTGTGATAGGACCTTGCATAGGAGGTGGTGGAGGTAAGGTCATGAGTGTATCCGTCATAGTGATGTCCTCATCAGTTTGGTTCTTGCTTTGGTTCAGATATCCTTTCGTGAACAGGCTTTCTGAAACCTTCGTTGTAACCCCGAATCGGCCCAGACAGCCTATCTTTAGCTGATTGCCTTGGCCAATCGTCGCGGGGGTAATGTTCCATCTGGCACGTGTACAGGGATGGCAGTGCTACTCCCCTTTCCCAACAAAACTGCCAAAAGGGACATCTTCTATGGGCCCTTTCTACGTTTTCAGCGTGATATAAATTATCCGACCGACGAGCAGGATATCGCGGTCGGCTATTTATCCTTTCATATTTATCCATCAGTTGTGAGAAAGTTGTTCCCGGCCTTTTGGCCGATTACTTTGATGGTGATTTTTCAGCTTTGTACCATTTACCCCCCCGAGGATTGCCCTTGGTTTTAATGGTCCTTGAATTTTTTCCTTCGTGATCGTCTTCTATTTGTAGTGAGCCGATCGTAATTTTCATCATTTGACCAGCGTTTGAATTCAGCTGCATATCGACCTGCCGATCCTTCTTTGGCTCATCATGCATCGGCTCCTTTCCTTTAGCCGAACATTGAATCATGTTGATTGGAAACGGGTCAGCATCGACTTGCATAGTCGGCTCGTCACAAAATTTTAGCTGACCGTCCTCAATAGCTGACTGGATCTGTTGACGAAAAATATTGCAGTCATTAGTATTGTGAGAAAAAGAATGGTGCCACTTGCAATACCTGCGTTTCTTGATCTCGTCAGCCGATGGTATAATATGTCCCTTGGGTAACCGAATTATCTTTTGTTGTAACAATAGATCAAAAATACGATCATATTTGGAAACATCAAAGGCATATTTAACTTCCGACTTATTTCTAGTCGGCTTTAGCCAAGAACAGACTAAGGATTTTTTAGATCCCTTTAACCATTCAGCTATATTTATTTCTGCTTCATCATCTTCTGAAGAATCACTAGGACAATATTCGACCATATTGACTTTGGCCTTGTCTTTCTCCTTATTATTATTGTTCTTGAATCTATCTTTAAACGCTTTACTATCAGGGAATCGGCTTTCTTGAGCCGATACACGATGAAGCAAGTGGCTCAGATCAGCGAACTCTTGCCCTCCAAACTTCTCCCTAAGCGGAGGAATCAACCCTTGAAACGCCAAATCAGCAAGTTGATTATCGGGCAAAGTGACGCTAAAACATCGATTCCTAGTTTCCCTAAACCTTTTAATGTAATCAGTTACCGATTCCCCAAATTTCTGACGGACAGAGCTTAGATCGAAATCCTGAGCTCCAAACTGCCCGAAAAGAAGTATTCGTGAAATCGGCTTTCCAAATCGTTCCATAAGTGGACCGAATTCGGAGGTAAACAGGTAAACCAGGTAAAAGCTGCTCCGGATAATGACAACGGGAATAGTCTTATTTTCAGTCCATCGGACTGAGCCGCTTCGCCGCATTGAGCGATAAATCGTCCGATGTGTTCCAACGTTGTAGTTGAATTGATAGGAGGATAGGTCCCGACCTTTCGATGAGAGAGGGATAGATTCGATTGGGTGGAAGAAGACGTTGGCGATCCGACTACACCGTCCCCAGACGATGCGCCTTAGCAATCGTTACACCGACTTCCGAAGTTGTTATTGATCTTGCCGTGGTGCGATCAACTCGACCACGAAGGCCTTTGTCCTCGCAAGCAATCAAGAACACGCAAGAACAAGATGAACAAGCACTAAAATTATAATTGAAACCACGAGTTCATTCGAATCACAAAAGAGGGTTTCGATGACAAGTAATTGGGCGGTTTAGCCAACACGCGCGATTACAAGAAGTAGCAACTGCTATCTTTGATCTAAAAAAACCCACCATCTAATGGCAGTGGCTGGCTGTTTTATTGTGGAGAGGCGTCTAGGAACCCTAGGGTGCAGCCTTAAGTGGGCTTTCCTTGTTACAAGGCCAAAGGCCCACTTTTGACTTGGACTGAAAAAGTGACGCTGCTTGATTGAACGATTCTCGTCAACTCAGAAGGAGTTTGGATGTGATTCCAGATCCGTTGGAAAGTAGACTTGATAAGCTTTCAGTGAAGTACAAGAACGCCCAAAACGGAGTCCGGATGTAGCCGTGGCGGCGAAACAAGTCAGCCCTGTCCTGAGTCGAATCTGAACCGAACTCGTGCACTTCTCTTCTATCCTTCATCTTGGTTGGTTCCTCACCCAAGTTCCTGAGGCAAAGGACATCATCACAAGAATTAAATAGCATTCCATCCATTAAAATATTCGTATGAAGCCCGAGGAACGAATTCACCAGGTAATTGAGTTGACGTGTGCGCGAGCTCGAGTAATCGGTCCATGTATTACAGCAACGGGGACCGATTGATGCGTAGGTGATGGATTTGCAGGTGTGGCTATATCCATAGAAGTGATGTCCTCATCATCCTCCCCTTCTTGTATTGGAGTCGTCCTCGACTCAAGCTCGTCCTCTTCTCCAAAGTATGGCTTTAAATCTGCAATGTTAAATGTGGGAGAGACCCCAAAATCTGCAGGCAACTCAAGCTTATATGCATTATCGTTAACTTTTTCCAATACTTTAAAAGGGCCATCAGCGCGAGGCATCAACTTAGACTTTCTTAATTGAGGAAAACGGTCCTTCCGTAAATGCAACCAAACAAGATCTCCATGTTCAAAAGTTACATGTTTCCTTCCTTTACTACCAGCAAGTTTATATTTCTCATTCATAGACTCAATGTTCGCTTCGTTGTCTCATGCAATTTTATCATCAGTTCAAAGACGTTGTGTAGCATCAAAATTCAGTTTCTCCGAAGGCGGAATAGGTAATAAATCAATGGGAGCACGAGGAACAAAACCATACACAATCTCAAAAGGGCACAACTTAGTAGTAGAATGCAGCGAACGGTTATACGCAAACTCAATGTGAGGCAAGCATTCTTCCCACATCTTAATGTTTTGTTTTAAAACAGCCCTAAGCATGGTAGACAAAGTTCTATTGACGACTTCGGTTTGCCCATCAGTTTGTGGGTGACAAGTAGTAGAAAACAGTAGCTTAGTCCCCAATTTAGCCCATAAAGTTCTCCAAAAGTGGCTAAGAAATTTAGCATCACGATCTGAAACTATTGTGTTTGGCACACCATGCAATCGAACAATCTCACGGAAAAACAAATCAGCAACATGTGTAGCATCATCACTCTTATGACAAGGTATGAAGTGTGCCATCTTAGAAAATCTATCCACCACAACAAAGATACTATCCCTCCCCTTCTTTGTTCTAGGCAACCCTAAAACAAAGTCCATAGAAATATCCTCCCAAGGCACACTAGGAACAGGGAGGGCAAGTACAAACCATGTGGGTTATGTCGTGACTTAGCTTTTTGACATGTTGTGCAATGAGCGACTAAACGCTCCACATCTCGCCTCATCTTTGGCCGTAAGAAATGGCTAGCAAGTATGTCCTCTGTCTTTTCACACCAAAATGTCCCATCACCCCACCTCCATGCGCTTCAGTAATAACAACAAACGAACGGAGCTAGCTGGAATGCATAGCTTGTTAGCTCTAAACACAAACCCATTATTGAGGACAAATTTATTCCACATTTTTCCTCTTTACAATTGAGCAACACATCTTTAAATTCAGCATCATGCTCATATTGCCCTTTAATCGCTTTCGGCCGAAAATTTTGAAGTCAAGTTGGGAAAGCATAGCGTATCGCCTAGACAATGCATCAGCTATAACATTCTCCTTTCCCTTTGTGTTTAATGACATAAGGAAAAGATTCGATGAATTCAACCCACTTAGCATGCCTACGGTTTAGTTTTCCTTGACTTCAATATGTTTTAATGACTCATGATCGAATGTATTACAAATTCCTTGGGCCATAAATAATGTTGCCATGTTTCCAAAGTTCGAACTAGCGATATAACTCCTTATCATAAGTGGAATAGTTCAAACTAGGCCCACTCAATTTCTCACTAAAATAAGCAACAGGTTTTCCTTCTTGCAACAACACACCTCCCAACCCAATTCCACTAGCATCACATTCGAGTTCAAAGGTTTTATGAAATCTGCAGTTGGAGAAGTGGTGCATGTGTCAACTTATCTTTCAACATGTTGAAGGCGTTCTCTTGTGCTTTGCCCCAAGCAAATGGCACTCCTTCTTAGTGAGCTCGTGCAATGGTGCGGCGATGGTGCTGAAATCCTTCACAAAGCGACGATAGAATCCAGCAAGTCCTAAGAAACTTCGCACTTGTGTGACCGTTGTTGGAACCGCCAGCTGTGTATTGCTTCAACCTTGGCTTGATCAACTTCAATCCTGCGGAGTAACAACATAGCCAAGAAAGAGACTCGATCCGTGCAAAAGGTGCACTTCTCAAGGTTACCAAACAAACGAGCATCACGTAAGGCATGAAAAACAGACGCAAATGATCAAGATGTTGTTCTAGAGTTCTCGCTATAAATCGAAATATCATCAAAGTACACCACCACAAATTTTCCAATGAAATGGCGCAGAACCTCATTCATTAATCTCATAAAAGTGCTGGGTGCATTAGTGAGTCCAAAAGGCATTACTAACCACTCATACAATCCAAATTTTGTTTTAAAAGCTGTTTTCCATTCATCGCCCAATTTCATGCGAATCTGGTGGTATCCGCTCGCAAGTCGATCTTAGAGAACACAAGAGAGCCAATCAATTCATCTAGCATATCATCTAACCTAGGAATAGGATGACGATATCTAATTGTAATGTTGTTAATCGCTCTACAATCCACACACATGCGCCATGATCCATCTTTCTTAGGAACTAAAAGTACTGGGACAGCACATGGACTAAGAGATTCGCGCACATACCCTTTCTCAAGCAATTCTTGCACCTGTCGTTGTATCTCCTTGGTTTCTTCTGGATTGGTTCTGTATGGTGCACGGTTTGGTAAGGAGGCCCCGGGAATGAGGTCAATTTGATGCTCAATTCCACGGATTGGTGGCAGTCCCGGTGGCACCTCCTTTGAAAAATGTCTATGTTTTCCTGCAAAAGATTAATGACAGCAGGAGGCAAAGAAGAGGATGTATCTTCAAATGAAAATAAAGCTTCTTTGCAAACCAAAGCATAGCAAACTTCAGAGCCATCATTCAAATCATTTAAATCAGATTTGGAAGCAAGTAAACAAGCACCCTTCAGTTTAATCTCATCTTTTCTGTCATGAACAGATTTAGACTTGCCCTCTTTATGTTGTACAAATTCCTTTGCTACAATCTGATTTTCACTCTTCTCATGTTTTCGATTTTTTTCTTTGCTGGCTCTAGCAACTTCATCCCTCAAAATGGCTTCAGGAGACATAGGATGTAATACAATTTTCTTCTCTTTATGCACAAAAGAGTACTGATTAGTTCTACCATGATGCAAGGTGTCTTTATCGTACTGCCATGGTCTACCGAACAACATAGAACATGCTTGCATAGGCACAACATCGCAGTCAATATAGTCATGATATGAACCAATGGCAAAGTGCACTCTTACCAATCGTGTTACCTTTATCTTACCGCTGTCGTTAAACCATTGGATGTGGTACGGCTTTGGATGTGGGCTTGTTTTCACTCTAGCTTTTGAACCATCTCGTAACTTGCTAAGTTATTGCAACTACCCCATCAATGATGACGCGCATGAGCGCTCCATGACCACACACTTGGTTTGAAACAAATTATGTCGCTGGTTCTGCTCACCTTCCCCATTTGGGCACTCAACACGCGCCAACAACAAGGCTCTCATAATGTTCTCGCATTTTCAGACCAATATGTTCTTCTTCCTTCTCATGTCCACTTCTGCATGGTCAATGGCAAGCATAGCATATGTCTCATCATCCAAATCACTAGCGTAAGAATACTCACCAAGATCCCGCACAATCAAGACACGCTTGCTTGGGCAATCTTTCCTCACATGCCCAAATCCCTTGCATTGTAGGCACTTTGAATATCCTCGTTCTTCCCGTGGATGCAACGGACGAAGCACTCTTGGCGGGTGTTGGTGCTGACCCTTTGTTGCTTCCGATGCTGCGGCATTGGTTTTGTTGGGCGTGTGTGGCGGTGCTAGTAGTACCTTGTGAAGATGCACGGTTTGGGGCATTGCCAAGCACGTGGATGCCATGATGTAGTCCGACCTGCGAAACATTAGTCCTTGCGCGACGCCCTGCACTTCCCTTTCACTTTACAAGCAAGATGGAATAAACGAGTGATAGAATTGTATTCCTTGTAAGCTAATATGTCCCGAATTTCACGGTCACCCTCCCATAAATCTAGCCATAGCAGCTTCCTCTTCTTCCACTAACCCACAACGCAACATGCCTGCTTGTAGTTCCCGATAATATTCTTCTACAGATTTGCTACCTTGTCTCAATTGTCGCAGCTTATGTAATAAATCTCGCATGATACGAAGGAACAAATCTAGCTCGCATGATCCTTTTCAAAGCATCCCAAGTTTGTGGCACATTGTTTGGGGTCTTATTACGATACTCGCGCCACCAAACGGAGGCAAAATCAAGAAACTCACTAGTTGCAGCCCTAACCCTCTTGTGTTCGGAAAATCATAGCAAGCAAATTTCGATCTACTGACTAGTTCCCAAGTGAGGTATGCATCGGGTCATATTTCCCATCAAAAGGTGGCATGCTGAATTTGATTGATCCTAGGAGTCATCATGTTCACGCACTGCGTCGTGGTGGTCGCAAACCCATACCATGGCGGTTGCGGTGTAGCCGCTCGCTGTGGCCTATCATCCTCCTCTTCCTCAACTTCGTGTCCGCCGCATAGTCCTCGTTCATTGTCTCCTGCAACGCTGCTCACATGTCCATCGGTAGGGCGTCCACGATCCTCTCCTCAAGTCGCTGCAAGAATGCCGCAAGGAGGTGTTGATTGCGCCTACGTAAACTTCCAACGCGTGATTTTGGTGTTGGTGTCAATTTGAATCGCCTCCAATTGACCAAGGCGGTCATTGGTAACACGAACGTCCTCATCAAGCGCATCGGTGTGAAGCCTCATTTGGCGCTCGAAGTCTCTGTCGATCCCCGTGTGCGAGGTGAATGTTGTCCCCTTTATCGGCTTCCGATCCTGCCATGGTTAGAGAAAACAAAGAAAAAAAGGCTAACACCAAGTAACAAGATTATCCCTATCTACAAGTGGTGTGCTAGTGTCAAATCGCTCACTCTCAACCTGTTCAAACAAGTTCTTACCTGTTCTTACCAAGCTTTAGCAAGGAGGTGTTGGCAACCAAAGAAGACAAACAACTTCAGAGAGTAGGAGACAATCTGTGGAGCTATAGGTGGCTGAAATAGCACAAGGAGTAACCTTCACCACGTTAGTCACAGCAAGCTAAATAAACGTTCTCTGACGGTACCGTGCTGGTCCTAGTCCCGAACCGCATACTAGAGACGCGAGCCAAGACACAAACGTCGCCACCAAACGCCCAAAACAGCAAGTTTTTTTTTTTTTTTTTGGGAGGGTCACAAAACTCTCTTAGATGAACTCAGGAGACCCTAAAAACAAAATTTGCACAAAGGACTTTTGGCAAAACCAGGGGTATAAAGGTAATACAAAATTTGCACAAAGGACTCTCTCTCTCTCTCTCTCTCTGAACTTTGATTTGCAATTGATCTAGTGCGGCTTTTGAAATCTGCACTTGCCTTTTTCTTCCCTGATTTGGTGCGGCTTTTCTATCTGCACTTGCCTTTTTCTACTCTGATTTGGTGCGGCTTTTCTATATGCACTTGCCTTTTTTTTTAAACTCCTTGATTTGGTGCGGCTCTTGTATCTGCACCGGCCTCTTTTTTTTTATATATATATTTGGAAACTGATATTTATTTTGGTAAACACAGAGAATCAAGCGGATTAGTAAACAAAGCAAGGAAATCGGCAACCCAATTTGATCTCCCACACTAGACAGAAACAAACTCAACTCCGATCTGATCTACTAACAGAATACGACTCAAATTATGAACGCAACTGTGACAAAAACATGACCTGAACTCGAAACTCTAAAGGATGAAACTAAAGACCAGCAACTTGACTCGTCGAAGCAACCGTAAATTCAACAAGCCGAGAACTAAAGTAGCAAAAGCAAGGGCACAAACTGTTTTGGACAAGGGAGATCTAATCGCCTATTTGTTTTTTTATGGTTTTCGGGTCAGTAGGTAAAATAATGGATGGGGAAAAAATCTCTCACCGATCAACCTTGAGCTCGATACCACGTGATAGGAGGATAGGTCCCACCTTTCGATGAGAGAGGATAGATTCGATTGGGTGGAAGAAGACGCTGGCGATCCGACTACACCGCCCCTGACGATGCGCCTTAGCAATCGTTACACCGACTTCGAAGTTGTTATTGATCTTGCCGGTGCACGATCAACCGACCACGAAGGCCTTTGTCCTCGCAAGCAATCGAAGAACACGCAAGAACAAGATGAACAAGCACTGAAATTATAATTGAAACCACGAGTTCATTCGTAATCACAAAAGAGGGTTTCGATGACAAGTAATTCGGGCGGTTTAGCCAACACGCGCGATTACAAGAAGTAGCAACTGCTATCTTTGATCTAAAAAAAAAACCCACCATCTAATGGCAGTGGCTGGCTGTTTTTATTGTGGAGAGGCGTCTAGGAACCCTAGGGTGCAGCCTTAAGTGGGCTTTCCTTGTTACAAGGCCAAAGGCCCACTTTTGACTTGGACTGAAAAAGTGACGCTGCTTGATTGAACGATTCCCGTCAACTCAGAAGGAGTTTGGATGTGATTCCAGATCCGTTGGAAAGTAGACTTGATAAGCTTTCAGTGAAGTACAAGAACGCCCAAAACGGAGTCCGGATGTAGCCGTGGCGGCCGAAACAAGTTAGCCCTGTCCTGGAGTCGAATCTGAACCGAACTCGTGCACTTCTCTTCTATCCTTCATCTTGGTTGGTTCCTCACCCAAGTTCCTGAGGCAAAGGACATCATCACAAGAATTAAATAGCATTCCATCCATTAAAATATTCGTATGAAGCCCGAGGAACGAATTCACCTGGTAATTGAGTTGACGTGCGCGAGCTCGAGTAAACGGTCAATGTATTACAGCAACGGGGACCGATTGATGCGTAGGTGATGGATTTGCAGGTGTGGCTATATCCATAGAAGTGATGTCCTCATCATGAATCATCGCCAGAGAATTTCGCAAAGTCTGGTACTCTGAAATTATGAGGGTATGGCATACGATCTATGTAATCAGGATACGACTTTCTATAGCCGATAACCTTTCCCTTGGGCTGTATGCCGAACTGGTCCCGTAAAACAGCGGAAATCTGATCTGCCCAATTTACATTATCGGCCATTGGCATAGCAGGCCCTTGATAATGTTGGTCATAGTTGGCAATCGCCTGTGAGTGCAAGCTCGGGTTGCCAATTATGCTGCATCGTCGGCACACGACCATATTGATCATGCCGATTATGCCTGCCTTGAGGTTCCGGCACTGGGACAAACGGTTCTGAATATGTTACTACCCTATGTGGACCTGGGTTTCTAAGCATGGTAGGATCTTGAGAGAATCTCTCGGAGCCAATCGGCTGCGGAACCGATTGGGGAAAGGCATAGAATGGAGCCGATGGAGGCAGGTTTATTAATGCGTCCAACTTCGCGGCATCGGTGTAGGAATGGTAATGGCTTACCCCACTTGACCAAGGATCTCTAGGCAATATTACGGTCGGTTGAGTAGGCATCATTTTAGGGTGTGAGGTTATAGCCGATGGTTTAGGATCGGCTATCGAGCTCTGCGTATTTTGCGCTACTGAAAAAACAGGATAATTTGGCAGAGCTTGTAATGGGTCAAGCAGGCTTCCTGACGAGGTTAACTCCTGGGCTATAGACTTAACGCTATTTGCTATCATCGGCTTGAGAGTTGTCACGAGAGCCGATGATTGATTTATTAAGGCGTGGTGCACAGACTGATTAATCATAGTCGATAACTCGGCTTGAGCAAACAGATATCGGCTTACCGGTACTGTGACACCCGCATCTCCCATGGCGTTAACCGTCGGTAGGGCGGATTTTTGAATGACGCCACGTCTGGTTTTCTGATAACAGCTTAGCATCATCTCCTCCAATGCAGTCTTCCGAGCCTCTATTTCCTGACGTTGTTTTGCGGTCAAATCGTCCATTGTTGGGACGATTATGGCTTCGTTCGAATCGATGGTGGAATCGACTTTCCGATGAAGACATTGGTCCCACCGAGCGCAAGCAAGAGTGTGTTGGCGCCAAAACTTGATGTAGGGTTTCGATAAAGAAGACACCGCATTTAACACTGTTCAAGAGCGTGCGACCAATTTGACTCAGAATCGACAAGGTAAAAAATATAAAATTTAATCAAAAGCCGATCGTAACGATCAATCGGCTTAGACTTAATCAGCTTGAAGCCGATTAAGATCAAGGTAACGGGGTAAATCTAATTAGCCAATTAAGGCTAATCAGAGGGTAAAGGTAGATCGATTATGAAGAAGGCGATGCGCAACAAAATCAGAACAAATCAAACCTGGGGGTGTAATTGACGAAGATCAACAATCGGCGATGCGCAACTTTATTGATCAAAATCGATTACAGAAACTAAATTACAAAAGCTATTCCTAGTCGACAGGAAGGAAGAAAGTAAAAGCTGGTTTATTGTATTGTGTTGTTTTTTTCGCAGCTTGCTCTGGTCCTTCTTTTATACCCTTCGGCCGATTGTGTTCGACTACAAAACGTTTTAAGTTTTGATCTGTATCGGCCTTATCTCGGACAGTTATTTCCTTAAAGATATTGTCGTTACCAAAATATCTCCAAACCTTTCCATCCTGTAAGTTAATTCCGTATCTTTGACTTTATTGCCGATTTTGACCAGACTTGCCAAATTTTGGTGCAAACAACTACCGAGAGGAGTTTCTGTCCAGGGTGCTGCGCCACCATATTTTGTCCCAATGGGCCGTGTATCAAGTTGGGTCCATTAGGGACGTGTCCTAGGGTTGGAGCTCGACCCCAACACCCTTGTGGTCGACCCTTCCACGTTCATATACCCCTTAGCCGCTACCAGGAACACTTGGGTTTTGTTTAGATCAAGTTTAGCTCTCGCTAGTTGCTTGTAAGCGCGCGTGCTGGATTAGCCGCCCGTCTTCTTGTCTTCGGAACCCCACCTTATTGGAGATTGAGTTTGAAACCTTCAATTACATCTAGTAATTCAGTACTTGTTCTACTTGTTCTTGCTAGTTCTTCGATTGCTTGCAGGACGAGTGCCCTAGTGGCCGGGGTGCCATGCTCCACAAGATCGCGGCAGCCATAGGAGGTGGCGTATCGGTTGCTAAGGCGTAGCGTCCTTGGAAAGGCTGTAGTCGGGCCGTGAATGTCGTCTCCTCTACCAATCGAGTTATCCCACGCCCTCTCATCGAAAGATCGGGAATTCACCCAACGGGTTCACATTAGAAACATCCAATTCTCATTGAAAGTTATGTTATGGTCAGTTAAAAGCAAAGCGATATTTTGAGCTAATATCTTTGCATGTGATCGTGTTATAGAAGAAGATGGTGAAGATGATGTCGGTGTAGTCGAAGTAATGCCCACATCACAAATCCTTTGCATCGATGGCATTGCATGTCGCGTGTACAACTTGTGGATGCAACTGAAGAAGAATCTTTGTGGAAGCTTGTACTGTGGTTGTTTTCATGTCGGAGACATGTGATGGAGTGGAAGTAGAGGCAGCAGGGCAGCCACGGTTGGAGGGCGGAAGTGCTCCTCCCGAAGTAGTGGATGCAGCCTTTACTTGCACTTGGCTTGGTCGTGACGAAGAAGAGCCTCCAAAGTTCCCTCTCAACTTGGAATGTCGTCCCTGTACTTCCCTTTCAGCTTTGCAAGCAACATGAAACAAACGAGTGGTAGAGTTGTATTCTTTATAATCAAGTATGTCCTGAATTTCTTGGTTAAGTCCACCTAGAAATCTAGCCATCTTAGCATCCTCATTCTCTTCTAAACCACATCTCAATACTGCAATTTGAATTTCTTGATAGTACTCTTCTACAGTTTTACCTCCTTCGTTCAAACGTTGCAATTTATTGAGCAAATCACGAGCATGGTAGGAAGGAACAAATCTAGCCCTCATCATTCTTTTCAAAGCATTCCATGTTCTAGGTATGTTGTTATGATTTCTGTATGTATCATTCCACCAAATGGAAGCAAAATCAGTAAATTCACTAGTAGCAGCCCTAACTCTTCTATTTTCAGGAAATTCATAGCAAGAAAATTTTTGTTCTACTGCTAATTCCCAATCAAGATAAGCATCTAGGGCAAACTTTCCAGCAAAAGGAGGCATTGTAAATTTAATCTTTCCTAATGGATCATCACGTACCTCCCATTGTTCACGCTGATTCCTACCCATACCTTGTCGATTGTGTTGAAGGCGCCGATGATCATGATCATTGTGGGAGTTAAAACCATCATCATCCTACGTATCAGCAACGTAGTTGTTTTCTTCTCCTTCTACCCCATTTGCCCAAGAGCAAGCAGCAAGTGGGGTACGGCATCCTGGTGCTCCATTTTGCCTTGGTGCATGATTGGCCTCATTCGCAGCATGTGGTGGTTGTCGTCCATCAAGACGATCAACATGTTCATGAAGTGTCGCAAGGTTGTTGTTGATCTCAGCCATAGCATTGTCGTGGTTCTCAGCATGCACGTTGAGCAAGCGTGTGAAGTGTTGTATGATTCATCTCGTGTGGGGTGTGAGAATTTTAGCCTGGTTTTCTTCATAGATTCCATTGTCATCTGCCATGGTTAGCAAAAAACAGGAAAACACGCAAAAGTATATAGTTCCCTATCACTACTACTTGCTGAAATGATCAAGTGTCACTCTCTCTTGCATTTACCAAGCTCTTACCAATTCTTACAAATGCAGCAAGGGGTGCAATCTGGTGGCTGGTTCGTGATAAACCGATCTCAAGTGTGAGTAAAGCGATTGCAAGACTTAGCCACCTGTATGGTTAGTCGAAAGTGGAGCTTGGATAGGCTATATATTCAGTAGCAATGGAAAACAATCAGCTAATCTCAGATTTGCACAAATTGAGTAATAGTTCGAGACTAGCACTTAGCCTAAGTTCCTGATCCAAAAAGGATGGATAATAGGCACAAGAAAATATATGGCAATGGATACAAGTGCTAGAGATGAAACAACTCAAGGATTTGCAATTTGGAACATGAAAGCACATGTTTTCTTCAGTCTTTCTAGCTTGCTGATTTCTGCCGACAGGATAGTAGGTTGGTATTTAGGCCGCACTTTCCAGTCAGTTACCTCTATTTCAATGATTTTTTTTCTCTTCATCTTGGTAACTTTTTCAACAACTTTTATTTGGGACCAACCTTCTGGAAATGAATCGAAAAATTCACACAAAATTCACAAGTGCACTCAGCTTCAGAATCTAGGACATCAAATTGGACTTATTGAAACATTCACAGATTTTTTGTACTTTCAAGTTTTCATGTGAGAATTGGCAACGGGATAGAGCACTAAGTCATGGATCTGCTACTTTTGGTTTCACTAAAAAATGAAAAGGGAAAAGGGATTTATGGCATTTTTGGTGGTGGATGCAGAAAGAGATAAGACATCAAAGCTCGGGTGTTTCCGAGTGCAACCATATCAAAAGCATTCGTGGGGGGCCTCCCCCGGGCAAAGAAAGGAGCTCGGGAGTTCCCGAGCTCAACCAAGGGGGGCGATCCCTCCTCGAAGACTTCAGACTCAAAAACGCCTAGAGCCTCAGACCGTTTCTTGAGCCTCGGGGGCTGGTTGTCGGGGATCGGTCATCCTGACACGTGTCCAGGCCAACCCCGGGGCTTAAGAACGTTTTCCCTGAGCTCGGAGGACTGTTCCCGAGCTCGGGCAGAGGTCTCCCCGAGCTCGGTGGACGGTTCTCGAGCTCGGGTGAGGGTTTTCCCCGAGCACATGATGACCCCCACGACCTCTCCGACCTCGGCGACCTCTCCCCGGTCTTCAGCATAGTATTCTCTTTTCTTGCATGACCTCTCTCCTCTGCGTGGGAACTGGGGCCACCAACTCCTGTCAGATCCCCTGCGGGCAACTGGGGCAAGCTGCTCCTGTCAGATCCCTTCGTGGTAACTAGGGTCAACTGCTCCTGTCAAGTCCCTTGTGTGGGAACTAGGGTCAACTGCTCCCATCAAACTCACAGACACCGCCCGACGTTAGCATCCGAGATCAACGCCCAGGGGTCTATAAAGCGCAGGGCTACCCCGAGGACAAAGACAAAAAGCGACACAACACACCATGCAACACAAAGATGGTAATGGCAACACACGGACCGCAAGAAACAAAAGGAGATGTGCTGATACACCTGCAGGCACACACCTACGTTACACCACCTCGTCGAGCTACCCCTCGGCCACCACCTTCCGAGCGGCCACGAAGTCGGGCTCCCTGTGCGTCCTCCCCCGAGGAGCTTTTAGTTAGCTACCCCTCGGCCACCACCTTCCGAGCGGCCACGAAGACTGGAGTAGAGCTATTACCCGACCCAGGGGGCTCGAACCAGTATAAACGCTGTGTCCCCTGTTCGCTGGTTCTTCTCTCTCGAGTTGTGCAGCTACCGACGCTCCCTTCTTCCCGGACGAGCACGACTTGGGGCCTCCCCCTTTTACACGATCCTTCCCCCATCTTTGCGGTTGACGGTCCCCATCGTCGACAGCTGGCGCCCACCGTGGGGCCCGAAGTTTCGTTCATCTGAAGTTCATCGCCTCATCATCGTCAGCACCTTCAGCTTCACCGACAACATGTCGCGATCAGCGAACCTGGGCTCGAATGCGGTCCCTGAGTGCCAAAGCTCCACCTCCATGCTTTCGCCCTCATTGCTGCCTCGCGAACACCGGGTCTTCATGGCTGGCAGCCACGAGGCGACTCTGGGGGCGGATGACAGCAGCCCAAAGACCCTGCAGGAGGCGCGTAGGCTCGCCCAGGTCGCCATCAACCAAGCCAACACCGCCATTCGACGGGAGGAGCGCGGGATGGTCCGCTCTCCATCTGGACAGCTCAGTCCCTCCCGCCTGAACGGACCTGACTGGGAGCGCCTTCGGGCCATCGCCCGGGTCACGACTGAGCGCGCGCGGACCGGCTCGGCCCTCTTTCGACGGTCCTTGATCAAAGAACTCAACAGGGCTACCGACAACGTCGCATCTCCGCGGCAAAGGAAGCCCCTGGGCTCCGAGTCTCGCCCCTTGGAAAACGAACAGGGGAGACACGGGGTTTATACTGGTTTGAGCCCCTTAGGACAGGTAATAGCTCTACTCCAGTCTTGCCCGTAGGCGAAAGATGACTAATAGGCCCCTCGGGGGAGGATGAGCAGGGAGCTCGACCTCGGGGCCGCTCGGAAGTGGTGGCCGAGGGGGAGCTCGGTGAGGGAGTCTGACGTATGAGTGTGTATCGTCGTTCTTGTTCGTCCCCCCCTCAGTTCGGGGTAGCCCAGCGCTTTATAGACCCCTGGGCGTTGATCTCGGGTGCTGACGTAGGGCGATGCCCGTGAGTTGATGGAGCAGTTAACTCTAGTTCCTACGCAGGGGACTTGACAGGGGTCGCTAGGCCCTAGATCCACGCAGGGGACCTGACAAGAGCAGTTGACCTTAGCTCCCACGCAGGGGATCTGACAGGAGTTGGTGGCCCCAATTCCGACGCAGGGGAGAGAGGTCACGCAAGGAAAAGGGAATACTATGCTGGAGATCGAATAGAAGACGCCGAGGTCGAGGAGGCTTGCAGGGCCAGCACGGACCCAAGGACAGCCTTGCCCGAGCTCGGGAACAGTTCCCCGAGCTTGGGGGTGTCTACACCCGAGCTTGGGAACAGTCCTCCGAGCTCAGGGAAAAACGTTCTAAAGCCCCCCGGGAGGGGGGCCTGGACACGTGTCAGGATGACCGATCCCCGACAACCAGCCCCCGAGGCTCAAGAAACGGTCTGAGACACTAGGCGTTCTTGAGTCTGAAGTCTTTTAAAGAGGGATCGTCACCTTGGTCGAGCTCGGGAATTCCCGAGCTCCTTTCGGGATCCGGGGGAAGCCCGTTCTGCGGGTGTTTTCGTCGTGGTCGTTCTTGGAGATGCTCAAGCTTCAGCGCTTCGTTCTTGAGCGAGCTTGATGGTGCTCGGGACGTTCGGGCTTCTCTACTGCTTGGGCCACGCGAGCGGAGGAGCTGGATGATTTGGCTAGCGGGCGTTGAAGAGGCGCGTCCGTACAAGGGTTTTGAAAGGCCACGATGCCTCAGTTACCGCCCATTGGCTGCGGGCGTGACTTTTGAGGCAACAATAATGTCGGCAGTTGAGGCGTCTTTAAAACCGGGACCCGGCATCCTCTGAAGCCTTTCTTCCCCATCGCCCACGTTCTCTGCTCTTTGCTTCACGCTTTTTACTTGTCGCGGTGCCTTCCTTCTCCACTTCTCTCCCCCTGACTCCATGGCGAAGTTCGGGATGAGCACCCTCACCACGGACCGGATGAAGGACATGGAGACCTTGGGGCTGCTGGACCCGTTCACCTGGCGACTCCCAGCCGGGGAGAACGTGCCGCAGCCTCGAGATGACAAGGTTGTGAGCACGGAGCAGTACATGCTCTTCGGGCTGCGGACTCAGGAGAGCGACTTCTTGGCTGTGGTCCTTGCACCATGCGAGATCGAGCTCGTGAACCTGGTACCCAACTCTCTTCTCCACCTCTCCATCTTTGCTCATCTTTGTGAGGCATCGTTCCCAACCCCTCCTTGTTCTTTCGCTTCTATTCCTTGTCTCGTACCGCGAAGGACTCCATCGTCGGTGCCTCTATTTCCGGTTGCGGGCGGGACTCCCTTGCTCCTTTCTCAAGATCTCAACCCGGGACTCGCTCGAGCCGTGGTCGCAGAAATGGTTCTACTTGAAGAAGGGCGAGGGCAGCGACCTCGCCTACAATGGCGCCGCGGTCAACGGCAAGCGACAGACCCCGGAGCCCGAGGATTCGGCGGCTGACCAAGCGGCAGTCGCCCTCATCCACATCTGCGCGACGCGCAGGCTGAAGGGGCAGGCAGTCGTTTACTACTACCTACGCAAATGGGTGTTTCCTCTTCGAAAGAGGCTGCATGCCTTCTTCGAGATCACCGGGAAGCACGACGTCACCCGGGAAGGTCCCGAAGGTAAGCATTGCTCAGCCTCGAGCTTCTCCGGGCCCGATTGAAGCTTTCTTGTTCTCAACGGTTTCTTTTGGCCTCTCGCAGCACCGAAGGTGGCTTGGATGTCCTCGAGGATGCAGGAGATCTTTGGGAAGGCTGCCACCGCCTACGACCTAGATGGCGACGTCCCCAAGAACATCTTGGGGCGGAGCAGCGAGGTAACGTCTCTTGCTCTGACTTTTGGCCCTGAGAGCTTGGACTCAGGCGCTAATCGTGATGAGGTCGTGCAGGAGACCAAGGAGCTCTGGGACACAGCCAAGGAGATGCTGCCGTTCCCCAGGCTGAGCAAGGGCAAGAAGGGGAGCAAGAGGCTGGCCCCAGATGCCCCGAAGTCGATCGCCTAGAAGCCCCACATCTAGTGGGGCGACTGGGCCGTGTTAAGCTGAATGCCCCGAGCTCGGGAACACTTGGGCCCGAGGTCGCTCCTTTGATGTTTCCCTTCAACCTTTCTTTTACTGATTTTTGCTTTTCTGCCAGCAGCAAGAGGCGGCAGCCGCCGCACGAGCCTCGGATGCGCAGCCAGAGCAACGACCTCTGGCACTAAGCACCCGGGGAAGGAGTCTTCCTGCAGCCACCACAGAGACGCTACGCCAGGTGCGGTCCTCTTTCGCTTTTCGTCGTTTCGCTCTGCCGCGGCGTCCAAGTGAACGAGGGGCACCGACCTTTCCTGTGGTCCAGGGCGAGGCCGTGGAGGAGGAGGACGAGGATGACTTCCGCCTCGTGCCACGGTCTAGGGAGTGGTGAGTCCTACTCGCCACGACGTCCGAGGAGGATGACGCGGCTGAGGGGGGCATGGCCGAGAGCGGCGCGGCTGAGGGCAGCACGGCCGAAGGCGACGAAGGAGCCCCCGAGCTGGACGCCAGCCTTGGGGGTTCTGCTGCGGCGGTCGAGAGCGAGCCCAGTCGGGTCGCCATCGTGGGACGGGCGATCCCGGCCGCCACCATCCCGGCCAAGGTGGACTGGGCCGGGATGTCTCAGGACGCCGGTTCCGCTGCGGCGACGGGGTCCGCCGAGGAGGAGGCTGCCACGGATCTGCCCCGAGAGTCCGACGGCGCCATCGACCTGCAGGTGCTGGAGGACCGTCTGGCGGCGGTAAGCGTGGCCGCCCTGATCTCTTCTCTCTTTCTTCTCCTTTTCTCTTCTCTTGTAACTGTGGTGACATTTCCCTTGTTTTCACAGGGCCTGCGCCTGATCTCCCGAGGGTACAGGGTTGTGTGCGGAGTCGAGGTCGATGCGGCATGCCGGCGAGAGGAGTTCGATCGGCTGAAAGAAGCCCAAGCCCTCGAGCTCACGCGGGCCGTCGAGGCCGAGCGGGAGCGCGGAGCTCGGGAGGTCGAGCGGGAGCTCAACATCGAGAGGGACCTCCACGCCGCATCCCTCTCAAAACCCCTTGAGGAGGAGCGAAAGAAGGCGGAGGAGACCCTCACTCGTGTTCGGCAAAAGGCGCAAAAGGCCCTCGACGAGAATCGCGAGAGCGCGTCGGCGACGGTCCAGCGCCTTGAGCTCGAGCTCTCCGGCGCTCGCTCGACGGCGGAGGCCGCGTGGCAAGAGGCGCAGGAGCTCAGAGAGCGCTTCGAGGTCTCGTTCATGGCCTGCGAGGAGGGCTACGGGATCGCGGCGTCCGTGCTCGAGGACTTTGCGGCCGTGCTGAAGGAGGTAGAAGGGCTCCTGGTCTGGGCGGCGGACTTGCCGACCGTGCACGCAGAGGCAGAGGCCGTGCGCGAGGAGGCGACCGGCCTTCAGGCGCGGCTTGATGAGCCTTCTGCCGCCTCGGGGAAGGCCTCCGCCGAGCTCAAGGCCATGGCGACCGATGCCGTGGCAAAGGCGACCGTGCTCGAAGAGACGATGGCCGAGCTGGAGAGGAGGATCACCGAGGCCGAGGCGAAGCGACCGGCCGAGCAAGGGCCATCAAGCCGAGCGCGGCGCACCGAGGCAGGTGCGGCGCCGCGCGCCCGAGGCGAAGGTCTCTGTGCTCGAGGAGAAGATGGCCCGGGTGGCCCAGGCGGGGAAGGGCGCCTTGGCCCAGCTCCAGAGCAACCACGACCGGGTCAGTCAAGCCGAGGTTGAGGTGCTGGTGCTGTGGAGAAGGGTCTCCGACCTCGAGCAGGAAAAACTTGCTCGAGATATGTCTGTAGATTAGAAAAAATAGGTTAAGACATAGATAGGGGGCGAAATATTCGCACCCCTTGTAAAGACAATGTATCGTTTTGCCGTGGTTTATAAAGTTGCCTTTTTGGAAGACTTAGCTTGTTTTTGTTTTGCTCTTTGTCATCTTCGAAAGCTTGCTTAGTCTGCTTCGTAGAAGAGCCTGACCAACGTCGGATTGCGATGCGTAGAGCAAAACAGCCGGAGGTGTTTGTTGGGTGGGTTATTGAACTCAACTCGAACCATCCAGATTTGGTTGACCAAGTCCGGGGACGCTCGAGGTCAGATTTAACCGAGGTCGAGCATGAAACACTCAGGCTCTGGGCACAACTCGGACTGGCCAGCCTGGAAATACATCAGGCTTGGACCAGGTTTAGGCCGCGGGTCCAACCCGGCGAGCTCAAAAATGCTTCGAGCTCGTGGCTCCCTCAGAGGGCGGTTTGGAAATTCGAACCTGGCCGCTTGGCCACGGGGAAACGGTCGGCTTATTGCGACTGCCAACTTATCCCGACCGGAGTCATCCCCGGTGGTGAATTTAGAAACTGCGACGTCCGAGCCCGGGAATGCGTCGTGCTCGTGGCGCTTAACCGAGGCCAACTCGAAATGCATCGCTTTGGGCTGCTTCGGATCGGCCGACTTGGAAGTGCATCAGGCTCGGACCAGGTTTAGGCCTCAGGTCCAGCCCGACAAGCTCGGAAATGCTCAAGCTCAGGACGGGCTCCCCCAGGAGGCGGTTTAGAAATTCGAACCTGGCCACTTGGCCATGGGGGAATGGTCGGCTTATTGCGACTGTCGGCTTATCGCGACCGGACATTCCCGGCGGTGAATTTAGAAACTGCAACCTCCGAGCCCGGGAATGCATCAGGCTCGGGGCGCCCCCTGAGAACGTTGAATGGTTGGTAGAACGGGGGAAGGGCCGGCTTATCCCGATAACGATCGCCTTATTGCGACCTCCGAGCCCGAACCTGCATCAGGCTTGGTCATCCCCGAAGCAAACCTAGAGAACGCGACCCTCGGTGCTGCAAAACAAAACACACATGGACGTCTCGATGGGGAGCTCGCCACGTGATCTTATGGTTGCCCTTATGGTCACGCCGTGGAGTCGCGCCGCTCGAGATGTTCTATATGAAAAAAGACTTTCGGCCGAAAGAAAAGCAGAAGGAGCCCCGGGCCCGAGGTCTTAACATGGCTCGATCTTCGACGGAAGAACCTGCAACCTGGGGCCGTGACCTGACGTCATGTCCCTCGAGAAGCAAAAAGAGGTTAGTATCGTAAATGATGGAGAATTTTTATCATAGGCCTAGACCTGGGCTGGTTAGGAGTATGGCGACATAAGATTTGAAGACTTGGGCACCCCTGTGGCGAGGATAATCTCAGGCTCGTTCCCTACGATGGGGGGAATGGTCGGCTTACTGCGATGAGAATCGGCTTACTGCGCTTTTCGTCCCTCGGAGGCGAGTTACGAGGCCGAGATCCCAGCTTGAGCGAGGGGTGCGCGGGCTGAGACTCCTGCGTCTCGAGGTCGAGGAAGCGCTCGGGCGCGCATGTTAGGATGGACTTTGCTACAGGGGGAGATCGGCTTACTGCGATGAAAATCGGCTTACTGCGCGTCCGACCCCCTGATGTCGGTCACTCGCATCACAACCTTCAGACACATTCACTCGAGACAGGGAAAAGCATAAGAGGAAAAAGGAGACGATAAAGCAGCACAATTTAGCGTGAGGAAAAACTAGGTCGATGCCCTTAGCTCGAAGCCCTTACCGACGACAGTCCCGGGGACGAGCCCTGCTACGGGGGCATGGTCGGCTTATTGTGATGAGGATCGGCTTACCGCGTATTCGACCCCTAGAGGTGGACCACGGGACTGTCGTGCTAGCTTGAGTAAGGGGCCTGAGGGCCGGAACTCCAGTATCTCGAGGTCGGCGGGCCCACGGGAGTGACTGCTAGGACAGAACTCACGACGGGGGAATAGTCGGCTTACTGCGATGAGGATCGGCTTACCGCGCAATCGACCCCTGGAGGTAGGTGTCCGGGCCATGGCACTAGTCGCGTTTGCTTGAGATACGAGAGACAAGCATGATGATAAGGGAAAACATCTTATCTCAAAACAGAAGGAGGGGGAGCATTAAGCATAAAACCTCCGGAGTTGGTCCACATTCCACGAGTTAGTGAGCTCCCTGCCATCGGGTGTCGCTAGACGGTAAGCTCCCATGCGACTTGCTGAGACGATCCTATAGGGACCTTCCCACAGCGGGGACAGCTTGTTGGTGTTGGACCGGTCCTGGATTCGTCTTAAGACCAGGTCTCCGTTGTGGAAGCCCCTAGGTCGTATTGCTCGGGCAGCGTGCCTGCGGAGATCTTGCCGGTAGTGCGCTGAGTGCAGTAGTACGCGGCACCTTACTTCCTCCTCCAGGGCGAGGTCGAGGGATCACTCCTGCTCGAGATCGACTTGGTTGACCGAGCTTGCTCTGACGGAGCCGAGCGCGACCACCGGTGGAAGGACGGCCTCGGCCCCGAAGACAAGCTGAAAAGGGCTCGCCCACGTTGCCCGGCTTGGAGAGGTGCGGACGGACCAAAGGACGGCGGGAAGCTCGTCCACCCAGGCCCGGCCGCGCGGACCGAGCTCAGTAAAAACTCGTTTCTTGAAGCCTTGGATGAGCTGTCCGTTGGCGCGCTCGACCGCCCCGTTGCTCTGAGGATGGCTCACCGAGGCATAGCAGACCTTGGTCCCCATGTCTGCACAGAACTTTTGGAACAGCTCGCTGGTGAACTTAGTCACATTGTCGGTGATGATCCTGCAAGGGACTCCATACCTCGTCACGACTAAGGAACGGAAGAACCTTACCGCGGCCTTGGCGGTGATAGCAGAGACCGGCTCTGCCTCGATCCACTTCGAGAAGGTGTCGATGGCGACGAGCAGGAACTTCTTCCCCCCAACCGACCTCAGGAAGGGGTCTAGGATGTCGAGGCCCCACGTCGAGAATGGCCAGGAGAGGGGAATGGTCTGCAAGGCGTAGGCCGGCTGTCGGGCCTTTCGAGCATGGAACTGGCAGGCCTGGCAAGCACGGACGATGTCTTGAGCGTCCCCGAGCATCGCCACCAAGAAATCCCATCCGCACGCCTTCCGACCATTGTCCCGAAGAAGAGTGAGCGCCGATAGGCCGTAATGTATGTCGCTGAGCAAGTACTTACCCTCCTCGGGAGTGATGCATTTTGACAAAATGCCCAGGGCTCCTCGACGATAAAGCTGCCTGCCGACGAGCCTGTACGAGCTTGCACAGCGTTGGATCCTGCTCCTTTTGGCTGGAGTAGCAGGGAGCACCCCGCGGTCGAGGAACTTGATGATCGGGTCCATCCATGAGGGGACACTCTGGAGGAGGGCCACCGGGTATTCCTTGTCGACGACGGATGGCGTGGCCAAGGTCTCGAGGATGACGTCCGGCGGGAGCTCATCGTCGGACGATTCGAGCTTGGACAGGAGGTCGGCGGTGGAGTTGTCCTTCCTTGGCACGTGCTGGATTTTCAGTTTTAGGAACCATCTTTCCATCTTGTGTACTTCGGCGAGGTACTTGGCCATTAGCGGGTCCGAACACTGATATTCTTTCTTGCACTGATTGACGACGAGCTGGGAGTCCCCCTTAACCACCAGACGGCGGATGCCTAGGGACTTACAAGCTCGCAGGCCAGCCAAGAGTGCCTCATATTCCGTTGCGTTGTTGGTTGCGGGGAAGCCAAAGCGGATCACATACCTCAGGTGGTTACCCTCTAGGGTGACGATGAGAACGCCAGCCCCCGAGCGGTCAAACGACCTGGACCCGTCGAAAAACATGGTCCAAGGGTCTTCGACCTCGACCTCGGGCTCGGGAGCAGGCTTGGTCGTTTGCTCGACCACGAAGTCGGCCAACGTCTGCGATTTGATGGCGGTGCGGGCCACGAAGCGGGGGTCGAACTCGGCCAGCTCCATGGCCCACTTGGCGACTTGACCTCCGGCCTCCGGGTTCTAAGAATCTCCCCGAGTGGGAGCCCGCTCGGGACAACCACCGCATACGCCTGGAAGTAGTGCCGAAGCTTGCGCGAGGCCATAAAGAGGGCGTAGAGGAGCTTCTGGACTAGAGGGTAGCGCTCTTTTGGCCCGTGAAGCACCTCACTGACGTAGTAGATCGGGTGCTGTCGCCCGGCCCGCTCGGCTACCAGGACTGCGCTAACGGCCTGGGTCGTTGCCGTGAGGTAGAGCAACAGCACTTCGCCCTGCTGCAAAGTCGTCAGCAGAGGTGGACTCGACAGGTATGCCTTGAGCTCGTCGAAGGACCGCTGGGCTTCGGGGGTCCACTCGAAGCCCCCATGCCTGCACAGGATCCTAAAGAAGGGCAGCCCCTGCTCGCCGAGCTGGGAGATAAAGCGGCTGAGGGCGATGACGCGGCCGGCGAGACTCTGGACTTGCCTTACCGATGTCGGGGTGGCCATCTGCTCGATTGCCTCGATTTTCTCCCCGTTCGGGCCCACGCCCGAGCCCCCGATCATGTATCCGAGCATCTTTCCGGAGGTCATGCCGAAGACGCACTTTTCGGGATTAAGCTTGATGCCTAACTTGTTTAGACTGGCGAAGGTCTCGGCTAGGTCGTTGATGTGGTCAGCCTCGGAGGAGCTTTTGACGATGATGTCGTCGACGTAGACCTCAAGGTTTCGGCCGATCTGCAGGTCGAAGGCCTTGACCATCAGCCGCTGGAACGTTGCGCCCGCGTTGCGGAGGCTGAACGACATGGTCGTGTAGCAGAAGGTTCCAAATGGCATGATGAAAGCGGTTTTGTCCTCGTCTTCCATGGCTAGCTTGATCTGGTGGTAGCTGGAGTAGGCGTCGAGAAAACTCAACATCTTGGTGTTGGCAGTGGTGTCCACAATCTGGTCTATACGCGGAAGAGGGAAGTTGTCTTTGGGACACGCAGCATTTAAGCCCGTGTGATCGACGCACATCCTCCATTTCCCGCCTTTCTTTTTGCACAATCTGGTCTATGCGCTTCTCCCCTGAGAAGGTTGGCCAGCCATTCGGAGTAATTGACCTCACGAATGAAGCCAGCATTCAGGAGCTTATCAAGTTGCTCTCTGATTATAGCCGCCTTCTCAGGGGAGAAGCGCCGCAGTTTCTGGTGCACGGGTCTGCAGTCAGGCTTTGTTTACAGTTTGTGCTCGACCACCTCCCGTGGGACCCCCGGCATGTCCGTGGGTTCCCATGCAAAAATGCTTTTATTATCTCGGAGGAAGGTGACGAGCTCGTCTTCCTATTTCGGGTCGACCTGAGCGGAAATGCAGGCGCACTTGCCCGAGCTCCCCGCCTCGAGTTGCACTGTCTTGGTAGGACCACTGCGCTGGATGGCCGCCTTTCGGCGAGCGCTCTTTGGGGTCACCTCTGGGCCCTACTAAGGTATCATGCCGGCGAGCGCCAGGGCCTTTTCCTCGCAGTCGTGCGCCGCCTTGAGGTCGCCGCAGACCGCTATGATGCCGCTGGGCCCCGGGAGCTTCATACACTGGTGCCCGTAGTGATTTGCGGCCATGAACTTGATCAAGGCCGGCCGCCCGAGGATGGCGTTGTAGGGGAGGTCGCCATCTACGACCTCGAAGGTGATCAGCTCGGTGCGGAAGTTCGCTGAGTCGCCAAAGGTGACGGGCAGAACCACCTGCCCGAACGGAGTGGTCGAGCTTCCTGGCACGATGCTGAAGAAGGGGACCGCTATATTCTTGATTTTCTCCCGAGGTATCTGCATCCGGTCCAGCGCGCTTGCCAAGAGCAGGATGAGGGAGCTTCCCCCGTCAACCATGAGTCGGCCGACGACGGCGTTGCTTATGGTTGGGGCGACGACTAGCGCAGTCTTGAAGTCTCGGGACATCCCCGGGGGAGCATCATCCCGGGAGAAGGTGATGGGAACACCGTCCCACCTGCAGGGTTGGTCGATGGGCTTCTCCACCGTCCCACCAAAGATGACATCCACACGGCGGTCGTCCTACTGGAACTCCAGGCTGGGGCCTGCTTGGTCCTCGCCGGCGTCGCTTCCCCCGGGCCACTCGTCGCCCCTCGGGAGCGTGGGCATCTCTCCGTGCCCTCTATAAAAGGCGTCCAGCTTGTACAGCCACGCTCTGCAACTTCGCAGGTCATGGCCATGGATTTGATGGAACGGGCAGAATTTGTCGGCGTCGAGGCGGAGCTGTTCCTCGTTGCCCCACGGTCGGTCGTTTGCCCGAGGGGGCCCAGCCCGACCCTATCCTTGCTGGGGCCAACGCGGTGCTTACTTAGGCCGTGGGCGATTCTACAGGGGCCGAGTGATGAGGACATCACTTCTATAGATATAGCCACACCTGCAAATCCATCACCTACGCATCCATCGGTCCCCGTTGCTGTAATACATGGACCGATTACTCGAGCTCGCGCCGCGCCAACTTAATTACTGTGAATTCGCCTCGGGCTTCATACGAATATTTTAATGGATGGAATGCTATTTAATTCTTGTGATGATGTCCTTTGCCTCAGGAACTTGGGTGAGGAACCAACCAAGATGAAGGATAGAAGAGAAGTGCACGAGTTCGGTTCAGATTCGACTCAGGACAGGGCTGACTTGTTTCGCCGCCACGGCTACATCCGACTCCGTTTTGGGTGTTCTTGTACTTCACTGAAAGCTTATCAAGTCTACTTTCCAACGGATCTGGAATCACATCCAAACTCCTTCTGAGTTGACGGGAATCGTTCAATCAAGCAGCGTCACTTTTTCAGTCCAAGTCAAAAGTGGGCCTTAGCCTTGTAACAAGGAAAGCCCACTTAAGGCTGCACCCTAGGGTTCCTAGACGCCTCCACAATAAAAACAGCCAGCCGCTGCCATTAGATGGTGGGTTTTTTTAGATCAAAGATAGCAGTTGCTACTTCTTGTAATCGCTGCGTGTTGGCTAAACCGCCAATTACTTGTCATCGGAAACCCTCTTTGTGATTCGAATGAACTCGTGGTTTCAATTATAATTTCAGTGCTTGTTCATCTTGTTCTTGCGTGTTCTTCGATTGCTTGCAGGACAAAGGCTCACGTGGTCGCTTGATCGTGCACCACAAGATCAATAACAACTTCGAAGTCGGTGTAACGATTGCTAAGGCGCATCGTCTGGGGACGGTGTAGTCGGATCGCCAACGTCTTCTTCCACCCAATCGAATCTATCCCTCTCTCATCGAAAGGTCGGGACCTATCCTCCTATCACCGAGGCCCTCGACGGTCGGGCTGGCACGCTTGGGCACCTTCACACCTGTTGTCAATTGCGGCGACCACACGGAGCTGGCCGCCTCCAGCACCGCGGTCTTTCCTCCGCTTCTTGTTGCGCGGGGTTGGACCTCCTTCCTTGGCACCAGAGGGCCTCGCCTCGCCAAAGACGAGGCCGAGCTTGCCTCGGTCGTAGTCGTGCTTCCAGCGGACGGCGTCGTTCGCGTCCGCGTAGCGCTCCGCCATGCGAAACAGCTTGTTGACGGTAAGCTTTGTGGCGATCTCGATCTCGAAGGCCTTGATGACAGTCTCATCGGTGACGTTGGGGATCGAGTTCCGCGCGCGGGTAAACCGGTGCATGAAGTCTCGGAGGGGCTCGCCCTACCCGTGGATGACACGGTCCAGGTCCCTTTCTCGTCCAGGCCACTCGTAGCAGCTCTGGAAGTTGGAGTGGAGGGCGCTCCGCAAATGGCGCTATGACCGGAAGGCGCCAGGCGCCTGGTGGAAGAGCTAGGTGCGGGCAGCTCCGTCTAGGACGGTGGGGAGATAGTTGGCCATCGCAGCCTCGTCCCCGCTGGCCGCCAGAATGGCGGTGGAGTATATGGAGAGGAACTTCGCGAGGTTCTTGGTCCCGTTGAATCGCTCCATTATTGCTGGCTTAAACCGGGCCGGCCAGTGCACTCGACGGAGGTCGTCTGAGTACGTCGGGCAGCCATAGGCCGGGAGACCACTGCCGCCGCTGCTGGCGTTGGAATCGTCGTCCGCCGGTAGGGGGAACTCGAGCCGGCGGCGCACCCCGCGCCGGCCGCATCGATCAGCAAGAACGTCACTGGGATGGTGGCGCAGGCGATCGCGAACCTTTCGGCTCCTGGGCAGAATGTTCGGGGAAAGGCATCCGGAAGCATTACTGCTCGAGCGAGCATCACTGTTGCTCTACTGCCGGCGGGCGTGCCTGCACGCCACGTCCTCCCCCTAGTGAGGCGGAAGGGACGGTGATGGGGTACGCGCCCGTGGGTAAGGAGTCTGCTGACGGAACGGCCGGCGATCGCGCGGCGAATCGCCACCGCTCGGAAAGGAGCGAGACTCGGAGTCTGGGCACCGCACTGGCCGCAAAGGCGCAATGTCGTCGGTCGCCCTGTTGAGATCTTCAGCGAGGGACCGTCAGAAGAGGGCCGAGCCGGTTCGAGCGGGGTCAGCCATGACCCGGGCGATGGCCCGCAGGCGCTCCAGGCCAGACTCGTCTAGGCGGGAGGGACTGAGCTGTCCGGATGCAGTGCGGGCCATCGTGCGCTCCTCTCGCCAAATGGCGGTGATGGCTTGGTTGATGGCGACCTGGGCGAGGCGATGCGCCTCCTGCGGAGTCTCCGGGCCGCCGTCATCTGCCCCCGGAGTCACCTCGTGGCTGCCAGCCATGAAGACCCAGCGTTCGCGAGGCGGCAGCGAGGGTGAGAGCATGGAGGTGGAGCCTTGGTACTCAGGGGCCGCGCCCGAGCTCGGGCTCGCTGATCGAGACATTTTGTCGGTGAAGCCGGAGGTGCTGCTGACGGTGAGACGATGAGCTTCGGACGAACGAAACTTTGGGCCCCACAGTGGGCGCCAGCTGTCGACGATTGGAACCCCAACCGCAAAGAGGGAGGAAGGATCGTGTAAAGGGGTGAGGCCCCAAGTCGTGCTTGTCCGGGAAAGAGGGAGCGTCGGCAGGCACACAGCTCGAGGAAGAAGGGCAAACGAACAGGGGAGACACAGGGTTTATACTGGTTCGAGCCCCCTAGGACGGGTAATAGCTCTACTCCAGTCTTGCCCGTAGGCAAAAGATGACTAATAGGCTCCTCGGGAGAGGATGAGCAGGGAGCTCGACCTCGGGGCCGCTCGGAAGTGGTGGCCGAGGGGTAGCTCGGTGAGGGAGTCTGACGTATGAGTGTGTATCGTCATTCTTGTTCGTCCCTCCCTCAGTTCGGGGTAGCCCAGCGCTTTATAGACCCCTGGGCGTTGATCTCGAGTGCTGACGTCGGGCTATGTCCGTGAGTTGATGGAGCAGTTAACACTAGTTCCCACGCAGGGGACTTGACAGGGGTCGCTGGGCCCTAGTTCCCACGCAGGGGACCTGACAAGAGCGGTTGACATTAGCTCCCACGCAGGGGATCTGACAGGAGTTGGTGGCCCCAATTCCCATGCAGGGGAGAGAGGTCACGCAAGGAAAAGGGAATACTATGCTGGAGATCGGATTAAAGACACCGAGGTCGAGGAGGCTTGCGGGGCCAGCACGAACCCGAGGACAGCCTTGCCCGAGCTCAGGAATAGTTGATAGAAGGATAGGTCCCGACCTTTCGATGAGAGGGAATAGTTTTGATTGGGTGGGAGAATACATTGGCGATCCGACTACACCGTCCCCAGACGATGCGCCTTAGCAATCGTTACACCGACTCTCGAAGTTGTTATTGATCTTGCTGGTGCTCAATCAACCTGACCACGAAGGCCTTTGTCCTTGCAAGCAATCGAAGAACACGCAAGAACAAGATGAACAAGCAACCAAAATTAGAATTGAAATCACGAGTTCATTCAGAATAACAAAAGAGGGGTTTCCGATGACAAGTAATTCGGGCGGTTTAGCCAACACGCGCGATTACAAGAAGTAGCAACTCCTATCTTTGATCTAAAAGAAAACCCGCCATCTAATGGCAGCGGCTGGCTGTTTATTATGTGGAGAGGCATCTAGGAACCCTAGGGCGCAGCCTGAAGTGGACTTTCCTTGTTACAAGGCCAAATGCCCACTTTTGGTTCGGACTGAAAAAATAGTGCTGTTTGTTTGAACGATTCCTGTCGACTCAAAAGGAGTTTTGATGTGATTCCAGATCCGTTGGAAGGTAGACTTGATAAGCTTTCAGTGAAGTACAAGAACGCCCAAAACGGAGTCCGGATGCAGTCGGTGAGACCGAAACAAGTCAGCTCTCTCCTAGAGTCGAATCTAAACCCAACTCGTGCACTTCTCTTCTCTCCTTCATCTTGGTTGGCTCCTCACCCAAGTTCCTGAGGCAAAGGACATCATCACAAGAATTAAATAGCATTCCATCCATTAAAATATTCATATGAAGCCCGAGGAATGCATTCACCTGGTAATTGAGTTGACGTGCGCGAGCTTGAGTAATCGGTCCTTGTATTACAGCAGCGGGGACCGATTGATGTGTAGGTGATGGATTTGCAGGTGTAGCTATATCCATAGAAGTGATGTCCTCATCATCCTCCCTTCTTGCATTGGAGTCGCCCTCGACTCAAACTTGTCCTCTTCTCCAAAATATGGCTTTAAATCTGCAATGTTAAATGTGGAGTGACCCCAAGATCTGCAGCAAGTCAAGCTTATATGCATTATCGTTAACTTTTTCCAATACTTTAAAAGGTGATACGGGCAGCATAACATCATCATCATTTCCTTCCCCTACTATTGGTCAAGATAATCTAAAACAATTTCAAGGACCATTAACACGTGCCCGTGCTAAACAAATCAATCAACAGGTGAATTTGCTCCTTAATAAGAACTACATTTCTTGTGAGAGTCAGCTGCTACCTAATGCAACTATTTTAACTACTCTCAGGTATGAACGTGATACAAGTAAGTGTGAACTCAGTTATGAACGTGATGAAAGGAAGTGTGAACACCCAAGAGAAGATCAAGAGAAGCAAAGACAAATTACCATGCAAGGTGGGAACACGAAAGAGCTTCATTCGGCCTTCAATGACAAGTCTGAATTCAAATGGATCTAGAGAATGCAAACAGACTCTGTTTGGGGCGTGTGAGTACTTGATTGAAAGATAATTTCGTGCTCTTTCCAACGAATCTGGCCTCATAATTAAATTCCATTCGAGCTGGCCACAACATTGAAAAATGTGCAACGGTCTCCTCTTGTGTTGGGTGCTGCGCCACCATTATGTTTGGTCCTTGCCAACCTTTTGTCTTCCTCTCCTCCCCTATATATAGAGAGGCACCCCTTTGTGTTTTGGTAGATAATCTGAATATTGAAATAGATATGCTATGCATGTTGTTGGGTTTTCATGCCACCGACTGAAACATCTCTGAGATTGTGCATTCCTTCCCGTTGTTCTTGCAAGCTCTTTGTGATTGCAGCAAGGATTGTAATCTGCTTGACTTGGTTGAGTGGACAATGTGAAGTTGGGCGAACTGCGTGCTACAGGTTGTTGCACTTGCAACGGTTGGCTGCACAAGATTTGTCAGGTTTCACGAGTATCTTTGATTCTACGCCGTGAAGGTCGGGCACCCCTCGTATCATTTGGTATCAGAGCTCCGGTTGTCACGGTAGAATCTTTTTACCCGTAGTTCTAGATTTACTTTCAGCTATATACCAGAAAAAAAATTGCCACACAAAAATATCAACTCTAGTTGGATCTGTGTTTTCTTCCTAATCTGAAAAAGTGCCTCACAAAAATATTAAACCCAAGTTTCCAATCTGTTGTTCTTGTGCGTTTTGCTACGTTCTTGTCCATTGGAACATGTTCTTGTTACTAAACTCTTCATTTTCCTTCGCGTCACTCTCTAGTTCCAATCTGTCCAGTTTATGGTTTTGGCCATAACTCTCATATTCTTGCTCCGTTTGTCTAATTCTTGTACTTGTTGGAAAACTCTTGCAATTATCTACAAGTTTGCTGAAGACAATTTTTTTCTGATTCGGCCTGGAAATTGGTCGAACTTGTGCTTGAACCATGCTGTTGTTTTGGTTTCGAAAATTGGTAGTTTTCCCTTGATAGCTAATCTGTCCTTTGCAAATACTTTGCACCCATCAAGACTAGCCAATCAAAACTATTCTTGTTCGTCCCTCCCTCAGTTCGGGGTAGCCCAGCGCTTTATAGACCCCTGGGCGTTGATCTCGAGTGCTGACGTCGGGCTATGTCCGTGAGTTGATGGAGCAGTTAACACTAGTTCCCACGCAGGGGACTTGACAGGGGTCGCTGGGCCCTAGTTCCCACGCAGGGGACCTGACAAGAGCGGTTGACATTAGCTCCCACGCAGGGGATCTGACAGTAGTTGGTGGCCCCAATTCCCATGCAGGGGAGAGAGGTCACGCAAGGAAAAGGGAATACTATGCTGGAGATCGGATTAAAGACACCGAGGTCGAGGAGGCTTGCGGGGCCAGCACGAACCCGAGGACAGCCTTGCCCGAGCTCAGGAACAGTTGATAGAAGGATAGGTCCCGACCTTTCGATGAGAGGGAATAGTTTTGATTGGGTGGGAGAATACATTGGCGATCCGACTACACCGTCCCCAGACGATGCGCCTTAGCAATCGTTACACCGACTCTCGAAGTTGTTATTGATCTTGCTGGTGCTCGATCAACCTGACCACGAAGGCCTTTGTCCTTGCAAGCAATCGAAGAACACGCAAGAACAAGATGAACAAGCAACCAAAATTAGAATTGAAATCACGAGTTCATTCAGAATAACAAAAGAGGGGTTTCCGATGACAAGTAATTCGGGCGGTTTAGCCAACACGCGCGATTACAAGAAGTAGCAACTCCTATCTTTGATCTAAAAGAAAACCCGCCATCTAATGGCAGCGGCTGGCTGTTTATTATGTGGAGAGGCATCTAGGAACCCTAGGGCGCAGCCTGAAGTGGACTTTCCTTGTTACAAGGCCAAATGCCCACTTTTGGTTCGGACTGAAAAAATAGTGCTGTTTGTTTGAACGATTCCTGTCGACTCAAAAGGAGTTTTGATGTGATTCCAGATCCGTTGGAAGGTAGACTTGATAAGCTTTCAGTGAAGTACAAGAACGCCCAAAACGGAGTCCGGATGCAGTCGGTGAGACCGAAACAAGTCAGCTCTCTCCTAGAGTCGAATCTAAACCCAACTCGTGCACTTCTCTTCTCTCCTTCATCTTGGTTGGCTCCTCACCCAAGTTCCTGAGGCAAAGGACATCATCACAAGAATTAAATAGCATTCCATCCATTAAAATATTCATATGAAGCCCGAGGAATGCATTCACCTGGTAATTGAGTTGACGTGCGCGAGCTTGAGTAATCGGTCCTTGTATTACAGCAGCGGGGACCGATTGATGTGTAGGTGATGGATTTGCAGGTGTAGCTATATCCATAGAAGTGATGTCCTCATCATCCTCCCCTTCTTGCATTGGAGTCGTCCTCGACTCAAACTTGTCCTCTTCTCCAAAATATGGCTTTAAATCTGCAATGTTAAATGTGGGAGTGACCCCAAGATCTGCAGGCAAGTCAAGCTTATATGCATTATCGTTAACTTTTTCCAATACTTTAAAAGGTGATACGGGCAGCATAACATCATCATCATTTCCTTCCCCTACTATTGGTCAAGATAATCTAAAACAATTTCAAGGACCATTAACACGTGCCCGTGCTAAACAAATCAATCAACAGGTGAATTTGCTCCTTAATAAGAACTACATTTCTTGTGAGAGTCAGCTGCTACCTAATGCAACTATTTTAACTACTCTCAGGTATGAACGTGATACAAGTAAGTGTGAACTCAGTTATGAACGTGATGAAAGGAAGTGTGAACACCCAAGAGAAGATCAAGAGAAGCAAAGACAAATTACCATGCAAGGTGGGAACACGAAAGAGCTTCATTCGGCCTTCAATGACAAGTCTGAATTCAAATGGATCTAGAGAATGCAAACAGACTCTGTTTGGGGCGTGTGAGTACTTGATTGAAAGATAATTTCGTGCTCTTTCCAACGAATCTGGCCTCATAATTAAATTCCATTCGAGCTGGCCACAACATTGAAAAATGTGCAACGGTCTCCTCTTGTGTTGGGTGCTGCGCCACCATTATGTTTGGTCCTTGCCAACCTTTTGTCTTCCTCTCCTCCCCTATATATAGAGAGGCACCCCTTTGTGTTTTGGTAGATAATCTGAATATTGAAATAGATATGCTATGCATGTTGTTGGGTTTTCATGCCACCGACTGAAACATCTCTGAGATTGTGCATTCCTTCCCGTTGTTCTTGCAAGCTCTTTGTGATTGCAGCAAGGATTGTAATCTGCTTGACTTGGTTGAGTGGACAATGTGAAGTTGGGCGAACTGCGTCTTTGCAGTTGTTGCACTTGCAACGGTTGGCTGCACAAGATTTGTCAGGTTTCACGAGTATCTTTGATTCTACGCCGTGAAGGTCGGGCACCCCTCGTATCATTTGGTATCAGAGCTCCGGTTGTCACGGTAGAATCTTTTTACCCGTAGTTCTAGATTTACTTTCAGCTATATACCAGAAAAAAAATTGCCACACAAAAATATCAACTCTAGTTGGATCTGTGTTTTCTTCCTAATCTGAAAAAGTGCCTCACAAAAATATTAAACCCAAGTTTCCAATCTGTTGTTCTTGTGCGTTTTGCTACGTTCTTGTCCATTGGAACATGTTCTTGTTACTAAACTCTTTGATTTTATATATGCACATTGTTTCATGTCATATTTATTTGTGCATATATATTCATTTGAGTTCATTATGGTATGCATGTATTAACTAGAGTTAAACTTCATATTGCTATAGATTGACTTGGTGCATGCATGTTTTATTTGTATATCTTCTCATGCAATTCTCTTAGTGAAGTTTATCTAGTGTTGGATCACATATTTACTCTTACTCCAAATGTTATTTGCACATGTACAATTCGTGTATATTCTATCATGTGCTTCATTTAAGTAAAGTCTGTGATCCTTGCCATGATTTAATTGATTCATCATATTGGCAATTATCTCTCTAGTGCATATAGATCAATTACATATTCATCATGATGTACTTAGTAGAGAACATTTCTTATGTCAAGTGTTTCCAGTTATGTTGTGCTTCTTTTTATGAAACACTTGTTGTAATCAATTGCTCACAAATATCAACTTGTTCATATCTATTGAGCTTTTGGGACTAATGTCTTTCATGAGTAGTTTGGAAAGAATTAGGTCCCGTCTGTATGATGACCAAGGTATCTTGGAGGATGATCATTGTCGAGGGCAACAAGACGGCGGTGTCACCAAGAGTTGAGGACTAAGTCAAGAGCGACTTGGCGTGGAGATCGTGAGAGAGGATGATCAAGTCAAGGTTGATAGGACGAGAGTCTCATGAGGTGAATCGAGTCGAGTTGGACAAGGCGAAGATGTCATCAATTATATGGTGAAGGTCTTCATGCATCAACATCAAGAAAGAAGACTAAAGTGGCTATTTCTAGACTTATATTATCTTTGATTTATTTTGAGTCTAAGGATTGCCGTACTATTAAGAGGGATGCGATGTCGAATGACTTCTAGATGTGTCAAGTGCTCAAGTGATCCATCCTTGTGAATCTTAGAAAGAGAGTGGTGTTGGTAGTGCCGGAAAGTGAGGGTTGTAGGTCTCTCTTGATTTCTTTGTGAAATCTGTATTTATCCTTTGAGATTTGGGTAGTGAGACCTTGTTATTTGTGTAGCCCTCGTTCTTAGCTTTTGGTAGAGTCCAAAATCACTGAAATCGGAGTCCGGAGTGAAAAGTTATGCTTGTTTTCGTCGGGCTGCTCAGTGCAATCCGGAGTATCCGGTGTTTAGTCCGGACACTCCGGGTTGTCCGGAGTGTCCGGGGTTTTTGTCCGACATTCCGGTTGACACCCTCGGTGGGTGCTCTCAGTTGGTCCGGAGTATCCGGTATTAAGTCCGGACACTCCGGGTTGTCCGGAGTATCCGGATTGAAGTCCGGAGTCTCTGGGTTGTGCGCAGCCTGCCCCCAACTATAACACCCCGGCCATTAAGTATTTCATATTCACCAAATCCCGAAAAGCCCAACACTCTTAAGCATAAGACGCGTGCCAACACCTTCTTTTGGACTACTAACCAAGGCAAACCATTCTTCATACAACCTGTTTATTCCAAGCTTAAAACACATGTCATCAGCACTTATCTTGGTGAAATCAACACATCCCTTTCGCACAATCCCTAAGTTACATATTTAATATCTTCAGTTCATTCAACCAATAAATAATTCTAACCACTCAATACGATCTCCCCTAGGCATCTTTCAGAATACGAGCCAGCATGCACATTTGTCAAGGACAAATTTAACCTTTCATACACTCATTCCATATCCCTCTACTTTGATTACACATCAATCAAGTCACTTTGTCAATCCACCATTTAATTGACCCAAGCAACATAAACCAACAACCCTCATGTCTTTACACCATAACCTTGCTATACCAATTTGTCGCCGTAAGATTCTAGACCTTCTCAATCGTGATCAATACTAGCTTTTCAGAACACAAATCTCTAATTCTGTTAATTCCATAACTCACAACACCTTTCATAATTCTATCATGTGCTTCATTTAAGTAAAGTCTGTGATCCTTGCCATGATTTAATTGATTCATCATATTGGCAATTATCTCTCTAGTGCATATAGATCAATTACATATTCATCATGATGTACTTAGTAGAGAACATTTCTTATGTCAAGTGTTTCCAGCTATGTTGTGCTTCTTTTATGAAACACTTGTTGTAATCAATTGCTCACAAATATCAACTTGTTCATATCTATTGAGCTTTTGGGACTAATGTCTTTCATGAGTAGTTTGGAAAGAATTAGGTCCCGTCTGTGTATGCTTGACCAAGGTATCTTGGAGGATGATCATTAAGCTGAGGTCAACAAGACGGCGGTGTCACCAAGAGTTGAGGACTAAGTCAAGAGCGACTTGGCGTGGAGATCGTGAGAGAGGATGATCAAGTCAAGGTTGATAGGACGAGAGTCTCATGAGGTGAATCGAGTCGAGTTGGACAAGGCGAAGATTTCATCAATTATATGGTGAAGGTCTTCATGCATCAACATCAAGAAAGAAGACGGCAAGTGGCTATTTCTAGACTTATATTATCTTTGATTTATTTTGAGTCTAAGGATTGCCGTACTATTAAGAGGGATGCGATGTCGAATGACTTCTAGATGTGTCAAGTGCTCAAGTGATCCATCCTTGTGAATCTTAGAAAGAGAGTGGTGTTGGTAGTGCCGAAAGTGAGGGTTGTAGGTCTCTCTTGATTTCTTTGTGAAATCTGTATTTATCCTTTGAGATTTGTGTAGTGAGACCTTGTTATTTGTGTAGCCCTCGTTCTTAGCTTTTGGTAGATTCCAAAATCACTCAAATCGAGTCCGGAGTGAAAAGTTATGCTTGTTTTCGCTGGGCTGCTCGGTAATCCGAGTATCCGGTGTTTAGTCCGGACACTCGGGTTGTCCGAGTGTCCGGGTTTTGTCCGGACATTCCGGGTTGACACCCTCGGTGGGTGCTCTCAGTTGGTCCGGAGTATCCGGTATTAAGTCCGGACACTCCGGGTTGTCCGGAGTATCCGGATTGAAGTCCGGAGTCTTCGGGTTGTGCGCAGCCTGCCCCCAACTGTAACACCCCGGCCATTAAGTATTTCATATTCACCAAATCCCGAAAAGCCCAACACTCTTAAGCATAAGACGCGTGCCAACACCTTCTTTTGGTCTACTAACCAAGGCAAACCATTCTTCATACAACCTGTTTATTCCAAGCTTAAAACACATGTCATCAGCACTTATCTTGGTGAAATCAACACATCCCTTTCGCACAATCCCTAAGTTACATATTTAATATCTTCAGTTCATTCAACCAATAAATAATTCTAACCACTCAATACGATCTCCCCTAGGCATCTTTCATAAATACGGAGCCCAGACAGACATTTGTCAAGGACAAATTTAACCTTTCATACACTCATTCCATATCCCTCTACTTTGATTACACATCGATCAAGTCACTTTGTCAATCCACCATTTAATTGACCCAAGCAACATAAACCAACAACCCTCATGTCTTTACACCATAACCTTGCTATACCAATTTGTCGCCGTAAGATTCTAGACCTTCTCAATCGTGATCAATACTAGCTTTTCAGAACACAAATCTCGAATTCTGTTAATTCCATAACTCACAACACCTTTCATAATTCTATCATGTGCTTCATTTAAGTAAAGTCTGTGATCCTTGCCATGATTTAATTGATTCATCATATTGGCAATTATCTCTCTAGTGCATATAGATCAATTACATATTCATCATGATGTACTTAGTAGAGAACATTTCTTATGTCAAGTGTTTCCAGTTATGTTGTGCTTCTTTTTATGAAACACTTGTTGTAATCAATTGCTCACAAATATCAACTTGTTCATATCTATTGAGCTTTTGGGACTAATGTCTTTCATGAGTAGTTTGGAAAGAATTAGGTCCCGTCTGTGTATGATGACCAAGGTATCTTGGAGGATGATCATTAAGCTGAGGTCAACAAGACGGCGGTGTCACCAAGAGTTGAGGACTAAGTCAAGAGCGACTTGGCGTGGAGATCGTGAGAGAGGATGATCAAGTCAAGGTTGATAGGACGAGAGTCTCATGAGGTGAATCGAGTCGAGTTGGACAAGGCGAAGATTTCATCAATTATATGGTGAAGGTCTTCATGCATCAACATCAAGAAAGAAGACGGCAAGTGGCTATTTCTAGACTTATATTATCTTTGATTTATTTTGAGTCTAAGGATTGCCGTACTATTAAGAGGGATGCGATGTCGAATGACTTCTAGATGTGTCAAGTGCTCAAGTGATCCATCCTTGTGAATCTTAGAAAGAGAGTGGTGTTGGTAGTGCCGGAAAGTGAGGGTTGTAGGTCTCTCTTGATTTCTTTGTGAAATCTGTATTTATCCTTTGAGATTTGTGTAGTGAGACCTTGTTATTTGTGTAGCCCTCGTTCTTAGCTTTTGGTAGATTCCAAAATCACTGAAATCGGAGTCCGGAGTGAAAAGTTATGCTTGTTTTCGTCGGGCTGCTCAGTGCAATCCGGAGTATCCGGTGTTTAGTCCGGACACTCGGGTTGTCCGAGTGTCCGGGTTTTGTCCGGACATTCCGGTTGACACCCTCGTGGGTGCTCTCGCTTGGTCCGAGTATCCGTATTAAGTCCGGACACTCCGGGTTGTCCGAGTATCCGGATTGAAGTCCGAGTCTTCGGTTGTGCGCACCGCCTCAACCGTAACACCCCGCCATTAAGTATTTCATATTCACCAAATCCGAAAAGCCCAACACTCTTAAGCATAAGACGCGTGCCAACACCTTCTTTTGGTCTACTAACCAAGGCAAACCATTCTTCATACAACCTGTTTATTCCAAGCTTAAAACACATGTCATCAGCACTTATCTTGGTGAAATCAACACATCCCTTTCGCACAATCCCTAAGTTACATATTTAATATCTTCAGTTTATTCAACCAATAAATAATTCTAACCACTCAATACGATCTCCCTAGGCATCTTTCATAAATACGAGCCTGCATGGACATTTGTCAAGGACAAATTTAACCTTTCATACACTCATTCCATATCCCTCTACTTTGATTACACATCGATCAAGTCACTTTGTCAATCCACCATTTAATTGACCCAAGCAACATAAACCAACAACCCTCATGTCTTTACACCATAACCTTGCTATACCAATTTGTCGCCGTAAGATTCTAGACCTTCTCAATCGTGATCAATACTAGCTTTTCAGAACACAAATCTCGAATTCCTGTTAATTCCATAACTCACAACACCTTTCATAATTCTATCATGTGCTTCATTTAAGTAAAGTCTGTGATCCTTGCCATGATTTAATTGATTCATCATATTGGCAATTATCTCTCTAGTGCATATAGATCAATTACATATTCATCATGATGTACTTAGTAGAGAACATTTCTTATGTCAAGTGTTTCCAGTTATGTTGTGCTTCTTTTTATGAAACACTTGTTGTAATCAATTGCTCACAAATATCAACTTGTTCATATCTATTGAGCTTTTGGGACTAATGTCTTTCATGAGTAGTTTGGAAAGAATTAGGTCCCGTCTGTGTATGATGACCAAGGTATCTTGGAGGATGATCATTGTCGAGGTCAACAAGACTAGCAGTGTCACCAAGAGTAGAGGACTAAGTCAAGAGCGACTTGGCGTGGAGATCGTGAGAGAGGATGATCAAGTCAAGGTTGATAGGACGAGAGTCTCATGAGGTGAATCGAGTCGAGTTGGACAAGGCGAAGATTTCATCAATTATATGGTGAAGGTCTTCATGCATCAACATCAAGAAAGAAGACGGCAAGTGGCTATTTCTAGACTTATATTATCTTTGATTTATTTTGAGTCTAAGGATTGCCGTACTATTAAGAGGGATGCGATGTCGAATGACTTCTAGATGTGTCAAGTGCTCAAGTGATCCATCCTTGTGAATCTTAGAAAGAGAGTGGTGTTGGTAGTGCTTAAAGTGAGGGTTGTAGGTCTCTCTTGATTTCTTTGTGAAATCTGTATTTATCCTTTGAGATTTGTGTAGTGAGACCTTGTTATTTGTGTAGCCCTCGTTCTTAGCTTTTGGTAGATTCCAAAATCACCAAATCGAGTCCGGAGTGAAAAGTTATGCTTGTTTTCGCTGGGTGCTCAAAGGTAATCCGAGTATCCGGTGTTTAGTCCGACACTCGGGTTGTCCGAGTGTCCGGGTTTTGTCCGACATTCCGGTTGACACCCTCGGTGGGTGCTCTCGTTGGTCCGAGTATCCAGATAAGTCCGACACTCGGTTGTCCGAGTATCCGGATTGAAGTCCGAGTCTTCTGCCAGCGCAACGCCCCAACCGTAACACCCCGCCATTAAGTATTTCATATTCACCAAATCCTGAAAAGCCCAACACTCTTAAGCATAAGACGCGTGCAACACCTTCTTTTGGTCTACTAACCAAGGCAAACCATTCTTCATACAACCTGTTTATTCCAAGCTTAAAACACATGTCATCAGCACTTATCTTGGTGAAATCAACACATCCCTTTCGCACAATCCCTAAGTTACATATTTAATATCTTCAGTTTATTCAACCAATAAATAATTCTAACCACTCAATACGATCTCCCCTAGGCATCTTTCATAAATACGGAGCCCAGACAGACATTTGTCAAGGACAAATTTAACCTTTCATACACTCATTCCATATCCCTCTACTTTGATTACACATCGATCAAGTCACTTTGTCAATCCACCATTTAATTGACCCAAGCAACATAAACCAACAACCCTCATGTCTTTACACCATAACCTTGCTATACCAATTTGTCGCTCAGAAGATTCTAGACCTTCTCAATCGTGATCAATACTAGCTTTTCAGGAACACAAATCTCGGAATTCCTGTTAATTCCATAACTCACAACACCTTTCATAATTCTATCATGTGCTTCATTTAAGTAAAGTCTGTGATCCTTGCCATGATTTAATTGATTCATCATATTGGCAATTATCTCTCTAGTGCATATAGATCAATTACATATTCATCATGATGTACTTAGTAGAGAACATTTCTTATGTCAAGTGTTTCCAGTTATGTTGTGCTTCTTTTTATGAAACACTTGTTGTAATCAATTGCTCACAAATATCAACTTGTTCATATCTATTGAGCTTTTGGGACTAATGTCTTTCATGAGTAGTTTGGAAAGAATTAGGTCCCGTCTGTGTATGATGACCAAGGTATCTTGGAGGATGATCATTGTCGAGGTCAACAAGACGGCGGTGTCACCAAGAGTTGAGGACTAAGTCAAGAGCGACTTGGCGTGGAGATCGTGAGAGAGGATGATCAAGTCAAGGTTGATAGAACGAGAGTCTCATGAGGTGAATCGAGTCGAGTTGGACAAAGCGAAGATGTCATCAATTATATGGTGAAGGTCTTCATGCATCAACATCAAGAAAGAAGACGGCAAGTGGCTATTTCTAGACTTATATTATCTTTGATTTATTTTGAGTCTAAGGATTGCCGTACTATTAAGAGGGATGCGATGTCGAATGACTTCTAGATGTGTCAAGTGCTCAAGTGATCCATCCTTGTGAATCTTAGAAAGAGAGTGGTGTTGGTAGTGCCGGAAAGTGAGGGTTGTAGGTCTCTCTTGATTTCTTTGTGAAATCTGTGTTTATCCTTTGAGATTTGGGTTGTGAGACCTTGTTATTTGTGTAGCCCTCGTTCTTAGCTTTTGGTAGAGTCCAAAATCACTGAAATCGGAGTCCGGAGTGAAAAGTTATGATTGTTTTCGCTGGGGCTGCTCAAAGGTAATCCGAGTATCCGGTGTTTAGTCCGACACTCGGGTTGTCCGGAGTGTCCGGGTTTTGTCCGGACATTCGGTTGACACCCTCGGTGGGTGCTCTCAGCTGGTCCGAGTATCCGGATTAAGTCCGACACTCGGGTTGTCCGAGTATCCGGATTGAAGTCCGAGTCTCGGGTTGTCGCAACTGCCCTCAACCGTAAACACCCGGCCATTAAGTATTTCATATTCACCAAATCCCGAAAAGCCCAACACTCTTAAGCATAAGACGCGTGCCAACACCTTCTTTTGGTCTACTCATCGTCTCCAAGTTTGCTTCTTTCTCTTGCTTTAGCATTTGATTATGTATCTTGAAATTGCCCGATCTACTCTATTGTTGTGTTTGGCTCTAGATCTACATCATCCCCATGTACCTGATGGTATTTAGGTCTTTTGTGTTCAATTAGTTTGTTGAAAAATTGCAAAGATTTAAAATCTCCATTCGAAGTCTCCAATCCGGAGTATCCGGACTCCATAATCCGGACAGTCCGGACTATCCGGAGTATCCGGATTGAATACCCCGGACAGTCCGGACTATCCGGAGTATCCGGATTGAATACCCCGGACACTCCGGGTTAGGACCCTCGGGATCGGACAATCCGGAGTATCCGGACTCCAGAACCCGGACAGTCCGGATATTTCGGAGTATCCGGATAAAAATCCCGGACACTCCGGACTTAGATCATCGGGAGATTTTATTTAGCTGCAATAATTTTTATTCCGCTGCATTTAGTGTTAAATATTTTAATTCGCCTATTCACCCCCCCTCTAGGCGACATCCCCTGTCCTTTCAGTTCTTCGGGGTTGCCTCGGGACCCTACTGAGGCAGCAAGCCGGCGAGGGCTAGGGCCTTTTCCTCACAACCGTGCACCGCCTTGAGGTCGCCGCTGACCGTTATGACGCCACCGGGCCCTGGGAGCTTCATACACCGGTGCCCGTAGTGATTCGCGGCCATGAACTTAATCAAGACTGGCCGCCCGAGAATGGCGTTATAGGGGAGGTCCTCATCGACCACCTCAAAGGTGATCAGCTCGGTGCGGAAGATCATAGTCCCCGAAAGTTGTGTGCAGAACCACTTGCCCGAGCGGAGTGGTCGAGCTCCCCGGCACGATGCCGAAGAAGGGGACCGCTATATTTTTTATCTTCGACCGGGGTATCTACATCTGGTCCAATGCGCTTGCTAAGAGAAGGTTGAGGGAACTTCCCCCGTTAACCATAACTCGCCCGACGACAGTGTTGCTTATGGTCGGGGCGACGACCAGGGCGGTCTTGAAGTCTCGAGACATCCCCGGGGGAGCATCATCCTGAGAGAAGGTGATGGGAATGCCATCCCACCTGCAGGGTTGGTCGGTGGGCTTCCCAACGGTGGCTTGGTACACGGTGCGCGCATCGTCCTTTAGTTCGCGCCGGGACCGATATGCCGAGGAGCCGCCGAAGATTACGTCAACCCGGCGGTCGCCCTGCTGGAACTCCAAGTCGAGGCCTGCTAGATCCCCGCCGGTGTCGATTCCGCCGGGCAGCTCGTCGTCCTTCGGGAGCATGGGCATCTCTCCACGCCCTCTGTAGAAGGCGTCCAGTATGTATAGCCATGTCCTGCAATTTCGCAGATCGTGGCCGTAGGCTTTATGGAATGGGCAGAATTTATCGGAGTTGAGGCGGAGCTGTTCTTCATCGCCCAGATCGCATCGCCCGAGGGGCTCGCCCGGCTCGCCGCCGGGCCGCGCGATGTGCTTAAGGCGTGGGGCGATTCTGTTGGGGCCGAGGCCCTCAGCGGTTGGGCCAGAGAGTTTCCGTCCCTTCGCGCCTGCTGTCAATCACGACGACCACACGGAGCTGGCCGCCTCCAGCACCGCGGTCTTTCCCCAACTTCTTGTCGCACGGGGCTGAGCCCCCTTCCTTAGTTTCGGACGGCCCTGCTTCGCCAAAGATGAGGCCGAGCTTGCCTCGGTTGTAGTCGTGCTTCCAGCGGATGGCATCGTCCACGTCTGCGTATCGCTCCGCCATGCGGAACAGCTTGTTGACGGTGAGCTTTGTTGCGATCTCGAGGTCCTCCGTAAGGCGTCTGTCGTGGACGCCGAACTTGAAGGCCTTGATGACAGTCTCATCGAAGACGTTGGGATCGAGTTTCGCACGTGGGTAAACCGATGCACGAAGTCTCGGCGGGGCTCACCCTTTCCCTGGACGACATGGTCCAGGTCCCTTTCTCGTCCAGGTCACTCGTAGCAGCTCTGGAAGTTGGAGCGGAGGGTGCTCCGCAGCTGGCGCCATGATCGAAAAGTGCCGGGCGCCTGGTTGAAGAGCCAGGTGCGGGTGGCTCCGTCCACGACGGTGGGGAGATAGTTGGCCATCGCGGCCTCGTCCCCACCGGCCGCCAAGATGGCGGTGGAGTAGATGGAGAGGAATTCCGCGGGGTTCTTTGTCCCATCGAACCGCTCCATTATCGCCGGCTTGAACCGGCTCGCCAACAAGCACTGACGGAGGTCGCTCAAGACGCCGGCGATCGAGGTCGGAGACCGTTGCCACCGCTGCTGGCGTCGGAGTCGCCGTCTGCTGACAGGGGAAACTCGAGTCTGCGGCGCACCCCGCGCCAACCGCGATGGTCACCAGGGGCTTTGTTAGGATGGTGGCGCAGGCGGTCGCGAACCATTCAGCGCTTGGGCGGAACGTCCGGGGAAAGGCCTCCGGAAGCATTACTGCTTGAGCGAGCATCACTGCCGCTCTGCTAGCGATTGCCACGTTCGCGAGCCACGTCTTCACCCTGTTGAGGTAGAAGGGATGGTAACGGGGTGTGAGCTCGCGGGTAAGGAGTCTGCCGACGAAACGGCCGGCGACTGTGCTGCGAGTCGCTACCACTCACCAAGGGGCGGTTCTCGAAGCCCAGGCGCCACCCTTGCGGCGGAGGTGCAACGTCGTCGATCGCCCTGTTGAGCTCTTTGGCCAGGGACAGTCGGAAGAGGGCCGAGCCAGTCCGTGCGGGGTCAGCCATGACCCGGGCGATGGCCCATAGGCGCTCCTGGCCAGGCTCGTTCGGGCGTGAGGGAGTGAGCTGTCCGGACGGAGAGCGGGCCGCCCAGCGCTCCTCTCGTCGAATGGCGGTGATAGCTTGGTTGTTGGTGACCTGGGCGAGCCGACGTGCCTCCTGCGGAGTCTCTGGGCCGCCGTCATCCGTCCGCGGAGTCGCTTCGCAGATGCCGGCCATGAAGACCCTGCGTTCACGAAGCGGCAATGAGGGCGAGAGCATGGAGGTGGAGCCTTGGTACTCAGGGATCGCATCCGAGCCCCGGCTCGCTGATCGCGACATGCTGTCGGTGAAGCTGAAGGTGCTGACGACGCTTAGGCGATGAACTTCGAACGAACGAAACTTCGGGCCCCACGGTGGGCGCCAGCTATCGACGATCAGGACCGTCGACCGCAAAGAAAAGGGGAAGGATCGTGCAAAGGGCGAGGCCCAAAGTCGTGCTCGTCCGGGAAGGAGGGAGCGTCGATAGGTGCACAGCTCGGGGGAGAAGAACGATCGGACAGGAGACACAGTATTTATACTGCTCTACTCCAGTCTTGCCGTAGGCGAAAGTTGACTAAAAGCTCCTCGGGGGAGAAAAAATTGGGAGCTCGACCTCGGGGTCGCTCGGAAGTGACGACCGAGGGGAGCTCAATGGATGGTGTGGTGTACAAGTGTGTCTGCAGATGTGTCTGCGCATCCCCATTTGGTTTCTGCTGTGTCCTTCTTCTTTTTGACCAGGGTGGTCTGGCGCTTTTATAGACCCTTGGCGCTGATTTCGAGGCTGACGTCTGGTGGTTGTCTGTGAGTTGACGGGAGCAGGTGACCCTAGTTCCCACGCAGGGAACTGACAGGAGTGGTTGACCCTAGTTCCCACGCAGGGGAACTGACAGGAGCAGGTGACCCTAGTTCCAACGCAGGGGAGAAAGGTCATATAAAAAGGAGATTACTACGCTGGAGGCCGGGCTGAGGGCTCTGAGGTCAAAGAGGTTGCGGGAGTCAGCACGAGCTCGGGAAAACTCTCGTCCGAGCTCGGGAACCGTCCTTCGAGCTCAGGGAAACTCCTGCCCGAGCTCGGGAACAGTCCTCCGAGCTTGGGGGAGAAAGGCCTAAAACCCCCGGGGGGGCCTGGACATGTGTTAGGGTGACCGATCCCCGACACTAGCGTCTCTCCATAACTTATGCAACACGAGCTTTGGTGCTGAAATTATTCTTATTTAGGTCATTCCGTTGGTGGCATTAAGTTCCATCATCTTTGCATGTGTGTTGTCTTAAAATTCTCTTATATCTTTGAGATCGGCAACTAGTGCTTGTGAATTCTAGTTTGGATCATTACTTATCATTACAACAACTAGAATTATCAAATTGCATAGGAAATATATATTGCCTGTCCAAGCTCCACCTTTTACAAGTCAAATAGGTACCGTTCTCCTTGCAATCGCTTTGTCAAGCTTGAGTGTGGTTATCACGAACCAGCCGCCGGTCACCACCTATTCTCATGGTAAGAACTTGTAAGAACTTGGTAAAAATTTGAAAGTGAGAGACTTTAAATCATGAGCACCTAGTAGTTGATAGGAACAAATACTTGTGGTTTGTTTCTTGTCTTCACTAAAAATGGCAGGTTCTCAACGTCGTAGTGCTTGGGCCAATAGCATCCTATGATAAGAGGTAGTTCACACTCCAAGATACGAAGAACGTACGAGCAAAGCTTCACCATCACCGGAGGTACGACGACATAGCACGCGTACCAAAAGTAAGTTCACTGTACCTAATTTTAGTGGTAAATATGATCATGAAGGTTATATTACTTGTGAATTAGCTGTAGTTCAATCATTTGATAAATATGGAATTCCTAAAAATGATAAGGTTAGGGTTGTTACTAGTGGATTTACTGATCATGCTACTCTTTGGTGGAATGATTATATGCGTAAAATTCTAGACATCCCTAGCACATTGATTAAATTGAAGAAAATTATGAGAGCTAGATTTGTTCCTCCATATGTTGCTCACCAATTACGGAAGGAACTGCAACATCTAAAACAAGTTAGTAAAACTGTGGATGAGTAATACCAAGGATTTCAACGTAGATATTTGCGTTGTGGGTTAGAAGAGATCGAAAAGACTTCAGATGAACAGCTTTTATTGTGGGCTAGATTTCGATATTCAGATGATGATATCTTGTAAAAAATTCAATTCTATGTCATGCTTGCTTAATCTTTCACGTAATGCTAAAAGAAAAATAAAGAGAAGACAATCAACCATAGTTCAGGTTTCTACAGAGTTAAATACTACTCCTGTTGCATGCACTACACCAAACCCATATGAGAGCATACACACTGAGCATGCAAAAGAAATACTAGAAAATTCGAGTGAAGTTGGGGATAATACATGTGAGGATGATTCTACTAACGCAATCCAATCTACTTCTGTTGCTTCTGTTGTTGCTATTCCATTTGATATGCAGGTTACTTCTGAATATGCGGAGCTAAAAGCTGAAATACCTGCATTGTCAAGTGAAAATTTTGAGGTACCTACTACTTCTGAGGAGGATGCTAATGACTATGGTACAGATCTGATTTTACAGCTAGAAACGGAGCAAATTTGTGAGTATGTTCCGACTGTACTTAATTCTAGTGAGTTACCATCTTGTGCCACTATTTTAGAACCATGTGATGAATTGTATGCTTATAATTTTGATCATGTGGTGCTGATTACGCATAAGGAAGTGATAGCTAGAATATCCCCTGCCAATGTTTTGTGCTATATCATGTTGAATGAGCCTGTTAGCTTAAATTGTGCTATGGATAAGATTTCTGAAATTTCATCTCTTAAGTATTTATCTAGCACCCATGCCTACTGTTTTAAATTCAATTTATTTGGAGATTATGGCATAGATGGTAAGTTTCTTGTTTACAGAATATGCATTACTTGTGATAGACTTGCTGAATTGAAGCTTGCTATTTTGGGCAATCCTAGTTGTATGCAACAGCTTGTTTCATGTAAGGCACCATCAAATTTTCCTGATATGTGTGATACCCATAGCTTGCTACCTCATTGTTCGAATTTTAGTACATTGACATGTATTACAAATCAGCATGTCATAGTTGATGAGTGGAGGCCCAGTAAAATTGTGTCACCGTTTGTTTGAATTGTTTGATATTGCTTGTTTACAATCTGGTCATATGAATGATCTATGCTTGTTACCAAAACTTGTAGTTTTGCCCATCGATGTTATTGACCAAGGCTTACAAAACATGAGTATTCTTTATCTAAGGTCAAGGATAGATATGTGCTTTACTTATATTTGCAAATTAAGTTGCAAACTGAATCCTTTTAATATTTATGTTATATGTTTCACTTATAACCACAAATTGAGTTGCAAAATTGTGAGGAAAGGTGCTTTGCTTAAATCTGATTTCCTCATTTGTTGTTATGTAAATATCATTCTGCGAATCCAACAGAACAACGAAATATGCGATATATACATATATGATGCGTACACATTGTTCTTTTTGTTGGTTATTTCTTTTTCAGCTTGTCCAAAACCGAGGGTGGCTTTCCTTCAAGGAGGGGAGGAAGCATCGAAGAGTGCTAGCTTTCATCAAACCAATGTATGCTGGAAAGAAGTGTTGAGATATATGGATATTGATAATTATTAGGTGAATCCTCTAAATTTCATTCTTTTCCTAAAAATATATAAAGAGGTTGAGCTATATGAATCATTATCATGTACATATTGCCCTTTAATCGTCTCTAATCCAAAGATTTTGAAATCAAGTTGTGAAAGCATGGTATATCTTCTAGACAAAGTATCAGCAATAACATTTTCCTTGCCCTTCTTGTGTTTTATTACATAAGGAAAAGATTCAATGAATTCTACCCACTTTGCATGTCTGCGATTCAATTTTGCTTGACTTCGAATATGCTTTAATGATTCATGATCAGAATGTATGATGAATTTTTTGAGCTATAAATAATGCTGCCATGTTTCTAAAGTTCGAACTAGAGCATATAATTCCTTATCATAAGTAGAATAGTTCAAACTAGGCCCACTGAACATCTCACTAAAATATGCAACAGGTTTTCCTTCTTATAACAACACGCCACCCAAACCAACTCCACTAGCATCACATTCTAGTTCAAAAGTCTTAGAAAAATCTAGAAGTTGGAGTAGTGGTGCATGTGTTAACTTATCTTTCAATGTGTTGAAGGCGTTCTCCTGTGCATCTCTCCAAGCAAATGGCACACCCTTTTTGGTAAGCTCATTCAATGGTGCAGCGATGGTGCTGAGATCCTTCACGAAGCGACGGTAGAATCCAGCAAGTCCTAGAAAACTTCGCACCTGTGTGACCGTGTTAGTAGTCGGCCAACTCTGTATTGCCTCAACCTTGGCCTGATCAACTTCAATGCCCTGGGGAGTAACAACATAACCAAGAAAAGAAACTCGATCCGTGCAAAAGGTGCACTTCTCAAGGTTACCAAATAAGCGTGCATCTCGTAAAGCATCAAAAACAGCACGTAAATGGTCAAGGAGTTCCTCCAATGATTTGCTATATATCAAAATGTCATCAAAATATACCACCACAAATCTGCCAATGAAAGCACACAAAACTTCGTTCATCAATCTCATGAAAGTCCTAGGTGCATTAGTTAACCCAAAAGGCATTACTAACCACTCATAAAGGCCGAACTTAGTTTTAAAAGCTGTTTTCCATTCATCTCCTAGCTTCATACGAATCTGGTGGTACCCACTACGCAAATTAACTTTAGAGAACACTGTAGAGCTACTAAATTCATCAAGCATATCGTCTAGCCTAGGAATAGGGTGACGATACCTAATGGTGATATTATTGATTGCCCTACAATCCACACAAATGCGCCATAATCCATCTTTCTTGGGCACTAAAATGATCGGAACAGCACAAGTACTAAGAGACTCACATACGTACCCTTTATCAAGCAATTCTTGAACTTGGTGTTGTGTCTCCTTAGTTTCTTCCGGATTGGTTCTGTATGGCGCACGATTGGGCAAAGATGCCCCGGGAATGAGGTCAACTTGGTGCTCAATTCCTCGAATTGGGGGCAGCCCCGGTGGTACATCCTTTGGAAAGACGTCAGTGTACTCCTGCAAAAGGTTAGTGATAGCAGGAGGCAAAGAAGAAGATATATCCTCAAATGAAAACAAAACTTCTTTGCAAACGAATGCATAGCAAATGGAACTTCTAACATCCAGCTCATTCACATCAGATTTGGTGGCAAGGAAACAAGCACCTTTCAACTTAATCTCATTTCTCTTCTCATGAACAGGCTTAGAGTCTTGTTGTGATGCTCATGATCCTTTTTGCTACAATTTGATTCGCACTCTTAGATTGTTCCTAATTTTTCTCTCTACTAGCTCTAGCAATCTCATCTTTTAAAATAGCATCAGGAGACATGGGATGTAGCACAATTTTCCTCTCTTTATGCACAAAGGAGTATTGATTTGTTCTACCATAATGTAAGCAATCTTTATCATATTGCCACGGTCTACCTAACAACATAGAACATGCTTGCATAGGTACGACATCGCAATCAACATAATCATGGTAAGAACCTAAAGCGAAATGTACTCTTACCACACGAGTTACCTTAATCTTGCCGCTGTTGTTGAACCATTGGATGTAGTAAGGCTGAGGATGCGGCTTAGTGGAGAGTGCTAGCTTCTCCACCATGTCCATGCTGGCTAGATTATTTCAACTCCCACTATCAATGATTATTCGAATCGATCGCTCTTGGACGACACCTTTAATGTGAAACAAGTTGTGGCGCTAATTTGGCTCGGCATGGCCAATCTGAGCACTAAGCACACGTTGCACAATAAGACTTAAATATTGGTCAGCATCACCAGCACTCACGTGCTCTTCTTCATGTTCTGTTACTGGATCACCATCTTCATTTTCAGCAAGCAAAGCATACGTTTCTTCATCAAGATCGCTTGCGGAATCATACTCGCCGTCTTCACGAATTATTAGCACGCGCTTGTTCGGATAGTCCCTCATCATGTGGCCGAAACCCTTGCAACGATGGCATTGAATGTCTTTTGTTCGTCCCGTTGAGGCGACTGACGACGACGAACTTTTTGTAGGAGCTTGTGTGGCACTTTTTGTCGGTGCGGGTGCTCGTGGTGCTGAATTTGAAGTAGAGGATGTCGTTTTGTGGTTGGTTGGAGGAGCTTGGTGTAGTGGTACGGTTCGACGGGGCAGCGGGGGTGTGAGGCGTCCACGAAGTAGTACGACCTGCAGAAAAGTTAGCCTTTGTCTTCGATTGTCGTTCCTACACTTCAAGTTCAGCTTTACAAGCAAGATGGAATAAACGAGTCATGGAATTATAATCCTTATAATCTAGAATGTCCTGGATTTCTCGATTTAAACCACCTAACAAACGGGCCATAGAAGCTTCCTCATTCTCAACTAAACCACAACGCAACATGCCAATTTGCAACTCTTGATAATATTCCTCTACTGAACTTTCACCTTGGCGTAGGCGTTGCAATTTATTTAATAAATCTCTAGCATAGTATGAGGGAACAAATCTATGTCTCATGATTAGCTTTAATGCTTCCCAAGTGGTGGGTATATTATTTGGATGAACGTGGCAATGCTCTCTCCACCAAACAGAAGCAAAATCAGAGAATTCACTAGTGGCAGCCCTAACCCTTCTATCCTCAGGGAAATCATGGCATGCAAATTTTTGATCAACAAGTAATTCCCAACTAAGGTAAGCATCAGGATCATATTTACCTTTGAAAGGTGGTATACTGAATTTCACTTTTGAGAAAACGTCATCACGATCACGTACCTCACGTCGCTATGGATCATGTCACATGCCTTGCTGATTTAAGCGTAGACGGCGATGGTCGCGATCTTGGTCGAAATTGACGGTATGGTCATCCTCCAAATCAGTGGCGTGGTCATCGTAGTTCTCACCGTCTTGTTCTTCCACCTCAGCTCCCGAAGCTAGGGTAGCCCTAGTTGCCGAGCCGAAGTGCTGGCGATGTGTGTTTGAGCAGCAGAGGCAGCAGGGCCATGATGGGAAGCCGGGGCAACAATGGGAACACGTTGTGCACGTAGTATGCCATTGTTGTTGTTTAGGAGACGAGGCGAAGGACTGGAAGCTCCAGGTGCTGCAGCTGCAAGCACATCAAGTCTAGACAAAATAGTAGCTAGGGTAGTGTTAGTAACTCCCTGAGTGGTCTCGATGGACCGAAGACGGTCTTCTTGCAGCGACATTCGCTCATTAATGAGTCGTACATCCTCACTTAGGCCCTCGGTGGTGACCCTCGTCATCCTCTCGAAGTAAGAAACAATGCCCTTTGTGCGTGGAGATGGATGCAGCGAACTCTCATCACCTGACATGGTTAGTAGAAGACAAGAAACAAAATCACAAGATAATGTTCCTATCACTACGTAGGAAGTGGTGAAAAAGTCGCTCAACTCTCAAGCTTTAACCAAAGCTCTTACCAATTCTTACTGTGCAACAGGTGTTGTCGGCCGTTGGCGGTGTCAAAAGTTCTTCGAAGATTGGATAAAGCGATTACCAAGGATCGAACAAACGTACACTGTAGAATATGTGGAGCTAGGCAGGCTTCAATATGTAGCAAGGATTAGCAATAATTCAACTCAGCAATGCAAATTGAAAATCCGTTCAAAGTACTAGTCAATGTTGCTGATCCTAGCCCAGACCGATGAAAAGCTATACAATGTCAGCAATTAGGAAAGCTCAAAACGGGGATGGGGCTGCGAAGCAGAAAGGCAGTGATCTTCCGGGAGTTTGATAATTTGAATTGGTGAACCGTTTGCGGGGCAGTGATGTACACAAATCCAAGAATCAGCACCAAAAATTCCAGCAGAAACGGAGACAGTTGAATTTTTTTGAACTTCCAGGGGCGTTTTGAGGCTCTAAACGATGTTTTTTGGGGTCGAACAAATTTTTCAGGGCCTCGGGATCCCAATCAGAACTGGACTTTTGAGTACTCGAACAGCCCGATTGGATGTCGTATGCAAAAGTTATGGCTGTTTTAGTGTAGCGCGCTCGGGGAGGATTCTGAGTTGACTTCAAATATGCTGAAAACGAATCCAGAGAGGACTCCAGCTATTCCTTCATATAGTCAGGGCTTTCCTTATCTCCTCAAACCGAGAACAAAACCAGAGAGGGCTTTCCTTATCTCCTCAAACCGAAACAAAAACTAGAGCTCTCCTTTCCTATTCTGGTCAAACCGAAACCAATCTGCTTGGAATTTTTTTTCTGCGTTCTTCTTCTCTATATTTTTTTGGCAAGGCAAGGCAGGGACGGCAAAGTGGATGTGTTTGCCTCAGCAGGAGAGTTGGATGGCGATTCCTTGCCGTGGCAGTTGGTGCAGCAGGAGGGGCGTTGCTGGCGGCAGGACCGGCTTGAAGGAAGGTGATGAACTTGCAGCAGCAAGGTGGCGACAGCAAGGGCGGCAACAAGATGCAATGACAAGATGAACCGTCCACCAATCTAAACTAAGACCAGCAACTCAACACGACGATGCAACCGAAAACTCAACAATGCAAAACACAGATAAGAAAGTTGCAAAGTACAGATGGTTTTTGGACAGCGGATGATCTACAACTTTTTTTTGGCCTTTTCTGGACTTTAGGGATGAATCAATCTACTACTAATGAAAACAAGAAATCTCTCACCGAGCAACCCGAAGCTCTGATACCACCTGATGTAAAATAGGGTGCCCGACCTTTCGATGAGGTAGATAAATATCGATTTGGTGGAATTGACTTTGACGATCCGAATACAACGTACGACAATGATGCGCCTTAGCAATCGCTAAACCAACTCCGGAGTGTTATTGATCTTGCCGTGAGCACGATCAACCTAACATGAGGTTCAATTCCTGCAAGCAACCGAAGAACAAGCAAGAACAATAGTAAAAGCAATCTGAAATTGCGAATAAGAATTGAAGGCAAAAAACAAGGTGGGGTTCTATTGAACGTCTTGACAAGGTGGCTGTCCAGCACAACTCGAAGACACAAAGTTTGCACTTGGCTAAACTAATCAAACAAAACCCAAAACCCTAGATGAGGGTGTGGCTGGTTATTTATGAGATAAGAAGAGGAGGAGGTCTTCCAAAACCCTAGGAAACCGAATACAATTCGATTACAAGGCCCAAGGCCCACTCTGACTCGGACTGGAAAAGTGACGTCATTTGTTTTACAGTTTTCGGATAGCTCAGAAGGAATTTGAAGGTGAGACTAGATCCATTGGAAAGAGGGTGACGAAAGCTTTCAATCAAGTACTCATGTGCCCCGAACACCCTTCTGGATCAAAATTTATGGCCATTTTAATTTGGTGCTGTAAGGAAGGCCGAATCCGAGTGGAACTCGTGCACATGACGATCAGGTTTCAAGTTTGACGTTTTGAGGTTCTTCTCCTTGGTTCCGAAGGACAATAAAATCATCACAAGGATTAAATAGCATTCCATTCTGAGAATCTCGTGTATCAACACTTAGGAACGTATTCACCTGATAATTAAGTCGACGTGCTCGTGCACGAGTAATTGGTCCTTGTAATATGGGTTCAGATTGTTGTGTATGAGATGAGTGACTAGGCGCGGTTGTGTCAATAGAAACGATGTCCTCATCAATTCCTTCCATGGTGAACCATCCAAATTCGGTTGTTTTCAAGCTTTAATCTAGGCGACAATTCTGCTGCCCTAGAAACATTGAATTTGGGTATCTTGCTTTAATTCGTGTTTTAGCTTTATTCATTTGAGTTGGGTGAATCCAGTAGCATTCACAATCCATAAAACCCCAAAAATATCTGTACACATACCATTGGGAACCAATTCATCCTTTGTGAATACTTTGATCCCAGTTGAGACTAGCTATTTGATATTTTTTAGGGCTGCTCTACTTCATACATTGCATAATCTTGATTTATCATGTCATACTATCTTGGGACATCAAGTTAGGGTTTCCAAAACTTTGTTCATACAAGTGTTGGCTAAAAGTCTCTCCAAGAAAGAAAAAAGAAAGAAAGAGCCAAAAAAGAAGAAGAAGAAGAAAAGAAAACAGAATAGTGGCTGGCAGCACTACATTGAGCAAAACCCTAATTTGTGTTCATTATTTTCAGATTATGCAATTGTATTCATTAGTGAGCAATCTTGTGCCCTTTTACCTTTTCTGAAGCAATTAGCTAGCGTCTCTCCATAACTTATGCAACACAAGCTTTGGTGCTGAAATTATTCTTAATTATCTCATTCCATTGGTTGCATTAAGTTCCATCATCTTTGCATTTGTGTTATCTTGAAATTCGCTTATATCTTTGAGGTTGGCAACTAGGGCTTGTGAATTCTAGTTTTGATCATTACTTATCATTACAATAACTAGAATTATCAGATTGCATAGGAAATAAATATTGCCTGTCCAAGCTTCACCTTCTACTAGCCAAATAGGTACCGTTCTCCTTGCAATCGCTTTGCCAAGCTTGAGTGTGGTTATCATGAACCAGCCGCTGGTCACCACCTGTTCGCATGGTAAGAACTTGGTAAAAGTTTGAAAGTGAGAGACTTTGAATCACCAGCACCTAGTAGTTGATAGGAACATATACTTGTGGTTTGTTTCTTGTCTTCACTAACAATGGCAGGTTCTCAACATCGTAGTGCTTGGGCCAACAGCATCCTAGGAGAAGAGGTAGTTCACACTCTGAGATACGAAGAACGTACGAGCAAAGCTTCACCATCACCGGAGGTACGACGTCTTGGCACGCGTACCAAAAGTAAGTTCATTGTACCTAATTTTAGTGGTAAATATGATCATGATGGTTATCTTACTTGGGAATTAGCTGTAGTATAATCATTTGATAAATATGGAATTCCTGAGCATGATAAGGTTAGGGTTGTTACTAGTGGATTTACTGATCTGCTACTCTTTGGGAGATTGATTATATGCGTAAAAATCAAGACATCCCTAGCACATGGATTAAATTGAAGAAAATTATGAGAGCTAGATTTGTTCCTCCAAATGTTGCTCACCAATTACAGAAGGAATTGCAACATCTAAAACAAGGTAGTAAAACTGTGGATGAGTACTACCAAGAATTTCAGCGTAGATATTTGCGTTGTGGGTTAGAAGAGATCGAAAAGACACAGATGAACAGCTTTTATTGCGGGCTAGATTTTAATATTCAGATGATGATATCTTGTAAAGAATTCAATTCTATGTCATGCTTGCTTAATCTTTCACGTAATGCAGAAAGAAAAATAAAGAGAAGACAATCAACCATAGTTCAGGTTCCTACAGAGTTAAATGCTACTCCTGTTGCATGCACTACACCAAACCCTATTGAGAGCATACACCTCGAGCATGCGAAAGAAATACCAGAAAATTCAAGTGAAGTAGAGGACAATACATGTGAGGATGATTCTACTAACGCAATCCAATCTACTTCTGTTGTTGCTATTCCATTTGATATGCAGGTTACTTTTGAAGATGCGGAGCTAAAAGCTGAAATACCTGCGTTGTCAAGTGAAATTTTTGAGGTACCTACTAATTCTGAGGAGGATGCTAATGACTATGGTGCAGATCTGATTTTACAGCAAGAAAGGGAGCAAATTTGTGAGTATGTTCCTACTATACTTAATTCTAGTGAGTTACCATCTTGTGCCACTATTGTAGAACCATGTGATGAATTGTATGCTTATAATTTTGATCATTTGGTGCTGATTACGCATAAGGAAGTGATAGCTAGAATATCCCTTGCCAATATTTTGTGCTATATCATGTTGAATGAGCCTGTTAGCTTGAATTGTGCTATGGATAAGATTTCTGAATTTTCATCTCTTAAGTCTTTATCTAGCACCTATGCCTACTGTTTTAAATTCAATTTATTTGGAGATTATGGCATAGATGGCAAGTTTCTTGTTTATAGAATATGCATTACTTGTGATAGACTTCCTGAATTGAAGCTTGCTATTTTGGGCAATCCTAGTTGTATGCAACAGCTTGTTTCATGTAAGGCACCATCAAATTTTCCTGATATGTGTGATACCCATAGCTTGCTACCTCATTGTTCGAATTTTAGTACATTGACATGTATTACAAATCAGCATGTCATAGTTGATGAGTGGAAGCCAAGTAAAATTGTGTCACCGTTGTTGGAATTGTTTGATATTGCTTGTTTACAATCTGGTCATACGAATGAGCTATGCTTTGCCCATCGATGTTTTTGAACAAGGCTTACAAAACATGAGTATTCTTTATCTAAGGTCAGGGATAGATATGTGCTTTACTTATATTTGCAAATTAAGTTGCAAACTGAATCTTGTTAATATTTATGTTATATGCTTCACTTATAACCACAAATTGATTTGCAAAATTATGAGGAAAGGTGTTTTGCTTAAATCTGATTTTCTCATTTGCTGTTATGTAAATATCATTCCGCGAATCCAAAAGAACAATGAAATTTGCAATATATACATATATGTTGCGTACATGTTGTTCTTTTTGTTGGTTATTTCTTTTCCAGCTTTTCCAAAACCGAGGATGGTTTTCCTTCAAGCAGAGGAAGCATCGAAGAGTGGTAGCTTTCATCAAGCCATTATATGCTGGAAAGAAGTGTTGAGCTATATGGATATGGATAATTATCAGGTGAATCCTCTAAATTTCATTCTTGTCCTAAAAATATATAAAGAGGCGGAGCTACTATTTCATTTAATTCAATGTAGGACCCATATGAGGACGCTTGGTGTTGAGGACGAGCTAAATGGTGAGCTTGAGTCGAGGACGACTGAAATTCAAGAAGGGGAAGATGATGAGGGCATCACTACTATGGATACGTCCACACCTAGTTGGACCAACTCCAACACATCATCCATGGCCCAAGAAGATAGAGCTATCAAATCCATCACGTTCTGGAATCTAATTTGGCCTCCAGATACCAGTCTGAAGTAAAATGAGCATAATTTTTGCATACGGAGTCCAATTGGAGAGTTCTTATACTAGATTGAAAGCTTACAACAAAACCTTTCAAATAGATCTGGTCCCAGGCCTAGATTCGTTGTGGATCATCCGTAATCATCAAAACAATAAGCTACATCACTGTTTTGGGCTGTTTTGGACCTTGTAAGCGTGAGGGGGCCCAAGCCCAAGTTGTGTGCTCCCCCTGGCTGCACACAACCCTAGGACGACCCTCTCATGTCCCTACTCCTCATAAAATCAGTAGCCGACGCCTTAGAAACTTGGGTTTTGTTTAGTTGAAGTTTTCCTTGGTGAAACTATTTGGTATTCTCTTGTTCGGCGAGATCAACAGCAATACCATGCTTCAAAACCCCACATCAATACTTCAATTATATTTGCAATTTTAGATTGCTTTTGCGTTATTCTTGCTTGTTCTTCGATTGCTTGCAGAAATTGATCTTCGTGATCAGGTCAACCGGGTTTTGGCACGGTTGATAACAACTCGGAGTTTGGTTCAGTGATTGCTTGGTGTCGGTCGTGTTTCCGTCGTAACCTGGATTGTGAGGGTCAACTCCACTAATCGATAGTTATCTATCTCACCGAAAGATCGAGCCTCCGTTAAGCCTCATCACGCAGCCAAGAAGTCGCTCTCCGGGGTCCGCAGCCCGAAGAGCATGTACTGCTCCGTGCTCACAATCTCGTCGTCCCGGGGCTGTGGCACGTTCTCCCCGGCTGGAAGTCGCCAGGTGAATGGGTCCAGCAGCCCAAGGGTCTCCAAGTCCTTCATCCGGTCCACGGCGAGCGTGCTCTTCCTGAACTTCGCCATAGAGCCGAAGGGGAGGATGGGATTGAAGGCGAAAGGCAGACACGTCGGCACAACAAGAAGAAAGGAAAGGGGCGGAGAATGCGAGCGCTGAGGAAGAAGGGCTCCGAAAAGTGGCGTCTCTCGGTTTAAAAGGCGCCTGGACTGCCGACATTAATGTTGCCTTAAAAGACGTGCCCACAGCCAGCGGGCAGCGACCGAAGCATCGCGGCCCTTCAAAATCCGTGTGCGGACACGTCTTTTCGATGTCCGCTAACCGTTCCCCCGACTTCTCCGCTCGCGAGGCCCGAGCGCTTCTGGGCCCTCTTCGTCCCCTCATGGCAGAGAAGCTCGAGTGTTTTCGAGCGCAGCCATAACGAAAGCACCCACGAGGGGGCCTCCCCGGTCTCAGAGAGGAGCTCGAGAGTTCCCGAGTTCAACCAAGGGGCCGATCCCTCCTCAAACACTTCAGACTCAAGAACGCCTAGAGTCTCACAGACCGTTTCTTGAGCCTCGGGGGCTGGTTGTCGGGGATCGGTCGTCCTTACTCATGTCCAGGCCCCCCTAGGGGGCTTTAGGCCATTCTCCCCCGAGCTCAGAGGACTATTCCCGAGCTCGGGCGAGGGTTCTCCCGAGCTCAGAGGACGGTTCTCGAGCTCGGGGAGAGTTTTCCTGAGCTCATGCTAACTCCCGCGACATCTTCGACCACAGCGCCCTCGGCCCAGCCTCCAGTGTAGTAATCTCCTTTTTATAAGACCTTTTTCCCCTGCGTGTGAACTACGGTCACCTGCTCCTGTCAGTTCCCCAGCGTGGGAACTAGGGTCAACCGCTCCTGTCAGTTCCCCTGCGTGGGAACTAGGGTCAACCGCTCCTGTCAGTCCCCCTATGTGGGAACTAGGGTCACCTACTCCCGTCAACTCACAGACAACCACCCGACGTCAGCCTCGAGATCAGCGCCAAGGGTCTATAAAAGCGCCAGACCACCCCGATCGAAAGAAGAAACAAGACACAACATAAACCTAAGGGGGATGCGCAGACACACCTGCAGACACACTTGTACACCACACCATCCATCGAGCTCCCCTTTGTCGTCACTTCGAGTGACCCCGAGGATGAGCTCCCCCTTTGTTCTCCCCCGTGGAGCCTTTAGTCACCGTTCGCCTAGGGCAAGACTGGAGTAGAGCTGTTACCCGACCTAGGGGGCTCAAACCAGTATAAATACTGTTCTCCTGTCCGATTGCTCTTCTTTCCCGAGCTGTGCACCCATCGACGCTCCCTCCTTCCCGAACGAGCACAACTTTGGGCCTCGCCCCTTGCACGATCCTTCCCCTCTTCTTTGTGGTCGACGGTCCAGATCGTTGACACCCCCGTTGCCCGGCTTGACGAGGTGCGGACGGACCAAAGGACGATGGGAAGCTCGTCCACCCAGGCCAGGCCGCGCTGTCCGAGCTCGGCGAAAACTCGCTTCTTGACGCCTTGGATGAGCTATCCGTTGGCGCGCTCGACTGCCCCGTTACTCTGAGGATGGCTCACCGAGGCATAGCAGACCTTGGTCCCCATGTCTGCGCAGAACCCTTGGAACAGCTCGCTGGTAAACTGCGTCCCATTGTCGGTGATGATCCTGCAACAAAGAAACGGAAAGAAACGGAAGAACCTTACCGCGGCTTTGGCGGTGATAGCGAAGACCTGCTCAGCCTCGATCCACTTCGAGAAAGTGTCGATGGCGATGAACAGGAATTTCTTCCCTCCAACCGATCTCGGGAAGGGGCCGAGAATGTCGAGGCCCCACGTCGAGAATGGCCAGGCGAGGGGGATGGTCTGCAAGGCATAGGCCAGTTGCCGGGCCTTTCGGGCATGGAACTGGCAGGCCTGGCAAGCGCGAACGATGTCTTGAGCGTCCCCGAGCGCTGTTGGCCAGTAAAACCCCATCCGGGATGCCTTCCCGACCATGGTCCTTAAAGAAGAGTGAGCGCCGCATAGGCCTGAATGTATGTCGTTGAGCAAGTACTTACCCTCCTCTGAGGTGACGCATTTCGACAGAAATAGGGCTCCTTCACGGTAAAGCTGCTCGTCGATGAGGCTGTACGAGCTCGCGCGGCGCCGGATCCTACTTCTCTCTGCCGGAGTAGTAGGGAGCTCTCCGCGGTCGAGGAACTTCGCGATCGGGTCCATCCACGAGGGAACACTCTCGAGGAGGGCCACCGGGTCTTTGTGGTCGGCGACGGACGTCGCGACCAAGGTCTCGAGGATGACGTCTGGCGGGAGCTCATCACCGGACAATCCGAGCCTGGACAGGAGGTCGGCGGTGGATTTGTCTTTCCTTGGTATGTGCTGGATCTTTAAGTTCTGGAACCACCTCTCCATCTTACATACCTCGGCGAGGTACTTGGCCATTAATGAGTCCGAACACTGGTAGTCTTTGTTGTATTGATTGATGACGAGCTGGGACTCCCCTTTAACAATCAGACGACGGATGCCCAGGGACTTGCAAGCTCGTAGGCCAGCCAAGAGGGCCTCATACTCCGCAGCGTTGTTGGTTGTGGGAAAACTGAAGCGAACCACATACCTCAGGTGGTCACCTCGAGGGATGACGATGAGAACACCAGCCCCCGAGCACTCAAATGACCTCGATCCGTCGAAAAACATGGTCCAAGGGTCTTCGACTTCGGTCACGGGCTCGGGGACAGGCTCGGTCGTTCGCTCGACCACGAAATCGGCTAGTACCTGCGATTTGATAGCGGTGCGGGCCACGAAGCGGAGGTCGAACTCGGCCAATTCAATGGCCCACCTAGCGACGCGACCTCCAGCCTTCGGGTTCCTGAGAATCTCTCCGAGCGGGAGCCCGCTTGGGGTAACCACCGCATGCACTTGAAAGTAGTGCCGAAGCTTACGCGAGACCATGAAGAGGGCGTAGAGGAGCTTCTGGACCAGAGGGTAGCGCTCCTTTGGCCCATGAAGCACCTCGCTGACGTAGTAGATCGGGTGCTGTCGCCCGGCGCGCTCGGCTATCAGGACCGCGCTAACGGCCTAGGTCATAGCTGCGAGGTTGAGCAACAGCACTCACCCTGCTGCGGAGTTGTCAGCAGAGGTGGATTTCAGAGGTACGCCTTAAGCTCGTTGAAGGATCGTTGGGCTTCGGGGGTCCACTCGAAGCCCCCGTGCCTGCGCAGGATCCTGAAGAAGGGCAGCCCTCGCTCGTCGAGCCTACGATGCGGCCGGTGAGGCTCTGGACATGTTTTACCGAAGTCGGGGCGACCATCTGCTCAGTAGCCTCGATCTTCTCCAGGTTCGGGCCCACACCCGATCCCTCGATCATGTAGCCGAGTACCTTTCCGGAGGTCGTCCGAAGACGCACTTCTCGGGATTAAGCTTGATGCCAAACTTGTTTAGTTTGGTGAAGGTCTCGGCCAGGTCGTTGACGTGGTCGGCCTTGGAGGAGCTCTTGACGATGATGTCGTCGACGTAGACCTTGAGGTTCCGGCTGATCTGCGGGTTGAAGGTCTTGACCATTAGCCACTGGAACGTTGCGCCCACGTTGCGGAGGCCGAACGACATGGTCGTGTAACAGAAGGTTCCAAACGGCGTGATCAAAGTGGTCTTGTCCTCGTCTTCCACGGCGAGCTTGATCTGGTGGTATCCGGAATAGGCGTCGAGAAAACTCAACATCTTGGAGTTGGCGGTGGAGTCCACAATTTGATCTATGCGTGGAAGAGGGAAGTTATCTTTGGGGCACGCAACGTTTAAGCCCGTGTGATTGACACACATTCTCTATTTCCCGCCTTTCTTATGCACAATTACAGGGTTGGCCAGCCATTCGGAGTAGTTGACCTCATGAATGAAGTCGGCTTTTAGGAGCTTGTCGAGGTGCTCCTTGATTATCGCCGCTTTCTCAGGGGAGAAGCGCCGCAGTTTCTGGCTCACGGGCCTGCAGCCAGGCTTTGTTTGCAGTTTGTGCTGGACCACCTCCCGTGGGACCCCGGTATGTCCGCTGGTTCCCATGCAAAAATGCTTTTATTATTTCGGAGGAAGGTGACGAGCTCGTCTTCCTATTTTGTGTCGAGTTGGGCGGAAATGCGGGCGCACTTGCCCGAGCTTCCCTCCTCGAGCTGCATGGCCTTGGTCGGGCCACCGGGCTGGATTGTCGTCTTCCGACGGGTGTTCTTCAGGGTTGTCTCGGGACTCGCCGAGGCAAAGACGCCGCGAGGGCTAGGCCTTTTCTCACACCTGCGCGGCGGCGCGCTTGAGGTCACCGCGGACCGTTATGATGCCGCCGGGCCCCGGGAGCTTCATACACCGGTGCCCGTAGTGATTCGCGACCATGAACATAATCAGGGCCAGCTACCCGAGAACGGTGTTATAGGGGAGGTCCTCATCGACCACATCAAAGGTGATCAGCTCGGTGCGGAAGTTCTTAGAGTCCCCGAAATTCATGGGCAGAACCACTTGCCCGGCACGATGCCGAAGAAGGGGACCGCTATATTTTTGATCTTCACCAGGGTATCTGCATCCGGTCCAGTGCGCTTGCCAAGAGCAGGTCGAGAGAATTTCCCCCGTCAACCATGACTCGCCCGACGACGGTGTTGCTTATGGTTGGGGCGACGACCAGGGCGGTCTTGAAGTCTCGTGACATCCCCGGGGGAGCATCATCCCAGGAGAAGGTGATGGGAATGCCATCCCACCTGCAGGGTTGGTCGGCGGGCTTCCCGACGGTGGCTTGGTACACGGTGCGCGCAGCGTCCTTTAGTTCGGGCCGGGACCGATATGTCGAAGAGCCGCCGAAGATTATGTCAACACGGCGGTCGTCCTGCTGGAACTCCAAGTCGAGAGGCCTGCTTGGTCCTCGCCGGTGTCGATTTCGCCTTGCAGCTCGTCGTCCTTCGGGAGCGTGGGCATCTCTCCCGCCTCTCGTAAAGGCGTTTGTCAGACACCCACGCCCCGCACTTCGCAGATCGTGGCCGTAGGCTTTAAGGAACGGGCAGAATTTATCGGAGTCGAGGCGGAGCCGTTCTTCGTCGCCCCAGCGTGGGGCCGGCGCGGTGCCTGCTGAGGCTATGGGCGATTCTGTTGGGGCCGAGATCCTCAGCGGTCGGGTCGGCGCGTTTTCGCCCCTTCGCGCCTGTTGTCGATCGCGGTGACCACGCAGAGCTGGTCGCCTCCAGCACCGCGTTCTTTCCCCCGCTTCTTGTTGCGCGGGGCTGAGCCCCCTACCTTAGTGCTGGACTGCCTCGCTTCACCAAAGACGAGGCAGAGCTTGCCACAGTCATAGTCGTGCTTCCAGCGGACGGTGTCGTCCGCATCTGCGTATCGCTCCGCCATGCGGAACAGCTTGTTGACGTTGAGCTTTGTTGCAATCTCAAGGTCCTCCGTAAGGCGTCTATCACAGACGCCGAACTTGAAGGCCATGATGACGGTCTCATCGGAGACATTGGGGATCGAGTTTCGTGCATGGGTAAAACAGCGCAAGAAGTCTCGTAGGGGCTCAACCTTTCCTTGGATGACACGGTCCAGGTCCCTTTCACTTCCAGACCGCTTGTACCAGCTCTGGAAGTTGGAGTGGAGGGTGCTCCGCAGCTAGCGCCATGACCGGAAAACACCGAGCGCCTGGTTGAAGAGCCAAGTGCGGGCGGCTCTATCCAGGACGGTGGGGAGATAGTTGGCCATCGCGGCCTCGTCCCCGCCGGCCGTCAAGATGGCGGTGGAGTAGATGGAGAGGAATTCTGCGGGGTTATTGGTCTCGTCGAACCGCTCCATTATCGTCGTCTTGAATTGGGACGGCCAGTGCAGCTGACGGAGGTCGTCCTTGTACACCGGGCAGTCGTAGGCCGGGAGACCGTTGCCACCGTAGCTGGCGTCGGAGTCGCCGTCCGCTGACAGGGGAAACTCGAGTCAGCGGCTCACCCCGTGCCGACCGCGATGGTCAGCAGGAGCATCTCTAGGATGGTGGCGAGGGCGGTCGCGAACCTTTCGGCGCCTGGGTAGAACGTCCGGGGAAAGGCCTCCGGAAGCATTACTGCTTGAGCGAGCATCACTGCCGCTTCGCTGGCGGTGGGTGTGCCCGCACGCCACGTCTTCACCCTAGCGAGGTGGAAGGGACGATAACAGGGTGCGAGCCTGCAGGTAAGGAGTCTGCCGCGAACGGCCGGCGATCGGCGGCGAAGTCGGCATCGCCGCCAAGGGGCGACTTCGAGCCCAGCGCCGCCTTGCCGCGAGGCACGACGCCGCTTGGCCGCCTGTTGAGTTCTTCGGCCAAGGACCGTCGGAAGAGGGCCGAGCCGGTCCGCGTAGGATCAGCCATGACCCGGGCGATGGCCCGCAGGCGCTCCCGGCCAGGCTCATCCGGGCGGGAAGGACTGAGCTGTAAGGACTGAGAGCGGGCCACCCTGCACTCCTCTCGTCGAATGGCGGTGGTAGCTTGGTTGATGGAGACCTGGGTGAGCCGACGTGCCTCCTGCGGAGTCTCTAGGCCTCCGTCATCCGTCCCCAGAGTCGCCTCGTGGCTGCCGACCGGGTTCGCGAGGTGATAATGAGGGCGAGAGCATGGAGGTGGAGCCTTGGCACTCAGGGATCGCATCCGAGCCCAGGCTCGTCGATCGTGATATACTATTGGTGAAGCTGAAGGTGCTGACGACGCTGAGGCGATGAACTTCAGAGGAACAAAATTTCGAGCCCCACGGTGGGCTCCAGCGTCGACGATCGAGACCGTCGATCGCAAAGAGGGAGGAAGGATCGTGCAAGGTGGCGAGGCCCAAAGTCGTACTCGTCCGGGAAGGAGGGAGCGTCGGTAGGTGCACAGCTCAGGAAAAAAGAACAATCGGATAGGGGACACAGCGCTTATACTGGTTCGAGCCCCCTAGGTCGGGTAATAGCTCTACTCCAGTCTTGCCCGTAGGCGAAAGGTGACTAAAAGCTCCTCGGGGGAGAACAAAGGGGGAGCTCATCCTCGGGGTCGTTCGGAAGTGGTGGCCGAGGGGAGCTCAATGGATGGTGTGGCGTACGAGTATGTCTGCAGATGTATCTGCGCATCCCCCTTGGTTCCTGCCGTGTCTCCCCTCTAACCGGGGTAGTCTGGCGCTTTTATAGACCCTTGGCGCTCATCTCGAGGCTGACATCGGGTGGTTGTCTGTGAGTTGATGGGAGCAGTTGACCCTAGTTCCCACGCAGGGGAACTGACAGGAGTTGGTGACCCTAGTTCCCTAGCAGGGGAATTGACAGGAGTTGGTGACCCTAGTTCCCACGCAGGGGAGAGAGGTCACATAAAAAGGAGATTACTACGCCGGAGGCCAGGCCGAGGGCGCTGAGGTCGAAGAGGTCGCGGGAGTCAGCACGAGCTCGGGAAAACTCTCGCCCGAGCTCGGGGGAGAACGGCCTAAAGCCCCCGGGGGGGCCTGGACATGTGTCAGGACGACCGATCCCCGACAACCACAAATTGCAAACGAGGCATGGATGCAGGACCGTGCGCTAGAAGTTACGACGCTTCTCCCCCGAGAAGGGAGCATCTCGACAAACTAGATCTCGACAAAGCCGCACTAGATCAATTTCAAAAGCCGCACTAGATCTTTTAATTACCTTTATACCCCTGGTTTTGCCAAAAGTCCTTTGTGCAAATTTTGTTTTTAGGGTCTCCTGAGTTCATCTAAGAGAGTTTTGTGACCTCCCAAAAAAAAAAAAAAAAACTTGCTGTTTTGGGCGTTTGGTGACGACGCTTGTGTCTTGGCTCGCGTCTCTAGTACGGTTCGGGACTAGGACCAGCACGGTACCGTCAGAGAACGCTTATTTAGCTTGCTGTGACTAACGTGGTGAAGGTTACTCCTTGTGCTATTTCAGCCACCTATAGCTCCACAGATTGTCTCCTACTCTCGAAGTTGTTTGTCTTGTCGGTTGCCAACACCTCCTTGCTAAAGCTTGGTAAGAACAGGTAAGAACTTGTTTGAACAGGTTGAGAGTGAGCGATTTGACACTAGCACACCACTTGTAGATAGGGATAATCTTGTTACTTGGTGTTAGCCTTTTTTTCTTTGTTTTCTAACCATGGCAGGATCGGAAGCCGATAAAGGGGGACAACATTCACCTCGCACACGGGATCGTGAAAAAGACTTCGAGCGCCAAATGAGGCTTCACACCGATGCGCTTGATGAGGACGTTCGTGTTACCAATGACCGCCTTGGTCAATTGGAGGCAGTTCAAATTGACACCAACACCAAAATCACCGCGTTGGAAGTTTCTGTGGGCGCAATCAACACCTCCCTTGAAGCGTTCTTGCAGCGACTTGAGGAGAGGGATCGTGGACGCCCCGCTGATGGACATGTGAGCAGCGTTGCAGAGACAATGAACAGGACTATGCAATGCGGACACGGTTGAGGAAGAGGAGGATGATAGGCCACAACGACAGCTACACCGCAACCGCCATGGTATGGGTTTGCGACCACCACGACGACAGTGCGTGAACATGATGACTCCTAGGATCAATCAAATTCAGCATGCCACCTTTTGATGGGAAATATGACCGATGCATACCTCACTTGGGAACTAGTCAGATCGAAAATTTGCTTGCTATGATTTTCCGAACACAAGAGGGTTAGGGCTGCAACTAGTGAGTTTATCGATTTTGCCTCCGCTTGGTGGCGCGAGTATCGTAATAAGACCCCAAACAATGTGCCACAAACTTGGGATGCTTTGAAAAGGATCATGCGAGCTAGATTTGTTCCTTCAGATCATGCACGAGATTTATTACATAAGCTGCAAGAATTGAGACAAGGTAGCAAATCAGAGAAGAATATTATCGGAACTACAAACAGCATGTTGCGTTGTGGGTTAGTGGAAGAAGAGGAAGCTGCTATGGCTAGATTTATGGGAGGGTTGACCCGTGAAATTCAGACATATTAGCTTACAAGGAATACAATTCTATCACTGCTTATTCCATCTTGCTTGTAAAGTCGAAAGGGAAGTGCAGGCGCGCGCAAGGACTAATGTTTCGCAGGTCGGACTACATCATGGCATCCACGCATTTCAAAGAACTGCCCCAAACCGTGCATCTTCACAAGGTACCACTAGCGACCGCCACACACGCCCAACAAAACCAATGCCGCAGCATCCAAGCAACAAAGGGTCGGCACCAACACCCGCCAAGAGCGCCGTCCGCTGCATCCACGGAAGAACGAGGATATTCAAAGGCCTACAATGCAAGGGATTTGGGCATGTGAGGAAAGATTGCCCAAGCAAACGTGTGCCGATTGTGCGGATAATCGTGAGTATTCTTCCGCTAGTGATTTGGATGATGAGACATATGCTATGCTTGCCATTGACCATGCAGAAGTGGACATGAGAAGGAAGAAGAACATATTGGTGCCGAAAATGCGAACATTATGAGAGCCTTGTTGTTCTGGCGCGTGTTGAGTGCCCAAATGGGGAAGGCCGAATGTAACCAATGACATAATTTGTTTCAAACCAAGTGTGTGGTCATGGAGCGCCATGCCGCGTCATCATTGATGGGGTAGTTGCAATAACTTAGCAAGTTCCGAGATGGTTCAAAAGCTAGAGCTGAAAACAAGCCCACATCCACACCGCACTCACATCCAATGGTTTAACGACACAGTAAGATAAAGGTAACACGATTGGTAAGAGTGCACTTTGCCATTGGTTCAGATCATGACTATATTGATCTGCGATGTTGTGCCTATGCAAGCATGTTCTATGTTGTTCTAGAGACCATGGCAAGACGATAAAGACACCTTGCATCATGGTAGAACTAATCAAGACTCTTTTGTGCATAAAGAGAAGAAAATTGTATTACATCCTATGTCTCCTCAAGCCATTTTGAGGGATGAAGTTGCTAGAGCCAGCAAAGAAAAAATCGAAAACATGAGAAGAGTGAAAATCAGATTGTAGCAAAGGAATTTGTACAACATAAAGAGGGCAAGTCTAAATCTGCTCATGACGTAAAAGATGAGATTAAACTCAAGGGTGCTTGTTTACTTGCTTCCAAATCTGATTTAAATGATTTGAATGATGGCTCAAGTTTGCTATGCTTTGGTTTGCAAAGAAGCTTTATTTTCATTTAAAGATACATCCTCTTCTTTGCCTCCTCTGTCATTAATCTTTTGCAGAAAACATAGACATTTTTGCAAAGGAGGTGCCACCGGATCTGCCACCAATCCGTGGAATTGAGCATCAAATTGACCTCATTCCCGGGCCTCCTTACCAAACCGCACCATACGTAACCAATCCGTAAGAAACCAAGGAGATACAACGACAGTGCAAGAATTGCTTGAGAAAGGGTATGTGCGCGAATCTCTTAGTCCATGTGCTGTCCCAAGATTTTTAGTTCCTAAGAAAGATGGATCATGGCGCATGTGTGTGGATTGTAGAGCGATTAACAACATTACAATTAGATATCGCCATCCTATTCCTAGGTTAGATAATATGCTAGATGAATTGAGTGGCTCTCTTGTGTTCTCTAAGATCGACTTATGTAGCGGATACCACCAGATTCGCATGAAATTGGGCGATGAATGGAAAACAGCTTTAAAACAAAATTTGGATTGTATGAGTGGTTAGTAATGCCTTTTGGACTCACTAATGCACCCAGCACTTTTATGAGATTAATGAATGAGGTTCTGCGCCATTTCATTGGAAAATTTGTGGTGGTGTACTTTGATGATATTCGATTTATAGCGAAACTCTAGAACAACATCTTGATCATTTGCGTCTGTTTTTCATGCCTTACGTGATGCTCGCTTGTTTGGTAACCTTGAGAAGTGCACCTTTGCACGGATCGAGTCTCTTTTCTTGGCTATGTTGTTACTCCGCAGGATTGAAGTTGATCAAGCCAAGGTTGAAGCAATACACAGCTGGCGGTTCCAACAACGGTCACACAAGTGCGAAGTTTCTTAGGACTTGCTGGATTCTATCGTCGCTTGTGAAGGATTTCAGCACCATCGCCGCACCATTGCACGAGCTCACTAAGAAGGAGTGCCATTTGCTTGGGGCAAAGCACAAGAGAACGCCTTCAACATGTTGAAAGATAAGTTGACACATGCACCACTTCTCCAACCGCGATTTCAAGAAACCTTTGAACTCGAATGTGATGCTAGTGGAATTGGGTTGGGAGGTGTGTTGTTGCAAGAAGGAAAACCTGTTGCTTATTTTAGTGAGAAATTGAGTGGGCCTAGTTTGAACTATTCCACTTATGATAAGGAGTTATATGCGCTAGTTCGAACTTTGGAAACATGGCAACATTATTTATGGCCCAAGGAATTTGTAATACATTCGATCATGAGTCATTAAAACATATTCAAGTCAAGGAAAACTAAACCGTAGGCATGCTAAGTGGGTTGAATTCATCGAATCTTTTCCTTATGTCATTAAACACAAAAGGGGAAAGGAGAATGTTATAGCGATGCATTGTCTAGGCGATACGCTATGCTTTCCCAACTTGACTTCAAAATTTTCTGGTGGAAACGATTAAAGGGCAATATGAGCATGATGCTGAATTTAAAGATGTGTTGCTCAATTGTAAAGAGGGAAAATGTGGAATAAATTTGTCCTCAATAATGGGTTTGTGTTTAGAGTTAACAAGCTATGCATTCCAGCTAGCTCCGCTCGCTTGTTGTTGTTACAGAAGCGCATGGAGGTGGGGTGATGGGACATTTTGGTGTGAAAAGACAGAGGACATACTTGCTAGCCATTTCTTCGGCCAAAGATGAGGCGAGATGTGGAACGCTTAGTCGCCATTGCACAACATGTCAAAAGCTAAGTCACGACATAACCCACATGGTTTGTACTTGCCCTCCTGTTCCTAGTGTGCCTTGGGAGGATATTTCTATGGACTTTGTTTTAGGGTTGCCTAGAACAAAGAAGGGGAGGGATAGTATCTTTGTTGTGGTGGATAGATTTTCTAAGATGGCACACTTCATACCTTGTCATAAGAGTGATGATGCTACCCATGTTGCTGATTTATTTTTCCGTGAGATTGTTCGATTGCATGGTGTGCCAAACACAATAGTTTCAGATCGTGATGCTAAATTTCTTAGCCACTTTTGGAGAACTTTATGGGCTAAATTGGGGACTAAGCTACTGTTTTCTACTACTTGTCACCCACAAACTGATGGGCAAACCGAAGTCGTCAATAGAACTTTGTCTACCATGCTTAGGGCTGTTTTAAAACAAAACATTAAGATGTGGGAAGAATGCTTGCCTCACATTGAGTTTGCGTGATAACCGTCACTGCATTCTACTACTAAGTTGTGCCCTTTTGAGATTGTGTATGGTTTTGTTCCTCGTGCTCCCATTGATTTATTACCTATTCCGCCTTCGGAGAAACTGAATTTTGATGCTACACAACGTGCTGAACTGATGTTAAAATTGCATGAGACAACGAAAGCGAACATTGAGTCTATGAATGAGAAATATAAACTTGCTGGTAGTAAAGGAAGGAAACATGTAACTTTTGAACCTGGAGATCTTGTTTGGTTGCATTTACTGAAGGACCGTTTTCCTCAATTAAGAAAGTCTAAGTTGATGCCTCGCGCTGATGGCCCTTTTAAAGTATTGGAAAAAGTTAACGATAATGCATATAAGCTTGAGTTGCCTGCAGATTTTGGGGTCTCTCCCACATTTAACATTGCAGATTTAAAGCCATACTTTGGAGAAGAGGATGGAGCTTGAGTCGAGGACGACTCCAATACAAGAAGGGGAGGATGATGAGGACATCACTTCTATGGATATAGCCACACCTGCAAATCCATCACCTACGCATCAATCGGTCCCGTTGCTGTAATACATGGACCGACACTCGAGCTCGCGCACGCCAACTCAATTACTGGTGAATTCGCCTCGGGCTTCATACGAATATTTTAATGGATGGAATGCTATTTAATTCTTGTGATGATGTCCTTTGCCTCAGGAACTTGGGTGAGGAACCAACCAAGATGAAGGATAGAAGAGAAGTGCACGAGTTCGGTTCAGATTCGACTCCAGGACAGGGCTGACTTGTTTCGCCGCCACGGCTACATCCGACTCCGTTTTGGGCGTTCTTGTACTTCACTGAAAGCTTATCAAGTCTACTTTCCAACGGATCTGGAATCACATCCAAACTCCTTCTGAGTTGACGGGAATCGTTCAATTAAGCAGCGTCACTTTTTCAGTCCAAGTCAAAAGTGGGCCTTTGGCCTTGTAACAAGGAAAGCCCACTTAAGGCTGCACCCTAGGGTTCCTAGACGCCTCTCTACAATAAAAACAGCCAGCCGCTGCCATTAGATGGTGGGTTTTTTTAGATCAAAGATAGCAGTTGCTACTTCTTGTAATCGCGCGTGTTGGCTAAACCGCCCAATTACTTGTCATCGAAACCCTCTTTTGTGATTCTCAATGAACTCGTGGTTTCAATTATAATTTCAGTGCTTGTTCATCTTGTTCTTGCGTGTTCTTCGATTGCTTGCGAGGACAAAGGCCTTCGTGGTCGCTTGATCGTGCACCAAGAAGATCAATAACAACTTCGAAGTCGGTGTAACGATTGCTAAGGCGCATCGTCTGGGGACGGTGTAGTCGGATCGCCAACGTCTTCTTCCACCCAATCGAATCTATCCCTCTCTCATCGAAAGGTCGGGACCTATCCTCCTATCAGGACGCGACGCCGGGTCGCGTTCTCAAGGTCCGTCATCGGAGAATCAAGTCTGCGAAAAAGCAGCCTTCGCTGCGGTAAGTTGACTGCTCTCTTGCGTCGAGCCCCGGGCCAAGGGTTCCGCCTGGTAAGCGACCCACGCTCAGGGCCCGGCCTATTATCCTTCCCGCAAAGTTCTCCATTGTTATTTACCAGCATTCATGTATCCCCTCACCGCGAGCGACGCGAGCACGAGATGTGATCGCAGGGATCGCCTCCAGGGGGTCACGACCAGCTATAAGCCGATTCTCATCGCATCTCGGCTCCCCCCTGTAGTAGAGCTTAGACCTGAGATCACGTCGAGAGCTCCCGAACCTCGGGGTTCCCTAGGGTTCCTTTTCTTAGCATCCATATCTGTGAATGTTTTCCTTTTTGCACCCCACGTGCCTTGGCCTCGGGTCGCGGTCTCTGGGTTCTCCTCGGGGATTTCCTGGTCACCGTAAATCGATCTTTATCGAGGTAAGCCGACCATCCCCCCGACAAGCCAACCTGGAGGCCGTCCTCAGGGGGCACCCCGAGCCTGATGACGATTCCCGGGCTCGGCGGACATGGACTCTAGATTCACCTCCGTGGATGCTTCGGTCGCAGTAAGATGATCTGAATCGTAGAAAGCTGGCTATTCCCCCGCCGTAGGCTTGAATTGGAGACCGTCCTCAGGGAAGCCCCGGACTCGATGCATTCTCGAGTTCGGCTGCCTCGACTCAACGCCCCAAATCTAGGCCAGCCCGGATGCTCCCGGGCTCGGCCATCTCAGCCTAACACCGAGCCTGAAGTACTCCCAGGCTCGGATGTCACGGATTTCTAAAAAGTATCCTCCGGGGTTGCTCTATTCCCCCGTCGAGTGATTCTAATGGGAGGCCTCCCCGCAGAGGGAGCCCCCGAACTCGGCCTAACACTGAGCCTGAAGTACTCCCAGGCTCAGAGGTCACGGATTTCTAAAAAATATCCTCCGGGGTTGCTCTGTTCCCCCGTCGAGTGATTCTAATGGGAGGCCTCCCCACAGAGGGAGCCCCCAAACTCGGCCTAACACTGAGCCTGAAGCACTCCTAGGCTCGGAGGTCACGAGGTTGACCCATTCCCCCGTCAAGTGATTTTGATAATTATTTCCCCCGTCGAGTGATTTTTATAGCAGTTTCCTCCGAGGATGTTCTAATCACAGGCTTGGTCATCTCGACCCGACGCCACGGATAAGGTTCGCCCCCGATCAAAGGTATACCCAACGACCTAACCTTGTCGTGGGTCTTCCCTTTTCCGGTCAGGAATGCTGGTCGGACCTCGGGTCATAACGGCCAGCTTTGTGCACCGGACCGCCCGCTAAGGCAGGGCAACAAGGCAAAGGCCAAAGTCTCGAGCAGGTATCTTTTAGCGTCGAGCAAGGTTTCCGCCTAAATCTCGAACAGGTATCTTTCAGCCTCGAGCAAGGTTTCTGGTTAAGTCTCGAGCAGGTATCTTTCAACCTCGAGCAGGATTTCTGACTAAGTCTCAAGCAAACAACATTCGACCTCAGACCGGATTTTTCTAACTAAGTCTCGAGCAGTCCCGAACAGAAAAGATGCTATTCACTCTCGAGCAAGACTCCCGGCCAAGTATTGAAAAGGCGCATACAATTGCAAAAACAAAGGGAGTTTCATTTCTTCTAAAAACCAAAATTTACGCGATTAACATTTACAAGGAGGTCGAGTGCCCTCGGCCCTTTTTTCTACTGACTAACCTATCTACAGGTCGGCCATCTCCCGAGCAAGCTTCTCCTACTCAAGTGTAGCGACTCTCGCCCTCAGGGCCAGCGCCTCGTCCTCAGCGTTGGCAACCCTGCTTCGCTCCTGCTGAAGCTGAGCCAGGGTGCTCTTCCCTGCCCGAGATGCTCGCCCGAGCTTCTCCTTGAGCTCGGCCACCTTCGCTTCGAGCTCGGTGGAGACCGCCGGGGGAGCAGCAGATAGCTCCGCGACCTTTCTGCCGAGCGCTTTCGCCTCCGCGCGGGAAGCCTCGATGATTTCCACGGCCTTCGTGTGATCACCGCGAGGGCATCTCGGCCTTCTCGCGGGCATTCGCAAGGGCCTCGGCTGACCCACTTCTGCTCGGCTTCGATTGCCCTCGAAAGCTCGATGGCATGCTCGTTCTTCAGCTGCTCGACCTCCTCCTTCGTCCGCGCTATGCTCTCCTCGAGGCCGAGGATGTACTCCTCGTGTTTCTCGACCAAGGAACATAGCGCCCAGAAGCTAACGGCATGGGCACGCAGGATCCCGAGCCCTTGAGCAGCCTGGTCCAAACCCAGAAAAGACGCGAGAAAAGTCACAAATGGCCTCACGGACATGAAGCGAACCAAAAAGAAGAAAGACGGGCCCGAGATCAACTAACCTCCTGGAGGTGCGTTTCGAGCCTCGCGCGGGGGGAGCGCAGAGATGACCCGCGCCCCCCTGTAGACCCCTCCGGCGCCGGGTCGACAGCGCCGACAGGGGCATCACCCCAAGCCGCCTTGTGCGAGGCGTGGAGCGGCGCGGGTGGGACCGAGCCTACCAGAGAAAACAGAGTTACCCAGTGGGCCAGGGCCCAAAATCAAAATAATAGCAACAAGGGAGGTGACGCCATACCTGATGCCCCGCCGTGCTCGTCCGCCTACGGCCCCGCCCGGGGTAGCGGCTGGCTCGGCTGGTCTTCCCTCCGTGGGCGCCCTGACGGCCCCCTGGTCGGCCACCCCGGCTGAGTCGCCCTCCGTGGACATATCGACAGGCCGAGGATGCTGCGGCCTTGCCCGGGGGACCAGGAGATAGTCCCCCGCGTCCTCTTCCTCAACCTCGGACTCGGCCTGAACAACAGTTAGAGTCTGTGATGAGGGAGACCCCTAAGGCTCGCTAAAGAAAAAAGGGGGAAAGGCCTACACTCCTAGGCAAAACAAGAAAAAAGAGAAAAAGAAAGAGAGGGGTGACCTGGGTGATGAGCCTCTGCCTCTGGGTCGTGGGGGCGTTGCACGAGGCGTCACCCCCATGGCGGCTGGGGGAGTGTCTTCCCCTCGAGCGTCCTGCGCCTGGGGCGCCAGATGCGAGCTCGATGGCTCGACCGCAGCCGCTGCCCGCTCTTGCTGCAGAGAGAAGGAGGAAGGGTCAAACAGGAAGAAAAACACTTGGAAGACAACGAATAACCAAGGTCGAGCTCGGACATCCCCGGGCTCGGTAAAAGGAACTTACCATTGCGCGATCACCCCACTCGACGTGGGGCTTCTTGGCGGCCTGGCTTGGGGCATCCGGGGCTGGTCTCTTGATAGCCCTCTTGCCCTTGCCCAGCTCGGGCGACGGCAACAGGTGCCTCGCCGTCTCCAGTAGCTCCTGGCTCTCCTGTAAGGGTTGACACAATCAAAACAAGGCCGGGCCCAAGTCAAGTCCGATAGAAGAATGAGAAAGAAATTACCTCACTGCACCGCCTTAGGATGTTCTTGGGGACGGGGTCGTCGAGGGTGTAGGCATGGGCCACCTTCCCGAACGCCTCTTGCATATGCGCCGCCACCCACGACTCCGCCGGGGCTGCAGGAAGACATAATGAGATAGGGGGACATCGGAAAGAGAGCTCACTCGAGCTCGGGAAAGGATGAGGTCGAAAGAAACTTACATTTGGCGCTTTCCCGAGTAGGATCGTCCCTCCCTCAGATCTCGAAGAATGGGTGCATCCTCTTCCGCAGAGGGGACACCCGAGCCCGAAGATAGTCTGCGACCACGGCCTGGCCGATCAGGTCGCGCGTCGCGCAAACATGGATGGTGACGACTGCCTCTTGGTCGGCCGCTGAGTCCTCAGGTTCTGGGTCTCGCGCTTGCTGTCCACGGCAATGCCGTTGTACGTGAGCTCACCCCCCTCGCCTTTATTCAGGTAAAACCATCTCTCCGTCCATGGCCCGAGGGAGTCCCAGGTCGGACTTGAAGAAAGGTGCAGGGAAGCCCGGTCCGCAGTCCGGAATAAAGGCACCCGACGACAGGGTCCTTTGAAGTGCGAAACAAAGAATAAAAATGAAAAAATAGAGGGGGTGGGAAGGATTCCAAGGAACCCCTCACAAAGATGCGAAAAGATAGAGAGGAGGAGGATGGAGTTCGGCACCAGATTGACGAGCTCGATCTCGCATTGCGCGAGAACAGCGGCAAAGAAGTCGCTCTCCGGGGTCCTCAACCCGAAAAGCGTATACTGCTCCGTGCTCATGATCTCGTCCTCCCGAGGGTACTGCTCGACCTCTCCGGTCGCCGGAAGCCGCTAGGTCGTTGGGTCCAGGAGCCCTAGCGACTCAATCTCCCTCATCCTCTCGGTGGTCAGGGTGCTTTTACCGAACTTGGCCATGGCTCTCAGAAGAATCAAGACAGATCGGGGGAAGAAAAGGCAACTAAAAGAAAGGCTAAAGACACAGCGTGAGGGTGAAGGACTTCAAAATTAAGCGGCTTCGACCTTTTAAAGGAGCACGATCTCTGACAGCTAGCGTCAGTTACTCCTCAAAAGGCGCACTGGGATTTTTGGGCAGAGAACGTGCAGCGCCATGGTCGCGCCTCCTCAAATCCCCCCGGAGACCCGAGGAGTTGATTCCCGTGTCTGCCGCCCGTCGCATCAGGACGTGAAGCTCTACGGGCCGCCCCCCCGAATCCCCCTGCGGGAATCCAAGGCGGCGAAAATCAGACACCTCCCAGACACAATCTCCAATTTAATGCCGCAAAGGCGGAAGGGCATGTTTACAGCAACCACGACAGACGGTCCCTGGGGGATTTCGGTGCGCAAGGTCAGCCTCGGGGGCTACCGAGCTCAACCAGAAGGCCGACCCCTCCTCAAGAGATCAATAGACTCAAGGGCGCCCCGAGCTTCAGGGCCGCCCCTTGAGCCTCAAGTGCTAGCTGTCGGGGATCGGTGCCCTCACCACATGTAAGCATCCCCCTGTGGCCTTGTGGCGGCTTCCCACAGCCCCTGGGGCTCATCACCGACCTAGGTAATGCTCCCCCGGTGATAGGGTTCGGGGCCAGCTAGCTCAAGCTCGGGCACCACCGCAGGGGCAGGCACCCTCGACCTCGACACCTCGCCCTCGACCTCGATGCCTCACCCTCGACCTCGACGCTCCTGTGGGCACCAAGGAAAGGGACATCTGTAACATTTCTATTTTTATCTTGTGTAAAACTCTCCCCTGCGTGGGAGTCAGCACCCTACCTACCCCTACGTGGGAACTAGGGTTCAACAGCTCCCGTCAAGATCTCAACAGCTCCCGTTAGGATCTCAACAGCTCCCGTCAAGATCTCAACAGCTCCCGTCAGACTCTCAACGGCTAGCGACGACTTCTGAGCCTCCGTCAAATCGCCACGAGCTCCCGACGTCGGCCTCGGGACCAAGCGGCCAGGTTCCCCGAGGGCTACAAAAGCAGTAGGTCACTCCAACCGCGGGAGAGAGAGAGGAGGAGAACAACGACAAGACAAAAAAAACGGAAGACAAGGATAACACACAACACCAACAAAGAAGAATGGCACGGCCCCCCTGCTCCTCTTGCTCGGGCCCTGTCCCTGTACTCTCCCACAGAGCTGCTAATACACCCTTCGTCTCAGGGCAAAACTGGAGTAGAGCTATTACCCGACCTTGGGGGCTCGAACCAGTATAAACCCCGTGTCCATTGTCTCTTCTTGGACTACTTCCCCGTGATGCTTAGAGCCTCCGAACGAGCGTGACCTCGGGTCCCGCTCCCGAGCTAACACCTCGCATCCCCCTTTCTTTCTTTTGCGGCCAACGGTCCCTATCGTCGACAATACCAACTGCTATCTTTGATCTAAAAGAAAACCCGCCTCTCTAATGGCAGCGGCTGGCTGTTTATATGGTGGAGGGTGCATCCGGTAACCCTAGGGTGCAGGCTAAAGTGGGCTCTCCTTGTTACAAGGCCAAAGGCCCACTTTGACTCGGACTGGAAAAGTGACATCACTTGTTTGGATGATTCCCGTAGACTCAGAAGGAGTTTAGATGTGATTCAAGATTCGTTGAAAAGTAGAGTTGATAAGCTTTCAGTGAAGTACAAGAACACTCCAAACGGAGTCCGGATACAGCTGTGGAGGCCGAAACAAGTCAGCCATATCCTAGAGTCGAATCTGAACCCATCTTATGCACGTCTCTTCTATACTTCAGCTTGCTTGGTTCCTCGCCATGGTTCCTGAGGCAAAGAACATCATCACAAGAATTAAATAGAATTCCGTCCATTAAAATGTTTATATGAAGCCCGAGGAACGCATTCACCTGGTAATTGAGTTGACGTACGCGAGCTCGAGTAATCGGTCCTTATTTACAGCAGCGGGTTCCGATTGATGTGTAGGTGATGGATTTACAGGTGTGGCTATATCCATAGAAGTGATGTCCACATCATCCTCCCCTTCTTGTATTGGAGTCGTCCTCGACTCAAGCTCGTCCTCTTCTGATGGGGACGGCGATCCCGATCTTTCTGTGGGATGATGATACATCGATTTGGAGGTGTTGATGGCACCGAATTTAGGGCTTCCTACCAAACAGATTGGGAGCTTCACAATGACAATGCCAAATCTAAACAGATACAAGATCCAATGATCAGTAGTTCCTGCAAGAAATCGAGAACCCGCAAGAACAAAGTATGAAGCAAACCGAAAAGGTAGTATTGAAATCAAAAAAAGAAAACAAGTTGAGGTTCTGTTTCTCAACTCGGGTGGTCTATTCGACACACGCAAGATTGAGGAGGGACGCACACGGGGTCTACCAAAACATAACAAAACCTAAAAAATGAAGAATAGGGGTGAGAACCCAATATAACACGAGGTGGGCGCCCAAGAGGGGTGCGGTAGCCAGGAGAGCGGCGCCGGCCAAAGGAGGGGTGGAACCCTAAGAGTACATGGGCCTTGGGCCCAAAAGAAAGGTGGCGCAACACTTAGAATTTCTGTCCCATGAGATTGTTCTGTGATTTTACTTTGCTCCAGGAGAAATTTGGCCTCGGGATCAGATCCATTGGGAAGGTTATCTCGAGACCTTTCAAACGAGTTGTCGAATGTCGAAAACGGAGTTCGGATGTGGCCGTGGCGTCCGTTTGAAGTACTGCTGCTCCTGGATGGCCGAACCGGACTCGACGACGAATTGGACTTTATCTCAGGCCTTCCTTGGCACGTGAGCTGTCCTCGGTGGATGTTCTTGACGTGCTGGTCCAGCAAAGGTAGATGGAAAGGACTTGCCTCCGAATTAAGCCCTCCAGACGTCGTAGACGAAGTAGCGGGCGAAACAGCGACGGTCGGGGACTAAGTAGCGGTCGTAGAGGAAGAAGGGGCAGCGGTTGTATCCTTGGTTGGGATGTCCTCATCATCCTTGATGGGGGCAGCGATCTCGATCTTTCGGTGGGATGAGGATACGTCGATTTGGAGGTATTGATGGCACCGAATTTAGGGCTTCCTACCAAACAGGTTGGTTGCTTCACAATCGCAATGCCAAATCCACACAGATACAAGATCCAATGATCAGTAGTTCCTGCAAGAAATCGAGAACCCGTAAGAACAAAGTATGAAGCAAACCAAAAAGGTAGTATTGAAATCAAACAAAGAAAACAAGTTGAGGTTCTATTTCTCGGCTCGGGCGGTCTAGTCGACACACGCAAACACGAGGAGGGACGCACACGGGGTCTACCAAAACACAACAAAACCTCAAAAAATGAAGAACAGGGGTGAGAACCCAATATAAAGGGGTACCCACACAAGGGGGGGCGCCAAAGAGGGGTGCGACAGCCAGGAGAGGGGCGCTGGCCAAAGGAGGGGTGGAACCCTAAAAGTACAGGGGCCTTGGGCCCAAAAGAAAGGTGGCACAGCACCTGGAATTTCTGTCCCGTGAGATTGTTCTGTGATTTCCCTTCGCTCCAGGAGGAATTTGGCCTCGGGATCAGATCCATTGGAAAGGTTATCTCGAAACCTTTCAAACGGAGTTCGGATGTGGCCGTGGCGTCCGTTTGAAGTATTGCTGCTCCTGGATGGCCGAACCAGACTCGGCGATGAATTGGGCTTTATCTTGGGCCTTCCTTTGCTCGTGGGCTGTCCTTGGTGGATGTTCTTGACGTGCTGGTCCAGCAAAGGTGGATGGAAAGGACTTGCTTCCGGATTAAGCCCTCCAGACATCGTAGACGAAGTAGCGGTCGTAGAGGAAGAAGGGGCAGCGGTTGTATCCTTGGTTGGGATGTCTCTTCATCCTCCCCTTCTTGAATTGGAGTCGTCCTCGACTCCATCTCATTATCCTTCAAAGTATTAGTAATAACAGTAGACAAAGCATCAGAGAATGGCAATGGTTCTATACTATCCATGTTATCTTGTGAGAAAACTTTTGCAGCCAACAATACTTTACCCTTCAACTTAAGATCAGGTTTTTGAGCAACTGCTGTAGTTGAATGGGTTGATTTACTAGCTACTCTTTAATTCCACTCTCTTCTTTTTCTCTTTGAGCTCTTTTAACATCAATGTTTCTTAGTTCTGTAGGGCTCATGGGTTTCAAAATAATTTTCTTTCCCTTATACAAGAAAGTATACTCATTGGTCCTACCATGATGTATAGCATCCATATCATAGATCCACGGTCTACCCAATATAAGAGAGCAAGCATCCATGGGTACAACATCGCAAACAACATTATCATGATAAGAACCAATCGAGATAGGTACTCGAACGGTTTTTGTTACCAGAGCCTTACCAGTGGAATTGAGCCATTCAATTTCATACTGTTGAGGAAGTGGATTTGTGGTCAAACCAAGCTTGTCGACCATGTCTACACTAGCAAGATTGTTGCAGCTACCTCCATCAACAACGACATGCACAGCGTGCTCATTCACCAAACACCTTGTCTGAAAGATAGTATGGTGTTGATTTTGTTCATCGCGTGCAGGCTGTGCGCTAAGTACGCGTGCGACAACAAGAGCTGGATATTTCTCGGATGCTGCAGAAGTGATAATCTCTTCTGCTGGCTCTGCAGTGTTAGTGGCAATAAGAGCATATTCAGTTTCATCAATGTCACTATCACTAGTGTACTCACCATTTTCTCTGATTATTAGAGCACATTGATTAGGGCAGTCTCGCATCACGTGCCCCATTCCTTTGCAACGAAAGCATTGTGTTTCCCGCGTTTGACCGATGGAGGCAACTGAGGAAGCACTCATGGCGGGTGCTTGAAGTGTGACTGACTTGTTTGCCTCCGGAATGCGTGATGACGTCGAAGTAGTTGGAACAGCGAGTGTAGGTACACGTCCAGGTATGGAAGATGATGCCTTGGTATGGATCTGGACCGACTTGGATGTGGAAGAGCCTCCAATATTACCTCGCGTTGTCGATCGTCGACCCTGCACTTCCCTTTCTACTTTCAAAGCAAGATGGTACAAACGAGTGATAGAATTGTATTCTTTATAGTCAAGTATATCCTGTATCTCTCAGTTAAGCCCACCCAAGAACCTAGCCATTTTTGCATCTTCACTCTCTTCTAACCCACAGCGCAACATGCCAATTTGCAATTCCTGATAATATTCCTCAACCCTTTTATCACCTTGATTAAAGCGCTGCATTTTATTCAATAAATCATGAGCATAGTATGTAGGAACAAATCTAGCCCTCATGACACGCTTCAACCCATCCCAAGTTGTAGGTACATCACGGTTGGCTCTACAAAGTTGTTTCCACCAAATAGATGCAAAACCAGTAAATTCACTAGTGGCATCGTGAATCCTTCTACGCTTAGAGAAGTCATAGCAAGAAAATTTTTGATCTACCGCACACTCCCAATCTAGATAAAAATCTGGATTATAAGTACTATCAAAAGGAAGCATAGTAAATTTCATTTTTGCCATAGAGCCATCACGTTTTTCCCTTTGATCATGTTGATTTCTAGCCAACCTTGCCTGTTATTGCGGAGTCGACGATGAGGTCGGTCGTTGTTCACATTTACCCTGTAGTCGTCCTCGGTATCGGTAGCGTAATTGTTCTCCTCTTGATCCACCCCGTTTAAAGTAACAGGGACAGCCGGTGGAGCGCCGCGTTGGCCCAAAGCATGACCAGCGGCACCATTGTTGGGGGCAGCACCTTGAAGAAGTTGTGCTAGCTGTGCTTGAAGCTCAGTGAGGGGTGCCAATTGCGCCTGAATCGCATCAAGAGTGTCACGAGTTCGTATCTCATGCTGATTGTGCATCCTCTCTGATAGAAGGATAGGTCCCGACCTTTCGATGAGAGGGAATAGTTTCGATTGGGTGGGAGAAAACGTTGGCGATCCGACTACACCGTCCCCAGATGATGCGCCTTAGCAATCGTTACACCGACTCCCGAAGTTGTTATTGATCTTACTGGTGCACGATCAACCTGACCACGAAGGCCTTTGTCCCTGCAAGCAATCGAAGAACACGAAAGAACAAGCAACCAAAATTAGAATTGAAACCACGAGTTCATTCAGAATCACAAAAGAGGGGTTTCCGATGACAAGTAATTCGGGCAGTTTAGCCAACACGCGCGATTACAAGAAGTAGCAACTGCTATCTTTGATCTAAAAGAAAACCCGCCATCTAATGGCAGCGGCTGGCTGTTTATATTGTGGAGAGGCATCTAGGAACCCTAGGGCGCAGCCTCAAGTGGGCTTTCCTTGTTACAAGGCCAAAGGCCCACTTTTGGTTCGGACTGAAAAAATAGTGCTGCTTGTTTGGACATTCCCGTCGGCTCAGAAGGAGTTTGGATGTGATTCCAGATCCGTTGGAAGGTAGACTTGATAAGATTTCAGTGAAGTACAAGAACACCCAAAACGGAGTCCGGATGCAGTCGGTGCGACCGAAACAAGTCAGCTCTGTCCTGAAGTCAAATCTGAACCCAACTCGTGCACTTCTCTTCTCTCCTTCATCTTGGTTGGCTCCTCACCCAAGTTCCTGAGGCAAAGGACATCATCACAAATATTAAATAGCATTCCATCAATTAAAATATTCATATGAAGCCCGAGGAATGCATTCACCTGGTAATTGAGTTGACATGCGCGAGCTCGAGTAATCGGTCCTTGTATTACAGCAGCGGGAACCGATTGATGTGTAGGTGATGGATTTGCAGGTGTGGCTATATCCATAGAAATGATGTCCTCATCATCCTTCCCTTCTTGCATTGGAGTCGTCCTCGACTCAAGCTCGTCCTCTTCTCCAAAATATGGCTTTAAATCTGCAATGTCAAATGTGGGAGTGACCCCAAAATCTGCAGGCAACTCAAGCTTATATGCATTATCGTTAACTTTTTCCAATACTTTAAAAGGGCCATCAGCTCTAGGCATCAACTTAGACTTTCTTAATTGAGGAAAACGGTCCTTCCGCAAGTGCAACCAAACAAGATCTCCAGGTTCAAAAGTTACATGTTTCCTTCCTTTACTACCAGCAAGTTTATATTTCTCATTCATAGACTCAATGTTCGCTTTCCTTGTCTCATGCAATTTTAACATGAGTTCAGCACGTTGTGTAGCATCAAAATTCAACTTCTCCGAAGGTGGAATAGGCAATAAATCAATGGGAGCATGAGGAACAAAGCCATACACAATCTCAAAAGGGCACAACTTAGTAGTAGAATGCAGCGAACGATTATACGCAAACTCAATGTGAGGCAAGCATTCTTCCCACATCTTAATGTTTTTTTTTAAAATAGCCCTAAGCATGGTAGACAAAGTTCTATTGACAACTTCGGTTTGCCCATCAGTTTGCAGGTGACAAGTAGTAGAAAATAGTAGCTTAGTCCCCAATTTAGCCCATAAAGTTCTTCAAAAGTGGCTAAGAAATTTAGCATCACGATCTGAAACTATTGTGTTTGGCACACCATGCAATCGAACAATCTCACGGAAAAACAAATCAGCAACATGGGTAGCATCATCACTCTTATGACAAGGTATGAAGTGTGCCATCTTAGAAAATCTATCCACCACAACAAAGATGCTATCCCTCCCCTTCTTCGTTCTAGGCAACCCTAAAACAAAGTCCATAAAAATATCCTCCTAAGGCACACTAGGAACAGGAAGGGGCATGTACAAACCATGTGGGTTAAGTCGTGACTTAGCTTTTTGACATGTTGTGCAGCGAGCGACGAAACGTTCCACGTCCCGCCTCATCTTTGGCCAAAAGAAATGGCTAGCAAGTATGTCCTCCGTCTTTTTCACACCAAAATGTCCCATCAACCCACCTCCATGCACTTCCTGTAACAACAACAAACAAACGGAGCTAGCTAGAATGCATAGCTTGTTAGCTCTAAACACAAACCCATTATGTAGGACAAATTTATTCCACATTTTTCCCTCTTTACAATTCAGCAATACATCCTTAAAATCAGCATCTTGCTCATATTGCCCTTTAATCGTTTCCAGCCCAAAAATTTTGAAGTCAAGTTGGGACAACATAGCATATCGCCTGGACAAAGCATCAGCAATAATATTCTCCTTTCCCCTTTTGTGTTTAATGACATAAGGAAAAGATTCAATGAATTCAACCCACTTAGCATGCCTACGGTTTAGTTTCCCTTGACTTTGAATATGCTTTAATGACTCATGATCAGAATGTATAACAAATTCCTTGGGCCATAAATAATGTTGCCATGTTTCCAAAGTTCGAACTAGCGCATATAACTCCTTATCATAAGTGGAATAGTTCAAACTAGGCCCACTCAATTTCTCACTAAAATAAGCAACAGGTTTTCCTTCTTGCAACAACACACCTCCCAACCCAATTCCACTAGCATCACATTCGAGTTCAAAGGTTTTATTGAAATCTGGCAATTGGAGAAGTGGTGCATGTGTCAACTTATCTTTCAACATGCTGAAAGCGTTCTCTTGTCCTTTGCCCCAAGCAAATGGCACTCCCTTCTTAGTGAGCTCTTGCAATGGTGCAGCGATGGTGCTGAAATCCTTCACGAAGCGGCGATAGAATCCAACAAGTCCTAGAAAACTTCGCACCTGTGTGACCGTTGTTGGAACCGGCCAGCTGTGTTAGCTTCAACCGTGGCTTGATCAACTTCAATTCCCTGTGGAGTAACAACATAGCCAAGAAAAGAGACTCGATCCGTACAAAAGGCGCACTTCTCAAGGTTACCAAATAAGCGAGCATCACGTAAAGCATGAAAAACAGCACGCAAATGATCAAGATGTTCTTCTAGTGTTCTGCTACAAATCAGAATATCATCAAAGTATACTACCACAAATTTTCCAATGAAATGGCGCAGAACCTCATTCATTAATCTCATGAAAGTGCTGGGTGCATTAGTGAGTCCAAAGGGCATTACTAACCACTCAAACAATCCAAATTTTGTTTTAAAAGCTGTTTTCCATTCATCCCCCAATTTCATGCGAATCTGGTGGTATCCACTACGTGATGTGAAGTTGTGTCCCGATCTTTCGATGAGAGCGATAACTATCGATTTGGCGGAATCGACTTTGACGATCCGACTACAACGTACGACGACGATACGCCTTAGCAATCGCTAAACCAACTCCGGAGTGTTATTGATCTTGCCGTGGGCACGATCAACCTGAACACGAGGTTCAATTCCTGCAAACAACCGAAGAACAAGCAAGAACAATGGTAAAAGCAATCTGAAATTGCGAATAAGAATTGAAGGACAAAATAAGTTGGGGTTCTATTGAAGGTCTTGACAAGGTGGCTGTCCAGCACAACTTGAAGACACGAAGTTTGCACTTGGCTAAACTAATCAAACAAAACCCAAAACCCTAGATGGGGTTGCGGCTGGTTATTTATGAGATAACAAGAGGAGGTGGTCGTTCAAAACCCTAGGAAACCAAATACAATTCGATTACAAGGCCCAAGGCCCACTCTGACTCGGACTGGAAAAGTGACGTGACTTGTTTTGCAGTTTCCGGACAGCTCAGAAGGAATTTGAAGGTGAGACTGGATTCATTGGAAAGAGGGCGACGAAAGCTTTCAATCAAGTACTTATGTGCCCCGAACACCCTTCTGGATCAAAAGTTATGGTCGTTTTAAGTTGGTGCTGTCTCAGGAGGCCGAATTGGATTCCAGAACGTGATGGATTTGATCTCTCTCTCTTCTTGGCCCGTGGATGATGTGTTGGAGTAGGCACAACCAAATGTGGTCATATCCGTAGTAGTGATGTCCTCATCATCCTCCCTTTCTTGAATTTGAGTCGTCCTCGACTCATGCTCAGCTTTTAGCTTAACCTCAACAAAAAGTATTCTCATGTTCAGATCATCCTCCACAAAGCTCAATATTTCTTTCCAGCATATAAAGGCATGTTGAAAGCTTGCACTCTTGGACGCTTCCTCCCCCCTATGAAGGAAAGTCATCCTAGTAGATGTAGATGATACAGAGGATGCCGTGAAGTGTCGCCAAATTGATATAGCGTTGATCATATCCAGGACGAGCATGGTCTCATCATTCTCCCTTTCTTGAATTGGAGTCGTCCTCGACTCCATCACATTCTCCTGCAAAATGTTAGTAGCGAGAAAGAGCAAAGCAACATGCATATCTTTTGTGCTCAAATCAATGTCTCGTGAATCAAAATCACCCAAACACTCCCTTTCTTGAAAACTATCATATAGATTATAATCGATAGTAGGGGTACTTGATATGATATTAGAATTATCAAATTGATCACATTGTTGCATAGGATGTGGAGGTCTCAGATCTGAACAAATGTATAATCTATGCACTTTGTATTCTCCTTTATCATTATGTTTGCCAACAACATAGAAAATATTTCGTGATAACCATGGCAAATCGAATGTACAAAAATCTTCTCCTTGAAACTATCCGATCACACGAACATCAAATTCAATGTAACCTAAAGTATCTAAAGAAGACATCAATTTAAGCTCTTCTTCTTCACTAGCAATTTGAATAACATGTCTATGTTCAGCGCAAGTGTTTTGTTCAAATATAAATATTTCATGTTCATTCACTAATTGTGGCGTGGATATAAGTGAAGCATTATGACACAACTCTTCTTTATCACTAGGAATAGCAACAAAATCAGCAATGGGTTCCATTAATAGTTGCTCTACGATAGCACGATTCATGGACAGTTTTGTCTCTTCAAAATGATTTTCACCATGTATACAGTCCATACCTTTGACATTACCTTCTAAATCATTCTCCGTGGTTATAGGTGCAACTTCAATTTCCAACTCTTCACATACGTATGGAGCAGCAAATATCTCCTCTTTTTTCACATTTTCTTCTTCATCTTTCTCCGATGGTGCTCACTTTTCTCAAAATGTTAGCTACAACAGAAGGTGCAACAATGGGCACCTCAAATAAAGCTAAAGGCTCTTTCAAAGATTCAAGAAGCATGTTTTCACTCTAAAAGCACATTCAATCAATTCGAAAGACAACTATATGTTTCATCAACAAGAACATCCTGAATTTCATGATTAAGTCCACGTATGAACCTAAGCTCAGTAGCTTCCTCACATTCTTGTAAACCACAACGCAACAAACAATTTTGCAAATCATGAAAGTATTCTATAACAGTTTTAGAACCTTGTTTTAAGCATTGAAGTTTAGTAAGCAAATATTTAGCAACATATTCAGGAACATATCATTTCTCATAAGTCTTTTCATTGCATTCCAAGTTTTAGGGTCTTTATCATGTCTAGATATATGCTTCCACCAATATACTGCATCTGACGTTAACACTTTAACTGCGGCACTAATCTTTTGGTTTTCAGATAAGTCATAATTTGTAAATTCTTTATCAACCGCTCTCCCAATTAATATATGCATTAGGATCGAACTTTCCACCAAAAGGAGGCAACTCAAACTTGATTTTACCTTGTTCATCATCAGTGGATGAACCCGTGGCGATGTGTGGTGGGGCGACCGATGCAGCGCGTCCATGCTGGGAAGTTGGGGCAGCAATGGGAACCCGTTGTGCACGTAGTACACCATTGTTGTTGCTTAGGAGACGAGGCGGAGGACTGGAAGTTCCAGGGACAGCAGCTGCAAGCATATCATCAAGTCTAGACAAAATAGTAGCAAGGGTAGTGTTAGCAACTCCCTGAGCAGTCTCGATGGACCGAAAACGGTCTTCTTGCAGCGACATTTGCTCATTAGTGAGTTGTACATTGCCCTTCGTGCGTGGAGAATGATGCAGTGAACTCTTGTCACCTGACATGGTTAGTAGCATAAAGGGAAAGACAAAGGTTTATGTAATTCCCAATCAACTACTAGGAAGTGGAGAAAAGTCGCTCAACTCTCAAGCCTTAACCAAAGCTCTTACAAGTTCTTACCGTGCAGCAGGAGTTGTCGGCCGTTGGCGGTGTCAAAAGTTCTTCGAAGCTTAGATAAAGCGATTGCAAGGGACCGAACAAACGTACAAGGTAAAATATGTGGAGCTTGGTAGGCTATACTTATTTCCTATGCAATCTGATAATTCTAGTTATTGTAATGACAAGTAAGGACCCAAAATAGAAATCACAAGTCCTAGTTGTCGATCTCAAAGATATAAGCGAATTTCAAGGCAACTGACACGCAAAGATGATGTAACTTAATGCAACCAATGGAATGAGCTAAATAAGAAAATTTTTAGTACCAAAGCTCGTGTTGCATAAGTTATAGAGAGACACTAACTTATTGCTTCAAGAATGTAAAAAGGGCACAAGATTGCTCACTAATTAATACAATTGCACAATCTGAAAAATAATGAACACAAATTAGGGTTTCGCTCAATGTATTGCTGTCGGCCACTATTATGTTTTTTTTTTGTGACTTTCGGCCAACACTAGTATGAGCAAAGTTTTGGAATCCCCAACTCAATGTCACAAGACAGTGTGATATGATAATTCAAGATTATGCAATATATCAAGTAGAGCAGCCCTAAGTAATATCAAATAGCTAGTCTCAATTGGGATCAAAGTATTCGCAAAGGATGAATTGGTTAACAAAGGTATGTATACTGATATTTTTGGAGTTTTATGGATTATGGATGCTACTGGACTCAACCAACTCAAAGGAACAAAACTAGAACACGAATTGAAGCAAGATACCCAAATTCAAAGTTTCTAGGACAGCAGAATTGTCACCAAGATTAATGCTTCAAAACGACCGAATTTAGAAGGTTCACTATGGAAAGAATTCAAGATTATATCCTCAGCTTTCAAAAGAGTACAAGAACATGCAATTTGGAGCTCGGGGGTGGAAGTTATGGCTCAAAAACCGAACTGCACAGAAAACCCCCAATTTCAGCCTGCGAGACTGATTCCGATTCCGAATCAAATTCGGTTTTAAGTAGTCCGAATCACAAAGGACACCCAAAAACGTTTTTGTAGAGGACTCTTCAAGGATTCAGGAAAGTATAAAAACTTCCCAAACGGAGTTCGGACGTGAGAATTATGATCAAAATACCGAACCAATCTGGATTGGAAGTATAACTTGCTTCAACAACTTTGATATCCAGATTAAACAGCTTTAGGTCCAGAATTAGAGTTCATGCCCAACTATGATTTTGTGGAGATCCACCTGATGTGAGGTTGTATCCCGATCTTTCGATGAGAGCGATAACTATCGATTTGGTGGAATCGACTTTGACGATCCGACTACAACGTACGACGACGATGCGCCTTAGCAATCGCTAAACCAACTCCGAAGTGTTATTGATCTTGCCGTGGGCACGATCAACCTGAACACGAGGTTCAATTCCTGCAAACAACCGAAGAACAAGCAAGAACAATGGTAAAAGCAATCTGAAATTGCGAATAAGAATTGAAGCACAAAATAAGTTGGGGTTCTATTGAAGGTCTTGACAAGGTGGCTGTCCAGCACAACATGAAGACACGAAGTTTGCACTTGGCTAAACTAATCAAACAAAACCCAAAACCCTAGATGGGGTTGCGGCTGGTTATTTATGAGATAACAAGAGGAGGTGGTCGTTCAAAACCCTAGGAAACCAAATACAATTCGATTACAAGGCCCAAGGCCCACTCTGGCTCGGACTGGAAAAGTGACGTGACTTGTTTTGTAGTTTCCGGACAGCTCAGAAGGAATTTGAAGGTGAGACTGGATCTATTGGAAAGAGGGCGACGATAGCTTTCAATCAAGTACTCATGTGCCCCGAACACCCTTCTGGATCAAAAGTTATGGCCGTTTTAAGTTGGTGCTGTCTCAGGAGGCCGAATTGGATTCCAGAACGTGATGGATTTGATCTCTCTCTCTTCTTGGCCCGTGGATGATGTGTTGGAGTAGGCACAACCAAATGTGGTCATATCCGTAGTAGTGATGTCCTCATCACTACGCAAATCGATCTTAGGGAACACAATAGAGCCACTCAATTCATCAAGCATATCATCTAACCTAGGAATAGGATGACGATATCTGATTGTAATGTTGTTAATTGCTCTACAATCACACATGCACCACGATCCATCTTTCTTAGGCACTAAAATTACTGGAACAGTGCATGGACTAAGAGATTCACGCATATACCCTTTGTCAAGCAATTCTTGCACCTGGCGTTGTATCTCCTTGGTTTCTTCAGGATTGGTTCTGTATGGCGCACGGTTTGGCAAGGAGGCCCCGGGGATGAGGTCAATTTGATGCTCAATTCCACGGATTGGTGGCAGTCCCGACGGCACCTCCTTTGGAAAAACATCAATGTTCTCCTGCAAAAGATTAATGACAGCAGGAGGCAAAGAAGAGGATGTATCTTCAAATGAAAATAATGCTTTTTTGCAAACCAAAGCATAGCAAACTTCATAGTCATCATTCAACTCATTTAAATCAGATTTGGAAGCAAGTAAACAAGCACCCTTCAGTTTAATCTCATCTTTCCTGTCATGAACAGATTTAGATTTGCCCTCTTTATGTTGTGCAAATTCCTTTGCTACAATCTGATTTTCACTCTTGTCATGTTTTCGATTTTTTTTCTTTGCTGGCTCTAGCAAGTTCATCCCTCAAAATGGCTTCAGGAGACATAGGATGTAAAACAATTTTCTTCTCTTTATGCACAAAAGAGTACTGATTAGTTCTACCATGATGCAAAGTGTCTTTATCGTACTGCCATGGTCTACCGAACAACATAGAACATGCTTGCATAGGCACAGCATCGCAGTCAATATAGTCATGATACGAACCAATGGCAAAGTGCACTCTTACCAATCGTGTAACCTTTATCTTACCGCTATCGTTAAACCATTGGATGTGGTACGGCTGTGGATGTGGGTTTGTTTTCAGCTCTAGCTTTTGAACCATCTCAGAACTTGCTAAGTTGTTGCAACTACCCCCGTCAATGATGACGCGGCATGAGTGCTCCATGACCACACACTTGGTTTGAAACAAATTATGTCGTTGGTTCTGTTCGGCCTTCCCCATTTGGGCACTCAACACGCGCCGCATAACAAGGCTCTCATAATGTTCTGCATTTTCAGCACCAATGTGTTCTTCTTCCTTCTCATCTCCACTTCCTGCATGGTCAATGGCAAGCATAGCATATGTCTCATCATCCAAATCACTAGCAGAAGAATACTCACCAGTATCCCGCACAATCAGCACACGTTGGCTTGGGCAATCCTTCCTCACATGCCCAAATCCCTTGCATTGTAAGCACTGAATATCCCTCGTTCTTCCCGTGAATGCAACGGAAGAAGCGCTCTTGGCGGGTGTTGGTGCTGACCCCTTTGTTGCTTCAAATGCTCGCGGCATTGGTTTTGTTGGAGGCGTGTGTGGCAGGCTGCTAGTGGTACCCTGTGAAGATGCACGGTTAGAGACAGCATCTGAAGTACGTGGTTGCCATGATGTAGTCCGACCTGCAGATACATTAGTCCTTGCGCGACGCCCTTGCACTTCCCTTTCAGCTTTACAAGCAAGATGGAATAAACGAGTGATAGAATTGTATTCCTTGTATGCTAATATGTCCTGAATTTCACGGGTCAGCCCTCCCATAAATCTAGCCATAGCAGCTTCCTCTTCTTCAACTAACCCACAACGCAACATGCCTATTTGTAGTTCCTGATAATACTCTTCTACTGATTTGCTACCTTGTCTCAATTGCTGCAGTTTATGTAACAAATCACGTGCATGATATGAAGGAACAAATCTAGCTCACATGATCCTTTTCAAAGCATCCCACGTTTGCGGCACATTATTTGGGGTCTTGCTACGATACTCGCGCCACCAAACGGAGGCAAAATCAGTAAACTCACTAGTTGCAGCCCTAACCCTTTTGTGTTCAGGAAAATCATAGCAAGCAAATTTCTGATCTACAGCTAGTTCCCAAGTGAGGTATGCATCAGGATCATATTTCCCATCAAAAGGTGGCATGCTGAATTTGATTGATCCTAGGGAGTCATCATGTTCACGTACCTGTCGTCGTGGTGTTCGAAAACCCATACCATGACGGTTGCGGTGTAGCTGTCGTCGTGGCCTATCATCCTCCTCTTCCTCAACTTCGGTGTCCACTACATAGTCCTGTTCATTGTCAACTGCAATGCTGCTCACATGTCTATCAGCTGGGCGTCCACGATCCCTCTCCTCAAGTCGCTGTAAGAATGCTGTAAGGGAGGTGTTGATTGCACCCACAGAAGCTTCCACGCGGTGATTTTGGTGTTGGTGTCAATTTGAAATGCCTCCAATTGACCAAGACAGTCGTTGGTAACACGAACGTCCTCATCAAGTGCATCGGTGTGCAGCCTCATTTGGTGCTCGAAGTGCTGTATGATCCCCCGTGTGCAAGGTGAATGTTGTCCCCCTTTATCGGCTTCCGATCCTACCATGGTTAGAGAAAACAGAAAAATAGGTACTACAAAGTAACAAGATTGTCCCTAACTACAAGGGGTGGGCTGGTGTCAAGTCGCTCACTCTCAACTGGTCAAACAAGTTCTTACCTGTTCTTACCAAGCTCAGCAAGGAGGTGATGGCAACCCGCAAAACAAAGAACTTCGGTGAGTAGGAGACAATCTGTGGAGCTATAGGTGGCTGAAATAGCACAAGGAGTAACCTTCACCACGTTAGTCACAATAAGCTGAATAAACGTTCTACGACGGTACCGTGCTGGTCCTAGTCCCAAACCGAACTAGAGACGCGAGCCGAGACACAAACATCGTCACCGAAACACCCAAAACAGCAAGGTTTTTTTTTTGGGTGGGTCTCAAAACCCGCTTAGATGATCTCAGGAGACCCTCGAATCGAAATCTACACAAATGACTTTCAGGCAAACCTTGCAGTTTTGGGTGTTTTGGTGACGACGTTTTCACCCAAAACAGCGATAACTATCGATTTGGTGGAACCGACTTTGACGATCCGACTACAACGTACGACGACGATGCGCCTTAGCAATCGCTAAACCAACTCCAGAGTGTTATTGATCTTGCCGTGGGCACGATCAACCTGAACACGAGGTTCAATTCTTGCAAGCAACCGAAGAACAAGCAAGAACAATAGTAAAAGCAATCTGAATTTGCAAATAAGAATTGAAGGCAAAAATCATGGTGGGGTTCTATTGAACGTCTTGACAAGGTGGCTGTCCAGCACAACTCGAAGACACAAAGTTTGGACTTGGCTAAACTAATCAAATAAAACCCAAGTGTCTAAAGCGGCGGCTACTGAGTTAATAAGAGGGATGGACATGAGAGGGATGTCCTAGGGTTGTGTGCAGCCAGGGGGGCGCACACAATTTGGGCTTGGGGCCCCACTTGCTTACAATGCCCGAAACAGCCCAAAACAGTATTGTAGTGTATTTTTTTGATGATTCCGACTGATCCACAATGAATATGGAGTTGGGATTAGATCCATTGGAAAGATCTCGTTGTAAGCTTTCAATCAAGTCCAAGATCACCCAAATCAGAGTCCGTATGCAAAAGTTATTCATACTTGAAGTCGGTGCTGTCTTAGGAGGCCGAATTTGATTCCAGAACGTGATGGATTTGATCTCTCTCTTTTCTTGGCCTGTGGATGACGTGTTGGAGTTGGCACAACCAAATATGATCATATCCATAGTAATGATGTCCTCATCAGGTCGCCTTTGCCTCAGCCTCGGTAGTCCTCTCCTCCAGCCCGGCTGCTCTCTCCTCAAGCGCGACCGCCTTCGCCTCGGCCTCGGTTGCCCTATTCTTGAGCTCGGTCACCTCGGCCTCGAGCTCAGCAGAGGCCTTCCCCGGGGCAGAAGAAAGCTTTTCAAGCCACGCCTGAAGGCCTGCCGCCTCCTTGTGCGTGGCCTCTGCCTCTGCGCGTGCGGTCGGTAGGTCCGCCAGTCGCACCTGGAGCCCCTCCACCTCCTTCCGCACGATCGCGAAGTCCTCAAGCACGGATGACGCGATCCCGTAGCTCTCCTCGCAGGCTATGAACGAGACCTCGAGGCGCTCCTGGAGCTCCTGCGACTCTTGCCGCGGGGCCTCCGCCCTCGTGCGAGCGCCAGAGAGCTCGAGCTCAAGGCGCTGGACCATCACCAACGCGCTCGTGCGATTCTCGTCAAGGGTCGCCCGCGCCGCCGCTCCTCCTCGACGGCTTTTGAGAGCGTTGTGGCGTGGATGTCCCTCTCAAGGTTCAGCTCCCGCACGACCTCTTGGGCCCCGCGCTCCCGCTCGGCCTCGATAGCCCGCGTGAGCTCGAGAGTTTGAGCCTCTTTTAACCGCTCGACCTCGTCTCGCTCGCGCGCCGCACTGGCCTCGAGTTCGGCGAGTCCCTCTGGTTGACTTCGATTGCATCCCAGAGGGCCAGAAAATTAAGCGCATGACCGCGCACGGCCCCGAACTCTCAGGAGATCAGTCGCAAGCCCTGCAGGAACGAAGGAAGAGTCACCGCAGATCCAATGGGAAAAAGGATAAGAAAAAGGACATAATTTAAGACAAGCATGCATACTGCCGCCAGCCGGTCCTCTAGCATCTGCAGGTCGACGGCGCAGTCAGGACCTCGGGGCAGAACCAAAAAAGCCTTGTTCCCGACGGCTCACGTCACCGCGGCAACACTGGTGCTCTCCGACATCCCGGCCCGGTCCCCTTGGGCCAGGAGAGGAGCTTGATCCGTCATAACCTCGCTTGGCTCCCCTTTAGGCGCGACGGCGGCTAGGGTCATCCGGCTCGCGACGACGGCCTACCCGGACTTGACCCGCCCACCGTAACAGAACCCCCAAGGCTGGCGTCCAGATTGGGGACTCCCCGGTCAGCCTCGGCCGCATCCCCCTTGGCCGTGGCGTCTTCCTCGAGAACCGTGGCGAGTGGGGCCCGCCGCTACCTCGTCACGAGGCAAAAATCATCCTCGTCGTCCTCCTCCTCAGCCTGGACCACAGGAAAGGTCAGTGCCCCTCGGACGCTTGAGCACCGCGGCAGGACGGGGCGACGGAAAATAAAAGAACACCGTACCTGGCGCAGCGTCTCACGGTGGCAGTGGGAAGGCTCCTTCCCCGGGTGCTTAGCGCCGGGAGCCGCTGCTCCGGCTGTGCATCTAGAGCCCGAGCGGCAGTTGCTGCTTCCTGCTGCTGGTAGAAAAGCGAAACATCAGTAAAAAAGTCAAGAGGAAGCATCAGGGAGGTGAGCCTGAGCTCGAGTGTTACTGAGCCCGAGGCGTTCGGCTTACCACGTCCCGATCAGCCCACTCGACGTGGGGCTTCTTGGCGACCTGCTTCAGGGCGTCTGGGGTCGGCCTCTTGCCCCCCTTCTTGCCCATGCTCAGCCCGGGCAGCGGCAGCATCCGCTTGGTCGTCTCCCAGAGCTCCTTGGTCTCCTGCACGAGCCCATCACAATCAGTGCCCGAACCCGAGCTCTCGGGGCCAAAAATAAGGCGGGATGCGTTACCTCGCTGCTCCGCCTCAAGATGTTCTTGGTGATAGAACTAGGCATCCCAATCTTTCGATGAGAGGAGGTAGCGTCGATCTGGTGGAGGGCGAAGTTGGCTGCCCGACTACAACGAACCCGGCATTGCGCCTTAGCGACCGTACACCACCCTCCTGAAGGTTATTGATCCCACGGGAAGCGCAACCAACCTGACCACGAAGGTCTTTGTTCCTGCGAGCAATCGAAGAACCAGTAAGAACAAGGGATTACAAGCAACTCAATTGTGAATATGAATTCAGATCGGTTCTGAAACAAAAACACTCGAAGTTAGGGTTCCGATGAACAAGTAGACGAGCGGCCAGTCGGCACGCGCGAGTACAAGCAGTAGCAATGGGTAACAGAATCAAACAAAACGCAAAAACCCTAACTATGGTGGCGACTGGCTAATTATAGACCAAGTGCGTGCAGCACTAGGCCTTAACATGGGCCTACTGATTACAACTCGAAATAAAGACTAAAGCCCAATTAGACTTGGACTGGAAAAGTGTTCTGGATTGTTTTGCGTATTCCCGTTGATTCGTAAGGAATTTGGAGCTGATCTCGGATTGGTTGGAAAGAGGACGACCAGAGCTTTCGTTCTTGTACTCGTAGACCTCCAGAAGCCTTCTGGATCAAAATTTATGGCCGTTTGAATTTGACCATCTCTGGAAGTCTGAATCTGATTCCAATTTGCTCTTCCCTCCGGACGCGAACTCCTTTGTGCATTGTGGGTCTTCCCCTTGGTTCCTAAGAATAATCACATCATCACACAAATTAAGTAGCATCCCATTTATTGTATCATTAATTGGAATACTTAAGAACGCCTTCACCTGATAATTTAGTTGACGTACATGGGCTCGAGTGAGTGGTCCTTGAAGTGGTGGTTCATCCTGGTGAGTGGAGTTAGAACTGGTTATATCCATTGTGGAGATGTCCTCATCACTTGGGGACGTCGCCATCGAGGTCGTAAGCGGTGGTGGCCTTCCTGAAGATCTCCTGCATCCTCGCGGCAACCCAGGACACCTTCTGTGCTGCGAGAAATCAAAAGAAGACTGCTGAGAGCAAGTAAACTCGACCAGACCCAAAGAAGCTTGGGGTTGAGCGAAGCTTACCGTCATGACCTTCCCGGGTGGAATCATGCTCCCTGGTAATCTCGAAGAAGGGGTGTAACCTCTTCCGAAGAGGGAACACTCGACTCTGCAGGTAGTCGTAAATGATTGCCTACCCCTTCAGTCCGCGCGTCGCGCAGATGTGGATGAAGGCAGCAACCGCCTGGTCAGTCGCCGAATCTTCAGGCTCCGGGGTCTCTCACTTGCCGTCGACCGCAGCGCCGTGGTACGTGAGGCCGCTCCCCTCGCCCTTCTTCAAGTAAAACCATTTCTCCGACCACGACCCGAGCGAGTCCCGGGTCGGGATCTGGAGAAAGGCACAAGGAAGTCCCGCCCGCAACCGAAAATAGAGACACCCGACAACGGGGTCCTTCGCGGTGCGGGACATTGAGTAGAAACGGAAAAACAAAGAGGGGGTGGAAAGGATGCCCAGAAACCCCTCGCAAAGATGCGCGAAGATAGAGAGGTGGAGGAGAGAGTTCGGTACCAGATTCACGAGCTCGATCTCGCACTGCGCAAGGACTGCAGCCAAGAAGTCGCTCTCTGGGCTCCGCAGCCCGAATGGCGTGTACTGCTCTGTGCTCACGATCTCGTCGTCCCGGGGCTGTGGCACGTTCTCCCCGGCTGGGAGCCGCTAGGTGAATAGGTCCAGTAGCCCCAGGGTCTGCTAGTCCTTCATCCGGTCCGTGGTGAGTGTGCTCTTCCCGAACTTCGCCATGGAGCCGAAGGGGAGGATGGAATCGAGGGCGAAAGGACAGGTGCGTCGGCGCAAGGAGCAGAGAAGAAAGGGCAGAGAATACGAGCACTGAGGAAGAAGGATCTCAAAAGGTAGCGCCTCCTGGTTTTAGTGGCGCCTCGACTGCCGACATTACTGTCACCTTAAAAGACGTGCCCACAACCAGCAGGCAGCAACCGAAGCATCACGCCCCTTCAAAACCCTCGTGCAGACACGATTTTTCGACATCCGCCAACCGTCCCCCCTGACTTCTCTGCCCGTGAGGCCCGAGCTCTTCCGGGCCCCCCTTCGTCCCCTCGTGGCACAGAAGCCCGAGCGTCCCAGATGTCATCAAGTCAATTTGGAGACAAGGCATTAAAGCTCGAGTGTTTCTGAGTGCAACCATACCAAAAGCACCCGCGGGGGGGGGTCTACCCTGGGCCCAAAGAAGAGCTCGAGAGTTCCCAAGCTCAACCAAGGGGGACAATCCCTCCTCAAAGACTTCAGACTTAAGAACTCCTAGAATCTCTGACCATTTCTTGAGCCTCGGGGGCTGGTTGTCGGGGATCGGTCGTCCTGACACGTGTCGAGGCCTCCCGGGGGCTTTAGGCCGTCCCCCGAGCTCGTGCGGACCATTCCCGAGCTCATGCTGGGGGTCTCCCCGAGCTCTAAGGACTATTCCTGAGCTCGGGCGAGGGTTTTTCCTGAGCCCGTGGTGACTCCCACGGCCTCTCCGACCTCAGCGACCTCGACCTGGCCTCCAGTATAGTAATCTATTTTTTTATGTATATATGACCTTTCTCCCCTGAGTGGGAACTAGGGTCACCTGCTCCTGTCAAATCCCCTGCGTGGGAACTAGGGTCACCAACCCCTGTCAGTTCTTCTACGTGGGAACTAGGGTCACCTGCTCCCAGCAACTCCTGTCGATTCCCCTGCGTGGGAACTAGGGTCAACTGCCCCCGTCAACTCACAGACAATCACCCGATGTCAGCCTCGAGATTAGCGCCGAGGGTCTATATGAAGCACCAAGCAACCCCGGTCAGAGAAAGGAACAACACAGCAGGAACCCAAGGGGGATGCGCAGACACCATTGCAGACACACTTGTACACCACGCCGTCCATCGAGCTCCCCTCGGTTGCCACTCCCGAACGGCCTCGTGGTCGAGCTCCTTCTTTGTACTCCCCTGAGGAGCTTTTAGTCCTCTTTCGCCTACGGGCAAGACCGGAGTAGAGCTATTACCCGACCTAGGGGGATCGAACCATTATAATCGCTGTGTCTCCTGTCTGATTGTTCCTCTTCCTCGAACTGTACACCTATCGACGCTTCCTCCTTCCCGGGCGAGCATGACTTGGGGCCTCACCCCTTTACACGATCCTTCCCCCCTTTTTTGCGGTCGACGGTCCCGATCGTTGACAATGACTTTTTTTCGCAAGAATGGAATCCACACTGCCAATTCTCACACGTCGTGCTGTATTTTTAACACCGACTCGGACGGATTCGAAATGCATTCCGATATGAGTTAGGGCGCATATGAAGTCCATTCGGAGTGTTTGGCACAAAGATTAACTCTGTGACATTTTCTCGTTGGAATAGAGCCTACATTGCCAATTGGGACACGTCGTTGGTAAATTTTTAACATCGACTCGGACGGGATCGAAACGAATACCGATATGAGTTAGGGCGCATATGAAGTCCATTCAGGGTGTTTGGCACTCAGTTTCACTCTATCACTTTTTTTCGCACGAATGGAATCCACACTACCAATTCTTACAGGTCGTGCGGTTTTTTTAACACCAACTCGGATGGATTTGAAACGCATTCTGATATGAGTTAGGGCGCATATGAAGTCCATTCGGGGTGTTTGGCACAAAGATCCACTCTGTGACCTTTTCTCGTTGGAATGGATCCTACACTGCCAATTGGGACACGTCGTGTGGTATTTTTATCACCGACTCGGACGGGATCGAAACGCATACCGATATGAGTTAGCGCGGATATGAAGTACATTCGGGGTGTTTGGCATTAAGTTTCACTCTATGAGTTTTTTCGCACGAATGGAATCCACACTATCAACCGTTGCTCTGATACCAAATGATGCGCACAAGACGGCCCGATCTTCCGGTGAGGGGATAATTTCGATTAGGCAGAGGATGACTTTGACTATCCGGCTACGAACCACACTAGGATAAGCGCCCGCAATCGCTAAACCACACTCATAGTTATTATCAACCATGCCGAAGCCCGGATGACCTGACCACGAAGGTCTATTCTTACAAGCAATCGAAGAACCAGCAAAAACAAGGATAAAGCAAACACACGAACTGAGGTTATGAACTTGTTTACTGCTGCTCTAGCCGAGTCAGGAGAACAAGGTTAAAGTTCCACACATGGGGCAACTAAACTTAACAAAACCTAAGGAGATAGATAGGGGGCTTGTACAATATATATAGCCAAGGATGGCTACTAGGAGTTGGTCTCACGCCACTTTTAATTACATAGGTACTCAGCCAAAAATTATGGTGGCACAGCACCCTAAAAGACTGAGGCCGTCGCACCGTTTTGACTGCTATTTTTGGATCGAGTGGAATTTGATGATGAGGCTGGATCCGTTGTTAAGAGCACGAATTTATCTTTTAATCAAGTACTTACTAATCCCGAACGGACTCCGTATGCAAAAGTTATGGCCAGTTGAAGGTGGACTGCTCCTGGGTGGACGTTTTGGCTTCCTTCTCGGGAATACCATGTACTCTAGCTTGTAGTGATGTGGAATGACGTCCTTGCAGCTCTAAGCCATGATTCCTAAGCACAAGCACATTATTATGCAATGGTCTTTCCTCTAAAATATAATTATGCCACCCGAGAAACGAGTTCACCTGTTGATTTAGCTATCGTGCGCGTGCCCTTGTGATAGGACCTTGCATAGGAGGTGGTGGAGGTGAGGTCATGGGTGTATCCGACATAGTGATGTCCTCATTATCCTCCCCTTCTTGCATTTGAGTTGTCCTCGACTCAAGCTCATCATTCTCTCCAAAATATGGCTTCAAATCTGAATTGTTAAAAGTGGGACTAGCCCCAAAATCTGCAGGTTACTCAAGTTTATAAGCATTATCATTAATTCTTTCAAGCACTTTGAAAGGACCATCAGCTCTAGGCATTAATTTAGACTTTCGCAAGTTAGGAAATCTTTCTTTCCGCAAATGCAACCAAATAAGATCACCAGGTTCAAATGTCAATTCCTTTCTACTATGGTTACCAGCAACCCTATATTTCTCAGTCATGCGCTCTATATTTTCTTTTGTGGTCTTATGCAATTTAAGACCAAATTCAGCACGTCTCTTTGCATCAAAGTTTACCTTCTCCGAAGATGGCAAAAGCAATAGATCAATTGGAGCATGAGGGTTAAAGCCATACACAACCTGAAATGGAGTCATTTTTGTGGTAGAGTGCAATGTACGATTATAAGCAAACTCCACATGAGGTAGGCACTCTTCCCACATTTTCAAATTCTTCTTTAGAACAGCCCTCAACATGGTTGACAAGGTTCGATTCACCACTTCCATAAAGTTCTCCAAAAATGGCTAAAGAACTTGGTGATGAGGACATCTCCACAATGGATACAACCAGCTCTAACTCTACTCACCAGGATGAACCACCACTTCAAGGACCACTCACTCGAGCCCATACACGTCAACTAAATTATCAGGTGAAGGCGTTCCTAAGTATTCCAATTAATGATACAATGAATGTGATGCTACTTATTTTTGTGATGATGTGATTATTCTTAGGAACCATGGGGAAGACCCACAATGCACAAAGGAGTTCGCGTCCGGAGGGAAGAGTAAATTGGAATCAGATTCGGACTCCCAGAGATGGTCAAATTCAAATGGCCATAACTTTTGATCCAGAAGGCTACCGGAGGCCTACGAGTACAAGAACGAAAGCTCTGGTCGTCCTCTTTCCAACCGATCCGAGATCTCCTCCAAATTCCTTCCGAGTCAACGGAAATACGTAAAACAATCCAGAACACTTTTCCAGTCCGAGTCTAATTGGGCTCTAGTCTTTATTTCGAGTTGTAATCAGTAGGCCCATGTTAAGGCCTAGTGCTGCACGCCCTTGGTCTATAATTAGCCAGTTGCCACCATAATTAGGGTTTTGGGGGTTTTGTTTGATTCAGTTAGCCATTGCTACTGCTTGTACTCGCGCGTGCCGACTAGGCCGCCCGTCTACTTGTTCATCGGAACCCCAACTTCGAGTGTTTTTGTTTCAGAACCGATCTGAATTCAAATTCGCCATTGAGTTGCTTGTAATCCATAGTTCTTGCTGGTTCTTCGAATGCTCGCAGGAACAAAGTCCTTCGTGGTCAGGTTGGTCGCGCTTCCCGCGGGATCAATAACCTTCAGGAGGGTGGTGTACCGGTCGCTAAGGCGCAACGTCGGGTTCGTTGTAGTCGGGCCGCCAACTTCGCCCTCCACCAGATCGACGCTACCTCCTCTCATCGAAAGATCGGGACGCCTAGTTCTATCACTTGGCATCACAATCTGAAACAATAGTACAAGGCATACCATGCAAGCGAACAATTTCTTTGAAGAATAAATCAGCAATATGAGTGGCATCATCGCACTTGTGGTATGGAATGAAATGTGCCATTTTAGAGAATCAGTCCACAACAACAGAAATACTATCCCTCCCCTTCTTTGTTCTAGGCAATCCTAAAACAAAGTCCATAGATATACCTTCCCAAGGAACACTAGGAATAGGAAGCGGCATGTACAAGCCATGTGGGTTTAGATGAGACTTAGCTTTTTGGCATGTAGTGAAGCATGCAACAAAGCGATTGACATCGCGTCTCATCTTTGGCCAAAAGAAATGTTCAGCCAGGACATCTTCATATTCCTGCAAAAGGTTAGCAATAGCAAGAGGCAAAGAAGCAGGCATATTCTCCAATGAAAACAAAGTCTCTTTGTAAATCAAAGCATAGCATCCAGCATTGCATTCTTTTATGTCAATTAAATCAGATTTTGTAGCTAGCATGACAGCACTCTTTAACTTGATTTCAGTTTTCTTAGAATTGGATTCTGTCTTCTTTGGTTGTGCTAACTCTTTTGTTCTAATCTGATTTTCACTTTTAGCACTCTCCTCTCTTTCAGCTTTCTCTAAGTCATCTTTCAAAATTGCAGCAGGGGACATGGGAAGCAAAACAATTTTCTTTCCTTTATGCATAAAAGTGTATTGGTTAGTTCTACCATCATGAGAAGCATCTTTATCATATTGCCAAGGTCTACCTAATAGCAAAGAGCATGCTTGCATAGGTACAACATCGCAATCAGCATGATCATGATAAGAACCAAGAGAAAAGTGCAATCTCACAATTCTTGTTACCTTCAATTTTCCACTTGAGTTGAACCATTGAATATGGTAGGGATGTGGGTGTTGTGTTATGGTCAAGCCAAGCTTCTCAACCATCTCCATGCTTGCAAGATTATTGCAACTCCCTCCATCAATGATAACTCGCACTGAACGCTCATTGATGATAAATTTTGTTTGGAACAAGTTATGGCGTTGATTTTGTTCAGCACTCTCTATTTGCACACTAAGGACATGCTTCACAATGATGCTCATGTATCTTTCTGAAATTTCAACACCCAAATGCTCCTCCTCATGTTCACCCCCTTGATCTTCACCTGCGAGGTCAGTAACAACTAAAGCAAAATCTTCTTCAACATCACTAGCAGAAGTGTACTCACCATCTTCCCGAACAATTAAAGCACGCTGACTTGGACAATCACGCATCATGTGTCCAAATCCTTTGCATCGATGGCATTGCACGTCGCGTGTATTACCTGTGGATGCAATTGAAGAAGAACACTTTGTGGAAGCTTGTACCGTGGTTGTTTTTGTGTCGGAGACATGTGATGGAGTGGAAGTAGAGGCAGCAGGGCGCCCACGGTTGGAGGGTGGAAGTGCTCGTCCCGAAGTAGTGGATGGAGCCTTTACTTCCACTGGGCTTGGTCGTGACGAAGAAGAGCCTCCAAAGTTCCCTCTCAACTTGGAATGTCGTCCCTGTACTTCCCTTTCAGCTTTGCAAGCAAGATGAAATAAACGAGTGACAGAGTTGTATTCTTTATAATCAAGTATGTCCTGAATTTCACGGTTAAGTCCACCTAGAAATCTAGCCATCTTAGCATCTTCATTATCTTCCAAACCACATCGCAACTCACAAATTTGCATTTCTTGATAATACTCCTCTACAGATTTATTTTCTTGATTTAAACGTTGTAATTTATTGAGCAAGTCACGAGCATAGTAAGAAGGAACAAACCTAGCTCTCATCATTCTTTTAAAGGCATTCCATGTTCTTGGTGCATTTCCATGATTCCTACAAGTCTCACTCCACCAAATGGAGGCAAAAGCAGTGAACTCACTAGTGGCAGCCCTTACTTTTCTATCTTCAGGAAACTTATAGCATGCAAATTTTTGTTCTACCGCTAGCTCCCAATCAAGATAAGCATCAGGGTCATATTTTCCATCAAATGAAGGTATTGTAAACTTAACCTTTCCCTTGGGATCATTACGTACCTCTCGTGGTTCTCGCTGATTCCTACCCATACCTTGCCGATTATGTCGAAGTCGTCGATGATCTCGTTCATTGTTGGAGTTAAAACCATCATCATCCTCAGTGTCAGCAATATAATTGTTCTCTTCCTCTTCCACCTCATTTGCCCAAGCACGAGCAGCATGCCGCGGTTGGCGTCCATGTGCTCCATTTTGTTCTTGTCCATTGTTGGCCACATTTTCAACAAGTGGTGATTGTTGTCCCTCAAGGCGATCTACTCGGTCACGGAGGGCTGCGATGTTGTTGTTGATTTCAGCCAAGACCTCATCATGGTTGGTAGCATGCACGTTCAATAAACGTGTGAAGTGTTGTATGATTCCTCTTGAGCGAGGTGTGAGAATTTCAGCTTGGTTTTCTTCATTGCTTCCATTGTCATCTGCCATGGTTAGCAATAAACAGGAAAACACACAAAGGTATGTAATTCCCTATCACTACTACTTGCTGAAATGATTGGGTGTCACTCTCTCTTGCTCTTACCAAGCTCTTACAAATTCTTACGAATGCAGCAAGTGGTGCAACCGGTTGGTGGCTGGTTCGTGATAAACCAAACTCAAATGTGAACAAAGCGATTGCAAGGCTTATCACCTGTATGGTTAGTAGAAAGTGGAGCTCGGAAAAGCTTTATAATGAGTAGCAAAGGAAAACAATCAGCCAATTTCAGAATTTGTATAGAATTGAATAAGTGTTCGAAACTAGCAATTAGCCTATGTTGCTGATCAAACAAAGATGGATATTAGGCTAAAGAAAAAGATATGGCAGTGGATACAAGTGGTAAACACAACAAAATTCAAGCATATGCAATTTGCAACTTGGGAGCTCAAGATGGATCCAACTTTGTATTTTGCTGATTTCTGTCCACCAAACAACAGGTCGGTATTTTGGCCGTATCTTTTAGTCAGGTGCCTTTTTTTCAATGATTCTTTTTTTTGGTTTTCTTCCTGACAGCTTTTGCAACAACTTTTCTTTTGGACAAACTTTCTGAAATTCAACCGAGAATTTTGCACGAATTTTACAATTGCACACAGATGCAGATTTTAGGACAGCAATTAGGTCTTACTGAACATTCACAGATTTCTCGTGCTTGCATGTATGGATGTGAAAATTGGCATCAACATAGAATAATAAGTCACGGATCTACTCCTTTTGGTTTTACTCAAAAAAGATAAGGGAATTGAGTTTTATGGCATTTTTGGTGGCGGCTGCAGAAAGGTGATCTTTCAGGCCGAGATGGGTTTTTTTGTTTTTGGGTTTTAGGGATGGATTTTGACATGGGGAGATGAACAAGAAGATGAACAGCAACAAGACAATACTAGAATGGACGCAAACTCAATTTAGCAAAAACAAAATTAATCAATTGAAAGTCACAACGGGGTTTGGACAACAGACAAACAAACTTTTTGTGGGGCAAATTTTCTGAACTATAGGAAGAACACAATCAAACAACTAAACAGGATACAAGAACTCACCGGTCAACCGTTGCTGTGATACCAAATGATGCGCACAAGACGGCCCGATCTTCCGGTGAGTGGATAATTTCGATTAGGCAGAAGATGACTTTGACGATCCGACTACGAACCACACAAGGATAAGCGCCTGCAATGGCTAAACCACACTCCTAGTTGTTATCAACCGTGCCGAAGCCCGGATGACCTAACCACGAAGGTCTATTCTTGCAAGCAATCGAAGAACCAGCAAGAACAAGGAGAAAGCAAACACACGAACTGAGGTTATGAACTTGTTTACTGCTGCTCTAGCCGAGTCAGGAGAACAAGATTAAAGTTCCACACATGGGGCAACTAAACTTAACAAAACCTAAGGAGATAGATAGGGGGCTTGTCCAATATATATAGCCAAGGATGGCTGCTAGGAGTTGGTCTCACACCACTTTTCATTACACATGGTGGCACAGCACCCTAAAAGACTGAGACGGTCGCATTGTTTTGACTGCTGTTTCCAGGTCGTGTGGAATTTGATGATGAAGCCGGATCTGTTCGAAAGAGCACGAATTTATCTTTTAATCAATTACTCACTCATCTCGAACGGACTCCGTATGCAAAAGTTATGGCCAGTTGAAGATGGACTGCTCCTGGGTGGCTTCCTTCTCGGGAATACCTTGTACTCTAGCTTGTAGTGATGAGGAATGACGTCCTTGCAGCTCTAAGCCATGATTCCTAAGCACAAGCACATTATTATGCAGTGGTCTATCCTCTAAAATATAATTATGCCACCCGAGAAACGAGTTCACCTGTTGATTTAGTTGCCGTGCGCGTGCCCTTGTGATAGGACCTTGCATAGGAGGTGGTGGAGGGGAGGTCATGGGTGTATCCGACATAGTGATGTCCTCATCACACTACCAATTGGGACACGTCGTGTGGTATTTTTAACACCGACTCGGACGGATTCAAAACGCACACCGATATGAGTTAGGGCGCATATGAAGTCCATTCGGGGTGTTTGGGACTCAGTTTCATTCTATGACTTTTTTTTCGCACGAATGGAGTCCACACTGCCAATTCTCACACGTCATGCAGTATTTTTAACATCGACTCGGACGGATTCGAAACGCAAACCGATATGAGTTAGGGTGCATATGAATCTATTAGGGGTGTTTGGTACAAAGATTCACTCTGTGACCTTTTCTCATTGGAATGGAGCCTATACTGCCAATTGGGACACGTAGTGTGGTATTTTTAACACCGACTTGGACGGATTTAAAAAGCATATACTGATATGAGTTAGGGCGCATATGAAGTGAAGAGGAACGCGATATGCTACACTAACACAAAAAAAACTACCGCGTAACCAGAAAGTTACTCGCAAGAAGGGGATCACAGATAAGATTACCACTAGACGCGCAGTTGCGGAATCTTTCGCGCGTCGATGTAGTGGATCGTCCTCGCCGCAGTCGTTACGTCGATGGAGCAGATCATCCTCGCCTCACCGTGGATCGTCCTCCCACGCCGTAGTCGCAGCAGCGTCACCGCAGTAGTCCACACGTCCAGGGATGGAACGTCGTGCGTCGGTGTGCAAGCACCTGGTCGCTCGGCAGGGGCAACGAGAAGAGGAGGCTAGGGTTTCGAGTGAATCACTTCTAAACCGTGGGAAAGCACCTGCGCCCACCCTCCTCCCCTCCTTATATAGCCACGAGATGAAACCCTAAACCAAGGCCCATCAGCGTGCTAAACCCACGATGTCCATTAATTTTTGATCCAATCCAAATTAATGCGTCTCAGCCCATTAAGTGTGTGACCCTGCAGGTTCACGTACGTTTGGACATGGATTCGAAAAACTCCTTTTCAATCCAATAGTTGGTAGCGGCTCTTTGCAAAGTATGCCAACTCCCAAACATACTATGATCAAATCGGACATAACCTATCAAAAGTACTCATGTAATAATCCCTTTGCCAAGTATATGAAGATTGAACTCAAGGCGAGAAGCATGTCATCCTTTGATGATTCAATCCATCTCTCGTATCCATGATATATTAATAAGTTGTGATTGACTCCTCAATCACGGCATGGCCATGCACTTCCTTAATCATATCACACGAGTGGCCTTGTCATGTATCTCCGTTTCATTGGAGTGGCAAATTCCATCTTGATCGCCACTTCCCTCTCGCACGTTTCATAGTAAACATGAAAGCTACCTTTATAACTATCCGGTTAGGAAGTAGTGTTTGATAGCCCCAAGGAAAACTATTACACATGTAGGGAATATGACAATCTCAGGTCTAAGGATCATACATCTACTAGGTATGAGATACACTAATGATACATAAGAATGAAACATTCTCGCAGTGTCCAATTGCGGGTCTATCTAACCCATGTTCTTCAACATGCGTCCACAATGTACAGATGATATCTCTATATCCCATGATCTATGAAGCATGATCATCGATCACTACATGTGCTGATCTATTCATCGTTGTCCTATACGATGATATCCGATCAGAGATATTTATCGAATTATATCAATAAGTAAAGAGCTTCATAAGCAAGTCACATACTTGTTGATCAATACAATGATATACATTCATTGGACCAATAATCATATTATTATTCATAAATATAGTCATGTTACAATCATCTAAATGATTGCCTCAAGGGCATAGCACTAACATGAAGTCCATTCGGCTGTTTAACACTCAGTTTCACTCTATGACTTTTTTTCGCACGAATGGAATCCACACTGCCAATTCTCACACGTCGTGCGGTATTTTTAACACCGACTCGGACGGATTCGAAACGTATATCGATATGAGTTAGGGCGCATATGAAGTCCATTCGGGGTGTTTGTCACTCAATTTCACTCTGTGACGTTTTTCGCACGAATGGAGTACACACTGCCAATTGGCACACGTCGTGTGGTATTTTTAACACCGACTCGGACGGATTCGAAGCACATACGATATGAGTTAGGGAGCATATGAAATCCATTCAGGGTGTTTGGCCCTCAGTTTCACTCTATGACTTTTTTTCGCACGAATGTTGTCAGCACTGCCAATTCTCACACGTCGTGCGGTATTTTTAACACCGACTCAGACGGATTCAAAATGCATACCGATATGAGTTCGGGTGCATATAAAGTCTATTTAGGGTGTTTGGCAATCATTTTTATTCTATGACTTTTTTTCGCACGAATGGAATCCACACTGCCAATTCTCACATGTCGTGCGGTTTTTTTAACACCGACTCAGACGGATTCGAAACGCATACCGACATGAGTTAGGGCGCATATAAAGTCTATTCAGGGTATTTGGCAATCATTTTCATTCTATGACATTTTTCGCACGAATGGAATCCACACTGCTAATTCTCACACGTCGTGCTGTATTTTTAACACCGACTCGGACGGATTCGAAACACATTCCGATATGAGTTAGGGCGCATATGAAGTCCATTCGGAGTGTTTGGCACAAAAATTCACTCTATGACCTTTTCTCGTTGGAATGGAGCCTACATTGCCAATTGGGACACATCGTGTGGTATTTTTAACACCGACTCGGACGGGATCGAAATGCATACCGATATGAGTTAGGGCGCATATGAAATTCATTCGGGGTGTTTGGCACTCAGTTTCACTCTATGACTTTTTTCGCATGAATGGAATCCACACTGCCAAATCTCACATGTCATGCGGTAGTTTTAACACCGACTCGGACGGATTTGAAACGCATACCGACATAAGTTTGGGCGCATATCAAGTCTATTCGGGGTTTTTGGCACATAGATTCACTCTGTGACCTTTTCTCGATGGAATGGAGCCTACACTGCCAATTGGGACACGTCGTGTGGTATTTTTAGCACCGACTCGGACGGATTCGAAATGCATACCGATATGAGTTAGGGCACATGTAAAGTCCATTCAGGCTGTTAGGCACTGTCGACGATCGGGACCGTCAACCGCAAAGAAGGGGGGTAGGATCGTGTAAAGGGGCGAGGCCTAGAGTCGTGCTCGTCCGGGAAGGTGGGAGCGTCGGGAGGCGCACAGCTCGGGGAAGAAGGACAAGCGAACAGGGGACACAGCGTTTATACTGGTTCGAGCCCCCTGGGTTGGTTAATAGCTCTACTCCAGTCTTGCATGTCGGCGAAAGGTGACTAAAAGCTCCTCGGGGGAGGATGAACAGGGAGCTCGACCTCGGGGCCGCTCGGAAGTGGCTGCAGAGGGGGAGCTCGATGAGGTGGTGTAGCGAATGAGTGTGCCTGCAGGTGTATCAGCGCATCTCCTTTTGTTTCTTGCTGTGTGTTCTGTTGTCTCTTTTTTTCGTGGCTTCTTGTTTTTTTCTTCGCCCTTTTGATCGTGGTAGTCCAGCGTTTTATAGACTGCTGGGCGTTGATCTCGAATGCTGACGTCGGGCGGTGTCTGTTAGTTCACAGGAGCAGTTGACCCTAGTTCCCACGCAGGGGACTTGACGGGAGTACACAGGAGCAGTTTGACCCTAGTTACCACGCAGGGGGGGTCTGACAGGATCAGCTCGCCCTATTTCCCACGAAGGGGAGTTGACAGGAGTTGGTGACCCTAGTTACCACGCAGGGGTCTGACAGGAGCAGCTCGCCCTAGTTCCCACGTAGGGGAGTTGAAAGGAGTTGGTGACCCCAGTTACCATGCAGGGGATAGAGGTCACGTAAGAAAGGGGAATACTATGCTGGAGGTTGGGTCGAAGGCGCCTAGGTCGAGGAGGTCGCGGGAGCCAGCATGTGCTCGGGAAAACCCTTGCCTGAGCTCAGGAATCGTCCTCCGAGCTCGGGGAGACCTCCGCTCGAGCTCGGGAACAGTCCTCCGAGCTCGTGGAAAACGTTTTAAAGCCCCGGGGGGGCCTGGACACGTGTCAGAATGTCCGATCCCCGACAACCAGCCCCCGTGGCTCAAGAAACGGTCTGAGGCTCAAGGCGTTCTTGAGTCTGAAGTCTTTCGAGGAGAGATCGTCCCCTTGGTCGAGCTCGGGAATTCCCGAGCTCCTTTCGGGATCCAGGGGGCCCCTTATGCGGGTGTTTTCATTGTTTTCCCTGAGTGGGCTTGATTGCATCTAGGATGTTCGGGCTTCTCCGTCACGAGAGAATGAAGGGGGCTCGGAGGCGCTCGGGCCACGCGAGCGGAGAAGTCAGAAGGTTTGTCTGTGGACATTGAAGAGACGCGTTCGTACAAGGGTTTTGAAAGGCCACGATGCCTCGGTTACTGCCCGCTGGCTGCGGGCATATCTTTTGAGGCGACAGTAATATTGGCAGTCGAGGCGCCTTTAAAATCGGGATACTCCACCCTTTGAAGCCTTTCTTCCCCATTGCTCACATTCTCTGCCCTTTCCTTTCTGCTCTTTTGCGCCGTCGCGTCTACCTTCCTTCTCCAATTCCACCCCTCCGATTCCATGGTGAAGTTCGGGAAGAGCACACTTACCGCGGACCGGATGAAGGACATGGAGACCTTGGGGCTACTGGACCCGTTCACCTGGCGACTTCTGGCCAGGGAGAACGTGCCGCAGACCCGGGACGACGAGGTTGTGAGCACGGAGCAATACATGCTCTTCGAGCTGCGGACCCCGGAGAGCGACTTCTTGGCTGCGGTCCTTGCACAGTGCGAGATCGAGCTCGTGAACTTGGTACCCAATTCTTCTCCACCTCTCTATCTTTGCCCATCTTTGTGAGGGGTTTCTGGGCATCCTTCCCACCCCCTCTTTGTTTTTTCGTTTCTACTCCTTGTCACGCACTGTGAAGGACCCCGTCGTCGGGTGTCTCTATTTTCGGCTACGGGCGGGACTCCCTTGCTCCTTTCTCCAGATCCTGACCCGGGACTCGCTCGGACCGTGGTCGGAGAAAAGGTTCTATTTGAAGAAGGGCGAGGGGAGCGGCCTTGCCTACCACGGCGCCGTGGTTGATGGCAAGCGGGATGCCCCGGAGCCCAAGGATTCGGCGGCCGACCATTCATCGGTCGCCTTCATCCACATCTGCGCGACGCGCGGGTTGAAGGGGCAGGCAGACGTTTACGACTACCTGCGAAACTGGGTGTTCCCTCTTCGAAAGAGGCTGCACCCATTCTTCGAGATCACCGGGAAGCACGACGCCACCCGGGAAGGTCACGATGGTAAGCATTGCTCAGCCTCGAGCTTCTTTGGGCCCGATCGAAGCTTTCTCACTCTCAACAGTTTCTTTCCCTTGCAGCACCGAAGGCGGCTTGGATTGCCTCGAGGATGCAGGAGATCTTCAGGAAGGCCGCCACTGCCTACGACCTCGGCGGCGACTTCCCCAAGAATATCTTGAGGTGGAGCAGCGAGGTAACGCCAGTTGCTTTGACTTTGTCCTCGAGAGCTCGGGCTCAAGCGTTAACCGTGACAAGCTCGTGCAGGAGACCAAGGAGCTCTGGGACACGACCAAGCAAATGCTGCCGCTCCCCGGGCTGAGGAAGGGCAAGAAGGGGAGCAAGAGGCCGACCCCAAACGTCTCGAAGCGGGTCACTAAGAAGCCCCATGTCGAGTGGGGTGATCGGACCGTGGTATGTTGAATGCCCTGAGCTCGGGAACACTCGAGCCTGAGGTCGCCTCTCTGATTTTTCCCTCCAACTTTCCTCTAACCGGTTTTTACTTTTCTACCAGCAGCAAGAGGCGACAGCAACGCGTGGGCCCTGGATGCGCAGCCGGAGCAACGACCTCCGGTGCTAACCACCCGGGGAAGGAGTCTTCCTGCCGCCGTCGCGGAGACGCCGCGCCAGGTACGGTCCTCTTTCGTTTTCCGTCGCTCTGCTCCGCCACAGCGTTCAAGCGCTCGAGGGGCACCGACCTTTCCTATGGTCCAGGGCGAGGCCGAGGAGGAGGGGGACGAGGACGACTTTCACCTCGTGCCGCGGTCCAGGGAGCGGCGAGTGATGGGGGCAGCGATCCCGATCTTTCGGTGGGATGATGATACATCGATTTGGAGGTGTTGATGGCACCGAATTTAGGGCTTCCTACCAAACAGGTTGGGAGCTTCACAATTACAATGCCAAATCCACACAGATAAAAGATCCAATGATCAGTAGTTCCTGCAAGAAATCGAGAACCCGCAAAAACAAAGTACGAAGTAAACCGAAAAGGTAGTATTGAAATCAAACAAAGAAAACAAGTTGAGGTTTTGTTTCTCGTCTCGTGCGGTCTAGTCGACATGCGCAAACACGAGGAGGGATGCACACGGGGTCTACCAAAACACAACAAAACCTAAAAAATAAAGAACAGGAGTGAGAACCCAATATAAAGGGGTACCCACACAAGGGGGGCCCAAGAGGGGTGCGACAGCAAGGAGATGGGTGCCGGCCAAAGGAGGGGTGGAACCCTAAGAGTACATGGGCCTTGGGCCCAAAAGAAAGGTGGCGCAGCACCTGGAATTTCTGTCTCGTGAGATTGTTCTATGATTTCCCTTCGTTCCAAAAGGAATTTGGCCTCACGATTAGATCCATTGGAAAGGTTATCTCGATACCTTTCAAACGAGTTGTCGAACATTGAAAACGGAGTTCGGATGTGGCCGTGGCGTCCGTTTGAAGTACTACTGCTCCTAGATGGCCGAACCGGACTCGGCGACGAATTGGGCTTTATCTTGGGCCTTCCTTGGCGTGTGGGCTGTCCTCGGTGGATGTTCTTGACGTGCTGGTCCAGAAAATGTGGATGGAAAGGACTTGCTTCTGGATTAAGCCCTCCAGACGTCGTAGACGAAGTAGCGGGCGAAACAGCGACGATCGGGGACGAAGTAGCATTCTTAGAGGAAGAAGGGGTAGCGGTTGTATACTTGGTTGGGATGTCCTCATCAGCGAGTCCTACTCGCCATGGCTGCCGAGGAGGACGACGCGGCCGACAAGGGCACGATCGATTGGGGCGCGACCTCAAGGCAAGCGGGGGCTGACGCGGACGGAGCCGGGACAACGGAGAACACCGGTGCTGCCGCGGCGACGGGGACCGCCAAGGATGGGGCTGCTATGGATCTGCCCCGAGGAACCGATGGCGCCATCGACCTGCAGGCACTAGAGGACCGGCTAGCAGCGGTAGGCGTGCTTGCCTTGAACTCTTCCCTGTTTCTTATCCTTTTCTTTTCCCTTGGAACTGTGGTGACATTTCCTTTGTTTCTGCAGGGCTTGCGTCTGATCTCCCGAGGGTTCGGGGTCGTGCATGACCACATGCTCAGCTTTCGGGCCCTCTGGGATGTGATCGAGGACAACCAGAGGGACGTTGCCAAACTTGAGGCCGATGCGGCGCGCGGGCGAGAGGAAGTCGAGCAGCTAAAAGAGGCTCAAAATCTCGAGCTCGCGCGGGCTGTCGAGGCTGAGCGGGAGCGCGGGGTTCGAGAGATCGAGCGCGAGCTAAACCTCGAGAGGGACATCCACGCCGCAACACTCTCCAAAGCCGTCGAGGAAGAGCAGTAGAACACAGAGGAGGCCCTCGCCCGCGTCCGGTAGAAGGCGCAAGCGGCTCTCGACGAGAACCGCACGAGCGCGTCAGCGATGGTCCAGCGCCTCGAGCTCGAGTCTCTGGCGCTCGCTCGAGGGCGGAGGCCGCACGGCAAGATGCGCAGGAGCTCCGGGAGCGCCTTGAGGCCTCGTTCATGGCCTGCGAGGAAAGCTACGGGATCGCGTCGTCCGCGCTCGAGGACTTCGCGGCTTCATGGAAGGAGGTGGAGGGGCTCCGGGTGTTACTGGCGGACCTACCGACCGCGCGCGAGGAGTCGGCAGGCCTTCAAGCTCGGCTCGAAGAGCTCTCCGTCGCCCTGGGGAAGGCCTCCGCCGAGCTCGAAGCAAAGGTGGCCGAGCTCAAGGCCAGGACGACCGTGGCCGAGGCGCAGGTGGCCGCGCTCGAGGAGAGGGCGACCGGGGCCGAGGCAAGACGACCGCACTCGAGGAGAGGGCAACCGAGCTGGAGAAGGGGGCCACCAAGGCCGAGGAGAAGGCGACCGAGGCCGAAGCGAGGGTCGCTGAAGCCGAGGAGCGGGCAGTCGAGGCAGGCGCAAAGGCCGCGGCGTCCGAGGCGAAGGTCACCAGGCTTGAGGAGAAGCTGGCCCGGTTGACCCAGGCAGGGAAGAGAGCCCTGGCCAAGCTCCAGAGCGACCGCGATCGGGTCGATAAAGTCGAGGCCGAGGTGCTGGCGCTGCGGAGAAGAGTCTCTGACCTCGAGCAGGAAAAACTTGCTCGGGATATGTCTGTAGACTAGAAAAATAGGTTAATGGATAGTGGGGGGAGAAACATTCGCACCCCTTGTAAAGACAATGTATCGTTTTTCCATGATTTATAAAATCGCGTTCTTAGAAGACTTAGCTTGCTTTTTTGCTCTTTGTCGCCTTCGAAAGCTTGCTTAGTCCGCTTCGTAGAAGAGTCCGAGCGACGTCGGATTGTGACGCATGGAGCAAAAAATAGCCGGATGTTTTTGCTGGGCGAGCTATCGATTTTAACCCGGACCACCCGGATTAGGTTGACCGAGTTCGGGGATTCTCGAGGTCAGGTTAACCGAGGCTGAGCCTGGACACACTCATGCTTTGGGCACAACTCGGACTGGTTGGCCTGGAAACACTCAGGCTCAGACCAGGTTTGGGCCTCGAGTCCAGCTTGGCGAGCTCGAAAAAGCTCGAGCTCATTCCGGCGGAGCGGCTTATCGCGACTGGGATCATCCCCGGTGGTGAATTTAGAAACTGCGACCTCCGAGCCCGAACGATCGTGCTCGGGCGCCTCGAGAACATTCAATGGTTGGCAAAGACGGGAATGGCCGCTTATCCCGAGCACGATCGCCTTTATCGCGCCTCCGAGCCCGAACGATCAGCTTGTGGAATCCCCGAGGCGAACCTAGAGAACGCAACCTCCGACGCTGCAAAAAGGAACACGCAGAATGTACGCACAAGCGCCGAGGTCCGGAGTCGCCCGCGTGACCTCCGTCCGACCTATGACGGAAGGAGCTCTGCCGGCGAGAATGGGCTTACATCGCAGCGCCGACCTCCCGCAGGCGCGCCTTATGGTCACGCCGCGAGATCACGTTGCTCGAGGCACAAGTATCAATGGAAAAGGAGACAGACCTTACCTGTGCCTTTCAGGTCGAGCTGACAGCCCTCGGGAATACTTCGAGGTCAGATTAACCGAGGCCGAGCCTGGAAACACTCAGGCTTTGGGCACAACTCGGACTGGCTAGCCTGGAAACACTTAGGCTCAAAACAGGTTTGGGCCTCAGGTCCGCCCGGCGAGCATGGAAACGCTCAAGCTCGGGGGTCTTCCTCAGAGGGTGGTTTAGAAATTCGAACCTGGCCAATTGGGCATGGGGGAATGGTCGGCTTATTGCGGCCAAGCAGCTTATCGCGACCGGGATCATCCCCGGTGGTGAATTTAGAAATTGCGACCTCCGAGCCCGGGAACGCATCAGACTCGGGCGCCCTCTGAGAACGTTCAATGGTTGGCAGCACGGGGGAATGGCCGGCTTATCCTGATAACGATCGCCTTACTGCGACCTCCGAGCCCGGAAACACATCAAGCTCGGTCATCCCCGAGGCGAACCTAGAGAACGCGACCCTCGACGCTGCAAAACAAAACACACATGGACGTCTCGAGGGGGAGCTCGCCTCGTGATCTTATGGTTGCCCTTATGGTCATGCCGCGAGGTCGCACCGCTTGAGATGTTCTATCATAAGAGAAAAAGAAGTCTTTCGGCCGAAAGAAAAGCAGACGGAGCCCCGGGCCCGAGGTCGTCTTCGGCGGAAGAACCTGCAACTTGGGACCGTGACCTGACATCACGTCCCTCGAGAGGCCAAAAGAGGTTAGTATCTACAATGAAAGAGAATTTTCATCATGGGCTTAGACTTGGGTTGGGCCAGAGTGCGGCGACATAAGACTTAAAAGATCCGGGTGCCCCCGAGGCGAGGGCAATCTTGGACCCATCTCCTATGACGGGGGGATAGGTCGGCTTACTGCGTATTTCGTCCCCCAGAAGTGAGTTATGAGGCCGAGATCCTAGCTCGAACGAGGGGCGCGCGGGGCGAGGCTCCCGCGTACCGAGGTCGAGGAAGCGCTCGGGCGTGAATGCAAGGACGAACTTTGCTGCAGGGGGGAGATCGGCTTACCGCGATGAGAATTGGATTATTGCGCGTTTGACCCCCTGATGTCGATCCTTCGCATCACAACCTTTAGACACGTTCGCTCGAGACACGAAAAAGCATAAGAGGAACAAAAAGAGATGATAAAGCAGCATAATTTATCGCGAGGAAAAACTAGGCCGAGCCCCTTAGCTCGAAGCCCTTACCAGTGACAGTCCTGGGCTCGTGCCCAGCTACGGGGGGATGGTCGGCTTACTGCAACGAGAATCGGCTTACCGCGTATTTGACCCCCGGAGGTGGACCATGGGACTACAATGCTAGCTCGAGTAAGGGGCCTGAGGGCCGAAACTCGAATATCTCGAGGTCGACGAGCCCACGGGCGTGATTGCCGGGCGCACTTCGCGACGGGGATAGCCACCATCGCAATGAGGATCGGCTTATCGCAGATTCGACACCCGAGGTAGGTGTCCGAGCACGCCCGGTCGCCATGACTGCTTTTGACGCCGGCGCCCCGGAGCTTCATACACCGGTGCCTGTAGTGATTCGCGGCCATGAACTTGATCAGGGCAGGTCGCCCGAGGATGGCGTTGTAGGGGAGGTCGCCATCTACGACCTCGAAGGTTATCAGCTTGGTGCGGAAGTTCGCCGAGTCGCCAAAGGTGATGGGTAGAACCACTTGCTCGAGCGGAGTGGTCGAGCTCCCTGGTACGATGCCGAAGAAGGGGACCGCTATATTCTTGATTTTCGTCCGGGGTATCTTCATCCGGTCCAGTGTGCTTGCCAAGAGTAGGTTGAGGGAGCTTCCCCTGTCAACCATAACTCGACCGACGACGGCGTTGCTTATGGTCGGGGCAACGACCAGGGTGGTCTTGAAGTCTCGGGACATCACCGGGGGAGTATCATCTAGGGAGAAGGTGATGGGAACACCATCCCACCTGCAGGGTTGGTCGGTGGGCTTCCCGACGGTGGCTTGGTACACGATGCGTGCGGCGTCCTTTAGCTCGCGTCGGGATCGACATTCCGAAGAGCCACCAAAGATCACATTCACACGGCGGTCACCTTGCTGGAACTCCAGGTCGAGGCCTGCTTGGTCCTCACCGACGTCATTTCTGTCGGGCCGCACGTCGCCCTTCGGGAGCATGGACATCTCTCCGCGCCCTCTATAAATGGTGTCCAGCTTGCAAAGCCACATTCTGCAACTTCACAGATCCTGGTCGTATATTTTATGTAATGGGCAGAATTTGTCGGCGTCGAGGCGGAGTTCTCGTCGCTCTAGGGCTCGCGCCTACCCGAGGGCGCCAGTTCGACACTCGCCGGGCCAGGCCAAGACGGTGCTTGCCGAGGTCAGGCGATTCTACTGGGGCCAAGGCCCTCGGCGATCGGGCTGGCGTGCTTCCGTCCCTTCGCGCCTGCTGTCGATCGCGGCGACCACGCGGAGCTGGCTGCCTCCAGCGCCGTGGTCTTTCCCTCGCTTCTTGTCGCGCAGGGCCGACCTCCTTCCTTAGCGCCGAACGGCCCCGCCTCGCCAAAGGCGAGGCCGAGCTTGCCTCGGTCGTAGTCGTGCTTCCAGCGGACAGCGTCGTTCGCGTCTACGTAACGCTCCGCCATGCGGAACAGCTTGTTGACGGTGAGCCTTGTAGGGATCTCGAGGTCCTCCGTGAGGCGTCTATCGCGGACACCGAACTTGAAGGCCTTGATGACGGTCTCATCGGAGATGTTTGGGATCGAGTTTCGTGTGCGAGTAAACTGGCGCACGAAGTCTCGGAGGGGCTCGCCCTTTCCTTGGATGACACGATCCAGGTCCCTTTCTTGTCCAGGCCGCTCGTAGCAACTCTGGAAGTTGGGGTGGAGGGCGCTCCGCAACTGGCGCCATGTCCGGATGGCGCCGGGCGCCTAGTTGAAGAGCCAGGTGCGGGCGGCTCCATCCAGGACAGCGGGGAGATAGTTGGCCTTCGCGGCCTCATCCCCGCCGGCCGCCAAAATAGCGGTGGAGTATATGGAGAGGAATTCCGCGGGGTTCTTGGTCCCGTCGAACCACTCCATTATTGCCGGCTTGAACCGGGCCGGCCAACGCACCCAACAGAGGTCACCTGAGTACGCCGGGCAGTCGTAGGCCAGGAGGCCGCTGCCGCCGCTGCTGGCGTCGGAGTAGCCGTCCGTCGACGGGGGAAACTCGAGTTGGCGGCGCATCCCGCGCCGACCATGACGGTCAACATGAGCGTCGTTGGGACGGTGGCGCGGGAGGTCGCGGACCTATTGGCGCTTGGGCGGAACGTCCGGGGAAAGGCCTTCGGAAGCGCATCGCTCGAGCGAGCATCATCATGTTTCGGCTGTCGACGGTGTGCTCACAGGCCACGCCTTCTCGGCGAGGCGGAAGGGATGGTGACGGGGTGCAAGCCCGCGGGTAAGGAGTCCGCTGACGAAACGGCCAGCGACTGCGCGGTGAATCGCCACCGCTCGCCAAGGGGCGAGACTAGGTCGCCTTGCCGAGCTCTTCGACTAGGGACCGTCGAAAGAGGGCCGAGCCGGTCCGTGCGGGGTCAGCCATGACCCGGGCGATGGCCCGCAGGCGCTCTCGGCCAGGCTCGTCTGGACGGGAGGGACTGAGCTGTCTAGACGAAGAGCGAGCCGCCCCGAGCTCCCCTCGCCGAATGGCTGTAATAGATTGGTTGATGGTGTCCTGGGTGAACCGACGCGCCTCCTGCGGGGTCTCTGGGCCGCCGTCGTCCGCCCCCGAAGTCGCCTCGCGGACGTCGGCCATGAAGACCCGGCGTTCGCGAGGCGGCAATGAGGGAGAGAGCATGGAGGTGGAGCCTTAGCACTTAGGGACCGCGTCGAGCCCAGGCTCGCTGGTCGCGACATGCTGTCGGTGGAGTTGGAGGTGCTGACGACGCTGAGGCGATGAACTTCGGACGAACGAAACTTTGGGCCCCACGGTGGGCGCCAGCTGTCGACGATCGGGACCGTCAACCGCAAAGAAGGGGGGAAGGATCGTGTAAAGGGGCGAGGCCCAGAGTCGTGCTCGTTCGGGAAGGAGGGAGCGTCGGTAGGCGCAAAGCTCGAGGAAGAAGGACAAGCGAACAGGGAACACAGCGTTTATACTGGTTCGAACCCCTGGGTCGGGTAATAGCTCTACTCCAGTCTTGCCCGTAGGCGAAAGGTGACTAAAAGCTCCTCGGGGGAGGACGAACAGGGAGCTCGTCCTCGGCGCCGCTCGGAATGGCGGTCGAGGGGGAGCTCGACGAGGTGGTGTAGCGTATGAGTGTGCGTGCAGGTGTATCAGCGCATCTCCTTTTGTTTCTTGTTGTGTGTTTTGTTGTCTCTTGTTTCGTGTCTTCTTATTTTTTTTCTCCGCCCTTTTGATCGGGGTAGTCCAGCGCTTTATAGACTCCTGGGCGTTGAGCTCGAATGCTGACGTTGGGTGGTGTCTGTGAGTTGACAGGAGTAGTTGACCCTAGTTCCCACGCAGGGGACTTGACGGGAGTTGACAGGAGCAGTTGACCCTAGTTACCACGCAGGGGGTCTGACAGGAGTAGCTCGCCCTAGTTCCCACGCAAGGGATCAGTTACCACGCAGGGGGTCTGACAGGAGCAGCTCGCCCTAGTTCCCACGCAGGGGAGTTGACAGGAGTTTGTGACCCCAGTTACCACGCAGGGGAGAGAGGTCACGTAAGAAAGGGGAATCTATGCTGGAGGTCGGGTCGAAGGCGCCGAGGTCGAGGAAGTCGCGTGAGCCAGCATGTGCTCGGGAAAAACCTTGCCTGAGCTCGAGAATCGTCCTCCGAGCTCGGGGAGACCTCCGCCAGAGATCGAGAAAAGTCGTCCAAGCTCGGGGAAAATGTTCTAAAGCCCCGGGGGGCCTGGACACGTGTTAGAATGACCGATCGCCGGCAGGCACAAAGATTCACTTTATGACTTTTTTTCGCACGAATGGAATCCACACTGCCAATTCTCACACGTCGTGCAGTATTTTTAACACCGTCTAGGACGGATTCGAAATGCATACCGATATGAGTTAGGGCGCATATGAAGTCCATTCGGGGTATTTGTCACTCAGTTTCACTCTGTGATTTTTTTAACACGAATGGAGTCCACACTGCCAATTGGGACACGTCGTGTGGTATTTTTAACACCGACTCGGACGGATTCGAAACTCATACGATATGAGTTTGGGCGCATATGAAATCCATTCAGGGTGTTTGCCCCTCAGTTTGACTCTATAACTTTTTTCGCACAAATGGAATCAACACTGCCAATTCTCTCACGTCGTGCGGTATTTTTAACACCGACTCGGACGAATACGATACGCATACCGATATGAGTTAGGGCGCATATGAATTCAATTCAGGGTGTTTGGCTAATAGTTTCACTCTGACTTTTTTTCGCAAGAATGGAATCCACACTGCCAATTCTCACACGTCGTGCGGTATTTTTAATACCGACTCGGACGGATTCAAAACGCATTCCGATATGAGTTAGGGCGCATATGAAGTCCATTCGGGGTGTTTGGCACAAAGATTCACTCTGTGACCTTTTCTCGTTGGAATGGAGCCTACACTGCGAATTGGGACACGTCGTGTGGTATTTTTAACACCGACTCTGACGGGATCGAAACGCATACCGATATGAGTTAGGGCGCATATGAAGTCCATTCGGGGTGTTTGGCACTCAGTTTCACTCTATGACTTTTTTCGCACGAATGGAATCCACATTACCAATTCTCTCACGTCGTGCGGTATTTTTAACACCGACTCGGACTGATTCGAAATGCATACCGATATGAGTTAGGGTGCAAATGAAGTCTATTCGTGGTTTTTGGCACATAGATCCACTATGTGACCTTTACTCGTTGGAATGGAGCCTACACTGCCAATTGGGACACGTCGTGTGGTATTTTTAACACCGACTCGAACGGATTCGAAATGCATTCCGATATGAGTTAGGGCGCGTATGAAGTCCATTCGGGCTGTTTGGCACAAAGATTTTGTTGGCGTCAAAAACTTGATGTAGGGTTTCTGACAACAGCACACCAAATGAACACCTGGTTGAGAGCGTGCCAGTCGATATGACCTGTAATCGACAAGGAAAAAATATAAAATTCACACGAAGCTGATAGTGAAGATCAATCGGCTTAGACTCAATCAGCTTGAAGCCGATTGAGATCAAAGTAACAAGGTAAGTCTAATTAGCCGATTAGGCTAATCAAAGGATAAAGGTAGATCGATTCTGAAGAAGGTGATGTGCAACAAAATAAGAACATATCAAACCTGGGCCGTATTTGATGAAGATCAACAATCGGCGATGCGCAACTTTATTGATCAAAATCGATTACAAAGGCTAAATTACAAGAGCTACTCCTAGTCGATAGGAAAAAGCAAGAAAGTAAAGGCTAGTTGATTGTATTGTGTTGGATCCCATTGCAGTTTGCTTCGACCCTTCTTTTATACCCATCGGCCGATCGTATCCTTTTACAACACGTTTCAAGTCCTGATCCGTATTGGCTTTATCTCGGACGGTTGTTTCCTAAAAGATCTTGCTGTTACCAATTACCCTCAAATCTTTCCAACCTGTCCGTTAATTTCCACGTGTCTGACTTTATTGCCGATTTTGACTAGACTTACCAAGTTTTGGTGCAAACATATGCCCCCCATTTTTGAGAGATGACTTGTCATTTATCAAAAATCATCATTATCGGCTTACGTCCCATCGGCTAATTATTGAACTTCTCCTAATAACAGCCGCTTTATTTGCGCCGTAATTTTCTGACACAAGGGTAGTGCGTTTTAACTGCTTGTGTCTTTTGATATTCATTTCCCGCCGTTTCAAATTTTTCACCGTGTTATAAATACATGGCCCCCCGTACTCATTCCTCATGCGCACAAGCTCTCGAGTTATCTGCAATCGGCTTCTGGTCTTCAAGCTTCAGTTGTTCACTGCTTTCAATCGGCTTTTGTCAAAATTGCCTCAATGGATCCTTCTCAGGTATTCATCCCGATCCCAAATAGCAATGACCAATTCTATCTGGGTCCAGTTGGAAATTTAGAAGCCAATTCTGTAATAAATGAAGAGATTCCTCGTCTACCTTTGTCGGCTTTCAGGGTATAACATAGTGGGTTGGACTAAGAGTTTCAGGGCTTGGCCGACGGCTCTTAAAGGGTGGAGATCGTGGTATATTCGTGTAGCAGCTCAAAAGAGGGTTGAATGGGAAAAAATGGGCATAGCCGAATGTCTCCCTCTCTCTTTAGCCGATCAAGAGGCCAATGAGCCTTTGGTGACCACGGCTTGCTATTTCTGGTCGGATACCTTCAACGCCAGATTCGCAGATCGGTCTCGCCGGCCCAACTCTTCCGGACGTGGCTCACCGTGTTGTTTAAGACCGATGGAGACCAAGTATCGCTTATAGCGCCAAGCCCAAGTACAAGCTTATGAAATCCAAGGGTGAAGGATGGGCTAAATATATCGTAAATAACAATAAGGTCAATGGGCTAGTATCGCATTTAAGAGCATGTCGCTTTCTTGAATCTCTCGTTAGACCGATTGCTCGGGCGCTTTTTAGGACCAACTCAAGTATACCAAACCATAGCAGAGCAACTAGTAGAGGGTCGCTTACCGCACTCTAAAGATGCTTCGAGCAATCTATCGATGATGCACATAATAAGGTGTCACTGCTTCATCGGTTTTTCAAATTCACTATAGGAAATGTCTGAGGACCACTCTGGTTTATTCAGATCTGGTACTTTTTGTTCAGCCGATCCTTTGAGTTAAATCCTTCTGAAGACACGGCGTTTCATAGAGAAGATACTCCAGAAGGAATGGTGTCTCAGTTCATAGCCAGCCGATCTTACGGGGAGAGGTTTATGATGTGCTCTGGGAATGAGACAAAGGTGACCCCCATCGGCTCTAAGAAATACTTATCATTCTTTCTGCAGCTTGACAGCAATGAATTCAAACAAAATGATTTCTTCAGTTATACAAGTACAGCTGATTTCCCATGTCCTTCTTTTCTTCACTTAGATGCCGATAGTGCTCTGATGCCGCAAGATACTTTGGACTGTTCAAGCTTTTTGTTTCGCCAAGCATTTTGCATGTCGGCCTTCATACAAGGAATCGGACTTTTCAACCTTCATATGAGTTCTATAATCCGTCAGTTTATGCTAGGCAGTTAGGCTTTGGTCAAGTCATCCCTAGTCTGCCATTGCTTGATCGGCTTCAACCACGAGCCAGAGTCTGCAATGCTACCGCGGCCAACCTTTTCCTTGAGATAGCCGATGAACTTCAGATCAAGGACTTGCCTCATTTTGTGCTGAATACTCGTCGTTCAGAGTGCTTCTCTTCATGGTAGTTATCTATTGCAGCTGCGCTTTATTCTGATAAGTCAATATCGGCTATTATTAATGAATTCTTCCCAAATCTCCATGAGCCAACAGTAGATACTAACAACGATTCAAGTGACGAGACTAACTCTACGGGGTATACTAATACAAGTCTTGTAGATACTAATAAGGTTTTGGTTCGAATAATATTCCTTTATATATCGACTTTGCCAAACACATTTCTTATTTCTTTTTCGCTTACAGATCGAGGTCACCAAGAAGAAGCCGATTCGCCAATCGGCAAAGGGCTAAACGAAAAGGCCACTTCAGATGACTGGCCTCACAGGGTATACTTCAGATACCTTAGGAATTCAAAGTCCGTCCTTATTGGACATTCACAAAAAGCAACCAAGTAAGCATAAATATAATCAACTGATATTATTTCTTTGTTTTTCCCAACTGACCTTTAGCCGATTATATTTTCAGAAAAGAAGAAAACAAAGTATACTAAAGCTCCTGCAAAAAGGGGGTCCAAGCCCCAAGAGCAGAGCGGCGAGAGTTCGCTACATGCATCGGCTACTGGAGAGGTAAATGATCGTACCTTTAAGTAACTTATTTCTCAAAATGATCGTATCTTTTAGACGACACAGTCAGCTCAAGTTGCGAAGATTCTAGCCAATCTTCCCAAGATTTCAACTACGCAACTCTCTCCTCCACGGCCTACACAGACAACTCCAGTCACTGACCTGCCAGAGCTGTCCGATCCGACAAACCTGTTGGGTTTTTCCTTGGCCGACCTCGACGATCCTGAGATCATGGCGACTGACCACGATGCTGATTTTAGAAAAATCCTCGAAGTTTCGAAGGAGGCATCGGCGTCATTACTTCGCTCCGGCATAAAAGAGAGGCTCACCGAACTTCTTTGTTTGATGATGAAGCCTCAATCGGAAATTCTAGCCAACAACCAACGGATCAGAGATGCCATGTCTGCAGTAGAAGCCGATCTACCTCCAGAAGCCATGGAAGCCCTCCTCAACGTCTGCCATCTAGACGATAGGAGATCTAAAGTGGAGGCAGCTCAGGCGAGGATAGCTCAGCGTGAAGCTCAAGAAGTTGATCAGAAGATTCTGGACGAGCTAGTAGCTGATGCCAAGTCCAAGAAGTAGAAGTTTGACGCTAACACCGAGCTGATGAAGACCACGAGGAATTCCCTTGGTCAGCTCGAATCGACTAAGAAGTTTCTCATGGAAGAGTTGGCAAAGACCGAAAAGCTAATCACAGAAGGCCAACAAACTTTGGAGAAGACTTCATCGGCTATCAAGGACCAGAAGCTTGGCATTGCAATGGCCGTAGTCAGCGTCAAAAAACAAATGGCCAAGGTGGTGCCAGTGCCGGGAAGTGCAAAGGACGACGATCGCATTATCGATGAAGTTCAAAATGTGATCGCAAAGGCCGCAGGTACTCTGTCGACTTTGGGTGCAACTCTTCCCGGCTCAGGCATCCAATGATCGATCGAAATGTAAAACTTTGTTGGTTGTTTTGGAATATGTCGACGATCGGGATCGCCAACCGCAAAGAGGGAGGAAGGATCGTGTGAAGGGGTGAGGCTTGTTGTGCTCGTTCGGGAAAGAGGGAGCGTCGGTAGGCAAACAGCTCGAGGAAGAAGGGCAAACGAACAGGGGAGACACAGGGTTTATACTGGTTCGAGCCCACTAGGACGGGTAATAGCTCTACTCCAGTCTTGCCCGTAGGCGAAAGATGACTAATAGGCTCCTCGGGGGAGGATGAGCAGGGAGCTCGACCTCGGGGCCACTCGGAAGTGGTGGCCGAGGCGAAGCTCGGTGAGGCGGTCTGACGTATGAGTGTGTCTTAGTGCTGTCTCCTTGTGTTTTTGCTCTCTTGCTTGTTTTATCGGGGTAGTCCTGGCGCTTTTATAGACCTCTGGGCATTCATCTCGAGTGCTGACGTCGGGCGATGTCTGCGAGTTGACGGGAGTAGTTGACCCTAGTTCCCACGCAGGGGATTTAGACAGGAGCCGCTAGGCCCTAGTTCCCACGCAGGGGATTTAGACAGGAGCGGTTGACCTTAGCTCCCACGCAGGGGATCTGACCGGAATTGGTGGCCCCGATTCCCACGCAGGGGAGAGGGGTCACGCAGGGAAAGGGAATACTATGCTGGAGGCCGTCTGAAGGTGCCGAGGTCTAGGAGGCTTGCGGGGCCAGCACAGACCCGAGGATAGCCTTGCCCGAGCTCGGGGTCAGTCCTCCGAGCTCGGGGATATCTCTGCCCGAGCTCGGGATAGTCCTCCAAGCTCAGGGAAAACGCTCTAAAGCCCGGGGGGGCCTGGACACGTGTCAGGATGACTGATCCCCGACAACCAGCCCCCGAGGCTCAAGAAACAGTCTGAGACTCTAGGCGTTCTTAAGTCTGAAGTCTTTTAAGGAGGTATCATCATCTCGGTCGAGCTCGGGAATTCCCGAGCTCCTTTCGGGATCTGATGAAGGCCTTTTCTGTGTGCGCTTTCGTCGTGGTCGTTCTTGGAGATACTCGAGCTTCAGCACTTCGTCCTTGAGCGGGCTTGATGGTGTCCGGGACGTTCGGGCTTCTCTGCTTTCCGCCACGAGGGCGAGAAGTCGATGGTCCGCTAGTGGCGCGAAGAGGCACGCCTGCATAAGGGTTTTGAAAGGCCGTGATGCCTCGACACCGCCCACCGCTCTGCGGGTCCCGCATCCTCTCAAGCCTTTCTTCCCTATCGCCCACGCTTCGCTTCTTTGCTTCCTCGCCCTTTGCGCTGTCCCCGCCGCTTTTCTCTCCACTTCTCCCCTTGACTCCATGGCGAAGTTCGGGAAGAGCACCCTCACCGCGGATCGAATGAAGGACATGGAGACCTTGGGGCTGCTGGACCTGTTCTCCTAGCGACTCCCAGCCGGGGAGAACGTGCCGCAGCCTCGAGATGACAAGGTCGTGAGCACGGAGCATTACATGCTCTTCGGGCTACGGACTCCGGAGAGCGACTTCTTGGCTGCGGTCCTTACGCAGTGCGAGATTGAGCTCGTGAATATGGTACCCAACTCTCTTCTCCAACTCTCCATCTTTGCTCATCTTTGTGAGGGTTTTCTGGGCATCCTTCCCACCCCCTCCTTGTTCTTTCGCTTCTATTCCTTGTCCCACACCGCGAAGGACCCCGTCGTCGGGTGTCTCTATTTTCGGCTGCGGGCGGGACTCCCTTGCTCCTTTCTCTAGATCCCGACCCGGGACTCGCTCGGGCCATGGTCGGAGAAATGGTTCTACTTGAAGAAGGGCGAGGGCAGCGACCTCGTCTACAATGGTGCCGCGGTCGTGATGAGGACATCCCAACCAAGGATACAACCGCTGCCCCTTCTTCCTCTACAACCGCTACTTCGTCTACGACGTCTAGAGGGCTTAATCAGGAAGCAAGTCCTTTCCATCCACCTTTGCTGGACCAGCACGTCAAGAACATCCACCGAGGACAGCCCACTTGCCAAGGAAGGCCCAAGATAAAGCCCAATTCGTCGCTAGTCCGGTTTGGCTATCCAGGAGCAGCAGTACTTCAAACAGACGCCACGGCCACATCCGAACTCCGTTTTCGACGTTCGACAACTCGTTTGAAAGGTATCGAGATAACCTTTCCTATGGATCTGATCCCAAGGCCAAATTCCTCATGAAGAGAAGGGAAATCACAGAACAATCTCACGGGACAGAGATTCCAAGTGCTGCGCCACCTTTCTTTTTGGCCCAAGGCCCATGTACTTTTAGGGTTCCACTCCTCCTTTGGTTGACGCCCCTCTCATGGCTGCCGCACCCCTCTTGGGTGCCCCCTTTGGGTGGGTACCCCTTTATATTGGGTTCTCACCCCTGTTCTTCATTTTTTAGGTTTTGTTGTGTTTTGCTAGACCCTGTGTGCGTCCCTCCTCAATCTTGCGTGTGTCGACTAGACCACCCGAAGTTGAGAAAGTAATCTCACCTTGTTTTTCGTTGAGATTATTGGATTGAAATTGCTATCACCTTGTTCTTGCATTTTCTTGGTTGCAGCAGGTTCAAGGATCGATCGGGTCTTGGATTCGTTTGTTCGCCTCGTGTGGTGACGTTGCGATTGTTTGGTCGCTGATCTTGTGGTTCATTGTATCGTTCTCATCAGATGGTCAGGACAACCCTAGTGCACATCAGGTGGTATCAGAGCGACGGTTGCCTGGTGAGAACACCCTTATCCTTGTTTAGTTTGTCTTGTTCGTCCTAGAGTCCAGAAAAATAGCCCAAAAATATATATATATATATATGTTCGTCGTGTTTTCGATCTAATCAGAGCCACCTTTTAGCCTTTACTATTACTACCTAGTTTATTTCTTGTTGAATTTGTGTTGCATCGTTGTGTCGTTGCTGGTCTTAGTGTTTGATCTTTAGAGTTTCGAGTTCTATTCACGTTTTTTTTCATAGTGTCGTGTTGATTCGTGCGTCTGTTGTGCTGCCATCTTCCTTCCGCAAGATCAAACCGAGAGCCTTCCACTAGAACGCCCCAAATTCCATCACCACAAGATTCCTTCCAATCCAACTCGGTTCCTTCCTTCCAATCCGTGTTCCAAACCGAGCAGCCCACGTCTTCCCCAACAACTCGGTTCTTTCTTTCCAATCTGTGTTCCACCAAAACTCACCGAAGTTTTCCATATATAACCAAACGCATCCAGTGGTATCCAAACAGAGAAGGAATTGAGATCCTCCTCCTTGCCATATCTACCTTTTCCCTCCAAATATAGCACGCATCCAGTGGTCATTGCCATATCTTTAGCGTTTGTTCTGTCACCATCCATATCCATATCAAACCGTGCCAGCCTTCCCTTCCAAAAAAAAGCGAAAAAAAAGAGAAGGAAATCCGAGCCGAACCATCTCTCTGCTCTCTCCACGCCATCTTGCTGCACTTGACAATCCATCAAATTTTAGTGCACAGATCAAAGACTAGAGAGAGAGAGAGAGAGTGTGTGGTGAATACTTCTCTGAGTCCTTTTTTTGAGTCATGTTTCCAGTCTAGGGCTCCCACAAAAAAAAATTGAAAAAATATTCAAAAAAAAATCAAAAAAAGGGAGAGGGAAGAAAGGAGCCCTAGCTGTTGCTTGTGCATTGAGAACGTCCTGGTTGCTGTTCTGTGACTTCTTTAGTGTCTAGGCTCGCGTCTCTAGCACGGTCTAGACTAGGACCAGCACGTACCGCCATTGAACATTCTTTCAACTTGTTTTGACTAGTGAGGTTCTAGCTTTTCCTTTGCTACAAATAATACCTGTCCAAACTCCACTTACTATTAACCACAGGAAAAGTTCCTTGCAATCGCTTTGTCACCTCTGAGTGCAGGTTACCTTCATTATCCGATTAGACCTTAACAGGCTGTAGGGTAAGAACTGGTAAGAATTTTGTGTTAGCTTGAGCGCGTGAGACTATCCACGGCCCGTATATTAGTAGACCATAGGAACTAACCCTCTTGTGAGTTCTCTGTTTTGTTGCTCCTAACCATGGCAGGTAGTCCAAGCAATCGTGGGAGTAATGTCGGCAGTGGGAGTGAACATGAGGACCGCCTCACGCCAAAAGAACGGCGTTGGGTCACTCATTTCGAGAGGATGCACAATCAGCATGAGATGCGAACTCGTGACACTCTTGATGCGATTCTGGCGCAATTGGCACCCCTCACTGAGCTTCAAGCACAGCTAGCACAACTTCTCCAAGGTGCTGCCCCCAACAATGGTGCCGCTGGTCATGCTTTGGGCCAACGCGGCGCTCCACCGATTGTCCTCAGAATTTAAACGGGTGGATCAAGAGGAGAACAACTACGCCGCCGATACCGAGGACGACTACAGGGTAAATGTGAACAACGACCGACCTCATCGTCGTCTCCGCAATAATAGACAAGGTATGGCTAGAAATCAACATGATCAAAGGGAAGAACGTGATGACTCTATGGCAAAAATGAAATTTACTATGCTTCCTTTTGATGGTACTTATAATCCTGATGTTTATCAAGATTGGGAGTTGGCGGTAGATCAAAAATTTTCTTGCTATGACTTCTCTGAGCGTAGAAGGGTTCACGCTGCCACTAGTGAATTTACTGGTTTTGCATCTATTTGGTGGAAAGAACTTTGTATAGCCAACCGTGATGTACCTACAACTTGGGATGGGTTGAAGCATGTCATGAGGGCTAGATTTGTTCCTACATACTATGCTCGTGATTTATTATTGAATAAAATGCAGCGCTTTAATCAAGGTGATAAAGCGGTCGAGGAATATTATCAGGAATTGCAAATTGGCATGTTGCGCTGTGGGTTAGAAGAGAGTGAAGATGCAAAAATGGCTAGATTCTTGGGTGGGCTTAACCGAGAGATACAGGATATACTTGACTATAAAGAATACAATTCTATCACTCGTTTGTATCATCTTGCTTTGAAAAGCAGAAAGGGAAGTGCAGGGTCGACGATCGACAACGCGAGGTAATATTGGAGGCTTTTCCACGTCCAAGTCGGTCCAGATCCATACCAAGGTATCATCTTCCATACCTGGACGTGTACCTACACCCGCTGTTCCAACTACTTCGACGTCATCACGCATTCTGGAGGCAAACAAGTCACTCACACTACAAGCACCCGCCAAGAGTGCTTCCTCAGTTGCCTCCACCGGTCGAACGAGGGAAACACAATTCTTTCGATGAAAAGGAATGGGGCACGTGATGCGAGACTGTCCTAATCAACGTGCTCTAATAATCAGAGAAAATGGAGAGTGCACTAGTGATAGTGACATTGATGAAACTGAATATGCTCTTGTTGCCACTAACAATCCAGATCCAGCAGAAGAGATTATCACTTCGCAAAGATCCGAGAAATATCCCATTCTTGTTGTCGCGACGTGTACTTAGCGCACACCGCACGCCGATGAACAAAATCAATGCCATAATATCTTTCGCATAAGGTGTGTGGTGAATGAGCGCTACTGTGCATGTCGTTGTTGATGGAGGTAGTCGCAACAATTTTGTGAGTGTAGACATGGTCGAGAAGCTTGGCTTGACCACAAATCCACTTCTCAACAAAGATGAAATTGAATGGCTCAATTCCACCGTAAGGTTCAGGTAACAAAAACCATTCGAGTACCTATCTCGATTAGTTCTTATCATGATAATGTTGTTTGCGATGTTGTACCCATGGATGCTTGCTCTCTTTTATTGGGTAGTGATACGTGGGGTGCCCGACCTTCACGGCGTAGAATCAAAGATACTCGAGAAACCTGACAAATCTTGTGCAGCCAACCGTTGCAAGTGCAACAACCTGTAGCACGGAGTTCGCCCAACCTCACGTTGTCCACTCAACCAAGTCAAGCGGATTACAATCCTCGCTGCAATCACAAAGAGCTTGCAAGAACAACGGGAAGGAATGCACAATCTCAGAGATGTTTCAGCCGGTGGCATGAAATCCCAAGAACATGCATAGCATATCTATTTCAATATTCAGATTGTCTCCCCAAAACACAAAGGAGTGCCTCTATATATATAGGAGAGGAGAGGAAGACAAAAGGTTGGCAAGGACCAAACATAATGGTGGCGCAGCACCCAACACAAGAGGAGACCGTCGCACGCTTTTCAATGCGGTGGCCAGCTCGAATGGAATTTAATTATGAGTCTAGATCCGTTGGAAAGAGGACGAAATTATCTTTCAATCAAGTACTCACACGCCCCAAACAGAGTCCGTTTGCATTCTCTAGGTCCATTTGAATTCAGACTTGTCATTGAAGGCCGAGTGAAGCTCTTTCATGTTCCCACCTTGCATGGTAATTTGTCTTTGCTTCTCTTGATCTTTTCTTGGGTGTTCACACTTCCTTTCATCACGTTCATACCTGAGTTCACACTTACTTGTATCACGTCCATACCTGAGAGTAGTTAAAATAGTTGCATTAGGTAGCAGCTGACTCTCACAAGAAAAGTTGTTCTTATTAAGGAGCAAATTCACATGTTGATTGATTTGTTTAGTAGGGGCACGTGTTAATGGTCCTTAGAATTGGTTTTGATTATCTTGACCAATAGTAGGGGAAGGAAATGATGATGATGTTATGCTGCCCGTATCATCCTCCCCTTCTTGAAAAGGAGTCGTCCTCGACTCTGTTTCTTCTGTTCCAAAGAATGGTGACAAATCAGCAACATTGAATATCGTACTCACATTGTAATCATCTCCAGGAAGTTCGATCTTGTATGCATTGTCATTGATCTTGTTGAGCACTTTGAATAGTCCATCAGCGTGTGGCATCAGCTTGGACTTACGCTTCTCCGGAAAGCGTTCTTTGCGGAGATGTACCCAAACCAGTTCACCTGGTTCAAATAACATTTTCTTCCTTGTCTTGTTTGCCTTTCCAGCGAAGTAGCGTGTCTTCTTTTCTTTTCTGGCAACCAGCCACAAAGCTTTTCTTTTCTTCCTCTTTTTTTTTGCAACTGTGAGATCAAGATATTTGAGTGCAGCCCTAAGCAACAGATTAGCTAGTCTTGATGGGTGCAAAGTATTCGCAAAGGACAGATTGGCTATCAAGGGAAAACTACCAATTTTCGGAACCAAAACAGTAGCATGGTTCAAGCACAAGTTCGACCAATTTTCAGGCCGAATCAGAAAAAATTGTCTGCAGCAAACTTGTAGATAATTGCAGGAGCTTTCCAACAAGTAAAAGAATGAGACAAACGGAGCAAGAATGTGAGAGTTATGGCCAAAACAATAAACTGGACAGATTGGAACTAGAGAGTGACGCGAAGGAAAATGAAGAGTTCAGTAACAAGAACATGTTCCAATGGACAAGAACTTAGCAAAATGCACAAGAACAACAGATTGGAAACTAGGGTTTAATATTTTTGTGAGGCACTTTTCAGATTAGGAAGAAAACACAGATCCAACTAGAGTTGATATTTTTGTGTGGCAATTTTTTTTCTGGTATATAGCTAAAAGTAAATCTAGAACTATGGGTAAGATTCTACCGTGACAACCGGGCTCGATACCAAATGATACGAGGGTGCCCGACCGTCACGGCAGAGAATCAAAGATACTCGTGAAACTCCGACAAATCTTGTGCAACCAACCGCTGCAAGTGCAACAACTCGCAAAGACAGAGTTCGCCTAACCTCACGTTGTCCACTCAACCAAGTCAAGCGGATTACAATCCTCGCTGCAATCACAAAGAGCTTGCAAGAACAACGGAAGGAATGCACAATTCGTAGATGTTTCACCGGTGGCATGAAAACCCAAGAACATGCATAGCATATATATTTCAATATTCAGATTGTCTCCCCAAAACACAAAGGAGTGCCTCTCTATATATAGGAGAGGAGAGGAAGACAAAAGGTTGGCAAGGACCAAACATAATGGTGGCGCAGCACCCAACACAAGAGGAGACCGTCGCACGTTTTTAATGCTGTGGCCAGCTCGAATGGAATTTAATTATGAGGCTAGATTCGTTCGAAAGAGCACGAAATTATCTTTCAATCAAGTACTCACACGCCCCAAACAGGGTTCGTTTGCATTCTCCAGGTCCATTTGAATTCAGACTTGTCATTGAAGGCCGAGTGAAGCTCTTTCGTGTTCCCACCTTGCATGGTAATTTGTCTTTGCTTCTCTTGATCTTCTCTTGGGTGTCCACACTTCCTTTCATCACGTTCATACCTGAGTTCACACTTACTTGTATCACGTTCATACCTGAGAGTAGTTAAAATAGTTGCATTAGGTAGCAGCTGACTCTCACAAGAAAAGTAGTTCTTATTAAGGAGCAAATTCACTTGTTGATTGATTTGTTTAGTACGGGCACGTGTTAATAGTCCTTGGAATTGTTTTAAATTATCTTAACCAATAGTAGGGGAAGGAAATGATGATGATGTTATGCTGCCCGTATCAGGTAGACCGTGGATCTATGATACTGATGCTACTACACATCATGGTAGGACCAATGAGTATAGTTTCTTGTATAAAGAAAAGAAAATTATTTTGAAACCCATGAGCCCTGCAGAACTAAGAATCATTGATGTTAAAAGAGCTCAAAGAGAAAAAGAAGAGAGTGCAATTAAAAGTGTAGCTAGTAAATCAACCCATTCAACTACACCAGTTGCTCAAAAACCTGATCTTAAGTTGAAGGGTAAAATATTGTTGGCTGCAAATGTTCTCTCACAAGATAACATGGATAGTATAGAACCATTGCCATTCTTTGTTGCTTTGTCTTCTATTATTACTAATACTTTGAAGGATAATGAGATGGAGTCGAGGACGACTCCAATTCAAGAAGGGGAGGAAGACGAGGACATCCCAACCAAGGATACAACCGATGCCCCTTCTTCCTCTACAACCGCTACTTCGTCTATGACGTCTAGAGGGCTTAATCAGGAAGCAAGTCCTTTCCATCCACCTTTGCCGGACCAGCACGTCAAGAACATCCACCGAGGACAGCCCACGCGCCAAGGAAGGCCCAAGATAAAGCCCAATTCGTCGTCAAGTCCGGTTCGGCCATCCAGGAGCAGCAGTACTTCAAACGGACGTCACGGCCACATCCGAACTCCGTTTTCGACGTTCGACTTTCCAATGTATCTGATCCCGAGGCCAAATTCCTCCTGAAGAGAAGGGAAATCACAGAACAATCTCACGGGACAGAGATTCCATGTGCTGTGCCACCTTTCTTTTGGGCCCAAGGCCCATGTACTTTTAGGGTTCCACTCCTCCTTTGGTTGGCGCCCCTCTCCTGGCTGCCGCACCACTCTAGGGTGCCCCCCCTTGGATGGGTACCCCTTTATATTGGGTTCTCACCCCTGTTCTTCATTTTTTAGGTTTTGTTGTGTTTTAGTAGACCCCGTGTGTGTCCCTCCTCAATCTTTTGTGTGTCGACTAGACCACCCGAGTTGAGAAACAGAACCTCACCTTGTTTTTCGTTGAGATTATTGGATTGAAATTGCTATCACCTTGTTCTTGCATGTTCCTTGTTGCAGCAGGTTCAAGGATCGATCGGGTCTTTGATTCGGTTGTTCACCTCGTGTGGTGACGTTGCGATTGTTTGGTCGCTGATTTTGTGGTTCATTGTATCGTTCTCATCAGAAGGTCGGGACAACCCTAGTGCACATCAGGTCGATGGAAGCGGGAGACCCCGGAGCCCGAGGATTCGGCGGCCGACCAGGTGGCGGTCGCCCTCATCCACATCTGCACGACTTGCGGGCTGAAGGGGCAGGACTACCTGCGGAACCGGGTGTTCCCTCTTCGGAAGAGGATGCATCCTTTCTTCGAGATCACCGGGAAGCACGATGTTACCCGGGACGGTCCCGAAGGTAGGCATTGTGCAACCTTGAGCTTCCCCGGGCCCGATTGAAGCTTTCTTGTTCTCAACGGTTTCTTTTGGCCTCTCGCAGCACCGAAGGCGGCTTGGATGGACTCGAGGATGCAGGAGATCTTCGGGAAGGCTGCCACCGCCTACGACCTCGATGGCAATGTTCCCAAGAACATCTTAGGGCGGAGCAGCGAGGTAACGTCTCTTGCTTTGACTTTTGGCCCTGAGAGCTTGGACTCAAGCGCTAATCGTGATGAGTTCGTGCAGGAGACCAAGGAGCTCTAGGACATGGCCAAGCAGATGGTGTCACTCCCTGGGCTAAGCAAGGGCAAGAAGGGGAGCAAGAGGCCGGCCCCAGATGTCCTGAAGCCGGTCGCCAAGAAGCCCCACATCGAGTGGGGCGACCAGGCCGTGGTAAGCTGAACGCCCCGAGCTCGGGGACACTCGAACCCGAGGTCGCTTCTTTGATGTTTGACCTTTCTTTTACTGATCTTTGCTTTTCTGCCAGTAGCAAGAGGCGACAGCCGTCGCGCGAGCCTCGGATGCGCAGTCGGATCAACGACCTCCGGCACTAAGCACCCAGGGAAGGAGTCTTCCTGCGGCCACCGCCGAGATGACGCGCCAGGTGCGGTCCTCTTTCGCTTTCCGTCGTTCCGCTCCGTCGCGGCGTTCAAGTGAACGAGGGGCACCGACCTTTCCTGTGGTCGAGGTCGAGGAGGAGGACGAGGATGACTTGCGCCTCGTGCTGTGGTCCAGGGTGCGGCGAGTCCAACTTGCCACGGCGTCCGAGGATGACGACGCGGCCGAGGATGGCGTGACCGCGGGCGGCACGGCCGGCGCGACGGCGAGCCCCGAGTTGGACGCCACCGGGGGTTCTTCGCGCGGCGGAGAGGGAGCGCAGCCGCGGGCGGCGTGGCCGAAGGCGACGAAGGAGCCCCCGAGCTGGAAGCCAATCTCGGGGGTTCTGCCGCGGCGGTCGAGGGCGAGCCCGGTCGGCTCGCCATCATGGGACGGGCGATCTCCGCCGCCATTGTCCCGATCGAGGCGGACAAGGCCGGGACGTCTAAGGACGCCGATGCCGCTGCGGCGACGGGGTCCGCCGAGGAGGAGGCTGCCACGGATCTGCCCCGTGGGTCCGACGGCGTCGTCGACCTGCAGGTGCTAGAGGACCGTCTGGCGGCGGTAAGCGTGCTCGACCTGAACTCTTCTCTCTTTCTCTTCCTTTTCTCTTCTCTTGTAACTGTGGTGACATTTCCCTTATTTTCGCAGGGCCTCGCTACCGATCTCCCGATGGTACGGGTTGTGCGCGGCACGCGTCTCGCTTTTGAGCCCTCGGGATTTGATTGAGGCCAACGGAGGGACGCCGCCGAGTCGAGGCCGACGTGGCGCTGGCGGCGAGAGGAGGTCGTGCACTAAAGAAGTCCAAGCCTCGAGCTCGCGGGCCGCCGAGGCCGAAGGGAGCGCGAGCCCAGAGGTCGAGCGGAGCTCAACATCGAGATGGACCTCCATGCCGCAACCTCTCAAAGCTCTCGAGGAGGAGCGAAGTGAAGAGGAACGCGATATGCTACACTAGCAAAAAAATCTACCACGTAACCAAAAAGGTACTGCAAGAAGGGATCTACCACAGAACCAAATCTCCGCGATGTAACTTAGGTCGGAAATCTTGAGTTCTAAACTGCCTGAGAAAAAATACTCGAGGAATCGGCTTTCCAAATCGTTCCATAAGTGGACCAAATTTGGAGGCAAACAAGTAAACCAAGTAAAGGCTGCCCCGGACAATGACAACGGGAAGAGTCTTATTTTCAGTCCATCGGACTAAGCCGCTTCGCCGCATTGAGCGATAAAGCGTCCGATGTGTTCTAGAGTAGTAGTCGAGTCATCACCATAGAATTTTGCAAAATCTGGGACTCTGAAATTGTGAGGGTAAGGCATACGATCTATGTAATCAAGATACGGCTTTCTGTATGCCGAATTGGTCCCTTTGGCTGTATGCCGAATTGGTCCCTTAAAACAGCGGAGATCTGGTCGGCCCATTTTACATTATCGGCCATTGGCGCCGCAGGCCCTTGATAATGTCGATTATAGTTGGCATTCTGCCCCCTGAGTTCAAACTCGGGTTGCCAATTACGCTGAGCCGACGGCACACGAGTATACTGATCATACCTATCCGTTAATTTCCACTTGTCTGACTTTATTGCCGATTTTGACTAGACTTACCAAATTTTGGTGCAAACAGATTCACTCTATAACTTTTTTCGCACGAATTGAATCCACACTGCCAATTCTCACACGTCGTGCGATATTTTTAACACCGACTTGGACGGATTCGAAACACATACCGATATGAGTTAGGGCGCATATGAAGTCCATTCGGTGTGTTTGGTACAAAGATTCACTCTGTGATCTTTTCTCATTGGAATGGAGTCTATACTGCCAATTGGGACACATAGTGTGGTATTTTCAACACCGACTCGAATGGATTCAAAATGCATACCGATATGAGTTAGGGCGCATATGAAGCCCATTCGGGCTATTTGACACTCAGTTTCACTCTATGACCTTTTGAGCACGAATGGAATCCACACTGCCAATTCTCACACTGAAGAGGAACGCGATATGCTACACAAGCACAAAAAAATCTACCGCGTAACCAGAAAGCTACTCGCAAGAAGGGGATCACAAATAAGATTACCACTAGACGCGCAGTTGCAGAATCCTTCGCACGTCGATGTAGTGGATCATCCTCGCCGCAGTCGTTGCGTCGATGGAGCGGATCGCCTCGCCGCCGTGGATCGCCCTCCCACGCCACAGCCGCAGCAGCGCCACCGCAGAGTCCACACGTCCAGGGATGGAACGCCGTGCGTCGGTGTGCAAGCACCTGGTCGCTCGGCAGGGGCAACGAGAAGAGGAGGCTAGGGTTTCGAGTGAATCACTTCTAAACCGTGGGAAAAGCACACCCTGCACCCACCCTCCTCCCCTCCTTATATAGTCACGAGATGAAACCCTAAACCAAGGCCCATCAGCGTGCTAAACCCACGATGTCCATTAATTATGGATCCAATCCAAATTAATGCATCCCAGCCCATTAAGTGTGTGACCCTGCAGGTTCACGTACGTTTGGACATGGATTCGAAAAACTCCTTTTCAATCCAATAGTTGGTAGCAGCTCCTTGCAAAGTATGCCAACTCCCAAACATACTATGATCAAATCGGACAGAACCTATCAAAAATACTCATGTAATAATCCCTTTGCCATGTATATGAAGATTGAACTCAAGGCGAGAAGCATGTTATCCTTTGATGATTCAATCCATTTCTCGTATCCGTGATATATTAATAAGTTGTGACTGACTCCTCAATCACGGCATGGCCATGCACTTTCTTAATCATATCACACGAGTGGCCTTGTCATATATCTCTGTTTCATTGGAGTGGCAAATTCCATCTTGATCGCCACTTCCCTCTCGCACGCTTCATAGTAAACATGAAAGCTACCTTTATAACTATCCGGTTAGGAAGTAGTGTTTGATAGCCCCAAGGAAAACTATTACACATGTAGGGAATATGACAATCTCAGGTCTAAGGATCATACATCTACTAGGTATGAGATACACTGATGACACATAAGAATGAAACATTCTCGCAGTATCAAATTGCGGGTCTATCTAACCCATGTTTTCAACATGCGTCCACAATGTATAGATGATATCTCTATATCCCATGATCTATGAAGCATGATCATCGATCACTACATGTGATGATCTATTCATCGTTGTCCTATACGATGATATCCGATCAGAGATATTTATCGAATTATATCAATAAGTAAAGAGCTTCATAAGCAAGTCACATACTTGTTGATCAATACAATGATATACATTCGTTGGACCAATAATCATATTATTATTCATAAACATAGTCATGTTACAATCATCTAAATGATTGCCTCAAGGGCATAGCACTAACACACACGTCGTGCGTTATTTTTAACACCGACTCGGACGGATTCGAAACACATACCGATATGAGTTAGGGCGCATATGAAGTCCATTCGGGGTGTTTGTCACTCAGTTTCACTCAGTGACTTTTTTCGCACGAATGGAGTCCACACTGCCAATTGGGACACGTCGTGTGGTATTTTTAACACTGACTCGGACGAATTCGAAACGCATACGATATGAGTTAGGGCGCATATGAAATCCATTCGGGGTGTTTGGCCCTCAGTTTCACTCTATGACTTTTTTTCGCACGAATGGAGTCAACACTTCCAATTCTCACACGTCGTGCGGTATTTTTAACACCGTCTCGGACAGATTCGAAACGCATACCGGTATGAGTTAGGGCGCATATGAAGTCTGATGAGGACATCACTACTACGGATATAACCACATTTGGTTGTACCAACTCCAACACGTCATCCACGGACCAAAAAGACAGTGATATCAAATCCATCACGTTCTGGAATCCAATTCGGCCTCCTGGGACAATACCGACTTCAAATCGTTCAATAGAACCCCACCTTATTTGGGTGAACTTGGACTTGATAGAAAGCTTACAACGAGGTCTTTCTAATGGATCTAATCTGAGGCCCATATTCGTCGTAGATCAGCCAGAATCATTAAAACAATGTATTACAGTACTGTTTTGGGCTGTTTCGGGCCTTGTAAGTGTGTTTGGGCCCAAACCCAAGTTGTGTACGCCCCCCTTGCTGCACACAACCCTAGGACGACCCTCTTACATCCCTCCCTCTCATATATTCAGTAGCCGCCGCTTCAGACACATGGGTTTTGTTTGATTAGTTTAGCAAAGTGCAAACTTTGTGTCTTCGAGTTGTACTGGACAGCCACCTTGTCAAGACGTTCAATAGAACCCCACCTTATTTTGTCCTTCAATTCTTATTCGCAATTTCAGATTGCTTTTACTATTGTTCTTGCTTGTTCTTCGGTTGCTTGCAGGAATTGAAACTCGTGTTCAGGTTGATCGTGCCCACGGCAAGATTCAATAACACTCCAGAGTTGGTTCAGCGATTGCTAAGGCGCATCGTCGTCGTACGTTGTAGTCGAATCGTCAAAGTGGGCTCCACCAAATCGATAGTTATCGCTCTCAACGAAAGATCGGGACACAACCTCACATCAAAGTCCATTCAGGTTGTTTGGCAATCAGTTTCACTCTATGACTTTTTCTGCACGAATGGAATCCACACTGCCAATTCTCACACGTCGTGCGGTATTTTTAACACCGACTCGGACGGATTCGAAACGGATTACGATATGAGTTAGTGCGCATATGAAGTCCATTCGGGGTGTTTGGCACAAAGATTCACTCTGTGACCTTTTCTCGTTGGAATGGAGCCTACACTGCCAATTGGGACACGTCGTGTGGTATTTTTAACACCGACTCAGACGGAATCGAAACGTATACCAATATGAGTTATGGCGCATATGAAGTCCATTCGGGGTGTTTGGCATTCAGTTTCACTCTATGAATTTTCTTCGCACGACTGGAATCCACACTGCCAATTCTCACAGGTCGTGCGGTATTTTTAACACCGACTTGGACGGATTTGAAATGCATACCGACATGAGTTAGGGTGCATATGAAGTCTATTCTGGGTTTTTGTCACATAGATTCACTCTGTGACCTTTTCTCGTTGGAATGGAGCCTACACCACCAATTGGGACACGCCGTGTGGTATTTTTAACACTGACTCGGACGGATTCGAAATGCATACCGATATGAGTTAGGGCGCGTATGAACTCCATTCGTGCTGTTTGGCACAAAGATTCACTCTATGACTTGTTTTCGCACGAATGGAATCCAAACTGCCAATTCTCACACGTCGTGCGGTATTCTTAACACCGACTCAGACGGATTCGAAACTCATACCGATATGAGTTAGAGCGCATATGAAGTCCTTTCGGGGTGTTTGTCACTCAGTTTCACTCTGTGACTTTTTTCGCACGAATGGAGTCCACACTGCCAATTACGTCGTCGAGTCGTTGTTGGTCATAGTGTTTGTGTCGTTTAGAGTTTCAAGTTCTTATCACCTTAGTGTCACGTGTTTTGTTCAATCCTGTATTCGTTGTGCCATACCATCATCCCTACCATAATAGTAGATCAGAATCAATCACCTGCCACATCCCCTACCTTTCTACCATCATCCCTACCATAACAGCAGATCAGAATCAATCACTCGCCACATTTCCCACCTTTTCCATTCATCATCCAATCAATTAGCCTTTCCAAATTTGGGTTTCCCCCTATTCAGAAATTAATAAAAATATCCACGGCATACCTCTCTGCTCTCTCTGTGATCCCCTCCCTACAAGAGAGACATTAAAAAAAATCAGAAGTCAAAGTTTAGAGAGAGAGAGAGATAGAATAGGCTTGCGTCTATTTTTCCGCAAAAGTGCTTGTGACGTTAAAAATTACCGTTTTACCCCCTGTATTTTTCCGCAAAAGTGCTTGTGACAATTGGTGTTCCGGGGTCCTAGAAGTTCATATTTCCAAGTTTGGGACTCTGGCAAAAAAAAAAAGAAAGAAAAGAAGGGGAGATATCTCAGGTTGTTTCTCTTCGCTTTACTTGTCATTTCGTGATTTACATCTGTGAATAGGCTTGCGTCTCTAATACGGCCTTGCATAGGACCAGCACATACCGTCGTCGAATGTTTATTCAGCTTGTTTTGACTAACGTGGCTCTAGCATTTCCTTGAGTTGTTTCTCAGCCACCTATAGCTCCACAGAAAACTACAACTTACCAGGCTCTAGCGTTTGGGCATCTGTACACTACCTCTCCAGAAGATTTTGACTCGCGGTCGCCGACACCTCCTGCAAAGTGATGAGGACATCACTACTACGGATATGACCACATTTGGTTGTGCCTACTCCAACACATCATCCACGGGCCAAGAAGAGAGAGAGAGATCAAATCCATCACGTTCTGGAATCCAATTCGGCCTCCTGAGACAGCACCAACTTAAAACGGCCATAACTTTTGATCCAGAAGGGTGTTCGGGGCACATGAGTACTTGATTAAAAGCTTTCGTCGCCCTCTTTCCAATGGATCCAGTCTCACATTCAAATTCCTTCTGAGCTGTCCGGAAACTGCAAAACAAGTCACGTCACTTTTCCAGTCCGAGTCAGAGTGGGCCTTGGGCCTTGTAATCGAATTGTATTTGGTTTCCTAGGGTTTTGAACGACCACCTCCTCTTGTTATCTCATAAATAACCAGTCGCAACCCCATCTAGGGTTTTGGGTTTTGTTTGATTAGTTTAGCCAAGTGCAAACTTTGCGTCTTCGAGTTGTGCTGGACAGCCACCTTGTCAAGACCTTCAATAGAACCCCAACTTATTTTGTCCTTCAAATCTTATTTGCAATTTCAGATTGCTTTTACCATTGTTCTTGCTTGTTCTTCGGTTGTTTGCAGGAATTGAACCTCGTGTTCAGGTTGATCGTGCCCACGACAAGATCAATAACACTCCGGAGTTGGTTTAGCGATTGCTAAGGCGCATCGTCGTCGTAAGTTGTAGTCGGATCGTCAAAGTCGGTTCCACAAATCGATAGTTATCGCTCTCATCGAAAGATCGGGACACAACCTCACATCAGGTGGTATCAGAGCGCCAAGTTTCTCGGTGAGAGATTCTGTACCGTAGATTAGTTTTTGTTTTCTGTCCTAAATTGAAAATTACCCCACAAAAATTCAACCTTTAGATTTAATCTAGTATTTTAGTGAGTTTTGTTAGGTTTTGATCCATTAGAGTCCTTGTTTTAGTTGCTGATCGTTTTTCCTTCGCGTAGCTTTTCTTTCAATCTGTCCAGTACTTTGTTTTGTCCATAACTTTCGTGATACGAGCTCGGATTCTAGTGTTTTGTACTTTCCTAAAACCTGGGAACGATCTCTACAAAAACCTAGTTGGGCATGAACTCTAATTCTGGAGCTAAATCTGTTTAATCTGGATATCAAATTTGTTGAAGCAAGTTGTACTTCCAATCCAGATCGGTTCGGTATTTTGATCATAATTCTCACGTCCGAACTCCGTTTGGGAAGTTTTTATACTTTCCTGAATCCTTGAAGAGTCCTCTACAAAAACGTTTTTGGGTGTCCTTTCTGATTCGGATTCCATCAAACCGAATTTGATTCGGATTCGGAATTGGTCCCGCGGGCTAAAATTGGGAGTATTCTGTGCAGTTCGGTTTTTGAGCCATAACTTTCACACCCGTGCTCCAAATTGCATGTTCTTGTATTCCTTTGAAAGCTGAGGACATAAGCTTCAATTCTTTCCATAGTGAACCTTCTAAATTCGGTCGTTTTGAATCTGTAATCTAGGCGACAAATCTGCTGCCCTAGAAACTTTGAATTTGGGTGTTTTGCTTCAATTCGTGTTCTAGTTTTGTTCCTTTGAGTTGGTTGAGTCCAGTAGCATCCATAATCCATAAAACTCCAAAATATCAGTATACATACCTTTGTTAACCAATTCATCCTTTGCGAATACTTTGATCCCAATTGAGACTAGCTATTTGATATTGCTTAGGGCTGTTTATATTGATACATTGCATAATCTTGAATTATCATATCATACTATCTTGTGATATCAAGTTAGGGATTCCAAAACTTTGCTCATACTAGTGTTGGCCAAAGTCACCAAAAGAAAGAAGAGAGAAAGAAAGAGCCAAAAGGCCAAAAAAAGAAAACATAATAGTGGCCGACAAAGACTACATTGAGCGAAACCCTAATTTGTGTTCATTATTTTTCAGATTGTGCAATTGTATTAATTAGTGAGCAATCTTGTGCCCTTTTATCTTTTCTGAAGCAATTAGCTAGTGTCTCTCTATAACTTATGCAACACGAGCTTTGGTACTGAAAATTTTCTTATTTAGCTCATTCCATTGGTTGCATTAAGTTACATCATCTTTGCGCGTGAGTTGCCTTGAAATTCGCTTATATCTTTGAGATCGGCAACTAGGACTTGTGATTTCTATTTTGGGTCCTTACTTGTCATTACAATAACTAGAATTATCAGATTGCATAGGAAATAAGTATAGCCTACCAAGCTCCACATATTTTACCTTGTACGTTTGTTCGATCCCTTGCAATCGCTTTATCCAAGCTTCGAAGAACTTTTGACACCGCCAACGGCCGACAACTCCTGCTGCACGGTAAGAACTTGTAAGAGCTTTGGTTAAGGCTTGAGAGTTGAGCGACTTTTCTCCACTTCCTAGTAGTTGATTGGGAATTACATAAACCTTTGTCTTTTCCTTTATGCTACTAACCATGTCGTGACAAGAGTTCATCGCATCATTCTCCACGCACGAAGGGCAATGTACAACTCACTAATGAGCAAATGTCGCTGCAAGAAGACCGCTTCCGTCCATCGAGACTGCTCAGGGAGTTGCTAACACTACCCTTGCTACTATTTTGTCTAGACTTGATGATATGCTTGCAGCTGCTGTCCTCGAACTTCCAGTCCTCCGCCTCGCCTCCTAAGCAACAACAATGGTGTACTACATGCACAACGGGTTCCCATTGCTGCCCGACTTCCCAAAGATGGACGCCTTGCTGCATCGGTCGCCCCACCACACATCGCCACGGGTTCATCCACCGATGATGAAAAAGGTAAAATCAAGTTTGAGTTGCCTCCTTTTGGTGGAAAGTTCGATCCTAATGCATATATTAATTGGGAGATAGCGGTAGATAAAGAATTTGCAAACTATGACTTATCCGAAAACCAAAAGATTAGTGCCGCAGCTTAAAGTGTTAACGCCGATGCAGATATTGGTGGAAGCATATATCTAGACATGATAAAGACCCTAAAACTTGGAATGCAATGAAAAGACTTATGAGAAATGATTATGTTCTGAATATGTTGCTAAATATTTGCTTACTAAACTTCAATGCTTAAAACAAGGTTCTAAAACTGTTATAGAATACTTTCAAGATTTGCAAAATTGTTTGTTGCGTTGTGGTTTACAAGAATGTGAGGAAGCTACTGAGCTTAGGTTCATACGTGGACTTAATCATGAAATTCGGATGTTCTTGTTGATGAAACATATAGTTGTCTTTCGAATTGATTGAATGTGCTTTTAGAGCTGAAAACATGCTTATCAATCTTTGAAAGAGCCTTTAGCTTTATTTGAGGTGCCCATTGTTGCACCTTCTGTTGTAGCTAACATTTTGCGTAAAAGTGAGCACCATCGGAGAAAGATGAAGAAGAAAATGTGAAAAAAGAGGAGATATTTGCTGCTCCATACGTATGTGAAGAGTTGGAAATTGAAGTTGCACCTACAACCACGGAGAATGATTTAGAAGGTAATGTCAAAGGTATGGACTTATACATGGTGAAAATCATTTTGAAGAGACAAAACTGTCCATGAATCGTGCTATCGTAGAGCAACTATTAATGGAACCCATTGCTGATTTTGTTGCTATTCCTAGTGATAAAGAAGAGTTGTGTCATAATGCTTCACTTATATCCACGCCACAATTAGTGAATGAACATGAAATATTTATATTTGAACAAAACACTTATGCTGAACATAGACATGTTATTCAAATTGCTAGTGAAGAAGATGAGCTTAAATTGTTGTCTTCTTTAGATACTTTAGGTTACATTGAATTTGATGTTCTGTGTGATCTGGATAGTTTCAAGGAGAAGATTTTTGTACATTCTGATTTGCCATGGTTATCACGAAATATTTTCTATGTTGTTGGCAAACATAATGATAAAGGAGAATACAAAGTGCATAGATTATACATTTGTTCAGATCTGAGACCTCCACATCCTATGCAACAATGTGATCAATTTGATAATTCTAATATCATATCAAGTACCCCTACTGTCGATTATAATCTATATGATAGTTTTCAAGAAAGGGAGTGTTTGGGTGATTTTGATTCACGAGACATTGATTTGAGCACAAAAGATATGCATGTTGCTTTGCTCTTTCTCGCTACTAACATTTTGCAGAGAATGTGATGGAGTCGAGGACGACTCCAATTCAAGAAAGGGAGAGTGATGAGACCATGCTCGTCCGGATATGATCAACGCTATATCAATTTGGCGACACTTCACGGCATCCTCTCAGATCATATACATCTACTAGGATGGCTTTCCTTCACAGGGGGGAGGAAGCGTCCAAGAGTGCAAGCTTTCAACATGCTTTTATATGCTGGAAAGAAATATTGAGCTTTGTGGAGGATGATCTGAACATGAGAATACTTTTTGTTGAGGTCAAGCTAAAAGCTGAGCATGAGTCGAGGACGACTCAAATTCAAGAAAGGGAGGATGATGAGGACATCACTACTACGGATATGACCACATTTGGTTGTGCCTACTCCAACACATCATCCACGGGCCAAGAAGAGAGAGAGATCAAATACATCACGTTCTGGAATCCAATTCGGCCTCCTGAGACAGCACCAACTTAAAATGGCCATAACTTTTGATCCAGAAGGGTGTTCAGGGCACATGAGTACTTGATTGAAAGATTTCGTCGCCCTCTTTCCAATGGATCCAGTCTCACCTTCAAATTCCTTCTGAGCTGTCCGGAAACTGCAAAACAAGTCATGTCACTTTTCCAGTCCGAGTCAGAGTGGGCCTTGGGCCTTGTAATCGAATTGTATTTGGTTTCCTAGGGTTTTGAACGACCACCTCCTCTTGTTATCTCATAAATAACTAGCCGCAACCCCATCTAGGGTTTTGGGTTTTGTTTGATTAGTTTAGCCAAGTGCAAACTTCGTGTCTTCAAGTTGTGCTGGACAGCCACCTTGTCAAGACCTTCAATAGAACCCCAACTTATTTTGTCCTTCAATTCTTATTCGCAATTTCAGATTGCTTTTACCATTGTTCTTGCTTGTTCTTCGGTTGCTTGCAGGAATTGAACCTCGTGTTCAGGTTGATCGTGCCCACGGCAAGATCAATAACACTCCGGAGTTGGTTTAGCGATTGCTAAGGCGCATCGTCATCGTACGTTGTAGTCGGATCGTCAAAGTCGGTTCCACAAATCGATAGTTATCGCTCTCATCGAAAGATCAGGACACAACCTCACATCACTCGAGATGCGAGAGACAAGCATGATGACAAGGAAAAGCATCTTATCTCAAAACAGAAGGAGGGGAGCATTAGGCATAAAACCTCCGGAGTTGGTCTACATTCCACGAGTTCGTGAGCTCCCTGCCATCGGGGGTTGCTAGACGGTAAGCTCCCACGCGACTTGCTGAGATGATTCTGTAGGGGCCTTCCCACAGCGGGGATAGCTTGTTGGTGTTGGACCGATCCTGGATTCGTCTTAAGACCAGGTCCCCAATGTGGAAGCCCCTAGGTCGTATTGCTCGGGCGACTCGCCTGCAGAGATCTTGCAGGTAGCGCGCCGAGCGCAGTAGTGCGCGGCACCCTACTTCCTCCGCCAAGGCGAGGTCGAGGGATCGCTCCCGCTCGAGATCGACCTGGTCGATCGAGCTTGCCCTGACGGAGCCGAGCGTGACCTTGGGTGGCAGGACGGCCTTGGCCCCGAAGACGAGCTGGAAAGGGCTCGCCCCCGTTGCCCGGCTTGAAGAGGTGCGAATGGACCAAAGGACGGTGGGAAGCTCATCCACCCAAGCCCGGCCGCGGTGACCGAGCTCAGTGAAAACCCGCTTCTTGACGCCTTGGACAAGATGTCCGTTGGCGCGCTCGACAGCCCCGTTGATCGGAGGATGGCTCATCGAGGCATAGCAGACCTTGGTCCCCATGTCTGCGCAGAACTCTCGGAACAGCTCGCTGGTGAACTACGTCCCATTGTCGGTGATGATCCTGTAAGGGACTCCATACCTCGTGACCACGAAGGAACGAAAGAACCTTACCACGGCTTTGGTGGTGATAGCGGAGACCGGCTCAGCCTCGATCCACTTCGAGAAAGTGTCGATGGCGACGTCGAAAATGGCCAGGAGAGGGGAATGGTCTGCAAGGGGTAGGCCGGTTGTCAGGCCTTCCGAGCATGGAACTGGCAGGCCTGGCAAGCGTGAACGATGTCTTGAGCGTCCCCGAGCACTGTTGGCCAGTAAAATCCCATGGAACGCCTTCTCGACCATTGTCCTGAAAGAAGAGTGAGCGCCGCATAGGCTAAAATGTATGTCACTGAGCAAGTATGATGAGGACATCCCAACCAAGGATACAACAGCTGCCCCTTCTTTCTCTACGACCGCTACTTCGTTTACGACGTTTGGAGGGCTTAATCCAAAAGCAAGTCCTTTCCATCCACCTTTGCTGGACCAGCACGTCAAGAACATCCACCGAGGACAGCCCACGCACCAAGGAAGGCCCAAGATAAAGCCCAATTCGTAGCCGAGTCCGGTTCGGCCATCTAGGAGCAGCAGTACTTCAAACGGACGCCACGGCCACATCCGAACTCCGTTTTCGACGTTCGACAACTCGTTTGAAAGGTATCGAGATAACCTTTCCAATGGATCTGATCCCGAGGCCAAATATCTCCTGGAGCGAAGGGAAATCACAGAACAATCTCACGGAACAGAAATTCCAGGTGCTGCGCCACCTTTCTTTTGGGCCCAAGGCCCTTGTACTTTTAGGGTTCCACCCCTCCTTTGGCCAGCGCCCATCTCCTGGCTGCCGCACCCTTCTTGGGCACCCCCTTTGTGTGGGTACCCCTTTATATTGGGTTCTCATTCCTGTTCTTAATTTTTAGGTTTTGTTGTGTGGATTGTAGAGCTATCAATAATATAACTGTTAGGTATCGTCACCCTATTCCTAGGTTGGATGATATGCTAGACGAACTGAGTGGCTTTATTGTGTTTTCGAAAGTTGACTTAAGAAGTGGATATCACCAGATTAGAATGAAACTTGGGGATGAATGGAAAACAGCGTTCAAAACTAAATTTGGCTTGTATGAGTGGTTAGTTATGCCTTTCGGTTTGACTAATGCACCTAGCACGTTTATGCGATTGATGAATGAAGTTTTACGTGCTTTTATTGGAAAATTTGTGGTGGTCTACTTTGATGACATTTTGATCTATAGCAAGTCTCTTTCTCAACATATTGAACACTTACATGATGTTTTTAATGCTTTGAGAGATGCACATTTGTTTGGTAACCTTGAGAAGTGCTCCTTTTGCACCGATCGAGTCTCGTTTCTTGGCTATGTTGTGACACCGCAGGGAATTGAGGTTGATGAAGCCAAGATTGAAGCAATCAAGAGTTGGCCGACTCCAAGCACGGTCACACAAATGCGGAGCTTTCACGGACTTGCTGGATTCTATCGACGCTTTGTGAAGGATTTCAGCACCATCGCTGCACCATTGAATGAATTGACAAAGAAAGGTGTTTCCTTCCATTGGGGGCAAGCGCAAGAAGCTGCCTTTAATCTTTTAAAAGAAAAGCTCACAAATGCACCATTACTTCAACTTCCAGATTTTGGTAAGACCTTTGAACTTGAATGTGATGCAAGCGGTATTGGAATTGGTGGTGTATTGATACAAGAAGGTAAACCTGTTGCTTATTTCAGTGAAAAATTAAGTGGGCCTGTTCTGAATTATTCTACGTATGATAAAGAATTGTATGCTCTTGTGCGATCTTTAGAAACGTGGCAACATTACTTATGGCCTAAAGAATTTGTCATACATTCTGATCATGAGGCACTTAAGCATATTCGTAGTCAAAGCAAACTGAACCGTAGACATGCTAAGTGGGTAGAATTCATTGAATCATTTCCTTATGTCATCAAATACAAGAAAGGGAAGGATAATGTGATTGCTGATGCATTGTCTAGAAGATATGCAATGATGTCTCAACTTGATTGTAGAATTTTTGGCTTGGAAACCATAAAAGATCTCTATGCTCAGGATAATGATTTCAAAGAAGTCTTGCTAAATTGTAAAATGGAAAAGTTGGCACAAATTTGTTAACAATGATGGATTCTTGTTTAGAGTTAACAAGCTATGCATTCCAAATAGCTCCGTTCGTCTTTTGTTGTTACAGAGGCGCATGGAGGAGGATTGATGGGACACTTTGGAGCTAAAAAGACGGAGGATGTACTTGGTGAACATTTCTTTTGGCCAAAGTGAGACGTGATGTCGATCGCTTTGTTGCACGCCGCACTACATGCCAAAAGCTAAGTCTCATCTAAACCCACATGGTTTGTACATGCCGCTCCCTGTTCCTAGTGTTCCTTGGGAAGATATATCTATGGACTTTGTTTTAGGATTGCCTAGAACAAAGAAGGGAAGGATAGTATTTTTGTTGTTGTGGACCGATTCTCTAAAATGGCACATTTCATTCCATGCCACAAGAGCGATGATGCCACTCATATTGCTGATTTATTCTTCAAAGAAATTGTTCGCTTGCATGGTATGCCTTGTACTATTGTTTCAGATCGTGATGCCAAGTTCTTGAGCCATTTTGGAGAACTTTATGGAGCAAATTAGGGACAAAGCTAGTGTTCTCTACCACATGTCACCCTCAAACCGATGGCCAAACTGAAGTGGTGAATCGAACCTTGTCAACCATGTTGAGGGCTGTTCTAAAAAGAATTTGAAGATATGGGAAGAATGCCTACCTCATGTGGAGTTTGCCTATAATCGTACATTGCACTCTACGACAAAAATGACTCCATTTCAGGTTGTGTATGGCTTTAACCCTCGTGCTCCAATTGATCTATTGCTTTTACCATCTTCGAGAAGGTAAACTTTGATGCAAAGAGACGTCTGAATTTGTTCTTAAATTGCATAAGACCACAAAAGAAAATATAGAGCGCATGACTGAGAAATATAGGGTTGCTGGTAACCATGGTAGAAAGGAATTCACATTTGAACCTGGTGATCTTGTTTGGTTGCATTTGCAGAAAGAAAGATTTCCTAACTTACGAAAGTCTAAAGTAATGCCTAGAGCTGATGGTCCTTTCAAAGTGCTTGAACGAATTAATGATAATGCTTATAAACTTGAGTTACCTGCAGATTTTGGGGTTAGTCCCACTTTTAACATTTCAGATTTGAAGCCATATTTTGAAGAGAACGATGAGCTTGAGTCGAGGACGACTCAAATGCAAGAAGGGGAGGATGATGAGGACATCACTATGTCGGATACACCCATGACCTCACCACCACCACCTCCTATGCAAGGTCCTGTCACAAGGGCACGCGCACAGCAGCTAAATCAACAGGTGAACTCGTTTCTCGGGTGGTATAATTATATTTTTGAGGATATACCACTGCATAATAATGTGCTTGTGCTTACGAATCATGGCTTAGAGCTGCAAGGACGTCATTCCTCATCACTACAAGCTATAGTACAAGTTATTCCCGAGAAGGAAGCCAAAACGTCCACCCAGGAGTAGTCCACCTTCTACTGGCCATAACTATTGCATACGGAGTCCGTTCGGGATGAGTGAGTACTTGATTAAAAGATAAATTCGTGCTCTTTCCAACGGATCTGGCCTCATCATCAAATTCCACTCGAGCTGGCCACAGCAGTCAAAATAGTGCGACGGTCTCTGTCTTTTAGGGTGCTGTGCCACCATAATTTTGGGCTGAGTTCCCATGTAATTAAAGTGGCGTGAGACCAACTCCTAGCAGCCATCCTTGGCTATATATATTGGACAAGCCCTATCTATCTCCTTAGGTTTTGATTTGAGAATAGTTACCCATGTGTGGAACTTTATCCTTGTTCTCCTGACTCGGCTAGAGCAGCAGTAAACAAGTTTCGAAACCTCAACTTGAGTGTGTGCTTCATCCTTGTTCTTGCTAGTTCTTCGATTGCTCGCAAGAATAGACCTTCGTGGTTAGGTCATCCGTGTTCTTGGCACGGTTGATAACGACGAGGAGTGTGGTTTAGCGATTGCAGGCGCTTATCCTTGTGTGGTTCGTAGCCGGATCGTCAAAGTCATCCTCCGCCAAATCGAAGTTATCCCCTCACCGGAAGATCGGGCCGTCTTGTGCGCATCACATATTAGAAGTCAATCAAATATGAACCATAGACATGTGAAATGGGTGGAATTCATTGAATTTTTTCCTTATGTCATTAAGCACAAGAAAGGAAAAGAAAATGTGATTGCTGATGCCTTGTCTCGTCGATACACTATGCTTTCACAACTTGGCTTTAAAATTTTTTGTTTGGAAACTCTCAAAGAACAGTATGTGCATGATGCTGATTTCAGGGATATATTGTTGAATTGCAAACAAGGGAGAACATGGAACAAGTATGTTATCAATGATGGATTTGTGTTCCACGCTAATAAGCTATGCATTCCCACTAGCTCTGTTCGACTTTTGTTATTACAGGTGGCTCACGGTGGTGGTTTGATGGGATACTTCGGCGTGAAGAAGACGGAGGACATACTTGCAAATCATTTCTTTTGGCCAAAAATGCATCGGGACGTTGAGCGGTTCGTTGCCCGCTGCCCTACATGTCAACAAGCTAAGTCACGACTTAATTCTCATGGTTTATACATGACTCTTTATGTTTCTAGCATTCCATGGGACGATATTTCGATGGATTTTGTTTTAGGATTGCCTAGAACAAAGAAGGGGAGGGATAGTATATTTGTGGTTGTTGACAGATTTTCTAAGATGGCACACTTCATACCATGTCACAAGAGCGATGTTACTTCCAACGTTGCTGATTTATTCTTTCGTGAAATTGTTCGCTTGCATGGTGTGCCTAATACAATAATTTTAGATCGTGATGCAAAATTCCTCAGTCACTTTTTGCGAACTTTGTGGAATAAATTGGAAACTAAATTAATGTTTAGCACTACCTTTCATCCCCAAACCGATTGCCAAACTGAAGTGGTTAACAGAACTTTATCTACCATGCTTAGGGCTATTTTTAAAAAGAATTTAAAAATGTGGGAAGAATGTTTGCCTCATATTGAATTTGCTTATAATTGCTCCGTACATTCTACCTCGAAGATGTGTCCTTTTCAGATTGTGTATGGGTTTATCCCTCGTACACCAATTGATTTGTTACCCAATCCTTCTTCTGAGAGAGTAAATTTAGATGCTAAACAACGCACTGAGTTGATTTTGAAAATACATGAGCTGACTAAAGACAACATCGAGCGCATGAATTCTAAGTATAAAATTGCGGGTAGTAAAGGAAGGAAGCATGTTACTTTTGAACCGGGTGATCTTGTTTGGTTACACTTAAGAAAGGATCGGTTCCCAGATTTACACAAGTCGAAATTGATGTCCCGCGCTGACCGACTATTCAAGGTAATTGTAAAGATTAATGATAATGCAAATGAGCTTGATTTACCTGCAAATTTTGGAGTTAGTCCTACAATTAGCGTGGCAGACTTGAAGCCCTACTTGGGACAAGAAGAAGAGCTTGATGCAAGAAGGGGAGGATGATGAGGACATCACTTCTTCGGGTATGTCCATAGCACCTGCTGCCACAACTCCTCAGCCTATACAAGGACCGATCCCTCGAGCTCATGCACGTAAACTAAATTATCAAGTACTTTCGTTTCTTGGTACATCTAATGACTTCAATAACTATACCTGAAGATGTAGCGACAGATAAAGCAAGGCAATCGCGCTTAATGAAGGGGCTGAACTCAAGACTGCATGTTGGGTTGATCACCCACAATTTTGTAGACTTTTAGGAGATGGTTAACAATGCCTTGATCTTGGAGGACAAGCACAAAGAACTGGGAGAAAATCATAAGCACTTGATGACAAATCAGGGTGGGCATCCCAACCACCTGCGTTTGCGAATGACACCGCAACAGTTTGCTAGGTTCCAACCGCAAGTTGTTAATAAGACAGCAACACCTACGTCGCTACCATCAGGACAGAGTTATCAAACACCGTCCCAGGGAAATAATGTGCAAGGGAGTGGGCAGCAGACAATCGCCAGGAGGTGCTATAGTTGTAATGAAATGGTGCATTTCGCCAAAAGTGTCCGCAGAAGGGAGGCATCACGCTAGTGCATTTCAACCTTGGGATGACACCTACTAAGGCGCCAATGCCAGGAGCAAATCGGGGAGCTAGCCATACAGGAGCGACATCTCAAGCTATTGTAAGAGGCAGGGTCAACCACATTACCACAGATGGAGCTCAGGAAGCATCGGACATCGTACTGGGTAAGTTTTTGGTAAACTCAGTACCTGCTATAGGTTTATTTGATTCTGGAGCTTCGCATTCATTTGTCTCTCAAGATTTTGCAATTGAAAATGGTTTGTGTGAAAAATCTTAAATGTGTGATGCTAGTCCAAGCCCCAGGATCTGAGTTAAGATCTAGCCTTGGGTGTTTGGGAGTTAGGCTACTCATTAATGGGGTAGAGTTCCTAGCAAACCTGATCATTTTGGATACCCAAGGCTTAGACGTTATTCTTGAGATGGACTGGTTGTCCAAGCATAAGACCATTTTCGATTGTGGTCGAAGGGTTGTATCGATTGAGAGCCCTAGAGGAGAAAGTGGAATTTCGGCGACCGCGATTCGTGATGGACGGTTAATAGTTAATAGCATGAAAGTCGGCATAGAAGATGTGCAAGTAGTTAGAGAATATCTAGATGTGTTTCCAGAAGATTGACCTGGTATGCCACCAGAACGTGACATCTAATTTTTCATTGAGTTAGTACCTGGGACAACACTGATAGCAAAGAGACCTTATCGAATGCCTACTGATGAATTAGTGGAAATGAAGAAGCAGATTGAGGAGCTATTGGAGAAGGGTTTTATAAGGCCAAGTTCGTCACCATGGGTAGCGCCAGTTTTGTTCGTCAGGAAAAAGACGGAAGTCTCGGAATGTGTATCGATTATCGTGCACTTAATGAAGTGACGATTAAGAACAAGTACCCATTGCCAACAATTGATGACCTGTTTGATCTATTGAGAGGAGCTGGAGTTTTCTCCAAGATAGATCTTTGTTCAGGGTATCATCAGTTGAAGATTCAAGTGGAAGATGTGCCAAAGACTGCATTCTCTACAAGATATGGACATTATGAGTTTACGGTCATGTCTTTTGATTTGAAAAATGCACCGGCGTATTTTCTGAACATGATGAATAAGGTTTTTATGGAGTACCTAGACAAGTTCGTGGTTGTGTTCATAGATGATATTTTGGTATATTCTAAATCGGAAGAGGAGCATGCAAATCACCTGAGGTTAGTTTTTAAAAAGCTGCGAGAGCAACAGCTATACGCCAAGTACAGTAAGTGTGATTTTTGGAAGGAAAAGGTGGGATTCCTCAGTCATGTCATGACTGCTGAGGGAGTTGCCGTTGACCCAAGTAAAGTGGAGGCAGTATTGCATTGGGAGCAACCAAAGTCAGTTACCCAGGTTAGTAGTTTCCTAGGAATTGCAGGTTATTATCGCTGATTTATAGAGGGATTTTTTATGATTGCGAGACCTCTTACGCAATTGCTGAAAAAGGAAAAGAAATTTGCATGGATGCCAGAGTGCGAGAAGAGTTTTGAGAAATTAAAGAAGCGTTTGACAAAAGCCCCAGTGTTGGTGTTCCCTGATGTTCAGAATAGTTTTGATATATATTGCGATGCGTCAAGATAGGGTCTTGGATGTGTGTTGATACATAACGGCAAAGTAGTTGCATATGTGTCGAGGTAGTTGAGGCCACACGAAGGGAATTATCCTACGCATGATTTAGAATTGGCTGCCGTGGTGCATGCTTTGAAATTGTGGCGACATTATCTCATTGGCATTCGGTGTGAGATATATACGGACCATAAAAGTCTGAAATATATTTTCACCCAGTCGGATCTTAATATGAGGCAAAGGAGATGGCTGGAGTTGATAAAGGACTATAATGTGGGACTCCATTACCATTCGGGAAAGGCAAATGTGGTGGCCGATGCCTTGAGTCGTAAGAGCCATGTTGCAAATATGTCCATACAAGAAGATCAGTCAGTGTTGTGCAAGGAACTTCAGAGGCTAAAATTGGAAGTGGTCCCAAAAGGGTTCCTAGCTGCATTAGAATTTAACGTTCGAGGATCAAATTCAAGGACAAAAAGATGATGAGAAAATCAATCGAATCATGTCTAAAAAGGATGAAGGATTAGCTATAGATTTTACTGTGGATGATCAGGGTACCATGTGGTTCAAGGGTCGAATTTGTGTACCAAATAAATCAGAACTTAAGCAATTGATCTTAGAGGAGGCTCATGATTCCAAGCATTCAATTCATCCAGGAAGTGATAAGATGTATCAAGATCTAAAAGAGGTTTTGGTGGCCTAAATTGAAGCGTGAAGTTGCTGAATATGTTGCTATGTGTGATGTATGTCAAAGGGTTAAGGCAATACACCAGAGGCCAGCAGGTTTGTTACAGCCGTTAAAAGTTCCAGAATGGAAATGGGAAGGAATCGATATGGATTTTATTACCGGTTTGCCAAGAACTCAAAGTGGGTATGATTCAATATGGGTCATTGTGGATCGATTGACCAAAGTTGCTCACTTCATCTCGGTCAAGACAACTTATTCAGGATATTGATTAGCAGAGCTATGCATGGCTAGAATTGTGTGTTTGCATGGTGTGCCTAAGAAGATAGCGTCGGACAGGCACTACTACAGAATTGTACATCAGAATCGGTTCTTTTTTGTCATTACAATCGGTTGAAGTGGCGATACAAAGTCTTTAGATAGTGATGTGTGGAATATAAGAACCCGGGTACCCTCATGACAGGCCCAAGAGGGAGGCCCAGAAGATACTCCCCGCGTCAGGCCCCGCTGTCGTGTGCAAGGGGACATATCCTAAAGGAAGTTGAACTTATATTTAGATATGATAGATACGGTTGTAATCCGAGTCATTAATAGGGTAGATAAAGATGTAAACTCTATCCTGTAACCGACTAGAATCTTGTAACCGATCGAAATCTCTTAACCGATCAGTACTCTGTAAGCCGCCCCACCCCCGCTATATAAGGAGAGGGCGGGCAACAACATAGGGATCCGATCATCCAAGCATAGAGCAATCAAGCCATAGAGCATAGCACACCTCATATCGCCCAAAGCATATTGCGCTTTGAGCAATCTTAGATCCAAGAGATCTGCATAATCCCAGCACATAGGATTAGGGTATTATCTCCTCCGCGAGAGCCTGAACCTGTCTAAACCCCTTGTCTTGTGTGACATTCGAGTTTGAGATCTAGCGCCTACCCCATAAATTTATTGCCGACTACAAAAGTCGACAGTTGGCGCGCTAGGTAGGGGCAACGCTATAATCTTTTCCTACAGACTCGATTGCAGCGATCGGCGGAATCACCACCACCTTTGTCTCGCCAGGCTTTCCGCTTCGGGAGCCTGGACTTCGTCGCAGATGCGCTCGGAGAACTTGTCCTCCTAGACTTGAATCGGATCCAATCTGGTAAAGATCAGGCTGACTCATTTCAGGTATGTCACTTTGACTTGCCGGCAAACAAGTCGGCGTCGTGAGGAATTGCTGCGATCTTCGTGGCGTCTTTGCAATAGAAGAGCAGAAGACCGATCTCCAACGCCAACAAGAAGAACAAGAAGCTGCGGGGGAAGATCGTCTTCATAGGGGTAAGGAGGTGCAGGTGCGATCGCTTCGATCTGGCGACCGCAATGTCCTCGAGGACATCCTGCAATCCAGGTTTGGAGATCAAGCCGTCTTCCACACGCCAATGCAGAACGTCGTCGCCTCCAAGACGCTTCTCGACAAACTGGACCCGATGATTGCATCGGATAGCCCGGTGGCCCCGATCGTGGCCCAGATCAAGGCCATGATGACGGCGGCCGCAATTCAGCAAAATCAGGAAAAGCCGGTACGTGAAGCGCCCTCGCGCTCCCACGCAGCTTTCGGCACGGCCACGAGCCTACGCCTGCGCCTCGAGAGCCACCTTTGGCATGGCCACGAGCCACGCCCGCGCCCCGAGCGCCACCTTCGGCACGGCCACGAGCCTACGCCTGCGCCCGAGTGCCACCTTCGGCACGGCCACAAGCCATGCCCGCACCCCGAGCGCCACCTTCGGCACGGCCACGAGCCACGCCGCGCCCGAGCGCCACTTTCGACGGCCACGAGCCTACGCTGCGCCCGAAGCGCCACGTTCGCGACGGCCACGAGCCTACGATCGCGCCCGGCGCCACGTTAGGCACGCCCACGAGCCACGCTGCGCCGAAGCGCCACCTTCGGCGACGGCCACGAGCCTACACTGCGCCGAAGCGCCACCTTCGCGACGGCCAGAGCCACACCGCGCCGAACGCCACATTCGGCACGGCCACGAGCCTATGCCTGCGCCCCGAGCGCCACCTTCAGCACGGCCACGAGCCACGCCTGCGCCCCGAGCGCCACCTTCGGCACGGCCACGAGCCACACCCGAGCCCCAAGCGCCACTGTCGGCACGGCCACGAGCCTACGCCTGGGCCCCCATCGCTACCTTCGGTACGGCCACAAGCCGACGCCTACGCCCCGAGCGCCACCTTCGGCACGGCCACAAGCCACGCCTGTGCCCCGAGCGCCACTCTCGGCACGGCTACGAGCCTACGCCTGCACCCCGAGCGCCACCTTCGGCACGGCCACGAGCCACGCCCGCGCCCCGAGCGCCACCTTCGGCACGGCCACGACCCACGCCCGCGCCCCGATCGCCACCTTAAGCACGGCCACGAGCCTACGCCTGCGCCCCGAGCGCCACCTTCGGCACGGCCACGAGCCATGCCTGCGCCCCGAGAGCCACTTTCGGCATGGCCACGAGCCAACGCCTGCGCCCCGAGCCCCACCTTTGGCACGGCCACAAGTCACGCCTGCGCCCCGAGCGCCGCCTATAGCTCATCTACAAGCCTACGCCTGCGCCACAAGCAAAGATGGCTTGATCGTCAGCAACACATGGAACATAAAGCAGGGCTACTAAATTTGGATAAGACGTGTGTGAGCCAACGCTTCAACGACGACATCAGCAACTTCGGCGCAAAAAAGGGAGTGGCGCTGAATTTTGCCTTGAGCGGGAAAAGCGTTTTGAAGTGGGTTCTGTTGGGAATAAGTTTCCTATCCTCTTGAAAGAAAAATGTGCAGGTTGGGTGCTTAGATGTTTGGCTTGAGAATCGGTTTCCTCTTCCAAAACGTTGATTTTAGTTAAACGTGAGAGGTTCTGCTTTGGTGAAAGCGAACTGATTTGTTCCTGATTTTTATGAGGGCTTCATCAAGATTTGTGTGAGTCTCTCTTTAAGATTTGTGTGGAGTCTCTCTTTTACTTTGAGTTTCTCCCTAGTTTGAATTTTATCACATTGATTCGAAGATGATAAAAGTGGTTTATGTGATGTAAAATAATTGAGTTTTTCCTTTGCGTTTTGACTTGGGAAAAGAAAATGAGAGATCTTTGGGTTTTGTCGAGTTCTCTCCAAGATGAATTTTAGTGTGTTGGGCTCAAGGTGATGTATTTGGTTCACTTGGTTCAAGAGAATTGTAATTCTTTTGCTTTCTAGCTGGAGTTAAGAATATGAGTGTTTATGGTCTAGAGTTGAGTATATTAAAGGATTATACTTTTGGATTTGGTTTTTGAGTGAAAGAATGTGAGGGCGAGACCCTCTTAGGAAAGGAACCGTTTGTGGTTTGGTAATGATCTCTGGTCCTAGCATGAGCTAGACGTTGGCCGTTAGTGGTTTATTGGTGGAGTATGATGGAGGCTTGTGATATCGGTTCGAAATCTTTTGGAAGTAGCGTTGGTTATTAAGGTGATGTCAAATTGAAGTGAAATGTTCTGTTGTGAACATTTGTTTTAACTATTTGTTATTGGGTGTGGTATATGCCTAAGAGAGGTTAGAATAAAAGAATTTTATATCGTGGTTTACAACTGAAGGGAAATTATGCCAAGGTGCGCTATTTCCTTCGATGGCCTTGGTTGGTTATGGCCCTTTTGGTGGAAGAGATGGGACTTTGTGTATTTGATTCTTTGGGGTTGAGGTTGGAACCCGGAATATTTAAACGAATGTAAGAGTGATTAGTTGATATTTGGTTTAGAGGCGTGTTAGAATGAAAAGCCTCGTATCGTTCTAGCTGTCATGAATAAGATGAATCGTGGCAAACAGGGTGAGAAAGGAGATTTAAGTTTTATGATTTACGCTGAAAAGAAAATTGGAGTTGAGTTAGATGTTAGCACGCTATCCTTTTGAGAGGGATCATAGGTTAAAAGGGTATAATGTGCTATAGTACCAAGGAAAGTTTTCTGAGTACATCAGAGTATTTCACGATAGTGGTATGTTATGTTCGATATGAGGATTTGGCATATCAATTAATTTGATCGAGTCCCTTAGTGGGTGAATTTGAGGATGAAGATTGAGATAATTCTGGTGAGATTCCTTGTTCAGGAAGTTCATTGGAATCTTCAATGCTAGGAAGTTTTGCCCCTTGCAAATTTAAGTAGAAATTGGAGTGAATATATAGTCTTGAGAAGAGAAAGCTTGGTCTAAGGTGAGTCAAATCACTTTCGTTAAAAGTTGGACTTGGAAATTTGATTTGTCGTTTGGATTCATTTGAATTCTTGTGTGGTTGCTTTGAGTTGCAAGCCATTGTGAACTTTGATTTGTTGTAGTTGATGTTCTTCAATTCGTGGTCTAATTCCATTAAGGGGAGAGAATGTAATACAGTGTCGCAATTAAACATTTATTTTGATGTGCTTGGTTTATTTGGGAAATTTTCATTTTCTTAACTACTTGAGTGGTGGTTTCTAACTTGTTTAAAAATTTGTGTTTACAGTCCGGTGTTTTGAGGGGCTGTTAGGATTTTTCTTTTTGGGAGAGAGTTGGCACCCTTTTCCTTAATTTCCTCCCCAACTCACCCAACTCCCTCATCACATTTCCCCATCTTGCAACTAGCCAACTCTCCCTCATTTTTTTTGCCCCAACCGAAATTTTCGCTCCAAGCTGCAGCCAGCGTCCTCCCCAAGCCTGCTCCCAGCCAGCTAGCCGCCGGCGACCTCCTCCAGCCGGCCAGCCGGCGGCGAGCTCCTCCGGTGGCCGGCGGCAGCCCCCAACTTCCCCCCTTGCGCAGCCCTCCAAACAGCAAGCAGCACCCTCCTACCTTCCTCTTTGGGAGCCAAGAGAGGTATGGATTCTTGATTTCTTGAGCTATGCTTGCTGTATGGGGAGCTTTAGTGGGCTGCAATGGTGCTAGGGTTCCTAGATCTAAAATTTTTTTGGGGGAAACTAGCTCTAGAATGGAGGGAACTCTGTACTCAATTCGGGCTATGCACTGTCCGATTTTGGAGCGCCGATTTGAGGCAATTAGGTTGGTCTCCTTAATTGTTGGCTGTAGAGAATTTTGTTGCTCATGTTCTTAGGTTTCTATAGAGCTCATGAACACTAAAATCCATTCAGCCAATTAAAAGTTATGCCCTTTTTGGTGCTTGCTGTCCTTATTGTGTTGAGAGAGTAAGGCTGATTGTTCATCTGTCGATTTGAGGTAGTTGCATGCCGAATTAGAATTTCTTATTGCCTAGAGAAAGCTAGGATTTTTCCTGTAGATCAATAAAATGTATTTGTTTGCTTGATTTGGGTTCAAGAATCAAAAGATATGATAGATTGAAGTAGCTGTCCAGAAATGTGTTTGCTGAAATTTCAGAGAGTAAAGCTGATTGTTCATCTGTCGATTTGAGCTAGTTGCATGCCGAATTAGAATTTCTTGTTGCCTAGAGAAAGCTAGGATTTTTCCTGTAGATCAAGAAAATGTATTTGTTTGCTTGATTTGAGTTCAAGAATCAAAAGATATGACAGGTTGAAGTTGTTGTCCTGAAAATGTGTTTGCTGAAATTTCAGAGTGGAAGGCTGAGGTTTAGGTTATGATTTGGGGACTTTTTAAGCATCCCCTGTTTGAATGGCTGTATCATGATGGTAGTTTATCCTCTTGTGGACATTTTTTTATCAAAAGAAATCTAATTTTGGTCTAGCCATTTGGATGTTGTGCTCGTTTTACTAATTGCCGTCCAAATGGTCTTTTAATTAGGTTTTGGGGCTTGTTTGGATTAGGCGTAGTTGCGCGTTGTAATGTGGTGTTTTTGTTTAGTGTCGAGAATGAATATGCAACCGTAATATTGTTTTCAGATGGAGAAGCTCCGGTGTGGCCTTTTCCTCACACCACCCCGCCCATGATTGAGGCAAGTGTATCGATTTAAGAAATGTTGCTAATATGGTTTGCGAAACTTGCTTAATGAATATTATTTCATTGTTCTAACTAATTGATTAGCCTTATTACCATGATGTTGTGCGTGAATATAAATATGCTGACTTTGCTAAGGATTATGGTTGTATCTATGAGTATGTCTAAAATGATGAACATGTGATGATGATGAAAATGCATTATGATGGTTGTGGCTTGGTAGGGCATTGATTGATTATTGTTTTGCGACTTAACCGCTAAATAGAATTTATATGCCTTGTTACCATATTTTTTCTCATGAGTATGATAAGATAATGTGAACGGTGAGTTGATGGATATGAAGACATGTTAATGCTTATGTAATTGGTTATGGCTTTGAGAACGAAATCTATGATTTACTCATGTGAAATTACATATATGCATTCATAAAGGAAGAGGCGACCCATTCTGATGCGGGCCTCTGTACTCACATGTAGTGAGTACGAAAGTCCTACCTCGTAGTCCCATACACACGGGTGTATGGGAGCGAGTCCGTAAGAGTAGGCACCCTCCACGGGATGGAAGGGATTGAGAGGGTGCACAGCGACGGTGTGCACTCGGTAATACCGGTATGTGCAAAGAAAAGATGCATTCATGAGCATGCATATTGCATTGCATCGCTAATAATGATTATTGTGTTAATGTGATGTGTGGTTTCGGGATAGAGCCGTGGACTCCTCCCAAGAGGTTTATTGAGGTATGTGTTTGATATAAGCAATGAGGTAAAGGAGGTAAATGGTATTGATACAAATGCTTTATGAACTTGCTGTTTTGTATACGAATTATGAGTATGTTGTTGAGTTAAATGCATTAACTATTTACGATATGATTGTTGGATGCACTTTGCTGAGTCTTGGACTCACGCTTGTTTGTTTAATGTTTTTAGGTACTCCGAAGTCGTGTTGCCGGGTTGGGACATAGATTCACTTCCCTCACATCATGCCATGATCAATCCATAGAATGGAAGAATGTCGCATGTTATTAATTAGTGTTGGCTTATTGTGATCAGTTTGTTTGTGGTCGCGGATTAAGCTTTGTGTTGATCCGAAACTAAGTTCTTCTGGAAGTAGCCTTTATGTTCTTTGTGTTGTTGTAATTAGTTGATGGAAATTGTAATTGTATAGTCATTGTTTAAAGTAGCAGCTAGTTATTTTTGCTTTTGCATGAGATGATTATTCAGTTATCATGATTATATTGTTGTTTGTCTGCTGAGTGGATGTCCGATATCTAGGGTAGGTGCTGCCGAAATTCTTTAGTAGGATTTCGGAAGTTTTAGAATTGTTTTGTGTTGTAACTTGTTTGGTAGCTTGTTTCATGACTACTTTGTTGTTGATCTTCTTGTTTAGTCGTTTATTCTGTGTTTTTTTGGTGACACTCGGGGCATTGGAGGTGCCGGGGTGTTACAGATCCGATCATCCAAGCATAGAGCAATCAAGCCACAGAGCATAGCACACCTCTTATCGTCCAGAGCATATTGCGCTTTGAGCAATCTTAGATCCAAGAGATCTGCATAATCCCAGCACACAGGATTAGGGTATTATCTCCTCATGAGAGCTCGAACTCATCTAAACCCCTTGTCTTGTGTGACCTTCGAGTTTGAGATCTAGCGCCTACCCCATATATTTATTGCTGACTACAAAAGTCGACATGATGAGGTGGAGTTATCAAAGTCGGTTTTGGCCCGATTGTGATAAAGCCTCATTAGAATCGGTTCTTAGGTGAAACCGATTTTGATGACGACTGCTCATGTTACCAAATGGATTCATTCCATCGGTACTCAACCCAAATCTTATGTTCCTCATTTCGACACCAAACTCCTCATGTTTCCAATCGATGTTTCTCTATTGAACCGAATCAGCAGGATGTCTCAGCTTGCCATCTTCCTTTCGAGACTCATAATGCCAACGCAATAATTTTGCCTCTCTAGGATTTGTAAACAACTGCTCTAGACGGGGAATGATGGGCAAGTACCACAATACCTTGGCCAGTGCACCTTTAGTGACCTCTTCACCGTCGTTGCCCTGACTCTTACGCTTCTTGTTGTTACGCTTCTCCTTTTGTTTGTACCGGGGCACACTGTAAACTGGACACACGTGCAGCTCCTGATGTGCATTACGGTACAAGATGCAATCATTCGGACATGCATGTACCCTTTCTATTTCCATTCCCATGGGACATAGTAGCTTCTTCGCTTCAAAATGTTTGTTGGCAACTCGTTTCCCTCCGGAACCTGATCCGATAGAAGAACTAGAAGTGTATTGAAACTTGTATCTTTCCAACGGTGTTTTGCCTTCAATTCGAACAATGCAAGGACCGAACCCAACTTGGTGTATTCCGCTTTGCAACCTGTGAACAGCGGTTTGGCATCATCTTCCATCAAACTTTTAAACTTTTTAAACTCTCTTTCTGTGTAATTACCCTCCACATCCCGAACATTTGCTTCAAATTATCCTCCTCAAACATATCAAGCTGCAACTCATCATCCGGTTCCACTGTGTCTTCATTGCATACTGGAAGGGTACTACCTGCCTCCCCGTGATGGATCCAACATGTGTAATTCCTCACGAAGCCACATCGAATTACGTGGTCCTCAATTTGAGCTAAGTTGTTAAATCTCCTCAGATTGGTGCAATCAATGCAAGGACAATATATGAAGTTTACACCACTCCTCACCATGTCCTCTTCTGCAATTTTTTTGAACTCCTTAACACCCTCTCAAATTCAAAGACTCACACGGCTTTACGATATATCCATTCCTCACGGTTCATCTGCAATTAAATTTCGCACAATAAATTAAGGAAAAACTAGAGAGACAACTAGCTAGATATTTTAAATATTGAGACATCATTTCAATTAATATTACCTTTGCAAAATAGAGGACAGGTTCCCAGATATATAACTCCCGATCGATACCTAGCTTCTTCCCTGGTTTAGAGCTTCCAATTCCCTAGATAGGAGAAATAAAATATTAAAATCAGCAATGATATCAAATAATCTAATTACATAGCTAGTGCAGTAGCTTGCAAATCTTTTTACTACAACGAAACAAAACAAGGGTACCAACGATGACTCCTAATCTGTAAATAGGTTAGGTCCTAATCCCATTTGAGGATATGTGGTTCGGGCAAGTTCCTAAGCCGTTGTACAACTCCAAAGAAAATTTCGACAGCATCTCTCCATTGTTCTCCATATACACATCTCGACAACAGGTTAAGAGGGGTGTGCATATGGGAACATCAGGGAGATGCTACCGAAATCTACTCTGAAGTTGTACAACACAGCTCAGGAACTTGCCCGAACCACATATCCTCGAACTGTCCAAAAAATGTGGACCATTCGAGACTGCTCGCTTATAAATATGCCATTTCATTCGGCAGATTTATAAATAAGCATCCTCTAACGGGAGACGTAGGTTCTGCAGCCTAAACTCTAACATTTATCACATGATAGCAACAATAATTCCATATTAACACGAGAGCACTACAATAATTAAATAGATGTGTGCTTGTCAAATAAAGAGTGTGATATCTGAACGCACATACACAATTCCAGTGCAACCTAAACTTTATTCATGACATATCGAAATTACCTAGTGCAAAATTGAAGGGGTTTAAAGAATTGCTCACATTTTGAAGAAAACCGCAAATGAGGGCAAAAAGAGGGGAATCTCCTCAAGATAGGGTTTCAAATTTGCCCTCTTAATACCCCCTATGAGGACTTCAAATTTTCTCACCCAAAGTATTGCTTCCAACCACACAATATGAGATGTTTTCTCGGGTGGCGGCGAAGAAATCTCCTCTGGAGCAACAACAGAGAAGAGTTCAACGCGAGTGCTATATATGACCTAGCAAGGCACATCAGAATCGGTTCTTTTCAAGAAGCGATAGTGATGTGAACGTTCATCACTATCGGTTCTTTTTAGAGATGCGATAGTGATGAGCACGTCGACATCAGAATCGGTTCTTTTTTAGAAGCGATAGTGATGTGCACGGTCATCACTATCGGTTGTTTTTATAGAAGCGATAGTGATGATCACGTGCACATCACTATTGCTTCTTTTCTTAGAACCGATAGTGATGTGCATAGTCATCACTATCGGTTCTTTTTATAGAAGCGATAGTGATGATCACTTGCACATCACTATCGCTTCTTTTCTTAGAACCGATAGTGATGTGCATAGTCATCACTATCGGTTCTTTTTATAGAAGCGATAGTGATGATCACTTGCACATCACTATCGCTTCTTTTCTTAGAACCGATAGTGATATATATGCACATCACTATCGCTTCTATCAAAAGAACCGATAGTGATGTGGACGTGATCATCACTATCACTTCTTTTGTTGGAATCGATAGTGATGATCGTTCATATCCCTATCGCTTTTTAGTTTAGAACCGATAGTGATATGCCTAATGTTACATCACAATCACTTATAATCTCAGAACCGATAGTGATTATTACTAACATCTCTCCGAAGTTATTTATCACAATCGTTTTTTCCTAAAAACTTAAGAACCGACACGGATAAAGCGATAGTGATGTACCGTTCTGTAGTAGTGAGGGGTACTCAACTCACCTCGAGGTTTTGGGATAAGTTACATGAAGCCATGGGGACACGATTGAATTTTAGTACAGCATATCATCCTCAAACAGATGGCCAGATAGAAAGAGTTAACCAGATTCTCGAAGATATGTTGAGAGCTTGAGCATTAGCTTATACTACTTCATAGGATAAATGTTTGCCATATGCAGAGTTCAGCTATAATAATAGTTATCAAGCTAGTTTGTAGATGTCACCATTTGAGGCTTTATATGGTCGTGCCTGTCGTACCCCGTTGAGTTAGAATGAGACAAGAGAGCGTTTGGTGTTTGGGCCTGATATTCTCAAGGAAGCTTAAGAGCAAGTTGTTATGACAAGAGAGAGGTTAAAAATCACGCAGTCAAGGCAAAAGAGTTATGCTGATAATCGATGTCGTGTTTTGAGTTTTGAGCTAGATGACTTTGTGTATCTTAGAGTTACCCCTTTAAAAGGTGTTAAAAGTTTTCACGCCAAAGGCAAGCTTGCTCTGAGATATGTTGGTCCTTTCAAGATTTTGAGCAGTCGAGGAGAGGTTGCTTACCAATTGGAATTACCGCAGTCGTTGGCAGGTGTGCATGATGTGTTCCATGTGTCACAGCTTATGAAGTGTCGTCGAGTGCCAACAGAGCAGATGCCGTTAGAAGCAGTTGAATTGCAGAAGGATCTGACCTACAAGGAGAAGCCAATCAAAATTTTGGATGTCATGGATCGCAGGACTAGGAATAAGTCTGTTCGCTTTTGCAAATTTCTGTGGAGTAATCATTCTGAGAATGAGGCAACCTAGGAGCCTGAGGAGGATCTGAAGTCAGAATTCCCAAACCTATTCCCTAGTCAGCCCTGAATATCGGGGTCGAGATTCTGTTAAGGGGGGGGGTTTGTAACATCCCAAAATTTACCTATAATATTATTTTATTGCTAATTGTGCATTTTGTGATTTTTTTGAATTTATTAGATTTCCTGGAATTTATTTGAAGTTAATTTGTCGCTCGTGGTCTAGTGACGATCATCTACCGCTGTGTGTTGGGCGTTTTCCGAAGAGTTGAGGGCTCGTGCATTGGCGCGAGTGTTCAGCTAGCAACATCATCTATTACACATCATCTATCCGTGGTTTCTCACCGAGAAGATCAGGCCAACTCTTATCATCGTGGTATCAGATTCCAGGGCCACTCGGTGTGAGCCTTTTACCTGTAGCTTTGGTTTAATTCTTGTCCTACACAACAACAAAAAAAAGCCAAAACAAAATATATTGCCATTTGGCCATAGTTCTAATTCTGCAATTTTCGTCCGTCATGTTGGGTCCAATCTGCTAGGTTATAGTTTCGAGTTGCTGGTCGTGTTTTTTTTGCGTCACTTAAGCCATCGGTTTTTACTCTAATCTGTTTCGTTGTTTCGTTCGTGTTTTGTGATCGGAATTGGGTGTTTCTTGATCCATTGGAAAGCTTGTGTCATCTTCTATCTAGTTGTATCCTCCAATACCAGAAAATACCAAAAACAGTGCCACAAAAATTTTCATCCTCTAATTAGCTGGTGTTTTGCCCACCTTGACTTTTATAGCACTCATCTTGCTGTTGGGTGCGAGTAGCTAGTTCCCGCTGTTGGTGCAACAAAACATCTCTTATATCTACTGAGTTGCACAACTTTCTTTTTGAACCCATCTATTCTTTGCGACAACTTTGATCCTATTTGAGACTAGCTTGTTGAATTTGCTCGAGGGACTGCTCATTGTTAGGTTGTGCATCACAAGTTTTTGTTTCATCAAGTTGTGATCATCATCACGAGTTCGTATTCCCTGCTGTTTTGAAAGTTTCTGTTGGCCAAAAAATATACCAAAAAAAGAAAGAAAAAAGAACTGGAAAAAATATAGTGAGAAAAAAAAGGAGGCCAAAAATTTTTATATCAATTTCTATTTGGCGCTAGTTTTTGAGCAATCTTGTGCCCTCTTATTTCGAATTTGAGCAATAGCTAGCGTCTCTCTTGAACTGTTGCAATACGAGCTTTGACGACACTCTCAATTTTTTTTAGCTCATACTTTGATTGCAATAGTCCCATTATCTTTGTGCGTGTGTGTTGCTGTCTACTCTTCACTTCTATCGCTTGATCAGCAACAAGGCATTGTGGTTTGGTGGGTTGTGCTTTTAATTTGACAATCGAGGTTGTAGAATTCATAGGTCTGTTTTCCCCATCAATCTCCACCTACACCCGTGTCGTGTGTGACTTTACTCTCGGTTACGCTCATACATTATTTGGTTTAGATTGTTCGCTGCCACAAGTGTAAGTTTGCTATCCCTAATTCACTTCAGAACGGTAAGCTTGTCTTGTTTTCAGAACAGTGAGTTGTGAGAGTAGAGAGTGATTTTTTTACTAACCCGTATATCACGCTTTCTGTTTGTGAGTGTTTGCCATGACAGGTCACGAGGATGATCGATGTAATCTAGAGAAACCGTGATGAGGACATCACTACTACGGATATGACCACATTTGGTTGTGCCTACTCCAACACATCATCCACGGGCCAAGAAGAGAGAGAGATCAAATCCATCACGTTCTGGAATCCAATTCGGCCTCCTGAGACAGCACCGACTTCAAATATGAATAACTTTTGCATACGGACTCCGATTTGGGTGAACTTGGACTTGATTGAAAGCTTACAACGAGATATTTCCAATGGATCTAATCTCAGGCCCAGATACATCGTACATCAACCGGAATCATTAAAACAATGTACTACAAAACTGTTTTGGGCTGTTTCGGGCCTTGTAAGTGTTTTGGGGCCCAAGCCCAAGTTGTGTGCATCCCCCCTGGCTGCACACAACCCTAGGACGTCCCTCCCTCTTATAAACTTAGTAGCCACCGCTTTAGATACTTGGGTTTTGTTTGATTAGTTTAGCCAAGTGCAAACTTCGTGTCTTCAAGTTGTGCTGGACAACCACCTTGTCAAGACCTTCAATAGAACCCCACCTTATTTTGGCCTTCAATTCTTATTTACAATTTCAGATTGCTTTTACCATTGTTCTTGCTTGTTCTTGGTTGCTTGCGGGAATTGAACCTCGTGTTCAGTTGATCGTGCCACGGCAAGATCAATAACACTCGAGTTGGTTTAGCGATTGCTAAGGCGCATCGTCGTCGTGACGTTGTAGTCGGATCGTCAAAGTCGGTTCCACAAATCGATAGTTATCGCTCTCATCGAAAGATCGGGACACAACCTCGCATCAGGTGGTATCAGAGCGCCAAGTTGCTCGGTGAGAGATTCTATACTGTAGATTAGTTTTTGTTTTTTGTCCTAAATTGAAAATTACTCCACAAAAATTCAACCTTTAGATTCAATTTGTTATTTTAGTGAGTTTTGTTAGGTTTTGATCCATTAGAGTCCTTGTTTTAGTTGCTGATTGTTTTTTCCTTTCGCGTAGCTTTTCTTTCAATCTGTCCAGTACTTTGTTTTGTTCATAACTTTCGCATACGAGCTCGGATTCTAGTGTTTTTGTACTTTCCTAAAACCTGGGAACGATCTCTACAAAAACCTAGTTGGGCATGAACTCTAATTCTGGAGCTAAATCTGTTTAATCTGGATATCAAATTTGTTGAAACAAGTTGTACTTCCAATCCAGATCGGTTCGGTATTTTGATCATAATTCTCACGTCCGAACTCCGATTGGGAAGTTTTTATACTTTCCTGAATCCTTGAAAAGTCCTATACAAAAACGTTTTTCGGTGTCCTTTGTGATTCGGACTCCTTAAAACCGAATTTGATTCGGAATCGGAATCAGTCACGCAGGCTGAAATTGGGGGTTTTCTGTGCAGTTCGGTTTTTGAGCCATAACTTCCACACCCGAGCTCCAAATTGCATGTTCTTGTACTCTTTAGAAAGCCGAGGACATAATCTTGAATTCTTTCCATAGTGAACCTTCTAAATTCGGTCGTTTTGAAGCATTAATCTTGGTGACAAATCTGCTGCCCTAGAAACTTTGAATTTGGGTGTTTTGCTTCAATTCGTGTTCTAGTTTTGTTCCTTTGAGTTGGTTGAGTCCAGTAGCATCCATAATCCATAAAACTCCAAAAATATCAGTATACATACCTTTGTTAACCAATTCATCCTTTGCGAATACTTTGATCCCAATTGAGACTAGCTATTTGATATTGCTTAGGGCTGCTCTACTTGATATATTGCATAATCTTGAATTATCATATCATACTATCTTGTGACATCGAGTTAGGGATTCCCAAAAAGTTGTTCATAGTAGTGTTGGCCGAAAGACACTCAAAGAAAGAAAAGAGAAAGAAAGAGCCAAAAGGAAAAATAAAAGAGAAGAAGAAAAAGAAAAAGAAACTAGTGGCCGGTCGCACTACATTGAGCAAAACCCTAACTTGTGTTCATTATTTCAGATTGTGCAATTGTATTAATTGTTGAGCAATCTTGTGCCCTTTTTACATTCTTGAAGCAATAAGCTAGCGTCTCTCTACGACTTGTGCAATAGAGTTTTTGGTGCCTCACTTATTTTTTATAGCTCATTTCTTGATTGCATAAGTACCATCATCTTTGCGCGTGAGTTGCCTTGAAATTCGCTTATATCTTTGAGATCGGCAACTAGGACTTGTGAATTCTAGTTTGGGTCATTACTTATCATTACAATAACTAGAATTATCAGATTGCATAGGAAATAAGTATAGCCTACCAAGCTCCACATATTTTACCTTGTACGTTTGTTCGGTCCCTTGCAATCGCTTTATCCAAGCTTCGAAGAACTTTTGACACCGCCAACGGCCGACAACTCCTGCTGCACGGTAAGAACTTGTAAGAGCTTTGGTTAAGACTTGAGAGTTGAGCGACTTTTCTCCACTTCCTAGTAGTTGATTGGGAATTACATAAACCTTTGTCTTTCCCTTTATGCTACTAACCATGTCAGGTGACAAGAGTTCACTGCATCATTCTCCACGCACGAAGGGCAATGTACAACTCACTAATGAGCAAATGTCGCTGTAAGAAGACCGTTTCCGGTCCATCGAGACTGCTCAGGGAGTTGCTAACACTACCCTTGCTACTATTTTGTCTAGACTTGATGATATGCTTGCACTGCTGTCCTGGAACTTCCAGGTCCTCCGCCGTCTCCTAAGCAACAACAATGGTGTACTACGTGCACAACGGGTTCCCATTGCTGCCCGACTTCCCAAATGGACGCTTGCGCATCGGTCGCCCCACCACACATCGCCACGGGTTCATCCACTGATGATGAACAAGGTAAAAGAGTTTGAGTTGCCTCCTTTTGGTGGAAAGTTCGATCCTAATGCATATATTAATTGGGAGATAGCGGTAGATAAAGAATTTGCAAACTATAACTTATCTGAAAACCAAAAGATTAGTGCCGCAGTTAAAGTGTTAACGTCAGATGCAGTATATTGGTGGAAGTATATATCTAGACATGATAAAGACCCTAAAACTTGGAATGCAATGAAAAGACTTATGAGAAATGATTATGTTCCTGAATATGTTGCTAAATATTTGCTTACTAAACTTCAATGCTTAAAACAAGGTTCTAAAACTGTTATAGAATACTTTCATGATTTGCAAAATTGTTTGTTGCGTTGTGGTTTACAAGAATGTGAGGAAGCTCTTGAGCTTAGGTTCATACGTGGACTTAATCATGAAATTCAGGATGTTCTTGTTGATGAAACATATAGTTGTCTTTCAGAATTGATTGAATGTGCTTTTAGAGCTGAAAACATGCTTACTGAATCTTTGAAAGAGCCTTTAGCTTCATTTGAGGTGCCTATTGTTGCACCTTCTATTGTAGCTAACATTTTGCAGAAAAGTGAACAACATCATGAGAAAGATGATGAGGAAAATGTGCAGAAAGAGAAGATATTTGCTTCTCCATACGTATGTGAAGAGTTGAAAATTGAAGTTGCACTTTCAACCACTGAGAATGATTTAGAAGGTAATGTAAAAGGTATGGACTGTATACATGGTGAAATTTTTTTTGAAGAGACAAAACTGTCCATGAATCATGCTATCGTAGAGCAACTATTAATGGAACCCATTGCTGATTTTGTTGCTATTCCTAGTGATAAAGAAGAGTTGTGTCATAATGCTTCACTTGTATCCACGCCACAATTAGTGAATGAACATGAAATATTTATATTTGAACAAAACACTTATACTGAACATAAACATGTTATTCACATTGCTAGTGAAGAAAATGAGATTAAATTGATGTCTTCTTTAAATACTTTAGGTTACATTGAATTTGATGTTCTGTGTGATCTAGATAATTTCAAGGAGAAGATTTTTGTACATTTTGATTTGCCATGGTTATCACGAAATATTTTCTATGTTGTTGGCAAACATAATGATAAAGGAGAATACAAAGTGCATAGATTATACATTTGTTCAGATCTGAGACCTCCACATCCTATGCAACAATGTGATCAATTTGATAATTCTAATATCATATCAAGTACCCCTACTGTCGATTATAATCTATATGATAGTTTTCAAGAAAGGCAGTGTTTGGGTGATTTTGATTCACGAGACATTGATTTGAGCACAAAAGATATGCATGTTGCTTTGCTCTTTCTCGCTACTAACATTTTGCAGGAGAATGTGATGGAGTCGAGGACGACTCCAATTCAAGAAAGGGAGAATGATGAGACCATGCTCGTCCTGGATATGATCAACGCTATATCAATTTGGCGACACTTCACGGCATCCTCTGTATCATCTATATCTACTAGGATGGCTTTCCTTCACAGGGGGAAGGAAGCGTCCAAGAGTGCAAGTTTTCAACATGCCTTTATATCTTTGGAAAGAAATATTGAGCTTTGTGGAGGATGATCTGAACATGAGAATACTTTTTGTTGAGGTCAAGCTAAAAGCTGAGCATGAGTCGAGGACGACTCAAATTCAAGAAAGGGAGGATGATGAGGACATCACTACTACGGATATGACCACATTTGGTTGTGCCTACTCCAACACATCATCCACGGGCCAAGAAGAGAGAGAGATCAAATCCATCACGTTCTGGAATCCAATTCGGCCTCCTGAGACAGCACCGACTTCAAATATGAATAACTTTTGCATACGGACTCCGATTTGGGTGAACTTGGACTTGATTGAAAGCTTACAACGAGATATTTCCAATGGATCTAATCTCAGGCCCAGATACATCGTACATCAACCAGAATCATTAAAACAATGTACTACAAAACTGTTTTGGGCTGTTTCGGGCCTTGTAAGTGTTTTGGGGCCCAAGCCCAAGTTGTGTGCATCCCCCCTGGCTGCACACAACCCTAGGATGTCCCTCCCTCTTATAAACTTAGTAGCCACCGCTTTAGATACTTGGGTTTTGTTTGATTAGTTTAGCCAAGTGCAAACTTCGTGTCTTCAAGTTGTGCTGGACAGCCACCTTGTCAAGACCTTCAATAGAACCCCACCTTATTTTGGCCTTCAATTCTTATTTACAATTTCAGATTGCTTTTACCATTGTTCTTGCTTGTTCTTCGGTTGCTTGCAGGAATTGAACCTCGTGTTCAGGTTGATCGTGCCCACGGCAAGATCAATAACACTCCGGAGTTGGTTTAGCGATTGCTAAGGCGCATCGTCGTCGTACGTTGTAGTCGGATCGTCAAAGTCGGTTCCACAAATCGATAGTTATCGCTCTCATCGAAAGATCGGGACACAACCTCGCATCAAACCGGTTACATGGGCAGAATTCCAAGCCTTACATACGGTGCTGCAAAAACAGTTCCATGATGGTGATAATGGCGTGCGCGATGAGCTCGGGGAAGTTCAAACTGGATTGAATAACCTTGGGGAGGAGGTCACGCAATTGCGGGCAGTGATCAACAACAATTTCCAAGATCTACGAGCGATGTTCACAAACCTGCCACCGCATGGCGATACGGGAGCTGACGATGCCAGTGTGCACAGTCCACCCGAGGACCAGCCAAATGAGATTGAGCAATGAGCGATTCGCATGGATGAGGCACGACGACAACGACAAGCACATCGACTCGTGGCGCAGCCAAATGTCCGAGTGGCAGCTGCAGCACAACCTCATCGTTGGGGCAACGGTGCCCACAGAAGAGGTGGCATCTTTGCCACCAATGCTGCTGTTACGCATATACACGGTGCACATGGAGGAGGTAGCTGGGCTAATGATGCGGAGCTCTCGGCGCACGACGATTTAGATGCTGACAACTATGACAACCAGCCCCGTCGTCGAACCAACAACGTGCATTACCGTCGACAAGATGATGATGATGATTTTGTCGCTAAGCCCAAATTTTCTATTCCAGTGTTGTCAGGTGGTACCGATGTGGAAGAATACCTCACGTGGGAACTAAAGCCTGACAAGCTATTTCGGATGAACAACTACTCCAATGAGAAAAAGCTATTGATTGCATCCAACGGGTTGGATGATTATGCTGCGCATTGGTGTGAGCAGTTTGTTCGCAAGCGTATGGAGCGCCATGATTTACCCATTATCACCTAGGAGCAGATGAAGCAACACTTGTGTGCACGTTTTGTACCTCGTCACTTCAAGCGTTCACTGTTTGAAAAGTTGACAGGGCTGCGACAAGGTTTGAAATCAATTGATGAATATCATAAGGAGATGGAGACCATCATGATACATGCTGATGTTCGTGAGAATGAGGAACAAACAATGGCACGATTTCTGGCTGGTATGAATCACGCGATCAAGCTTATCGTCAATCACCATCCCTAAAATGATATGATTGAGCTGCTACACCAAGCATGTGAAGCTGAGCGCCAAGTTATTGAAGATGCAAGGTTTGCTGCTCGTTCTCGTTTTTCAACAAGCACGGGGCAGCCATACAACAAGAGTCAACCCATTAAGAGCACTCAGTCTGGGAGCAATTCAATTGCTCGCGGTTTAGCAAGCAAGAAACAAGAGAACACATCGCTGCCAGCACGTCAACCAGTTGCGCCCGCTGCTAGTGCAGCTTCTTCTATGGGGTCAATGAGACGTTCACGTGATATGAATTGCCACAAGTGCAAGGGAGTTGGTCATTTTTAGAAGGATTGCCCGAATACCAAGGTTATGCTTGTTACGGATGATGGCTATGTTTCAGCTAGTGATGAGGAGATGCCAAATGTTGAGCAAGTTTTGCATACTGATCAGATTGAACAATATGAGTGTGATCCCGAGTTTCCTAGTGCTGAGCAATATTCAATTGTTTGCACGCCGAAGGTACTTAGTGTGCTGCCATTGCAATTTCCAGAACAGCGGTACAATCTATTTCAAACTTGGGCCAAGCTTGATACGGGCAAGGTGTGCAACGTGATTATTGATGGTGGGAGTTGTCATAATTTGGCCAGCAAGGACATGTGCAGTAAGCTGGGTTTGAAGTATTTGCCGCATCCCCGTCCTTACCATGTGCAATGGTTAAGCGACAAAGAGGAAGTCAAGGTGAACTATATGGTGCGTGTGACATTTACTATTGGGAGGTACACCGATACAGTAGATTGTGATGTTGTGCCCATGACGGTGTGTCACTTGCTGTTGGGAAGGCCATGGCAATATGACCATTCTGCTATTCATGATGGGCATACCAATCGATACGCTTTTAGATGGAATAATAAGGAGATCATCTTGAAGCCACTTACACCACAACAGATTGTCAATTCTTCAATGCAGAAGGTTGAGGTGCACATTGAGAGTGAGATAGACAAAGAGAACAACAGAGAGTCTCCACTTTCGGTGAGTGAGCGCCACAAGCCAAATTTGAGTGGTAAACATAAAAGTGAGGGAGAGAAGCATTTAATAATGTTAGCCACCAAATCAGAGATAAGATAATTTTGCACGGATCCTACTTTGGTGCACTTTGTACTCCTATACAAAGACACGTTGCTTTCGACTAATGACTTGATTTCTCTTCTTAGTGGTGTTACTTCCATTCTGCAGGATTTCAGCGACGTGTTTCCCGAGGAGGTGCCCCCTGGTTTGCCACCAATCCGCATGATAGAGAATCAAATTGACTTAATTTTAGGTGCAACGCTACCTAACCGAACACCGTACCGCACCAACCCTGAGGAAACAAAGGAAATTCAGAAATAAGTACAAGAGCTTCTCTCCAAAGGGTACGTATGCGAAAGCCTAAGTTCTTGTGTTGTTCCTGTTATTTTAGTTCCTAAGAAAGATGGTACTTGGTGCATGTGCGTAGATTGTAGAGCAATTAATAATATCACTATTCATTATCGTCATCCCATACCTCGCTTGGACGACATGTTAGATGAATTAAGTAGTGCTGTTATTTTCTCAAAAATTGATTTGCGTAGTGGATACCACCAAATTAGGATGAAAGAAGGGGATGACTGGAAAACAGCATTCAAAACAAAATTTGGTTTGTATGAGTGGTTAGTAATGCCGTTTGGTTTAACTAATGCACCTAGTACGTTTATGAGATTAATGAATCATGTTTTGAGGCACTTTATCGAAAAATTTGTGGTCGTGTACTTTGATGACATTCTCATTTACAGTCGCACTAAAACTGACCACAGTGCTCATATTCGCCAAGTGCTAGAAGTTTTACGTGATGCTAAGCTATTTGGTAACTTGGAAAAGTGCACTTTTTGCAAAGATCGTGTCATATTCCTTGGCTATGTTGTTTCGGCCTAGGGAGTTGAAGTAGATGAGTCTAAAATTGGAGGTATTAGGAATTAGTCAACTTAGAAGCTTTCATGGACTCGCTGGTTTTTATCGGCGATTTGTTAAAGACTTTAGTACCATTGCTGCTCCATTTAATGACTTGACTAATAAGGGTGCTGAATTTACTTGGGGAGTAGCGCAAGAAAATGCTTTTGCTGAACTAAAGAAATGTTTGATAGAAGCACCATTGCTTGTTTTACCTGATTTCACTAAGAACTTTGAAATTGAATGTGATGCTAGTGGAATTGGTATTGGCGGTGTGTTGATGCAAGCGGGTAGACCGGTAGCTTACTTCAACGAGAAACTGAAAGGAGCACAATTGAATTATCCAATTTATGACAAGGACATTTATGCATTAGTGCGAGTGTTAGAAGTTTGGCAGCATTATTTATGGCCTAAAGAGTTTATTATCCATTATGACCATGAGGCTTTGAAATATTTGCAAGGTCAATCTAAACTGAATCATCGTCATGCTAAGTGGGTTGAGTTCATTGAGTCCTTTCCATATATTGTGAAATACAAGAAGGGAAAAGAAAATGTGGTTGTTGATGCTCTTTCTACGAAAAGTATTCTTTTGACTCGTTTGGATGTACAAGTTCATGGTTTAGAGAATTTATGTGAATTATATGCTAATGACCATGATTTTGCTTTTCCATATGCGCATTGCAAGGAGGGAAAAGGTTGGGAAAAATATCACTTACATGAGGGATTTTTGTTTCGTGCTAACAAATTATGCGTTCCAGAATCGTCCATGCGGTTGCTCTTGTTGCAGGAATCTCATGTAGGTGGATTAATGGGACATTTTGTATGTGAGAAGACGTTATCTATGCCGAGTGATCATTTTTATTGGCCTAAAATGAGGCATCATGTGCAGAGGTATGTGCAGCAATGCATTACTTGCCACAAGGCAAAATTGAAGTTGAATCCACACGGTTTGTATACCCCTTTACCTATTCCAAATGCACCATGGGATGATATTAGTATGGATTTTGTTTTAGGATTGCCTCGAACTAAGAGGGGGCGAGATTCAGTATTCGTTGTTGTGGATCGCTTTTCGAAGATGGAACATTTTATTCTGTGTCACAAGAGCGACGATGCGTCGCATATTGCTGACTTATTTTTTAGGGAAATCGTGAGGTTGCAGGAGTACCCAGGACCATTGTTTCTGATCGGGATGTCAAGTTCATGAGCTATTTCTGGAAGACACTATGGGGGAAGCTTGGGACACGGTTGTTATTCAGCACAACATGTCATCCCCAAACTGATGGTCAAACGGAGGTTGTTAATCGCACACTTTCAATGCTGCTCAGAACCATGATCAAGAAGAACTTAAAGGAGTCGGAGGACTGTTTGCCGCATATTGAATTTTCCTACAATAGAGCAATCCACTATACAACACAGATGTGTCCGTTTGAGGTGGTGTATGGTTTCAAACCCATTACGCCACTTGATTTGCTGCCACTTCCAAGTCAACACCAAGCTAATATGGAGGCATCAAAGAGGGCTGAGTATGTCAAGAAAATGCATGTCAAGGTGAAAGAATAGATAGAGCGCAAGGCCAAATACTATGCTGAAAAGGCCAACAAGAAGCGTAACAAGATGATTTTCGAGCCGGGTGACCTTTTGTGGGTGCATTTGCGCAAGGATCATTTTCAGCGCCGTAAGTCCTAGTTGCTGCCACGAGGTGATGGACCATTTAAAGTACTTGAACGGATCAATGACAATGCATACAAGATCAACCTTCTGGGAGATGACTATGCCATGAGTTCTACATTCAACGTGGCTGATCTATCACCATTGCTTGGTGGTTTCGATCCAGCGTCGAGGACGATGCCTTTTCAAGAGGGGAGGATGATGAGGGCATCCCTACGACGATACTTTCTTCTCCTCCACCTAATGATCAAGATATACGCACAGAGCTACCAACCGGACCTATTACTCTAGCACGCGCTAAGCTACTTAAGAAGCAGGTGACTTTGTTTCTTAATGAACATATTATTAATTGTCATGAGAGCTCTATAGTAACTAAAAGTAGAGTCTTAAATGTGATCAGGTATGAGGAGCGTAGAAAGGAAGAACACATTGCTAATGATGCTATACGCATTCATGAAGCCGCCGGTACCAACTATTTGCTGATTCAAGCTGATCTGAACAATGCGCAGAAATGGACATATGTGAGAGGATTTGAACTTACACGGCAAGCGTTGGTAGAATCATACACCCCCATGTCCGTCAAAAGCTTACCAAGATCTTCCTTACATGGTTCCACTCGGATTTGGGATGAAATAGGCAAGAAAACAGAGGATGCAAACAATAGATCTCATCTCGGACTCGGATTGGACTGCCAGGAGGTCCGAATTTGAAACAGTTGCTGTTTTCTCATACATGCTCCAAATAAAGCAAATAAGGACTCGTTGGAAAGATAATTTCAAGACCTTTCCAGAAGATATGCTCTCAGCCTCAGATTCGTAGAGACCAATTCACAATCTCCGAAGGAAGTTGTCAGTTTTATTTGATAGTTTCCAAATAGAGTCATGTAAGTTAGGAAAGTTTGGGGTTTGTTTGTTTTCGACTCAAACACTATGTTAAGTCACCCAAAAGTCTTTATATACTCTTGTAAGTCATGGATTTTAGGCCAGGCCACTTTATGCATATGAATTGAAACATAGCTATTGCTTGTTCTTTCGTACCAGCGTTCATGCGAGGACAGCTGAGAGAGCATTAGGTGATCATTGTTCGTTGTGCAATCCAAGGTCAAGCCGTCATTCCATTGGGAATTGGGGACTTGGCATCGTCGCTCGTGGTCTCGCAACAATCATCTACCGCTGTGTATTGGGTGTTTTCCGAAGAGTTGAGGGTTCGTGCATTGGCACGAGTGTTTAGCTAGCAAAATCATTTATTCCACATCATCTATCAGTGGTTTCTCACCGAGAAGATCGAGCCAACCCTTATCACATACCATTTCACTTATACAATTGTTTCGAATTAAATTGGGAGTTAATCTACCAATTGATCTATACCCTACCTTGCCAATTGTATGCCATGGTCTAATTGTCACCCTAGATTGGTTCACTACAGTTGGTTGGTATTGAAATCAACATGGGAAAGTTAGAACGTCATAGTTCCTTATCCATGCCACGTCATCGCATGTACATGAATCATTAATGTTTAATCTTGACAATGGAATATGGAACAATGTTATGAACTTGTGTGTCATGTGTGGTCACACAATGAGATTGAGTTGATGTGGCGATGGATGTCATGCAACGATGTTGAATTGTTGATGGCACGTGGTGCTTGGTAATCAACTGGGGTGGTTATGATTTAGATCGGGGCAAGGGGCAAGGGGCGAGTATGCTAAGGTGGGCCTGATGGGCAGAGGGTATGTGGAAGTCTTGCTTCGATCATCTTAAGGACTTAAACTTGCAAGCCTTTGACCTGAGTCTTTCATGCAACCACACGTCTGGAATGGGACAGCCTAGCTGACTAATTTGTAATGCTTAGATTTGATCTTCTTTGTGGTGTATAGTGAGTCCCATGTTTACGGAGTAACTCACATGGCGCAAGAGGGGGGCCTGTTGTGGTGGTTTAGCCCTTCAGTGTAGAAACCTTAGCGAACAGTACTAGGTCTAAGTATGTGAGACCCCGTTCTTGCGAACAGGAACCTCGATGTGATCACTGTACTAGTCCCATGATCAGTGGCTAGCACTCACTTGTTTACAACATTCATATCACAACCACACGAGAAAAAACCGATAATATAAGAGGGATAATTATACAAAGCTTAATATTTTATAAAGACTGAACAGCGGAAATTAAAGAGTCAAAAGAACTCCAAAAGCCTCGCGGTTTGCCTACTAACCCCCAGGCAACTGACTAGGCAAAACCTAGGGGAAATCATCGTCGAAAACCCCGTGCCCTGCTTGGAAATAAGAATCATCCGGCACATCGCAGGCTTCGTCATCTAAGACAGCAGATGCAAGATTGAGTACATTGGTACTCAGCAAGACTTATAGTGTTTGTCAAATGCAATTAAATAATCATGCAGTCTAAGCAAAGGAGGCTTCAGGTTATTTTGCAGTTGCATAAACATTTCAAAGTATGAATATAATAGATTGTAACAACGCATTTCGAATAAAGCAATTGAGGGACATAAAGCGACTAGTAAATATCCCAAGCCTTTCAACCCAGTCTACCAGACTGCAAAGGTCCCCGGTGTCTATCCTTTGACACAAAAAGCTGGTTCCAAAATGGTTTCCAAACCAAACCCATTTTTCAAGAAAATACCAAAAAAACTCTAACATTGGAACGACTTCACCAAGTGCCCATGACCGCGGGTGCGGCTAATCGATTAGATCTTACACTCTGCAGAGGTGTACAACTCTACCTACAAGGAATGATCAACCTCTTTTGCTAGGCCAGTTAACACACTTCCTTTGGTGCGTCGGCAAGGAGATCATACAGAGCCGTTACATTACATAGACGTGGCTTTGAACCAGCCCAGGATGTTTGACTCTCGCCATGTAAACAGAAACACTCACCCAAGCCGTGGATCCACTTTCATCACACCTACACCACATTTATGTTCATGGCAAGGCGTACACCGTTGCATTGGTATGTAGAAACCCTACAGTGCACTGACCGAATGCCTCGCAATCTCCCGCCTTCCTTAGATGCAAAGCCACATCTAAATAACTTAATAGGCTAAGACTGTCCCATACCAGCCCTCGTGGTTGCATAGAAATCTTGGATCTATAGTGTCCCATTGCTCGGTCCTTAATCCGACAGGGGCGATACTCAACCCTATACTACGTGCAACTCCCTTTGCACCACCGGCTATTGCCAATAATCGCCCGCGTCAAACCATAGTTTTATTTTGGGTTTTTTTAATCAAAGTACCAGCAACCTTTTCCCAAAAAGGACCATACATTTGTTGAAAAGACCTAAAACATAAAACGGATAGCTTAAGCAAGAGTAATATGCTAGCGATTATACCCCAAAAGACATTAAGCATGTCTAGCTCATACTTAGGTTTAAAAGGTTCACATGTTCATACAAATTAAGGAAAACCATAATGTACAGGAGTAACTACAAATTTCTACCCAAGATAGCATTTCTATGGGGAATTACCGGAATGCATAATACATTGGCAAAAACAACATAATGTAGGTGAATTATCAGGTTCAACATGCTCAAGGGAGTGCTTGCCTTGCAGCTCGCTGTCTGGCTCAAGATCTGGATCTGTGATGGAGCCGTCTTCCTCCTCGTGGACGTCAGATTCTACACGTCGATCAATCGAAAACATAGCAAATATTCAACTTTAATAAGGGCAAAAAGAAAACAGGCAGCAAACTAAATAAAGATCCACTGCAGAAAACAAGAATATATTTTAGGGTTTGAATTATAGGATTTCAAGTCCGCATGATTTAGATAATTACATATCCACATTGTTAATGACTTTTATGATGAACAAACATGGGTTCTCTCATACATTATCTATTCTTGAATTGCGAATTCAAGAGGCTAAAAATTATGATTTATTGCATTTATAACTTCGAATTATAGATGCTAAAATTATCTAGAGTAATAAAATTTAAAACATAAGGTAAAGGGTTATGCGTGAATAGCACTTAGCATTAAATGATGCATAAGAAGAAAAGCGGAATAGTGGTCGCCGCCACGAGGTTGCGACGGCGCCATGGTCGGTTCGGTGAAAGCTTACGCTCATGGCGCATTTCCACAAAGGAAGGACACGGTGAGGATCAGTGAGTCGCAAAGGTTCAATTTCACCTGATGATGTGGTCGGGGATGAAATGGGGACAGCTGCCAACGATCGCCGGCCGCGAAGATGAAAAGTGGCGGTGGAGATGAACTACAGATAAAACAAATGAAAAAAAAGATTGATCAGTATTCTAGGAGGCACGGCGAATCTCCAGGACCAAGAAATTTCAAAGATTGATGCCCATTTGGCTTACTTCACTGATTACTCCCCTTTCTGGTTTCTGCGAAAATGATGAGGAAGCAAGCGATCGGGTTATTGGCTTGAAGAATAGCTTGAAGGGAAAAGGGAGGGTCTCAATGCGACGCTGGAGAGGTTTTTATAACCGAAGAGGTCGGTCTCTCCCCGGTTGTTTGGCTCGCGCGGGCTTGTGCTTGGCTCAAACGAAAAGGTGAGATGGCACATGGTTTTGAGGGCTCAAAACAGCACAGTATGGGTGAGGCATGGCGTGGAAAAACTGATGAGGACATCACTTCTTCGGATTGTGTTATTCTGTTAAGGAATGAAGGTCCTAGCGCGATGATGGTGAATGGAAACAAAGATGATTGCAGAAAGGGAAGGAGTTCTCCATTTGACCACAAGATCCTAAAGTCTCCATGATTTTGGCAGCAAAGAGAGTGGTGTTGCGTCACCCACGAATTGGCGCATAAATTGGCCCTTACCATGTAATAGAGTCTTTTTTTAGAGATAAGAATAATAGGAAGGAGGCCTAACTAAAGATGGAAAGGAATTAGAGGGAAGGTCTGATTTTTGGCCACGAATCAAGGCATAACCGAACATCCCTCACCCCACTTCTTTTTATACCACGGCCGGCCTCCAAAGAACGCGGATTTCATTGAGTTTAGGTTTAGCCCTTGTGCAAACTTCTGTTCTTCAGTTTTGTCGGTTGACCACCTGTAAAGACAGCTTAATCAGAATCCCACCTTTGTTTTCAGATTGCTTTTCATCTTATTCTTGATAGTTCTTCGATTGCTCGCAGGAATTGAACTTCGTGTTCAGGTTGACTGCGCCTTCGGCAAAGTCAATAACCTTTTGGAGTTGGTTCAGCGATTGCTAAGGCGCAAACGTCGTCGTGCGGTTGTAGTCGGATCGTGAGGGTCAATTCCACCGAATCGATATTTATCTACCTCATCGAAAGATCGGGCACCCTTTTCACATCAGGTGGTATCAGAGCTTCGGGTTGCTCGGTGAGAGATTTCCTGTTTTCATTAGTAGTATATTGTTTCATCCCTATAGTCCAGAAAAGGCCACAAAAAAAATACAGTAGTAGTTCATCCGCTGTCCAAAATCATCTGTGCCTCACATTTTTCCTTTCAGTAATTGCGCTTTGAAACTTTGGTTGCATTGTCAAGTCTAGTTGCTGATTTCTAGTTCTAGTCGGTGCCTAGTTCATCCCTCTCTAGTGCTTCTGGATCCTTTCAACCTTTCACTTTAGTTTTGTTCTTCATATCTTGTGTTGTCCGCAACCTGCCTAGTGCATCCATGCCGTGGTAGCCAACCGTCGTTGCTTTGTTTCCTAGCAAAGAAGATCACCCTCTTTATTTGTTTCGGCCAGGAAGGAAAGGGTAGGATTCGTTGAAAAAAAAAGAGAAAAAAAAGAGATAAAAAAAAGAAGAAAAAAAAGAGAAGAGAAAAAAAAATCTGAGAAGAGATCTCTTTCTCTAGTTGGGTTCGGTTGGCAGGAGATAAGGAAGGTATCTGTTTCGGTTTAAGAAAAGATTAGAGGGAAGGAAAGTGTAGCTTTATTTTGCTTAGATCTGGCTTTGAAAGGAAGGTATAGGCTGCCCCTCTCTGGTTTTGGATCCAACTTTCCTTTTGAAGTGGATTCGGATCCCCTCTGGACACCCTGCACGAAAACTGCCATAACTCTTGCATACGACCTCCGATTGGGCTGTTCGAGTACTCAAAACGGCCGGAGCAAAAAGTTCGTTCGACCCCAAAAAACATTGTTTAGGGCCTCAAAACGCCCCCGGAAGTTCAGAAAAATTCGACTGTCTCTGTTTTAGCTGGAATTTTTGCTGCTGCGTCCTGGGTTTGTGTACATCAATGCCTCGCAAACGGTTCGCCATTTCAAGTCTTTAAACTTTCGATACACTGCTGCCTTTCTGCTTTGAGCTTTTCTGCGTGCTGAGTTTGATTAGCTTTACATCGGTCTGGGTTAGGATCAGCAACATTGACTAGTACTTTGAACGAATTTTCAACTTGCATTGCTAATTTGAATTATTGCTAATCCTTGCTACATATTGAAGCTTGTCCTAGCTCCACCATTTCTGCACCATGCAGACTTTTCGTTCCACCTGGCAATCGCTTTACTCAATCTCCGGAAAGACATTTGACACCGCCTTTGGCCGTTCACCCCTGCTTGCTAGGTGAGACTTGGTAAGAATTTGAGTAAAGCTTGAGAGTCGAGCGACTTGTCACCACATCCTATTAGTTGATAGGGACTCTATACTTGTGATTTTGCTGCTTGTTTTTCCAACTAACAATGTCAGGTAATAACGAGTCTTCGATGAACCACTCACCACGCACCAAGGGGATCATTTCACATTTCAAGCGCTTTGTGACGCTTACGACGGACGGACTCATAGAGGATGTGCGGCTAACCAATGAGCGACTGGCTCAACTTGAGGAGTCCCAGGAAGATAGATTCAAGGCCATCGAGAGGGCACAAGAAACTACTAACACTACCCTTGTCACAATCTTGGCTCGTCTTGATGGACTTGCAGGTGCACGCCCAGTAGCCCCTGTTGCTGCTCCACAGATGCCGGCCATACTAGTTCATCGTGCTTAACGTGTTCCCCTTGTTGCAAGCAACGCCGGCGCCCCTGATCAGCACCAAACTGAAACCGTGGCTTCAGGCGCCGACATGGACGACGATGACGTTAACAACTACGAACACTATGCTGGTGACACCGAGGATGATCATGCTGCCAACCACAACGATATCGTGTTCACCTACAGTTGCGCTTCAACCGACAAGGTATGAGGCGAGATCCCCCGCGTTGTGACCATTCTCATGCTAAGATTAAGTTCACTGTGCCCCCTTTCAATGGGAAATATGATCCCAATGGTTATCTCACTTGGGAACTACTAGTTGATCAAAAATTTGAATGTCATGATTATCCTGAGGAGGGACGAGTTAGGGCTGCCACTAATGAATTTACCGATTTTGCTTCTGTTTGGTGGAGAGAACATTGCCGTAATCATGCTGCTAACATACCCACCACTTGGGAAGCCCTGAAATTACTTATGAGGCATAGGTTTGTTCCATCGTATTATGCTCGTGAATTGTTAAATAAAATGCAACGCTTACAACAAGGTAACAATTCTGTGGCTAGGTACTATCAACAGTTACAGATGGGTATGTTGCGATGTGGGTTAGTAGAGAATGAGGAGGCATCTATGGCTAGGTTTTTGGGAGGGTTGAATCGTGAAATTTAAGACATTCTTGATTATAAAGATTACAACTCCATTACTAGGCTATTCTACCTTGCTTGCAAAGCTAAACGTGAAGTGCAGGGCCGCAACACGAGGACACGAGCCAGTTTTTCTGCAGGTCGTACAGGATCATGGGCACCGCATACCCCCGCTGCCCCGTTCACCTGTTCGCCCACACCTTCACCCTCAAACAACAAACAACGTCCCACTACATCAAATGCAACACCTCGACTTTCCGAAGCAATCAAATCAGCACCGCAAGCTCCCGCAAAAAGTTCTTCATCGGTTGCTTCGAGGGGACGAACCAAGGATGTACAATTCCACCGATCCAAGGGCTTTGGACACATCATGCGGGAATTTCCCAGCAAGAGGGTTTTGATTATACGCGATGTTGGTGAGTACTCTTCTGCTAGTGATCTCGATGATGAAACATATGCTATGCTTGCAACTGACCCTGCAGGGCGAGACAACGAACCTGATCATGAGGTGGAACATATTGGAGCTGAAGATTCAGACAAGTATTTGAGCATTATAGTACAACGCGTGCTAAGTGCTCAAGTTCCTCACGCCAAGCAAAATCAGCGCCATAATCTTTTCTGAACCAAAAGAGTCGTCAACGAGCGATCAGTTCGCATCATTATTGATGGAGGGAGTTGTAACAATTTGGCGAGTATGGATATGGTGGAGAAGCTTGCTTTGTCGGCCAGAACTCATCCCCACCCGTATCATATTCAATGGTTCAACAACAGCGGAAAAGTAAAGGTAACTCGTACGGTGAGGGTGCATTTTGCTATGGGTTCATATCATGATTATGTTGATTGCGATGTTGTTCCTATGCAAGCTTGCTCAATGTTACTAGGACGACCTTGGCAATATGATACAGATTGCGTGCACCATGGTAGGACCAACCAATACTCTCTCATGTTTAAAGAAAAGAAAATTGTGTTGCATCCTATGAGTCCTGAGCAAATTGTTAAAGATGAACTTGCTAGAGTTAGTAGAGGGAAGAATCAGGAACCTTCTACAAGTGAGAACCAAATTGTGGCTAAAGAGTTTGTGCAACAAATTAAAGGAAAACCTCGGGCTGTTTCGAATGAAATTAAATTGAAGGGTTCAGTTATGCTCGCTACTAAATCTGATTTGGATGAGTTAGAAACTACTGAGTCTGTCTGGTATGCTCTTGTTTGCACAAAGACCTTGTTTTCGTTCGACGACATACCTTCTTCTTTGCCTCTGGCTGTCACTCACATTTTGCAGGAGTATTCAGATGTCTTTCCAAAAGAAGTGCCACAGGGATTGCCACTAATTCGAGGGATAGAACACCAAATTGACCTCATCCCCGGCGCTTCGCTGCCCAACCATGCGCCATACCGTACCAACCCTGAAGAGACAAAGGAGATTCAATGACAAGTCCTAGAGCTGCTTGATAAAGGGTATGTGCGTGAATCTCTTAGTCCTTGTGCTGTTCCGGTAAGATTTTAGTACCTAAGAAAGATGGTTCATGGCGCATGTGTGTTGACTATCGAGCCATTATTAATATTACAATTCAATATCGTCATCCTATTCCTAGGTTAGATGATTTGCTTGATGAATTAAGCAGCTCTGTTGTATTTTCTAAAGTTGATTTGCGTAGTGGGTACCATCAAATTCGCATGAAGTTAGGAGATGAGTGGAAAACAGCGTTCAAAACTAAATTTAGTTTATATGAGTGGTTAGTCATGCTGTTTGGTTTAACTAACGCTCCTAGCACTTTCATGAGACTAATGAACGAAATTTTACGCGCTTTCATTGGCAAATTTGTGGTAGTTTACTTTGATGATATTTTGATCTACAGCAAATCGTTGGAGGAACATTTGGATCATTTACGTGTTGTTTTTCATGTTCTACGAATGCACGCTTGTTTGGTAACACGGAGAAGTGCACCTTCTGCACTGATCGAGTCTCGTTTTCTTGGCTATGTTGTCACTCCACAGGGCATCCAAGTTGATCACGCCAAGATAGAGGCAATTCAGAGTTGGCCAACTCCTAACACGGTCACGCAAGTAAGAAGTTTCCTTGGACTCGCTGGTTTCTATCAGCGTTTTGTTCGTGACTTCAGCACCATCGCTGCTCCACTCAATGAGCTCACAAAGAAAGGCATTCCATTTGCTTGGGGACCTGCTCAAGAAGAGGCCTTCATGATTTTAATAGATAAGTTGACACACGCTCCATTGCTGCAACTTCCGGATTTTACCAAGATGTTTGAGCTCGAATGCGATGCTAGTGGAATTGGTTTGGGTGGTGTGTTATTACAAGAAGGCAAACCAGTAGCATATTCCAGCGAGAAATTGAGTGGACCTACTTTGAACTACTCGACTTATGACAAAGAATTATATGCTTTGGTTCGAACCCTTGAAACTTGGCAACATTATTTATGGCCTAAAGAATTTGTCATTCACTCAGACCATGAATCACTTAAGCATATTAGAAGTCAATCAAATTTGAACCGTAGACATGCGAAATGGGTGGAATTCATTGAATCTTTCCCTTATGTCATTAATCACAAGAAAGGAAAAGAAAATGTGATTGCTGATGCTTTGTCTCGTCGATACACTATGCTTTCACAACTTGAATTTAAAATTTTTGGTTTGGAAACTCTCAAAGAACAATATGTGCATGATGCTCATTTCAAGGACATATTATTGAATTGCAAACAAGGGAGAACATGGAACAAGTATGTTATCAATGATGGATTTGTGTTCCGTGCTAATAAGCTATGCATTCCTGCTAACTCTGTTCGACTTTAGTTATTATAGGAAGTGCACAGTGGTGGTTTGATGGGACACTTTGGTGTGAAGAAGATGGAGGATTTACATGCAGATCATTTCTTTTGGCCAAAGATGCGGCGTGACGTTGAGCGGTTCGTTGCCCGCTGTCCTACATGTCAACGAGCTAAGTCACGACTTAATCCTCATAGTTTATACATGCCTCTTCCTGTTCCTAGCATTCCGTGGGAGGATATTTCGATGGATTTTGTTTTTGGATTGCCTAGAAATAAGGGGAGGGATAGTATATTTGTGGTCGTTGACAGATTTTCTAAGATGGCACACTTCATACCAAGTCACAAGAGTGATGATGCTTCCCACGTTGCTGAATTATTCTTTCGTGAAATTGTTCGCTTGCACGGTGTTCCTAATACAATAATTTCAGATTGTGATGCAAAATTCCTTAGTCACTTTTTGCGAACTTTGTGGAATAAATTGGGGACCAAATTAATGTTTAGCACTACTTGTCATCCCCAAACCGATGGACAAACTGAAGAGGTTAATAGAACTTTATCCCCCATGCTGAGGGCTGTTTTGAAAAAGAATTTAAAAATGTGGGAAGAATGTTTGCCTCATATTGAATTTGCTTATAATTGTTCCGTACATTCTACCACAAAGATGTGTCCTTTTCAGATTGTGTATGGATTTGTCCCTCGTGCACCAATTGATTTGTTACCAATTCCTTCTTTCGAGAAAGTAAATTTGGATGCTAAACAACGTGCTGAGTTGATTTTAAAAATACATGAGCTGACTAAAGACAACATCGAGCGCATGAATGCTAAGTATAAAATTGCCGGTAGTCAGGGAAGGAAGCATGTTACTTTTGAACCGGGTGATCTTGTTTGGTTACATTTGAGAAAGGATAGGTCTCCAGATTTACATAAGTCAAAATTGATGCCTCGCGCAGACGGACCATTCAAGGTCATTGCAAAGATTAATGATAATGTATATAAGCTTGATTTACTTGCAGAATTTGGGGTTATTCCAACATTTAACGTGACGGACTTGAAGCCCTAGTTGGGAGAAGAAGATGAACTCGAGTCGAGGACGACTCAAATGCAAGAAGCGGAGGATGATGAGGACATCACTTCTTCAGATTGTGTTATTCTGTTAAGGAATGAAGGTCCTAGCGCGATGATGGTGAATGGAAACAAAGATGATTGCAGAAAGGAAAGGAGTTCTGCATTTGACCACAAGATCCTGAAGTCTCCATGATTTGGGCAGCAAAGAGAGTGGTGCTGCGTCACCCATGAATTGGCACATAAATTGGCCTTTACCATGTAATAGAGACTTTTTTTAGAGATAAGAATAATAGGAACGAGGCCTAGCTAAAGATGGAAAGGAATCAGAGGGAAGGTTTGATTTTCGGCCACGAATCAAGGCATGACCGAACATCCCTTCCCCACTTCTTTTTATACCACAGCCGGCCTCCAAAGAATGCGAATTTCATTGAGTTTAGGTTTAGCCCTTGTGCAAACTTTTGTTCTTCAGTTGTGTTGGTTGACCACCTGTAAAGACAGCTTAATCGGAATCCCACCTTTGTTTTCAGATTGCTTTTCATCTTATTTTTGCTAGTTCTTCGATTGCTCGCAGGAATTGAACTTCGTGTTCAGGTTGACCGAGCCTTCAGCAAAGTCAATAACCTTTGGAGTTGGTTCTGCGATTGCTAAGGCGCAAACGTCATCGTGCGTTGTAGTCGGATCGTGAGGGTCAATTCCACCGAATCGATATTTATCTACCTCATCGAAAGATCGGACACCCTTTTCACATCAAAAACCGAGGACGAGCTGTGGCAGCGCGCGATTGCAGAGTCGACAGAATTGGCGCTGAACCGCAGAGAGGCGGCCCGCCTCGAAGGCTCGGCAGAGCTCGTCTCTGACTCGATCGGGAGAGGAAAAAAAGAGAGGGAGAGGAGTTTGCCGCTGATGAGCGGGACCGACCCCACCGGGAAGCTAGAAAGAAAACTCCAGCCCAATTGCCAGCGCACCGGGTTGCTACAGTACCCAGGCCCACACGTCAATGAGACGAGATTACAAAGAGATAAGGCTTGGCTCAGACAGCTCCATGTGGGCATTAAAACTGCTACAAATCGTGGTCAATTTTTCTGAAACTTTTTGACTGATGTCTACTGGAAGTTGTTACCACAAAGTAAAAATATTAGCGCAAAATATATTATATAGAATTTATATTAATTCTGACACTGTGCATTGTCCAGAATTTGCATTTCGGTATTTTATTTATTTAAGGGTGTAAATCATACTAATTATTTTCAGAACTTTTTATGAGAGTTTAGTTTGAGTTATGCTATCTCGATAAAAATTTCAAGTCAAATTATTGAGTAAATATTTTATAAAAATTCTGACATGATGATTTTTAGTTTTTCAATATCTCTGTTCTTGAATTTTTAAAAGGCTTAGATTACACGACAAATTTCTAACGACTAAGAGCGTCAACTACAACATTGGCCCTACTAGGACGGTAGTGAAGGCTAAGATCATAGTCCTTAATCAGCTCTAGCCATCTCCTTTGCCTCAGGTTCAATTCTGGCTGCGTGAAGAAATACTTGAGGCTAAAATCTCTTCACAATCAGAAGTCCACTCGAACTTCCTTTCCTTCTTTAGGAGTTGTGTTAGTGGCTTAGCAATCTTGGAGAAGTTTTCAATGAATCGGCGATAATAACCGGCAAAGCCTAGAAAACTTCAAATTTTTGGAACTGACTGCGGCCTTTCCCAAGCTAACACTGCTTGTACTTTACTTGGGTCAACAGCCACTCTGCCTTCAGACAAAACATGCCCAAGAAATGCCACTTCCTTGAACCAAAACTCGCATTTCTCGAATTTGGCATATAACTTATTTCCCGGAGCTTGATGAGAACCATATGCAAATGCTGCTTATGATCCCCTTCACTTTTGGAATAGACAAGGATATCATCAATAAAGACCACTACGAACTTGTCCAAATACTCCATGAAAACTTTATTCATCAAATTCATAAAGCTTGCCGGAGCATTAGTAAGCCCAAAGGACATTACGGTATATTCATATAAATCGTAACGTGTAGTGAAAGCGGTCTTTGGGATATCTGATGGTCTGACCTTCAACTGAAAATATCCCAGCTTCAAGTCTATCTTGGAAAAGATTTGTGATCCATTCAGCTGATCAAACAGATCATCAATCCGGGGAAGCGGATATTTATTTTTGATGGTTACTTCATTTAAAGCACGGTAGTCTACGCACCTGCGCAGGCTATCATCCTTTTTCTTGATAAAAAGAACAGGACTTCCCCAAGGCGACGTGCTGGGACGAATGAATCCTTTATCTAGCTACTCCTTGAGTTGCTTTTTCAATTCCACTAACTCATTTGGAGGCATTCGATATGGACGTTTTGATATTGGTGCAATTCCCAGCACCAAATCAATAATAAACTCCATATCACGATCCTGAGGCACTCCTGGCAATTCAGTAGGAAAAACCTCAGGAAACTCATTAACTATTGGCACCTCTTCTAATTTAACAATGAGATGCGAACACCGTTGGTTGAGGTGCTGAAATTTTAGTACTTGAGGCGAATTCTACATGTGCTCCATCTTGGTTTACAAGGGATATAGATCCATCAGCACAGTTTATGCAACCTTTATGTTTAGCCAACCAATCCATGCCTAAAATCACATCTAGTCCAGATGTCTCTATCATGATTTCTATGCTAACTCCAGAACAAAAACTAACAGTTCTAATGGTGGCCCCAGGTGATTGCACGACCATATGAGTAGGTAAAAGAGAAACTTCTAACTTGTTTTGTTCAGAAAACTTCTTGGATATAATGGAATGGGAAGCTCCCGAATCAAACAGAACCAAGGTAGGAATAGATTGCACGAGAAACATACCAAGCACAACATCCGGTGCTTCCTGCGCTTCCTCAGTTGTCATATGATGAAGGCGCCCAATATTTCGGCCTTGTGCAGGTATTCGAGCCGATCCTTGGGACTGTCGCCTTGCCGCTTCCTGAGAGCGGCCTTGGGCTTGTGAACGTGATTGTCCAGTCCTCTTCTTAGGACAGGAACTAGCATAATGTCCACGCTCGTTGTAATGGAAGCAAGTGACATTAGGTGCCTGCTTCTAGATAACAGGAGCCGATCTAGGCTGTTGCACTTGGCGAACAGTTCTTTGTGATCGCCATTTGCATGAAGCGGGGAGCCTAACTCTGAGATCGCTAAGCCCTTGGTGCCTGAAGTGGTGGTGGTCGACGAATATTGGTCGACTGCCACCGTTGTGATCTGGATGACCCGGCCCCAGTTGAGCTGCGCACAAGCCACTTGCGCTTTCGACTGTCCAACACATTGCGACTACCATGCTCTACCCTTACAGCTTTGTCAACAAGAGTCTGAAAATCATCAATATCTTAGGCTATCAAAGCCCACTTGATCTCCTCATTCAGGTTCTCCCGGAACCGCTCAATTCTCCTTGCTTCATCCGCTACTTCATACGTAGCATACCGGGACAATTGGTTGAAGCGATGCAAATATTCCATCACAGTCATCGAGCCTTGCTTCAAATCCAAGAACTCCCGATTCTTCACCTCAATTACACTAGCGGGAATATGAGTGTGGCGAAAAGCAGCTTTGAATTCTGGCCAAAGCACTTCTCACCCCTCTGGCAAAACTGCTTGATAATTTTCCCACCGAATAGCTGCGGTTCCCTGGAGCTGGTAGGAGGCATAAGAACCTTCTCTCGGTCATCACACTGGGCAATATTCAGCTTGCTCTCCATGGCATGCAGCCAATCATCCGCATCAAGGGGCTCGGCTGAAGCGGAGAAAATCGGTGGCTGAGTTCTCAAGAACTCACTCAGCCTGGACACTTGTGGCGGTCCACCATTCCCTCCACGAGCAACACCTTGTGCCACTGTGTTTTGAGCTATTTGTTGCAGCAGGAAGGTATTTGCTTGCCTTCCTTGCTCAATCAGGGCCAATACTTGAGCCATGGTGGGTGGTTGAGGCAACTGTTCATTAGGGACATTATCCTCAACAGGAGATGGAATGGGAGCATCTCAACGAGCCGCTCGAGATGACAAAGCTCTCGTTGTTGGATGCTGCGGATTTGGCTGGGCTAGCGTTGAGATGCTCGCTCGAGGGTCGCGAGCATCCTGGGCCGCATCGGTCTCCAAAATCTGACTAAGCGACCTTGTTGGCCTCATCCTGCAATCACCACCCTTTTAGTATGTTATAGAGAAAAGAACACTATTTCGAATTTATTCACCACATAATCATTTTATATGTCTTGTTTCTGTTATTATTATTACTATTACTATTATTACAACTATGAAGGATCATCTCATCGAAAATTTTCACTTCATAGTTACAATTCGCGAGGGAAATCCATTGTTATAATTCAAATAAAAAGATACAGCTCAAGAACTTACAATACCAAAAGTACCTCACTTAGATATTACCTTACATACTCATATAAACTATTTTACATGTCTGTTACTACCATTTTTTTTCTATGACTTTGATCCTTACACCCAGAACACAAATGCTTAAATATCAAAGTCACTAGAGAGGACCTATTCATACCAATCCCCGGATAATGCGGCGGCGATCCAGCATCACAACTGCTCCCCGAACTAGAAGGCACAGGAGGCGGCTCTTGAACTCCTGCTGGGCGAAACTGGCGCAAATATTCTTTCCTATTCCCTGTCCTACGCCTCCTCGGTTCTAACTCGAGCCTTTGGCGACCTACACGTGCTTCATAGAAGCTCACATACGCACTCATATTAACATGATGTACTTGACAAATCTTTCTCATCAACTTGCGACTTGTTTCTTGTATAGCTTGTATCCTATTTGAATCATGATGCTTAACACGATGGTGCCTGCGACGCCCTCTCCTTACAGTAACTGCGTGCGCATAAACCTTAAATCCATCGGTTGCTTGCCTAATGGTGAGCATAGGGCGATTCTTTTCTTGCCCAAGATTTTTTGCTAATTCCCTAACTATGGCTGTCCAACTGGCGGGATTTGCCATCTGAAATTTTAAACAAAAACAAAATCAGCACTAATACAATGCTAGCAGCAACACAGGAAGAACAACTGCACTACTTCCTTCCACATCATACATAGAGCATTAGTTTGAACACAGGATCTTCAACCCACACCTAACATTTCTACAAACTCTACTTCCTGTACAACTTGGAATCACCTCACAATTTTATACATATAACTTTTATAGTCTACATGAGCTAAGCTATTTCTTTGCCAACTTTTATCATGAGATTCACAGGCCGCAAGCAAACTGATGCCATACCAATTTACAACAAAAGATACACCACTTTATTATTTCATACTACCCATAGCTACAAAAGATGTTACATCTCATCCACATACTCCTACTTACTCTACCTTATCCAAAGCCCTAGTGGTGTAGGCTCTACGCCGATATACCTGAGGAGCTCCAGGATGATATACAAAAGTACTACGGGGATTTATACCCTTATCGTTTACAAGATGTGGGCGACTACCTATGCAAGACATTCTGGCCCCTTTTAGCACACCAGACGTAGGCACATAAGAGGCAGGTGGAGGACGCCGCGCGGATGGGATTTGAGAAGTCCCATCACTTAGCACCATGCGTGGTATAGTGCCTCTTGCCACGCATGTTGCCAAGTGGGCCTCCAAAAATGCCAGACGACGACGGGTTTCCAACAACTCTTGTGCCAACTGAACATAGTGCTTATCTAGACAATTTACAAAATTTACCATGACTCTAAGACCATCACTCCCAACCCCAGTATGATCTCTATATACATTGTCTCCAACCAGGGGTCTTCCAGGGAAGTAGTAGTAGGCAAGGTCCAAATCTGGAAGCACATGGCGAAGATGGATCACAGCTCGATATGCAGCCTCATTCATTGAAGCATCCATAGATGATCCATATCCATCAAAACACCTTTCCTCATTGAAAACCGGTCTAGGGGGTATGAAAACTCTAGTGGCATACTCCTTAGTCACTGAGCTCAGGTACGCCTGAAATACTACATATCTTGGGAGACTTCCAAAATGACAATCCTCCAACAGGCGATGTAACACTCCCATCATTTCACCAAACTCTGGAGGAGTCGACTCGTGACAGGGTACATAGTGCGTTATCTACAAAATAGAAAGAGAAGATAAGATTAATAATAGTTATTATGAATAGTTAAGAAGCCACAAATAAGAAAATTAGCAAATATGCTAAATTTCATTATTAGTAGAGGATACAGTTTTGTTTATTTTTCAAATTAAATCTTCATATAACTAACTAACGACCATTTACCCAGGGTTTCCTACAGTCAGTGCGGCTCTGATACCAACGCTATGAGACCCCGTTCTTGCGAACAGGAACCTCTATGTGATCACTGTACTAGTCCCATGATCACTGGTTAGCACTCACATGTTTACAACATTCATATCACAACCACACGAGAAACAAACCGATACATATATAAGCAGGATAATTATACAAAGCTTAATATTTTACAAAGACTTAACAGCGGAAATTAAAGAGTCAAAAGAACTCCAAAAGCCTCGCGGTTTGCCCACTAACCCCCAGGCAACTGACAAGGCAAAACCTAGGATAAATCATCGTTGAAAACCCCGTGCCTTGCTTGGAAATAAGAATCATCGGGCACATCGCAGGCTTCGTCCTCTGAGATAGCAGATGCAAGATTGAGTACATTGGTACTCAGCAAGACTTATAGTGTTTGTCAAATGCAATTAAATAATCATGCAGGCTAAGCAAAGGAGGCTTCAGGTTATTTTGCAGTTGCATAAACATTTCAAAGTATGAATATAATAGATTGTAACAACGCATTTCGAAAAAAGCAATTGAGGGACATAAAGCGACTAGTAAATATCCCAAGCCTTTCAACCCAGTCTACCTGATTGCAAAGGTCCCCGGTGTCTATCCTTTGACACAAAAAACTAGTTGCAAAATGGTTTCCAAACCAAACCTATTTTTCAAGAAAATACCAAAAAAAACTCTAACATTGGAATGACTTCACCAAGTGCCCATGACCGCGGGCGCGTCTAATCGATTAGATCTTACACTCTGCAGAGGTGTACAAATTTAGCCACTTCCTTTGGTGCGTCGGCAAGGAGATCTTACGGAGCCGTTACATTATTTAGATGTGGCTTTGAACCAGCCCGGGACGTTTGACCCTCGCCATGGAAACAGAAACACTCACTCAAGCCGTGGATCCACTTTCATCACACCCAACACCACGTTTCTGTTCATGGCAAGGCGTACACCGTTGCATTGGTATGTAGAAACCCCTACAGGCAGAGCTGGCTGGAATGCCTGTGCAATCTCCCGCCTGAAGAGGAACGCGGTATGCTACACTAGCACAAAAAAACCTACCGCATACAGAAAGCTACTCGCAAGAAGGGGATCGCAGATTAGATTACCACTAGACTTGCAGATGCGAAATCCTTCGCGTGTCAATGTAGTGGATCGTTCTCGTCGCAGTCATTGCGTCGATGGAGTGGATCGTCCTCGCCTTGCCGTGGATCATCCTTCCACGCCGCAGTCGCAGCAGCGTCACCGCAGTAGTCCACACGTCCAGGGATGGAACGTCGTGCGTCGGTGTGCAAGCACCTCGTCGCTCGGCAGGGGCAGCGAGAGGAGGAGGCTAGGGTTTCGGGTGAATCACTTCTAAACCGTGGGAAAGCACACCCTGCGCCCACCCTCCTCCCCTCCTTATATAGCCACGAGATGAAACCCAAAACCAGGGCCCATCAGCGTGCTAAGCCCACGTGGTCCATTAATTACGGATCTAATCCATATTAATGCGTCCCAGCCCATTAAGTGTGTGACCCTACAGGTTCATGTACGTTTGGACATGGATTCAGAAAACTCCTTTTCAATCCAATAGTTGGTAGCGGCTCCTTGGAAAGTATGCCAACTCCCAAACATACTATGATCAAATCGGACAGAACCTATCAAAAGTACTCATTTAATAATCCTTTTGCCAAGTATATGAAGATTGAACTCAAGGCGGGAAGCATGTCATCCTTTGATGATTCAATCCATCTCTCGTATCCGTGATATATTAATAAGTTGTGATTGACTCCTCAATCACGGCATGGCTATGCACTTCCTTAATGTCATATCACACAAGTGGCCTTATCATATATCTCCGTTTCATTGGAGTGGCAAATTCCATCTTGACTGCTCACTTCCCTCTACACGTTTTATAGTAAACATGAAAGCTACCTTTATAACTATCCGGTTAGGAAGTAGTGTTTGATAGCCCCAAGGAAAACTATTACACATGTAGGGAATATGACAATCTCAGGTCTAAGGATCATACATCTACTATGTATGAGATACACTGATGACACATAAGAATGAAATATTCTCGTAGTGTCCCATTGCGGGTCTATCTAACTCATGTTCTTCAACATGCGTCCACAATGTAAAGATGATATCTCCATATCCCATGATCTATGAAGCATGATCATCGATCACTACATGTGCTGATCTATTCATCGTCGTCCTATACGATGATATCCGATCAGAGATATTTATCGAATTACATCAATAAGTAAAGAGCTTCATAAGCAAGTCACATACTTGTTAATCAATACAATGATATACATTCATTGGACAATTAATCATATTATTATTCATAAACATAGTCATGTTACAATCATCTAAATGATTGCCTCAAGGGCATAACACTAACAACGCCTTACTTAGATGCAAAGCCACATCTAAATAACATAATAGGCTAAGACTGTCCTATACCAGTCAACGTGGTTGCACGAAAATCTTGGATCTATAGCGTCCCATTTCTCGGTCCTTAATCTGACACGGGCGATACTCCACCCTATACTACGTGCAACTCTCTTTGCACCACCGGCTATTGCCAATAATTGCCCGCGTCAAACCATAGTTTTATTTTGGGTTTTTTAATCAAAGTACCAGCAACCTTTTCCCGAAAAGGACCATACATTTGTTGAAAAGACCGAAAACATAAAATGGATAGTTAAGCAAGAGTAATATGCTAGCGATTATACCCCAAAAGACATTAAGCATGTCTAGCTCATACTTAGGTTTACAAGGTTCACACGTTCATACAAATTAAGGAAAACCATAATGTACAGGAGTAACTACAAATTTCTACCCAAGATAGCATTTCTATGGGGAATTACCAGAATGCATAATACATTGGCAAAAACAACATAATGTAGGTGAATTATCAGGTTCAACATGCTCAAGGGGGTGCTTGCCTTGCAGCTTGCTAGATCAAGATCTGGATCTGCGACGGAGTCGTCTTCCTCCTCGAGGACGTCGGATTCTACACGTCGATCAATCGGAAACATAGCAAATATCCAACTTTAATAAGGGCAAAAAGAAAACATAGAGCAAACCAAATAAAGATTCACTGCAGAAAACAAGAATATATTTTAGGGTTTGAATTATAGGATTTCAAGTCCTCATGATTTAGATAATTACATATCCACATTGTTAATGACTTTTATGATGAACAAACATGGGTTCTCTCATAGATTATCTATTCTTGAATTGCGAATTCAAGAGGCTAAAAATTATGATTTTTTGCATTTATAACTTCGAATTATAGATGCTAAAATTATCTAGACTAATAAAATTTAAAACATAAGGTAAAGGGTTATGCGTGAATAGCACTTAGCCTTAAGTGATGCATAAGAAGGGGGGATTGTGATTAAGCTAAATCTATTAAGCTAGGTTACTAGACTTGTTCATGATTTAAGTCCATTTAATCTATTTTCTAACTATTTAATTTTCTATGCATATATATGTATATATATATATACACATTTTGCACTTGGGTTATTTCAAATTTTTAAAGATAGTTCAAATCAAGTTTACTCCTTAATTATTTTGGCAAGCTCAGGTATCCTACTGCCACACTAGTATTCAGAAATCAATTTTACTTACTTCATATTATTTTTTTCCATACAAGTTATGCATATCTAAATTTTTAGTGCATTGAATGCAAAACTTAAATAGAAAGTAGTTCAAGACTAACTGAAAATTAAAGGTTTTTATATATTTGAACTTCTGGAATCACAAGGATTCCAATAAAATTAGTTTCATTAAATTCTAAGTTTGTTTGTATAATTTTTGTATAAAGCATATCTTTAGCCCTTTTTTTCAAATTTGAATTTCAAAATCACCCAAAGATCATTTTCAAAATATTTTTGCATATTTTGAAGGTACCTAATTTTACATGAGAATAGAATTTCATTTCACTAATTTTGGAGTTATGGTTCAAAAGTTATGGACAATGGAAGTGGCTCGGTTTTGGAAAATACACTGAAATTCCAAAAATACGCTTTCGCTGTTGGAAAGCACCTTTCGGCTTTTGGCGCGCGAGCATTTGAACTGGCTCTGTCTGGCTGACAAGTCGCCCCCACCTGCCAGCGACTACACGGTGCGCACACAAGGCTACCGAGCGACTGACAGCCCTACCCCACCGGTCAGTGACCCGATGCTGATGAGGACATCACTACTATGGATATGACCACATTTGGTTGTGCCTACTCCAACACATCATCCACGGGCCAAGAAGAGAGAGAGATCAAATCCATCACGTTCTGGAATCCAATTCGGCCTCCTGAGACATCACCAACTTAAAACGGCCATAACTTTTGATCCCGAAGGGTGTTCGGGGCACATGAGTACTTGATTGAAAGCTTTCGTCGCCCTCTTTCCAATGGATCCAGTCTCACCTTCAAATTCCTTTTGAGCTGTCCGGAAACTGCAAAACAATTCACGTCACTTTTCCAGTCCGAGTCAGAGTGGGCCTTGGGCCTTGTAATCGAATTGTATTTGGTTTCCTAGGGTTTTGAACGACCACCTCCTCTTGTTATCTCATAAATAACCAGCGGCAACCCCATCTAGGGTTTTGGGTTTTGTTTGATTAGTTTAGTCAAGTGCAAACTTTGCGTTTTCGAGTTGTGCTGGACAGCCACATTGTCAAGACCTTCAATAGAATCCCACCTTATTTTGGCCTTCAATTCTTATTTGCAATTTCAGATTGCTTTTACCTTTGTTCTTGCTTGTTCTTCGGTTGCTTGCAGGAATTGAACCTCGTGTTCAGGTTGATCGTGCCCACGGCAAGATCAATAACACTCCGGAGTTGGTTTAGCGATTGCTAAAGCGCATCGTCGTCGAACGTTGTAGTCGGATCGTCAAAGTCGGTTCCACAAATCGATAGTTATCGCTCTTATCGAAAGATCGGGACACAATCTCACATCAGGTGGTATCAGAGCTTCAAGTTGCTCGGTGAGAGATTCTGTACCGTAGATTAGTTTTTGTTTTCTGTCCTAAATTGAAAATTACTCCACAAAAATTCAACCTTTAGATTCAATCTGTTATTTTAGTGAGTTTTGTTAGGTTTTGATCCATTAGAGTCCTTGTTTTAGTTCTTGATTGTTTTTCCTTCGCGTAGCTTTTCTTTCAATCTGTCCAAGACTTTGTTTTGTTCATAACTTTCGCATCCGAGCTCGGATTCTAGTGTTTTTGCACTTTTCTGAAACCTGAGAACGATCTCCACAAAATCATAGTTGGGCATGAACTCTAATTCTGGACCTAAAGCTGTTTAATCTGGATATGAATGTTGTTGAAGCAAGTTATACTTCCAATCCAGATCGGTTCGGTATTTTGATCATAATTCTCACGTCCGAACTCCGTTTGAGAAGTTTTTATACTTTCCTGAATCCTTGAAGAGTCCTCTACAAAAACGTTTTTTGGTGTCCTTTCTGATTCGGATTCCATCAAACCGAATTTGATTCGGATTCGGAATTGGTCCCGCGGGCTAAAATTGGGAGTATTCTGTGCAGTTCGGTTTTTGAGCCATAACTTTCACACCCGTGCTCCAAATTGCATGTTCTTGTATTCCTTTGAAAGCTGAGGACATAAGCTTCAATTCTTTCCATAGTGAACCTTCTAAATTCGGTCGTTTTGAATCTGTAATCTAGGCGACAAATCTGCTGCCCTAGAAACTTTGAATTTGGGTGTTTTGCTTCAATTCGTGTTCTAGTTTTGTTCCTTTTAGTTGGTTGAGTCCAGTAGCATCCATAATCCATAAAACTCCAAAAATATCAGTATACATACCTTTGTTAACCAATTCATCCTTTGCGAATACTTTGATCCCAATTGAGACTAGCTATTTGATATTGCTTAGGGCTGTTCATATTGATACATTGCATAATCTTGAATTATCATATCATACTATCTTGTGATATCAAGTTAGGGATTCCAAAACATTGCTCATACTAGTGTTGGCCGCAAGTCACCAAAAGAAAGAAGAGAGAAAGAAAGAGCCAAAAGGCCAAAAAAAAAAAGAAAACATAATAGTGGCAAAGACTACATTGAGCGAAACCCTAATTTGTGTTCATTATTTTTCAGATTGTGCAATTGTATTAATTAGTGAGCAATCTTGTGCCCTTTTATCTTTTCTGAAGCAATTAGCTAGTGTCTCTCTATAACTTATGCAACACGAGCTTTGGTACTGAAAATTTTCTTATTTAGCTTATTCCATTGGTTGCATTAAGTTACATCATCTTTCCGCGTGAGTTGCCTTGAAATTCGCTTATATCTTTGAGATCGGCAACTAGGACTTGTGATTTCTATTTTGGGTCCTTACTTGTCATTACAATAACTAGAATTATCAGATTGCATAGGAAATAAGTATAGCCTACCAAGCTCCACATATTTTACCTTGTACGTTTGTTCGGTCCCTTGCAATCGCTTTATCCAAGCTTCGAAGAACTTTTGACACCGCCAACGGCCGACAACTCCTGCTGCACGGTAAGAACTTGTAAGAGCTTTGGTTAAGGCTTGAGAGTTGAGCGACTTTTCTCCACTTCCTAGTAGTTGATTGGGAATTACATAAACCTTTGTCTTTCCCTTTATGCTACTAACCATGTCGGTGACAAGAGTTCATCTGCATCATTCTCCACGCACGAAGGGCAATGTACAACTCACTAATGAGCAAATGTCGCTGCAAGAAGACCGTTTCGGTCCATCGAGACTGCTCGGGGAGTTGCTAACACTACCCTTGCTACTATTTTGTCTAGACTTGATGATATGCTTGCGGTGATGTCCTGGAACTTCCAGTCCTCCGCCTCGTCTCCTAAGCAACAACAATGGTGTACTACGTGCACAACGGGTTCCCATTGCTGCCCGACTTCCCAAAGATGGGCGCTTGTGCATCGGTCGCTCCACCACACATCGCCACGGGTTCATCCACTGATGATGAACAAGGTAAAATCAAGTTTGAGTTGCCTCCTTTTGGTGGAAAGTTCGATCCTAATGCATATATTAATTGGGAGATAGCGGTAGATAAAGAATTTGCAAACTATGACTTATCTGAAAACCAAAAGATTAGTGCCGCAGTTAAAGTGTTAACGTCGGATCACGATATATTGGTGGAAGCATATATCTAGACATGATAAAGACCCTAAAACTTGGAATGCAATGAAAAGACTTATGAGAAATGATTATGTTCTGAATATGTTGCTAAATAATTGCTTACTAAACTTCAATGCTTAAAACAAGGTTCTAAAACTGTTATAGAATACTTTCATGATTTGCAAAATTGTTTGTTGCGTTGTGGTTTACAAGAATGTGAGGAAGATCTTGAGCTTAGGTTCATACGTGGACTTAATCATGAAATTCGGGATGTTCTTGTTGATGAAACATATAGTTGTCTTTCGAAATTGATTGAATGTGCTTTTAGAGTGAAAACATGCTTATTGAATCTTTGAAAGAGCCTTTAGCTTTATTTGAGGTGCCCATTATTGCACCTTCTTTGTAGCTAACATTTTGCGAGAAAAGTGGGCACCATCGGAGAAAGATGAAGAAGAAAATGTGAAAAAAGAGGAGATATTTGCTGCTCCATACGTATGTGAAGAGTTGGAAATTGAAGTTGCACCTACAACCACGGAGAATGATTTAGAAGGTAATGTCAAAGGTATGGACTGTATACATGGTGAAAATCATTTTGAAGAGACAAAGCTGTCCATGAATCGTGCTATCGTAGAGCAACTATTAATGGAACCCATTGCTGATTTTGTTGCTATTCCTAGTGATAAAGAAGAGTTGTGTCATAATGCTTCACTTATATCCACGCCACAATTAGTGAATGAACATGAAATATTTATATTTGAACAAAACACTTGCGCTGAGCATAGACATGTTATTCAAATTGCTAGTGAAGAAGATGAGCTTAAATTGATGTCTTCTTTAGATACTTTAGGTTACATTGAATTTGATGTTACGTGTGATCCGGATAGTTTCAAGGAGAAGATTTTTGTACATTCGATTTGCCATGGTTATCACGAAATATTTTCTATGTTGTTGGCAAACATAATGATAAAGGAGAATACAAAGTGCATAGATTATACATTTGTTCAGATCTGAGACCTCCACATCCTATGCAACAATGTGATCAATTTGATAATTCTAATATCATATCAAGTACCCCTCATCGATTATAATCTATATGATAGTTTTCAAGAAAGGGAGTGTTTGGGTGATTTTGATTCACGAGACATTGATTTGAGCACAAAAGATATGCATGTTGCTTTGCTCTTTCTCGCTACTAACATTTTGCGAGGAGAATGTGATGGAGTCGAGGGCGACTCAATTCAAGAAAGGGAGAATGATGAGACCATGCTCGTCCGGATATGATCAACGCTATATCAATTTGGCGACACTTCACGGCATCCTCTGTATCATCTACATCTACTAGGATGGCTTTCCTTCACGAGGGGAGGAAGCGTCCAAGAGTGCAAGCTTTCAACATGCCTTTATATCTTGGAAAGAAATATTGAGCTTTGTGGAGGATGATCTGAACATGAGAATACTTTTTGTTGAGGTCAAGCTAAAAGCTGAGCATGAGTCGAGGACGACTCAAATTCAAGAAAGGGAGGATGATGAGGACATCACTATTACGGATATGACCACATTTGGTTGTGCCTACTCCAACACATCATCCACGGGCCAAGAAGAGAGAGAGATCAAATCCATCACGTTCTGGAATTAAATTTGGCCTCCTGAGACAGCACCAACTTAAAACGGCCATACCTTTTGATCCCGAAGGGTGTTCGGGGCACATGAGTACTTGATTGAAAGCTTTCGTCGCCCTCTTTCCAATGGATCCAGTCTCACCTTCAAATTCCTTCTGAGCTGTCCGGAAACTATAAAACAAGTCACGTCACTTTTCCAGTCCGAGTCAGAGTGGGCCTTGGGCCTTGTAATCGAATTGTATTTGGTTTCCTAGGGTTTTGAACGACCACCTCCTCTTGTTATCTCATAAATAACCAGCCACAACCCCATCTAGGGTTTTGGGTTTTGTTTGATTAGTTTAGCCAAGTGCAAACTTTGCGTCTTCGAGTTGTCTTTGATAGACCACCTTGTCAAGACCTTCAATAGAACCCCACCTTATTTTGGCCTTCAATTCTTATTTGCAATTTCAGATTGCTTTTACCATTGTTCTTGCTTGTTCTTGGTTGCTTGCAGGAATTGAACCTCGTGTTCAGGTTGATCGTGCCCACGGCAAGATCAATAACACTCCGGAGTTGGTTTAGCGATTGCTAAGGCGCATCGTCGTCGTACGTTGTAGTCGGATCGTCAAAGTCGGTTCCACAAATCGATAGTTATCGCTCTCATCGAAAGATCGGGACACAACCTCACATCAGATGCAGAGAGATTCGGCCTCCGGCTCACCGCTGGCAAACCAGCTCCGCCGCGGTGGAATTGGTAGAACCATTAGTATCAGTGTGCCAAGGCGCATATAGGGATGGTACCCATTCGACAGGAGGTGGCCGAAATAGTGGTCGCCGCAGCGAGGGTGCGAAGGCGCCATGGTCGGTTCTATGAAAGCTTACGCTCATGGCGCATTTCCACCAAGGAAGGACACGGTGAGGATCAGTGAGTCGCAAAGGTTCCATTTCACCTGATGATGTGGTCGGGGATGAACTGGGGACGGCTGCCAACGGTCGCCGACCGCGAAGAAGAAAAGCGGCGGTGGAGATGAACTACGGATAAAACAAATGAAAAAAAATTGATCAGTATTCTAGGAGGCACGGCGAATCTCCAGGACCAAGAAATTTCAAAGATTGATGCCCATTTGGCTGAATTCACTGATTCCCCCCCTTTCTGCTTTCTGCGAAAATGGCGAGGAAGCAAGCAATCGGGTTATTGGCTTGAAGAATAGCTTGAAGGGAAAAGGGAGGGTCTCAATGCGACGCTGGAGAGGTATTTATAACCGAAGAGGTCGGTCTTCCCCGGTTGTTTGGCTCGCGCGGGCTGCGCTTGGCTTAGCCGAAAAGGTGAGATGGCGCATGGTTTTGAGGGCTCAAAACAGCACGGTATGGGCGAGGCATGGCGTGGAAAAACCGAGGATGAGCCGTGGCAACGCGCGATTGCAGAGTAGGCCGAATTGGCTCTAAAACGCAGAGAGGTGGCGAAGGCTCAGGAGAGCTCGTCTCCGACTCGATCGGGAGAGGAGAAAAAGAGAGGGAGAGGAGTTCGCAGCTGACGAGCAGGACCGACCCCACCGGGCAGCAAGAAAAAACACTCCAGCCCAATTGCCAGCGCACCAGGTCACTACAGTACCCAGGCCCACACGTCAGTGAGACGAGATTACAAAGAGATAAGGGCTTGGCTCGGACAGCTCCATGTGGGCATTAAAACTGCTATCAAATCGCGGTAAATTTTTCTGAAAATCTTCGAATGGTGTCTACTGGAAGAGTTTAACCACGTAGTAAAAATATTAGCTCAAAATATCGTATATAGAATTTATATTAATTCTGACACTGTGCACTGTCCAGAATTTGCATTTCGGTATTTTATTTATTTAAGGATGTAAATCATACTAATTATTTTCAAAACTTTTTACAAGAGTTTATTTTGTGTTATGGATATCTCTATAAAAATTTCAAGTCAAATTATTTAGTAAATATTTTATAAAAATTCTGACATGATGATTTTCAGTTTTTCAATGCCTCTGTGATGTGAGGTTGTGTCCCGATCTTTCGATGAGAGCGATAACTATTGATTTGTGGAACCGACTTTGACGATCCGACTACAACGTACGACGACGATGCGCCTTAGCAATCGCTAAACCAACTCTGGAGTGTTATTGATCTTGCCGTGGGCACGATCAACCTGAACACGAGGTTCAATTCCTGCAAACAACCGAAGAACAAGCAAGAACAATGGTAAAAGCAATCTGAAATTGCGAATAAGAATTGAAGGACAAAATAAGTTGGGGTTCTATTGAAGGTCTTGACAAGGTGGCTGTCCAGCACAACTTGAAGACACGAAGTTTGACTTGGCTAAACTAATCAAACAAAACCCAAAACCCTATATGGGGTTGCGGCTGGTTATTTATGAGATAACAAGAGGAGGTGGTCATTCAAAACCCTAGGAAACCAAATACAATTCGATTACAAGGCCCAAGGCCCACTCTGACTCGGACTGGAAAAGTGACGTGACTTGTTTTGCAGTTTCCGAGTAGCTCAGAAGGAATTTGAAGGCGAGACTGGATCCATTGGAAAGAGGGCGACGAAAGCTTTCAATCAAGTACTCATGTGCCCCGAACACCCTTCTGGATCAAAAGTTATGGCCATTTTAAGTTAGTGCTGTCTCAGGAGGCCGAATTGGATTCCAAAACGTGATGGATTTGATCTCTCTCTCTTCTTGGCCCGTGGATGATGTGTTGGAGTAGGCACAACCAAATGTGGTCATATCCGTAGTAGTGATGTCCTCATCATCCTCTTTTTCTTGAATTTGAGTCGTCCTCGACTCATGCTCAGCTTTTAGCTTGACCTCAACAAAAAGTATTCTCATGTTCAGATCATCCTCCACAAAGCTCAATATTTCTTTCCAGCATATAAAGGCATGTTGAAAGCTTGCACTCTTGGACGCTTCCTCCCCCCTGTGAAGGAAAGCCATCCTAGTAGATGTAGATGATACAGAGGCTGCCGTGAAGTGTCGCCAAATTGATATAGCGTTGATCATATCCAGGACGAGCATGGTCTCATCATTCTCCCTTTCTTGAATTGGAGTCGTCCTCGACTCCATCACATTCTCCTGCAAAATGTTAGTAGCGAGAAAAAGCAAAGCAACATGCATATCTTTTGTGCTCAAATCAATGTCTCGTGAATCAAAATCACCCAAACACTCCTTTTCTTGAAAACTATCATATAGATTATAATCGACAGTAGGGGCACTTGATATGATATTAGAATTATCAAATTGATCACATTGTTGCATAGGATGTGGAGGTCTCAGATCTGAACAAATGTATAATCTATGCACTTTGTATTCTCCTTTATCATTATGTTTGCCAACAACATAGAAAATATTTCGTGATAACCATGGCAAAGCAGAATGTACAAAAATCTTCTCCTTGAAACTATCCAGATCACACAGAACATCAAATTCAATGTAACCTAAAGTATCTAAAGAAGACATCAATTTAAGCTCATCTTCTTCACTAGCAATTTGAATAACATGTCTATGTTCAGCGCAAGTGTTGATAGGAGGATAGGTCCCGACCTTTCGATGAGAGAGGGATAGATTCGATTGGGTGGAAGAAGACGTTGGCGATCCGACTACACCGTCCCCAGACGATGCGCCTTAGCAATCGTTACACCGACTTCCGAAGTTGTTATTGATCTTGCTGGTGCACGATCAACTCGACCACGAAGGCCTTTGTCCTGCAAGCAATCGAAGAACACGCAAGAACAAGATGAACAAGCACTGAAATTATAATTGAAACCACGAGTTCATTCGAATCACAAAGAGGGGTTTCGATGATAAGTAATTCGGCGGTTTAGCCAACACGCGATTACAAGAAGTAGCAACTGCTATCTTTGATCTAAAAAAAACCCACCATCTAATGGCAGCGGCTGGCTGTTTTTATTGTGGAGAGGCGTCTAGGAACCCTAGGGTGCAGCCTTAAGTGGGCTTTCCTTGTTACAAGGCCAAAGGCCCACTTTTGACTTGGACTGAAAAAGTGACGCTGCTTGATTGAACGATTCCCGTCAACTCAGAAGGAGTTTGGATGTGATTCCAGATCCGTTGGAAAGTAGACTTGATAAGCTTTCAGTGAAGTACAAGAACGCCCAAAACGAAGTCCGGATGTAGCCGTGGCGGCCGAAACAAGTCAGCCCTGTCCTGGAGTCGAATCTGAACCGAACTCGTGCACTTCTCTTCTATCCTTCATCTTGGTTGGTTCCTCACCCAAGTTCCTGAGGCAAAGGACATCATCACAAGAATTAAATAGCATTCCATCCATTAAAATATTCGTATGAAGCCCGAGGAACGAATTCACCGTAATTGAGTTGGCGTGCGCGAGCTCGAGTAATCGGTCCATGTATTACAGCAACGGGACCGATTGATGCGTAGGTGATGGATTTGCAGTGTGGCTATATCCATAGAAGTGATGTCCTCATCATCCTCCCTTCTTGTATTGGAGTCGTCCTCGACTCAAGCTCGCCCTCTTCTCCAAAGTATGGCTTTAAATCTGCAATGTTAAATGTGGAGAGACCCCAAAATCTGCAGCAACTCAAGCTTATATGCATTATCGTTAACTTTTTCCAATACTTTAAAAGGGCCATCAGCGCGAGGCATCAACTTAGACTTTCTTAATTGAGGAAAACGGTCCTTAGTAAATGCAACCAAACAAGATCTCCAGTTCAAAAGTTACATGTTTCCTTCCTTTACTACCAGCAAGTTTATATTTCTCATTCATAGACTCAATGTTCGCTTCGTTGTCTCATGCAATTTTAACATCAGTTCAAAGACGTTGTGTAGCATCAAAATTCAGTTTCTCCAAGGCGGAATAGGTAATAAATCAATGGGAGCACGAGGAACAAAACCATACACAATCTCAAAAGGGCACAACTTAGTAGTAGAATGCAGCTGAACGGTTATACGCAAACTCAATGTGAGGCAAGCATTCTTCCCACATCTTAATGTTTTGTTTTAAAACAGCCCTAAGCATGGTAGACAAAGTTCTATTGACGACTTGGTTTGCCCATCAGTTTGTGGGTGACAAGTAGTAGAAAACAGTAGCTTAGTCCCCAATTTAGCCCATAAAGTTCTCCAAAAGTGGCTAAGAAATTTAGCATCACGATCTGAAACTATTGTGTTTGGCACACCATGCAATCGAACAATCTCACGGAAAAATAAATCAGCAACATGGGTAGCATCATCACTCTTATGACAAGGTATGAAGTGTGCCATCTTAGAAAATCTATCCACCACAACAAAGATACTATCCTCCCTTCTTTGTTCTAGGCAACCCTAAAACAAAGTCCATAGAAATATCCTCCCAAGGCACACTAGGAACAGGGAGGGCAAGTACAAACCATGTGGGTTATGTCGTGACTTAGCTTTTGACATGTTGTGCAGCGAGCGACTAAACGTTCCACATCTCGCCTCATCTTTGGCCGAAGAAATGGCTAGCAAGTATGTCCTCTGTCTTTTCACACCAAAATGTCCCATCACCCACCTCCATGCGCTTCAGTAACAACAACAAGCGAACGGAGCTAGCTGGAATGCATAGCTTGTTAGCTCTAAACACAAACCCATTATTGAGGACAAATTTATTCCACATTTTTCCCTCTTTACAATTGAGCAACACATCTTTAAATTCAGCATCATGCTCATATTGCCCTTTAATCGTTTCGGCCGAAAATTTTGAAGTCAAGTTGGGAAAGCATAGCGTATCGCCTAGACAATGCATCAGCTATAACATTCTCCTTTCCCTTTTGTGTTTAATGACATAAGGAAAAGATTCGATGAATTCAACCCACTTAGCATGCCTACGGTTTAGTTTTCCTTGACTTGAATATGTTTTAATGACTCATGATCGAATGTATTACAAATTCCTTGGGCCATAAATAATGTTGCCATGTTTCCAAAGTTCGAACTAGCGCATATAACTCCTTATCATAAGTGGAATAGTTCAAACTAGGCCCACTCAATTTCTCACTAAAATAAGCAACAGTTTTTCCTTCTTGCAACAACACACCTCCCAACCCAATTCCACTAGCATCACATTCGAGTTCAAAGGTTTCTTGAAATCGCGGTTGGAGAAGTGGTGCATGTGTCAACTTATCTTTCAACATGTTGAAGGCGTTCTCTTGTGCTTTGCCCCAAGCAAATGGCACTCCTTCTTAGTGAGCTCGTGCAATGGTGCGGCGATGGTGCTGAAATCCTTCACAAGCGACGATAGAATCCAAGCAAGTCCTAAGAAACTTCGCACTTGTGTGACCGTTGTTGGAACCGCCAGGTGTGTATTGCTTCAACCTTGGCTTGATCAACTTCAATCCCTGCGGAGTAACAACATAGCCAAGAAAAGAGACTCGATCCGTGCAAAGGTGCACTTCTCAAGGTTACCAAACAAGCGAGCATCACGTAAGGCATGAAAAACAACGACGCAAATGATCAAGATGTTGTTCTAGAGTTACGCTATAAATCGAATATCATCAAAGTACACCACCACAAATTTTCCAATGAAATGGCGCAGAACCTCATTCATTAATCTCATAAAAGTGCTGGGTGCATTAGTGAGTCCAAAAGGCATTACTAACCACTCATACAATCCAAATTTTGTTTTAAAAGCTGTTTTCCATTCATCGCCCAATTTCATGCGAATCTGGTGGTATCCGCTTCATAAGTCGATCTTAGAGAACACAAGAGAGCCACTCAATTCATCTAGCATATCATCTAACCTAGGAATAGGATGACGATATCTAATTGTAATGTTGTTAATCGCTCTACAATCCACACACATGCGCCATGATCCATCTTTCTTAGGAACTAAAAGTACTGGGACAGCACATGGACTAAGAGATTCGCGCACATACCCTTTCTCAAGCAATTCTTGCACTGTCGTTGTATCTCCTTGGTTTCTTCCGGATTGGTTCTGATGGTGCACGGTTTGGTAAGGAGGCCCCGGAATGAGGTCAATTTGATGCTCAATTCCACGGATTGGTGGCGATCCGGTGGCACCTCCTTTGGAAAAATGTCTATGTTTTCTGCAAAAGATTAATGACAGCAGGAGGCAAAGAAGAGGATGTATCTTCAAATGAAAATAAAGCTTCTTTGCAAACCAAAGCATAGCAAACTTGAGCCATCATTCAAATCATTTAAATCAGATTTGGAAGCAAGTAAACAAGCACCCTTCAGTTTAATCTCATCTTTTCTCACATGAACAGATTTAGACTTGCCCTCTTTATGTTGTAGAAATTCCTTTGCTACAATCTGATTTTCACTCTTCTCATGTTTTCGATTTTTTCTTTGCTGGCTCTAGCAACTTCATCCCTCAAAATGGCTTCAGGAGACATAGGATGTAATACAATTTTCTTCTCTTTATGCACAAAAGAGTACCGATTAGTTCTACCATGATGCAAGGTGTCTTTATCGATCGCCATGGTCTACCGAACAACATAGAACATGCTTGCATAGGCACAACATCGCAGTCAATATAGTCATGATACGAACCAATGGCAAAGTGCACTCTTACCAATCGTGTTACCTTTATCTTACCGCTGTCGTTAAACCATTGGATGTGACTGCGGTGTGGATGTGGGCTTGTTTTCACTCTAGCTTTTGAACCATCTCGAACTTGCTAAGTTATTGCAACTACCCCATCAATGATGACGTGGCATGGCGCCCATGACCACACACTTGGTTTGAAACAAATTATGTCATTGGTTCTGTTCACCTTCCCCATTTGGGCACTCAACACGCGCCAACAACAAGGCTCTCATAATGTTCTCGCATTTTCAGCATCAATATGTTCTTCTTCCTTCTCATGTCCACTTCTGCATGGTCAATGGCAAGCATAGCATATGTCTCATCATCCAAATCACTAGCGTAAGAATACTCACGAAGATCCCGCACAATCAAGACACGTTTGCTTGGGCAATCTTTCCTCACATGCCCAAATCCCTTGCATTGTAGGCACTGAATATCCCTCGTTCTTCCGTGGATGCAGCGGACGAAGCGCTCTTGGCGGGTGTTGGTGCCGACCCTTTGTTGCTTCCAGATGCTGCGGCATTGGTTTTGTTGGGCGTGTGTGGCGGTGCTAGTGGTACCTTGTGAAGATGCACGGTTTGGGGCAGTTCTTTGAAATGCGTGGATGCCATGATGTAGTCCGACCTGCGAAACATTAGTCCTTGCGCGACGCCCTGCACTTCCCTTTCGACTTTACAAGCAAGATGGAATAAGCGAGTGATAGAATTGTATTCCTTGTAAGCTAATATGTCACGAATTTCACGGTCACCCTCCCATAAATCTAGCCATAGCAGCTTCCTCTTCTTCCACTAACCCACAACGCAACATGCCTGTTTGTAGTTCCCGATAATATTCTTCTCTGATTTGCTACCTTGTCTCAATTGTGCAGCTTATGTAATAAATCTCGTGCATGATACGAAGGAACAAATCTAGCTCGCATGATCCTTTTCAAAGCATCCCAAGTTTGTGGCACATTGTTTGGGGTCTTATTACGATACTCGCGCCACCAAGCGGAGGCAAAATCGAGAAACTCACTAGTTGCAGCCCTAACCCTCTTGTGTTCGGAAAATCATAGCAAGCAAATTTACGATCTGACTAGTTCCCAAGTGAGGTATGCATCGGGGTCATATTTCCCATCAAAAGGTGGCATCTGAATTTGATTGATCCTAGGAGTCATCATGTTCACGTACCTGTCGTCGTGGTGGTCGCAAACCCATACCATGGCGGTTGCGGTGTAGCTGTCGTTGTGGCCTATCATCCTCCTCTTCCTCAACTTCGGTGTCCGCTGCATAGTCCTGTTCATTGTCTCCTGCAACGCTGCTCACATGTCCATCAGCGGGGCGTCCACGATCCCTCTCCTCAAGTCGCTGCAAGAATGCTGCAAGGGAGGTGTTGATTGCGCCCACAGAAACTTCCAACGCGGTGATTTTGGTGTTGGTGTCAATTTGAACTGCCTCCAATTGACCAAGGCGGTCATTGGTAACACGAACATCCTCATCAAGCGCATCGGTGTGAAGCCTCATTTGGCGCTCGAAGTGCTGTACGATCCCCCGTGTGCGAGGTGAATGTTGTCCCCCTTTATCGGCTTCCGATCCTGCCATGGTTAGAGAAAACAAAGAAAAAAAAAGGCTAACACCAAGTAACAAGATTATCCCTATCTACAAGTGGTGTGCTAGTGTCAAATCGCTCACTCTCAACCTGTTCAAACAAGTTCTTACTGTTCTTACCAAGCTTTAGCAAGGAGGTGTTGGCAACCAAACAAGACAAACAACTTCGAGAGTAGGAGACAATCTGTGGAGCTATAGGTGGCTGAAATAGCACAAGGAGTAACCTTCACCACGTTAGTCACAGCAAGCTAAATAAGCGTTCTCTGACGGTACCGTCTGGTCCTAGTCCCGAACCGTACTAGAGGCGCGAGCCAAGACACAAGCGTCGTCACCAAACGCCCAAAACAGCAAGTTTTTTTTTTTTTTTGGGAGGGTCACAAAACTCTCTTAGATGAACTCAGGAGACCCTAAAAACAAAATTTGCACAAAGGACTTTTGGCAAAACCAGGGGTATAAAGGTAATACAAAATTTGCACAAAGGACTCTCTCTCTCTCTCTCTCTCTGAACTTTGATTTGCAATTGATCTAGTGCGGCTTTTGAAATCTGCACTTGCCTTTTTCTTCTCTGATTTGGTGCGGCTTTTCTATCTGCACTTGCCTTTTCTTCTCGATTTGGTGCGGCTTTTCTATATGCACTTGCCTTTTTTTAACTCCTTGATTTGGTGCGGCTCTTGTATCTCGCACCGGCCTCTTTTTATATATATATATTTGGCAACTGATATTTATTTTGGTAAACACAGAGAATCAAGCGGATTAGTAAACAAAGCAAGGAAATCGGCAACCCAATTTGATCTCCCACACTAGACGAAACAAACTCAACTCCGATCGATCTACTAACGAATCGACTCAAATTATGAGCATAATCGTGACAAAAACATGACTGAACTCGAAACTCTAAAGGATGAAACTAAAGACCAGCAACTTGACTCGTCGAAGCAACAGTAAATTCAACAAGCCGAGAACTAAAGTAGCAAAAGCAAGGGCACAAACTGTTTTGGACAAGGGAGATCTAATCGCCTATTTGTTTTTTTTTTTTATGGTTTTACGGATCAGTAGGTAAAATAATGGATGGGGAAAAAATCTCTCACCGATCAACCTTGAGCTCGATACCACGTGATAGGAGGATAGGTCCCACCTTTCGATGAGAGAGGATAGATTCGATTGGGTGGAAGAAGGCGTTGGCGATCCGACTACACCGTCCCAGACGATGCGCCTTAGCAATCGTTACACCGACTTCGAAGTTGTTATTGATCTTGCCGGTGCACGATCAACCTGACCACGAAGGCCTTTGTCCTGCAAGCAATCGAAGAACACGCAAGAACAAGATGAACAAGCACTGAAATTATAATTGAAACCACGAGTTCATTCGAATCACAAAGAGGGTTTCCGATGACAAGTAATTCGGGCGGTTTAGCCAACACGCGCGATTACAAGAAGTAGCAACTGCTATCTTTGATCTAAAAAAAAAAACCCACCATCTAATGGCAGCGGCTGGCTGTTTTTATTGTGGAGAGGCGTCTAGGAAACCTAGGGTGCAGCCTTAAGTGGGCTTTCCTTGTTACAAGGCCAAAGGCCCACTTTTGACTTGGACTGAAAAAGTGACGCTGCTTGATTGAACGATTCCCGTCAACTCAGAAGGAGTTTGGATGTGATTCCAGATCCGTTGGAAAGTAGACTTGATAAGCTTTCAGTGAAGTACAAGAACGCCCAAAACGGAGTCCGGATGTAGCCGTGGCGGCCGAAACAAGTCAGCCCTGTCCTGGAGTCGAATCTGAACCGAACTCGTGCACTTCTCTTCTATCCTTCATCTTGGTTGGTTCCTCACCCAAGTTCCTGAGGCAAAGGACATCATCACAAGAATTAAATAGCATTCCATCCATTAAAATATTCGTATGAAGCCCGAGGAACGAATTCACCTGGTAATTGAGTTGACGTGCGCGAGCTCGAGTAATCGGTCCATGTATTACAGCAACGGGGACCGATTGATGCGTAGGTGATGGATTTGCAGGTGTGGCTATATCCATAGAAGTGATGTCCTCATCAAGTGTTTTGTTCAAATATAAATATTTCATGTTCATTCACTAATTGTGGCGTGGATATAAGTGAAGCATTATGACACAACTCTTCTTTATCACTAGGAATAGCAACAAAATCAGCAATGGGTTCCATTAATAGTTGCTCTACGATAGCACGATTATTGGACAGTTTTGTCTCTTCAAAATGATTTTCACCATGTATACAGTTCATACCTTTGACATTACCTTCTAAATCATTCTCCGTGGTTGTAGGTGCAACTTCAATTTCCAACTCTTCACATACGTATGGAGCAGCAAATATCTCCTGTTTTTTCACATTTTCTTCTTCATCTTTCTCCCGATGGTGCTCACTTTTCTGCAAAATGTTAGCTACAACAGAAGGTGCAACAATGGGCACCTCAAATAAAGCTAAATGCTCTTTCAAAGATTCAGTAAGCATGTTTTCAGCTCTAAAAGCACATTCAATCAATTCTGAAAGACAACTATATGTTTCATCAACAAGCACATCCTGAATTTCATGATTAAGTCCACGTATGAACCTAAGCTCAGTAGCTTCCTCACATTCTTGTAAACCACAACGCAACAAACAATTTTGCAAATCATGAAAGTATTCTATAACAGTTTTAGAACCTTGTTTTAAGCATTGAAGTTTAGTAAGCAAATATTTAGCAACATATTCAGGAACATAATCATTTCTCATAAGTCTTTTCATTGCATTCCAAGTTTTAGGGTCTTTATCATGTCTAGATATATGCTTTCACCAATATACTGCATCTGACGTTAACACTTTAACTGCGGCACTAATCTTTTGGTTTTCAGATAAGTCATAGTTTGCAAATTCTTTATCTACCGCTATCTCCCAATTAATATATGCATTAGGATCGAACTTTCCACCAAAAGGAGGCAACTCAAACTTGATTTTACCTTGTTCATCATTAGTGGATGAACCCGTGGCGATGTGTGGTGGGGCGACCGATGCAGCGCGTCCATGCTGGGAAGTCGGAGCAGCAATGGGAACCCGTTGTGCACGTAGTACACCATTGTTGTTGCTTAGGAGACGAGGCGGAGGACCTGGAAGTTCGAGGACAGCGGTGCAAGCATATCATCAAGTCTAGACAAAATAGTAGCAAGGGTAGTGTTAGCAACTCCCTGAGCAGTCTTGATGGACCGGAAACGGTCTTCTTGCAGCGACATTTGCTCATTAGTGAGTTGTACATTGCCCTTCGTGCGTGGAGAAAGATGCAGTGAACTCCTGTCACCTGACATGGTTAGTAGCATAAAAGGAAAGACAAAGGTTTATGTAATTCCCAATCAACTACTAGGAAGTGGAGAAAAGTCGCTAAACTCTCAAGCCTTAACCAAATCTCTTACAAGTTCTTACCGTGCAGCAGGAGTTGTCGGCCGTTGGCGGTGTAAAAGTTCTTCGAAGCTTGGATAAAGCGATTGCAAGGGACCGAACAAACGTACAAGGTAAAATATGTGGAGCTTGGTAGGCTATACTTATTTCCTATGCAATCTGATAATTCTAGTTATTGTAATGACAAGTAAGGATCCAAAATAGAAATCACAAGTCCTAGTTGCCGATCTCAAAGATATAAGCGAATTTTAAGGCAACTCACGCGCAAAGATGATGTAACTTAATGCAACCAATGGAATGAGCTAAATAAGAAAATTTTCAGTACCAAAGCTCGTGTTGCATAAGTTATAGAGAGACACTAGCTAATTGCTTCAGAAAAGATAAAAGGGCACAAGATTGCTCACTAATTAATACAATTGCACAATCTGAAAAATAATGAACACAAATTAGGGTTTCGCTCAATGTAGTGCTGCCGGCCACTATTATGTTTTCTTTTCTTTTCTTTTTTTTTTTTGGCCTTTTGGCTCTTTCTTTCTCTCTTCTTTCTTTTGGTGACGTGCGGCCAACACTAGTATGAGCAAAGTTTTGGAATCCGTAACTTGATATCACAAGATAGTATGATATGATAATTCAAGATTATGCAATGTATCAATATAAACAGCCCTAAGCAATATCAAATAGCTAGTCTCAATTGGGATCAAAGTATTCGCAAAGGATGAATTGGTTAACAAAGGTATGTATACTGATATTTTTGGAGTTTTATGGATTATGGATGCTACTGGACTCAACCATCTCAAAGGAACAAAACTAGAACACGAATTGAAGCAAAACACCCAAATTCAAAGTTTCTAGGGCAGTAGATTTGTCGCCTAGATTACAGATTCAAAACGACCGAATTTAGAAGGTTCACTATGGAAAGAATTGAAGCTTATGTCCTCAGCTTTCAAAGGAATACAAGAACATGCAATTTGGAGCACGGGTGTGAAAGTTATGGCTCAAAAACCGAACTGCACAGAATACTCCCAATTTTAGCCCGCGGGACCAATTCCGAATCCGAATCAAATACGATTTGATGGAATCCGAATCAGAAAGGACACCCAAAAACGTTTTTGTAGAGGACTCTTCAAGGATTCAGGAAAGTATAAAAACTTCCCAAACGGAGTTCGGACGTTAGAATTATGATCAAAATACCAAACCGATCTGGATTGGAAGTACAACTTGCTTCAACAAATTTGATATCCAGATTAAACAGATTTAGTTCCAGAATTAGAGTTCATGCCCAACTAGGTTTTTGTAGAGATCGTACCCAGGTTTTAGGAAAGTACAAAAACACTAGAATCCGAGCTCGTATCACGAAAGTTATGAACAAAACAAAGTCTTGGACAGATTGAAAGAAAAGCTACGAGAAGGGAAAAACAATCAACAACTAAAACAAGGACTCTAATGGATCAAAACCTAACAAAACTCACTAAAATAACAGATTGAATCTAAAGGTTGAATTTTTGTGGAGTAATTTTCAATTTAGGACAGAAAACAAAAACTAATCTACAAGATAGAATCTCTCACCGAGCAACTTGGCGCTCGATACCACGATGTGAGGTTGTGTCCCGATCTTTCGATGAGAGCGATAACTATCGATTTGTGGAACCGACTTTGACGATCCGACTACAACGTCACGACGACGATGCGCCTTAGCAATCGCTAAACCAACTCCGAGTGTTATTGATCTTGCCGTAGGCACGATCAACTTTGAACACGAGTTCAATTCCTGCAAACAACCAAGAACAAGCAAGAACAATGGTAAAAGCAATCTGAAATTGCGAATAAGAATTGAAGGACAAAATAAGTTGGGGTTCTATTGAAGGTCTTGACAAGGTGGTATCGGCACAACTTGAAGACACGAAGTTTGCACTTGGCTAAACTAATCAAACAAAACCCAAAACCCTAGATGGGGTTGCGGCTGGTTATTTACTGAGATAACAAGAGGAGGTGGTCATTCAAAACCCTAGGAAACCAAATACAATTCGATTACAAGGCCCAAGGCCCACTCGACTCGGATGGAAAAGTGACGTGACTTATTTTGCAGTTTCGAACAGCTCGAAGGATTTGAAGGTGAGACTGGATCCATTGGAAAGAGGCGACGAAAGCTTTCAATCAAGTACTCATGTGCCCGAACACCCTTACGGATCAAAAGTTATGGCCGTTTTAAGTTGGTGCTGTCTCAGGAGGCCGAATTGGATTCCAGAACGTGATGGATTTGATCTCTCTCTCTTCTTGGCCCGTGGATGATGTGTTGGAGTAGGCACAACCAAATGTGGTCATATCCGTAGTAGTGATATCCTCATCACTCTGTTCTTGAATTTTTAAAAGGCATAGATTACATGAAAAATTTATAATATTTTTAACAGACATGGCCTATGCTCTGAGAGAGTTATGGTAATTTTTATGACTCCAGATAAATTTCTAATATCTTCTAGTAATTCTGACTTCTACTGTTTCTAGTCAAAAGAGATGGTTATATATTTTATTTATTTACATTCCTGCACATAAAATTTTTACTAGATGGTTATACTAGTTTAAAAGCATGGATAACGTCCCATGGTAATTTTTTCCAAATTTTACTTTTACCTCTTTATCTTCTTACCATTTTCCATTCATTAATTCTAATTATTGGATTTTTCATACAAAGCATAAATCCAAGGAAAAATGCAAATAAAAACCAATTAAGAAAACTCAGAAATAAATATATTCAAATTAAAAATATTCATTTTCATTTTATTATATTTTTCGGGATGTTACAAAGTAGAGCATTGTAAAGGCTTTGTTACGATCACTCGCCTTTGTGGTGTTTGGTTGCATCGTGTGGGTAAAGTGCATAACCTTTGCAAAGTGTAAATCTATTTGGATAGCCGTGCTCATGTTATTGGGCAATGCTCGGGAATTACAGTCAAAGGTTAGACTCTTATTAAAATAAAACTTGTTGGGTTGGCAGGATTGTCATGGAAAGTTGGGACTTGACTTAGAATTGGGTATCTTGTTTATTTGAGAAACTGAATCTATTAATTATTGCTATTTGTTTTACTGTCTTTCAATCTATTTATCGTATTCTTTTATAAATGCTACTTTACTGCAAAATAGCCATGTTAGCCATTCCTTGGAATAAGCCATGCATATAGAGCATTAGACTTGTATTTCTGTGCATAACTTGTTGAGTGCTTTATATACTCACCCCACAACAACAACTTCAGAGGAGGAAGAGACTACACTACTCATGAAGGAGGAGTATCGTGATGATGTGATTGCTTAGGGTCTGAGCCTCGTCAGTTGCCTGTGGTGAACTGGAGAGCTACTACGTTTACTTTATTTCCGCTACCGCATATTTGCTATTTCCTAGTTAAGTCTTGTGAGACAATAATCATGTAAGATAACAGTTATTGTTTAATGGAGTTATTTCTATATTCCGTTGTGTATGACTGTGATAACATCTATGTTGCGCCTGTGTGCACTAGTATGATCCTAGACTAGTGCAATGTACATGAGGGTCTTCGGGTCCCGACAGCAATCCATGTCGCGTTTTCTGTTCGATCTTAATAAGCCATTTAGGCGCGTTTGGAATTTCAGATCTACAACAATGTAGTGGAGCTAGTGCACAAAGCACAAAAGGCAGAGAGGCAATTGCAAGACGATGCTAGACCAGCAAAGGTATAAACATTTAGTTTAAGGGTGTAACCAGGATCCTCAAAAACTGCAAAATTCAGTTTGGGACGAGGCACCAATTCACCTAGCCCAAGCAACAATATTTTTCCTCGATCTGTATCTTTTGCAAAAATCAGCACCCTCATCTAGTGAGAATAAGACGCCAAAACCAAGTATCATGTGTGCCTCGTCAGTGGATCTACCTCCAAGAGTAGCTCTATCCAATGCTTCAAGTGTTTAGGGCGTGGCCATGTTGTCAAGGAATGTCCAAATAATCGTGTAATGCTTGTCACCAAGGAGGGTGAGTAGAATTAGCTAGTAAAGATGAGATTCAGCCTGAAACTGAGAGTGGAAAGTTTGATGACACCGAAGAGGAGAATGCGAGTACAAGGCATATCCTTTTGAGGCTAGTCACACCATTGTGGCCACCAAAACACTGAGTGTTCAGATCAAAGATGAAGAACATGCGCAATGATTTAACCTTTTCTAGACCCAAGCTAAAGTGAATGACAAGCTAATTAAGTTGATAATTGATGGTGGTAGCTTCCACAACCTTGCTAGCATGGAAATGTGTGAGAAGCTTGCATCGACCTAATGAAGCATCCTCACCCCTACCATGTGCAATGGGTTAGCGATTGTGGTGATGTGAAGGTGCAGTACTTGGTGAGAGTTACTTTCAGCATACATGATTACACTGATACTATTGATTGCGATATTGTGCCAATGATTGTTTGTCACTTGCTATTGGGGCGGCCATGGAAATTTGATAGAAGTGTTCTACATGAAGGCCATGACAACACCTATGCTTTCAAGTGGCAAGGTAAAGGCATCAAGCTGCTACCCATGACACCAAATCAAATTATAGCTGCAAACATGCAAAGGAAGATTGAAGTAAAGAAGATAAGTGAGGATCAGCATGAGAAGAAGAAGATGATTGGCATCCCCAAATCGGTGAGTGAGGGCCACAAAGCAATCTTGAATGGAAAGAGGAAGAGTGAGAAGCAGAAGTTAGTTATGATAGCCACTAAATCTGAGACGAAGGAAATGAGAGATAACCGCAAAATGGTGCATTTTGTACTGCTGAACAAGGATGCAATGCTTTCTACTAATGACTTAACTCCTCTTCCTAGTGTTGTTTCTAGTGTGTTGCAGGACTTTGAAGATGTGTTTCGGAAGAGATACCCATGGTCTACCTCACTTCGTGGAATTGAACATCGATAGACCTCATCCCGGGAGTTTCCTTCCTAACCGACCACCATACAGGCGATCCCGAACAAACCAAGGAGATTCAAATGATAGGTGCATGTCTTTGCTAGATAAAGGGTGTGTGCGAGAAAGTCTTAGCCCTTGCGATGTCCTGTTATCCTTGTCCCTAAGAGAGATGGTACATGGAGAATGTGCGTTGACTATAGGGCTATTAACAACATCACTATTTGGTATTGACATCCCATCCTAGGCTTGATGATATCTTTGGATGAACTTAGCGGTGTTGTTATATTCTCTAAAATTGATTTTCGTAGTGGGTACCATCAGTTAGGATGAAAGAAGGGATGAATGGAAGACGGCTTTTAAAATAAAATCTGGTTTATATGAATAGTTAGTAATGCTCTTTGATTTGACTAATGCACCTAGCACATTCATGCGCTTAATGAATCATGTTTTGAGAGCTTTCATTGGGAAATTTGTTGTGGTTTATTTTGATGACATTCTGATATATAGCCGCACCATGGAAGAGCATGTAGAGCATATTAAACAAGTGCTGCAAGTACTTAGATCTGAGAGATTGTATGCTAACAAGGAGAAGTGCACGTTTTGCACAAACAAGGTTGTGTTTTTGGGCTTTGTTGTTTCTGCACAGGAAGTAGAAGTTGATGAATCTAAAGTTGAGGGTATCAAAAATTGGCCTACGCCTATCAATGCCAGCCAAGTGAGAAGCTTTCATGGTCTTGTTGGTTTCTATCGGCGTTTCGTGAAGAATTTTAGCACCATCGCTGCTCCTTTGAACGAGCTCACCAAGAAAAGTATTGAATTTGTTTGGGGTAAGTCACAAGAAAGTGTTTTTCAAGAACTCAAGAAATGTCTAACAAATCATTTGAGATCGAATGTGATGCTAGTAGTTTGGGCATTGGAGGTGTTCTAATGCAAGAAGGAAAACAAGTGACTTACTTTAGTGAGAAGCTGGGAGGAGCTCAACTGAATTACCCTGTGTATGATAAGGAATTGTATGCTCTTGTTCTTGTTCTTAAGACTTGGCAACATTATCTTTGGCCTAAAGAGTTTATCATTCATTCTGATCATGAAGTTTTAAAGTATTTGAAAGGCAAAGCCAAACTGAACCGTAGGCATGCTAAATGGGTAGAATTTATTGAATCTTTTCCGTACCTTGTGAAATATAAGAAAGGGAAAGAAAATGTTGTTGCTGATGCTTTATCTCGTAAGGTTATTTTGCTGAACAAATTGGATGTAAAGGTGTAACATCCTGAAAAATGAGTAATAACAACAAATTAAATGATATATTTTAAGAAGTTTTAATTTGTTTTTCCCTGGATTTTTCTGAATTTTATATGATTTTTCTTGACTTCTTTTGATTATTATTTGTAAGGAAAATTCTTTTTCTAATCAATCAACCATTACTTAAGTAATAAGAAAAGATTTGTAAAACAAAAAATAAGAAAAATTACTGTAAAAATTCGTGGAGCTATCCAGAACTCAAAATATAATTTTTAAAATCATGACAAAATATTAAATGATGAAAAGAAAGGTAATTAATGAAACAAGACTAGTAATAGTGAAAATGTAAGAAATTAAATGATCATAATTTTGATGGGAAAATATTTATATTATCTTCTCCCTGGATAGAGTCTTCTGCAGTAAAAATATCAGGAGATGATTTTTAGGTTTGATATTTATAGAAATTCAAAAAACTGAATAGTTAGAAATTTGGAAACTTCAATGTCAGAATTTTATTAAATAAACTGTCAAGAATATGAATCTGAAAATTTTACAGGAGGATAATGTACATATAAGGAACCTGTTCAAAAAGGTTCTAAATTTTTGAGTAAGATATAAGTATCTTAATAAATATAAAACCGAATGTATGAATATGTGCACAGTGCACTGTCAGAATTATTGTAAATTACTCAGGCATCAAATAGGTATGAAATTTTTATGGTAGATCCTAAACTATCGCAGGTACACTCAGTAAATTCGTCATTAATTTAACGATTGGATAGGCAATGGATTCAGTGAATCAAATCCAACCTCTTGCAGTTCAAGCCGAACTTCTATGCTCTCTCTGCCATGCGGGCCCGAATCACTGTGTTGTCCCACCTGTCAGCCACAGCCACCGCCTTCTTCTTCCTCCCTCACAGTCGTGCTCACGCATGACTGAAGCCGTGTCGCCGGCTGTAGCTCACGCCACCGCAGCGCCTGCGCTTTGCCCGAGGTAACCGCCTCTGCCAAACTCTGCCATGCATCGTCCTCGCCTGGATTTTCCACAAACGTCCTTGCTCATCTACAGCGTCCCCCTCGGCCTATAAATACTGCAGCTTGATTGCCGGAAAGTGCTCATCAAAACCCCTCTTGTTTCATCCAGTATACTCCACTGATCACTGCCAATTTTGCGTTTCCTTGAATCAGCCGAAGAACCCTAGCTTTCGGATCATGATCGATTGAAGGTGGTACAAGCAACCATTTCTCAATTGCTTTCTGCTATAGCATCACCAGCTCTCACAAATCAAAACCCCTATGTTATTTCCAGGAAATTCCGACGGGAGCTCCGCCACCACTACGCCCCCTTCTTCTCTGAAACCGTCGATCGGTGGTGAGCTGATCCGACTCTCCTCTGAGCTTCCTTTTGGCAAAAATGAAACCCCCGTAACCCATAGATGCAAGAGTCGGAACCCATTCCACCGGAGAAGCCTTCTGTCGACGGCGCGGCTAGTCGCCGTGACCTCCGCCGCTCGGCCATGACGGCGACCCATCTCCGGTCATCGCCAAGAGTCATTAGGCTGTCCCCTAGATGCGCATTAGCATGCTGAAGCCGTAGGTGCTACCCATTCCTCCTGGTCGGCGTTAGTTCGCCGCCGGTGAGCACAAGTTCATCGGGCTCTGCTCTGTGCCTCTGAGTCACGGAACCGAGATGTCAGTGACTGCATCTGGGACCTTTGCGCAAGCACCGAGTCACTGCCAGGTGGACCCGAGATGTCAGCGTCTGGGTTCGGTTTGAATGAGACCTAATGGCACGAAGCAAAAGACGCTTTCAGCGCAGCGAAAGCGTATTTTGCTATTTTCATTAGATTTTTTAATCGGTTAAAAATTCAAACTTGAATATCTTTCGTAATTGGAATCCAAATGAGATGAAACCAATTTCTAAATTCATCTAAAATCAAGAGCTTCCAGAATATGCAAAAATATTTTGAAAATCTATTTCAGAAAAAATATTTTAATACAAAGGGAAATAGTACATATGAAAGTAGACTAAGTATGGAAATTTTGCAAACAAGGTTAAAATTATTTGGAACCAATTTTATTAATATCTTTATTCTGCTATGAACCCATTTTTATAAAAATATTTGGGTAACTAATTGTTTTATGTCTTTTCTATTGAAGGTTAACACTATTAGTAAGTATGCAATAATAACTAAATTTATAAAGAAAGAATTTTTGGTAGTTTATTAAACATATTTCTTTTCAGCATAATGGCAGAATAATGTTAGGCTAGGTAAAAATGTTGAACAAATGATGATTTATCCAAATAGGATGTGATTTGGTATGAAAGCATAATAGGTATATATGTGTGTGTGTGTGTATATATATATGTGTGTGTGTGTGTATATATATATGTGTGTGTGTGTGTGTGTGTGTGTGTTCTTTTGAGCCCATGCTTGCATCTAGAAATTAGCTCAAAAAATGTGGTAGGTAACTTAATGTGTTATGTCTGATAAAGTGGTAGCCAGAAGTTTGGTAGTAAATGTTTAATTCAAAAGCCTTTAAATATATTGCTTTGCATCTGAATCTTATTAACAACATACTATTTTATGATGTCACCATAAGACAAATCCTTCTACTTCAAATAATTTTAGCATCTAGAAATCGTTAAAATAAAATGAATGACTCATATGATGTAAGGAATACTTACACCATTTAGACCAAAGATAGTAAAAGTAAATATGAACAAAAAGAAACAGTATAACCAGATCAACTTGAATTATAATCTTGTTAAAGAAACACCCCCGTTCTTCTAAGAAAGTTTTAGTAAGATTTTCTGTCTGTCTTCTTTTTGCCCTTATACTGGTTTGCTATTTGCTATATGTTATTCTTGATGGTCGACGAGTAGATTCCAACGAACCTGAATTAGCAGACGACGACCTCGCCGACAATCCAGATTTTATACCCGACTACGATCAGCAAGGCAAGCACCCCTTGATCATTTTGATCCTAATACTTCAAATATTTACTTTCAATGATTGCAAAACTATTATGCATGCGTGTACTTGTCATAAAAATGCTATGTTGGAATATTGGTAGATATACCTGATAATTTCATGGAACTTACTTGATAAGTATGAACATGTGAACCTTGTTAACCATAGATAAAGGGGTAGACACTACCTAATGTCACATTGGGTATACATGACTAATAATCATGCTTAGCCATGCTCATTAGCAACGAAGTTGAATGATCAAAGTTGGTTCTTAAAAATTTGAATGGTGGGTATGACATGATGTCAATTGTTGGTAATTTGACTAAAAACCCTGAAATAAAACTATGGTTGAGATGCGGGCAATTATTGGCAATAGCCGGTTGTGCAAGAGATGGACTTGTACGTAGTGTAGGGTGGAGCATTGCCCGTGTCGGATTAAGGACCGAGCTATGGGTTGTTTTCAAGCCAAGAAAACCGTACAACCACGAGTGCTGATATGGGGCGGCCTTAGCCTAGTAAGTTGTTTAGGTCTGGCTTTGCATATTGGTAGGCGGGAGATAGTATGAGCAATCCTTTCTAGGTTTTCTTATGAGGGGCTTCCACACTTCGTTGTGGGTAAATGCATATCGGTATAACGATGTACGCCTTGATATGGGAAGGAACCCTTATCGCAAATTTACTACCTTCAATGCAGGGAATTACTGCTTGTGTTACCACTTTAAATGACAAGGATTCACTGTCATGTTCCTTCTCCATAATAAGGATCTAACGTCATCGGGCTGGTGCAAAGTTAGGCTTAAACAATGTAACGGTTATGTCATGATCACCATGCCGACACCCCAAAGGAAGAGTGTCAACTGGCCTGGCAAAAGTGGCAGATCATTTCTTGTGGGTAAAGCTGTACGCCTCTGCAGAGTGTAAATCTAATTAATTAGCCACGCCTACGGTTAAAGGCACTTGGTAAAGTCATCACATGGTTAGAGTTTGAGTATTTCCAAAATGATTTGATGGGAAAATGGTGTTTTGGAATATGTATATTTCATGTCAGGGGATGACATGGGAATGGATTGAATTAGTCGGATAGACTGTAATATGATTTACGCTAAATTAATACTTGTTTATTACAATAAGATGCTCCTTTACAAACTTCAGTTGCAATCTAGTATATACTTATGCTCTATTTTGCCAATGCAAAAATAACTGTTGAAGCCTTACCATTGCTATATCCAGCATTTACTTATAACTGCATCTGTGATACACTATAAGACTTGCTGAGTACACAATATACTCAATCTCGCTACCAATATTGTTTTAGGTGAAGATATCGAATACCCCAATGATCCTTACGATCATACAGGATTCGGGGGTTATGATAACGATGTTTTCTAGGGCTTTACCTTGTCTGTTGCCTGAGGGTGAATGGGCATACTACAAGAGAAATAAAATTTCCGCTCCTACTTCTCGAGTTTTTGGCTTGTAATATTACTGTGTAATTTCAGAGACACTTAGCATATGTAATATTATTGTGTATGGATGTGATCTCAATTTGTAATATGTGCGTGCTAGCCACTGATCATGGGACTAGTACTGTATGCACAGGGAACCCATTGTGGATATTTATTATAAAAAATGGGGGCCTTACAAAACGTTCCTGGACTAGAAAATGATGAGGATATCACTACTACGGATATGACCACATTTGGTTGTACCAACTCCAACACATTATCCACGGGCCAAGAAAAGAGAGAGATCAAATCCATCACGTTCTGGAATCCAATTCGGCCTCCTGAGACAGCACCGACTTCAAATATGAATAACTTTTGCATACGGACTCCGATTTGGGTGAACTTGGACTTGATTGAAAGCTTACAACGAGATCTTTCGAATGGATCTAATCTCAGGCCCAGATTCAGCGTACATCAACCGGAATCATTAAAACAATGTACTACAATACTGTTTTGGGCTGTTTCGGGCCTTGTAAACGTGTGGGGGCCCAAGCCTAAGTTGTGTGCGCCCCCCCTTGGCTCCACACAACCCTAGGACGTTCCTCTCACGTCCATCCCTCTTATAAACTCAGTAGCCGTCGCTTTAGACACTGGGGTTTTGTTTGATTAGTTTAACAAGTGCAAACTTTGCGTCTTCGAGTTGTGCTGGACAGTCACCTTGTCAACACCTTCAATAGAACCCCACCTTATTTTTGTCTTCAATTCTTATTCGCAATTTCAGATTGCTTTTACTATTGTTCTTGCTTGTTCTTCGGTTGCTTGCAGGAATTGAACCTCGTGTTCAGGTTGATCGTGCCACGGCAAGATCAATAACACTCCGGAGTTGGTTTAGCGATTGCTAAGGCGCATCGTCGTCGTACGTTGTAGTCGGATTGTCAAAGTCGATTCCACCAAATCGATAGTTATCGCTCTCATCGAAAGATCGGGACACAAGCTCACATCAGGTGGTATCAGAGCTTCAAGTTGCTCGGTGAGAGATTTTGTACCGTAGATTAGTTTTTGTTTTCTGTCCTAAATTGAAAATTACTCCACAAAAATTCAACCTTTAGATTCAATCTAGTATTTTAGTGAGTTTTGTTAGGTTTTGATCCATTAGAGTCCTTGTTTTAGTTGCTGATCGTTTTTTCCTTCGCGTAACTTTTCTATCAATCTGTCCAGTACTTTGTTTTGTTCATAACTTCCGCATACCAGCTCGGATTCTAGTGTTTTTGCACTTTCCTAAAACCTTGGAACGATTTCAACCAAAACCTAGTTGGGCATGGACTCTAACTCTTGAGCGAAATCTCTTCAATCTGGATATCAAAGTTGTTTAAGCAAGTTGTACTTCCAATCCAGATCGGTTCGGTATTTTAATCATAATTCTCACGTCCGAACTCTGATTGGGAAGTTTTTATACTTTCCTGAATCCTTGAAGAGTCCTCTACAACAACGTTTTTGGGTGTCCTTTGTGATTCGGAATCCTTCAAACCGAATTTGATTCGGATTCGGAATCAGTCCCGCGGGCTGAAATTGGGGGTATTCTGTGCTGTTCGGTTTTTGAGCCATAACTTTCACACCCGAGCTCCAAATTGCATGTTCTTGTACTCTTTTGAAAGCTGAGGACATAATCTTCAATTCTTTCCATAGTGAACCTTCTAAATTTGGTCGTTTTGAAGCTTTAATCTATGCGACAAATCTGCTGCCCTAGAAACATTGAATTTGGGTATCTTGCTTCAATTCGTGTTCTATCTTTGTTCCTTTGAGTTGGTTGAGTCCAGTAGCATCCACAATCCATAAAACCCAAAAAATATTAGTGTACATACCTTTGGGAACCAATTCATCCTTTGCGAATACTTTGATCCCAATTGAGACTAGCTATTTGATATTGCTTAGAGCTGTTCATATTGATACATTGCATAATCTTGAATTATCATATCATACTATCTTGTGACATCGAGTTAGGGATTCCCAAAAATTTGTTCATAGTAGTGTTGGCCGAAAGTCACTCAAAGAAAGAAAAGAGAAAGAAAGAGCCAAAAGGAAAAAAAAGAGAAGAAGAAAAAGAAAAAGAAAATAGTGGCTGGTCGCACTACATTGAGAAAAACCCTAACTTGTGTTCATTATTTCAGATTGTGCAATTGTATTAATTGTTGAGCAATCTTGTGCCCTTTTTACATTCTTGAAGCAATAAGCTAGCGTCTCTCTACGACTTGTGCAGTAGAGCTTTTAGTGCCTCACTTATTTTTTATAGATCATTTCTTGATTGCATAAGTACCATCATCTTTGCGCGTGAGTTGCCTTGAAATTCGCTTTATCTTTGAGATCGGCAACTAGGACTTGTGAATTCTAGTTTGGGTCATTAATTATCTTTACAATAACTAGAATCATCAGATTGTATAGGAAAAAGTATAGCCTACCCAGCTCTACATATTCTACGCTCGTACGTTTGTTCGGTCCCTTGGCAATCGCTTTATCCAAGCTTGGGAGAACTATTGACATCGCCAACGGCCGACAACTCCTGCAGCACGGTAAGAACTTGTAAGAGCTTTGGTTAAGGCTTGAGAGTTGAGCGACCTTTCTCCACTTCCTAGTAGTTGATAGGGAATTACATAAACCTTTGTGTTTCCCTTTTTGCTACTAACCATGTTAGGTGACAAGAGTTCACTACATCATTCTCCACGCATGAAGGGTAATGTACGACTCACTAATGAGCGAATGTCGCTGCAAGAAGACCGTCTTCGGTCCATCGAGACTGCTCAGGGAGTTGCTAACACTACCCTTACTACTATTTTGTCTAGACTTGATATATGCTTGCAGCTGCTGCCCCTGGAACTTCCAGTCCTCCGCCTCGTCTCCTAAGCAACAACAATGATTTACTACGTGCACAACAGGTTCCCATTGCTGCCCCGGCTTCCCAGCATGGACCTGCTGCCTCGGTCGCCCCACCACACATCGCCACGGGTTCATCAACTGATGATGAACAAGGTAAAATCAAGTTTGAATTGCCTACTTTTGGTGGAAAGTTTGATCCTAATGCATATATTAATTGGGAGATAGCGGTAGACAAAGAATTTGCAAACTATGACTTATCTGAAAACCAAAAGATTAGTGCCGCAGTTAAAGTGTTAACATCAGATGCAATATGTTGGTGGAAGCATATATCTAGACATGATAAAGAACCTAAAACTTGGAATGCCATGAAAAGACTTATGAGAAATGATTATGTTCCTGAATATGTTGATGAATATTTGCTTACTAAACTTCAATGCTTAAAACAAGGTTCTAAAACTGTTATAGAATACTTTCATGATTTGCAAAATTGTTTGTTGCGTTGTGGTTTACAAGAATGTGAGGAAGCTACTGAGCTTAGGTTCATACGTGGACTTAATCATGAAATTCAGGATATTCTTGTTGATGAAACATATAGTTGTCTTTCAGAATTGATTAAATGTGCTTGTAGAGCTGAAAACATGTTTGCTGAATCTTTGAAAGAGCATTTAGCTTCATTTGAGGTGCCCATTGTTGCACCTTCTATTGTAGCTAACATTTTGCAGAAAAGTGAACAACATCATGAGAAAGATGATGAAGAAAATGTGCAGAAAGAGGAGATATTTGCTTCTCCATACGTATGTGAAGAGTTGAAAATTGATGTTGCACCTTCAACCACTGAGAATGATTTAGAAGGTAATGTAAAAGGTATGGACTGTATACATGGTGAAAATCATTTTGAAGAGACAAAATTGTCCATGAATCATGCTATCGTAGAGCAACTATTAATGGAACCCATTGCTGATTTGGTTGCTATTCCTAGTGATAAAGAAGAGTTGTGTCATAATGCTTCACTTATATCCACGCCACAATTAGTGAATGAACATGAAACATTTATATTTGAACTAAACACTTGCGCTGAACATAGACATGTTATTCAAATTGCTAGTGAAGAAGATGAGCTTAAATTGATGTCTTCTTTAGATACTTTAGGTTACATTGAATTTGATGTTCTGTGTGATCTGGATAGTTTCAAGGAGAAGATTTTTGTACATTCTGATTTGCCATGGTTATCACGAAATATTTTCCATGTTGTTGGCAAACATAATGATAAAGGAGAATACAAAGTGCATAGATTATACATTTGTTCAGATCTGAGACCTCCACATCCTATGCAACAATGTGATCAATTTGATAATTCTAATATCATATCAAGTACCCCTCATCGATTATAATCTATATGATAGTTTTCAAGAAAGGAGTGTTTGGGTGATTTTGATTCACGAGACATTGATTTGATCACAAAAGATATGCATGTTGCTTTGCTCTTTCTCGCTACTAACATTTTGCAGGAGAATGTGATGGAATCGAGGACGACTCCAATTCAAGAAAGAGAGAATGATGAGATCATGCTCGTCCTGGATATGATCAACGCTATATCAATTTGGCGACACTTCACGGCATCCTCTGTATCATCTACATCTACTAGGATGGCTTTCCATCACAGAGGGGAGGAAGCGTCCAAGAGTGCAAGTTTTCAACATGCCTTTATATGCTGGAAAGAAATATTGAGCTTTGTGGATGATCTTCACATGGAATACTTTTTGTTGAGGACAAGCTAAAACCTGAGCATGAGTCGAGGACGACTCAAATTCAAGAAAGGGAGGATGATGAGGACATCACTACTACGGATATGACCACATTTGGTTGTGCCAACTCCAACACATCATCTACGGGCCAAGAAGAGAGAGAGATCAAATCCATCACGTTCTGGAATCCAATTCGGCCTCCTGAGACAGCACCGACTTCAAATATGAATAACTTTTGCATACGGACTCCGATTTGGGTGAACTTGGACTTGATTGAAAGCTTACAACGAGATCTTTCGAATGGATCTAATACATGGCTCAGATTCATCGTACATCAACCGAAATCATTAAAACAATGTACTACAATACTGTTTTGGGCTGTTTCGGGCCTTGTAAACATGTGGGGGCCCAAGCCCAAGTTGTGTGCGCCCCCCTTGGCTGCACATAACTCTAGGACGTCCCTCTCACGTCTATCCCTCTTATAAACTCAATAGCCGTCGCTTTAGACACTAGGATTTTGTTTGATTAGTTTAGCCAAGTGCAAACTTTGCGTCTTCGAGTTGTGCTGGACAGCCATCTTGTCAAGACCTTCAATAGAACCCCACCTTATTTTGGTCTTCAATTCTTATTCGCAATTTCAGATTGCTTTTACTATTGTTCTTGCTTGTTCTTCGGTTGCTTGCAGGAATTGAACCTCATGTTCAGGTTGATCGTGCCACGGCAAGATCAATAACACTCCGGAGTTGGTTTAGCGATTGCTAAGGCGCATCGTCGTCGTATGTTGTAGTCGGATCGTCAAAGTCGATTCCACCAAATCGATAGTTATCGCTCTCATCGAAAGATCGGGACACAACCTCACATCAGAAAATTTTTGAGCATTATACCCTTATGATCATGTTTTTGCTGAACCATACCTAAAATGCCAAAATGGGAAGGTTTGGGAAAAGTTCCATGTGCATGATGAATTCTTATTTAGTGCTAACAAGTTGTGTGTCCCAGATTCGTTTGTTCATTTGCTTTTATTGCAGGAATCCCACAAGGGTGGATTGTGTAGTATCACAGATCTTTTTTCGAGTTTTAAAAAAATCCAGTTGGGGAGTGGTCTACCCTTGAGTTGCAGGAATTGGATTTTAGACCTGTGTGGATGGGAATTTTCTTTTTTTCCCCCACCTAAATTTATCCCCACCCAATTTCCTTCTCCCACCTTTTTCCCATAATCTCCTTTTCCCCAGCCTCCTCCCCAACCGAACTTGGCTGCTCCTCCTCTCCAAACCGAAGCCCCTTGCTGCAAGCTCCTCCTCCTCCCATCTGAAGCTCCCTGCTACTTCTCCTCCCTCCCCCAGCCGAAGCTTCCTCCCTGCTACTGCTCCAAGCCCAGTCGAGCTCCTCCCTGCAGCATCCCCTCCTCCTTCTTGCTCCTCCTTTGAAGGTAATTAGAGTTTTTAGGTTTTAGGGTTCTAGTGCTGTTCTTGGGAGGAGATTTGGGGGATTTGGGTGCTCTAGGGTTTGTGGTTTTGGAGGAAATGGAGCTAGATTTTGAGACTGTGTTACAAATTTCATGGGCTGAGCAAACCCTGTTTTTGGAGCTGCGGTTTGGGGTCTTTCAAAGCATTTCCTGGAGGTTTGGCAATAGAAGAAATTGTACATGGTCGTATTTAGTTTATTTAGAGTCCAAGAACACGATTTTTGGTTCAGCTGTTTAAATGATATGGTTGTTTTAGTGACTGCTGCCCAGATCTTGTTGCTGCTAGTTCTAGCTTCGGTTTTATGAAGTTTTGGTTATTCTAGATCCACTTCCTGGTAGTCCGACTATAGGAGAATTCTAGATGGTTGTCTCATGGTTAATTAGAGATAAAAATCATGAATTTTGGTTCGGACAATTAAAAGTTATGCTTGTTTTAGTACCTGCTGCTCAGAGTAACATTTTCTGTTGTTCAGAATTTTCATGGATTTTTAGTTGCTTCAGTTTTGTGATGATAGAAACTATTTAGGGGCATTTCCTGTGAGTTTAGTTGTAGAAGAAATTGTAGCTAGTAGTCTTGTGGTTAAATAGAGCTCAAGAACACAATTTTGGTTTATTAGTTTAAGAGTTATGATTGTTTCAGTGAATGCTGTCCAAGATTGTTATAGATTTTCAGTTGTTTTAAGTTTGGGTTGTGCATGGTTAGCTAGAAGCTAAATTGAATTATTTTGATAATTAAAGAAATCTAGGAAATGTCCTCTAGATTTCAAAAAAATGTAATCATTTACTAAATTTGAAATATTTTACTAGAAGTTAGGACTGCTTAAACATAGTTGTCCGGTTTTTTGTCACATGCTGAATTTTTTCGGTTAGTGAGTGTTTATGTTTGAGTGCATGCGAATATAATTTCAGGGGGAGTAGCGTCGGAAGCAGCCTCATCATCGCACCACCCCGCTCCTCGTGGGTAGAGGCAAGTGTATCATGTTGTGGGTTATTTTGATAATTATCTCGAGCATGTTTATGTTTATGAGTTATTATGTTGCTTGTGATATTGTGAATGCTAAGTACATGAATGAATAGAGTATGACCATGCTATGGATATAACATATTGATAAGAATGCATGTTGAAATTTAATTTATTTCAATTGCATTTGTGCATTCATAATAGAGAGGTGTTTCGAGTGGGCCTCTATGTCTCACCCATAGTGAGATATGAAAGACCTACATCGGTAGGCCCCTCCACGAGATGGATGGGAATGTGATGCACTCAGAAATACCGGTATCTTCTAAATGTCCATTATGAGCATGCATAGGCATTACATGACTAAAGAGGAATTAAAGAACATTAAATAAGATCCAAATAAATATCCAATAAAATCTACCATGGTACAAATATTTAAGCCACATTTGAGATATCTATGATATTTAGTTCATTCCTCAATTTACAAAAATGAGCTTCATCTAACGGCTTGGTTAGGATATCTACTAATTGATCTTCGGTTCTAATGTGACTAATCACAATATCTCCTTTGCTAACATGATCTCTCAAGAAATGATGAATTTCTATATGTTTAGTTCTTGAGTGTTGGACCGGGTTGTTGGCTATTTTAACGGCACTTTCATTATCACATAATAGAGGCACATTTTTAAAATTTATTCCATAATCCATTAAGGTTTGCCTTATCCATAATAATTGTGTGCAACAACTACCGGCGAAAATGTATTCGGCTTCGGCGGTGGATAGAGCTAAAGAATTTTGTTTCTTGGAAAACCAAGAAACAAGGGATCTACCTAGAAATTGGCAATTTCCGAAGGTGCTCTTTCTATCCACTTTGCAACCTGCATAATCCGAGTCCGAATATCCAATTAAATCGAATTTAGCACCTTTAGGATACCATAACCCTATATTTGAGGAATGCTTTAAATATCTTATAATTCTCTTAACAGCTACTAAATGACACTCTTTAGGAGAAGCTTGAAAACGAGCACACATGCAAACACTAAACATGATATCGGGCCTAGATGCGGTGAGATAAAGTAAACTACCAATCATAGAACGATAAAGCTTTAAGTCTACGGTTTACCTCCTCATTTAGATCAAGATGACCGTTGGAAGCCATTGGAGTCTTGATAGGCTTTGAGTCTTCCATGCCAAACCTCTTGAGCAAATCTTTCACATATTTGGTTTGACTCACATATGTCCCATTTTTGAGTTGCTTGATTTGAAGCCAAGGAAGAAGCTTAATTCTCCAATCATTGACATTTTAAATTCCCTAGACATCATATCACTAAATTCTTTGCAAAAATCTTCGTTAGTAGAACCAAATATAATATCATCAACATAGATTTGGCATACAAAGAATTCTTCATCAATTATTTTTGTAAAGAGTGTTATATCAACCTTCCCAATTTTGAAACCTTTTGAAAGTAGAAAGTCTCTAAGCCGCTCATACCATGCTCTAAGAGCTTGTTTGAGACCATATAGCGCCTTAGAGAGCTTGTAAACATGGTTTGGATATTTAGGACTTTCAAAACCGGGGGGTTGTTCAACAAATACCAATTCGGATATTTCTCCGTTTAGAAAAACACTCTTTACATCCATTTGAAATAATTTAATATCGGAACAAGATGCAAAAGCAAGTAAGATTCTAATAGCTTCTAATCTAGCTACGGGTGCAAAGGTTTCACCAAAATCCAATCCTTCGATTTGAGTGAATCCTTGAGCCACTAACCGAGCCTTATTTCTTACCACAATACTGTTTTCATCTTGTTTGTTCCGGAATACCCATTTTGTGCCTATCACGTTATATTCTTTGGGTCTTTCCACTAAGGTCCAAACATGATTCTTGGTGAAGTTGTTGAGCTCTTCATGCATTGAATTTATCCAATCCGGGTCATCTAGAGAAGACACGAAAGAGTAGTGTTCACAAAAAGAAGCGACACGAGATCGAGTTTGAACACCCTTACTAACGTCTCCCAATATTTGATCTATTGGATGATCTTTGGAGAGTCCATGATGAATTCTTTGAGGTAGAGTTTGAGTTTGTTGATCACTCTCCTTCTCATCCACGTCAATGGGTTGAACTTGACTTGGCATTGCGGAAGTAGGAGGTTCAACTTTAGTGGATGAAAGTTGATCATCTTTATCCTCCTTTGGTTTTATGTCTCCAAGCGTCATGTTCTTCATTGCTTCTCTTAGTCCTTCATCACCTACATCATCCAAATTTTCTTGCTTTTCTTAAGAGCCATTAGTCTCATCAAATTCAACATCGCAAGTTTCTTCAACAAAACCTTTATTTTTGTTAAATACACAATATGCTTTACTATTTGAGGAGTATCCAAGCAAGAAACCTTCATCACAACGACTTTGGAATTTTGAAAGTCGAACACCCTTTTTCAAGATATATAGCATTTGCAACCGAAAACTCGAAAATAAGAAAAGTTTGGTCTTCTTCCAACAAGAAGCTCATAAGAGGTCTTTTTCAAAAGACGATGCAAATAAAGCCTAATTGTTGCATGGCAAGCGGTATTAATGGCTTCCACCCAAAAACTATCGAAAGTGCCATACTCATCAAGCATAGTTCTTGCCATTTCGATTAATGTTCGATTTTTCCGTTCTACAACTCCATTTTGCTTCCGAGTGTAGGTGGCGGAAAGCTCGTGCTTTATTCCAAGTTCATCACAATAATCTTCAATTCTTGTGTTTTTGAACTCAGAATCGTTGTCACTACGAATTTTCTTAATTTTGAAATCAAATTCATTTTGAGCCCTTTTTGCAAAGCTTTTAAAGATACCAGAGGTTTCGGATTTGTCATCTAGAAAGAAAACCCAAGTATACCTTGAATAATCATCAACAACAACTAAACAATAAGAATTGCCTCCGATGCTCTTATATATTGTTGGGCCAAACAAATCCATATGTAAGAGCTCTAATGGTCTAGATGTGGACATGATACTCTTTGAAGGATGAGAACTAGCTACTTCCTTGTCGGCTTGACAACTACTACAAAGTCTATTTTTCTCAAACTTCACATCCTTCAAGCCCACAACTAAATCATTTTTAAAAAGTTTTTTGAGTTGAATCATCCCAACATGAGCTAGTCTTCTATGCCATAGCCATCCTAAAGATGTTTTTGCAATCAAGCATGTTGGGAGACATGACTCATTTGAGGTGAAATCAAATAATACAAATTTCCAAACCTAAAACCTTTAAATACTAAAGAATTATCATTTTCTTTAGAGATCACTACTCCATTCTTAGAAAACATGCAAGTAAGGCCAAGATCACAAATTTGTGCTACGGATAGCAAATTGAAATTCAAAGTTTCAACTAATGAGACATTTGAAATAGAAAGATCATTTGAGATAGCGATTTTACCCAATCCTAATACTGTTCCTTTACTATTGTCTCCGAAAGTGATCTTGTCATGTTGTCCATTTCCCGATTCAAATGTAGTGAACATTTTCCGGTCACCGGTCATATGTTGAGTGCATCCACTATCCAACACCCAATGCCGTCCGCCGGTCTTGTAATTCACCTACAAAGAAAATCAAGCCCTTTTAGGTACCCAAATTTGTTTGGGTCCTTGGAGGTTAGTAACCAAGGCTTTGGGCACCCAAATGGCATTTTTTCTACGGCCAAGTATAGGAGTGCCAACAAACTTAGCAATAATTTTACCAAGACTATCTTTCTTAAGCACATAGTAAGAATCATAAAGGTTATTTTTGGATGCTTTGCCTAAAGGACAATCATTTGATAGATGGCCTACATCATGACATTTATAACAAAGCTTCCCATTTGATTTAACAAATCTAGGAGCTTTGTTACTAATTTTCTTGTCCTTCCTAGGAATGTATCCAAGACCTTCGTTGTTGTTAGAACATCTTCGACTATTTAAATATTTGTTTAGAGTGTCCTTACCCTTAAAACATCTATCTCAACTTTTGCTAAGCTTGTCTACTTGCACTTTAAGCCCATTATTTTCTATCATTAAATTTGCATGACAAGAATTTAAGCTAGCACATGAAGTTGAAGGCATATCATGCAAACAAATCATCACAAGAAGTAGATATGCTAGTTTTCGATATATAACATGAATCAATTTCTAAGCAAGATAAATCATCAATAATTTTGCAACTAATGCCTACATCATTTTGAGACTTCGAATGGTCCTTAGCAAGAAGAGTCTCATGAGCTTCCTTTAGCTCCTCACAAGAATCTTTGAGGGAAAGATATTCTTTTCTCAAAGCTTTATGTTTAGACTTTTCTTTACCGAGATACTCTTTCAAGTCTTCAAGCATATCCATTAGTTCATCATAGGAGGGTTCATCATCATCATTTAATTTTACCTTAAAATCTCCTTTTGCCATAAGACACAAAGGAGTGATGAAAGGTGATGAAGCCTCCTTGATGGCAATGCCGGCGAGACCCTTCTTCTTTGAAGGTGTATCATCCTCGGAGGAGTCGGAGTCCGAATATTTTCTTCGAAATTCCACTCTCCAATGTGAGCCTCGCCTTTCCCATCTTTATTCAACTTCTTGAAGAGCTTCTTCTTTCCATGAAAGAACATCTTCTTCATGGGCGACTTGTTCTTGTTGTCCTTCTTCTTAGGATATTTGGAGGCAATATTTCCCTTCTTATCACACTCATAACACCGAATATTTGCATATCGGTTGGTGCTTAAGTATTGTCCCTTCCTGAATTTTTGCGGAGCACTTGTGCTTGAGCGCCTCTTCATGAATCTCCTCATTCTTCTTACAAGGAGCGCCATTTCCTCATTGAAAGATCGAAATGGCGATCAGAGGTGGGATGAATGATCCCAAATAAAATTTTCCCCTACTCAAAGTACTCTAAACAATCTCGCAATAAAAATCTGAAACACCCAAAGATTTTTCTTCAAACTAGTGTTTCTCATATTCACACACCGTTCAAAACCCAAACAATTAGACAACTATGTGTCCCCTACTGATGAGACTATGCTCGTCCTAGAAATGAACAACGCTATATCAGTTTGGCGACACTTCACAGCATCCTCTTCTTCATCGTCTACATCTACTAGGATGGTTTTCCTTCACGAAGGGGAGGAAGCATCCAAGAGTACTAGCTTTCAACATACCTTTATATGCTGGAAAGAAATATTGAGCTTTGTGGATGATTTTCAGATGAGAATATTTTTTGTTGAGGACAAGCTAAAAGCTGAGCATGAGTCGAGGACGACTCAAATTCAAGAAAGGGAGGATGATGAGGACATCACTACTACAGATATGACCACATTTGGTTGTGCCAACTCCAACACATCATCCACAGGCCAAGAAGAGAGAGAGATCAATTCCATCACGTTCTGGAATCCAATTCGGCCTCCTGAGACAACACCGACTTCAAATATGAATAACTTTTGCATACAGACTCCGATTTGGGTGATCTTCGATTGATTGAAAGCTTACAACGAGATCTTTCTAATGGATCTAATCCCAGCTCCAGATTCAACGTAGATCAGTCAGAATCATCAAAACAATACACTATAATACTGTTTTGCGCTGTTTCGGGCCTTGTAAGCGTGTGGGGGCCCAAGCCTAAGTTGTGTGCGCCCCCCTGGCTGCACACAACCCTAGGACGTCTGAGAGGAGCCGCCCAGACCGTCCTCGATTATTTGAATGCTCTGTCGCCCTCATCGGATTTGGTGGCTAGCAACGGATCGCCGATGGCTCTCGCAATGCTAGCACCCAAGCCCAAGTGAGACAACAGTGAGGCCACTCAAATAATCGACAACAATCCCGGTATTCCCCTAGTAAATGACCTGAAACTCGCCCAGGATCCCCGCATACTGGTTTCCAATGCCACATCAATTCAATTTGCACAAAGGGGGCAACGAACTCAAACCCCACATCCAGACACGCAAGTGGAAGCACAACAAAACGACTAAAAAAAAACCAAGGCACAAAGACAAAACCCGGCAAAACAAGAGATACTACCTAGACTCAGGAAATCTACAAAATTTCGGCATGATGCCTCTAAAAGAGAGGACATCCACTCAGCAGACAGGAGAAACAAATAACAATAAATGACAAAAAGCATGAACATAACATAACCATCATGACACAACCACAATATAACCAAAAGGAAGCAACATACAAGGCATGGGATGAGCACCATACTACAACAAGGTTCAACATTAGAAGTAGCCAAGTTTTGAAACCTAGTCATGACATAGCTTAAGGATAACTATACAACAAAATGAAAGCACAACCACCAAAATAAACCAAAAGTATGATATCTCCGGGAGTGTCCTGCCCCTGAACACTTCCAAGCGTTTATCGTTAAACATAGCCTCTATTCGGTGCCCCGCCCGACCACCGAGAGGCAATAAGGACAGAACTCGCATTCAACTTGATCCTCACCTGAAAACCACAAAGCAGAAGCATGAGTACAGAAGGTACTCGCAAGACTTACCCGTGGTCCATATATGACCGACTTGAAGGCATATGCATTTGGATGTAGCAAGGAAAAAGCTTAAGGTAATGAGTGCATAAAAGCTTAACTTTGATTCAGATTCACATGCAACTACTCAATTTACAAATTTTATAGAATTTATAAACAGCACCTATTGCTAAAGTGAGAGCTGAATTTTAAACATTTAAGAGAGCAAATAGAATCATGAACAAGAAACCACATCGAGTATACCAACTAGTTTCAATTTAAGTTATTACTACGTTGAAATGACGGATGATACAAGCGTGCTCATATCCGAGAGCGCGGCAATTCGAATCGCTTATTCACCCTGCAGGGGATCATCAATCGCACGACATGCGCCACAAGGAACCTCATGTCAACCCTCCTCTCATCCATATCTACTCGTTGGACCATCCTCATGCGGCCCGAGCACCTAGCAACCCCCTCGAGGGGCCTAAGCCTCGCCCTCAACCACGTCCAACCGCATGAGGGCATGACCCATCGAACAGTATGCCATGAAAGGGTGGCTTACCTTACCATTATCAGGCGTGCGATCAACAAGGTGTGCTCGATCAACATGGCAAACAACGGAGCGGTCCTTAACCGACACAGGCGAGACTACAACATTTGAGTCTCCACACCCAAATGATCCAACCCTCTCGCCCGGTCTCAAGTTTACATTCCAAAACATAACCATATTCATTGCAACCCAATAGTGTGAAGTAATTAATCTCAAGTGAAGGAACCATCCAACACTTAGCCCATACCCGACATCTAAGCAAACTAAGCATGGACACAGTATAATTACCCATATACTAGCTCCAAGGAAGATGTTCGACAATTAACAATGAGTGTATGTGCAACAATTAGGTTCTAATACCCTTCCCACATTTCAATTCCTAATGCATAACTTAACCATCCAATAAGCCAATTTATTCACTAAAATACAATTAGGAATAAGGTTGAATATGCTTAGGTGCTTGCCTTGTGCTTCTGTCGAATTTTCGGTTACCACTTGCTCCTCAATCCCCACGGCCACGTCAATCTCCGCGGGATCGCTCGCTACACGATTATAATGAATGCAAATGAGATGCATGCTATGCACATGATGATGGAATAAAAACGAAGACTCATGATAGTTCAAAGAGAAGAAAAAAAAAGCAAGCATTCATCAACCACAATAAAAATACACTCCACATTTATAGACAAGCAATCCTTCTAAACTGCTCTCCACCAATACCCCCAAATCCTAACCTTTGTAACACATTACGAAATCTGAAAATAGCATAAACACTACCCCTTTTTGGTTTGAAATCCTAAATCTGGACTTTTCAGTTTCAGACTGAACTTCACTGTAAAAATTCAGAACTTGCATGAATTCAAAATAGTATATCTTTTTATCTATCGAACCAAATAGAGTGATTCCAGCTTCTAATTAAGAATAAGAACAATACCTACACATACCTCTACCCCTCACTGATTTCCCAAAGCATTAACTTGCCCAAAAACACACAAAAACAGTACTCTAAACATTTGCAACATTCCAGGACAGAACTACATTAATTTGCTCACAACTTCCTAACCACTTAACCAAATTGAGTGATTCCAAGTTCTAATGAAACTTAAGAGACATATCTACAACTTAGTTTTGGCCGATTTCTCATTCACTGCATGAGGAACTCCCAGTTTGCCCACGAACAGGGAGCAATTTCAGTGTTCAGAAAATTCAGGGTTTCCGAACAGCATGCACCAATTTCATCACAAAAATGCTATACTTAATGGAATTGAGTAAATGAGAACCGTTTTACAATCTACACGAAATTTTCTACAGCTTCTCTGGAAAAATTTAATTCTAATTCGGCCTCTAACTATTTTTAACCCACAGCTCAAGTTTCAACTCCACACTTTCAGCATTTCAGAGCAGCACACACCAAAATTGTAATAACTTTCAGTTAGATTAACGGAATCAAGTGATTCCGGTTGGAAATGAAAGATAACTCCATTACCTACAATTACTGCTTCAGCCGGCCTAGCAGGAGATGCCCTTAACTTGCTCAAATCAACCCGAAACAGTAGCTACGAAATTTGCTCGAAATTCAGGATGTTGCTCCAAACCCTAGAGTGTTATTTCCCCACCCAAATCCCAAATCTCTGCTCTCCTAAGCCCCCAAATTCTCCAATGCTGCCCCCAAAACCAGAAAACAACAAACCCTAAATCAAGGAAGCATTACCTCAAAATCTCATGGGGAAAAACTAGAGGAGGGAAATGTGCTGCTGCTGCTTGGAGAGGGAGGCGCCACCAGGGAAGAGCTGCAGGGGAGTGGCGCCAACAGGGAAAGGGCTGGAGGAAGATCCAAGGTGCTGCAATGGCCAGGGGAGAGTTCGGCCAGGGAGCTGGGAACAAATGATTTGGGGCTGAGGGAGTTCTTTATGTGCTGCTATATGGTGCTGTGTTGGCACATTTGCTAAGTCCCAAATTTTCAGCGCAGGATTCAATCTTTGAGCCTCATTTAAAATTTTTGTTTGCCTTTGGATCGGGCCCAAAACTCAACCATACTGTAGAGGAAAGTTCCTAGTTTGTAACCAACTAACATGCACATCCTAATTCATTATGGATCTCCAATTACGAGGCTCCAAACTTTGATGGAAACCACATTTTTCACGGTGAAGTTTCTAGCTCAAAATCTTTGGTTAAGCTTGGATATTGCTAAGCGGCAGCTTAGGATATGCTCGGGAGTTATTAATCGATTTCAAATGTGGCTAAAGATTGTTTAGAGTTAATTTGCTAGCCGCATGAGTCGAACTCGAATTCGGGGCCATGACAAATCCTCCCCCCATAAAAGAATCTCGCCCCGAGATTCGAAAATGAGAGCATAGATAGATAGAACCTATATGGACAACGCAGCCACATACAATTGACATGACCTTAATTGCGAAGAGATTGGATGGTAGTACTTACATGTTTTGAAAGAATTCGGGATACTCAGTTTTCAAACGGTCTTCCCGCTCCCATGTGGCTTCATTTTCAGTGTGATTGCTCCACTGAACTTTATAAAATTTTAGAGTTCTCCGATGGGTCTTGCGTTCAGCTTCATCCAAAACTCGAATAGGATATTCTTGGTAAGATAGATCTGGCAGAACTTTGAGTTCATCCACATCGAGTTGTTCAAACGGGATACGGAGGCACTTCTTCAATTGTGATATATGGAAGACATTGTGGACCATCTCTAGAGAGGGAGGAAGCTCCAATTGATATGCCACTTGACCACGTCTTGTAAGGATCCGGAAAGGTCCTATGTATCGAGGTGCCAATTTTCCCTTAACCCCGAAACGATGGGTGCCCCGGAGGGGAGATACCTTCAGATAGACATAATCACCAACGCTAAAAAAGAGAGGTCTTCTACGACGATCAGCATAGCTCTTTTGCCGTGATTGTGCTACCCATAGATTTTCTTGAATGATCTTCACCTTCTCTTCTGCCTTCGTGACCAATTCGGGCCCAAAGAATGGTCGTTCCCCACTTTCAGACCAGTTCAGGGGTGTCCGACAGCTACGACCATAGAGTGCTTCGAAAGGAGACATCTTGATGCTGGATTGGTAGTTGTTGTTGTAAGCAAACTCAGCATATGGAAGACATTCATCCCATTTCTTCCCATAAGATAGAACACAAGCTCTCAACATATCCTCAAGTATCTGATTGACCCTTTCGGTTTGGCCGTCCGTTTGCGGATGATATGCTGAGCTGTGAAGTAGCTTAGTGCCCAATGCCTCATGCAAACTCTTCCAAAATCGAGAGACAAACTGAGAGCCTCGATCTGAAACTATTCGCTTTGGCACTCCATGAAGACATACAATTCGAGATATGTACAGCTCCGCGTACCTCTTGGCTTGATAAGTGGTGCGAACGGCTAGGAAATGTGCAGACTTCGTCAACCGGTCGACTATAACCCATATCGAGTCGTGACCCGAAGAAGTCGTTGGCAGGCCGGTGATGAAATCCATGCCAATGTCTTCCCACTTCCATCTTGGAATGGGTAGCGGCTGAAGAGTGCCAGCCGGCCTGAGGTGTTCGGCCTTTACCCTTTGGCAAACATCACATTTGGACACATAGCGAGCAATCTCACGCTTCATGCGAGTCCACCAAAACCGTTGCTTCAAGTCTTGATACATTTTGTTGCTGCCAGGATGGATTGTGAGCAAAGAGTTGTGGGCTTCATCGAGAATCTCTCTTCTCAATTCTTGGTCCTTAGGGACGACTAGGCGCTCGCCAAACCATAAAGTTCCACGGTCATCAAGATGAAAGCTAGTAGCTTGGCCGGCATTTAGTTTGCCGCAAATTCGGGCAACGCCCTTGTCCCTCTTTTGGGCCTCTCTAATCTGATCCAGCAGCGTGGAATTCAACTCTAGATTAGCCAAGAAACCTTCTTTAACCATCTCTATGCTGAGCTTCTGTAATTCTGCACAGAGAGTGGCACTTCGGGGTTGAAGAGTAAGGCAATTGCATTGGGCCTTGCGACTCAATGCATCAGCCACCACATTGGCTTTTCCCGGGTGATAGTGCACTTCTAAATTGTAATGTTTGATTAGTTCAAGCCACCTTCTTTGCCTCATATTCAAATCTGCCTGAGTGAAGATGTACTTGAGACTCTTGTGATCGGTATAAATGTTGCACTTGTTCCCAAGAAGATAGTGGCGCCAAATTTTTAAAGCATGGACCACCGCAGCAAGCTCTAAATCATGAGTTGGGTAGTGCTCTTCATGGCGTTTCAATTGCCGAGATGCATAGGCGACAACCCGGCTTTCTTGCATAAGCACACAGCCAAGGTGTCTAACAGCGACTCTAGCAATGAAGCTAGTTCGTCAGGTTACACTAACATGAGCATAGTAAATGTATCGGGCGAGGTATCGGTTTTAATCAACTTTATTCCTTATCATCTTCACTTTTACCCAAGATAATTTATTGATCGATCTTGTTTATTTGCAGACCAAGGCTACTGGCAAGAAGCCTATTCCTGGACAATCAGGCAGCGGTCAACAAAGCAAACGGCCACATCAATCGTCTAGCCTCACTGGGTACACTTCAGGTTACTAACTAGTAAGCATATTCTAACCGACAATCACCTTTTCCATACTCCTTTTGGTTACTAACTTGTAGCCTATTATTTCAGGAAAGAGAAGACCAAGTACGCAAAAGCACTTGCTAAAAGGGGCCCAAAACCTCAAGAACAGAGTGGCGAGAGTTCCCCACATGCGTCGGCTACTGCAGGGGTAAGTCATTTCTTTCCTAGGTTACATAATGAAGATCGTCATGTTATCGGTTCTAATCTTTTAAAACCATTTCGTACAGCCAACCGTATCAGTGCAAGTGGCAAATATTTTAGCCGATTTGCCCGCAATCTTTGTCGGTCCTCCACCCTCTTCTCAGCCAACACCACCAGCCCCAACAACCACTATGGTCTCAGAATCCTCTAACCCGACTAACTTATTGGGCTTCTCCTTGGCCGATCTGGACGACCTAGAGATAATGACCATAGATGATTATGATGCGGAGATCAGAAAAATTCTTGAAGTCTCTAAAGAAGCATCGGCCATGGTGACATCAGCTCCAGGAACGCCTTGACAAGCTCTTCGACTTGGTGATGAAGCCGCAATCGGAGATCCTTGCCAACAACCAGCTGATACATGATGCTATGGCAGCCATTGAAGCTGACTTGCCTCGAGAGGCAATGGCTACTCTCTTGGAAGTCTGCCATATGGATGATAAAAAAGCAGAGGTTGACGTTGCTTCAGCTCGAATTGCTCAAAGGGCGGCACAAGAAGCCGAATCAAAACATTTAGATGAGTTGGTTGCTGATGCCAAGATGAAAAAACGCAAGTTTGATGCTGATGTCCAGACATTTAAAAGTAACATAGATGCAATCTCAAAACTGGAATTGGCAAAGAAACTTCTTGAGGAAGAATTGGCCAAGTTAACAAAGCAAATCTCTGATGGCCAACACCTTATCGAAGAATCTACATTGGCCATAAAAAATTAGAAGCCTAAAATCGCCTTGGCCGTGGCTGGCGTCACGAAGCAATTGGCCAAAATCATCCTTGTGCCCGGGAGTGCTAAAGAATATGAGATGATCTTGAACCGGGTACAAGACACGATAGCAAAGGCGCTGAGCTCACGACTTTGGGCGCAAGACTTCATGGTTCTGGCCTTTAGTGTTAATCTTGTAATGGTGAAAACTTTTTAGACACTTGACTTTTGAAACAACACTTAATTTTATAATTGGCTGTTTAACCGATTTTATACTTTCCTTGTCTATGTAATTCATCTCCTTCTAGCCAATTAAAAGCAGTGAGTTAACTTGGCTTTTTAGAACGATATTTCCACTTAGCCGACTAAGCTCCAATCCAGACGCTAGGATAGTATTTCTTCAAGTACTTCCTATTAATCGCTTTAGGCAAAACAACTCCTTCTAATGTCTCGAATTTGTAGGAGTTTCCATCAACAAGTCAATTTATTTTATACGGCCCTTCCCATGTAGGTGACCATTTCCCAAATCGATTATCTCTAGAACCAACGGGTAGTATGGTTTTCCAAACTAAATCAGCTTCATTAAAGGACTTAGTTACTACCATTTTATTATATGCCCTTGCAACTCTTATCTTATTCTTTTTAAGCCGATCCAATGTAGACAAATGTAATTCTGCCAAGTCATCTAAGTTATCGACCATCAACCCTTTGTAATATTGAGCCAACAACTCGTTTTGTTTGGCCACACGAATAGAATCAATGTTGATTTCTACGGGCAAAACGGATTCCTAGCCATAAACCAGCTGATAAGGCCAAAGTTTGATAGATCTATGGTACGCTAGCCCATAGGCCCATAATGACTCAGATAATGTTGAATGCCAATTCCTAGGCTTCTCTTCAATTTTGCGTTTAATTAACTTGATCAACATTTTGTTGGACGACTCGGCTTGTCCATTAGCCTGAGCATAATATGGCGACGAATTTAGTAGCTTGATTCCCAAGCCCTTTGCATAATTCTGGAATTCATTAGACATAAACACAGTACCTTGATCGGTCATGATTGTCTATGGTAATCCAAACCGATAGATAATGCGCTCATTTACAAACCAGATAGCTTCGACACTTGTGAATTTTTTTGAGGGGTATAGCCTCAACTCATTTAGAGAAATAATCGATCACAACCAAAATGAACTTATGGCCTTTGCTTGAAGAAGGAAATATTTGACCAATTACATCTATTCCCCATCCTCGGAACGGCCATGGTTTGATAATCGGATGCAAAGCCGATGCTGGTGCTAGCTGCACGTTGCCAAATTTTTGACAAATCCGACACCCTTTGTAGTATCGAAAGCAGTCTTCCAACATTGTCGGCCAAAAACACCCTATTTGTCTAAGCATCCACTTCATCTTATGAGCCGATTAATGAGATCCGTAAATGCCTTCATGCACTTCACCCATTGCTACCTTGGTTTCTTCATCTCCAAGGCATCTTAGAAGCAAAACTTCTAATGTCCGATAGTACAGAACCTCATCCAAGACAACGTACTTTAATGTCTGCTGCCTAACTTTGCGTTCTGTTGGCTTAGATGGATCAGTCAGGTATTCTATTATCCAACATTGTCGGCCAAAAATACCCTGTTCGTCTAAGTATCCACTTCATCTTATGAGCCGATTGATGAGATCCGCAAATGCCTTCATGCACTTCACCCATTGCTACCTTGGCTTCTTCAGCTCCAAGGCATCTTAACAGCAAACCTTCTAATGTCCGATAGTACAGAACCTCATCCAAGACAACGTGCTTTAATGCTCGCGCCTAACTTTATTACGCTTGGCTTAGATGGATCAGTCAGGTATTCTATTATCCGTGTTCTCCATTCGATGATATTGACACACATTACTACCTTATCAACCAGTTCTGGAATTTGGCATCGACTGAAGTCCTTATATCTTGATGCCTGCTGAGCCAACAGATTGGCCTTATCGTTCATTTCTCGGGAATATGGACGATAGAAAATGAAGTAAACGAGCCTATTGTGTTCAGGCATTTTTCTAGATATTTGAGCAGTACCTCATCATGACATTGGTATTCTACTTTAACCTGATGCACGACTAACAAGGAGTCACCATGAGCTTCAACAGCATCTTCTCCGATGGTTTCCAATAGCTACAGACCTTTGAGTAATGCCTCATATTCTGCCTGATTATTAGAGCATCGGCTATTTAGCCGGAATGCAAACTCAAAGTTGTGACCCTTAGGTGAGATTAGCACTATACCAATACCGTCACCTTCTCAACATATTGACCATCAAAATATAGCTGCCATGAGGCAACAGAAACCAGGTCGACAGAGGTGTCATGCCCTGTTATAAAATCAGCTATTACCTGTCCTTTAACCGCTTTAGCCAATTCATACGATAGGTCGAACTCTATCAAGGCATAAGCCCATTTGCCAAATCGACCCCGTAAAATCAAGGTTGATAGCATATATTTAAGAACATCGGTTTTGCAAACCACCTTACAAGCCGATGCTAAAATATAAAGTCGCAACTTTGTACAGGCGAAATATAAAGATAATCATAGTCTTTCTACAAAGGGATACCTGATTTCAGCATCTAACAAACGTCGACTTAAGTAAAAGATTATCCTTTCTTTGCCATCGACTTCCTGCACCAATACTGCTCCGATAGTCTCCTCTTCGGTCGATATGTATAATTTGAAAGGAACATCTTTACGAGGTACGGCCAGGACTGGAGGATTGTCAAGTACTCTTTAATATCGTCAAAAGCCTTCTGCTGATCAGCTCCCCGTACAAATTCTTGATTGTCTTTCAGTTTTAGCAAGGGGGTGAATGCTCGAATCTGATCAGAAAGATTTGAAATAAATCGTCAGAGGTAATTAATTTTTCTGATCAACTTATGCATTTCATTTTTGCAAGTCGGCGGTTTTGCTTTATCTATGGCTTTGACCCTTTCTTGGTTAACCTCAATTCCCCTTTCATAAACCATAAAGCCCAAAAATTGCCCAGCCGACACATTGAATGCACACTTGAAAGCATTCATTTTCAGGCCATGCGCCCTTGTATTCTGAAAGACTTTCTCCAAATCGGCCAAATGCTGTAAATCATCTCTTGATTTTACTACAATATCATCAATGTATATTTTGACAATATGGCCAATCAAATAATGGAAAATCAGGTTCATGGCCCGCTGATAAGTTGTGCTAGCATTCTTCAATCCGAAAGTCATAACCATCCACTCAAATAACCCTATCGCGTCGGGACACCGGAAAGCAGTCTTAGTTATATTGGCTTTTGCCATCAATATCTGATTATATCCAGCGTTGCCATCTAAAAAACTAATAATTTTATTCCCTGATGCAGTGTCGACGATAAGCATATCGGCTATAGGCATCGGATACTCATCTTTTGGTGTGGCTTTATTCAAATCTCTGAAGTCGACACACACCCTAAGCTTTCCATTTTTCTTCATCACTGGAACAATATTTGACACCCACTTAGCATACCGACAAGGTCTGAAAAATTTAGCCTCCTGCAATTGTCCTATTTCTTCTTTTATAATATTGTACAAAGCCGGATTAAACCTCCGAGGAGATTGTTTAAACGGATGATAACCTGGCTTTATCGGTTCAACAAGTTGACGGCCTAAACCAGGCATTTCATGGTATTCCCAAGCAAAACAATCTTTATAATTTCTAAGTATTTTGACCAACTTTTCTTTATATTCCACATCTAATTTTGCACTAATAAAAGTAGGTCTTTTTCTATTGTCATCTCCTATGTCGACTTCCTCAAGCATATCAGTCGATGTGAACCCTTGACCTAACTTCTCAATTTCTTGAAAATCTTCTATAGCCTCATTGTTATTCGTCATTTGCCGATAGCTCTGCATTTTGTCTTGTAGTGCCTTTATTGCTTGGTCGGACCCCATCGGCGCAAAACTTTGTTTGTCCGATCAACCGTGTTGGGCCTAATACTTATCGGCATGAGTCCTGTCTTACTGATGCAGATGAAATCACAATCGTCTAATACTTTGTCTGATATGCACTCAGCTTCTTCATGTTGCCAATTCGCATCTGAACTAGCCATAGCAATATGAGCCGATGTATTGGCTGGGATGACTTCAACCTTGATGTGAAGTTGTGTCCCGATCTTTCGATGAGAGCGATAACTATCGATTTGGTGGAATCGACTTTGACGATTCGACTACCACGTACGACGACGATGCGCCTTAGCAATCGCTAAACCAACTCCGGAGTGTTATTGATCTTGCCGTGGGCACGATCAACCTGAACACGAGGTTCAATTCCTACAAGCAACCGAAGAACAAGCAAGAACAATGGTAAAAGCAATCTGAAATTGCAAATAAGAATTGAAGGCCAAAATAAGGTGGGGTTCTATTGAAGGTCTTGACAAGGTGGCTATCCAGCACAACTCGAAGACGCAAAGTTTGCACTTGGCTAAACTAATCAAACAAAACCCAAAACCCTAGATGGGGTTGCGGCTGGTTATTTATGAGATAACAAGAGGAGGTGGTCGTTCAAAACCCTAGGAAACCAAATACAATTCGATTACAAGGTCTAAGGCCCACTCTGACTCGGACTGGAAAAGTGACGTGACTTGTTTTGCAGTTTCCAGACATCTCAGAAGGAATTTGAAGGTGAGACTGGATCCATTGGAAAGAGGACGACGAAAACTTTCAATCAAGTACTCATGTGCCCCGAACAACCTTCTGGATCAAAAGTTATGGCCGTTTTAAGTTGGTGCTGTCTCAGGAGGCCGAATTGGATTCCAGAACGTGATGGATTTGATCTCTCTATCTTCTTAGCCCGTGGATGATGTGTTGGAGTAGGCACAACCAAATGTGGTCATATCTGTAGTAGTGATGTCCTCATCATCCTCCCTTTCTTGAATTTGAGTCGTCCTCGACTCATGCTCAGCTTTTAGCTTGACCTCAACAAAAAGTATTCTCATGTTCAGATCATCCTCCACAAAGCTCAATATTTTTTTCCAGCATATAAAGGCATGTTGAAAGCTTGCACTCTTGGACGCTTCCTCCCCCCTGTGAAGGAAGGCCATCCTAGTAGATGTAGATGATACAGAGGATGCCGTGAAGTGTCGCCAAATTGATATAGCGTTGATCATATCCAGGACGAGCATGGTCTCATCATTCTCCCTTTCTTGAATTGGAGTCGTCCTCGACTCCATCACATTCTCCTGCAAAATGTTAGTAGCGAGAAAGAGCAAAGCAACATGCATATCTTTTGTGCTCAAATCAATGTCTCGTGAATCAAAATCACCCAAACACTCCCTTTCTTGAAAACTATCATATAGATTATAATCGACAGTAGGGGTACTTGATATGATATTAGAATTATCAAATTGATCACATTGTTGCATAGGATGTGGAGGTCTCAGATCTGAACAAATGTATAATCTATGCACTTTGTATTCTCCTTTATCATTATGTTTGCCAACAACATAGAAAATATTTCGTGATAACCATGGCAAATCGAATGTACAAAAATCTTCTCCTTGAAACTATCCGGATCACACGTAACATCAAATTCAATGTAACCTAAAGTATCTAAAGAAGACATCAATTTAAGCTCATCTTCTTCACTAGCAATTTGAATAACATGTCTATGTTCAGCGCAAGTGTTTTGTTCAAATATAAATATTTCATGTTCATTCACTAATTGTGGCGTGGATATAAGTGAAGCATTATGACACAACTCTTCTTTATCACTAGGAATAGCAACAAAATCAGCAATGGGTTCCATTAATAGTTGCTCTACGATAGTACGATTCATGGACAGTTTTGTCTCTTCAAAATGATTTTCACCATGTATACAGTCCATACCTTTGACATTACCTTCTAAATCATTCTCCGTGGTTGTAGGTGCAACTTCAATTTCCAACTCTTCACATACGTATGGAGCAGCAAATATCTCCTCTTTTTTCACATTTCCTTCTTCATCTTTCTCCCTATGGTGCTCACTTTTCTGCAAAATGTTAGCTACAACAGAAGGTGCAACAATGGGCACCTCAAATAAAGCTAAAGGCTCTTTCAAAGATTCAGTAAGCATGTTTTCAGCTCTAAAAGCACATTCAATCAATTCTGAAAGACAACTATATGTTTCATCAACAAGAACATCCTGAATTTCATGATTAAGTCCACGTATGAACCTAAGCTCAGTAGCTTCCTCACATTCTTGTAAACCACAACGCAACAAACAATTTTGCAAATCATGAAAGTATTCTATAACAGTTTTAGAACCTTGTTTTAAGCATTGAAGTTTAGTAAGCAAATATTTAGCAACATATTCAGGAACATAATCATTTCTCATAAGTCTTTTCATTGCATTCCAAGTTTTAGGGTCTTTATCATGTCTAGATATATGCTTCCACCAATATAATGCATCTGACGTTAACACTTTAACTGCGGCACTAATCTTTTTGTTTTCAGATAAGTCATAGTTTGCAAATTCTTTATCTACCACTATCTCCCAATTAATATATGCATTAGGATCAAACTTTCCACCAAAAGGAGGCAACTCAAACTTGATTTTACCTTGTTCATCATCAGTGGATGAACCCATGGCGATGTGTGGTGGGGCGACCGATGCAGCGCGTCCATGCTGAGAAGTCGGGGCAGCAATAGGAACCCGTTGTGCACGTAGTACACCATTGTTGTTGCTTAGGAGACGAGGCGGAGGACTGGAAGTTCCAGGGACAGTAGCTGCAAGCATATCATCAAGTCTAGACAAAATAGTAGCAAGGGTAGTGTTAGCAACTCCCTGAGCAGTCTCAATGGACCGGAAACGGTCTTCTTGCAGCGACATTTGCTCATTAGTGAGTTGTACATTGCCCTTCGTGCGTGGAGAATGATGCAGATGAACTCTTGTCACCGACATGGTTAGTAGCATAAAGGGAAAGACAAAGATTTATGTAATTCCCAATCAACTACTAGGAAGTGGAGAAAAGTCGCTCAACTCTCAAGCCTTGACCAAAGCTCTTACAAGTTCTTACCGTGCGGCAGAGTTGTCGGCCGTTGGCGGTGTCAAAAGTTCTTGAAACTTGGATAAAGCGATTGCAAGGGACCGAACAAACGTACAAGGTAAAATATGTGGAGCTTGGTAGGCTATACTTATTTCCTATGCAATCTGATAATTCTAGTTATTGTAATGACAAGTAAGGACCCAAAATAGAAATCACAAGTCCTAGTTGCCGATCTCAAAGATATAAGCGAATTTCAAGGCAACTCACGCAAAAAGATGATGTAACTTAATGCAACCAATGGAATGAGCTAAATAAGAAAATTTTCAGATACCAAAGCTCGTGTTGCATAAGTTATAGAGAGACACTAGCTAATTGCTTCAGAAAAGATAAAAGGGCACAAGATTGCTCACTAATTAATACAATTGCACAATCTGAAAAATAATGAACACAAATTAGGGTTTCGCTCAATGTAGTCTTTGCCGCCACTATTATGTTTTCTTTTCTTTTTTCTTTTTTTTTGGCCTTTTGGCTCTTTCTTTCTCTCTTCTTTCTTTTGGTGACTTGCGTCCAACACTAGTATGAGCGAAGTTTTGGAATCCCTAACTTGATATCACAAGATAGTATGATATGATAATTCAAGATTATGCAATGTATCAATATGAACAGCCCTAAGCAATATCAAATAGCTAGTCTCAATTGGGATCAAAGTATTCGCAAAGAATGAATTGGTTAACAAAGGTATGTATACTGATATTTTTGAAGTTTTATGGATTATGGATGCTACTGGACTCAACCAACTCAAAGGAACAAAACTAGAACACGAATTGAAGCAAAACACCCAAATTCAAAGTTTCTAGGGCAGCAGATTTGTCGCCTAGATTACAGATTCAAAACGACCGAATTTAGAAGGTTCACTATGGAAAGAATTGAAGCTTATGTCCTCAGCTTTCAAAGGAATACAAGAACATGCAATTTGGAGCACGGTGTGAAAGTTATGGCTCAAAACCAAACTGCACAGAATACTCCCAATTTTAGCCCATGGACCAATTCGAATCCGAATCAAATTCGGTTTGATGGAATCCGAATCAGAAAGGACACCCAAAAACGTTTTTGTAGAGGACTCTTCAAAGATTCAGGAAAGTATAAAAACTTCCCAAACGGAGTTCGGACGTGAGAATTATGATCAAAATACCGAACCGATCTGGATTGGAAGTACAACTTGCTTCAACAAATTTGATATCCAGATTAAACAGATTTAGCTCCGAATTAGAGTTCATGCCCAACTAGGTTTTTGTAGAGATCGTTCCAGGATTTAGGAAAGTACAAAACACTAGAATCCGAGCTCGTATGCGAAAGTTATGAACAAAACAAAGTACTGGACAGATTGAAAGAAAAGCTACGCGAAGGAAAAAACAATCAAGAACTAAAACAAGGACTCTAATGGATCAAAACCTAACAAAACTCACTAAAATAACAGATTGAATCTAAAGGTTGAATGTTTTGTGGAGTAATTTTCAATTTAGGACAGAAAACAAAAACTAATCTACATATAGAATCTCTCACCGAGCAACTTGGCGCCTCGATACCACCCGATGTGAAGTTGTGTCCCGATCTTTCGATGAGAGCGATAACTATCGATTTGGTGGAATCGACTTTGACGATCCGACTACAACGTCACGACGACGATGCGCCTTAGCAATCGCTAAACCAACTCGAGTGTTATTGATCTTGCCGTGGGCACGATCAACTGAACACGAGGTTCAATTCCTGCAAGCAACCAAGAACAAGCAAGAACAATGGTAAAAGCAATCTGAAATTGCAAATAAGAATTGAAGGCCAAAATAAGGTGGGGTTCTATTGAAGGTCTTGACAAGGTGGCTGTCCAAAGACAACTCAAGACGCAAAGTTTGCACTTGGCTAAACTAATCAAACAAAACCCAAAACCCTAGATGGGGTTGCGGCTGGTTATTTATGAGATAACAAGAGGAGATGGTCGTTCAAAACCCTAGAAAACCAAATACAATTCGATTACAAGGCCCAAGGCCCACTCTGACTCGGACTGGAAAAGTGACGTGACTTGTTTTGCAGTTTCCGGACAGCTCAGAAGGAATTTGAAGGTGAGACTGGATCCATTAAAAAGAGGGCGACGAAAGCTTTCAATCAAGTACTCATGTGCCCCGAACACCCTTCTGGATCAAAAGTTATGGCTGTTTTAAGTTGGTGCTGTCTCAGGAGGCCGAATTGGATTCCAGAACGTGATGGATTTGATCTCTCTCTCTTCTTGGCCCGTGGATGATGTGTTGAAGTAGGCACAACCAAATGTGGTCATATCCGTAGTAGTGATGTCCTCATCATCCTCCCTTTCTTGAATTTGAGTCGTCCTCGACTCATGCTCAGCTTTTAGCTTGACCTCAACAAAAAGTATTCTCATGTTCAGATCATCCTCCACAAAGCTCAATATTTCTTTCCAGCATATAAAGGCTTGTTGAAAGCTTGCACTCTTGGACGCTTCCTCCCCCCTGTGAAGGAAAGCCATCCTAGTAGATGTAGATGATACAGAGGATGCCGTGAAGTGTCGCCAAATTGATATAGCGTTGATCATATCCAGGACGAGCATGGTCTCATCAAACCTCATCTCCGTTCCATTGGACAAGCAACTTGTGCATAGTCGATGGAATGCAACAATTTGCATGTATCCAGTCCCTTCCGAGTAATACACTGTAGTTGCCTTTGGCATCTATTACAAAGAAAGTAGTCAGCAATGTTTTGCTACCAATAGTCAACTCGGTTACCATAACACCCTTAGCTTCGGTGGGATCGCCTATGAAGTCATTTAAAACTATGTTAGTTTTGATTAAGTCTTCGTCAGACTTACCCACTTCTTGCATGTGGTGTATGGCATTAAGTTAATTGTTGCTCCTCCATCCACCAACATCCGCGAAATCGGCTAGCCGTTTATATGTCCCTTTAAGTATAGCGGCTTAAGATGCCGATGAACATCACGGGGTTTTTCAAAGACTGCATCTTGAGCCCCCAAACACAACTGAGCATAGGTAGCTTTAGCAAATTCCATTTTTATTTTGAATTCAGCCGGTAGTGTAAACACCATATTGATATTCATCGGCGGGGTATCATCTCCTATCATCGGAGAATCCAGGTCATCGGCTGAATCAAAGCCTTCTTCAGCCTGCTTTTTCTTTCTCCACTCCTTTTTAGTAGTTTTGATCGGTCGAAGGTCATTGAAGGCTTGGTCCCTCTGTTTTTCTTCATTAGCTTCTCTAATCTCTTGAGTTCTTAGCCTTTGCAACCATCTGCGCTGTGATTGGCTGAGGCCATGTGGACACCATCTTGGTTTGGGCTTGATTGGCTTACGTATTTTACCACCCAAATCTTCCTAGATTGCGGAATCTAACTCCGTATGGATCTTAAATTGTTTCGGCTCCTGATTTGGCAGAGAAATTCTCTCCTGAATCGACGTCCTATGACATTTTTTAGGATGATCCCGTATCGGTCCAGATAACCTTTCTTTGGCCGATCGTCTAAGTCAATCACCCTGGGGATAGTGTTCCATTGGGCACATGTATGGTGATGGCAAGGCTACTCCCCTTTCCCAGCAAAACTGCCAAAAGGGCACCTCTGATGAGCCATTCTAAGTTTTCTGGCCAATATAAATTGTTTGGTCGACACAGAGGATATCGTGGCCGATTGTTCATTCTTTCATATTTCTCCAGTAACTGAGAAAACGTCGGCTTAAGCTTATTAGCCTGTCTCCTTGGAGGCGATTTCTCCACTTTATACCATTTGCCAACTTGTGGGCCCCTTTGTGCTTAATGGTCCTTGAATTCTTGCCCTCACGATCGGCTTCTATTTGCAATGAACCGATCGTGATTTTGAACGTTTGGTCGCCACCAGAAGTTGACTGAATATCAACTCGTCGCTCCCTTCTTGGTTCTTTGCTGGGCATTGGCTCTTTTCCCTTGCTCGAACATTGTACCATATTTATAGGGAATGGATCGATGTCAACTTGCATGGTCGGCTCCTCAGCAAATTTTAGCCGACCATCCTCGATAGCCAATTGGATCTGCTGACGAAAAATATTCCAATCATTAGTATTATGAGAAAAAGAAAGATGACATTTGCAGTACCTTCGTTTCTTGATCTCATCGGCCGATGGTATAACATGCCATTCAGGCAATCGTATTACTTTTTCTTGCAAAAGTAAATCAAAAATACGATCGCACTTGGATACATCGAACGCATATTTTACCTTCGGCTTATTCTTAGTCGGCTTAAGCCAGAAACGAACTAAATATTTTTTAGACCCTTTAACCCATTGAGCTATATTTACCTCTGCTTCATCGTCTTCAGAAGATTCACTAGGATAATAATCGAACATATTAACTTTAGCTTTATCCTTTTCTTTATTATTGCCATTTGCTTTGAATTTATCCTTGAACCCCCTCTTATCCGGAAACTGGCTTTCTTGAGCCGATACGCGATGAAGCAGGTGGCTTGGATCGGTGAACTCTTGTCCTCCAAACTTTTCCCTGGGTGGTGGAATTAGCCAAACAGCTAGTTGATTGTCGGGTAATGTGACACTGAAGCATCGATTTCTGACTTCTCTTAATCTTTTAATGTAATCGCCATCGATTCTCCGAAATTACGCGACGGAGCCCAAATCGAAAATCCGAGTTCCGATCGCGGAGAAAAGTACTCATAGAATCGGCTTTCTAAATCATTCCATAAATGAATCGAATTTGGAGGCAGACTAATAAACCAAGTAAAAACAGCTCCTGATAATGACAATGGGAACAATATGATTTTTAGCCCGTCAGACTGGGTCGCTTCGCCGCATTGAGCGATAAAGCGTCCGACGTGTTCTAGTGTCGTAATTGAATCATCTCTGGAGAACTTTGTGAAATCCGGAACTTTGAAATTATGTGGGTACGGCATACAATCTATGATGAGGACATCCCAACGAAGGATACAACCGCTGCCCCTTTTTCCTCTACGACCGCTACTTTGTCTACGACGTCTAGAGGGCTTAATCCGGAAGCAAGTCCTTTCCATCCACCTTTGCTGGACCAGCACGTCAAGAATAGCCCAAGATAAAGCCCAATTCGTCGTCGAGTCCGGTTCGGCCATCCAGGAGCAGCAGTACTTCAAACGGACGCCATGACCACATCCGAACTCCGTTTTCAACGTTCGACACTCATTTGAAAGGTATCGAGATAAACTTTCCAATGGATCTGATCCCGAGGCCAAATTCCTCCTGGAGCGAAGGGAAATCACAGAACAATCTCACGGAATAGAAATTCCAGGTGCTGCGCCACCTTTATTTTGGGCCCAAGGCCCATGTACTTTAGGTTCCACCTCCTTTGGCCGCCGCCTCTCCTGGTCAGCCGCACTCCTCTTGGGTGGCTCCCTTTGTGTGGGTACCCCTTTATATTGGGTTCTCACCCCTGTTCTTCATTTTTTTAGGTTTTGTTGTGTTTTGGTAGACCCCGTGTGCGTCCCTCCTCAATCTTGCGTGTGTCGACTAGACCACCCGAGTTGAGAAACAGAACCTCACCTTGTTTTTATTTGAGATTATTGGTTTGAAAATTGCTATCATCTTGTTCTTGCTTGTTCTTGGTTGTAGCAGGTTCAAGGGTCGATCGGGTCTTTGATTCGGTTGCTCGCCTCGTATGGTGACGTTGCGATTGTTTCGTTGCTGATCTTGTGGTTCAGCGTATCATTCTCATCAGAAGATCAGGACAACCCTAGTGTGCATCAATCTATGTAATCAGGATATGGTTTTCTATAGCCGATGACTATTCCTTTTGGCTATATGCAGAATTGATCCCTTAATACGATGGAAATTTGATCGGCCTAATTAATATTATTGGCCGACGGGACGATAAGCCCTTGATAATGTTGGTCATAATTATCGTTCTGCCCCCCGAGTGCAAGCTCGGGTTGTTGATTAGACTGAGTTGACGGGTGGTGAGTGTATTGGTCGTATCCATTGTTCCTCCTAGTTGACAATTCCGGTAATGGGACAAAGGGTTCTGAATAGGTTACTACCCTGTGCGGAACCGGATTCCTGGCTGAACAGGTTCATGGTATTGTGGGTACCTATCAGATTCAATCGATTGTGGAACCAATTGTGGAAAAACGTAAAACTTAGCCAATGGTGATAAATTAGCCGATACATCTAACTTAGCGTCGGTTATAGGCTCGATATCGTTACCCCACTCGGCCGAGGATCTCGTGGTAGTATGATGGTGGGTTGAGTTGGCATCATGGTTGGAGGTGAGGTTATGGCCGATGGTTTAGGATTGGCTGACATATTCTGCGTATTTTGTGCTATTGAGAAAACAGGATAACTTGTCAAAGCCTGCACCGGGTCAAGTAGACTCCCGATGAGTCCAAATCTTGAGCGATAGTTTTCACACTATTCACAATCATCGGCTTAAGTGTTGTAACAAGAGCCGATGATTGTTTTATCAGAGCATGTTGTACAGATTGATTAATCATAGCCGATAGTTCGGCTTGAGCGGGCAGATATTGACTTACCGGGCCATCTGTAATGCCTGCATCACTAAGGGTGTTAACCGATAGTAGCGCGGTTTTCTGAGTGATGCCACATCGAGTCTTCTAATAACAACTCAGCATCTTCTCTTCAAGAGCGGCTTTTCGATCTTCAATCTCCTTACGCAGCTGTAGCGTTAAATCGTCCAGCATAGGGACGATTATGGCTTCAAAATTGAGATCATATGGTGGAATCGAGTTCCCTGATGAAGACATTGTGGGTCCCACCGGGCGTGCCAAGAGTGTGTTTACACCAAAAACTTGAAGTAGGGTTCCTGGCCGCAGCACACTAGACGAACACCTGGTTCAGAGCGTGCTAACCATTTGACCCTGTAATCAGTAAGGAAAATACAAAATTCACTCAAAGCCGATTTCGTGAGGCAATCAGCTCAGATTTAATCATCTACAAGCCGATTAGATCGAAGGTAACAATAAGTCTAATTAGCCGATTAAGGCTAATCAGAGCATAAAGGTAGATCAACTTTGATGAAGGCGATGCACAACAAGATCAAAGAAAATCAAACCTGATTGGAGTAACAAAAGATGATCAATGACTCAAATGAGTAGTATTCTGAATTGGCAACCAAAAAGTTATTTATGGTAGAAACATAAGAGATATTTATACTAGGAACATCCCTCCTAGTTGGGTATGAAAGATCCTTACAGTTTTCCTAAAGAAAAGGCAGTTTAAGGGTCAGCAATAAGTAATCCCGTTGAGCCTCGCGTAGCCCTTCCAGCTTCTGTGTAGTCTCCACTAAAATAGCCATAACTCTTTATTGGGAAGTTGAAATGACAAGTCGTTTGTTGGAGATGAAAGTAGACTTGATTATCTTTCCATCCATGTATAACATGCCAACTGAAACGTGATGGTCTGATCCTTAGGATTCTTTGAATTAGAGGTATCATCATCATGCACTGGATCAGCACAAATTTGGAGGGCAAAAACCATCATCATCCCATGCACTCTCGTACACTCCATTCCTAAGAATATTAAAACAAGAACTCAAAAGCATGGAGTCTGAAATACTATGATTAATTAAAACAAGGTTAGCGTTCACCTGAGAATGCATTTCCTTCTCTAGTTGTTTAGCTCTGCTCCTTGTAATTGGACTAACCATTTCAGAACTACTATTAGTGGGAAATACAGAAGAGTGGATGCTAGGGATGTCCTCATCAGTACCCTTAGCAATGAATCTACCTGAAGAAGCATCCTCGAAAGTGATCAACTCATCACCGGGGGCTTGGACTAGGGAAGAGAACCAACGAGAGTCTCCGATCATATGACGAGAACAACCGGAGTCGACAATCCAAACATCTCCCTTCGCAATCCGACGAACCTAAGCAAGACACAAGAGAGAACCGTGCTTTGAGAACCGTGCAAGAAAACCCATTATGTGTTGTGGGTTTTGGGTGAACCCTTGCATGGCTAGTTGAGTGGGTAAATACTAGCCCTTGATGGATGCTCTAGGGTTTAGAGGCTCATCCAAGGGTGGTAGGTGGCCCAAGAGTTGTATAAATAGGGGTGGAGGGGTAGCCTTCCTCCTTTGAAGGTTTTGAGGTTTTTGATGCTCCTTTGAGCTTTGCCCACATGAAATGTGAGGTTTTCTAACCTCTCCTTCCATAAATGAAATGTTCTTCATTTATGTTCATGTTTAATTTCCTTTACGCATTTACATTACGCATTTAAATTACGCAATTTAAATTCAGCATTTACTTTCCCGCATTTACATTCCCGCAATTTACTTTATTGCAATTTGGAGTTTCCTCCACTCCTTCTAAATGCTGTTCTTCTAGGATTCCTTGAGGGTGTTCATATGGTTTTACATCTTTCTTGCACCCTAGGATAGACTAGAGTTCAAGTTTTTTATCGAATTGCAAATCTGTCCAGAACTTGTTCTTCACGCAGCAGTCAGTCTTTGATTTTTATAAAAATCTAGAAAAATATTTTTTTAAGTTATTATTATTGGAGAAGGTGCATGACTCATATATTCATCTCTGAAAAAATTTGTGAGTCCACTGGTTGCACCGTTTGAGTGCTATGAAGTGAAAACCGAGCCTCAAACATTCTGGTCGAAGTTCCTGACTATCTGTAGTTCTAGATTTTTCATGCTTATTCTACAAAGATTTTTGAGGTGATTTTTGGTAGAGTGTTTCACAACTCAACTTCTAACAGGGGGAAAATTCCCAAAATTTTTAGAGCAACAGAAACTCGCCAACCACCTGCTCCAATTAAGGACAATTCCTGGAAAATCTGCTTTTACTTTTCTAGAAAGAGACTTTGGTGTTTTAGCTTTATTTCTCTTAGAAAAGTAGTCTTTGAATTGATTCCTCTTTGTTTGGACACTTTACAACCAGGATTGTGATTAAAAATCCCTCACATGATTCATGGTTCTCATCCATGCAAGCTAGGGGTACACATAGTTGTCTAATTGTTTGAGTTTTGGAGGGTGTGCGAATCTGAGAAACACTAGTTTGAAGGAAAATCTTTGGGTGTTTCAGATTTTTATTGCGAGATTGTTTGGAGTACTTTGAGTGGGGAAAAATTTTATTTGGGATCATTCACCTCCCCTCTGATCTCCATTTCGATCTTTCAATAGCATCAATTCAGCAAGCAGTTTAAGGCAATTTTCACAAGAGGAAGTAGAGTGAGTATGAAGAAAACTAGCCTCACAGAAATAGCATCAACAGAACTAGTGCTAGCATTCTTCAACCTAAGACCATCAAGTTCAGCAAGTACGCTATCATATATGGTCCTTAGGTTATCTAACTCCTCAAGCAATGCATCACACAAAGAATACCATCGGTGACTCGGGAGGAGAAGATCTAAGAGAAGCTAACTCCCGAGTCAAGGTACCTACTTCCTTCTCTAACTCCACACACCTAGCTCTAGCTCTAGCATGCAATTTTCCTAATTTGCAGAAAGCTTCATTGAGCTGGTCATAGGAGGGTACCTCGTCCGAGTCGCTGTAGAGCTCGGAGTCGCTGATGCCTTTGGCATTTGCCATGAAGCACGTGCCGGTGAAGTCGTCGTCGCCTTTCTTCTCTTGCGGTTCATCCTCGCCCTCGTCGCTCCATGTCTCCGTGTCGGAGAGGTTGATGTCGTCAAGTGCGGCGAGGACGCGGTGGAAGAGCTTCTTGTTCTTGGAGAAATTGCGGTACTTCTTCTCACGTGCCGGCTCGCGAACTAGAGACTTCTTGTTGTGGTTCGTGTCGATGTAGTCGTTTTTGCCGAACCGCTGGTGTCGTTCTTGGCCTTCTCCAGTTTGGGGCAATTCGCTCGAATGTGGTTGGGGCCACCACATTCGAAGCAGGTGATCGTGCCACCTCTCTTCCTCTCTCTCACTCTCTTGTATGCATGAGAGAATTTGTAAGCTAAAAGAGCAAGCTCATTTTTTTGAAATTTTTCCGGTTGGTCATCACTTACCTCGCAAAGGGTGAAGAGGGAAAAGACAACAGAAGGATCAGAAGAAGAAGATCAAATGGGATCGGTGACCAAAGCCATCGACTGAGATTTCATCTTCCGAGATAGGACATCTATCTTATGAGTCTTGAGGCGGGAATAAAGCCCGTCAAGAGTCAGAGTCGATAAGTCGGTGGTGTCCTTAATAGTGGTCACCTTCATCTCCCAAACTCTAAGATCGAGTGCAGTCAAGAAATGGCGAGCATTATTAGAGTCAGAGTATATGCAACCAACTGCTCGAAGATCGCTCAAAATCTTAATAAAGCGACTGAAACACTCATCAAGACTCTCACCAGCGTGTTGTTCAAACTTGTTATAATCACGCTTGAATTGATCCTGTCTCATGGTCTTGATTTGGGTAGTGCTCTCATGATAAGCATTGAGGATTACCCAAATCTAGTGAGCAAAACGGAGTGAGAAATCCTATAATACTCACTACGGCTAAGACCCTGTATGAGAATACTCCTTGCCTTAGCGTTCGCCTCAACGTCAGCCATATGGTCGGCTGTGACGTTTTCATTAGCAGGAACCTCATACGGGAGTTTCACCTTCTGCCATATCAGGAAGCCCTGGGCAGTGATGTATGACTCCATCCACGATTTCCAAAACGAAAAATCAACTCCAGAAAAAATAAGAGGCTTGGTGGAATACTTGTCCATCGCCATGGCTCTTGAGACCGGTCAAGATCTATGAAAGAGCAAAACCAGCTCTGATACCAATTAAAGGACCGAGATGGCGATCAGAGGGGGTGAATGATGCCAAAATAAATTTAAACCCCCAAAGAAACTAAGCCAAAACCCTTAGAAATCAAATGGAAGTGAAAAAATCAATTTTCACAATTTTCAACCTGAGGCCGGCACTACCACAAACTCGGTACTACCGGGGGCACTGTAGCGGTAGTGCCGGTACTGTAGGTACAGGAAAAACAGGTGAATGAATAGTGTTTTAGCATGGGTTCAGAAAGGAAAATTGAGAAATCTTTTAATCGGCTGATCCAAACTTAATGAAACTTTGTGGACACCTTCCTATGGATATCAGGAACCTATTCCAACCCTCGATTGCAAGAATCGATCTCAAAGTTCTGACCTTTTTCAATTTTACGGAAGGGTGCATAAGAACGGGCTCAAGAACAAAAACTTGGCTCTCAACTAGCTCGTGGGTTCTTGATGATCAAGATAATCCTAGATGGCTTCCCACATGTCATAGCAAGCTAAAACACAAGACAAAAACACACAAAACTCATTCTTCCAAGATTGATCCTCTCAAGAACAAAAAACAATTTCTAGCAAGAAAGAACACAAGACTTGCCTAGATGATTGGTATATGGTCTGAAGAAGACTCATCCATCAATCATACATCCTCAGCAAAAGATCCAAAAGAATTTAGAAGGAGAGGAGGCAAATCCAACTTGCTTGAAAGTAAATTGCAAGAATGTAAATTGTTGAATTTAAAGACATAATGTAAATGCGGAAAGTAAATTCAGAATTGAGAGGAATGGATTAAACATTTATTTTTGGAAGGGAGATTTACGAAGCCTCACAACAAAGTGGGCAAAGCTCAAAGAAGCACAAGAACCTCTGAAACCTTCAAGAGGGGGATGGCACCCCTACCCCTCTATTTATACTACTCTTGGGTCATCCTCCACCCTTGGATGAGTCCTAAACCCTAAGGTACACTATCAAGGGCTAGGATTGACCCACTCATACAGCCATGCAAGTCTAACCCAAAATCCAAGATGCAAATGGGTTCTCTTGAACGATTTTCAAAGCGTACTAACTAGACCCGCTAACCTATCAACTAGACCAAGATCAAATGGCCCTCATTGAGCCATGCCATGCCTACCTAGCATCTCTTCCATTCCTTGTCTTCACGGCTTGCCACGACTCTGTCTTCTATCATCTTCTGGCGATCTCCGACCGTCTGTACCTTCGACGCACCTCGCCTAGCCCCAGTCATTCTCCACCTCACCATGATCAAAACCCGAAGTCCTGCAACCATCAAAAACAATGAAACACATCACATAGTATTGCCCACAATTTTTAAAACTTAAATCCCAAAGTTCACTTGAAGACCGGCACTACCGCTGCCTAGAGCTGGTAGTGCCACTCCCCTGAAATCCCAAAAAACCCTCTCTCTGTAAAATAACTACCGCCTATTAGAGCCCGGTAGTGCCGCTTTTGCCGGCACTACCGCTCCCAGAGGACAGTAGTGCCGCTCCAACAGACTCAACTCAAATTACTTCAAATTTGAAAATCCAATTCAAATCAAACTCAAACTCAAGCACTTCATGCTAAATCATGGTCAATTACTCATCACTAGCAAGGATAGACCTCCACATGGTCTTTCAATCCAAAAACATAACATTTTCATCATTATAATCATAACCATAATCTTAATCATACGCAAAAAACTAGGTAACGAGGCATATAATTAAAACAGCTAGATATTAGTCATAATGCAAGCAACAAACAATCCTAGCATCAATCTATATGATACACTTGCCTCTAACCGCGAGGAGCGGAGTGACTCCAGGATGAGGCTGCTCACGAAGTCACACCTCCTGAAAAACAATTACATGCATCTAAAAACAAAGCAATCATAACAATAAGCAACATCACACCTACTCCCCTCTCAACTTCACTTCCTCTCGTGACGGCTAAACCTTTTCTGTGCTATCCCAAAATTATAAAGCCAAAAAGATCTAACCCAAAAACCCTAATAATGGGAGCAACGAACTAAAGGTGAGCTACCAAAGCCTAATCACAAATTTCTATTTGCTCAACTTACCCCAAGACTCCATCTAGCAACACCAAGCCTAGCCCCCAAAAAAATTCAGCATGCTGCCAAACCAGACAGTTAGCGTCAAACTATCATAACTTCTAGCATACAACTTCAAATTTAGTAAACGTAGACATTTTTGGAATCTACAAGAAATTTACTAGCTTTCTCTAGTTACAGGAATAATTTAATTCGGCCTCTAACTAGCCATGCACAGCCCAAACTCGAAGCTGCTGCTAGTAGGAATAAGTTTTGGAGAGCAGGCATTCAGATGACCATAACTTATAAACGGATGAACCAAAAATCTTGATCTTAGACTCTAATTAATCTTAAGAACACAATCTACAACTTCTTCTACAGCCAACCTCTCTGAAAATGCCTCTATGAACCTCAAATCGACACAATTCTGATGCTAGAATCAACACAACTTGCTCTGAATAGCAGACCTTCAAACTAGCACATCTTCTAAATGGCTGAACCAAAATTTGAATTCTTGGTTTCTAAATTAACTTAAGACCACGATCTACAACTCTTCTACAGCCAACCTCTCTGGAATTGCCTCTATGAACCTCAATTCGCAGCTCCGAAATCAGTAGATGCATAGCCTGAAAATCAGAACTTCTCTCAAAATCTCTAGACCCACCTTTTTCCTCCAAAATCTCCAAATCCAAGAACCCTAGAACACCCAAACTAGCGGGATTTCCTCCTCAAAATAGCATCAAACCACCCTAGAAGGCTCACCTTGACTTACCCATTACGAGGAGCAAAAGGGTAGGAGGAGCTCGACCAAGGGAGGAGGAGGAGCAGTTTTTCGGCCAGGGAGGAGCTACTGCTTGGCTTGGAGGAGGAGGCGCCTTGGCCAAGAGACGAGGGAGTTGGCTAGGGAGGGAGCTTGATGCGCACAAGACGGCCCGATCTTCCGATGAGGGGATAACTTCGATTTGGTGGAGGATGACTTTGACGATCCGGCTACGAATCACACAAGGATAAGCGCCTGCAATCGCTAAACCACACTCCTCGTCGTTATCAACCGTGCCAAGAACACGGATGACCTGACCACGAAGGTCTATTCTTGCGAGCAATCGAAGAACTAGCAAGAACAAGGATGAAGCACACACTCAAGTTGAGGTTTCGAAACTTGTTTACTGCTGCTCTAGCCGAGTCAGGAGAACAAGGATAAAGTTCCACACATGGGTAACTATTCTCAAATCAAAACCTAAGGAGATAGATAGGGGCTTGTCCAATATATATAGCCAAGGATGGCTGCTAGGAGTTGGTCTCACGCCACTTTAATTACATGGGAACTCAGCACAAAATTATGGTGGCACAGCACCCTAAAAGACAGAGATCATCGTACTATTTTGACTGCTGTGGCCAGGTCGAGTGGAATTTGATGATGAGGCCAGATCCGTTGGAAAGAGCACGAATTTATCTTTTAATCAAGTACTCACTCATCCCGAACGGACTCCGTATGCAGTAGTTATGGCCAGTGGAAGGTGGACTGCTCCTGGGTGGACGTTTTGGCTTCCTTCTCGGGAATAACTTGTACTATAGCTTGTAGTGATGAGGAATGACGTCCTTGCAGCTCTAAGCCATGATTCCAAAGCACAAGCACATTATTATGCAGTGGTATATCCTCAAAAATATAATTATACCACCCGAGAAACGAGTTCACTGTTGATTTAGCTGCTGTGTGCGCGTGCCCTTGTGATAGGACCTTGCATAGGAGGTGGTGGAGGTAAGGTCATGAGTGTATCCGTCATAGTGATGTCCTCATCATCCTCCCCTTCTTGCATTTGAGTCGTCCTCGACTCAAGCTCATCGTTCTCTCCAAAATATGGCTTCAAATATGAAGAGTTGGAGATACGCCTTTCTTGAATACACCATCAAGCATGGGAGGTGGCCAAGGTGGAGGACGAAGTGATCTGTGTGATCGACTTGGCCCTGGTGGGGACCGGTAAAGACATGTAGATATGACCATCCTTGTAGATGTAGACGATGCATAGGATGCCATGAAGTGTCGCCAAACTGATATAGCATTGGTCATATCCAAGATGAGCATGGTCTCATCATTCTTCTTTTGTTGAATTGGAGTCATCCTTGACTCCATCACATTCTCCTGTAGAATGTTAGTTGCGACAAAGAGCAAAGCAACATGCATATCTTTTGTGATCAAATAAATGGCTCGATAATCACAATCACCCAAACACTCCCTTTCTTGAAAACTATCATATAGATTATAATCGGAAGTAGGGGTACTAGATATGATATTGAAATTATCAAATTGATCACATTGTTGCATAAAAAATAGAGGTTTCAGATTTGAACAAATATATACTATGCGCACTTTGTACTCTCCTTTATCATTATGTTTGCCAACAACATGAAAAATATTTTGCGATAACCATGGAAAATCAGAATGTCCAAAAATCTTCTCCTTTAAACTATCTAGATCACACAGAACATCAAATTCAATGTAACCTAAAGTATTTAAAGAAGACATCAATTTAAGCTCATCTTCTTTACTGGCAATGTGAATGACATGTTTATCTTTATTGCAAGCATTTAGTTCAAATATAAAAGTTTCATGTTCATTCACTAGTTGTGGTGTGGATATAAGTGAAGCATTATCACACAACTCTTCTTTATCAAAAGGAATAACATGCAAATCATCATGTATTAAAAGAAAATCAGCAATGGGTTGTATTAATAGTTGCTCTACGATAGCATGATTCATGTGCAGTTTTATTTCTTCAAAATGATTTTCTCCATCTGTACAGTCCATACCTTTTACATTACCTTCTAAATCTTTGTCAGTGGTTGTAGGTGCAACATCAATTTCCAACTCTTCACGCATTTAATGGGGCAGCAAAGAAAGAGTCCTTCGCACATTTTCTTCTACATCCTTATCTCGATGGTGCTCACTTTTACGCAAAATGTTAGCTACGACGAAGGTGCAACAATTGGCACCTCAAATGATGCTAAAGACTCTTTCAAAGATTCAAGAAGCATGTTTTCACTCTACAAGCACATTTAATCAAGTCCGAAAGAAAACTAAATGTTTGATCAACAAGAACATCCTGAATTTTATGATTAAGTCCACGTATGAACCTAAGCTCAGTAGCTTCTTCACATTCTTTTAAACCACAACGCAGCAAACAATTTTGGAATTCATGATAGTATTCTATAACAGTTTTAGAACCCTGTTTTAAGCGTTGAAGTTTAGTAAGCAAATATTCAGCAACATATTCAGGAACATAATCATCTCTCATAAGTTTTTTCATGGCATTCCAAGTTTTAGGTTCTTTATCATGTCTAGATATATGCTTCCACCAATATATTGCATCTGACGTTAATACTTTGACTGCGGCACTAATCTTTGGTTTTCAGGTAAGTCATACTTTGCAAATTCTTTGTCTACCGCTATCTCCCAATTAATATATTCATTAGGATCGAACTTTCCGACAAAATGGAGGCATGGTAAATTTAATCTTTCCTAATGGATCATCATGTACCTCCGTTCTTCACGCTGATTTCTACCCATACCTTGTTGATTGTGTCGAAGGCGCCATCATCAATATCATTGTGGGGTTAAAATATCATTGTCCCTTGTATCGACAACGCAATTGTTCTCTTCTTCTACCCCATTTGTCCAAGAGCGGGCATCAAGTGTGGTACGGCGTCCTAGTGCTCCATTTTGCCTTGGTGCATAATTGGCTTGATTGGCGACATGTCGTGGTTGTCGTCCATCAAGGCGATCAACACGATCATTAAGTGTTGCAAGGTTGTTGTTGATCTCAGCCATAGCATTGTCGTAGTTCTCGGCATGTGTGTTCAAAGAATCGTGTTAAGTGTTGCATGATTCCTCTCGGCGAGGTGTGAGAATTTCAGCTTGGTTTTCCTCAATACTTCCATTGTCATCCGCCATAGTTAGTCATAAACAGGAAAACACACAAAGGTATGTAGTTTCTCTATCATTTCTACTTGCTGAAATGATCAAGTGTCACTCTTTCTTGCATTTACCAAGCTCTTACCAATTCTTACAAATGCAGCAAGGGGTGCAATCCGGTGGCTGGTTCGTGATAAACCGAACTCAAATGTGAACAAAGCGATTGCAAGGCTTATCACCTGTATGGTTAGTAGAAAGTGGAGCTCGGAAAGGCTTTATAATGTGTAGCAAAGGAAAACAATCAGCCAATTTCAGAATTTGCATAGAATTGAATAAGTGTTCGAAACTAGCAATTAGCCTTTGTTGCTGATCAAACAAAGATGGATATTAGGCTAAAACAAAAGATATGGCAGTTGCTTTGCTCTTTGTCGCAACTAACATTCTACAGGAGAATGTGATGGAGTCAAGGATGACTCCAATTCAACAAAGGAAGAATGATGAGACCATGCTCATCCTGGATATGACCAATGCTATATCACTTTGGCGACACTTCATGGCATCCTATGCATCGTCTACATCTACAAGGATGGTCGTATCTACATGTCTTTACCGGTCCCCACCAGGGCCAAGTCGATCACACAGATCACTTCGTCCTCCACCTTGGCCACCTCCCATGCTTGATGGTGTATTCAAGAAAGGCGTATCTCCAACTCTTCATACCAAATGATGCGCACAAGACGGCCCGATCTTCCGGTGAGGGGATAACTTCGATTTGGCGGAGGATGACTTTGACGATCCGGCTACGAACCACACAAGGATAAGCGCCTGCAATCGCTAAACCACACTCCTCGTCGTTATCAACCGTGCCAAGAACATGGATGACCTGACCACGAAGGTCTATGCTTGCGAGCAATCGAAGAACTAGCAAGAACAAGGATGAAGCACACACTCAAGTTGAGGTTTCGAAACTTGTTTACTGCTGCTCTAGCCGAGTCAGGAGAACAAGGATAAAGTTCCACACATGGGTAACTATTCTCAAATCAAAACCTAAGGAGATAGATAGGGGGTTTGTACAATATATATAGCCAAGGATGGCTGCTAGGAGTTGGTCTCACGTCACTTTAATTACATGGGAACTCAGCCCAAAATTATGGTGGCACAGCACCCTAAAAGACTGAGACCGTCGCACTGTTTTGACTACTGTAGCCAGCTCGAGTGGAATTTGATGATGAGGCCAGATCCGTTGGAAAGAGCACGAATTTATCTTTTAATCAAGTACTCACTCATCCCGAACGGACTCCGTATGCAATAGTTATGGCCAGTGGAAGGTGGACTGCTCCTGGGTGGACGTTTTGGCTTCCTTCTCGGGAATAACTTGTACTATAGCTTGTAGTGATGAGGAATGACGTCCTTGCAGCTCTAAGCCATGATTTCTAAGCACAAGCACATTATTATGCAGTGGTATATCCTCAAAAATATAATTATACCACCCGAGAAACGAGTTCACCTGTTGATTTAGCTGCTGTGCGCATGCCCTTGTGATAGGATCTTGCATAGGAGGTGGTGGAGGTAAGGTCATGAGTGTATCCGTCATAGTGATGTCCTCATCAAAGCTGCTGGAGAACCACTTGAGAAAAAAAATAGGGAGGAGGAGGAGGCGCCAAGGAGAAATGGCGCTGGCTGGGTGAGGAGCAAGGAGGAGAAAAATTGGGGGGTTAGGTGGGAGGGGAATTAGTTGAGGGAACCCCTCTCAAAAGGGCTAAAACCCACCTTATAAAGCCTACGGACAAGTCCACAAGACCCCGAAATACACTGCAAGACCGGCCCACACCCCAACTAAAATTTTCCTTGACCTGGAAATGACTTGCGATATTACATTCTCCTCCACTTTAAGGAATTCAACCCCGAATTCCAAGAACGCCAACTAAACAAAATAGATCAATGAACAAATTTAAATCACAACACATACCTGGTAGGAATAACTCTGAAAATTTCTCAAGCATAAGAGACTTCGAATTCCATGTCACTTTTCTCTTAGATTATTTCGAGCAAGCACCTTAACTCATTCCACCTTCTCACGATTCAACATTCACTTTAACTTCTTAAATTACATGGGACAAGACTCGAAGGCGTAGCCTTGCTCAAAGACCAACGCCTAACAATACTACCTCGAGTTCTAGATCCCTCACGGACTTCATGAATAAGGAATTCCGCAATAACCTTCTCAACCTGCAACCTCAATGCACCCACGCAAGGACTCAGTCATAATAAATCGATATGCCAGATTCCCATAGTATACCACTATCGCAAACAGTCTGATGTAACTCAGAAAAACTTTCCTTTGGCACTACATGGTACGACCTCCAAATAACCAATGATTCCTCTCGGAAGAACATGGTACCAATCTCTAAACTCAACTCTAAATTCCCTCTTCAACTTCAATTGTAAAACTCTGATCTCCTCTCTCAACCTCTCTACCACAGATCGTTCAACTCCAGATGACAGCAACCACACAAGACATTTCACTCTCGCAAGCTTCTAAACCAATTCTGAATATATCACCCATACCAACCGCTTGAACATCCATGGTTCCAAACTTGAACCACCTAGGAACCAAAACACAGATTCCCAACTCTCCCAAATGGGTGGACCTTTACAAAAAGGGCCAATACCATTAAAAAGTCCAGTATGGCACATTCTCTTTTTCCACAAAGTTTCCACAATGCAATCTTTAATCTGCCTTGTACCAGGTATACTTCACAACTAAGGGACAACTACCCAAGATAAACATTCACACCGAACAATCCACTTCGGATTGTCTAAACCACAACTACATCCCATGAAGCCAAATACTCAGGTATACTACGGTAACGATTTTGTAAATATTAACCACTTCCGAGTGATCTACTAACAAAGCTTAAATAAGCCCTACAAGGAACATCACAACCAAACTATCCTTCCAAGAAGATAAGGATCGAGAAACGCAAAAACCTCTGTTATTCTCCACTCTTTAACAATTGAGGAACACACCTAACAAAGGCAAGGACCAAAAGTCTTTACTAACCCATACTCGCTTCTCTTCCTAAGAAGATCTCACCCCCAAATTCTTTTACTCAAGAAACCAAGTCAAAGAGTACAATACCTTATTGTACCGAACAAAACCAATGGTCATTTCCTTTCCTTTTCCCAAGCTAGAACGCAAAGGAAATCTCAATTCTCTTTAACAACAAAAACCTCTCTTACCACCTTAAAATCCAAGGCGTGAAACTTCACACCGGGAAGTCACTCAATTTAAAAGAGAAACATCACATAACTTTTGCCTAAAGCCAAACAATTCAAGAAGAGAAAAACAATCCTGGAACCCAAACTTCTTTCACAAAACAACCATCACTTTTCTCAAGAGAAAGGGGAAATTTTTCATTTTCCAGCAGAAAACCACTTCACTAACAAAAATCACTTAAGAACGATCATAAGATTTACCTTTTAGAGACATTCGCAGTTACCACACCATCTAAGTAAATCCATCTCTAGTCGAGATAGAACTACTAATATCTTAGCAAAGACAATTGAAATGCATTATTCCACAGAGTAATGCAGTCAAAATCCACTAACATATTACTTCATGTTTAATCCTTCTTTCATCCTCATTTTCAATCATCAAAGCTAACTCCGCAACTTAGTAAAAATGCAAAACTAACATGGGGAATCTCTAATACACATAAATCAGAGCGCCTTAGCCAAAGGCATCCATCCATAAGACCACACGAAGAAATAAATCCATATACCTTTAAAAGAAGGTTCACCTCAAATCCCATCATCTCTACTATTCTAATATGCTTACCATTAAAGGTTTCAATACTCACAGTTATCACCTTAAGCAATCCCCTCAAGATTTAACATGAATTACGTAACTACTCTCCCTTTAATTACCTTTTCCAATAATTATATCCACGATTGGCAATGCTATCATCCAACATTAAACCAATTCTATCCCATGATAATCATCAAGGGAAACATATCATATTTCTTAAATACATTCAACCTATCAGTAACTATCACATAAGACAGTTCATTAACAATTCTTTGGTCTACTAACCATAACGAACCATCAGTCATACAACTTCACAATCTAAGTTTAAGGCCCATCTTTTCAATAAAACTTTCATCATGATCAACATATAAGTTTCGTACTAGCCATTGGTCAACATCTCGACTATCGAAACTTATTCAGTCAAAAAATTACTCCAACAATTACATATTATCTCCACAAGACATGTTTCATAAAATATGGTACTAAGGTGGTCTTTCGCTAAGAATAAAACCATGTAGAAAGACAATCATTCCAATAATTCTTTATACTCTAATTACATCCTTGTTTCAAGTCATTCTATCTATATATCATACTAAATTGTTATTGGCCACACAATCCGACAACTTAAAACAAATTATAATAATTTAGATCCTCCCTTACTAAAACAAGTTCATCAAACAGAACATTCTATACTTTCTCAATCGCAATCGGTACTAGCATTAAAGGATCATGATATCATCTTCCAATTATCGTCATGGCTTGCAACCCCATGCCTAATATTTCTAATCAACTTTCACTTTAGGGTAACGTACCATCACGATTAAATTTCTCTACCAACACCTTATCTTAATTTGCCTTTAAACAATCAACAAATTTTACTTTAACACCAACAATAACTTACATCATCTCAATGTTCTAACTACGCATCAAATTTTTAAACTTTCTCGCTAATCACCTACCCTTAAATAACAGGGTGAGACCCCAAATTTTAATCATTGCGATGATTTGTTAGCATGATCCAAAACACATTTTATTATTTCTCACTGTAAACTAATCTATGACAACAGAAATTTATCTAGTTTTAAACTAAAGACATCCATTACATTTAATTGAATCAACACAATTACATACCAAGAACATGATAAACCATACTTCTACTACAAACCATTTATCCATCGCATTTTTTTCTTTTTTTTAGAGAAGCCCAACTAAATCTGATGCGAACAAGACGGCCCGATCTTCCGGTGAGGGGATAACTTCGATTTGGCGGACGATGACTTTGACGATCCGGCTACGAACCACACAAGGATAAGCGCCTGCAATCGCTAAACCACACTCCTCGTCGTTATCAACCGTGCCAAGAACACGGATGACCTGACCACGAAGGTCTATCCTTGCGAGCAATCGAAGAACTAGCAAGAACAAGGATAAAGCACACACTCAAGTTGAGGTTTGGAAACTTGTTTACTGCTGCTCTAGCCGAGTCAGGAGAACAAGGATAAAGTTCCACACATGGGTAACTATTCTCAAATCAAAACCTAAGGAGATAGATAGGGGGTTTGTACAATATATATAGCCAAAGATGGCTGCTAGGAGTTGGTCTCACGTCACTTTAATTACATGGGAACTCAGCCCAAAATTATGGTGGCAAAGCACCCTAAAAGACTGAGACCGTCGCACTGTTTTGACTACTGTAGCCAGCTCGAGTGGAATTTGATGATGAGGCTGGATCCGTTGGAAAGAGCACGAATTTATCTTTCAATCAAGTACTCACTCATCCTGAACTGACTCCGTATGCAAAAGTTATGGCCAGTTGAATGTGGACTGCTCCTGGTTGGATGTTTTGGCTTCCTTCTCGGGAATACCTTGTACTCTAGCTTGTAGTGATGAGGAATGACGTCTCTGTAGCTCTAAGCCATGATTCCTAAGCACAAGCACATTATTATGCAGTGGTCTGTCCTCTAAAATATAATTATTCCACCTGAGAAATAAGTTCACCTGTTGATTTAGCTGCCGTGAGCGTGCCCTTGTGATAGGAACTTGCATAGGAGGTGGTGGAGGTAAGGTCATGAGTGTATCCGTCATAGTGATGATGTCCTCATCATCCTCCCCTTCTTGCATTTGAGTCGTCCTCGACTCAAGCTCATCGTTCTCTCCAAAATATGGCTTCAAATATGAAGAGTTGGAGATACACCTTTCTTGAATACACCATCAAGCATGGGAGGTGGCCAAGGTGGAGGACGAAGTGATCTGTGTGATCGACTTGGCCCTGGTGGGGATCGGTAAAGACATGTAGATACGACCATCCTTGTAGATGTAGACGATGCATAGGATGCCATGAAGTGTCGCCAAACTGATATAGCATTGGTCATATCCAGGATGAGCATGGTCTCATCATTCTTCCTTGTTGAATTGGAGTCATCCTTGACTCCATCACATTCTCCTGTAGAATGTTAGTTGCGACAAAGAGCAAAGCAACATGCATATCTTTTGTGATCAAATAAATGGCTCGATAATCACAATCACCCAAACACTCCCTTTCTTGAAAACTATCATATAGATTATATTCGGAAGTAGGGGTACTAGATATGATATTGAAATTATCAAATTGATCACATTGTTGCATAAAAAATAGAGGTTTCAGATTTGAACAAATATATACTCTGCAAGACTTTGTACTCTCCTTTATCATTATGTTTGCCAACAACATGAAAAATATTTTGCGATAACCATGGAAAATCAGAATGTCCAAAAATCTTCTCCTCGAAACTATCTAGATCACACAGAACATCAAATTCAATGTAACCTAAAGTATTTAAAGAAGACATCAATTTAAGCTCATCTTCTTTACTCGCAATGTGAATGACATGTTTATCTTTATTGCAAGCATTTAGTTCAAATATAAAAGTTTCATGTTCATTCACTAGTTGTGGTGTGAATATAAGTGAAGCATTATCACACAACTCTTCTTTATCAAAAGGAAAAGCATGCAAATCATCATGTATTAAAAGAAAATCAGCAATGGGTTGTATTAATAGTTGCTCTACGATAGCATGATTCATGTGCAGTTTTATCTCTTCAAAATGATTTTCTCCATCTGTACAGTCCATACCTTTTACATTACCTTCTAAATCTTTCTCAGTGGTTGTAGGTGCAACATCAATTTCCAACTCTTCACGCATTTAATGGGGCAGCAAAGAAAGAGTCCTTCTGCACATTTTCTTCTACATCCTTATCTCGATGGTGCTCACTTTTCTGCAAAATGTTAGCTACGACAGAAGGTGCAACAATCGGCACCTCAAATGATGCTAAAGACTCTTTCAAAGATTCAACAAGCATGTTTTCAGCTCTACAAGCATATTTAATCAAGTCTGAAAGAAAACTAAATGTTTGATCAACAAGAACATCCTGAATTTCATGATTAAGTCCATGTATGAACCTAAGCTCAAGAGCTTCTTCACATTCTTGTAAACCACAACGCAGCAAACAATTTTGGAATTCTTGATAGTATTCTATAACAGTTTTAGAACCTGTTTTAAGCGTTGAAGTTTAGTACGCAAATATTCAAAGAACATATTCAGAACATAATCATCTCTCATAAGTTTTTTCATGGCATTCCAAGTTTTAGGTTCTTTATCATGTCTAGATATATGCTTCCACCACTATATTGCATCCGACGTTAACACTTTGATCATGGCACTAATCTTTTGGTTTTCAGATAAGTCATACTTTGCAAATTCTTTGTCTACCGCTATCTCCCAATTAATATATTCATTAGGATCGAACTTTCCAGCAAATGGAGGCATGGTAAATTTAATCTTTCCTAATGGATCATCATGTACCTCCCGTTCTTCACGCTGATTTCTACCCATACCTTGTTGATTGTGTCGGCGCCGATCATCATGATCATTGTGGGGTTAAAAATATCATCGTCCTTGTATCGAAGAACGCAATTGCTCTCTTCTTCTACCCCATTTGTCTAAGAGCGGGCATCAAGTGTGGTACGGCGTCCTAGTGCTCCATTTTGCCTTGGTGCATAATTGGCTTGATTGGCAGCATGTCGTGGTTGTCGTCCATCAAGACGATCAACACGATCATTAAGTGTTGCAAGGTTGTTGTTGATCTCAGCCATAGCATTGTCGTAGTTCTCAGCATGTGTGTTGAGCAATCGTGTCAAGTGTTGCATGATTCCTCTCGAGCGAGGTGTGAGAATTTCAGCTTGATTTTCCTCAATGCTTCCATTGTCATCTGCCATAGTTAGTCATAAACAGGAAAACACACAAAGGTATGTAGTTTCTCTATCATTTCTACTTGCTGAAATGATCAAGTGTCACTCTTTCTTGCATTTACCAAGCTCTTACCAATTCTTACAAATGCAGCAAGGGGTGCAATCCGGTGGCTGGTTCGTGATAAACCGAACTCAAATGTGAACAAAGCGATTGCAAGGCTTATCACCTATATGGTTAGTAGAAAGTGGAGCTCGGAAAGGCTTTATAATGTGTAGCAAAGGAAAACAATCAGCCAATTTCAGAATTTGCATAGAATTGAATAAGTGTTCGAAACTAGCAATTAGCCTATGTTGCTGATCAAACAAAGATGGATATTAGGCTAAAACAAAAGATATGGCAGTGGATACAAGTGGTAAACACAACAAAATTCAAGCATATGCAATTTGCAACATGGGAGCACAAGATGGATCCAACTTTGTATTTTGCTGATTTCTGTCCACCAGACAGCAGGTCGGTATTTTGGCCGTATCTTTTAGTCAGGTGCCTTTTTTACAATGATTTTTTTGTTTTCTTCCTGACGGCTTTTTCAACAACTTTTATTTTGGACAAACTTTCTGAAATTCAACCGAGAATTTTGCACGAATTTTACAATTGCACACAGATGCAGATTTCAGGACAGCAATTAGGTCTTATTGAAACGTTCACAGATTTTTTGTGCTTTCAAATATGGGTGTAAAAATTGGCATAAACATAGAGCACTAAGTCATGGATCTGCTCCTTTTGGTTTCACTCAAAAAGGATAAGGGAAGTGTGATTTATGGTGTTTTTGGTGGTGGTTACAGAGATGGACAGATTCTGCCCGAGATGGATTTTTTTTTTGAATTTAGGAATGGATTTTGATGTGGGGAGATGAACAAGATGAACAGCAACAAGACAATACTAGAACGGACGCAAACTCAATTTAGCAAAAACAAAATTAACTAATTGAAAGGCACAAAAGGGTTTGGATAGCGGAGAACAAATTTTTTGTGGGGCAAATTTTCTGGACTCTAGGAGAAACGAAATGAAACAACTAAACTAGATACAAGAACTCACCGGTCAATCGTTGCTCTGATACCAAATGATGCGAACAAGACGGCCCGATCTTCCGGTGAGGGGATAACTTCGATTTGGCGGAGGATGACTTTGACGATCCGGCTACGAACCACACAAGGATAAGCGCCTGCAATCGCTAAACCACACTCCTCGTCGTTATCAACCGTGCCAAGAACACGGATGACCTGACCACGAAGGTCTATCCTTGCGAGCAATCGAAAAACTAGCAAGAACAAGGATAAAGCACACACTCAAGTTGAGGTTTCGAAACTTGTTTACTGCTGCTCTAGCCGAGTCAGGAGAACAAGGATAAAGTTCCACACATGGGTAACTATTCTCAAATCAAAACCTAAGGAGATAGATAGGGGGTTTGTACAATATATATAGCCAAGGATGGCTGCTAGGAGTTGGTCTCACGTCACTTTAATTACATGGGAACTCAGCCCAAAATTATGGTGGCACAACACCCTAAAAGACTGAGACCGTCGCACTGTTTTGACTACTGTAGCTAGCTCGAGTGGAATTTGATGATGAGGCTGGATCCGTTGGAAAGAGCACGAATTTATCTTTCAATCAAGTACTCACTCATCCCGAACGGACTCCGTATGCAAAAGTTATGGCCAGTTGAATGTGGACTGCTCCTGGTTGGACGTTTTGGCTTCCTTTTCGGGAATACCTTGTACTCTAGCTTGTAGTGATGAGGAATGACGTCTTTGTAGCTCTAAGCCATGATTCCTAAGCACAAGCATATTATTATGCAGTGGTCTATCCTCTAAAATATAATTATTCCACCTGAGAAATGAGTTCACCTGTTGATTTAGCTGCCGTGAGCGTGCCCTTGTGATAGGAACTTGCATAGGAGGTGGTGGAGGTAAGGTCATGAGTGTATCCGTCATAGTGATGTCCTCATCAAAATCTCACAAGGGAGATTGACTATCAAATCACAATAATACAAGACCCAAACTCTAAGAGGCAAAAATTCTCCAAAACAATTTAAACTCGAGAACTTCCACGAATGAAGATGGTTGCAAGGATTTTTTTTTTGCAAAAAGGAAAAACAAAGCGATTAAGTAGGCCTTTCCACAATACTTCAAGAGCTTCTTTCAAACTCAAAAACCACTAAACATATACAAAAAGACAACTCTTTTTTAACAAAACCAATATCCAGAAATGGGGTAATAGCAACCAATAACGTCTCATCATCAAACTCTTTTCCTTTCTCTCCCATCGAAGACATAATGAAAGCAACCTCCTCAATAAACTCTCAAATCTAAGACATCTTTAGACAACAACACTCCCTTACTGGGAGGTTCCTAAACCTCCGGGGGTGGATCTACCCTGCCACACCCATAACCATGACCTTTACCACGGCCAAATGAACTTTACCATAACGCTTCAGCATAGCTAATTCATATAAACACAATTATTCAATCAATTCTTTCATAATCATAGCAACATGCATCATCATATTCGACATTCATCAACAAAGCTCAAATAAAACATTAAAGCATAATGCAATGATTGCCCATACCCATTTCTACTGTGCACCAAAGTGTGTCAAAATTTTAAATAACCAGCCAACCTACGCCAAGTTTTAAGGTTATTGACCTAAGACAAGATTTAGAGAATGATCCTACCAATGTTTCTAATTATTTTTCTTTTCAAGTCAAAATTTTAGTTCACTCTAAGATCATTTACTAATTTCATGCACCATGGACCTAAAGCCCGCTCTGATACCAACTGTAACACCCCCGGCACCCACGTGCCCCGGATTTCACACCCACAAACACTAACAACCGTAAAATAGCCAATCTACAAAAAAAATCGGCATGACCACTACGTACTTAGAGCAAAAATCAGCATACAAGCATTACTAGATAATCGAAACACATCTATAAGAGCATGAATTTCAAGGTACAGTAAATTAAAGCAACAACAATATAACATAACAACAACAACGATAACAACTTATTCATAGATATGAGCCATAACCACATGACTAAATTACGAGACATGAGCTCAATAAGCATAACCATGAAGCAATCATAGACTTCTCATAATAGATAATTAGAGAAAGTAAGGAATTAATCATGACATAAAATACTATAAGCAATCTATTACATTAACTTAAATATGTTATTGACTAAATTGAGTGATAGCTAGTGTGAAAGTAGTGCTAAAGCCCTTTCCCATATGTCGATCTTGAGGTACCTAAAGAAAACATTACAAAACAAGCGTGAGTTCAAAACTCAGCGAAGTGTATCATAATAAATCAAATAATTTATAACAATAGATCATGTCAAATGATATCATAGAATAGCATTCACACAAGAGTATAAGCATATTGATAATCGCATATGAGTATAAATACATTCACTTAACATTCTTTTCTCTTTAATCATGCAATGCAACATGCATGCTCATAATTGCACATCTCATAGCATATACCGGTATAGCTGACTGCACACCTGTCGGTGTGCACCCTCTCATTCACATCCAGCCCGTGGATGGGCCTACCGAAGTAGGTCTTTCATGCTCACTACGTGTGAGACATAGAGGCCCACTCGGGTCGCCTCTTCCATTATGAATGCACAAATGCAAAATGGTATGAATAACTTCCAGGTTGCATTCTATTTATACATTCTCATCACCATAACATAAACATAAGCATTGTCATAATTTCAAATTCATAAACTTAGCATTTGCATCATCATAATCATAAGCATACCCACTGACATTCTCTTATATCCATAAACTTAACATTTTCATCATTATAATCATAACCATAATCTTAGTCATACGCAAAAACCATAGTAATGAGGCATATAATTAGAACAGCTAGATGTTAGTCATAATGCAAACAACAAACAATCCTAGTATCAATCTATATGATACACTTGCCTCTAACCGCGAGGAGTGGTGTGGCACCAGGATGAGGCCACTCTCGAAGTCACACCTCCTGAAAAACAATTACATGCATCTCAAAACAAAGCAATCGTAAAAATAAGCAACATCACACCTACTCCCCTCTCAACTTCACTTCCTCTCGCGATGGCTAAACCTTTTATGTGCTATCCCAAAATTATAAAGGCTACAAAATCTAACCCAAAAACCCTAATGATGGGAGCAACGAACTAAAGGTGAGCTACCAAAGCCTAATCACAAATTTCTATTTACTCAACTTACCCCAAGACTCCATCTAGCAACACCAAGCCTAGCCCCAAAAAAAATTCAGCATGCTACCAAACCGGACAGCTAGCTTCAAACTATCATAACTTCTAGCATACAACTTCAAATTCAGTACACGAAGACATTTTTGGAAACTTCATTCAGGAAATTTCCTAGCTTTATCTAGTAATAGGAATAATTTAATTCGGCCTCTAACTAGCCATGCACAGCCCAAACTCGAAGCTACTGCTAGTAGGAATAAGTTTTGGAGAGCAGGCATTCAGATGACCATAACTTCTAAACGGCTGAACCAAAAATCATGATCTTAGACACTAATTAATCTTAAGAACACTATATACTACTTCTTCTACAACCAACCTCTCTGGAAATGCCTCTATGAACCTCAAATCGATACAAATCTGACGCTAGAATCAGCAGCAACTTGCTCTGAACAGCAGACCTTCAAACTATCATATCTTCTAAATGGCTGAACCAAAATTTTCATTCTTGGTCTCTAAATAAACTTAAGACCATGATTTACAACTTCTTCTACAGCCAACCTCTCTGGAAATGCTTCTATGAACCTCAAATCGTAGCTCCAAAATCAGTAGATGCATAGCCAAAAAATCATAACTTCTCCCCAAATCTCTAGATCCACCTATTCCCTCCAAAATCCCTAAATCCAAGAACCCTAGAACACCTGATGTGGGCATTACTTCGACTACACCGACATCATCTTCACCATCTTCTTCTAGCATTCATGATGAGGCTCCAAACATCTTTCAAGGGCCTTTAACACGATCACGTGCAAAGATATTAGCTCAAAATGTCGCTTTGCTTTTAACTGACCATAACATAACTTCCAATGAGAATTGGATGCTTCCTTGTGCGACTACTTTTTGTGTTCTCAGATATGAAGGTATTGGAACTTGGTGTGTCCAGCGGGAGGAGCAAGAGGACGGAGACCAAAAGGAGACAACAAGAGCATTGCTAATACTGAGAAACCAACAGGAGTCGTCGGGGGTGTGGACAAAGACAATTCCATGCGGTCCATACAGCCCATACACAGTCCCAGTGGCCTCCCCTCCATCTCCTTCCATATATGCAATCAAAGAAGAAAGGAAAGAAACAAAAAAAAGAAAGGAGAAGAAAGAAAGGAAGGAGAAAATTCAGCCAACTTCAAATAAAGGAAGAGATAACCATGACATGGAGAGAATAGATTATTTCCAACCAGATGGAAATAATCTGAGTACTGTTCACGCGTCTACTGTTCACGGACATAAAATCTGAGTACTGTTCACAGACATAAAATCCGAGTACTGTTCATTACGGATACTATTCACCCCCTCTCATATGTATATATGTGTACACCCTCCAATGTAAAGAGAACCACGAATTTTCAGATTAAACATATACTCTTGATTCTATGGTGATGAGGACACCACTTCTTCAGTTCCAACCACATCACCTGCTGCTACCACACCTCCAGACATGATTCAAGGACCGATGACTCGATCCCGTGCACGTGGACTGAACTGTGTGATTCTCCTAAGGAATGAAGGTCAAGAAGATGGCAACAAATAAAAGGGGTGCTGCGCCACCCATCATTTGGGCTGGACCCATGTAATAAAATCTAATTTCAGACAGATTATGGAAGGATGGGAGGAGATTTCGGCCCTTCCATAGTGCTGGCCGAAATTACCTCCCCCTCCATCTATTTAGTTGGGTCCGAGTTCCTCTTGTAAGGCGGGTTTTTCTTTGTGTTAGTTTAGCCATTGTGCAAACTCTGCTCTTCAGTTGTGTCAGTCGACCACCTGCGAGACAGCCTTTGAGAACCCCACTTTTGAGTTGAATCAAATTACTATTGCAGATTCATTGTTGCCTCTATCTTATTCTTGCTAGTTCTTCGATTGCTCGCAGGAATTGAACCTCGTGTTCAGGTTGATCGTGCTACCCAGCAAGGTCAATAACCTTCGGAGTTGGTTCAACGATTGCTAAGGCGCACACGACCTGTTCGTTTGTAGTCGGATCGCGAGAGTCACCTCCACCAGAATCGAAAGTTATCTTCTCACCGAAAGATCGGGCACTCCGACTCTATCATATGGCTTGTGCTCCAATGCCCCCATTAGAATAGGGAGTTCCAATCTGAAATTATCACCGTTGTTCTTGCAACTTCTTCGGGGTGATTGCAAGGAAACGTGCGTCTACTTTCGCGTGGTCAAGTAGGCGAGGATCAAAGTGTGTTCTTGGGCGAATTCACGTGTCGCAGGTTGCCGTATCGAGATGGTGGTTGGCGCTAGTATTCGTCAGGGTTCACGGGTCCAAGTTATAATATTCGTCGTCGCAAGATCGGGCCACCCCCCCCCGGTATCATCTTGGTATCAGAGCATGGTTGAGTGGTGACGATTTTCTATCCCAAGATTAGTTTTACTTTTCTGTCCTATTTCGAAAATTGCCCGATAAAAAGTAAACCCTTAGTGTAATCTGTAATTTTGGTGAGTTTTGCTAAGTTTTGATCCATTAGATTACTTGCATTAGTTGTTGATCGTTTTTTTTCTTTGCGTTGCCTTTTTGATTCAATTCTGTCCAGTTCGGTGTTTTGCTCATAAATTTTGCATACGAACTAGGACTTTTGCGTTCTTGTACTCTATTGAAAGCTTAGAACATAATCTTTAATTCATTCCATAGTGAACCTTCCAGATTCGGTCATTTTTTAACTTTAATCCAGCCAACAATTGTGCTGCCCTAGAAAAACCGAATTAGTGTTTCTTGGTTTGTTTTTTAGTTCTTGCTTTTCCTTTGATTTCTTGAGTCCAGTAGAATCTACAAGACATAAAATCACAAAAATATCAGTAACCACACCTTTGGGAACCAAATTCCTCATTTGCGAATACTTTGATCCCAATTGAGACTAGCTATTTGATATTGCTTAGGGCTGTTCATATCGATACATTGCATAATCTTGAATCATCATATCATTATAATATCTTGTGACATCAATTTAGGGTTTTCAAATCTTTGTTCAAACTAGTGTTGGCCGAAAGTCACAAAAGAGCGAAAAAGAAAGAAAGAAAGAAAGAAAGAAAGAGCCAAAAGGCCAAGAAAGAAAGAAAGAAAAAGAATAGAGAAGAAATTAGTGGCCGGTAACACTATATTGAGCAAAACCCTAATTTGTGTGCAAATATTTCAGATTGTGCAATTGTGTTAACTAGTGAGCAATCTTGTGCCCTTTTTACATTCTTTAAGCAATAAGCTAGCGTCTCTCTACGACTTGTGCAATAGAGCTTTTGGTGCCTCACTTATATTTTTATATATATAGCTCATTCCTTGATTGCGCAAGTGCCATTATCTTTGTGTGTGCGTTGCTTTGAAATTCGCTTATATCTTTGAGATTGGCAACTAGGGCTTGTAAATTCTAGTTTGGATTCTTACTTATCATTACAATAACTAGAATTATCAGATTGTATAGGATATACACTAACCCTCTAAGCTCTACATATCAACCATTGACACATGCAGTATAGGATATACACTAACCCTCCAAGCTCTACATATCAACCATTGCCACGTGCAGCACCTCGACTGTGAATTCGCTTGAGTAATCACCTTTGTCCTGTCTACTACCACCGAAGTACGCGCAACACCTTAATCCAAAGAAGGAGTAGTAAGAACTTCTGGTGGTAAGTGTGATGGTCAAGTGTTTCCACCATACATCACATATTTGTTGCTTTGTTTTCGTGTTTGCACTAACCATGGCAGAAATCGATGGAGATAAAGGAAAGTCATTACCATTTGTTACACATGCTGAATTGGAGAAGATAACTAATGAATTCAACGAACAACTCAATGAGAACATGAGCATCTTGAGAAACGATATCGTGACACAAATGGTAAGTGAATTTGATAAAAGGTTGAATGAGTTTCGCAAGGATCGAGCACTAGAGAAGGAAACACATGGGGAGACTAGTGTTCAAGGTGGAGGTGACGAACTTAATGAAACGGATATGGAGACTATCGCACACTTAGAGCGGAAGGGCCAAGCAAGGAGAGATCGCATCATTGCCAACGCTATTCGGCCTCCACACCCTGTGCGTGGTAGAGGTGGTCGTGGTGCCACCCAAGGCCGCGGGTATGGAGCCAACGAAGAAGAGATGGACAATGACTTCGTGCTTCACCGCAATGATGGCTATCTACGTCATGGCCGACGACAAGGAGAGCCTGTGAAGGAGAAGTTCGGTAAGCTAAAATTTAATATTCCTAAGTTTGTTGGTGATGCAGATCCGGACGCTTACTTCACTTGGGAGCTCAAGGTGGATAAGATCTTCCGAATGCACAACTACTCGGAAGAGAAGAAGCTACACATGGCAGCTCTTGAGTTCGATGGCTATGCTTTAATTTGGTGGGAACAAGTGATCAGTCAAAGGGAGGAACATGGAGAGCCACCCATTGCTTCATGGGTTGAAATGAAAAGGGAAATGCGTGCTCGTTTTGTTCCTAACCATTATAGACACGATCTTTTTGATAAATTGCAGAATTTAAGACAAGGTGCACGTTCGGTGGAGGAGTACTACAAGGATATGGAGCAAGCCATGATTCGGGCACGTGTTCAAGAGGATGAAGAGCAAACGATTGCACGATTTCTGCATGGCTTGAATCGTAATGTGAAACGTATTGTTATTTATCAACCCTATAACACCATGGTAAAGTTGGTACATCAAGCAACAAAGGCTGAAAAACAAATGATGGAAGATGCAAGGCCAACACAAAGGGCGCCATCATTCAATTTGAGGGCGCCATCTTCATCTTCATGTGCATCCAAAGCACACTTTAGCTTGGGACGAGGTACTTCTTCCACACCAGTCAATTCGGTTTCTACTAATCTTCGCTCTTCATCTATGACAAAGTCCATAGGTACAACAAGCGAAAAGAAAGGTGCTCCACCCCCTACTACCTGCGGAACCGGGTGTTCCCTCTTCGGAAGAGGATGCATCCTTTCTTCGAGATCACCGGGAAGCACGACGTTACCCGGGAAGGTCCCGAAGGTAGGCATTGTGCAACCTTGAGCTTCCCCGGGCCCGATTGAAGCTTTCTTGTTCTCAACGGTTTCTTTTGGCCTCTCGCAGCACCGAAGGCGGCTTGGATGGCCTCGAGGATGCAGGAGATCTTCGGGAAGGCTGCCACCGCCTACGACCTCGATGGCAATGTCCCCAAGAACATCTTAGGGCGGAGCAGCGAGGTAACGTCTCTTGCTTTGACTTTTGGCCCTGAGAGCTTGGACTCAGGCGCTAATCGTGATGAGTTCGTGCAGGAGACCAAGGAGCTCTAGGACATGGCAAAGCAGATGGTGTCGCTCCCTGGGCTAAGCAAGGGCAAGAAGGGGAGCAAGAGGCCGGCCCCAGATGTCCCGAAGCCGGTCGCCAAGAAGCCCCACATCGAGTGGGGCGACCGGGCCGTGGTAAGCTGAACGCCCCGAGCTCGGGGACACTCGAACCCGAGGTCGCTTCTTTGATGTTTGACCTTTCTTTTACTGATCTTTGCTTTTTTGGCAGTAGCAAGAGGCGACAGCCACCGCGCGAGCCTCGGATGCGCAGTCGGATCAACGACCTCCGGCACTAAGCACCCGGGGAAGGAGTCTTCCCGCGGCCACCGCCGAGACGACGCGCCAGGTGCGGTCCTCTTTCGCTTTCCGTCGTTCCGCTCCGCCGCGGCGTTCAAGTGAACGAGGGGCACCGACCTTTCCTGTGGTCGAGGTCGAGGAGGAGGACGAGGATGACTTCCGCCTCGTGCTGTGGTCCAGGGTGCGACGAGTCCTACTTGCCACGGCGTCCGAGGAGGACGACGCGGCCGAGGATGGCGTGACCGCGGGCGGCGCGGCCGAAGGCGACGAAGGAGCCCCCGAGTTGGACGCCAGCCTCGGGGGTTCTTCTGCGGCGGTCGAGGGGAGCGCAGCCGCGGGCGGCGTGGCCGAAGGCGACGAAGGAGCCCCCGAGCTGGAAGCCAGCCCCGGTCGGCTCGCCATCATGGGACGGGCGATCTCCGCCGCCATTGTCCCGAACGAGGCGGACCAGGCCGGGACGTCTAAGGACGCCGATGCCGCTGCGGCGACGGGGTCCGCCGAGGAGGAGGCTGCCACGGATCTGCCCCGTGGGTCCGACGGCGTCGTCGACCTACAGGTGCTAGAGGACCGTCTGGCGGCGGTAAGCGTGCTCGACCTGAACTCTTCTCTCTTTCTCTTCCTTTTCTCTTCTCTTGTTACTGTGGTGACATTTCCCTTATTTTCGCAGGGCCTGTGCCTGATCTCCCGAGGGTACGGGGTTGTGCGCGGGCACGTGCTCAGCTTTTGAGCCCTCTGGGATGTGATTGAGGCCAACCAGAGGGACGTCACTGAGTCGAGGCTGACGTGGCGCGTCGGCGAGAGGAGGTCGAGCAGCTAAAAGAAGTCCAAGCCCTCGAGCTCGCGCGGGCCGTCGAGGCCGAGCGGGAGCGCGGAGCCGGGAGGTCGAGCGGGAGCTCAACATCGAGATGGACCTCCACGCCGCAACCCTCTCGAAATCTCTCGAGGAGGAGCGGAAGTGAAGAGGAACGCGATATGCTACACTAGCACAAAAAAAATCTACCACGTAACCAAAAAGGTACTCGCAAGAAGGGGATCTACCGCGTAACCAAATCTCTGGCGGACAGAACTTAGGTCGGAAATCTTGAGTTCTAAACTGCCTGAGAAAAAATACTCGAGGAATCGGCTTTCCAAATCGTTCCATAAGTGGACCAAATTTGGAGGCAAACAAGTAAACCAAGTAAAGGCTGCCCCGGACAATGACAACGGGAAGAGTCTTATTTTCAGTCCATCGGACTAAGCCGCTTCGCCGCATTGAGCGATAAAGCGTCCGATGTGTTCTAGAGTAGTAGTCGAGTCATCACCATAGAATTTTGCAAAATCTGGGACTCTGAAATTGTGAGGGTAAGGCATACGATCTATGTAATCAAGATACGGCTTTCTGTATGCTGAATTGGTCCCTTTGGCTGTATGCCGAATTGGTCCCTTAAAACAGCGGAGATCTGGTCGGCCCATTTTACATTATCGACCATTGGCGCCGCAGGCCCTTGATAATGTCGATCATAGTTGGCATTCTGCTCCCCGAGTTCAAACTCGGGTTGCCAATTACTGTTCTTCGGTTGCTTGCTGGAATTGAACCTCGTGTTCAGGTTGATCGTGCCCACAGCAAGATCAATAACACTCCGGAGTTGGTTTAGCGATTGCTAAGGCGCATCGTCGTCGTACGTTGTAGTCGGATCGTCAAAGTCGATTCCACCAAATCAATAGTTATCGCTCTCATCGAAAGATCGGGACACAACCTCGCATCACCAAACCAAATGTGTCGTCAAGGAGCGATCATGTCGTGTGATCATTGACGGATGAAGTTGCAACAACCTTGCAAGCTTGGACATGGTGGAGAAGCTTTCGTTGGAGACAAGACCGCACCCCCAGCCCTACTATGTTCAATGGTTCAACAGTATTGGTAAGGTTAAGGTTACACGCTTGGTGAGAGTACAATTTGCTATTGGTTCCTATCATGATTTTGCTGAATGTGATGTCGTACCCATGCAAACATGTTCTATATTGTTAGGTAGACCTTGGCAATATGATAAAAGTTCTGTGCATGATGGTAGAACCAACCAGTATTCTTTTGTGCATAAGGGAAAGAAGATTGTATTGCATCCTATGACTCCTGATTCCATTCTTAAAGAGGACATTGCTAGAGCTAGTAAGCAAAAGATTGATGAAAGTGCTAAAAAGAAAAATTCTAGTTTTGTTTGAGATAACAAAAATGAGATTAAGTTGAAAGGTGCATGTTTTCTCGCTACCAAATATGATGTGAAGGAACTGGTTATTGATGGATCTGTTTGCTATGCCTTAGTTTGCAAGGATGCTTTGTTTTCATTTGAGGAGATACCTGCTGCTTTGCCTCCTGCTGTTACTAACCTTTTGCAGGAATATGTTGATATTTTTCCCAAGAACGTTCCTCCAAGCTTGCCACCAATTCGAGGGATTGAACATCAGATTGACCTCATTTATGGAGCATCTTTGCCCAATCGAGCGCCATATAGGACTAATCTGGAAGAAACTAAGGAGATACAACGCCAAGTGCAAGAACTGCTTGACAAAGGGCACGTGTGTGAATCTCTTAGTCCTTGTGCCGTTCCGGTCATTTTAGTTCCTAAGAAGGATGTATAATGGCGCATGTGTGTGGATTGTAGAGCAATCAATAACATTACCATTAGATATTGTGATACGATATTAGAAGCAACACCAGAATAAATATTGATGATTTTAGCATTCACATGCCATATCATTGGAAAGATATGGAAGTCTAGTTTTCAGCGCTTCAAACCATGCATCATTTCGACATCCGAAGCAAAAGTTATGATCATTTAAGTGGAAGCTGCAATGGCTGTTTTGTGGTTGCGCGAAATTATCAGAAGACCCCTCAAATGCTCCCCCAATATGACCTTCCACATACCTCCATGAGTACTTGCGTTCACACCTAGCTAGGAGGGTTGTTCCTAGTATAAATACCCCATGTACTTCTCCTTTGTAAGCAATTGAAAAGTGAAAAAATGTTGTTATGACTAATTTTTAGAATTAGCCACCATGGCGTCTTCTCCACCATGGAATGGCTGTATGGAGGGATCCTTATCCACCCCGGTTGTTTGACGACCCCCAGTGTAGTTGGGCGAATGACTCGATTCAGGTTGCTGTATGGAGACAGTGGTTGGTTTCAAGTACGTTCGTCAGGTTTCACTGTTATCATGGCTGCTTGCAGCTAGTTATCTAAGAGCGTTGTTGGTTGGAATCGATGTTCATCATCGTCTCCTTCAGGTGGCGCTAGTTATCCTTTTTCTCGCTCTCACGTCGTGAAGATCGGGCCTCCCCCCGTATCATATCGTCATCCTATTCCTAGGTTAGATGATATGCTTGATGAATTAAGTGGCTCTACTGTGTTCTCTAAGGTTGATTTGCGTAGTAGTTACCACCAAATCCGCATGAAATTAGGTGATGAATGGAAAACAACATTCAAAACTAAGTTCGGTCTATATGAGTGGCTAGTGATGCCTTTTGGATTGACTAACACACCTAGCACTTTCATGAGACTAATGAATGAAGTTTTGCGTGCTTTCATTGGTATATTTGTGGTGGTTTATTTTGATGATATCTTGATCTATAGCAAATCATTAGATGAACATCTTGCTCATTTGCGAGCTGTTTTTGATGCCTTACGAGCTGCACGTTTATTTGGTAACCTTGAGAAGTGCACATTTTGCACCGGTCGAGTTGCTTTTCTTGGCTATGTTGTTACTCCACAGGGAATTGAAGTTGATCAAGCCAAGGTTGAGGCAATTCAGAGTTGGCCGACTCCTAAAACGGTCACACAGGTGCGGAGTTTCCTTGGACTTGCAGGATTCTATCGTCGCTTCGTAAAAGATTTCAGTACGATTGCTGCACCGCTAAATGAGTTGTCCAAGAAAGGCGTGGCTTTCCAATAGGGCAAGTCACATGAAGATGCCTTTGACTTGTTGAAAGAGAAGCTGACCCATGCACCACTGCTCCAACTCCCAGACTTTGGTAAGTCTTTTGATCTTGAGTGTGATGCTAGTGGCATTGGGATTGGAGGCGTGCTGATCCAAGAATGTAAGCCAATTGCTTATTTCAGTGAGAAATTACCTGGGCCTCGTTTGAACTACTCAACTTATGATAAGGAATTGTATGCACTAGTTCGAACATTAGAGACTTGGCAACATTATTTGTGGCCCAAAGAGTTTGTTATACACTCTGATCATGAATCCTTGAAGCACATTCGTAACCAAAATAAGTTGAACCGTAGGCATGCAACATGGGTAGAATTCATTGAGTCTTTCACTTATGTTATCAAACACAAGAAGGGGAAGGATAATGTTATTGCTGATGTTTTATCTCGACGATATACCATGCTTTCACAACTAGACTCTAAAATCTTTTGCTTGGAAACGATTAAAGAGCAATATGCGCTTGATGCTAATTTTAAAGATGTTTTGCTAAATTGTAAGGAAGGAAGAGTTTGGAATAAGTTCATTGTTAATGATGGTTTTGTGTTTCGTTCTAACAAGCTATGCATTCCAGCAGGATCTGTTCGTTTGTTGTTGCTTCAGGAAGCACATGGAGGAGGACTGATGGGCCACTTTGGTGTGAAGAAGACAGAGGATGTGTTGGCCAACCATTTTTATTGGCCAAAGATGAGACTCGATGTGGAGCGCTATGTCTCTCGCTGTTCTACTTGCAATAAAGCTAAGTCACGACTGAACCCACATGGTTTATATATGCCTCTTCCTGTTCCTAGTGTTCCATGGGAGGATATTTCAATGGACTTTGTTTTAGGCCTAGCTAGGATAAATAGGGGGAGGGATAGCATATTTGTCGTCGTGGATCGGTTTTCTAAGATGGCACATTTTATACCTTGTCATAAGAGCAATGATGCTACAAACATTGCTGACTTGTTTTTCAGGGAGATAGTTCGCCTACATGGAGTGCCTTCCACAATTGTGTCAGATCGGGATGCAAAATTTTTGAGTCATTTTTGGCGGGCGCTTTGGAAGAAACTGGTACCAAGCTTTTGTTTTCTACTACATGTCACCTCAAACCGATGGCTGATCAAATCGTCAACTAACGTTGTCTACAATGTTGAGAGCCATTTTGAAGAACAATTTGAAGATGTGGGAAGAGTGCCTACCTCACGTGGAGTTTGCCTACAACCGCTCATTGCATTCTACTAACAAGATGACTCCTTTTCAGGTGGTATATGGTTTCAATCCTCGTGCACCCATTGATATTTTGCCGTTACCATGTTCTGAAAAAGTAAACTTAGATGCTGCTAAACGTGCTGATTTTGTGCTGAAATTACATGGGACTACTAAAGATAACATTGAGCGCATGAATGCTAGATATAGAGCTGCTGGTAGTCAGGGTAGGAAGGAATTAACTTTTGAACCTGGAGATCTTGTTTGGTTGCACTTGAGAAAGGATAGGTTTCCTGATTTGCGAAAGTCTAAATTGATGCCTAGAGCTGATGGTCCTTTTAAAGTGATTGCTAAGATAAATGATAATGCATACAAGCTTGATTTGCCTGCAGACTACGGTGTAAGCAATTCTTTTAATGTTGCTGATTTGAAGACGTACATGGGTGATGAAGATGAGCTTGAGTCGAGGACGACTCCATTTCAAGAGAGGGAGGATGATGAGAACATCTCCACAATAGATACAACCAGCTCTAACTCCACTCACCAGGATGAACCACCACTTCAAGGACCACTCACTCGAGCCCGTGCACGTCAACTAAATTATCAGGTGAAGGCGTTCCTAAGTATTCCAATTAATGATACAATGAATGGGATGCTACTTAGTTTTTGTGATGATGTGATTATTCTTAGGAACCATGGGGAAGACCCACAACGCACAAAGGAGTTCGCATCCGGAGGGAATAGCAAATTGGAATCAGATTCGGACTTCCAGAGATGGTCAAATTCAAACGGCCATAACTTTTGATCTAGAAGGCTTCTGGAGGTCTACGAGTATAAGAACGAAATCTCTGGTCCTCCTCTTTCCAACCGATCTGAGATCACCTCCAAATTCCTTCCGAGTCAACAGGAATACGCAAAACAATCCAGAACACTTTTCCAGTCCGAGTCTAATTGGGCTTTAGTCTTTATTTCGAGTTGTAATCAGTAGGCCCATGTTAAGGCCTAGTGCTGCACGCACTTGGTCTATAAATAGCCAGCCGCCACCATTTTGGGTTTTGTTTGATTCAGTTAGCCATTGCTACTGCTTGTACTCGCGCGTGCTGACTAGGCCGCCCGTCTACTTGTTCATCGGAACCCCAACTTCGAGTGTTTTTGTTTCAGAACCGATCTGAATTCATATTCGCAATTGAGTTGCTTGTAATCCCTTGTTCTTGCTGGTTCTTCGATTGCACACAGGAACAAAGACCTTCGTCGTCAGGTTGGTCGCGCTTTCGCGGGATCAATAACCTTCAGGAGGGTGGTGTACCAGTCGCTAAGGCGCAACATCGGGTTCATTGTAGTCGGGCCGCCAACTTCGCCCTCCACCAGATCGACGCTACCTCCTCTCATCGAAAGATCGGGACGCCTAGTTCAATCAAGCTCCGAGCCCGGGAATGCATCAGGCTCGGTGCGCCCTCTGAGAACGTTCAATGGTTGGCAGCATGGGGAATGGCCGGCTTAACCCGATAACGATCGCCTTAATACGACCTTTGAGCCCGGAAACACATCAGGCTCGATCATCCCCGAGGCGAACATAGAGAATGCGACCCTCGACACTGCAAAACAAAACACACATGGACGTCTTGAGGGGGAGCTCGCCGCGTGATCTTATGGTTGCCCTTATGGTCACGCCTTGAGGTTGCGCCGCTTGAGACGTTCTATCATAAGAGGAAAAGAAGACCTTCGGCCGAAAGAAAAGCAAATGGAGCCCAGGGCCAGAGGTCTTAAAACAACATGATCTTCGGTGGAAGAACCTGCAACTTGGGACCGTGACCAAAAGAGGCCAAAAGAGGTTAGTATCGGAAATGAAGGAGAATTTTCATCGTGGGCCTAGACCTGGGTTGGGCCAGAGTGCGGCGACTTAAGAGTTAAAAGATCCGGGCGCCCCCGAGGAAAGGGCGATCTTGGACCCATCTCCTATGATGGGGGGATAGGTCGGCTTACTGCGTATTTCGTCCCCCGGAGGCGAGTTACGAGGCCCAGACCCCAGCTCGAGCGAGGGGGGCACGGGCCGAGGCTCCCGCGTCTCGAGGTCGAGGAAGCGCTCGAGCGTGAATGCCAGGATGGACTTTGCTGCAGGGGAGATCGGCTTACCGCGATGAGAATCGGCTTACTGCGGTTTGACCCCCTGATGTCGATCCTTTGCATCACAACACGTTCGCTCGAGACACGGAAAAGCATAAGAGGAACAAAAAGAGACGATAAAGCAGCACAATTTATCGCAAGGGAAAAACTAGGCCGAGCCCCTTAGCTCGAAGCCCTTACCAGTGATGGTCCCGAGCTCGCGCCCTGCTACGGGGGGATGGTCGGGTTACTGCAACGAGAATCGGCTTACCGCGTATTCGACCCCCGGAGGTGGACCACGGAACTACCACGCTAGCTCGAGTAAGGGGCCTGAGGGCTGAAACTCGAATATCTCGAGGTCGACGAGCCCACGGGGGTGACTGCTGGGACGGACCCCGCGACGGGGGGATAGCCGGCTTACTGCGATGAGCATCGGCTTACCGCGTATTTGACCCCTAGAGGTAGGTGTCCGGACCACGGCCCGGGTCGCGCTTGCTCGAGATGCGAGAGACAAGCATGATGACAAGGAAAAGCATCTTATCTCAAAACAGAAGGAGGGGGAGCATTAAGCATAAAACCTCCGGAGTTGGTCTACATTCCACGAGTTCGTGAGCTCCCTGCCATCGGGGGTTGCTAGACGGTAAGCTCCCACGCGACTTGCTGAGATGATTCTGTAGGGGCCTTCCCACAGCGGGGACAGCTTGTTGGTGCTGGACCGATCCTGGATTCGTCTTAAGACCAGGTCCCCAATGTGGAAGCCCCTAGGTCGTATTGCTCGGGCGACTTGCCCGCAGAGATCTTGCAGGTAGCGCGCCGAGCGCAGTAGTGCGCAGCACCTTACTTCCTCCTCCAGGGCGAGGTCGAGGGATCACTCCCGCTCGAGATCGACCTGGTCGATCGAGCTTGCCCTGACGGAGCCGAGCGTGACCTTGGGTGGCAGGACGGCCTTGGCCCCGAAGACGAGCTGGAAAGGGCTCGCCCCCGTTGCCCGGCTTGAAGAGGTGCGAATGGACCAAAGGACGGTGGGAAGCTCGTCCACCCAGGCCCGGCCGCGGTGACCGAGCTCAGTGAAAACTCGCTTCTTGACGCCTTGGACAAGATGTCCGTTGGCGCGCTCGACAGCCCCGTTGCTCGGAGGTTGGCTCATCGAGGCATAGCAGACCTTGGTCCCCATGTCTGCGCAGAACTCTCGGAACAGCTCGCTGGTGAACTGCGTCCCATTGTCGGTGATGATCCTGTGAGGGACTCCATACCTCGTGACCACGAAGGAACGAAAGAACCTTACCGCGGCTTTGGTGGTGATAGCGGAGACCGGCTCAGCCTCGATCCACTTCGAGAAAGTGTCGATGGCGATGTCGAAAATGGCCAGGAGAGGGGAATGGTCTGCAAGGGGTAGGCCGGTTGTCAGGCCTTCCGAGCATGGAACTGGTAGGCCTGGCAAGCTCGAACGATGTCTTGAGCGTCCCCGAGCGCTGTTGGCCAGTAAAATCCCATGGAACGCCTTCTCGACCATTGTCCTGAAAGAGGAGTTAGCGCCGCATAGGCTAAAATGTATGTCACTGAGCAAGTATGATGAGGACATCCCAACCAAGGATACAACCGCTGCCCCTTCTTTCTCTACGACCGCTACTTCATTTACGACGTTTGGAGGGCTTAATCCAGAAGCAAGTCCTTTCCATCCACCTTTGCTGGACCAACACGTCAAGAACATCCACCGAGGACAGCCCACGCACCAAGGAAGGCCCAAGATAAAGCCCAATTCGTCGCCGAGTCCGGTTCGGCCATCCAGGAGCAGCAGTACTTCAAACGGACGCCACGGCCACATCCGAACTCCGTTTTCGACGTTCGACAACTCGTTTGAAAGGTATCGAGATAACCTTTCCAATGGATCTGATCCCGAGGCCAAATATCTCTTGGAGCGAAGGGAAATCACAGAACAATCTCACGGAACAGAAATTCCAGGTGCTGCGCCACCTTTCTTTTGGGCCCAAGGCCCTTGTACTTTTAGGGTTCCACCCCTCCTTTGGCCAGCGCCCATCTCCTGGCTGCCGCACCCTTCTTGGGCACCCCCTTTGTGTGGGTACCCCTTTATATTGGGTTCTCATCCCTGTTCTTAATTTTTAGGTTTTGTTGTGTTTTGGTAGACCCCGTGTGCGTCCCTCCTCATGTTTGCGCGTGTCGACTAGACCGCCCGAGCCGAGAAACATAACCTTTTCTTTGTTTGATTTCAATACTACCTTTTCGGTTTGCTTCATCCTGCGGGTTCTCGATTTCTTGCAGGAACTACTGATCATTGGATCTTGTATCTGTGTGGATTTGGCATTGCGATTGTGAAGCTCCCAACCTGTTTGGTACGAAGCCCTAAATTCGGTGCCATCAACACCTCCAAATCGACGTATCCTCATCCCACCAAAAGATTGGGATCGCTGCCCCCATCACAAACCAGTAGCTTATTTTAGTGAGAAATAAAGTGGACCTACGTTGAACTATTCGACTTATGACAAAGAATTATATGCTTTAGTTCGAACCCTTAAAACTTGGCAACATTATTTATGGCCTAAAGAATTTGTCATTCACTCAGACCATGAATCACTTAAGCATATTAGAAGTCAATCAAATATGAACCATAGACATGCGAAATGGGTGGAATTCATTGAATTTTTTCCTTATGTCATTAAGCACAAGAAAGGAAAAGAAAATGTGATTGTTGATGCCTTGTCTCGTCGATACACTATGCTTTCACAACTTGGCTTTAAAATTTTTGGTTTGGAAACTCTCAAAGAACAGTATGTGCATGATGCTGATTTCAGGGATATATTGTTGAATTGCAAACAAGGGAGAACATGGAACAAGTATGTTATCAATGATGGATTTGTGTTCCACGCTAACAAGCTATGCATTCCCACTAGCTCTGTTCGACTTTTGTTATTACAGGAGGCTCACGGTGGTGGTTTGATGGGATACTTCGGCGTGAAGAAGACGGAGGACATACTTGCAAATCATTTCTTTTGGCCAAAAATGCATCGGGACGTTGAGCGGTTCGTTGCCCGCTGCCCTACATGTCAACAAGCTAAGTCACGACTTAATTCTCATGGTTTATACATGACTCTTCATGTTCCTAGCATTCCATGGGACGATATTTCGATGGATTTTGTTTTAGGATTGCCTAGAACAAAGAAGGGGAGGGATAGTATATTTGTGGTCGTTGACAGATTTTCTAAGATGGCACACTTCATACCATGTCACAAGAGCGATGTTACTTCCAACGTTGCTAATTTATTCTTTCGTGAAATTGTTCGCTTGCATGGTGTGCCTAATACAATAATTTTAGATCGTGATGCAAAATTCCTCAGTCACTTTTTGCGAACTTTGTGGAATAAATTGGAGACTAAATTAATGTTTAGCACTACCTTTCATCCCCAAACCGATTGCCAAACTGAAGTGGTTAACAGAACTTTATCTACCATGCTTAGGGCTATTTTTAAAAAGAATTTAAAAATGTGGGAAGAATGTTTGCCTCATATTGAATTTGCTTATAATTGCTCCGTACATTCTACCTCGAAGATGTGTCCTTTTCAGATTGTGTATGGGTTTATCCCTCGTACACCAATTGATTTGTTACCCAATCCTTCTTCTGAGAGAGTAAATTTAGATGCTAAACAACGCACTGAGTTGATTTTGAAAATACATGAGCTGACTAAAGACAACATCGAGCGCATGAATTCTAAGTATAAAATTGCGGGTAGTAAAGGAAGGAAGCATGTTACTTTTGAACCGGGTGATCTTGTTTGGTTACACTTAAGAAAGGATCGGTTCCCAGATTTACACAAGTCGAAATTGATGTCCCGCGCTGACCGACTATTCAAGGTAATTGTAAAGATTAATGATAATGCAAATGAGCTTGATTTACCTGCAAATTTTGGGGTTAGTCCTACAATTAGCGTGGCAGACTTGAAGCCCTACTTGGGACAAGAAGAAGAGCTTGATGCAAGAAGGGGAGGATGATGAGGACATCACTTCTTCGTGTATGTCCATAGCACCTGCTGCCACAACTCCTCAGCCTATACAAGGACCGATCCCTCGAGCTCATGCACGTAAACTAAATTATAAGGTACTTTCGTTTCTTGGTACATCTAATGACTTCAAGAACTATACCTGAAGATTTAGCGACAGATAAAGCAAGGCAATCGCGCTTAATGAAGGGGCTGAACTCAAGGCTGCATGTTGGGTTGATCACCCACAATTTTGTAGACTTTTAGGAGATGGTTAACAATGCCTTGATCTTGGAGGACAAGCACAAAGAACTGGGAGAAAATCATAAGCACTTGATGACAAATCAGGGTGGGCATCCCAACCACCTGCGTTTGCGAATGACACCGCAACAGTTTGCTAGGTTCCAACCGCAAGTTGTTAATAAGACAGCAACACCTACGTCGCTACCATCAGGATAGAGTTATCAAACACCGTCCCAGGGAAATAATGTGCAAGGGAGTGGGCAGCAGACAATCGCCAGGAGGTGCTATAGTTGTAATGAAATGGTGCATTTCGCCAAAAGTGTCCGCAGAAGGGAGGCATCACGCTAGTGCATTTCAACCTTGGGATGACACCTACTAAGGCGCCAATGCCAGGAGCAAATCGGGGAGCTAGCCATACAGGAGCGACATCTCAAGCTATTGTAAGAGGCAGGGTCAACCACATTACCGCAGATGGAGCTCAGGAAGCATCGGACGTCGTACTGGGTAAGTTTTTGGTAAACTCAGTACCTGCTATAGGTTTATTTGATTCTGGAGCTTCGCATTCATTTGTCTCTCAGGATTTTGCAATTGAAAATGGTTTGTGTGAAAAATCTTAAATGTGTGATGCTAGTCCAAGCCCCAGGATCTGAGTTAAGATCTAGCCTTGGGTGTTTGGGAGTTAGGCTACTCATTAATGGGGTAGAGTTCCTAGCAAACCTGATCATTTTGGATACCCAAGGCTTAGACGTTATTCTTGAGATGGACTGGTTGTCCAAGCATAAGACCATTTTCGATTGTGGTTGAAGGGTTGTATCGATTGAGAGCCCTAGAGGGGAGAAAGTGGAATTTCGAGCGACCGCAGTTCGTGATGGACAGTTAATAGTTAATAGCATGAAAGCTATCAGCATAGAAGATGTGCAAGTAGTTAGAGAATATCTAGATGTGTTTCCAGAAGATTGACCTGGTATGCCACCAGACCGTGACATCTAATTTTTCATTGAGTTAGTACCTGGGACAACACTGATAGCAAAGAGACCTTATCGAATGCCTACTGATGAATTAGTGGAAATGAAGAAGCAGATTGAGGAGCTATTGGAGAAGGGTTTTATAAGGCCAAGTTCGTCACCATGGGTAGCGCCAGTTTTGTTCGTCAGGAAAAAAGACGGAAGTCTCGGAATGTGTATCGATTATCGTGCACTTAATGAAGTGACGATTAAGAACAAGTACCCATTGCCAACAATTGATGACCTGTTTGATCTATTGAGAGGAGCTGGAGTTTTCTCCAAGATAGATCTTTGTTCAGGGTATCATCAGTTGAAGATTCAAGTGGAAGATGTGCCAAAGACTGCATTCTCTACAAGATATGGGCATTATGAGTTTACAGTCATGTCTTTTGATTTGAAAAATGCACCGGCGTATTTTCTGAACATGATGAATAAGGTTTTTATGGAGTACCTAGACAAGTTCGTGGTTGTGTTCATAGATGATATTTTGGTATATTCTAAATCGGAAGAGGAGCATGCAAATCACCTGAGGTTAGTTTTTAAAAAGCTGCGAGAGCAACAGCTATACGCCAAGTACAGTAAGTGTGATTTTTGGAAGGAAAAGGTGGAATTCCTCAGTCATGTCATGACTGCTGAGAGAGTTGCCGTTGACCCAAGTAAAGTGGAGGCAGTATTGCATTGGGAGCAACCAAAGTCAGTTACCCAGGTTAGTAGTTTCCTAGGAATTGCAGGTTATTATCGCTGATTTATAGAGGGAGTTTTTATGATTGCGAGACCTCTTACGCAATTGCTGAAAAAGGAAAAGAAATTTGCATGGATGCCAGAGTGCGAGAAGAGCTTTGAGAAATTAAAGAAGCGTTTGACAAAAGCCCCAGTGTTGGTGTTCCCTGATGTTCAGAATAGTTTTGATATATATTGCGATGCGTCAAGATAGGGTCTTGGATGCGTGTTGATACATAACGGCAAAGTAGTTGCATATGTGTCGAGGTAGTTGAGGCCACACGAAGGGAATTATCCTACGCATGATTTAGAATTGGCTGCCGTGGTGCATGCTTTGAAATTGTGGCGACATTATCTCATTGGCATTCGGTGTGAGATATATACGGACTATAAAAGTCTGAAATATATTTTCACCCAGTCGGATCTTAATATGAGGCAAAGGAGATGGCTGGAGTTGATAAAGGACTATAATGTGGGACTTCATTACCATTTGGGAAAGGCAAATGTGGTGGCCGATGCCTTGAGTCGTAAGAGCCATGTTGCAAATATGTCCGTACAAGAAGATCAGTCAGTGTTGTGCAAGGAACTTCAGAGGCTAAAATTGGAAGTGGTCCCAAAAGGGTTCCTAGCTGAATTAGAATTTACCGTTTGAGGATCAAATTCAAGGACAAAAAGATGATGAGAAAATCAATCGAATCAAGTCTAAAAAGGATGAAGGATTAGCTATAGATTTTACTGTGGATGATCAGGGTACCATGTGGTTCAAGGGTCGAATTTGTGTACCAAATAAATCAGAACTTAAGCAATTGATCTTAGAGGAGGCTCATGATTCCAAGCATTCAATTCATCCAGGAAGTGATAAGATGTATCAAGATCTAAAAGAGGTTTTGGTGGCCTAAATTGAAGCGTGAAGTTGCTGAATATGTTGCTATGTGTGATGTATGTCAAAGGGTTAAGGAAATACACCAGAGGCCAGCAGGTCTGTTACAGCCGTTAAAAGTTCCAGAATGGAAATGGGAAGGAATCGATATGGATTTTATTACCGGTTTGCCAAGAACTCAAAGTGGGTATGATTCAATATGGGTCATCGTGGATCGATTGACCAAAGTTGCTCACTTCATCCCGGTCAAGACAACTTATTCAGGATATTGATTAGCAGAGTTATGCATGGCTAGAATTGTGTGTTTGTATGGTGTGCCTAAGAAGATAGCGTCCGACAGGCACTACTACAGAATTGTACATCAGAATCGGTTCTTTTTTGTCATTACAGTCGGTTGAAGTGGCGATACGAAGTCTTTAGATAGTGATGTGTGGAATATAAGAACCCGGGTACCCTCATGACAGGCCCAAGAGGGAGGCCCAGAAGATACTCCCCGCGTCAGGCCCCGCTGTCGTGCGCAAGGGGACATATCCTAAAGGAAATTGAACTTATATTTAGATATGATAGATACGGTTGTAATCCGAGTCGTTAATAGGGTAGATAAAGATGTAAACTCTATCCTGTAACCGACTAGAATCTTGTAACCGATCGAAATCTCTTAACCGATCAGTACTCTGTAAGCCGCCCCACCCCCGCTATATAAGGAGAGGGCGGGCAACAACATAGGGATCTGATCATCCAAGCATAGAGCAATCAAGCCATAGAGCATAGCACACGTCATATCGCCCAGAGCATATTGCGCTTTGAGCAATCTTAGATCCAAGAGATCTGCATAATCCCAGCACACAGGATTAGGGTATTATCTCCTCCGCGAGAGCCTAAACTTGTCTAATCCCCTTGTCTTGTGTGACCTTCGAGTTTGAGATCTAGCGCCTACCCATAAATTTATTGCCGACTACAAAAGTCGACAGTTGGCGCGCTAGGTAGGGGCAACGCTATAATCTTTTCCTACAGACTCGATTGCAGCGATCGGCGGAATCACCACCACCTTCATCTCGCCAGGCTTTCCGCTTCGGGAGTCTGGACTTCGTCGCAGATGCGCTCGGAGAACTTGTCCTCCTAGACTTGAACCGGATCCAATCTGGTAAAGATCAGGCCGACTCATTTCAGGTATGTCACTTTGACTTGGCTAGCAAACAAGTCGGCGTCGTGAGGAATTGCTGCGATCTTCGTGGCGTCTTCGCAATAGAAGAGCAGAAGACCGATCTCCAACGCCAACAAGAAGAACATGAAGCTGCGGGGGAAGATCGTCTTCATAGGGGTAAGGAGGTGCAAAGCGATCGCTTCGATCCGCGACCGTAATGTCCTCGAGGACATCCCGCAATCCAGTTTGGAGATCGCCGCCTTCCACACGCCAATGCGTAACGCCGTCGCCTCCAAGACGCTTCGACAAAATGGACCCGATGATTGCATCGGATAGCCCGTGGCCCGATCGTGGCCTGATCAAGGCCATGGTGACGGCGGCCGCAATTCAAAGAAAATCGGAAAAGCCGGTACATGAAGCGCACTCGCTCCCCACGCAGCTTTCGCGACGCCACGAGCCTACGCCGCGCCGAGAGCCACCTTTGGCATGGCCACGAGCCACGCCGTGCGTTCGCGAAGCGCCACCTTCGCGACGCCACGAGCCTACGCTGCGTCCCCGAAAAGCCACCTTCGCACGGCCACAAGCCATGCCCGCACCCGAAGCGCCACCTTCAAGCCACGGCCACGAGCCACGCGGCGCCCGAAGCGCCACTTTCGGACGCGCCACGAGCCTACGCCGCGCTTCGAAGCGCCACGTTCGCATGGCCACGAAGCCTACGATCGCGCCCGAAGCGCCACGTTCGCGACGCCATGAGCCACGCCGCGCTTCGAGCGCCACCTTCGCACGGCCACGAGCATACACTGCGCTTCGAAGCGCCACGTTCGCACGGCCAAGAGCCACACCGCGCCCAACGCCACATTCGACACGGCCACGAGCCTATGCTTGCGCGCCGAGCGCCATCTTCAAGACGGCCACGAGCCACGCTGCGCCCCGAGCGCCACCCTTCGCACGGCCACGAGCCACACACGAGCCCCGAAGCGCCATCGCCGGCACGGCCACGAGACTACGCCGGGCCCCATCGCGCCGCGCAGACGCCACAAGCCGACGCCTACGCCCGAAGCGCCACCTTCGCACGGCCACAAGCCACGCCTGCGCCCGAAGCGCCACTCTCGACACGGCTACGAGCCTACGCCGCACTCGAAGCGCCACCTTCGCAGACGGCCACGAGCCACGCCGCACTTCGAAGCCCACCTTCGGCACGGCCACGACCCACGCCGCGCCGAAGCGCCACCTTAAGCACGGCCACGAGCCTCGCTGCGCCCGAAGCGCCACCTTCGGCACGGCCACGAGCCATGCCCGCGCCCCGGGAGCCACTTTCGGCATGACCACGAGCCAACGCCTGCGCCCCGAGCGCCACCTTTGGCACGGCCACGAGCCACGCCTGCGCCCCGAGCGCCGCCTATAGCTCATCTACAAGCCTACGCCTGCGCCACAAGCAAAGATGGCTTGATCATCAGCAACACATGGAGCATAAAGCAGGGCTACTAAATTTGGATAAGACGTGTGTGAGCCAACTCTTCAACGACGACATCAGCAACTTCGGCGCAAAAAAGGGAGTGGCGCTGAATTTTGCCTTGAGCGGGAAAAGCGTTTTGACTTCTGCATATCGTCTGGGATACGGTATGTCCCATGATGAGCCGACTGCCAGAATTCCAATAATGGGGCTAGGAATCACTCGGAAAGTTTAACGCGTGGAGCTCTATTGAGTCCGTCACGATCTCTTTGCCTACAATAGGGCACTCGGCTGTAAAGGAAAACTAGTTGGGAAGCTGCATCAAAAACTGGAAGCACTCGGCGTGAAGCATGACTCAGTTGGGCTGCAACCAGGAAGGCGGCAACTCGATCGCAAAGGACTCGGGGGCTACTGTGGAATATAAGAACCCGGGTACCCTCAGGACAGGCCCAAAAGGGAGGCCCAGAAGATACTCCCCGCGTCAGGCCCCGCTGCCGTGCGCAAGGGGACATATCCTAAAAGAAGTTGAACTTATATTTAGATATGATAGATACGGTTGTAATCCGAGTCGTTAATAGGGTAGATAAAGATGTAAATTCTATCCTGTAACCGACTAGAATCTTGTAACCGATCGGAATCTCTTAACCAATCAGGACTCTGTAAGCTACCCCAACCCCGCTATATAAGGGAGAGGGCGGGCAACAACATAGGGATCCGATCATCCAAGCATAGAGCAATCAAGCCACAGAGCATAGCACACCTCTTATCGCCCAGAGCATATTGCGCTTTGAGCAATCTTAGATCCAAGAGATCTGCATAATCCAGCACACAGGATTAGGGTATTATCTCCTCCGCGAGAGCCTGAACCTGTCTAAACCCCTTGTCTTGTGTGACCTTAGAGTTTGAGATCTAGCGCCTACCCCATATATTTATTGCTGACTACAAAAGTCGACATGATGAGGTGGAGTTATCACAGTCGGTTTTGGCCCGATTGTAATAAAGCCTCATTAGAATCGGTTCTTAGGTGAAATCGATTTTGATGACGACTGCTCATGTTACCAAATGGATTCATTTCATCGGTACTCAACCCAAATCTTATGTTCCTCATTTCGACACCAAACTCCTCATGTTTCCAATCGATGTTTCTCTATTGAACCGAATCAGCAGGATGTCTCAGCTTGCCATCTTCCTTTCGAGACTCATAATGCCAACGCAATAATTTTGCCTCTCTAGGATTTGTAAACAACCGCTCTAGACGGGGAATGATGGGCAAGTACCACAATACCTTGGCCAGTGCACCTTTAGTGACCTCTTCACCGTCGTTGCCCCGACTCTTACGCTTCTTGTTGTTACGCTTCTCATTTTGTTTGTACCGGGGCACACTGTAAACTGGACACACGTGCAGCTCCTGATGTGCGTTACGGTACAAGATGCAATCATTCGGACATGCATGTATCCTTTCTATTTCCATTCCCATGGGACATAGTAGCTTCTTCGCTTCAAAATGTTTGTTGGCAACTCGTTTCCCTCCGGAAGCTGATCCGATAGAAGAACTAGAAGTGTATTGAAACTTGTATCTTTCCAACGGTGTTTTGCCTTCAATTCGAACAATGCAAGGACCGAACCCAACTTGGTGTATTCCGCTTTGCAACCTGTGAACAGCGGTTTGGCATCATCTTCCATCAAACTTTTAAACTTTTTAAACTCTCTTTCTGTGTAATTACCCTCCACATCCCGAACATTTGCTCCAAATTATCCTCCTCAAACATATCAAGCTGCAACTCATCATCCGGTTCCACTGTGTCTTCATTGCATACCGGAAGGGTACTACCTGCCTCCCCGTGATGGATCCAACATGTGTAATTCCTCACGAAGCCACGTCGAATTACGTGGTCCTCAATTTGAGCTAAGTTGTTAAATCTCCTCAGATTGGTGCAATCAATGCAAGGACAATATATGAAGTTTACACCACTCCTCACCATGTCCTCTTCTGCAATTTTTTTGAACTCCTTAACACCCCTCTGAAATTCAGCACTCACACGGCTTTTCTGATATATCCATTCCTCACGGTTCATCTGCAATTAAATTTCGCACAATAAATTAAGGAAAAACTAGAGAGACAACTAGCTAGATATTTTAAATATTGAGACATCATTTCAATTAATATTACCTTTGCAAAATAGAGGATAGGTTCCCAGATATATAAATGTACTCCCGATCGATACCTAGCTTCTTCCCTGGTTTAGAGCTTCCAATTCCCTAGATAGGAGAAATAAAATATTAAAATCAGCAATGATATCAAATAATCTAATTACATAGCTAGTGCAGTAGCTTGCAAATCTTTTTACTACAACGAAACAAAACAAGGGTACCAACGATGACTCCTAATCTGTAAATAGGTTAGGTCCTAATCCCATTCGAGGATATATGGTTCGGCAAGTTCCTAAGCCGTTGTACAACTCCAAAGAAAATTTCAGCAGCATCTCTCCATTGTTCTCCATATACACGTCTCGACAACAGGTTAAGAGGGGTGTGCATATGGGAACATCAGGGAGATGCTACCGAAATCTACTCTGAAGTTGTACAACACAGCTCAGGAACTTGCCCGAACCACATATCCTCGAACTGTCCAAAAAATGTGGACCATTCGAGACTGCTCGCTTATAAATATGCCATTTCATTCGGCAGATTTATAAATAAGCATCCTCTAACGGGAGACATAGGTTCTGCAGCCTAAACTCTAACATTTATCACATGATAGCAACAATAATTCCATATTAACACGAGAGCACTACAATAATTAAATAGATGTGTGCTTGTCAAATAAAGAGTGTGATATCTGAACGCACGTACACAATTCCAGTGCAACCTAAACTTTATTCATGACATATCGAAATTACCTAGTGCAAAATTGAAGGGGTTTAAAGAATTGCTCACATTTTGAAGAAAACCGCAAATGAGGGCAAAAAGAGGGGAATCTCCTCAAGATAGGGTTTCAAATTTGCCCTCTTAATACCCACCTATGAGGACTTCAAATTTTCTCACCCAAAGTATTGCTTCCAACCACACAATATGAGATGTTTTCTCGGGTGGCGGCGAAGAAATCTCCTCTGGAGCAGCAACAGAGAAGAGTTCAACGCGAGTGCTATATATGACCTAGCGAGGCACATCAGAATCGGTTCTTTTCAAGAAGCGATAGTGATGTGAACGTTCATCACTATCGGTTCTTTTTAGAGATGCGATAGTGATGAGCACGTCGACATCAGAATCGGTTCTTTTTGAGAAGCGATAGTGATGTGCACGGTCATCACTATCGGTTGTTTTTATAGAAGCGATAGTGATAATCACGTGCACATCACTATTGCTTCTTTTCTTAGAACCGATAGTGATGTGCATAGTCATCACTATCGGTTCTTTTTATAGAAGCGATAGTGATGATCACTTGCACATCACTATCGCTTCTTTTCTTAGAACCGATAGTGATGTGCATAGTCATCACTATCGGTTCTTTTTATAGAAGCGATAGTGATGATCACTTGCACATCACTATCGCTTCTTTTCTTAGAACCGATAGTGATATATATGCACATCACTATCGCTTCTATCAAAAGAACCGATAGTGATGTGGACGTGATCATCACTATCACTTCTTTTGTTGGAATCGATAGTGATGACCGTTCATATCCCTATCGCTTTTTAGTTTAGAACCGATAGTGATATGCCTAATGTTACATCACAATCACTTATAATCTCAAAACCGATAGTGATTATTACTAACATCTCTCCGAAGTTATTTATCACAATCGTTTTTTCCTAAAAACTTAAGAACCGACACGGATAAAGCGATAGTGATGTACCGTTCTGTAGTAGTGAGGGGTACTCAATTCACCTCGAGGTTTTGGGATAAGTTACATGAAGCCATGGGGACACGATTGAATTTTAGTACAGCATATCATCCTCAAACAGATGGCCAGATAGAAAGAGTTAACCAGATTCTCGAAGATATGTTGAGAACTTGAGCATTAGCTTATACTACTTCATAGGATAAATGTTTGCCATATGCAGAGTTCAGCTATAATAATAGTTATCAAGCTAGTTTGTAGATGTCACCATTTGAGGCTTTATATGGTCGTGCCTGTCGTACCCCGTTGAGTTAGAATGAGACAAGAGAGCGTTTGGTGTTTGGGCCTGATATTCTCAAGGAAGCTTAAGAGCAAGTTGTTATGACAAGAGAGAGGTTAAAAATCACGCAGTCAAGGCAAAAGAGTTATGCTGATAATCGACGTCGTGTTTTGAGTTTTGAGCTAGATGACTTTGTGTATCTTAGAGTTACCCCTTTAAAAGGTGTTAAAAGTTTTCACGCCAAAGGCAAGCTTGCTCTGAGATATGTTGGTCCTTTCAAGATTTTGAGCAATGATCGAGAGGTTGCTTACCAATTGGAATTACCGCAGTCGTTGGCAGGTGTGCATGATGTGTTCCATGTGTCACAGCTTATGAAGTGTCGTCGAGTGCCAACAGAGCAGATGCCGTTAGAAGCAGTTGAATTGCAGAAGGATCTGACCTACAAGGAGAAGCCAATCAAAATTTTGGATGTCATGGATCGCAGGACTAGGAATAAGTCTGTTCGCTTTTGCAAATTTCTGTGGAGTAATCATTCTGAGAATGAGGCAACCTAGGAGCCTGAGGAGGATCTGAAGTCAGAATTCCCAAACCTATTCCCTAGTCAGCCCTGAATATCGGGGTCAAGATTCTGTTAAGGGGGAGGTTTGTAACATCCCAAAATTTACCTATAATATTATTTTATTGCTAATTGTGCATTTTGTGATTTTTTCGAATTTATTAGATTTTCTGGAATTTATTTGAAGTTAATTCAAATAATGTATATTGGTCCTTTTGTGAAAATTTATTGAATTTAGTCAAAGCTATTATAAAGTTTTCCAAAAAATATTTTATGTAAGTCCAAAATCGATGGCCAAACTGAAGTGGTTAATAGAACTTTATCTACCATGCTTAGGATTGTTTCGAAAAAGAATTTAAAAATGTGGGAAGAATGTTTGCCTCATATTGAATTTGCTTATAATCGTGCTGTACATTCTACCACGAAGATGTGTCCTTTTCAGATTGTGTATGGGTTTATTCCTCGAGCACCAATCGATTTGTTACCCATTCCTTCTTCTGAGAGAGTAAATTTGGATGCTAAACAATGCGCTGAGTTGATTTTGAAAATACATTAGCTGACTAAAGACAACATCGAGCGCATGAATGCTAAGTATAAAATTGCTGGTAGTCAGGGAGGAAGCATGTTACTTTTGAACCAGGTAATCATGTTTGGTTACACTTGAGAAAGGATCGGTTCCCAGATTTACATAAGTCGAAATTGATGCCTCGCGCTGATGGACTATTGAAGGTAATTGAAAAGATTAATGATAATGCATATGAGCTTGATTTACCTGCAGATTTCGGGGTTAGTCCTACATTTAACGTGGCGGACTTGAAGCCCTACTTGGGAGAAGAAGAAGAGCTTGAGTCGAGGACGATAAAAATGCAAGAAGGGGAGGATGATGAGGACATCTTGTTCGGGTACGCCCACAGCACCTACTGCCACAACTCGTCAGCCTATACAAGGACCGATCACTCGAGCTCATGCACGTAAACTAAATTATCAGGTACTTTCGTTTCTTGGTACATCTAATGACTTCAAGAACTATATGATGCTGCCTGAAATAGATTGTTTTATTCTTTTAAAGAATGAAGGTCCAAACTCGATGATGGTGAAGGCACACGATGATGGTGAAGGAGTTCTCTAGTTGACCGCAAGACCCTGATGTCTCCATGATTTCGGCAGCAAGGAGAGGAGGTGCTGCGTCACCTATAGACCCTGAAGTTTCCATGATTTCGGCAGCAAGGAGAGGAGGTGCTGCGTCACCTATAGAGTGGCCCATACCATCTAATAAAGTCTTTTAATTGGAGATAAGAAAAATAGGAAGGAGGTCTAGCTAAAGATAGAAAGGAATAGGAGGGAAGGTCTGATTTTCGGCCACAAATCAAGGCTTGGCCGAACAACCCTCTCGCCCGCTACTTCTTTTTATACCAAAGCTGGCCTCCAAAGTACTCGGATTTTATTGAGTTTAGGTTTAGCCCTTGTGCAAACTTTTGTTCTTCAGTTGTGTCGGTCGACTACCTGTAAAGACAACTTAATAGGAATCCCACCTTTTCTTTTCAGATTTCTTTTCATCTTATTCTTGCTAGTTCTTCGATTGCTCGCAGGGATTGAACTTCGTGTTCAGGTTGACCGCGCCTTCGATAAAGTCAATATCCTTTTGGAGTTGGTTCAGCGATTGCTAAGGCGCAAACGACGTCGTGCGGTTGTAGTCGGATCGTGAGGGTCAATTCCACCAAATCGATATTCATCTACCTCATCGAAAGATCGGGCACCCTTCTTTACATCAGTGGTATCAGAGCTTCGGGTTGCTCGGTAAGAGATTTCCAATTTTCATTAGTTGTAGATTGATTCATCCCTACAGTCCAGAAAAGTCCACAATAAAATAGTAGTAGATCATCCGCTGTACAAACCAATCTGAGCTGTGCAATTTTCCCTTTCACTATTTGTGCTTAGAATTTTCGGTTGCTTTGTCAAGTCTAGTTGCTAATTTCAAGTTCTAGCCACGTCTAGTTCATCCTTCTCTAGTACTCCTTGATCTTTTTGGCAATTCACTTCAGTTTGTTCTTGACTCTTTGTGTATTCTACAGCACTACCTCCATGCCGTGGTAGCCAACCCTCGAGGTTTTGTTTCCCAACAGAGAAGATCAACTTCTTTAGTTGTTTCGGCCAGGAAAAAGGAAAGGTCGGGATTCGATGTAAAAAAAGAGAAGAAGAACAAAAAAAGAGACAAAAAAATCAAGAAGAGAAGATCACTTTCCATAGTTTGGGTTCGGTTTCAGGAGATAAGGAAGGTATAGATTGTTTTCTTTCGGTTTGGAAAAGTCCCAGAGGGAAGGAAAGTCCAGCCTTGTTTTGCTTTGTTTTGGCTTGGATAAGAAGGTATAACCCTCCCCTCTCTGGATTTGGATTCAGCATCTTTTTGAAGTGGATTCGGAAACCCTCAGGACACCCTATACGAAAATAGGCATAACTTTTGCATACGACCTTCGATTGGGTTCTTCGACCCCAAAAAACATCGTTTAGGCCCTCAAAACGCACCCGGAAGTTCGAAATTTTTTGACCTTCTCCGTTTCAGCTGGAATTTTTGCTGTTGTGTCCTGGGTTTGTGTACATCGCTTCCTCACAAACGGTTTGCCGATTCAAGTTTTCAAACATCCAGTAGATCGCTGCCTTTCTCTACCGCAGCCCTCCGTTTTGAGGCTTTCTGCCATTGATTAGCTTTTCGTCGGTTTGGGCTAGGAGCAGCAACATTGACTACTACTTTGAACGAATTTTCAACGTGCATGTGTGATTTGAATTATTGCTAATCCTTGATACATATTGAAATCTTGTCCTAGCTCCACCACTTCTACAACGTGCAGGCTTTTCGTTCCACCTGGCAATCGCTTTACTCAAAATCTAGAGAGACTTTTGACACCGCCGTTGGCCGCTCACCCCCCGCTTGCTGGGTGAGAACAGGTAAGAATTTGATTAAAAGCTTGAGAGTCGAGCGACTTGTCACCACATCCTAATAGTTCATAGGGACTCTATACTTGTGATTTTGGTGCTTGTTTTCCACTAACAATGTCAGGTAATAATGAGTCTTCGATGAACTACTCTCCACGCACCAAAGGGATCATTTCGCATTTCGAACGTCTTATAACGCTTACGACAGACGACTTACCGAGGATGTGCGGCTAACCAATGAACGACTGGCTCAACTTGAGAGTCCCACGAAGATAGACTCAAGGCCATCGAGACAGCACAAGAAACTACTAACACTACCCTTACCACAATTTTGGCTCGTCTTGATGGACTTGCTGGTCTACTACGCCCAACAAACCCTGTTGTTGCCCCCACAGATGCCCGCCATCTGAGCTCATCATGCTCAACGCGTTCCTCTTGCTGCTCCGTTTTTCCCAGCACCTCCTGCAGTGGCTGCCAACAACGTTGGCGCCCCCCATCAGCACCAAACTGAAACCGTGGCCTCGGGTGCTGACATGGACTACGATGATGTGAACAACTATGAGCACTATGCTGGTGACACCGAGGATGATCATGCTGCCAACCACAACAATGACCGTGTTCACCGACAGTTGCTCTTCAACTGACAAGGTATGAGGCGAGATCCCTCGTGTCGTGAGGTACGTGACCATGACCATTCACATGCTAAGATTAAGTTCACTGTGCCCCCTTTCAATGGGAAATATGATCCTGATTGTTATCTCACTTGGGAGCTGCTAGTTGATCAAAAATTTGAATGCCATGATTTTCCTAGGGAGGGACGTGTTAGGGCTATTACTAGTGAATTTACCAATTTCACTTTTGTTTGGTGGAGAGAACATTACCGTAATCTTGCTGCTAACATACCCACCACTTGGGAACTTTGAAATTGCTTATGAGGCATAGGTTTGTTCCATCTTATTATGCTCGCGAATTGTTAAATAGGATGCAATGCTTACAACAAGGAAACGGTTCTGTGGAAAAGTACTATCAAGAGTTACAGATTGGCATGTTGCGTTGTGGGATAGTAGAGAATGAGGAGGCATCTATGGCTAGGTTTTTGGGAGGGTTGAATTGTGAAATTCAAGACATTCTTGATTATAAAGATTACAACTCCATTACTAGGTTATTCCACCTTGCTTGCAAAGCTGAACGTGAAGTGCAGGGCCGCAACACGAGGACACGAGCTAGTTTTTCTGTAGGTCATACAGGTTCATGGACACCACACACCCCCGCTACCCCGTTCACCCGTTTGTCTGCACCTTCATCCTCCAACAACAAACAGCGCCCCCACTACTTCAAATATAGCACCACGAGTTTTCGAAGCAACCAAATCAGTACTGCAAGCTCCCGCAAAAAGTTCATCATCGGTTGCTTCAACAGGACGAACCAAGGATGCACAATGCCACCGATGCAAAGGCTATGGACACATGATGCGGGACTGTCCCAGCAAGAGAGTTTTGATTATACGCGATGATGGTGAGTACTCTTCTGCTACTGATCTCGACAATGAAACATATGCTATGCTTGCAACTGACCCTACATGGCTAGACAATGAACCTGAACACGAGGTGGAATATGTTGGAGCTGAAGTTGCAGATAAGTTTTTGAGCATTATAGTACAACGCATACTTAGTTCTCAAGTTCCTCACACAGAGCAAAATCAGCGCCATAATCTGTTCCAAATCAAAGGAGTCGTCAACGAGCGTTCGGTTCGCATCATTGTCGATGGGGGGAGTTGCAACAATTTGGCGAGTATGGATATGGTGGAGAAGCTTTCTTTGTCGACCAGACATCATCCCTACCCGTACCATATTCAATGGTTCAACAACAGTGGTAAATTAAAGGTAACTCATACAGTGAGGGTACATTTTGCTATGGGTTCATATCATGATTATGTTGATTGCGATGTTGTTCCTATGCAAGCTTGTTCAATGTTACTAGGACGACCTTGGTAATATGATACTGATTGTGTGCATCATGGTAGGACCAACCAATACTCTCTCATGTTTAAAGGAAAGAAAATTGTGCTGCATCCTATGAGTCTTGAACAAATTGTTAGTAGAGGGAAGAATCAGTAGCCTTCTACAAGTGAGAACCAAATTGTGGCTAAAGAATTCGTGCAACAAACTAAAGGAAAACCTCGGGCTGATATGAATGAAATTAAATTGAACTGGTCAGTTTTGCTAGCTACTAAAACTGATTTGGACGCATTAGAAACTCCTGATTCTGGTTGTTATGCCTTGTTTGCAAGAAGACCTTGTTTTCATTCGATGACATACCTTCTTCTTTGCCTCCTGCTATCACTCACATTTTGCACGAGTATTCAGATGTCTTTTTGAAAGAAGTACCGCCGGGATTGCCACCAATTCGAGGGATAGAACACCAAATTGACCTCATCACCGGTGCTTGTGCGTCATACTGTACTAACCCTGAAGAGACGAAGGAGATTCAGCGACAAGTTCAAGAGCTGCTTTGCTTGATAAAGGGTATGTGCGTGAATCTCTTAGCCCCTTTGTTGTTCCGGTAATTTTAGTACCCGAGAAAGATGGTCCGTGGCGCATTTGTGTTGATTGTAGGGCCATTAATAATATTACCATTCGATATCGTCATCCTATTCCTAGGTTAGATGATATTTTTGATGAATTAAGTGGCGCTATTGTTTTCTCTAAAGTTGATTTGCGTAGTGGGTACCATCAAATTCGCATGAAGCTAGGAGATGAGTGGAAAACATCATTCAAAACTAAGTTCGGTTTATATGAGTGGTTAGCCATGCCGTTTGGTTTAACTAACGCTCCTAGCACTTTCATGAGACTAATGAACGATGTTTTGAGGGCTTTCATTGGCAAATTTGTAGTAGTTTACTTTGATGATATATTGGTCTATAGCAAATCATTGGAAGAATATTTGGTCCATTTACGTGTTGTTTTTGATGTTCTGCGTAATACACGTTTGTTTGGTAACCTTGAGAAGTGCACCTTCTGCACCGATCGAGTCTTGTTTCTTGGTTATGTTGTTACTCCACTGGGCATCGAAGTTGATCATGCCAAGATAGAGGCAATTCAGAGTTGGCCGACTCCTAGCACGGTCATGCAAGTAAGAAGCTTCCTTGGACTCGCTGGTTTCTATTGGCGATTCGTTCGCAACTTCAGCAACATCGCTGCTCCACTGAACAAGCTCACAAAGAAAGGCGTTCCATTTGCTTGGGGACTAGCTCAAGAAGAAGACTTCATGATTTTAAAAGATAAGTTGACACACGCCCCTTTGCTTCAACTTCTTGATTTTACTAAGATGTTTGAGCTTGAATGCGATGCTAGTGGAATTGGTTTGGGTGGTGTGTTATTTCAAGAAGACAAACCAGTAGCTTATTTTAGAGAGAAATTAAGTGGGCCTACCTTGAACTATTCGACTTATGACAAAGAATTATATGCTTTAGTTCGGACCCTTCAAACATGGCAACATTATTTATGGCGTAAAGAATTTGTCATTCACTCAGACCATGAATCGCTTAAGCATATTAGAAGTCAATCAAATCAGAACTGTAGACATGCGAAATGGGTGGAATTCATTTAATCTTTTCCTTATATCATTAAGCACAAGAAAGGAAAAGAAAATGTGATTGCTGATGCCTTGTCTCGTCGATACACTATGCTTTCACAACTTGACTTTAAGATTTTTGGTTTGGAAACTCTCAAAGAACAGTATGTGCATGATGCTGATTTCAGAGATATATTGTTGAATTACAAACAAGGGAGAACAAGGAACACGTATGTTATCAATGATGGATTTGTGTTCCGCGCTAACAAGCTATGCATTCCCGCTAGCTCTGTTCGACTTTTGTTATTACAGGAGGCGCACGGTGGTGGTTTGATGGGATACTTCGGTGTGAAAAAGATGGAGGACATACATGCAGATCATTTCTTTTGGCCGAAAATGCGATGGGATGTTGAGCGGTTCGTTGCCCACTACCCTACATGTCAAAGAGCTAAGTCACAAATTAATCCTCATGGTTCATACATGCCTCTTCCTGTTCCTAGCATTCCGTGGGAGGATATTTCGATGGATTTTGTTTTAGGATAGCCTAGAACAAAGAAGGGGAGGGATAGTATATTTGTGGTTGTTGACAGATTTTCTAAGATGGCACACTTCATCCCATGTCACAAGAGCGATGATGCTTCCAACGTTGCTGATTTATTCTTTCGTGAAATTGTTCGCTTGCATAGTGTGCCTAATACAATAATTTTAGATCGTGATGCAAAATTACTTAGTCACTTTTGGCGAACTTTGTGGAATAAATTGGTGACTAAATTAATGTTTAGCATTACCTGTCATCCCTAAACTGAAGTGGTTAATAGAACTTTATCTACCATGCTTAGGGCTGTTTTGAAAAAGAATTAAAAATGTGGGAAGAATGTTTGCCTCATATTGAATTCGCTTATAATCGTTCTGTATATTCTACCACGAAGATGTGTCCTTTTCAGATTGTGTATGGGTTTATTCCTCGTACACCAATTGATTTGTTACCCATTCCTTCTTTCTACAGTAAATTTGGATGCTAAACAACGCGCTGAGTTGATTTTGAAAATACATGAGCTAACTAAAGACAACATCGAGCGCATGAATGCTAAGTATAAAATTGCTGGTAGACAGGGGAGGAAGCATGTTAATTTTGAACCGGGTGATCTTGTTTGGGTACACTTGAGAAAGGATCGGTTCCCAGATTTACGCAAGTTGAAATTGATGCCTCGCGCTGATGGACCATTCAAGGTAATTGCAAAGATTTATGATAATGCAAATGAGCTTGATTTACCTGCAGATTTCGGGGTTAGTCCTACATTTAACGTGGTGGACTTGAAGCCCTACTTGGGAGAAGAAGAAGAGCTTGAGTCGAGGACGACTCAAATGCAAGAAGGGGAGGATGATGAGGACATCACTTGTTCGGATATGCCCACTGCACCTACTACCACAACTCCTCAGCCTACACAAGGACCGATCACTCGAGCTCGTGCACGTAAACTAAATTATCAGGTACTTTTGTTTCTTGGTACATCTAATGACTTCAAGAACTATATGATGCTGCCTGAAATAGATTGTTTTATTCTTTTAAAGAATGATGGTCCAAACTCAATGATGGTGAAGGGACATGATGATGGTGAAGGAGTTCTCCTGTTGACCACAAGACCCTGAAGTCTCCATGATTTCGGCAGCAAGGAGAGGAGGTGCTGCGTCACCTATAGAGTGGCCCGTACCATGTAATAAAGTCTTTTAATTAGAGATAGGAATAATAGAAAGGAGGTATAGCTAAAGATAGAAAGGAATAGGAGGGAAGGTCTTATTTTCGGCCACAAATCAAGGCTTGACCGAACAGCCCTCTCGCCCCCCACTTCTTTTTATACCAAGGCTGGCCTCGAAAGTACAAGGATTTCATTGAGTTTAGGTTTAGCCCTTGTGCAAACTTCTATTCTTCTGTTGTGCCGATCAACCGCCTATAAAGACAACTTAATAGGAATCCCACCTTAGCTTTTCAGATTGCTTTTCATCTTATTCTTGCTAGTTCTTCGATTGCTCGTAGGGATTGAACTTCATGTTCAGGTTGACCGCGCCTTCGGCCAAGTCAATAACCTTTTGGAGTTGGTTCAGCGATTGCTATGGCGCAAACGACGTCGTGCGGTTGTAGTCGGATCGTGAGGGTCAATTCCACCAAATCGATATTTATCTACCTCATCAAAAGATCGGGCACCCTTCTTTACATCACACTGTCGAGCCATCTTTCGCCGTGTGGGTTCCAGATCTGGATTCGGCGCATCGAGATGCATCGAAGCCGCTACTTCTTCGTCGCCGGAAGAGCCGGGGTCGCCGTCAAGTGGATCTTCGTCATCATCTCCGAGAGTAGAGTGTCGCCGCGACATCACCGGAACTTGGAGCTTCGCGCAGCCGTTGGATCTTCGTCGAACAGCCAAGATCATGCCACATTGCTGCGTCAACAGTAAACGACTCTGATAACGTCGATCATTAGATCAGAGGTAAGCGCTTAGGATTCTGCCACGTAGGCTTAGATCGTTAGTCATTGGATCGTATTCGTGCGGGTTAGATCGCGCCACTCGGATTGGCCAATGGTGTGCTGACGTATGGAAGTGCGGGAATCGAAGTGCCGTGCGCCGGGTTCACGGTGGAGCAGGGGAGGTTCCGTGGACCGGGTCTGTAGACCGGGCAATGTGTCAATCTATGGTTGGTCCACATGTCGCTTGCGCAATAATAAGAGTTTTCTTTATAAAAATAATTCGGGAAAATCGTAATTTCTAATTTCAGTATTTTCAGAATTTTTTAAAACTTTGAATAGATATATCTTTTGCATTTAAACTTGGATTTGGGTGATTCAAATTTCTAAAAAAAATTAAAATCAAGATCTATTTAATGATGAATTTAATTTATTTTTTGAGTCTTTTTTCTCTCTATTTTGGTGTTTATTTGCTATTCTTTTCTCGATTCGCGTAGATGTTGAATTGTTCAGTGTTCCGGAGGAGGAGGAATCGCTTCAAGACCCAAGTTTAGAGCAAGATTAGAACCTATTCCAAGGCAAGTTGTGCTTTGATCATGATGAACCCATGTTTATAAAGCTGCTATATTGTTTTACTTTATTGCATAATGATGAGGGCATCCCTACGACGACACTTTCTTCACCTCCACCTAATAATCAAGATATACGCACAGAGCTGCCAACTGGACCTATTACTCAAGCACGCGCTAAGCTACTTAAGGAACAGGTGACTTTGTTTCTTAATGAACATATTATTAATTATCATGAGAGCTCTATACTACCTAAAAGTAGAGTCTTAAATGTGCTCAGGTTTGAGGAGCATAGAAAGGAAGAAGACATTGCTAATGATGCTATACGTATTCATGAAGCTGCCAGTACCAACTGTTTGCTGATTCAACCTGATCCGGACAATGCGCAGAAATGGACGTATGTGAGAGGTTTTGAACTTACACAGCAAGCATTGGTGGAATCATACACCCCCACGTCCATCAAAAGCTTACCAAGACCTTACTTACATGGTTCCACTCAGATTTGGGAGGAAATAGGCAAGAAAACAGAAGATGGAAACAATAGATCTCATCTCGGACTCGGATTGGACTGCCAGGAGGTCCGAATTTGAAACAGCTGCCGTTTTCTCATACTTGCTCCAAATAAAACAAATAAGGACTCGTTGGAAAGAGAATTCTGAGACCTTTCCAGCAGATATGCTCTCAGACTCAGATTCGTAGAGACCAATTCACAATCGTCGAAGGAAGTCGTCAGTTTTATTTGATAGTTTTGAAATAGAGTCATGTAAGTTAGGAAAGTTTGGGGTTTGTTTGTTTTCGACTCAAAACACTATGTTAAGTCACCCAGAAGTCTTTATATACTGTTGTAAGTCATGGATTTTAGGCTAGACCACTTTATGCATATGAATTGAAACATAGCTATTGCTTGTTCTTTCGTACCAGCGTTCGTGCGAGGACAGCTGAGAGAGGATTAGGTGATCATTGTTCGTTCTGCAATCCAAGGTCAAGCCATCGTTCTGCTAGGAATTGGGGACTTGGCATCATCGCTCGTGGTCTAGCGACGATCATCTACCGCTGTGTGTTGGGCGTTTTCCGAAGAGTTGAGGGTTCGTGCATTGGCGCGAGTGTTCAGCTAGCAACATCATCTATTACACATCATCTATCCGTGGTTTCTCTCCGAGAAGATCGGGCCAACTCTTATCATCATGGTATCAGATTCCAGGGCCACTCGGTGTGAGCCTTTTACCTGTAGCTTTGGTTTAATTTTTGTCCTACACAACAACAAAAAAAAGCCAAAACAAAATATATTGCCATTTGGCCATAGTTCTAATTCTGCAATTTTCGTCCGTCATGTTGGGTCCAATCTGCTAGGTTATAGTTTGAGTTCTTTGGTCATGTTTTTTTGCGTCACTTAAGCCATCGGTTTTACTCTAATCTGCTTCGTTGTTTCGTTCGTGTTTTGTGATCGGAATTGGGTGTTTCTTGATCCATTGGAAAGCTTGTGTCATCTTCTATCTAGTTGTATCCTCCAATACCAGAAAATACCAAAAACAGTGCCACAAAAATTTTCATCCTATAATTAGGCTGGTGTTTTATGCACCTTGACTTTTATAGCACTCATCTTGTTTGTTGGAGTGCGAGTAGCTAGTTCCATTGTTGGTGCAACAAAACATCTCTTATATCTACTGAGTTGCACAATTTTCTTTTTGAACCCATCTATTCTTTGCGACAACTTTGATCCTATTTGAGACTAGCTTGTTGAATTTGCTCGAGGGACTGCTCATTGTTAGGTTGTGCATCACAAGTTTTTGTTTCATCAAGTTGTGATCATCATCACGAGTTCGTATTCCCTGCTGTTTTGAAAGTTTCTGTTGGCCAAAAAAAATACCAAAAAAAGAAAGAAAAAAGAACTGGAAAAAATATAGAGAGAAAAAAAAGGAGGCCAAAAATTTTTATATCAATTTCTATTTGGCGCTAGTTTTTGAGCAATCTTGTGCCCTCTTATTTCGAATTTGAGCAATAGCTAGCGTCTCTCTGAATCAAGGTAATACTGAGCTTTGACAACACTCTCAATTTTTTTTAGCTCATACTTTGATTGCAATAGTCCCATTATCTTTGTGCGTGTGTGTTGCTGTCTACTCTTCACTTCTATCGCTTGATCAGTAACAAGGCATTGTGGTTTGGTGGGTTGTGCTTTTAATTTGACAATCGAGGTTGTAGAATTCATAGGTCTGTTTTCCCCACCAATCTCCACCTACACCCGTGTCGTGTGTGACTTTACTCTCGGTTACGCTCATACATTATTTGGTTTAGATTGTTCGCTGCCACAAGTGTAAGTTTGCTATCCCTAATTCACTTCAGAACGGTAAGCTTGTCTTGTTTTTAGAACAGTGAGTTGTGAGAGTAGAGAGTGATTTTTTTACTAACCCGTATATCACGCTTTCTGTTTGTGAGTGTTTGCCATGACAGGTCACGAGGATGATCGATGTAATCCAAAGAAACCGGTTACATGGGCAGAATTCCAAGCCTTACATACGGTGCTGCAAAAACAGTTCCATGATGGTGATAATGGCGTGCGCGATGAGCTCGGGGAAGTTCAAACTGGATTGAATAACCTTGGGGAGGAGGTCACGCAATTGCGGGCAGTGATCAACAACAATTTCCAAGAGCTACGAGCGATGTTCACAAACCTGCCACCGCATGGCGATACGGGAGCTGACGATGCCAGTGTGCACAGTCCACCCGAGGACCAGCCAAATGAGATTGAGCAATGAGCGATTCGCATGGATGAGGCACGACGACAACGACAAGCACATCGACTCGTGGCGCAGCCAAATGTCCGAGTGGCAGCTGCAGCACAACCTCATCGTCGGGGCAACGGTGCCCACAGAAGAGGTGGCATCTTTGCCACCAATGCTGCTGCTACGCATATACACGGTGCACATGGAGGAGGTAGCTGGGCTAATGATGCGGAGCTCTCGGCGGACGACGATTTAGATGCTGACAACTATGACAACCAGCCCCGTCGTCGAACCAACAACGTGCATTACCGTCGACAAGATGATGATGATGATTTTGTCGCTAAGCCCAAATTTTCTATTCCAGTGTTGTTAGGTGGTACCGATGTGGAAGAATACCTCACGTGGGAACTAAAGCCTGACAAGCTATTTCGGATGAACAACTACTCCAATGAGAAAAAGCTATTGATTGCATCCAACGGGTTGGATGATTATGCTGCGCATTGGTGTGAGCAGTTTGTTCGCAAGCGTATGGAGCGCCATGATTTACCCATTATCACCTAGGAGCAGATGAAGCAACACTTGTGTGCACGTTTTGTACCTCGTCACTTCAAGCGTTCGTTGTTTGAAAAGTTGACAGGGCTGCGACAAGGTTTGAAATCAATTGATGAATATCATAAGGAGATGGAGACCATCATGATACATGCTGATGTTCGTGAGAATGAGGAACAAACAATGGCACGATTTCTAGCTGGTATGAATCACGCGATCAAGCTTATCGTCAATCACCATCCCTAAAATGATATGATTGAGCTGCTACACCAAGCATGTGAAGCTGAGCGCCAAGTTATTGAAGATGCAAGGTTTGCTGCTCGTTCCCGTTTTTCAACAAGCACGGGGCAGCCATACAACAAGAGTCAACCCACTAAGAGCACTCAGTCTGGGAGCAATTCAATTGCTCGCGGTTTAGCAAGCAAGAAACAAGAGAATACATCGCTGCCAGCACGTCAACCAGTTGCGCCCGCTGCTAGTGCAGCTTCTTCTATGGGGTCAATGAGACGTTCACGCGATATGAATTGCCACAAGTGCAAGGGAGTTGGTCATTTTCAGAAGGATTGCCCGAATACCAAGGTTATGCTTGTTACGGATGATGGCTATGTTTCAGCTAGTGATGAGGAGATGCCAAATGTTGAGCAAGTTTTGCATACTGATCAGATTGAACAATATGAGTGTGATCCCGAGTTTCCTAGTCTTGAGCAATATTCAATTGTTTGCACGCCGAAGGTACTTAGTGTGCTGCCATCGCAATTTCCAGAACAGCGGTACAATCTATTTCAAACTTGGGCCAAGCTTGATACGGGCAAGGTGTGCAAAGTGATTATTGATGGTGGGAGTTGTCATAATTTGGCCAGCAAGGACATGTGCAGTAAGCTGGGTTTGAAGTATTTGCCGCATCCCCGTCCTTACCATGTGCAATGGTTAAGCGACAAAGAGGAAGTCAAGGTGAACTATATGGTGCATGTGACATTTACTATTGGGAGGTACACCGATACAGTAGATTGTGATGTTGTGCCCATGACGGTGTGTCACTTGCTGTTGGGAAGGCCATGGCAATATGACCATTCTGCTATTCATGATGGGCATACCAATCGATACGCTTTTAGATGGAATAATAAGGAGATCATCTTGAAGCCACTTACACCACAACAGATTGTCAATTCTTCAATGCAGAAGGTTGAGGTGCACATTGAGAGTGAGATAGACAAAGAGAACAACAGAGAGTCTCCACTTTCGGTGAGTGAGCGCCACAAGCCAAATTTGAGTGGTAAACATAAAAGTGAGGGAGAGAAGCATTTAATAATGTTAGCCACCAAATCAGAGATAAGATAATTTTGCACGGATCCTACTTTGGTGCAGTTTGTACTCCTATACAAAGACACGTTGCTTTCGACTAATGACTTGATTTCTCTTCCTAGTGGTGTTACTTCCATTCTGCAGGATTTCAGCGACGTGTTTCCCGAGGAGGTGCCCCCTGGTTTGCCACCAATCCGCAGGATAGAGAATCAAATTGACTTAATTTTAGGTGCAACGCTACCTAACCGAACACCGTACCGCACCAACCCTGAGGAAACAAAGGAAATTCAGAAATAAGTACAAGAGCTTCTCTCCAAAGGGTACGTATGCGAAAGCCTAAGTTCTTGTGTTGTTCCTGTTATTTTAGTTCCTAAGAAAGATGGTACTTGGTGCATGTGCGTAGATTGTAGAGCAATTAATAATATCACTATTCATTATCGTCATCCCATACCTCGCTTGGACGACATGTTAGATGAATTAAGTAGTGCTGTTATTTTCTCAAAAATTGATTTGCGTAGTGGATACCACCAAATTAGGATGAAAGAAGGGGATGACTGGAAAACAGCATTCAAAACAAAATTTGGTTTGTATGAGTGGTTAGTAATGCCGTTTGGTTTAACTAATGCACCTAGTACGTTTATGAGATTAATGAATCATGTTTTGAGGCACTTTATTGGAAAATTTGTGGTCGTGTACTTTGATGACATTCTCATTTACAGTCACACTAAAACTGACCACAGTGCTCATATTCGCCAAGTGCTAGAAGTTTTACGTGATGCTAAGCTATTTGGTAACTTGGAAAAGTGCACTTTTTGCAAAGATCGTGTGATATTCCTTGGCTATGTTGTTTCAGCCTAGGGAGTTGAAGTAGATGAGTCTAAAATTGGAGGTATTAGGAATTAGTCAACTTAGAAGCTTTCATGGACTCGCTGGTTTTTATGGGCGATTTGTTAAAGATTTTAGTACCATTGCTGCTCCATTTAATGACTTGACTAATAAGGGTGCTGAATTTACTTGGGGAGTAGCGCAAGAAAATGCTTTTGCTGAACTAAAGAAATGTTTGACAGAAGCACCATTGCTTGTTTTACCTGATTTCACTAAGAACTTTGAAATTGAATGTGATGCTAGTGGAATTGGTATTGGCGGTGTGTTGATGCAAGCGGGTAGATCGGTAGCTTACTTCAACGAGAAACTGAAAGGAGCACAATTGAATTATCCAATTTATGACAAGGACATTTATGCATTAGTGCGAGTGTTAGAAGTTTGGCAGCATTATTTATGGCCTAAAGAGTTTATTATCCATTCTGACCATGAGGCTTTGAAATATTTGCAAGGTCAATCTAAACTGAATCATCGTCATGCTAAGTGGGTTGAATTCATTGAGTCCTTTCCATATATTGTGAAATACAAGAAGGGAAAAGAAAATGTGGTTGTTGATGCTCTTTCTACGAAAAGTATTCTTTTGACTCGTTTGGATGTACAAGTTCATGGTTTAGAGAATTTATGTGAATTATATGCTAATGACCGTGATTTTGCTGTTCCATATGCGCATTGCAAGGAGGGAAAAGGTTGGGAAAAATATCACTTACATGAGGGATTTTTGTTTCGCGCTAACAAATTATGCGTTCCAGAATCGTCCATGCGGTTGCTCTTGTTGCAGGAATCTCATGTAGGTGGATTAATGGGACATTTTGTATGTGAGAAGACGTTATCTATGCCGAGTGATCATTTTTATTGGCCTAAAATGAGGCGTCATGTGCAGAGGTATGTGCAGCAATGCATTACTTGCCACAAGGCAAAATTGAAGTTGAATCCACACGGTTTGTATACCCCTTTACCTGTTCCAAATGCACCATGGGATGATATTAGTATGGATTTTGTTTTAGGATTGCCTCGAACTAAGAGGGGGCGAGATTCAGTATTCGTTGTTGTGGATCGCTTTTCGAAGATGGAACATTTTATTCTGTGTCACAAGAGAGACGATGCGTCGCATATTGCTGACTTATTTTTTAGGAAAATCGTGAGGTTGCATGGAGTACCCAGGACCATTGTTTCTGATCGGGATGTCAAGTTCATGAGCTATTTCTGGAAGACGCTATGGGGGAAGCTTGGGACACGGTTGTTATTTAGCACAACATGTCATCCCCAAACTGATGGTCAAACGGAGGTTTTTAATCGCACACTTTCAATGCTGCTCAGAACCATGATCAAGAAGAACTTAAAGGAGTGGGAGGACTGTTTGCCGCATATTGAATTTTCCTACAATAGAGCAATCCACTATACAACACAGATGTGTCCGTTTGAGGTGGTGTATGGTTTCAAACCCATTACGCCACTTGATTTGCTGCCACTCCAAGTCAACACCAAGCTAATATGGAGGCATCAAAGAGGGCTGAGTATGTCAAGAAAATGCATGTCAAGGTGAAAGAATAGATAGAGCGCAAGGCCAAATACTATGCTGAAAAGGCCAACAAGAAGCGTAACAAGATGATTTTCGAGCCAGGTGACCTTTTGTGGGTGCATTTGCGCAAGGATCATTTTCAACACCGTAAGTCCTAGTTGCTGCCACGAGGTGATGGACCATTTAAAGTACTTGAACGGATCAATGACAATGCATACAAGATCAACCTTCTGGGAGATGACTATGCCATGAGTTCTACATTCAACGTGGCTGATCTATCACCATTGCTTGGTGGTTTCGATCCAGCGTCGAGGACGATGCCTTTTCAAGAGGGGAGGATGATGAGGGCATCCCTACGACGATACTTTCTTCTCCTCCACCTAATGATCAAGATATACGCACAGAGCTGCCAACCGGACCTATTACTCTAGCACGCGATAAGCTACTTAAGAAGCAGGTGACTTTGTTTCTTAATGAACATATTATTAATTGTCATGAGAGCTCTATAGTACCTAAAAGTAGAGTCTTAAATGTGATCAGGTATGAGGAGCGTAGAAAGGAAGAACACATTGCTAATGATGCTATACGCATTCATGAAGCCGCCGGTACCAACTATTTGCTGATTCAAGCTGATCTGAACAATGCGCAGAAATGGACATATGTGAGAGGATTTGAACTTACACGGCAAGCGTTGGTAGAATCATACACCCCCATGTCCGTCAAAAGCTTACCAAGATCTTCCTTACATGGTTCCACTCGGATTTGGGATGAAATAGGCAAGAAAACAGAAGATGCAAACAATAGATCTCATCTCGGACTCGGATTGGACTGCCAGGAGGTCCGAATTTGAAACAGTTGCTGTTTTCTCATACATGCTCCAAATAAAGCAAATAAGGACTCGTTGGAAAGATAATTTCAAGACCTTTCCAGAAGATATGCTCTCAGCCTCAGATTCATAGAGACCAATTCACAATCTCCGAAGGAAGTTGTCAGTTTTATTTGATAGTTTCCAAATAGAGTCATGTAAGTTAGGAAAGTTTGGGGTTTGTTTGTTTTCGACTCAAACACTATGTTAAGTGACCCAAAAGTCTTTATATACTCTTGTAAGTCATGGATTTTAGGCCAGGCCACTTTATGCATATGAATTGAAACATAGCTATTGCTTGTTCCTTCGTACCAGCGTTCATGCGAGGACAGCTGAGAGAGCATTAGGTGATCATTGTTCGTTGTGCAATCCAAGGTCAAGCCGTCGTTCCATTGGGAATTGGGGACTTGGCATCGTCGCTCGTGGTCTTGCAACGATCATCTACCGCTGTGTATTGGGCGTTTTCCGAAGAGTTGAGGGTTCGTGCATTGGCACGAGTGTTTAGCTAGCAAAATCAATTATTCCACATCATCTATCAGTGGCTTCTCACCGAGAAGATCGAGCCAACCCTTATCACATACCATTTCACTTATACAATTGTTTCGAATTAAATTGGGATCTAGTTAATCTACCAATTGATCTATACCCTACCTTGCCAATTGTATGCCATGGTCTAATTGTCACCCTAGATTGGTTCACTACAGTTGGTTGGTATTGAAATCAACATGGGAAAGTTAGAACGTCATAGTTCCTTATCCATGCCACGTCATCGCATGTACATGAATCATTAATGTTTAATCTTGACAATGGAATATGGAAGAATGTTATGAACTTGTGTGTCATGTGTGGTCACACAATGAGATTGAGTTGATGTGGCGATGGATGTCATGCAACGATGTTGAATTGTTGATGGCACGTGGTGCTTGGTAATCAACTGGGTGGTTATGATTTAGATCGGGGCAAGGGGCGAGTATGCTAAGGTGGGCCTGATGGGCAGAGGGTATGTGGAAGTCTCGCTTCGATCATCTTAAGGACTTAAACTTGCAAGCCTTTGACCTGAGTCTTTCATGCAACCACACGTCTGGAATGGGACAGCCTAGCTGACTAATTTGTAATGCTTAGATTTTGGTACTGCTGTGGTGTATAGTGAGTCCCATGTTTACAGAGTAACTCACATGGCGCAAGAGGGGGGCCTGTTGTGGTGGTTTAGCCCTTCAGTGTAGAAACCTTAGCGAACAGTACTAGGTCTAAGTATGTGAGACCCCGTTCTTGCGAACAGGAATCTCGATGTGATCACTGTACTAGTCTCATGATCAGTGGCTAGCACTCACATGTTTACAACATTCATATCACAACCACACGAGAAAAAAACCGATAATATAAGAGGGATAATTATACAAAGCTTAATATTTTATAAAGACTGAACTCCAAAAGCCTCGCGGTTTGCCTACTAACCCCCCGGCAACTGACTAGGCAAAACCTAGGGGAAATCATCGTCGAAAACCCCGTGCCCTGCTTGGAAATAAGAATCATCCGGCACATCGCAGGCTTCGTCATCTAAGACAGCAGATGCAAGATTGAGTACATTGGTACTCAGCAAGACTTATAGTGTTTGTCAAATGCAATTAAATAATCATGCAGTCTAAGCAAAGGAGGCTTCAGGTTATTTTGCAGTTGCATAAACATTTCAAAGTATGAATATAATAGATTGTAACAACGCATTTCGAATAAAGCAAATGAGGGACATAAAGCGACTAGTAAATATCCCAAGCCTTTCAACCCAGTCTACCTGACTGCAAAGGTCCCTGGTGTCTATCCTTTGACACAAAAAGCTGGTTCAAAATGGTTTCCAAACCAAACCCATTTTTCAAGAAAATACCAAAAAAACTCTAACATTGGAATGACTTCACCAAGTGCCCATGACCGCGGGTGCGGCTAATCGATTAGATCTTACACTCTGCAGAGGTGTACAACTTTACCCACAAGGAATGATCAACCTCTTTTGCTAGGCCAGTTAACACACTTCCTTTGGTGCGTCGGCAAGGAGATCATACAGAGCCGCTACATTACATAGACGTGGCTTTGAACCCGCCCAGGATGTTTGACTCTCGCCATGGAAACAGAAACACCCACCCAAGCCGTGGATCCACTTTCATCACACCTACACCACATTTATGTTCATGGCAAGGCGTACACCGTTGCATTGGTATGTAGAAACCCCTACAGGCAGACCTGACTGGAATGCCTGTGCAATCTCCCGCCTTCCTTATATGCAAAGCCACATCTAAATAACTTAATAGGCTAAGACTGTCCCATACCAGCCCTCGTGGTTGCATAGAAATCTTGGATCTATAGTGTCCCATTGCTCGGTCCTTAATCCGACAGGGGCGATACTCAACCCTATACTACGTGCAACTCCCTTCGCACCACCGGCTATTGCCAATAATCGCCCGCGTCAAACAATAGTTTTATTTTGGGTTTTTTTAATCAAAGTAACAGCAACCTTTTACCAAAAAGGACCATACATTTGTTGAAAAGACCTAAAACATAAAACGGATAGCTTAAGCAAGAGTAATATGCTAGCAATTATACCCGAAAAGACATTAAGCATGTCTAGCTCATACTTAGGTTTACAAGGTTCACATGTTCATACAAATTAAGGAAAACCATAATGTACAGGAGTAACTACAAATTTCTACCCAAGATAGCATTTCTATGGGGAATTACCGGAATGCATAATACATTGGCAAAAACAACATAATGTAGGTGAATTATCAGGTTCAACATGCTCAAGGGGGTGCTTGCCTTGCAGCTCGCTGTCTGGCTCAAGATCTGGATCTGTGATGGAGCCGTCTTCCTCCTCGTGGACGTCAGATTCTACACGTCGATCAATCGAAAACATAGCAAATATTCAACTTTAATAAGGGCAAAAAGAAAACAGGCAGCAAACTAAATAAAGATCCACTGCAGAAAACAAGAATATATTTTAGGGTTTGAATTATAGGATTTCAAGTCCGCATGATTTAGATAATTACATATCCACATTGTTAATGACTTTTATGGTGAACAAACATGGGTTCTCTCATACATTATCTATTCTTGAATTGCGAATTTAAGAGGCTAAAAATTATGATTTCTTGCATTTATAACTTCGAATTATAGATGCAAAAATTATCTAGAGTAATAAAATTTAAAACATAAGGTAAAGGGTTATGCGTGAATAGCACTTAGCATTAAATGATGCATAAGAAGAAAAGCGGAATAGTGGTCGCCGCCACGCGGGTGCGACGACGCCATGGTCGGTTCGGTGAAAGCTTACGCTCATGGCGCATTTCCACAAAGGAAGGACACGGTGAGGATCAGTGAGTCGCAAAGGTTCAATTTCACCTGATGATGTGGTCGGGGATGAAATGGGGACGGCTGCCAACGGTCGCCGGCCGCGAAGATGAAAAGTGGCGGTGGAGATGAACTACGGATAAAACAAATGAAAAAAAAGATTGATCAGTATTCTAGGAGGCACGGCGAATCTCCAGGACCAAGAAATTTCAAAGATTGATGCCCATTTGGCTTACTTCACTGATTACCCCCCTTTCTGGTTTATGCGAAAACGGCGAGGAAGCAAGCGATCGGGTTATTGGCTTGAAGAATAGCTTGAAGGGAAAAGGGAGGGTCTCAATGCGACGCTGGAGAGGTTTTTATAACCGAAGAGGTCGGTCTCTCCCCGGTTGTTTGGCTCGCGCGGGCTTGCGCTTGGCTCAAACGAAAAGGTGAGATGGCGCATGGTTTTGAGGGCTCAAAACAGCACGGTATGGGTGAGGCATGGTGTGGAAAAACTGATGAGGACATCACTTCTTCGGATTGTGTTATTCTGTTAAGGAATGAAGGTCCTAGCGCGATGATGGTGAATGAAAACAAAAATGATTGCAGAAAGGGAAGGAGTTCTCCATTTGACCACAAGATCCTGAAGTCTCCATGATTTTGGCAGCAAAGAGAGTGGTGTTGCGTCACCCACGAATTGGCGCATAAATTGGCCCTTACCATGTAATAGAGTCTTTTTTTAGAGATAAGAATAATAGGAAGGAGGCCTAGCTAAAGATGGAAAGGAATTAGAAGGAAGGTCTGATTTTCGGCCACGAATCAAGGCATAACCGAACATCCCTCACCCCACTTCTTTTTATACCACGGCCGGCCTCCAAAGAACGCGGATTTCATTGAGTTTAGGTTTAGCCCTTGTGCAAACTTCTGTTCTTCAGTTTTGTCGGTTGACCACCTGTAAAGACAGCTTAATCAGAATCCCACCTTTGTTTTCAGATTGCTTTTCATCTTATTCTTGCTAGTTCTTCGATTGCTCGCAGGAATTGAACTTCGTGTTCAGGTTGACTGCGCCTTCGGCAAAGTCAATAACCTTTTGGAGTTGGTTCAGCGATTGCTAAGGCGCAAACGTCGTCGTGCGGTTGTAGTCGGATCGTGAGGGTCAATTCCACCGAATCGATATTTATCTACCTCATCGAAAGATCGGGCACCCTTTTCACATCAGGTGGTATCAGAGCTTCGGGTTGCTCGGTGAGAGATTTCCTGTTTTCATTAGTAGTATATTGTTTCATCCCTATAGTCCAGAAAAGGCCACAAAAAAATACAGTAGTAGTTCATCCGCTGTCCAAAATCATCTGTGCCTCACATTTTTCCTTTCAGTAATTGCGCTTTGAAACTTTGGTTGCATTGTCAAGTCTAGTTGCTGATTTCTAGTCCTAGTCGGTGCCTAGTTCATCCCTCTCTAGTGCTTCTGGATCCTTTCAACCTTTCACTTCAGTTTTGTTCTTCATATCTTGTGTTGTCCGCAACCTGCCTAGTGCATCCATGCTGTGGTAGCCAACCATCGTTGCTTTGTTTCCTAGCAAAGAAGATCACCCTCTTTATTTGTTTCGGCCAGGAAGGAAAGGGTAGGATTCGTTGAAAAAAAGAGAAAAAAAAGAGATAAAAAAAAGAAGAAAAAAAAGAGAAGAGAAAAAAAAATCTGAGAAGAGATCTCTTTCTCTAGTTGGGTTCGGTTGGCAGGAGATAAGGAAGGTATCTGTTTCGGTTTAAGAAAAGATTAGAGGGAAGGAAAGTGTAGCTTTATTTTGCTTAGATCTGGCTTTGAAAGGAAGGTATAGGCTGCCCCTCTCTGGTTTTGGATCCAACTTTCCTTTTGAAGTGGATTCGGATCCCCTCTGGACACCCTACACGAAAACTGCCATAACTCTTGCATACAACCTCCGATTGGGCTGTTCGAGTACTCAAAACGGCCGCAGCAAAAAGTTCGTTCGACCCCAAAAAACATTGTTTAGGGCCTCAAAATGCCCCCAGAAGTTCAGAAAAATTCGACTGTCTCTGTTTTAGCTGGAATTTTTACTGCTGCGTCCTGGGTTTGTGTACATCAATGCCTCGCAAACGGTTCGCCATTTCAAGTCTTTAAACTTTCGATACACTGCTGCCTTTCTGCTTTGAGCTTTTCTGCGTGCTGAGTTTGATTAGCTTTACATCGGTCTGGGTTAGGATCAGCAACATTGACTAGTACTTTGAACGAATTTTCAACTTGCATTGCTAATTTGAATTATTGCTAATCCTTGCTACATATTGAAGCTTGTCCTAGCTCCACCATTTCTACACCATGCAGACTTTTCGTTCCACCTGGCAATCGCTTTACTCAATCTCCGGAAAGACATTTGACACCGCCTTTGGCCGTTCACCCCTGCTTGCTAGGTGAGACTTGGTAAGAATTTGAGTAAAGCTTGAGAGTCGAGCGACTTGTCACCACATCCTATTAGTTGATAGGGACTCTATACTTGTGATTTTGCTGCTTGTTTTTCCAACTAACAATGTCAGGTAATAACGAGTCTTCGATGAACCACTCACCACGCACCAAGGGGATCATTTCACATTTCAAGCGCTTTGTGACGCTTACGACGGACGGACTCACAGAGGATGTGCGGCTAACCAATGAGCGACTGGCTCAACTTGAGGAGTCCCAGGAAGATAGATTCAAGGCCATCGAGAGGGCACAAGAAACTACTAACACTACCCTTGTCACAATCTTGGCTCGTCTTGATGGACTTGCAGGTGCATGCCCAGTAGCCCCTGTTGCTGCTCCACAGATGCCGGCCATACTAGTTCATCGTGCTTAACGTGTTCCCCTTGTTGCAAGCAACGCTGGCGCCCCTGATCAGCACCAAACTGAAACCGTGGCCTCAGGCGTCGACATGGACGACGATGACGTTAACAACTACGAACACTATGCTGGTGACACCGAGGATGATCATGCTGCCAACCACAACGATATCGTGTTCACCTACAGTTGCGCTTCAACCGACAAGGTATGAGGCGAGATCCCCCGCGTTGTGACCATTCTCATGCTAAGATTAAGTTCACTGTGCCCCCTTTCAATGGGAAATATGATCCCAATGGTTATCTCACTTGGGAACTACTAGTTGATCAAAAATTTGAATGTCATGATTATCCTGAGGAGGGACGAGTTAGGGCTGCCACTAGTGAATTTATCGATTTTGCTTCTGTTTGGTGGAGAGAACATTGCCGTAATCATGCTGCTAACATACCCACCACTTGGGAAGCCCTAAAATTACTTATGAGGCATAGGTTTGTTCCATCGTATTATGCTCGTGAATTGTTAACTAAAATGCAACGCTTACAACAAGGTAACAATTATGTGGCTAGGTACTATCAACAGTTACAGATGGGTATGTTGCGATGTGGGTTAGTAGAGAATGAGGAGGCATCTATGGCTAGGTTTTTGGGAGGGTTGAATCGTGAAATTTAAGACATTCTTGATTATAAAGATTACAACTCCATTACTAGGCTATTCTACCTTGCTTGCAAAGCTGAACGTGAAGTGCAGGGCCGCAACACGAGGACACGAGCTAGTTTTTCTGCAGGTCGTACAGGATCATGGGCACCGCATACCCCCGCTGCCCCGTTCACCTGTTCGCCCACACCTTCACCCTCAAACAACAAACAGCGTCCCACTACATCAAATGCAACACCTCGACTTTCCGAAGCAACCAAATCAACACCGCAAGCTCCCGCAAAAAGTTCTTCATCGGTTGCTTCGAGGGGACGAACCAAGGATGTACAATTCCACCGATCCAAGGGCTTTGGACACATCATGCGGGAATTTCCCAGCAAGAGGGTTTTGATTATACGCGATGTTGGTGAGTACTCTTCTGCTAGTGATCTCGATGATGAAACATATGCTATGCTTGCAACTGACCCTGCAGGGCGAGACAACGAACCTGATCATGAGGTGGAACATATTGGAGCTGAAGATTCAGACAAGTATTTGAGCATTATAGTACAACGCGTGCTAAGTGCTCAAGTTCCTCACGCCGAGCAAAATCAGCGCCATAATCTGTTCTGAACCAAAAGAGTCGTCAACGAGCGATCAGTTTGCATCATTATTGATGGAGGGAGTTGTAACAATTTGGCGAGTATGGATATGGTGGAGAAGCTTGCTTCGTCGGCGAGACCTCATCCCCACCCGTATCATATTCAATGGTTCAACAACAATGGAAAAGTAAAGGTAACTCAGACGGTGAGGGTGCATTTTGCTATGGGTTCATATCATGATTATGTTGATTGCGATGTTGTTCCTATGCAAGCTTGCTCAATGTTACTAGGACGACCTTGGCAATATGATCTGATTATGTGCACCATGGTAGGACCAACCAATACTCTCTCATGTTTAAAGAAAAGAAAATTGTGCTTGCATCCTATGAGTCTGAGCAAATTGTTAAAGATGAACTTGCTAGAGTTAGTAGAGGAAGAATCAGAACCTTCTACAAGTGAGAACCAAATTGTGGCTAAAGAGTTTGTGCAACAAATTAAAGGAAAACCTCGGGCTGTTTGAATGAAATTAAATTGAAGGGTTCATTATGCTCGCTACTAAATCTGATTTGGATGAGTTAGAAACTCTCGAGTCATGCTCGCTATGCTCTTGTTTGCACGAAGACCTTGTTTTCGTTCGACGACATACCTTCTTCTTTGCCTCTGTCACACTCACATTTTGCGGGAGTATTCGATGTCTTTCCAAAGAAGTGCCACCGGGATTGCCACCAATTCGAGGGATAGAACACCAAATTGACCTCATCCCCGGCGCTTCGCTGCCCAACCATGCGCCATACCTTACCAACCCTGAAGAGACGAAGGAGATTCAATGACAAGTCCTAGAGCTGCTTGATAAAGGGTATGTGCGTGAATCTCTTAGTCCTTGTGCTGTTCCGGTAATTTTAGTACCCAAGAAAGATGGTTCATGGTGCATGTGTGTTGACTGTCGAGCCATTAATAATATTACAATTCAATATCGTCATCCTATTCCTAGGTTAGATGATTTGCTTGATGAATTAAGCAGCTCTGTTGTATTTTCTAAAGTTGATTTGCGTAGTGGGTACCATCAAATTCGCATGAAGTTAGGAGATGAGTGGAAAACAGCGTTCAAAACTAAATTTAGTTTATATGAGTGGTTAGTCATGCTGTTTGGTTTAACTAACGCTCCTAGCACTTTCATGAAACTAATGAACGAAATTTTACGCGCTTTCATTGGCAAATTTGTGGTAGTTTACTTTGATGATATTTTGATCTACAGCAAATCGTTGGAGGAACATTTGGATGATTTACGTGTTGTTTTTCATGTTCTACGTAATGCACGTTTGTTTGGTAACCTGGAGAAGTGCACCTTCTGCACTGATCGAGTCTCGTTTCTTGGCTATGTTGTCACTCCACAGGGCATCCAAGTTGATCACGCCAAGATAGAGGCAATTCAGAGTTGGCCAACTCCTAACACTGTCACGCAAGTAAGAAGTTTCCTTGGACTCGCTGGTTTCTATCGGCGTTTTGTTCGTGACTTCAGCACCATCGCTGCTCCACTCAATGAGCTCACAAAGAAAGGCATTCCATTTGCTTGGGGACCTGCTCAAGAAGAGGCCTTCATGATTTTAATAGATAAGTTGACACACGCTCCATTGCTGCAACTTCCGGATTTTACCAAGATGTTTGAGCTCGAATGCGATGCTAGTGGAATTGGTTTGGGTGGTGTGTTATTACAAGAAGGCAAACCAGTAGCATATTCCAAATGAGAAATTGAGTGGACCTACTTTGAACTACTCGACTTATGACAAAGAATTATATGCTTTGGTTCGAACCCTTGAAACTTGGCAACATTATTTATGGCCTAAAGAATTTGTCATTCACTCAGACCATGAATCACTTAAGCATATTAGAAGTCAATCAAATTTGACCGTAGACATGCGAAATGGGTGGAATTCATTGAATCTTTCCCTTATGTCATTAAGCACAAGAAAGGAAAAGAAAATGTGATTGCTGATGCTTTGTCTCGTCGATACACTATGCTTTCACAATTTGAATTTAAAATTTTTGGTTTGGAAACTCTCAAAGAACAATATGTGCATGATGCTCATTTCAAGGACATATTATTGAATTGCAAACAAGGGAGAACATGGAACAAGTATGTTATCAATGATGGATTTGTGTTCCGTTCTAATAAGCTATGCATTCCTGCTAACTCTGTTCGACTTTAGTTATTATAGGAAGTGCACAGTGGTGGTTTGATGGGACACTTTGGTGTGAAGAAGATGGAGGACTTACATGCAGATCATTTCTTTTGGCCAAAGATGCGGCGTGACGTTGAGCGGTTCGTTGCCCGCTGCCCTACATGTCAACGAGCTAAGTCACGACTTAATCCTCATAGTTTATACATGCCTCTTCCTGTTCCTAGCATTCCGTGGGAGGATATTTCGATGGATTTTGTTTTTGGATTGCCTAGAAATAAGAAGGGGAGGGATAGTATATTTGTGGTCGTTGACAGATTTTCTAAGATGGCACACTTCATACCATGTCACAAGAGTGATGATGCTTCCCACGTTGCTGAATTATTCTTTCGTGAAATTGTTCGCTTGCACGGTGTTCCTAATACAATAATTTCAGATTGTGATGCAAAATTCCTTAGTCACTTTTTGCGAACTTTGTGGAATAAATTGGGGACCAAATTAATGTTTAGCACTACTTGTCATCCCCAAACCGATGGACAAACTGAAGTGGTTAATAGAACTTTATCCCCCATGCTGAGGGCTGTTTTGAAAAAGAATTTAAAAATGTGGGAAGAATGTTTGCCTCATATTGAATTTGCTTATAATTGTTCCGTACATTCTACCACAAAGATGTGTCCTTTTCAGATTGTGTATGGATTTGTCCCTCGTGCACCAATTGATTTGTTACCAATTCCTTCTTTCGAGAAAGTAAATTTGGATGCTAAACAACGTGCTGAGTTGATTTTAAAAATACATGAGCTGACTAAAGACAACATCGAGCGCATGAATGCTAAGTATAAAATTGCCGGTAGTCAGGGAAGGAAGCATGTTACTTTTGAACCGGGTGATCTTGTTTGGTTACATTTGAGAAAGGATAGGTCTCCAGATTTACGTAAGTCAAAATTGATGCCTCGCGCAGACGGACCATTCAAGGTCATTGCAAAGATTAATGATAATGTATATAAGCTTGATTTACTTGCAGAATTTGGGGTTATTCCAACATTTAACGTGACGGACTTGAAGCCCTACTTGGGAGAAGAAGATGAACTCGAGTCGAGGACGACTCAAATGCAAGAAGTGGAGGATGATGAGGACATCACTTCTTGATTGTGTTATTCATTAAGGAATGAAGGTCCTAGCGATGATGGTGAATGGAAACAAAGATGATTGCGGAAAGGAAAGGAGTTCTGCATTTGACGACAAGATCCTGAAGTCTCAATGATTTGGGCAGCAAAGAGAGTGGTGCTGCGTCACCCACGAATTGGCGCATAAATTGGCCTTTACCATGTAATAGAGACTTTTTTTAGAGATAAGAATAATAGGAAGGAGGCCTAGCTAAAGATGGAAAGGAATCAGAGGGAAGGTCTGATTTTCGGCCACGAATCAAGGCATGACCGAACATCCCTCCCCCCACTTCTTTTTATACCATAGCCGGCCTCCAAAGAATGCGGATTTCATTGAGTTTAGGTTTAGCCCTTGTGCAAACTTTTGTTCTTCAGTTGTGTTGGTTGACCACCTGTAAAGACAGCTTAATCGGAATCCCACCTTTGTTTTCAGATTGCTTTTCATCTTATTTCTGATAGTTCTTCGATTGCTCGCAAGAATTGAACTTCGTGTTCAGGTTGACCGAGCCTTCGGCAAAGTCAATAACCTTTTGGAGTTGGTTCAGCGATTGCTAAGGCGCAAACGTCATCGGGCGGTTGTAGTCGGATCGTGAGGGTCAATTCCACCGAATCGATATTTATCTACCTCATCGAAAGATCGGGCACCCTTTTCACATCAAAAACCGAGGATGAGCTGTGGCAGCGCGATTGCAGAGTCGGCAGAATTGGCGCTGAACCGCAGAGAGGCGGCGAAGGCTCGGGAGAGCTCGTCTTGACTCGATCGGGAGAGGAAAAAAAGAGAGGGAGAGGAGTTTGCCGCTGATGAGCGGGACCGACCCCACCGGGCAGCTAGAAAGAAAACTCCACCAATTGCGGTATGCACCGGGTTGCTACAATGACTGTGCCCACACGTCAATGAGACGAGATTACAAAGAGATAAGGCTTGGCTCAGACAACTCCATGTGGGCATTAAAACTGCTACAAATCGTGGTCAATTTTTCTGAAACTTTTTGACTGATGTCTACTGGAAGTTGTTACCACAAAGTAAAAATATTAGCGCAAAATATATTATATAGAATTTATATTAATTCTGACACTGTGCATTGTCCAGAATTTGCATTTCGGTATTTTATTTATTTAAGGGTGTAAATCATACTAATTATTTTCAGAACTTTTTATGAGAGTTTAGTTTGAGTTATGCTATCTCGATAAAAATTTCAAGTCAAATTATTGAGTAAATATTTTATAAAAATTCTGACATGATGATTTTTCGTTTTTCAAAATCTCTGTTCTTGAATTTTTAAAAGGCTTAGATTACACGACAAATTTCTAATATTTTTACCAGATGTGGCCTATGCTCTGAGGGTGTTATGGTAATTTTCATGACTCCAGATAAATTTCTAATATCTTCTAGTAATTCTGACTTCTACTGTTTCTAGTCAAAAGAGATGGTTATATATTTTATTTATTTACATTCCTGCACATAAAATTTTTACTAGATGGTTATACTGGTTTACCAGCATGGATAAGGTCCCATGGTAATTTTTTCCAAATTTTACTTTTACCTCTTTATCTTCTTACCATTTTCCATTCATTAATTCTATTTATTGGATTTTTCATACAAAGCATAAATCCAAGGAAAAATCCAAATAAAAACCAATTAAGAAAACTCAGAAATAAATATATTCAAATTCAAAATATTCATTTTCATTTTATTATATTTTTTGGCATGTTACAAATCTACCCCCCTTACAGAAATCTCGCCCTCGAGATTTGGCGGGTCCAAGGTAAAATTGGGTTTAAAAGAATTCAGGAAACTCTTCCTTGAGTCTACCTTCTTGCTCCCATGTCGCTTTTTCTTCTGTATGATTACTCCATTGAACCTTTATCATCTTATGTGTTTTATTTCGAGTATGTCGCTCCGCTTCTTCAAGAATTTTTATTGGGTGCTCTCGATAAGTCAAGTCAGGCTGGAGGTCAATTTCCTCCAATTGAGTAAGCTCGGCAAGAATGCGAAGACACTTCTTAAGTTGCGACACATGGAAGACATTATGCACGTTAGACAATTGGGATGGCAGCTCCAACTTGTATGCTTTTTCTCCCATCTTTTCCAGTACACGATAAGGTCCAATGTATCGAGGAGCTAACTTGCCTCGAATCTGGAACCGACGAATTCCGCGGAGAGGTGAAACCTTAAGATAGACATAATCATCAATCTCAAAACTCAAGTCACGTCGACGAGTGTCGGCATAACTTTTCTGACGAGATTGAGCTTCCCTCAACCGGCTTCGGATTAAATCCACGTGCTCTTGGGCTTCATTTATCAAATTTGGACCAAAGAACTATCTTTCACCCACTTCAGACCAGAAAAGTGGAGTCTGACATTTCCTTCCATACAGGGCTTCAAATGGCGACATTTGCAGACTAGCTTGAAAACTATTGTTATATGAGAACTCTGCAAATGCTAAGCACTTTTCCCAATTAGTGCTATAAGTTAGCACACAAGCCCTCAACATATCCTCCAGGATTTGATTTGTCCTTTCAGTCTGTCCATCGGTCTGAGGATGGTAAGCAGTACTGAAATTCAATTTAGTCCCCAGAAGATTATGCAACTTTTCCCAAAAACGGGATGTGAATTGTGATCCACGATCTGAAACAATTGTTTTTGGGACCCCGTGCAAGCGCACGATGTTGCTAATATAAAGGTCTGCCAATTTATCTCCAGAATAGGTAGTTCTAACAGGGATGAAATGGGCTACTTTGGTTAGTCGGTTGACAATAACCCAAATAGAATCATTCCTTTTTTGAGTTCGGGCAAGACCACTAATGAAGTCCATACCAACATCATCCCATTTCCATTCCAGAATCTGCAATGGCTGAAGAAGCCCAGCTGGACGTTGATGTTCAGCTTTGACTCGCTGACATACATCGCATTTCGCGACATATTCAGCGATATCCCTCTTCGTACCGGGCCACCAATATTCTTTCTTAAGATCCTGATACATCTTGGTACTACCAGGATGAATAGATAGTGGTGACTCATGAGCTTATGATAAAATCAGTTTCTTGATATCAGAATCATTGGGCACATAAACACAAGTCCCTTTCATGATTATCCCATCTGAACTTTCCATGAACTCGGAACTTATGCTCCCACTCAAGTGATTCCGAATCTCTATAATGGCTTCATCCTTGAGTTGTGTAGTTTTAATCTGACTTTTAAGAGTTGGCTGCAATTGAAGAGCGGCCACATAACCATTTTCAACAAAGTTCAAATTAAGCTTCTGGAAATCATTGACTATCTCAGATTGACTTGAACCCAACATACAATAAAGTTTTCGACTAAGAGCGTCAGCTACAACATTGGCCCTACTAGGACGGTAGTGAAGGCTAAGATCATAGTCCTTAATCAGCTCTAGCCATCTCCTTTGCCTCAGGTTCAATTCTGGCTGCGTGAAGAAATACTTGAGGCTAAACTCTCTTCACAATCAGAAGTCCACTCGAACTTCCTTTCCTTCTTTAGGAGTTGTGTTAGTGGCTTAGCAATCTTGGAGAAGTTTTCAATGAATCGGCGATAATAACCGGCAAAGCCTAGAAAACTTCAAATTTTGGAACTGACTGCGGCCTTTCCCAAGCTAACACTGCTTGTACTTTACTTGGGTCAATGACCACTCGCCTTGGACAAAACATGCCCAAGAAATGCCACTTCCTTGAACCAAAACTCGCATTTCTCGAATTTGGCATATAACTTATTTCCCGGAGCTTGATGAGAACCATATGCAAATGCTGCTTATGATCCCCTTCACTCTTGGAATAGACAAGGATATCATCAATAAAGACCAATATGAACTTGTCCAAATACTCCATGAAAACTTTATTCATCAAATTCATAAAGCTTGCCGGAGCATTAGTAAGCCCAAAGGACATTACGGTATATTCATATAAATCGTAACGTGTAGTGAAAGCGGTCTTTGGGATATCTGATGGTCTGACCTTCAACTGAAAATATCCCAGCTTCAAGTCTATCTTGGAAAAGATTTGTGCTCCATTCAGCTGATCAAACAGATCATCAATCCGGGGAAGCGGATATTTATTTTTGATGGTTACTTCATTTAAAGCACGGTAGTCTACGCACCTGCGCAGGCTATCATCCTTTTTCTTGATAAAAAGAATAGGACTTCCCCAAGGCGACGTGCTGGGACGAATGAATCCTTTATTTAGCTACTCCTTGAGTTGCTTTTTCAATTCCACTAACTCATTTGGAGGCATTCGATATGGACGTTTTGATATTGGTGCAATTCCCGGCACCAAATCAATAATAAACTCCATATCACGATCCTGAGGCACTCCTGGCAATTCAGTAGGAAAAACCTCTGGAAACTCATTAACTATTGGCACCTCTTCTAATTTAATAGTAGATGCCGAACACCAGATTGGTTGAGGTGCTGAAATTTTAGTACTTGAGGCAAATTCTACATGTGATCCATCTTGGTTTACAAGGGATATAGATCCATCAGCACAGTTTATGCAACCTTTATGTTTAGCCAACCAATCCATGCCTAAAATCACATCTAGTCCAGATGTCTCTATCATGATGAGATTAGCATAAAATACAACCCCATTGATTTCTATGCTAACTCCAGAACAAAAACTAACAGTTCTAATGGTGGCCCCAGGTGATTGCACGACCATATGAGTAGGTAAAAGAGAAACTTCTAACTTGTTTTGTTCAGAAAACTTCTTGGATATAATGGAATGGGAAGCTCCGAATCAAATGTAACCAAGGTAGTAATAGATTGCACGAGAAACATACCAAGCACAACATCCGGTGCTTCTGCGCTTCCTCGCTTGTCATATGATGAAGGCGCCCAATATTTCGCCTTGTGCGGTGGTCGAGCCGATCCTTGGGACTGCCGCCTTGCCGCTTCCTGAGAGCGGCCTTGGGCTTGTGAACGTGGTTGTCCAGTCCTCTTCTTAGGACAGGAACTAGCATAATGTCCACGCTCGTTGTAATGGAAGCAAGTGACATTAGGTGCACGCTCGATAACGATGGCGATCTAGGCTGTTGCACTTGGCGAGCAGTGTCGCCGTGGATCGCCATTGCATGAAGCGGGAGCCTAACTCGAGATCGCTAAGCCCTTGGTGCACGAAGTGGTGGTGGTCGGCGAATATTGGTCGATCGCCACCGTTGTGATCTGATGACCGGTCCCGCTTGAGTGCGCACAAGCCACTTGCGCTTTCATTGTCCAACACATTGCGACTACCATGCTCTACCCTTACGACTTTGTCAACAAGAGTCGAAAATCATCAATATCTTGGGCTATCAAAGCCCACTTGATCTCCTCATTCAGGTTCTCCCGGAACCGCTCAATTCTCCTTGCTTCATCCGCTACTTCATACGTAGCATACCGGGACAATTGGTTGAAGCGATGCAAATATTCCATCACGCCATCGAGCCTTGCTTCAAATCCAAGAACTCCCGATTCTTCACCTCAATTACACTAGCGGGAATATGAGTGTGGCGAAAAGCAGCTTTGAATTCTGGCCAAAGCACTTCTCACCCCTCTGGCAAAACTGCTTGATAATTTTCCCACCGAATAGCTGCGGTTCCCTGGAGCTGGTAGGAGGCATAAAGAACCTTCTCTCGGTCATCACACTGGGCAATATTCAGCTTGCTCTCCATGGCATGCAGCCAATCATCCGCATCATGGGGCTCGGCTGAAGCGGAGAAAATCGGTGGCTGAGTTCTCAAGAACTCACTCAGCCTGGACACTTGTGGCGGTCCACCATTCCCTCCACGAGCAACACCTTGTGCCGCTGTGTTTTGAGCTATTTGTTGCAGCAGGAAGGTATTTGCTTGCCTTCCTTGCTCAATCAGGGCCAATACTTGAGCCATGGTGGGTGGTTGAGGGAACTGTTCATCAGGGACATTATCCTCAACAGGAGATGGAATGGGAGCATCTCAACGAGCCGCTCGAGATGACAAAGCTCTCGTTGTTGGATGCTGCGGATTTGCCTGGGCTAGCGTTGAGATGCTCGCATCCTGGGCCGCATCGGTCTCCAAAATCTGACTAAGCGACCTTGTTGGCCTCATCCTGCAATCACCACCCTTTTAGTATGTTATAGAGAAAAGAACACTATTTCGAATTTATTCACCACATAATCATTTTATATGTCTTGTTTCTGTTATTATTATTACTATTACTATTATTACAACTATGAAGGATCATCTCATCGAAAATTTTCACTTCAAAGTTACAATTCGCGAGGGAAATCCATTGTTATAATTCAAATAAAAAGATACAGCTCAAGAACTTACAATACCAAAAGTACCTCACTTAGATATTACCTTACATACGCATATAAACTATTTTACATGTCTGTTACTACCATTTTTTTTCTATGACTTTGATCCTTACACCCAGAACACAAATGCTTAAATATCAAAGTCACTAGAGAGGACCTATTCATACCAATCCCCGGATAATGCGGCGGCGATCCAGCATCACAACTGCTCCCCGAACTAGAAGGCACAGGAGGCGGCTCTTGAACTACTGCTGGGCGAAACTGGCGCAAATATTCTTTCCTATTCCCTGTCCTACACCTCCTCGGTTCTAACTCGAGCCTTTGGCGCCCTACACGTGCTTCATAGAAGCTCACATACGCACTCATATTAACATGATGTACTTGACAAATCTTTCTCATCAAATTGCGACTTGTTTCTTGTATAGCTTGGATCCTATTTGAATCATGATGCTTAACACGATGGTGCCTACGACGCCCTCTCCTTACACTAACTGCGTGCGCATAAACCTTAAATCCATCGGTTGCTTGCCTAATGGTGAGCATAGGGCGATTCTTTTCTTGCCCAAGATTTTTTGCTAATTCCCTAACTATGGCTGTCCAACTGGCGGGATTTGCCATCTGAAATTTTAAACAAAAACAAAATCAGCACTAATACAATGCTAGCAGCAACACAGGAAGAACAACTGCACTACTTCCTTCCACATCACACATAGAGCATTAGTTTGAACATAGGATCTTCAACCCACACCTAACATTTCTACAAACTCTACTTCCTGTACAACTTGGAATCACCTCACAATTTTATACATATAACTTTTATAGTCTACATGAGCTAAGCTATTTCTTTGCCAACTTTTATCATGAGATTCACAGGCCGCAAGCAAACTGATGCCATACCAATTTACAACAAAAGATACACCACTTTATTATTTCATACTACCCATAGCTACAAAAGATGTTACATCTCATCCACATACTCCTACTTACTCTACCTTACCCAAAGCCCTGTGGCGAGGGCTCTCGCCGATATACCCGAGGAGCTTGGGATGATATACAAAAGTACTACGGGGATTTATACCCTTATCGTTTACAAGATGTGGGCGACTACCTATGCAAGACATTCTGGCCCCTTTTAGCACACCAGACGTAGGCACCTAAGAGGCAGGTGGAGGACACCACGCGGATGGGATTTGAGAAGTCCCATCACTTAGCACCGTGCATGGTATAATGCCTCTTGCCACGCATGTTGCCAAGTGGGCCTCCAAAAATGCCAGATGACGACGGGTTTCCAACAACTCTTGTGCCAACTGAACATAGTGCTTATCTAGACAATTTACAAAATTTATCATGACTCTAAGACCATCACTCCCAACCCCAGTATGATCTCTATATACATTGTCTCAAACCAGGGGTCTTCTAGGGAAGTAGTAGTAGGCAAGGCCCAAATCTGGAAGCACATGGCGAAGATGGATCACAGCTCGATATGCAGCCTCATTCATTGAAGCATCCATAGATGATCCATATCCATCAAAACACCTTTCCTCATTGAAAACCGGTCTAGGGGGTATGAAAACTCTAGTGGCATACTCCTTAGTCACTGAGCTCAGGTACGCCTGAAATACTACATATCTTGGGAGACTTCCAAAATGACAATCCTCCAACAGGCGGTGTAACACTCCCATCATTCCACCAAACTCTGGAGGAGTCGACTCGTGACAGGGTACATAGTGCGTTATCTACAAAATAGAAAGAAAAGATAAGATTAATAATAGTTATTATGAATAGTTAAGAAGCCACAAATAAGAAAGTTAGCAAATATGCTAAATTTCATTATTAGTAGAGGATACAGTTTTGTTTATTTTTCAAATTAAATCTTCATATAACTAACTAACGACCATTTACCCAGGGTTTCCTACAACAACATGCTCTCGATACTAACGCTGTGAGACCCCGTTCTTGCGAACAGGAACCTCTATGTGATCACTGTACTAGTCCCATGATCACTGGTTAGCACTCACATGTTTACAACATTCATATCATAACCACACGAGAAACAAACCGATACATATATATAAGCGGGATAATTATACAAAGCTTAATATTTTACAAAGACTTAACAGCGGAAATTAAAGAGTCAAAAGAACTCCAAAAGCCTCGCGGTTTGCCCACTAACCCCCAGGCAACTGACAAGGCAAAACCTAGGATAAATCATCGTTGAAAACCCCGTGCCTTGCTTGGAAATAAGAATCATTCGGCACATCGCAGGCTTCGTCCTCTGAGATAGCAGATGCAAGATTGAGTACATTGGTACTCAGCAAGACTTATAGTGTTTGTCAAATGCAATTAAATAATCATGCAGGCTAAGCAAAGGAGGCTTCAGGTTATTTTGCAGTTGCATAAACATTTCAAAGTATGAATATAATAGAGTGTAACAACGCATTTCGAATAAAGCAATTGAGGGACATAAAGCGACTAGTAAATATCCCAAGCCTTTCAACCCAGTCTACCTGATTGCAAAGGTCCCCGGTGTCTATCCTTTGACACAAAAAACTAGTTCCAAAATGGTTTCCAAACCAAACCTATTTTTCAAGAAAATACCAAAAAAAACTCTAACATTGGAATGACTTCACCAAGTGCCCATGACCGCGGGCGCGTCTAATCGATTAGATCTTACACTCTGCAGAGGTGTACAAATTTAGCCACTTCCTTTGGTGCGTCGGCAAGGAGATCATACGGAGCCGTTACATTATTTAGATGTGGCTTTGAACCAGCCCAGGACGTTTGACCCTCGCCATGGAAACAGAAACACTCACTCAAGCCGTGGATCCACTTTCATCACACCCAACACCACGTTTCTGTTCATGGCAAGGCGTACACCGTTGCATTGGTATGTAGAAACCCCTACAGGCAGAGCTGGCTGGAATGCCTGTGCAATCTCCCGCCTGAAGAGGAACGCGGTATGCTACACTAGCACAAAAAAACCTACCGCATACAGAAAGCTACTCGCAAGAAGGGGATCACAGATTAGATTACCACTAGACTTGCAGATGCGGAATCCTTCGCGCGTCAATGTAGTGGATCGTTCTCGTCGCAGTCATTGCGTCGATGGAGTGGATCGTCCTCGCCTTGCCGTGGATCATCCTTCCACGCCGCAGTCGCAGCAGCGTCACCGCAGTAGTCCACACGTCCAGGGATGGAACGTCGTGCGTCGGTGTGCAAGCACCTCGTCGCTCAGCAGGGGCAGCGAGAGGAGGAGGCTAGGGTTTCGGGTGAATCACTTCTAAACCGTGGGAAAGCACACCCTGCGCCCACCCTCCTCCCCTCCTTATATAGCCACGAGATGAAACCCAAAACTAGGGCCCATCAGCGTGCTAAGCCCATGAGGTCCATTAATTACGGATCTAATCCATATTAATGCGTCCCAGCCCATTAAGTGTGTGACCCTACAGGTTCATGTACGTTTGGACATGGATTCAGAAAACTCCTTTTCAATCCAATAGTTGGTAGCGGCTCCTTGGAAAGTATGCCAATTCCCAAACATATTATGATCAAATCGGACAGAACCTATCAAAAGTACTCATGTAATAATCCTTTTGCCAAGTATATGAAGATTGAACTCAAGGCGGGAAGCATGTCATCCTTTGATGATTCCATCCATCTCTCGTATCCGTGATATATTAATAAGTTGTGATTGACTCCTCAATCACGGCATGGCTATGCACTTCCTTAATGTCATATCACACAAGTGCCCTTATCATATATCTCCGTTTCATTGGAGTGTAAATTCCATCTTGACTGCTCACTTCCCTCTACACGTTTTATAGTAAACATGAAAGCTACCTTTATAACTATCCGGTTAGGAAGTAGTGTTTGATAGCCCCAAGGAAAACTATTACACATGTAGGGAATATGACAATCTCAGGTCTAAGGATCATACATCTACTATGTATGAGATACACTGATGACACATAAGAATGAAATATTCTCGTAGTGTCCCATTGCGGGTCTATCTAACTCATGTTCTTCAACATGCGTCCACAATGTAAAGATGATATCTCCATATCCCATGATCTATGAAGCATGATCATCGATCACTACATGTGCTGATCTATTCATCGTCGTCCTATACGATGATATCCGATTAGAGATATTTATCGAATTACATCAATAAGTAAAGAGCTTCATAAGCAAGTCACATACTTGTTAATCAATACACTGATATACATTCATTGGACAATTAATCATATTATTATTCATAAACATAGTCATGTTACAATCATCTAAATGATTGCCTCAAGGGCATAACACTAACAACGCCTTCCTTAGATGCAAAGCCACATCTAAATAACTTAATAGGCTAAGACTGTCCTATACCAGTCAACGTGGTTGCACGAAAATCTTGGATCTATAGCGTCCCATTTCTCGGTCCTTAATCTGACACGGGCGATACTCCACCCTATACTACGTGCAACTCTCTTTGCACCACCGGCTATTGCCAATAATTGCTCGCGTCAAACCATAGTTTTATTTTGGGTTTTTTTAATCAAAGTACCAGCAACCTTTTCCCGAAAAGGACCATACATTTGTTGAAAAGACCGAAAACATAAAATGGATAGCTTAAGCAAGAGTAATATGCTAGCGATTATACCCCAAAATACATTAAGCATGTCTGCCCATACTTAGGTTTACAAGGTTCACACGTTCATACAAATTAAGGAAAACCATAATGTACAGGAGTAACTACAAATTTCTACCCAAGATAGCATTTCTATGGGGAATTACCGGAATGCATAATACATTGGCAAAAACAACATAATGTAGGTGAATTATCAGGTTCAACATGCTCAAGGGGGTGCTTGCCTTGCAGCTTGCTAGATCAAGATCTGGATCTGCGACAGAGTCGTCTTCCTCCTCGAGCAAATATCCAACTTTAATAAGGGCAAAAAGAAAACATAGAGCAAACCAAATAAAGATTCACTGCAGAAAACAAGAATATATTTTAGGGTTTGAATTATAGGATTTCAAGTCCTCATGATTTAGATAATTACATATCCACATTGTTAATGACTTTTATGATGAACAAACATGGGTTCTCTCATAGATTATCTATTCTTGAATTGCGAATTCAAGAGGCTAAAAATTATGATTTTTTGCATTTGTAACTTCGAATTATAGATGCTAAAATTATCTAGACTAATAAAATTTAAAACATAAGGTAAAGGGTTATGCGTGAATAGCACTTAGCCTTAAGTGATGCATAAGAAGGGGGGATTGTGATTAAGCTAAATCTATTAAGCTAGGTTACTAGACTTGTTCATGATTTAAGTCCATTTAATCTATATTCTAACTATTTAATTTTTATGCATATATATGTATATCTATACACACATTTTGCACTTGGGTTATTTCAAATTTTTAAAGATAGTTCAAATCAAGTTTACTCCTTAATTATTTTGGCAAGCTCAGGTATCCTACTGCCACACTAGTATTCAGAAATCAATTTTACTTACTTCATATTATTTTTTTCCATACAAGTTATGCATATCTAAATTTTTAGTGCATTGAATGCAAAACTTAAATAGAAAGTAGTTCAAACCTAACTTAAAATTAAATGTTTTTATATATTTGAACTTCTGGAATCACAAGGATTCCAATAAAATTAGTTTCATTAAATTCTAAGTTTGTTTGTATAATTTTTGTATAAAGCATATCTTTAGCCCTTTTTTCAAATTTGAATTTCAAAATCACCCAAAGATCATTTTCAAAATATTTTTTCATATTTTGAAGGTACCTAATTTTACATGAGAATAGAATTTCATTTCACTAATTTTGGAGTTATGGTTCAAAAGTTATGGACAATGGAAGTGGCTCGGTTTTGGAAAATACACTGAAATTCCAAAAATACGCTTTCGCTGTTGGAAAGCACCTTTCGGCTTTTGGCGCGCGAGCATTTGAACTGGCTCGGTCTGGCTGACAAGTCGCCCCCACCTGCCAGTGACTACACGGTGCGCACACAAGGCTACCGAGCGACTGACAGCCCTACCCCACCAGTCAGTGACCCGATGCAGAGAGATTCGGCCTCCGGCTCACCCCGGCAAACCAGCTCTGCCGCGGTGGAATTGGTAGCACCATTAGTATCAGTGTGCCAAGGCGCATATAGGGATGGTACCCATTCGACAGGAGGTGGCCGAAATAGTGGTCGCCGCCGCGAGGGTGCGAAGGCGCCATGGTCGGTTCTGTGAAAGCTTACGCTCATGGCGCATTTCCACCAAGGAAGGACACGGTGAGGATCAGTGAGTCGCAAAGGTTCCATTTCACCTGATGATGTGGTCGGGGATGAACTGGGGACAGCTGCCAACGGTCGCCGACCGCGAAGAAGAAAAGCGACGGTGGAGATGAACTACGGATAAAACAAATGAAAAAAAATTGATCAGTATTCTAGGAGGCACGGCGAATCTCCAGGACCAAGAAATTTCAAAGATTGATGCCCATTTGGCTGAATTCACTGATTCCCCCCTTTCTGCTTTCTGCGAAAATGGCGAGGAAGCAAGCAATCGGGTTATTGTCTTGAAGAATAGCTTGAAGGGAAAAGGGAGGGTCTCAATGCGACGCTGGAGAGGTATTTATAACCGAAGAGGTCGGTCTCTCCCCGGTTGTTTGGCTCGCGCGGGCTGCGCTTGGCTTAGCCGAAAAGGTGAGGTGGCGCATGGTTTTGAGGGCTCAAAACAGCACGGTATGGGCGAGGCATGGCGTGGAAAAACCGAGGATGAGCCGTGGCAACGCGCGATTGCAGAGTAGGCCGAATTGGCGCTGAAACGCAGAGAGGTGGCGAAGGCTCAGGAGAGCTCGTCTCCGACTCGATCGGGAGAGGAGAAAAAGAGAGGGAGAGGAGTTCGCAGCTGACGAGCAGGACCGACCCCACCGGGCAGCAAGAAAAAAACTCCAGCCCAATTGCCAGCGCACCAGGTCACTACAGTACCCAGGCCCACACGTCAGTGAGACGAGATTACAAAGAGATAAGGGCTTGGCTCGGACAGCTCCATGTGGGCATTAAAACTGCTATCAAATCGCGGTAATTTTTTCTGAAAATTTTCGAATGGTGTCTACTGGAAGAGTTTAACCACGTAGTAAAAATATTAGCTCAAAATATCTTATATAGAATTTATATTAATTCTGACACTGTGCACTGTCCAGAATTTGCATTTCGGTATTTTATTTATTTAAGGATGTAAATCATACTAATTATTTTCAAAACTTTTTACAAGAGTTTATTTTGTGTTATGGATATCTCTATAAAAATTTCAAGTCAAATTATTTAGTAAATATTTTATAAAAATTCTGACATGATGATTTTCAGTTTTTCAATGCCTCTGTTCTTGAATTTTTAAAAGGCATAGATTACATGAAAATTTTATAATATTTTTAACAAACATGGCCTATGCTCTGAGAGACTTATGGTAATTTTTATGACTCCAGATAAATTTCTAATATCTTCTAGTAATTCTGACTTCTACTGTTTCTAGTCAAAAGAGATGGTTATATATTTTATTTATTTACATTCCTGCACATAAAATTTTTACTAGATGGTTATACTAGTTTAAAAGCATGGATAATGTCCCATGGTAATTTTTTCCAAATTTTACTTTTACCTCTTTATCTTCTTACCATTTTCCATTCATTAATTCTAATTATTGGATTTTTCATACAAAGCATAAATCCAAGGAAAAATCCAAATAAAAACCAATTAAGAAAACTCAGAAATAAATATATTCAAATTAAAAATATTCATTTTCATTTTATTATATTTTTCGGGATGTTACAAAGTAGAGCATTGTAAAGGCTTTGTTACGATCACTCGCCTTTGTGGTGTTTGGTTGCATCGTGTGCGTAAAGTGCATAACCTTTGCAAAGTGTAAATCTATTTGGATAGCCGTGCTCACGGTATTGGGCAATGCTCAGGAATTACAGTCAAAGGTTAGACTCTTATTAAAATAAAACTTGTTGGGTTGGCAGGATTGTCATGGAAAGTTGGGACTTGACTTAGAATTGGGTATCTTGTTTATTTGAGAAACTGAATCTATTAATTATTGCTATTTGTTTTACTATCTTTCAATCTATTTATCGTATTCTTTTATAAATGCTGCTTTACTGCAAAATAGCCATGTTAGCCATTCCTTGGAATAAGCCATGCATATAGAGCATTAGACTTGTATTTCTGTGCATAACTTGTTGAGTGCTTTATATACTCACCCCACAACAACAACTTTAGAGGACGAAGAGACTACACTACTCATGAAGGAGGAGTATCGTGATGATGTGATTGCTTAGGGTCTGAGCCTCGTCAGTTGCCTGTGGTGAACTGGAGAGCTACTACGTTTACTTTATTTCCGCTACCGCATATTTGCTATTTCCTAGTTAAGTCTTGTGAGATAATAATCATGTAAGATAACAGTTATTGTTTAATGGAGTTATTTCTATATTCCGTTGTGTATGACTGTGATAACATCTATGTTGCGCCTGTGTGCACTAGTATGATCCTAGACTAGTGCAATGTACATAGAGGGTCCGGAATTGCATATTCGGGTCCCGACAGCAATCCATGTCGCGTTTTCTGTTCGATCTTAATAAGCCAATTAGGCGCGTTTGGAATTTCAGATCTACAACAATGTAGTGGAGCTAGTGCACAAAGCACAAAAGGCAGAGAGGCAATTGCAAGACGATGCTAGGCCAGCAAAGGTATAAACATTTAGTTTAAGGGTGTAACCAGTATCCTCAAAAACTGCAAAATTCAGTTTGGGACGAGGCACCAATTCACCTAGCCCAAGCAACAATATTTTTCCTCGATCTGTATCTTTTGCAAAAATCAGCACCCTCATCTAGTGAGAGTAAGACGCCAAAACCAAGATCATGTGTCGCCTCGTCTGTGGATCTACCTCCAAGAGTAGCTCTATCCAATGCTTCAAGTGTTTAGGGCGTGGCCATGTTGTCAAGGAATGTCCAAATAATCGTGTAATGCTTGTCACCAAGGAGGGTGAGTAGAACCAGCTAGTAAAGATGAGATTCAGCCTGAAACTGAGAGTGGAAAGTTTGATGACACCGAAGAGGAGAATGCGAGTACAAGGCATATCCTTTTGAGGCTAGTCACACCATTGTGGTCACCAAAACACTGAGTGTTCAGATCAAAGATGAAGAACATGCGCAATGATTTAACCTTTTCTAGACCCAAGCTAAAGTGAATGACAAGCTAATTAAGTTGATAATTGATGGTGGTAGCTTCCACAACCTTGCTAGCATGGAAATGTGTGAGAAGCATGCACTGACCCTAATGAAGCATCCTCACCCCTACCATGTGCAATGGGTTAGCGATTGTGGTGATGTGAAGGTGCAGTACTTGGTGAGAGTTACTTTCAGCATACATGATTACACTGATACTATTGATTGCGATATTGTGCCTATGATTGTTTGTCACTTGCTATTGGGGCGGCCATGGAAATTTGATAGAAGTGTTCTACATGAAGGCCATGACAACACCTATGCTTTCAAGTGGCAAGGTAAAGGCATCAAGCTGCTACCCATGACACCAAATGAAATTATAGCTGCAAACATGCAAAGGAAGATTGAAGTAAAGAAGATAAGTGAGGATCAGCATGAGAAGAAGAAGATGATTGGCATCCCCAAATCGGTGAGTGAGGGCCACAAAGCAATCTTGAATGGAAAGAGGAAGAGTGAGAAGCAGAAGTTAGTTATGATAGCCACTAAATCTGAGACGAAGGAAATGAGAGATAACCGCAAAATGGTGCATTTTGTACTGCTGAACAAGGATGCAATGCTTTCTACTAATGACTTAACTCCTCTTCCTAGTGTTGTTTCTAGTGTGTTGCAGGACTTTGAAGATGTGTTTCTGGAAGAGATACCCGCTGGTCTACCTCCACTTCGTGGAATTGAACATCAGATAGACCTCATCCCAGGAGTTCCCTTCCTAACCGACCACCATACAGGGCCGATCCCGAACAAACCAAGGAGAGTCAGCGATAGGTGCATGTGCTGCTAGATAAAGGGTGTGTGCGAGAAAGTCTTAGCCCTTGCGATGTCCCTGTTATCCTTGTCCCTAAGAGAGATGGTACATGGAGAATGTGCGTTGACTATAGGGCTATTAACAACATCACTATTTGGTATTGACATCCCATCCTAGGCTTGATGATATGCTGGATGAACTTAGCGGTGTTGTTATATTCTCTAAAATTGATTTTCGTAGTGGGTACCATCAGATTAGGATGAAAGAAGGGGATGAATGGAAGACGGCTTTTAAAATAAAATCTGGTTTATATGAATAGTTAGTAATGCTCTTTGATTTGACTAATGCACCTAGCACATTCATGCGCTTAATGAATTATGTTTTGAGAGCTTTCATTGGGAAATTTATTGTGGTTTATTTTGATGACATTCTGATATATAGCCGCACCATGGAAGAGCATGTAGAGCATATTAAACAAGTGCTGCAAGTACTTAGATCTGAGAGATTGTATGCTAACAAGGAGAAGTGCACGTTTTGCACAAACAAGGTTGTGTTTTTGGGCTTTGTTGTTTCTGCACAGGAAGTAGAAGTTGATGAATCTAAAGTTGAGGGTATCAAAAATTGGCCTACGCCTATCAATGCCAGCCAAGTGAGAAGCTTTCATGGTCTTGTTGGTTTCTATCGGTGTTTCGTGAAGAATTTTAGCACCATCGCTGCTCCTTTGAACGAGCTCACCAAGAAAAGTATTGAATTTGTCTGGGGTAAGTCACAAGAAAGTGTTTTTCAAGAACTCAAGAAATGTCTAACAAATCATTTGAGATCGAATGTGATGCTAGTAGTTTGGGCATTGGAGGTGTTCTAATGCAAGAAGGAAAACAAGTGACTTACTTTAGTGAGAAGCTGAGAGGAGCTCAACTGAATTACCCTGTGTATGATAAGGAATTGTATGCTCTTGTTCTTGTTCTTAAGACTTGGCAACATTATCTTTGGCCTAAAGAGTTTATCATTCATTCTGATCATGAAGTTTTAAAGTATTTGAAAGGCAAAGCCAAACTGAACCGTAGGCATGCTAAATGGGTAGAATTTATTGAATCTTTTCCGTACCTTGTGAAATATAAGAAAGGGAAAGAAAATGTTGTTGCTGATGCTTTATCTCGTAAGGTTATTTTGCTGAACAAATTGGATGTAAAGGTGTAACATCCTGAAAAATGAGTAATAACAACAAATTAAATGATATATTTTAAGAAGTTTTAATTTGTTTTTCCCTGGATTTTTCTGAATTTTATATGAGTTTTCTTGACTTCTTTTGATTATTATTTGTAAGGAAAATTCTTTTTCTAATCAATCAACCATTACTTAAGTAATAAGAAAAGATTTGTAAAACAAAAAATAAGAAAAATTACTGTAAAAATTCGTGGAGCTATCCAGAACACAAAATATAATTTTTAAAATCATGACAAAATATTAAATGATGAAAAGAAAGGTAATTAATGAAACAAGACTAGTAATAGTGAAAATGTCAGAAATTAAATGATCATAATTTCGATGGGAAAATATTTATATTATCTTCTCCCTGGATAGAGTCTTCTGCAGTAAAAATATCAGGAGATGATCTTTAGGTTTTGGTATTTATAGAAATTCAAAAAACTGAATAGTTAGAAATTTGGAAACTTCAATGTCAGAATTTTATTAAATAAACTGTCAAGAATATGAATCTGAAAGTTTTACAGGAGGATAATGTACATATAAGGAACCTGTTCAAAAAGGTTCTAAATTTTTGAGTAAGATATAAGTATCTTAATAAATATAAAACCGAATGTATGAATATGTGCACAGTGCACTGTCAGAATTATTGTAAATTACTCAGGCATCAAATAGGTATGAAATTTTTATGGTAGATCCTAAACTATCTCAGGTACACTCAGTAAATTCGTCATTAATTTAACGATTGGATAGGCAATGGATTCAGTGAATCAAATCCAACCTCTTGAAGTTCAAGCCGAACTTCTATGCTCTCTCTGCCATGCGGGCCCGAATCACTGTGTTGTCCCACCTGTCAGTCACAGCCACCGCCTTCTTCTTCCTCCCTCACAGCCGTGCTCACGCATGACTGAAGCCGTGTCACCGGCTGTAGCTCGCGCCACCGCAGCGCCTGCGCTTTGCCCGAGGTAACCGCCTCTGCCAAACTCTGCCATGCATCGTCCTCGCCCGGATTTTCCACAAATCGTCCTTGCTCATCTACAGCGTCCCCCTCGGCCTATAAATACTGCAGCTTGATTGCCAGAAAGTGCTCATCAAAACCCCTCTTGTTTCATCCAGTATACTCCACTGATGACTGCCAATTTTGCGTTTCCTTGAATCAGCCGAAGAACCCTAGCTTTCGGATCATGATCGATTGAAGGTGGTACAAGCAACCATTTCTCAATTGCTTTTTGTTATAGCATCACCAGCTCTCACGAATCAAAACCCCTATGTTATTTCCAGGAAATTCCGACCGGAGCTCCGCCACCACTGCGCCCCCTTCTTCTCTGAAACCGGCGATCGGTGGTGAGCTGATCCGACTCTCCTCTGAGCTTCCTTTTGGCAAAAATGAAACCCCCGTAACCCATAGATGCAAGAGCCGGAACCCATTCCACCGGAGAAGCCTTCTGTCGACGGCGCGGCTAGTCGCCGTGACCTCCGCCGCTCGGCCATGACGGCGACCCATCTCCGGTCATCGCCAAGAGTCATTAGGCTGTCCCCTAGATGCGCATTAGCATGCTGAAGCCGTAGGTGCTACCCATTCCTCCTGGTCGAAGTTAGTTCGCCGCCGGTGAGCACAAGTTCACCGGCTCGCTCAGGCCTCGAGTCACGGAACCGAGATGTCAGTGACTGCATCTGGGACCTTTGCGCAAGCACCGAGTCACTGCCAGGTGGACCCGAGATGTCAGCGTCTGGGTTCGGTTTGAATGAGACCTAATGGCGCGAAGCAAAAGACGCTTTCAGCGCAGCGAAAGCGTATTTTGCTATTTTCATTAGATTTTTTAATCGGTTAAAAATTCAAACTTGAATATCTTTCGTAATTGGAATCCAAATGAGATGAAACCAATTTCTAAATTCATCTAAAATCAAGAGCTTCCAGAATATGCAAAAATATTTTGAAAATCTATTTCAGAAAAAATATTTCAATACAAAGGGAAATAGTACATATGAAAGTAGACTAAGTATGGAAATTTTGCAAACAAGGTTAAAATTATTTGGACCCAATTTTATTAAGATCTTTATTCTGCTATGAACCCATTTTTATAAAAATATTTGGGTAACTAATTGTTTTATGTCTTTTCTATTGAAGGTTAACACTATTAGTAAGTATGCAATAATAACTAAATTTATAAAGAAAGAATTTTTGGTAGTTTATTAAACATATTTCTTTTCAGCATAATGGCAGAATAATGTTAGGCTAGGTAAAAATGTTGAACAAATGATGATTTATCCAAATAGGATGTGATTTGGTATGAAAGCATAATAGGTATATATGTGTGTGTGTGTATATATATATATGTGTGTGTGTGTGTGTGTTCTTTTGAGCCCATGCTTGCATCTAGAAATTAGCTCATAAAAATGTGGTAGGTAACTTAATGTGTTATGTCTGATAAAGTGGTAGCCAGAAGTTTGGTAGTAAATGTTTAATTCAAAAGCTTTAAATATATTGCTTTGCATCTGAATCTTATTAACAACATACTATTTTATGATGTCACCATAAGACAAATCCTTCTACTTCAAATAATTTTAGCATCTAGAAATCGTTAAAATAAAATGAATGACTCATATGATGTAAGGAATACTTACACCATTTAGACCAAAGATAGTAGAAGTAAATATGAACAAAAAGAAACAGTATAACCAGATCAACTTGAATTATAATCTTGTTAAAGAAACACCCCCGTTCTTCTAAGAAAGTTTTAGTAAGATTTTCTGTCTGTCTTCTTTTTGCCCTTATACTGGTTTGCTATTTGCTATATGTTATTCTTGATGGCCGACGAGTAGATTCCAACGAACCTAAATTAGCAGACGACGACCTCACCGACAATCCAGACTTTATACCCGACTACGATCAGCAAGGCAAGCACCCCTTGATCATTTTGATCCTAATACTTCAAATATTTACTTTCAATGATTGCAAAACTATTATGCATGCGTGTACTTGTCATAAAAATGCTATGTTGGAATATTGGTAGATATACCTGATAATTTCATGGAACTTACTTGATAAGTATGAACATGTGAACCTTGTTAACCATAGATAAAGGGGTAGACACTACTTAATGTCACATTGGGTATACATGACTAATAATCATGCTTAGCCATGCTCATTAGCAACGAAGTTGAATGATCAAAGTTGGTTCTTAAAAATTTGAATGGTGGGTATGACATGATGTCAATTGTTGGTAATTTGACTAAAAACCCTGAAATAAAACTATGGTTGAGATGCGGGCAATTATTGGCAATAGCCGGTTGTGCAAGAGATGGACTTGTACGTAGTGTAGGGTGGAGCATTGCCCGTGTCGGATTAAGGACCGAGCTATGGGTTGTTTTCAAGCCAAGAAAACCGTACAACCACGAGTGCTGATATGGGGCGGCCTTAACCTAGTAAGTTGTTTAGGTCTGGTTTTGCATATTGGTAGGCGGGAGATAGTATGAGCAATCCTTTCTAGGTTTTCTTATGAGGGGCTTCCACACTTCGTTGTGGGTAAATGCATATCGGTATAACGATGTACGCCTTGATATGGGAAGGAACCCTTATCGCAAATTTACTGCCTTCAATGCAGGGAATTACTAGTTGTGTTACCACTTTAAATGACAAGGATTCACTGTCATGTTCCTTCTCCATAATAAGGATCTAACGTCATCGGGCTGGTGCAAAGTTAGGCTTAAACAATGTAACGGTTATGTCATGATCACCATGCCGACACCCCAAAGGAAGAGTGTCAACTGGCCTGGCAAAAGTGGCAGATAATTTCTTGTGGGTAAAGCTGTACGCCTTTGCAGAGTGTAAATCTAATTAATTAGCCACGCCTACGGTTAAAGGCACTTGGTAAAGTCATCACATGGTTAGAGTTTGAGTATTTCCAAAATGATTTGATGGGAAAATGGTGTTTTGGAATATGTATATTTCATGTCAGGGGATGACATGGGAATGGATTGAATTAGTCGGATAGACTGTAATATGATTTACGCTAAATTAATACTTGTTTATTACAATAAGATGCTCCTTTACAAACTTCAGTTGCAATCTAGTATATACTTATGCTCTATTTTGCCAATGCAAAAATAACTGTAGAAACCTTACCATTGCTATATCCAGCATTTACTTATAACTGCATCTGTGATACACTATAAGACTTGCTGAGTACACAATGTACTCAATCTCGCTACCAATATTGTTTAAGGTGAAGATATCGAATACCCCAATGATCCTTACGATGATACAGGATTCGGGGGTTATGATGACGATGTTTTCTAGGGCTTTACCTTGTCTGTTGCCTGAGGGTGAATGGACATACTACAAGAGAAATAAAATTTCCGCTCCTACTTCTCGAGTTTTTGGCTTGTAATATTACTGTGTAATTTTAGAGACACTTAGCATATGTAATATTATTGTGTATGGATGTGATCTCAATTTGTAATATGTGCGTGCTAGCCACTGATCATGGGACTAGTACTGTATGCACAGGGAACCCATTGTGGATATTTATTATAAAAAATGGGGGCCTTACAAAAGGTTCCTGGACTAGAAAATGATGAGGATATCACTACTACGGATATGACCACATTTGGTTGTACCAACTCCAACACATTATCCACGAGCCAAGAAAAGAGAGAGATCAAATCCATCACGTTCTGGAATCCAATTTGGCCTCCAGAGACAGCACCGACTTCAAATATGAATAACTTTTGCATACGGACTCCGATTTGGGTGAACTTGGACTTGATTGAAAGCTTACAACGAGATCTTTCGAATGGATCTAATCTCAGGCCTAGATTCAGCGTACATCAACCGGAATCATTAAAACAATGTACTACAATACTGTTTTGGGCTGTTTCGGGCCTTGTAAACGTGTGGGGGCCCAAGCCCAAGTTGTGTGCGCCCCCCCTTGGCTGCACACAACCCTAGGACGTCCCTCTCACGTCCATCCCTCTTATAAACTCAGTAGCTGTCGCTTTAGACACTGGGGTTTTGTTTGATTAGTTTAGCCAAGTGCAAACTTTGCGTCTTCGAGTTGTGCTGGACAGCCACCTTTTCAAGACCTTCAATAGAACCCCACCTTATTTTGGTCTTCAATTCTTATTCGCAATTTCAGATTGCTTTTACTATTGTTCTTGCTTGTTCTTCGGTTGCTTGCAGGAATTGAACCTCGTGTTCAGGTTGATCGTGCCACGGCAAGATCAATAACACTCCGGAGTTGGTTTAGCGATTGCTAAGGCGCATCGTCGTCGTACGTTGTAGTCGGATTGTCAAAGTCGATTCCACCAAATCGATAGTAATCGCTCTCATCGAAAGATCGGGACACAAGCTCACATCAGGTGGTATCAGAGCTTCAAGTTGCTCGGTGAGAGATTCTGTACCGTAGATTAGTTTTTGTTTTCTGTCCTAAATTGAAAATTACTCCACAAAAATTCAACCTTTAGATTCAATCTAGTATTTTAGTGAGTTTTGTTAGGTTTTGATCCATTAGAGTCCTTGTTTTAGTTGCTGATCGTTTTTTCCTTCGCGTAGCTTTTCTATCAATCTGTCCAGTACTTTGTTTTGTTCATAACTTCCACATACCAGCTCGAATTATAGTGTTTTTGCACTTTCCTAAAACCTTGGAACGATCTCAACCAAAACCTAGTTGGGCATGGACTCTAACTCTTGAGCGAAATCTCTTCAATCTAGATATCAAAGTTGTTTAAGCAAGTTGTACTTCCAATCCAGATCGGTTCGGTATTTTAATCATAATTATCACGTCCGAACTCCGATTGGGAAGTTTTTATACTTTCCTGAATCCTTGAAGAGTCCTCTACAAAAACGTTTTTGGGTGTCCTTTGTGATTCGGAATGCTTCAAACCGAATTTGATTCGGATTCGGAATCAGTCCCGCGGGCTGAAATTGGGGGTATTCTGTGCTGTTCGGTTTTTGAGCCATAACTTTCACACCAGAGCTCCAAATTGCATGTTCTTGTACTCTTTTGAAAGCTGAGGACATAATCTTCAATTCTTTCCATAGTGAACCTTCTAAATTTGGTCGTGTTGAAGCTTTAATCTATGCGACAAATCTGCTGCCCTAGAAATATTGAATTTGGGTATCTTGCTTCAATTCGTGTTCTATCTTTGTTCCTTTGAGTTGGTTGAGTCCAGTAGCATCCACAATCCATAAAACCCAAAAAATATCAGTGTACATACCTTTGGGAACCAATTCATCCTTTGCGAATACTTTGATCCCAATTGAGACTAGCTATTTGATATTGCTTAGGGCTGTTCATATTGATACATTGCATAATCTTGAATTATCATATCATACTATCTTGTGACATCGAGTTAGGGATTCCCAAAAATTTGTTCATAGTAGTGTTGGCCGAAAGTCACTCAAAGAAAGAAAAGAGAAAGAAAGAGCCAAAAGAAAAAAAAAGAGAAGAAGAAAAAGAAAATAGTGGCTGGTCGCACTACATTGAGAAAATCCCTAACTTGTGTTCATTATTTGAGATTGTGCAATTGTATTAATTGTTGAGCAATCTTGTGCCCTTTTTACATTCTTGAAGCAATAAGCTAACGTCTCTCTACGACTTGTGCAGTAGAGCTTTTGGTGCCTCACTTATTTTTTATAGCTCATTTCTTGATTGCATAAGTACCATCATCTTTGCGCGTGAGTTGCCTTGAAATTCGCTTTATCTTTGAGATCGGCAACTAGGACTTGTGAATTCTAGTTTGGGTCATTACTTATCTTTACAATAACTAGAATCATCAGATTGTATAGGAAAAAGTATAGCCTACCCAGCTCCACATATTCTACGCTCGTACGTTTGTTCGGTCCCTTGGCAATCGCTTTATCCAAGCTTGGGAGAACTATTGACACCGCCAACGGCCGACAACTCCTACAGCACGGTAAGAACTTGTAAGAGCTTTGGTTAAGGCTTGAGAGTTGAGCGACCTTTCTCCACTTCCTAGTAGTTGATAGGGAATTACATAAACCTTTGTGTTTCCCTTTTTGCTACTAACCATGTTAGGTGATAAGAGTTCACTACATCATTCTCCATGCATGAAGGGTAATGTACGACTCACTAATGAGCGAATGTCGCTGCAAGAAGACCGTCTCCGGTCCATCGAGACTGCTCAGGGAGTTGCTAACACTACCCTTACTACTATTTTGTCTAGACTTGATGATATGCTTGCAGCTGCTGCCGCTGGAACTTCCAGTCCTCCGCCTCGTCTCCTAAGCAACAACAATGTTTACTACGTGCACAACAGGTTCCCATTGCTGCCCGGCTTCCAAAGATGGACTCGCCGCCTCGGTCGCCCCACCACACATCGCCACGGGTTCATCAACTGATGATGAACAAGGTAAAATCAAGTTTGAATTGCCTACTTTTGGTGGAAAGTTTGATCCTAATGCATATATTAATTGGGAGATAGCGGTAGACAAAGAATTTGCAAACTATGACTTATCTGAAAACCAAAAGATTAGTGCCGTAGTTAAAGTGTTAACATCAGATGCAATATATTGGTGGAAGCATATATCTAGACATGATAAAGAACCTAAACTTGGAATGCCATGAAAAGACTTATGAGAAATGATTATGTTCCTGAATATGTTGATGAATATTTGCTTACTAAACTTCAATGCTTAAAACAAGGTTCTAAAACTGTTATAGAATACTTTCATGATTTGTAAAACTGTTTGTTGCGTAGTGGTTTTGATGTGAGGTTGTGTCCCGATCTTTCGATGAGAGCGATAACTATCGATTTGTGGAACCGACTTTGACGATCCGACTACAACGTACGACGACGATGCGCCTTAGCAATCGCTAAACCAACTCTGGAGTGTTATTGATCTTGCCGTGGGCACGATCAACCTGAATACGAGGTTCAATTCCTGCAAACAACCGAAGAACAAGCAAGAACAATGGTAAAAGCAATCTGAAATTGCGAATAAGAATTGAAGGATAAAATAAGTTGGGGTTCTATTGAAGGTCTTGACAAGGTGGCTGTCCAGCACAACTTGAAGACACGAAGTTTGCACTTGGCTAAACTGATCAAACAAAAACCCAAAACCCTAGATGGGGTTGCGGCTGGTTATTTATGAGATAACAAGAGGAGGTGATCGTTCAAAACCCTAGGAAACCAAATACAATTCGATTACAAGGCCCAAGGCCCACTCTGACTCGGACTGGAAAAGTGACGTGACTTGTTTTGCAGTTTTCGGACAGCTCAGAAGGAATTTGAAGGTGAGACTGGATCCATTGGAAAGAGGGCGACGAAAGCTTTCAATCAAGTACTCATTTGCCCCGAACACCCTTCTGGATTAAAAGTTATGGCCGTTTTAAGTTGGTGCTGTCTCAGGAGGCCGAATTGGATTCCAGAACGTGATGGATTTGATCTCTCTCTCTTCTTGGCCCGTGGATGATGTGTTGGAGTAGGCACAACCAAATGTGGTCATATCCGTAGTAGTGATGTCCTCATCATCCTCCCTTTCTTGAATTTGAGTCGTCCTCGACTCATGCTCAGCTTTTAGCTTGACCTCAACAAAAAGTATTCTCATGTTCAGATCATCCTCCACAAAGCTCAATATTCCTTTCCAGCATATAAAGGCATGTTGAAAGCTTGCACTCTTGGACTCTTCCTCCCCCCTGTGAAGGAAAGCCATCCTAGTAGATGTAGATGATACAGAGGATGCCGTGAAGTGTCGCCAAATTGATATAGCGTTGATCATATCTAGGACGAGAATGGTCTCATCATTCTCCCTTTCTTGAATTGGAGTCGTCCTCGACTCCATCACATTCTCCTGCAAAATGTTAGTAGCGAGAAAGAGCAAAGCAACATGCATATCTTTTGTGCTCAAATCAATGTCTCGTGAATCAAAATCACCCAAACACTCCCTTTCTTGAAAACTATCATATAGATTATAATCGATGAGGGGTACTTGATATGATATTAGAATTATCAAATTGATCACATTGTTGCATAGGATGTGGAGGTCTCAGATCTGAACAAATGTATAATCTATGCACTTTGTATTCTCCTTTATCATTATGTTTGCCAACAACATAGAAAATATTTCGTGATAACCATGGCAAATCGAATGTACAAAAATCTTCTCCTTGAAACTATCCACATCACACGTAACATCAAATTCAATGTAACCTAAAGTATCTAAAGAAGACATCAATTTAAGCTCATCTTCTTCACTAGCAATTTGAATAACATGTCTATGTTCAAATAAGTGTTTTGTTCAAATATAAATATTTCATGTTCATTCACTAATTGTATGTGGATATAAGTGAAGCATTATGACACAACTCTTCTTTATCACTAGGAATAGCAACAAAATCAGCAATGGGTTCCATTAATAGTTGCTCTCGATAGCACGATTCATGGACAGTTTTGTCTCTTCAAAATGATTTTCACCATGTATACAGTCCATACCTTTGACATTACCTTCTAAATCATTCTCCGTGGTTGTAGGTGCAACTTCAATTTCCAACTCTTCACATACGTATGGAGCAGCAAATATCTCCTTTTTTCACATTTTCTTCTTCATCTTTCTCCGATGGTGCTCACTTTTACGCAAAATGTTAGCTACAACAGAAGGTGCAACAATGGGCACCTCAAATAAAGCTAAAGGCTCTTTCAAAGATTCAAGAAGCATGTTTTCACTCTAAAAGCACATTCAATCAATTCGAAAGACAACTATATGTTTCATCAACAAGAACATCCTGAATTTCATGATTAAGTCCACGTATGAACCTAAGCTCAAGAGCTTCCTCACATTCTTGTAAACCACAACGCAACAAACAATTTTGCAAATCATGAAAGTATTATATAACAGTTTTAGAACCTTGTTTTAAGCATTGAAGTTTAGTAAGCAAATATTTAGCAACATATTCAGAACATAATCATTTCTCATAAGTCTTTTCATTGCATTCCAAGTTTTAGGGTCTTTATCATGTCTAGATATATGCTTCCACCAATATATCTGATCCGACGTTAACACTTTAATCTGCGCACTAATCTTTTGGTTTTCGATAAGTCATAGTTTTCAAATTCTTTATCTACCGCTATCTCCCAATTAATATATGCATTAGGATCGAACTTTCCACCAAAAGGAGGCAACTCAAACTTGATTTTACCTTGTTCATCATCGTGGATGAACCCGTGGCGATGTGTGGTGGGGCGACCGATGCAACAAGGCCCATGCTTGGGAAGTCGGGCAGCAATGGGAACCCGTTGTGCACGTAGTACACCATTGTTGTTGCTTAGGAGACGAGGCGGAGGACTGGAAGTTCCAGGACAGCAGCTGCAAGCATATCATCAAGTCTAGACAAAATAGTAGCAAGGGTAGTGTTAGCAACTCCCTGAGCAGTCTCGATGGACCGGAAACGGTCTTCTTGCAGCGACATTTGCTCATTAGTGAGTTGTACATTGCCCTTCGTGCGTGGAGAATGATGCAGTGAACTCTTGTCACCTGACATGGTTAGTAGCATAAAGGGAAAGACAAAGGTTTATGTAATTCCCAATCAACTACTAGGAAGTGGAGAAAAGTCGCTCAACTCTCAAGCCTTAACCAAAGCTCTTACAAGTTCTTACCGTGCAGCAGAGTTGTCGGCCGTTGGCGGTGTCAAAAGTTCTTCGAAGCTTGGATAAAGCGATTGCAAGGGACCGAACAAACGTACAAGGTAAAATATGTGGAGCTTGGTAGGCTATACTTATTTCCTATGCAATCTGATAATTCTAGTTATTGTAATGACAAGTAAGGACCCAAAATAGAAATCACAAGTCCTAGTTGCCGATCTCAAAGATATAAGCGAATTTCAAGGCAACTCACGCGCAAAGATGATGTAACTTAATGCAACCAATGGAATGAGCTAAATAAGAAAATTTTCAGTACCAAAGCTCGTGTTGCATAAGTTATAGAGAGACACTAGCTAATTGCTTCAGAAAAGATAAAAAGGCACAAGATTGCTCACTAATTAATACAATTGCACAATCTGAAAAATAATGAACACAAATTAGGGTTTCGCTCAATGTAGTGCTGCCGGCCACTATTATGTTTTCTTTTCTTCTTCTTTTTTTTTGGCCTTTTGGCTTTTTCTTTCTCTCTTCTTTCTTTTGGTGACTTGCGGCCAACACTAGTATGAGCAAAGTTTTGAAATCCCTAACTTGATATCACAAGATAGTATGATATGATAATTCAAGATTATGCAATGTATCAATATGAACAGCCTTAAGCAATATCAAATAGCTAGTCTCAATTGGGATCAAAGTATTCGCAAAGGATGAATTGGTTAACAAAGGTATGTATACTGATATTTTTGGAGTTTTATGGATTATGGATGCTACTGGACTCAACCAACTCAAAGGAACAAAACTAGAACACGAATTGAAGCAAAACACCCAAATTCAAAGTTTCTAGGGCAGCAGATTTGTTGCCTAGATTACAGATTCAAAACGACCGAATTTAGAAGGTTCACTATGGAAAGAATTGAAGCTTATATCCTCAGATTTCAAAGGAATACAAGAACATGCAATTTGGAGCACGGGTGTGAAAGTTATGGCTCAAAAACCGAACTGCACAGAATACTCCCAATTTTAGCCCGCGGGACCAATTCCGAATCCGAATCAAATTCGGTTTGATGGATTCCGAATCAGAAAGGACACCCAAAAACGTTTTTGTAGAGGACTCTTCAAGGATTCAGGAAAGTATAAAAACTTCCCAAACGGAGTTCGGACGTGAGAATTATGATCAAAATACCGAACCGATCTGGATTGGAAGTACAACTTGCTTCAACAAATTTGATATCCAGATTAAACAGATTTAGCTCCAGAATTAGAGTTCATGCCCAACTAGGTTTCTGTAGAGATCGTTCTCAGGTTTTAGGAAAGTACAAAAACACTAGAATCCGAGCTTGTATGCGAAAGTTATGAACAAAACAAAGTACTGGACAGATTGAAAGAAAAGCTACGCGAAGGAAAAACGATCAACAACTAAAACAAGGACTCTAATGGATCAAAACCTAACAAAACTCACTAAAATACTAAATTGAATCTAAAGGTTGAATTTTTGTGGGGTAATTTTCAATTTAGGACAGAAAACAAAAACTAATCTACGGTACAGAATCTCTCACCGAGAAACTTGGCGCTCTGATACCACCTGATGTGAGGTTGTGTCCCGATCTTTCGATGAGAGCGATAACTATCGATTTGTGGAACCGACTTTGACGATCCGACTACAACGTACGACGACGATGCGCCTTAGCAATCGCTAAACCAACTCCGGAGTGTTATTGATCTTGCCGTGGGCACGATCAACCTGAACACGAGGTTCAATTCCTGCAAGCAACCGAAGAACAAGCAAGAACAATGGTAAAAGCAATCTGAAATTGCAAATAAGAATTGAAGGCCAAAATAAGGTGGGGTTCTATTGAAGGTCTTGACAAGGTGGCTGTCCAGCACAACTCGAAGACGCGAAGTTTGCACTTGGCTAAACTAATCAAACAAAACCCCAAAACCCTAGATGGGGTTGCGACTGGTTATTTATGAGATAACAAGAGGAGGTGGTCGTTCAAAACCCTAGGAAACCAAATACAATTCGATTACAAGGCCCAAGGCCCACTCTGACTCGGACTGGAAAAGTGACGTGACTTGTTTTGCAGTTTTCGGACAGCTCAGAACGAATTTGAAGGTGAGACTGGATCCATTGGAAAGAGGGCGACGAAAGCTTTCAATCAAGTACTCATTTGCCCCGAACACCCTTCTGGATCAAAAGTTATGGCCGTTTTAAGTTGGTGCTGTCTCAGGAGGCCGAATTGGATTCCAGAACGTGATGGATTTGATCTCTCTCTCTTCTTGGCCCGTGGATGATGTGTTGGAGTAGGCACAACCAAATGTGGTCATATCCGTAGTAGTGATGTCCTCATCAGGTTTACAAGAATGTGAAGAAGTTACTGAGCTTAGGTTCATACGTGGACTTAATCATGAAATTCAGGATGTTCTTGTTGATGAAACATATAGTTGTCTTTCAGAATTGATTAAATGTGCTTGTAGAGCTGAAAACATGCTTGCTGAATCTTTGAAAGAGCATTTAGCTTCATTTGAGGTGCCCATTGTTGCACCTTCTATTGTAGCTAACATTTTGCAGAAAAGTGAACAACATCATGAGAAAGATGATGAAGAAAATGTGCAGAAAGAGGAGATATTTGCTTCTCTATACGTATGTGAAGATTTGAAAATTGAAGTTGCACCTTCAACCACTGAGAATGATTTAGAAGGTAATGTAAAAGGTATGGACTGTATACATGGTGAAAATCATTTTGAAGAGACAAAACTGTCCATGAATCATGCTATCGTAGAGCAACTATTAATGGAACCTATTGCTGATTTGGTTGCTATTCCTAGTGATAAAGAAGAGTTGTGTCATAATGCTTCACTTATATCCACGCCACAATTAGTGAATGAACATGAAACATTTATATTTGAACTAAACACTTGCGTTGAACATAGACATGTTATTCAAATGCTAGTGAAGAAGATGAGCTTAAATTGATGTCTTCTTTAGATACTTTAGGTTACATTGAATTTGATGTTCTGTGTGATCTGGATAGTTTCAAGGAGAAGATTTTTGTACATTTTGATTTGCCATGGTTATCACGAAATATTTTCCATGTTGTTGGCAAACATAATGATAAAGGAGAATACAAAGTGCATAGATTATACATTTGTTCAGATCTGAGACCTCCACATCCTATGCAACAATGTGATCAATTTGATAATTCTAATATCATATCAAGTACCCCTACTGTCGATTATAATCTATATGATAGTTTTCAAGAAAGGGAGTGTTTGGGTGATTTTGATTCACGAGACATTGATTTGATCACAAAAGATATGCATGTTGCTTTGTTCTTTCTCGCTACTAACATTTTGCAGGAGAATGTGATGGAATCGAGGACGACTCCAATTCAAGAAAGAGAGAATGATGAGATCATGCTCGTCCTGGATATGATCAACGCTATATCAATTTGGCGACACTTCACGGCATCCTCTGTATCATCTACATCTACTAGGATGGCTTTCCATCACAGAGGGGAGGAAGCGTCCAAGAGTGCATGTTTTCAACATGCCTTTATATGCTGGAAAGAAATATTGAGCTTTGTGGATGATCTTCACATGAGAATACTTTTTGTTGAGGACAAGCTAAAAGCTGAGCATGAGTCGAGGACGACTCAAATTCAAGAAAAGGAGGATGATGAGGACATCACTACTACGGATATGACCACATTTGGTTGTGCCAACTCCAACACATCATCCACGGGCCAAGAAGAGAGAGAGATCAAATCCATCACGTTCTGGAATCCAATTCGGCCTCCTGAGACAGCACCGACTTCAAATATGAATAAATTTTGCATACGAACTCCGATTTGGGTGAACTTGGACTTGATTGAAAGCTTACAACGAGATCTTTCGAATGGATCTAATACCAGGCTCAGATTCATCGTACATCAACCGAAATCATTTAAATAATGTACTACAATACTGTTTTGGGCTGTTTCGGGCCTTGTAAACATGTGGGGGCCCAAGCCCAAGTTGTGTGCGCCCCCCTTGGCTGCACATAACTCTAGGACGTCCCTCTCACGTCCATCCCTCTTATAAACTCAATAGCCGTCGCTTTAGACACTGGGGTTTTGTTTGATTAGTTTAGCCAAGTGCAAACATTGCGTCTTCGAGTTGTGCTGGACAGCCACCTTGTCAAGACCTTCAATAGAACCCCACCTTATTTTGGTCTTCAATTCTTATTCGCAATTTCAGATTGCTTTTACTATTGTTCTTGCTTGTTCTTCGGTTGCTTGCAGGAATTGAACCTCATGTTCAGGTTGATCGTGCCACGGCAAGATCAATAACACTCCGGAGTTGGTTTAGCGATTGCTAAGGCGTATCGTCATCGTACGTTGTAGTCGGATCGTCAAAGTCGATTCCACCAAATCGATAGTTATCGCTCTCATCGAAAGATCGGGACACAACCTCACATCAGAAAATTTTTTAGCATTATACCCTTATGATCATGTTTTTGCTGAACCATACCTAAAATGCCAAAATGGGAAGGTTTGGGAAAAGTTCCATGTGCATGATGAATTCTTATTTAGTGCTAACAAGTTGTGTGTCCCAGATTCGTTTGTTCGCTTGCTTTTATTGCGTGAATCCCACAAGGGTGGATTGTGTAGTATCACGATCTTTTTCCAGCTTTAAAAATCCAGTTGGGGAGTGGTCTACCCTTGAGTTGCGTGAATTGGATTTTAGACCTGTGGATGGGAATTTTCTTTTTCCCCACCTAAATTTATCCCCACCCAATTTCCTTCTCCCACCTTTTTCCCATAATCTCCTTTTCCCCCAGCCTCCTCCCCAACCGAACTTGGCTGCTCCTCCTCTCCAAACCGAAGCCCCTTGCTGCAAGCTCCTCCTCCTCCCATCTGAAGCTCCCTGCTACTTCTCCTCCCTCCCCCAGCCGAAGCTTCCTCCCTGCTACTGCTCCAAGCCCAGTCGAGCTCCTCCCTGCAGCATCCCCTCCTCCTTCTTGCTCCTCCTTTGAAGGTAATTAGAGTTTTTAGGTTTTAGGGTTCTAGTGCTGTTCTTGGGAGGAGATTTGGGGGATTTGGGTGCTCTAGGGTTTGTGGTTTTGGAGGGAAATGGAGCTAGATTTTGAGACCTGTTCTGAAATTTCGCGGGCTGAGCAAACCCTGTTTTTGGAGCTGCGGTTTGGGGTCTTTCAAAGCATTTCCTGGAGGTTTGGCAATAGAAGAAATTGTACATGGTCGTATTTAGTTTATTTAGAGTCCAAGAACACGATTTTTGGTTCAGCTGTTTAAAAGATATGGTTGTTTCAGTGACTGCTGCCCAGATCTTGTTGCTGCTAGTTCTAGCTTCGGTTTTATGAAGTTTTGGTTATTCTAGATCCACTTCCTGGTAGTCCGACTATAGGAGAATTCTAGATGGTTGTCTCATGGTTAATTAGAGATAAAAATCAAGAATTTTGGTTCGGACAATTAAAAGTTATGCTTGTTTTAGTACCTGCTGCTCAGAGCAACATTTTCTGTTGTTCAGAATTTTCATGGATTTTTAGTTGCTTCAGTTTTGTGATGATAGAAACTATTTAGGGGCATTTCCTGTGAGTTTAGTTGTAGAAGAAATTGTAACTAGTAGTCTTGTGGTTAAATAGAGCTCAAGAACACAATTTTGGTTTATTAGTTTAAGAGTTATGATTGTTTCAGTGAATGCTGTCCAAGATTGTTATAGATTTTCAGTTATTTTAAGTTTGGGTTGTGCATGGTTAGCTAGAAGCTATAATTGAATTATTTTGATAATTAAAGAAATCTAGGAAATGTCCTCTAGATTTCAAAAAAATGTAATCATTTACTGAATTTGAAATATTTTACTAGAAGTTAGGACTGCTTAAACATAGTTGTCCGGTTTTTTGTCACATGCTGAATTTTTTCGGTTAGTGAGTGTTTATGTTTGAGTGCATGCGAATATAATTTCAGGGGGAGTAGCGTCGGAAGCGGCCTCATCATCGCACCACCCCGCTCCTCGTGGGTAGAGGCAAGTGTATCATGTTGTGGGTTATTTTGATAATTATCTCGAGCATGTTTATGTTTATGAGTTATTATGTTGCTTATGATATTGTGAATGCTAAGTACATGAATGAATAGAGTATGACCATGCTATGGATATAACATATTGATAAGAATGCATGTTGAAATTTAATATATTTCAATTGCATTTGTGCATTCATAATAGAGAGGTGTTTCGAGTGGGCCTCTATGTCTCACCCATAGTGAGATATGAAAGACCTACATCGGTAGGCCCCTCCACGAGATGGATGGGAATGTGATGCACTCGTAAATACCAGATCTTCTAAATGTCCATTATGAGCATGCATAGGCATTACATGACTAAAGAGGAATTAAAGAACATTAAATAAGATCCAAATAAATATCCAATAAAATCTACCATGGTACAAATATTTAAGCCACATTTGAGATATCTATGATATTTAGTTCATTCCTCAATTTACAAAAATGAGCTTCATCTAACGGCTTGGTTAGGATATCTAATAATTGATCTTCGGTTCTAATGTGACTAATCACAATATCTCCTTTGCTAACATGATCTCTCAAGAAATGATGATGGATTTCTATATGTTTAGTTCTTGAGTGTTGGACCGGGTTGTTGGCTATTTTAACGGCACTTTCATTATCACATAATAGAGGCACATTTTTAAAATTTATTCCATAATCCATTAAGGTTTGCCTCATCCATAATAATTGTGTGCAACAACTACGCGAAAATGTATTCGGCTTCGGCGGTGGATAGAGCTAAAGAATTTTGTTTCTTGGAAAACCAAGAAAAAAGGGATCTAACTAGAAATTGGCAATTCCCGAAGGTGCTCTTTCTATCCACTTTGCAACCTGCATAATCCGAGTCCGAATATCCAATTAAATCGAATTTAGCACCTTTAGGATACCATAACCCTATATTTGAGGAATGCTTTAAATATCTTAGAATTCTCTTAACAGCTACTAAATGACACTCTTTAGGAGAAGCTTTAAAACGAGCACACATGCAAACACTAAACATGATATCGGGCCTAGATGCGGTGAGATAAAGTAAACTACCAATCATAGAACGATAAAGCTTTAAGTCTACCGGTTTACCTCCCTCATTTAGATCAAGATGACCGTTGGAAGCCATTGGAGTCTTGATAGGCTTTGAGTCTTCCATGCCAAACCTCTTGAGCAAATCTTTCACATATTTGGTTTGACTCACATATGTCCCATTTTTGAGTTGCTTGATTTGAAGTCAAGGAAGAAGCTTAATTCTCCAATCATTGACATTTTAAATTCCCTAGACACCATATCACTAAATTCTTTGCAAAAATCTTCGTTAGTAGAACCAAATATAATATCATCAACATAGATTTGGCATACAAAGAATTCTTCATCAATTATTTTTGTAAAGAGTGTTATATCAACCTTCCCAATTTTGAAACCTTTTGAAAGTAGAAAGTCTCTAAGCCGCTCATACCATGCTCTAAGAGCTTGTTTGAGACCATATAGCGCCTTAGAGAGCTTGTAAACATGGTTTGGATATTTAGGACTTTCAAAACCAGGGGGTTGTTCAACAAATACCAATTCGGATATTTCTCCGTTTAGAAAAACACTCTTTACATCCATTTGAAATAATTTAATATCAGAACAAGATGCAAAAGCAAGTAAGATTCTAATAGCTTCTAATCTAGCTACGGGTGCAAAGGTTTCACCAAAATCCAATCCTTCGATTTGAGTGAATCCTTGAGCCACTAACCAAGCCTTATTTCTTACCACAATACCGTTTTCATCTTGTTTGTTCCGGAATACCCATTTTGTGCCTATCACGTTATATTCTTTGGGTCTTTCCACTAAGGTCCAAACATGATTCTTGGTGAAGTTGTTGAGCTCTTCATGCATTGAATTTATCCAATCCGGGTCATCTAGAGAAGACACGAAAGAGTAGTGTTCACAAAAAGAAGCGACACGAGATCGAGTTTGAACACCCTTACTAACGTCTCCCAATATTTGATCTATTGGATGATCTTCGGAGAGTCCATGATGAATTCTTTGAGGTAGAGTTTGAGTTTGTTGATCACTCTCCTTCTCATCCACGTCAATGGGTTGAACTTGACTTGGCATTGCGGAAGTAGGAGGTTCAACTTTAGTGGATGAAAGTTGATCATCTTTATCCTCCTTTGGTTTTATGTCTCCAAGCGTCATGTTCTTCATTGCTTCTCTTAGTCCTTCATCACCTACATCATCCAAATTTTCTTGCTCTTCTTGAGAGCCATTAGTCTCATCAAATTCAACATCGCAAGTTTCTTCAACAAAACCTTTATTTTTGTTAAATACACAATATGCTTTACTATTTGAGGAGTATCCAAGCAAGAAACCTTCATCACAACGACTTTGGAATTTTGAAAGTCGAACACCCTTTTTCAAGATATATAGCATTTGCAACCGAAAACTCGAAAATAAGAAATGTTTGGTCTTCTTCCAACAAGAAGCTCATAAGAGGTCTTTTTCAAAAGCCGATGCAAATAAAGCCTATTTGTTGCATGGCAAGCGGTATTAATGGCTTCCACCCAAAAACTATCGAAAGTGCCATACTCATCAAGCATAGTTCTTGCCATTTCGATTAATGTTCGATTTTTCCGTTCTACAACTCCATTTTGCTTCGGAGTGTAGGTGGCGGAAAGCTCGTGCATTATTCCAAGTTCATCACAATAATCTTCAATTCTTGTGTTTTTGAACTCAGAATCGTTGTCACTACGAATTTTCTTAATTTTGAAATCAAATTCATTTTGAGCCCTTTTTGCAAAGCTTTTAAAGATACCAGAGGTTTCGGATTTGTCATCTAGAAAGAAAACCCAAGTATACCTTGAATAATCATCAACAACAACTAAACAATAAGAATTGCCTCCGATGCTCTTATATATTGTTGGGCCAAACAAATCCATATGTAAGAGCTCTAATGGTCTAGATGTGGACATGATACTCTTTGAAGGATGAGAACTAGCTACTTCCTTGTCGGCTTGACAACTACAACAAAGTCTATTTTTCTCAAACTTCACATCCTTCAAGCCCACAACTAAATCATTTTTAAAAAGTTTTTTGAGTTGAATCATCCCAACATGAGCTAGTCTTCTATGCCATAGCCATCCTAAAGATGTTTTTGCAATCAAGCATGTTTGGAGACATGACTCATTTGAGGTGAAATCAAATAATACAAATTTCCAAACCTAAAACCTTTAAATACTAAAGAATTATCATTTTCTTTAGAGATCACTACTCCATTCTTAGAAAACATGCAAGTAAGGCCAAGATCACAAATTTGTGCTACGGATAGCAAATTGAAATTCAAAGTTTCAACTAATGAGACATTTGAAATAGAAAGATCATTTGAGATAGCGATTTTACCCAATCCTAATACTGTTCCTTTACTATTGTCTCCGAAAGTGATCTTGTCATGTTGTCCATTTCCCGATTCAAATGTAGTGAACATTTTCCGGTCACCGGTCATATGTTGAGTGCATCCACTATCCAACACCCAATGCCGTCCGCCGGTCTTGTAATTCACCTACAAAGAAAATCAAGCCCTTTTAGGTACCCAAATTTGTTTGGGTCCTTGGAGGTTAGTAACCAAGGCTTTGGGCACCCAAATGGCATTTTTTCTACGGCCAAGTATAGGAGTGCCAACAAACTTAGCAATAATTTTACCAAGACTATCTTTCTTAAGCACATAGTAAGAATCATAAAGGTTATTTTTGGATGCATTGCCTAAAGGACAATCATTTGATAGATGGCCTACATCATGACATTTATAACAAAGCTTCCCATTTGATTTAACAAATCTAGGAGCTTTGTTACTAATTTTCTTGTCCTTCCTAGGAATGTATCCAAGACCTTCGTTGTTGTTAGAACATCTTTGACTATTTAAATATTTGTTTAGAGTGTCCTTACCCTTAAAACATCTATCTCAACTTTTGCTAAGCTTGTCTACTTGCACTTTAAGCCCATTATTTTCTATCATTAAATTTGCATGACAAGAATTTAAGCTAGCACATGAAGTTGAAGGCATATCATGCAAGCAAATCATCACAAGAAGTAGATATGCTAGTTTTCGATATATAACATGAATCAATTTCTAAGCAAGATAAATCATCAATAATTTTGCAACTAATGCCTACATCATTTTGAGACTTCGAATGGTCCTTAGCAAGAAGAGTCTCATGAGCTTCCTTTAGCTCCTCACAAGAATCTTTGAGGAAAAGATATTCTTTTCTCAAAGCTTTATGTTTAGACTTTTCTTTACCGAGATACTCTTTCAAGTCTTCAAGCATATCCATTAGTTCATCATAGGAGGGTTCATCATCATCATTTAATTTTACCTTAAAATCTCCTTTTGCCATAAGACACAAAGGAGTGATGAAAGGTGATGAAGCTTCCTTGATGGCAATGCCGGCGAGACCCTTCTTCTTTGAAGGTGTATCATCCTCGGAGGAGTCGGAGTCCGAATATTCTTCTTCGAAATTCCACTCTCCAATGTGAGCCTCGCCTTTCCCATCTTTATTCAACTTCTTGAAGAGCTTCTTCTTTCCATGAAAGAACATCTTCTTCATGGGCGACTTGTTATTGTCGTCCTTCTTCTTAGGACATTTGGAGGCAATATTTTCCTTCTCATCACACTCATAACACCTAATATTTGCATATCGGTTGGTGCTTAAGTATTGTCCCTTCCTGAATTTTTGCGGAGCACTTGTGCTTGAGCGCCTCTTCATGAATCTCCTCATTCTTCTTACAAGGAGCGCCATTTCCTCATTGAAAGATCGAAATGGCGATCAGAGGTGGGATGAATGATCCCAAATAAAATTTTCCCCTACTCAAAGTACTCTAAACAATCTCGCAATAAAAATCTGAAACACCCAAAGATTTTTCTTCAAACTAGTGTTTCTCATATTCGCACACCGTTCAAAACCCAAACAATTAGACAACTATGTGTCCCCTACTGATGAGACTATGCTCGTCCTAGAAATGAACAACGCTATATCAGTTTGGCGACACTTCACAGCATCCTCTTCTTCATCGTCTACATCTACTAGGATGGTTTTCCTTCACGAAGGGGAGGAAGCATCCAAGAGAACTAGCTTTCAACATACCTTTATATGCTGGAAAGAAATATTGAGCTTTGCGGATGATTTTCAGATGAGAATATTTTTTATTGAGGACAAGCTAAAAGCTGAGCATGAGTCGAGGACGACTCAAATTCAAGAAAGGGAGGATGATGAGGACATCACTACTACGGATATGACCACATTTGGTTGTGCCAACTCCAACACATCATCCACAGGCCAAGAAGAGAGAGAGATCAATTCCATCACGTTCTGGAATCCAATTCGGCCTCCTGAGACAACACCGACTTCAAATATAAATAACTTTTGCATACAGACTCCGATTTGGGTGATCTTGGATTGATTGAAAGCTTACAACGAGATCTTTCCAATGGATCTAATCCCAGCTCCAGATTCAACGTAGATCAGTCAGAATCATCAAAACAATACACTATAATACTGTTTTGCGCTGTTTCGGGCCTTGTAAGCGTGTGGGGGCCCAAGCCCAAGTTGTGTGCACCCCCCTGGCTGCACACAACCCTAGGACGTCCCTCTCATGTCCATCCCTCTTATAAACTCAGTAGCCGCCGCTTTAGACACTTGGGTTTTGTTTGATTAGTTTAGCCAAGTGCAAACTTTGTTTCTTCAAGTTGTGCCGGACAGCCACCTTGTCAAGATTCTCAATAGAACCCCACCTTAATTTGGCCTTCAATTCTTATTTGTAATTTCAGATTGCTTTTACCATTGTTCTTGCTTGTTCTTCGGTTGCTTGCAGGAATTGTACCTCGTGTTCAGGTTGATCGTGCCCACAGCAAGATCAATAACACTCCGAAGTTGGTTTAGCGATTGCTAAGGCGCATCGTCGTCGTACGTTGTAGTCGGATCGCCAAAGTCAATTCCACCAAATCGATAGTTATCGCTCTCATCGAAAGATCGGGACACAACCTCGCATCAGGTGGTATCAGAGCTTCAAGTTGCTCGGTGAGAGATTCTGTACCATAAATTAGTTTTTTTTCTATCCTAAATTGAAAATTACTGCACAAAAATTCAACCTTTAGATTCAATCTGGTATTTTAGTGAGTTTTGTTATGTTTTGATCCATTATTGTCCTTGTTTTAGTTGCTGATCATTTTTCCTTCGCGTAGTTTTTCTTTCAATCTGTCCAGTACTTTGTTTTATTCATAACTTTCTCATACGAGCTCGGATTCTAGTGTTTTTGCACTTTCCTGAAACCTGGAAACGATCTCAACAAAAGCCTAGTTGGGCATGGACTCTAATTCTTGAGCAAAATCTCTTCAATCTGGATATCAAAGTTGTTGAAGCAAGTTGTACTTCCAATCCAGATCGGTTCGGTATTTTAATCATAATTCTCACATCTGAACTCCGATTGGGAAATTTTTATACTTTCCTGAATCCTTGAAGAGTCCTCTACAAAAACGTGTTTGGGTGTCCTTTCTGATTCAGACTCCTTCAAACCGAATTTGATTCTGATTCGGAATAGGTCCCGCGGGCTGAAATTGGGGGTATTCTGTGGTGTTCGGTTTTTGTGCCATAGCTTTCACACCTGATCTCCAAATTGCATGTTCTTGTACTCTTTTGAAAGCTGAGGACATAAGCTTCAATTCTTTCCATAGTGAACCTTCTAAATTCGGTCGTTTGGAAGCTTTTATCGAGGCGACAAATCTGCTGCCCTAGAAACATTGAATTTGGGTATCTTGCTTCAATTCGTGTTCTAGCTTTGTTCCTTTGAGTTGGTTGAGTCCAGTTGCATCCACAATCCATAAAACCTATAAAATATCAGTACACATTCCTTTGGGAACCAATTCATCTTTTGCGAATACTTTGATCCCAATTGAGACTAGCTATTTGATATTGCTTAGGTCTGCTCTGCTTGATACATTACATAATCTTGATTTATCATATCATACTATCTTGTGACATCAAGTTAGGGATTCCAAAACTTTGCTCATACTAGTTTTGGCCGAAAGTCACCAAAAGAAAGAGCCAAAAGGCCAAAAAAAAAGAAAAGAAAAGGAAAGAAAACATAATAGTGGCCGGCAACACTACATTGAGAGAAACCCTAATTTGTGTTCATTATTTTTCAGATTGTGCAATTGTATTAATTAGTGAGCAATCTTGTGCCCTTTTACCTTTTTTGAAGCAATTAGCTAGTGTCTCTCCATAACTTATGCAACACGAGCTTTGGTGCTGAAAATTTTCTTATTTAACTCATTTCATTGGTTGCATTAAGTTACATCATCTTTGCGTGTGAGTTACCTTGAATTTTGCTTATATCTTTGAGATCGGCAACTAGGACTTGTGAATTCTAGTTTGGATCCTTACTTATCATTACAATAACTAGAATTATCAGATTGCATAGGAAATAAGTATAGCCTACCTAGCTCCACATATTTTACCTTATACGTTTGTTCGGTCCTTGGCAATCGCTTTATCCAAGCTTCGGAGAACTTTTGATACCGCCAACGGCCGACAACTCCTGTTGCACGGTAAGAACATGTTAGAGCTTTGGTTTAGGCTTGAGAGTTGAGCGACTTTTCTCCGCTTCCTAGTAGTTGATAGGAAATTACATAAAACTTTGTGTTTCCCTTTTTGCTACTAACCATGTCAGGTGCCAAGAGTTCACTGCATCATTCTCCACGCACGAAGGGCAATGTACGACTCACTAATGAGCGAATATCGCTGCAAGAAGACCATCTCCAGTCCATCGAGGCTGCACTGGGAGTTGCTAACACTACCCTTGCTACTATTTTGTCTAGACTTGATATGCTTGTAGCAGCTGCTCCTGGAACTTCCAGTCCTCTGTCTCGTCTCCTAATCAACAACAATGTTGTACTACGTGCACAACGGGTTCCCATTGCTGCCCCGGCTTCCCAGCATGGACCCGCTGCCTCAGTCGCCCCACCACACATTGCCACGGGTTCATCAACTGATGATGAACAAGGTAAAACAAGTTTGAATTGCCTCCTTGAAGAGGAACGCGGTATGCTACGCTAGAACAAAAAAAAATTCTACCGCGAAACCAGAAAGCTACTCGCAAGAAGGGGATCATAGATAAGATTACCACTAGACGCGCAGTTGCGGAATCCTTCGCGCGTCGATGTAGTGGATCGTTCTCGCCGCAGTCATTGCGTCGATGTAGTGGATCGTCCTCGCCTTGCCGTGGATCGCCCTCCCACGCCGCAGCCGCAGCAGCGCCACCGCATGAGTCCACACGCCCGAGAGATGGAACGCCGTGCGTCGTGTGCAAGCACCGTCGCTCGGCGGCGCAGCGAGAGGAGTAGGCTAGGTTTCGAGTGAATCACTCCTAAACCGTGGAAAAGCACACCGCACCCTCCTCCTCCCTCCTTATATAGCCACGAGATGAAACCCTAAACTAGGGCCCATCAGTGCTAAGCCCACGAGGTTCATTAATTACGGATCCAATCCAAATTAATGCGTCCCACCATTAAGTGTGTGACCTGCGCAGTTCACATACGCTTGGACATGGATTCGAAAACTCCTTTTCAATCCAATAGTTGGTAGTGGCTTCTTGCAAAGTATGCCAACTCCCAAACATACTATGATCAAATCGATGTAACCTATCAAAAGTACTCATGTAATAATCCATTTGCCAAGTATATGAAGATTGATCTCAAGGCGAGAAGCATGTCATCCTTTGATGATTCAATCCATCTCTCGTATCCGTGATATATTAATAAGTTGTGATTGACTCCTCAATCACGGCATGGCCATGCACTTCCTTAATCATATCACACGAGTGGCCTTGTCATATATCTCCGTTTCATTGGAGTGGCAAATTCCATCTTGATCACATTTCCTCTGCACGTTTCATAGTAAACATGAAAGCTACCTTTATAACTATCCGGTTAGGAAGTAGTGTTTGATAGCCCCAAGGAAAACTATTACACATGTAGGGAATATGACAATCTCAGTCTAAGGATCATACATCTACTAGGTATGAGATACATCGATGACACATAAGAATGAAACATTCTCGCAGTTGTCCCATTAAGGGTCTATCTAACCCATGTTCTTCAACATGCGTCCACAATGTATAGATGATATCTCCATATCCCATGATCTATGAAGCATGATCATCGATCACTACATGTGCTGATCTATTCATCGTTGTCCTATACGATGATATCCGATCAGAGATATTTATCGAATTACATCATTAAGTAAAGAGCTTCATAAGCTCATAAGCAAGTCACATACTTGTTGATCAATACAATGATATACATTCATTGGACCAATAATCATATTATTATTCATAAACATAGTCATGTTACAATCATCTAAATGATTGCCTCAAGGGCATAACACTAACAATCTCCCACTTGCACTTGAGTCAATCAATTAAGTATCTAATACCAATAGACCTTGTGTGCGCCTCATGCTTAGGATGTGGCAGTGGCTTTGTCAACGGATCGGCCACATTGGCTTCCGTATGTAATTTGCATATTCTCACGTCACCTCTATCTACAATCTCGCGAATAAGGTGAAAGCGACGGAGTATGTGTTTAGACTTCTTATGTGATCTAGGCTCTTTAGCTTGTGCAATGGCACCACTATTATCACAATAGATGTCCATTGGACTAGAGGCACTAGCGACCACACCAAGCTCTGTGATAAACTTCTTAATCCACACAGCTTCCTTTGCGGCCTCCGAAGCCGCAATGTACTCCGCTTCTGTCGTAGAGTCGGCCACCGTGTTTTGCTTGGAACTCTTCCAGCTTACTGCTCCTCCATTAAGTGTAAACACAAACCCGGATTGCGATCGGAAATCATCTTTGTCAGTTTGAAAGCTTGCATCGGTGTAACCCGTTGCAACCAGATCTTCCTTACCTCCAAAAACAAGGAACATACCCTTAGTTCTTCTCAAGTACTTGAGATATTTTTACGGCTATCCAATGACCATCACCAGATCCGCTTGGTATCCGCCGTGACACTTAGAGCATATAAGACATCCGGGCGTGTACAGATCATGGCATACATAATAGACCCAATAGCTGAAGCATATGAAATCTTGCTCATCCTGTCTCGCTCATCAGATGTCGAAGGACACTGATTCTTGCAGAGACTGATGCCATGTGACATTGGCATGAAACCTCTCTTGGATTCATGCATATTGAACCTTTTCAATATCTTGTCAATGTACGTTTCCTGACTTAATCCAATTAACCTTTTTGATCTATCTCTATAGATTTTTATCCCCAAGATATAGCATGCTTCACCCAAGTCCTTCATTGAGAAACTTCTTTTCAATGAAGTCTTAACATCTTCAAGCATAGGAATGTCATTCCCGATCAATAATATGTCATCCACATACAAAATCAGAAATACAAGTGCGCTCCCACTAGCCTTCTTGTAAACACAAGGCTCTTCTTCATTTTTGATAAAGTCAAAACCTTTGACTACTTCATCAAAACGAATGTTCCAACTCCGAGATGCTTGCTTTAACCCATAAATGGATCTTTGAAGCTTGCATACCCTTTTAGCATATTTAGGATCAACAAAACCTTCAGGTTGTATCATGTATACATCCTCAGAAAGATTCCCATTAAGGAATGCTGTTTTGACATCCATCTACCATATTTCATAATCAAAATATGCAGCAATAGCTAAAATGATCCGGACAGACTTGAGCATGGCTACGGTGAGAAAGTTTCATCATAGTCAACTCCTTGAACTTGTTTGAAACCCTTTGCCACCAACCGTGCCTTATAGATCTGAACATTTCCATCTACGTCTATCTTTTTCTTGAAAATCCATTTGCACTCAATGGTTTTTACACCATCAGGAGAGTCGACCAAGTTCCAAACTTGATTGTCATGCATGGATTGAATTTCGGATCTCATGGCTTCAAGCCATTTTTCGGAGTTTGGGTCCATCATTGCTTCTTCATAAGTCGTGGGCTCATCATTGTCCAACAATAATATGTCACTCCCATGTCTTATAGGTACATGACGTGGCCTCCCCGACCTACGTGGGGCTGGAGTCTCTTCCACAGGTTGTACAACACTTTGTACATCTTGTGAAGGTTCAGTGGTAGCTTGAACATATTCATGTGATTCTCGAACTTCATCAAGATACACATCACTCCTACTGATTTCTTTTGAAAGAAACTCTTTCTCCAAAAGACACCATTTGAGCAACAAAAACTTTGTTCTCGTTTCTTTTGTAAAAGTAATATCCTTTTGTTTCTTTAGGATACCCACAAAAAGCATTTTTCTGATTTAGGTGCGAGTTTATCGATTGTAAACGTTTTACATAAGCCTCACATCCCCATATCTTGAGAAATGACAACATGGGTCTTCTCCGGTCCATATCTCATATGGCGCCTTCTCAACGGATTTTGATGGGACGCTATTCATAGTGAACGCAATGTCTCTAGAGCGAAACCCCGTAAGGATAATGGCGGATCTGTTTGGTGATCATTGACCGAACCATATCTAATAAAGTTCGATACGTCGTTCGGACACGCCATTCCATTGAGGCGTTCTGGCGGAGTAAGTTGCGAACGATTCCACATTGCTTTAGATGATCACCAAACTCTTGGCTCAAGTATTCGCCACCACGATCGGATCGTAAGTGTTTTATTGTTTTGCCAAGTTGATTTTGTACTTCGCTCAAACTCTTTGAACCTTTCAAAAGTTTCAGATTTATGCCTTATTAAATAGATATATCCATATCTCTGAAGTCATCGATAAAAGTTACAAAGCATCAAACCCACCCCTAGCAATGAGCTCATTGGTCCACATACATCCGTATGTACTAGGGCCAATAATTCACTTGCTCTCTCACTAAAACCTGTGAAAGGGGCTTTTGTCATCTTGCCAAGTAAACAAGATTCACATGTTTCAAATGATTCAAAATCAAATGAGGTTAGAAGTCCATCACCATGGAGCTTCTTCATGCGCTTCTCATTTATATGACCTAGCGACAATGCCACAAAAGGTAGGGTTCAAATCATTAGGCCGATGCCTTTTACATTAATATTATAGACAGTGTTTTCTTGAGTTCAAGGACGTACAACCCATCCACCATGGGGCAACGACCATAATACATATCATTCAAAAATATCGAACAAACAAAGTTCTTTATTCTCAAATCATAACCTTCATGTTCCAAACAAGAAGATGAAATAATGTTTCTACTCAAAGATGGAACAAAATAACAATTATTAAGTTCTAAAACTAATCTCAAGGCAAATGCAATGGGTATGTGCCAACGGCAAGACCAAAGAACTCTTGCTTTATTCCCCACGCCAAGATCCACTTCTCCTTTGCCAAGTCTCTACTCTTTATCACCGCAACGAATTGCAAATGTGAGCAACCGAACCGGTATCATATACCCATGAGCTGAGTGAAGAAGTAGCAAGATTAATTTCTATAACATTAATACGAAGTGGAAACCACATTTCCATTCTTCTTATCGCCATGTACTTTTCAGTAGATCCGTTTCCAATGCCCTGATTTCTTGCAATAGAAGCATTGGGTATCAGGTTGAGGGCCAACTTTAAGCTTCTGAAGCTTAGTTTTGAGGCTTGCAATCTCATCTTGAGCCTTGCCCTTGCTCTTTCCCGTTCCCCCAGCCTTAGCCTTCCTCTTTTTGAAAGCAGTTGTTTTCTGAACCATCATCACATGATTGGGTTTTTTCTTAATGCTTTCCTCGGCAGCCTTGAGCATCCCATGTAGCTCGATTAGGCTCTTCTCCATGCTATTCATATGAAAATTCATAATGAATGGCTCAAAGCTCTGAGGCAGAGACTGGAGAATAACATCTGTGGCCAAACCGAGTCTAAGGGGAAACTCAAGTTTTTCCAATCTCCCAATGTAACCAATCATCTTGATCACATGAGGATCGACCTGATGCCTTGACCACTTACAAGCAAATAAAAGCTTTGAGATACCATACCTCTCAGCTCTTGCTTGATTCCCAAACATGCCCTTCAAGCCTACAATCATATTGTAAGCATCCTGGTCCTCATATTGCTTTTGGAGCTCAGAGTCCATGGTGACTAGCATGAGACAGCTGACCTCTACAGAAGCATTAACATGCTTTTCATATTCAACTTTCAAATTACGAGCAGCATTTTCGGCTGGTTCATCAGGAATTGGATTCTCTAGAACATAGTCCTTCTTTTCATGCTTGAGAACAATTCTCAGGTTGCGATACCAATCAATAAAATTAGTTCCATTCAGTTTTTCCTTTCCAAACCGATCTCAAAGCAAAACCAGTGTAGCAGGAGTAGGAGAAGGTGCCATTGAACTACAACAAAAACATGCAAAGATTCTAAGCACTATGTTTATGTAAAACTTTTATTAAACTTTTAATTAAAGACACTTCTATTTTATGTCCCTTTATAGACACATAGTGAGTATTCAAGATCCATATTCATCAAACACTAGTGAGCTTTGGCATCATCTGCTAGAAATTTAATGACATAGGTAAGCAACACCTTTGCTAATTACATCATATGTAACTCTTGTTTGTTGAGTATGAAAACAAGTAATGAATGCCTCCATCAACTTGACTCATGGCCAGTCAACTCGCCCCAAGGGCTCACATGAGGGAGGGAGCACTTCCAGATCGGGTGCCAATTAAGAAACTGCCTCATGTGTGTTTTCCTAGACACCACTTGTCTTGTATAGGTTCCTTCATTATCAAATCAAATCCCAACCACTTATGTCCTCAAGCCCAAAACCGTTATGATAGCTTGATTAAATCTACCATTGTTATGCGTGATGTGTCCAACACATCCCTATCATCTATTGAGATAGCCATTGATATACTACTTTGGCAGTCATATCAATAACGATCTAAATTCTTGATAGGTACAACAATTGGATGGACAATTTGATTTAAAATTTTTAACTATAGGGATGAACAAAGATTACTATGAACATGGCATCACATGCAATGAGCATAAAGAAAATAGCAAGGATTAAACACACATCCACGTAAAATCAAAATAAGTCGTGAAATAGCATGGCCCTTAGCATTAAGATCTCCATCATCATGCTTGTTTGTTCACCTAGCCACCTTGCTTGATTTGTTCACCTAGCCATGTTGCTTGATACCATCGTCTTCATCATTATGGATGCAACTCCTTACAACTTTTGATAAGGAATTTTACATGAGGGTTTGAAGCATCACAAGTCGACACACAGGTCATTATACAATTTAAATAGCCTTATGGCTTGACACGCACTTGCAGCCATGTGGAAATTACATGCATCACATACACATAGGCCATACCATTTCACATAATTCCTGCAAAACGAGTTAAACAAAAGCAACCCTACGACTCCGGGGTCCGAGGGGCAGCGCCACAACGGTCGGTCTCATTGGCCGGTCGTGGCGGTCGAGGCGCGCCTTTGAAATTTTTTTAGAGGCATGTCTTCTGACATTGGAAAACACCCTCAAAATTTCCACGGATCAACCAGATTGACCCAATCCGATCTAATATGATTGGCTTGGTCCCATATGGATACGTTTCAGAAACCCTGATGGCGGTAACCCGACCGTAAGGGTAACGTCGCACCATGAACGGACTCACCCAAATCAATATTGAATCTGCTTGCGCTTACCATGGATCAACAGATTGACCCAATCCAACTTAATCGATTGGCTTGGTCCCATATGGATACGTTTGAAACCACGATGGCGGTAACCCGACCGTAAGGGTAACGTCGTACCATGAACGGACTCACCCAAATCAAGATTGAGTCGGTTTGCACTTTCTCAAACCCTAAACCGATCGATCTCATCGATGGCTGCCGTCACCAATTCATCACATGAACTGGCTGAACATGTAATAGATCCAATCTACTAACCTTACACATCATATCTGCAACATCTAGATCACAAAACTATACGAGATGGCTCGATACCATCAAGAGGAACGCGTATGCTACGCTAGCACAAAAAAATTCTACCGCGAAACCGAAAGCTACTGCAAGAAGGGATCATAGATAAGATTACCACTAGACGCGCAGTTGCGGAATCCTTCGCGCGTTGATGTAGTGGATCGTTCTCGCCGCAGTCGTTGCGTCGATGTAGTGGATCGTCCTCGCCTTACCGTGGATCGTCCTCCCACGCCGCAGTCGCAGCAGCGTCACCGCAGTAGTCCACACGTCCAGAGATGGAACGCCGTGCGTCGGTGTGCAAGCACCTGGTCGCTCGGCAGGGGCAGCGAGAGGAGTAGGCTAGGGTTTCGAGTGAATCACTCCTAAACCGTGGAAAAAGCACACCCTGCACCCTCCCTCCTCCCCTCCTTATATAGCCACGAGATGAAACCCTAAACTAGGGCCCATCAGCGTGCTAAGCCCACGAGGTTCATTAATTACGGATCCAATCCAAATTAATGCGTCCCAGCCCATTAAGTGTGTGACCCTGCAGGTTCACATACGTTTGGACATGGATTCGGAAAACTCCTTTTCAATCCAATAGTTGGTAGTGGCTTTTTGCAAAGTATGACAACTCCCAAACATACTATGATCAAATCGGACAGAACCTATCAAAAGTACTCATGTAATAATCCCTTTGCCAAGTATATGAAGATTGATCTCAAGGCGAGAAGCATGTCATCCTTTGATGATTCAATCCATCTCTCGTATCCGTGATATATTAATAAGTTGTGATTGACTCCTCAATCACGGCATGGCCATGCACTTCCTTAATCATATCACACGAGTGGCCTTGTCATATATCTCCGTTTCATTGGGTGGCAAATTCCATCTTGATCTGCATTTCCTCTCGCACGTTTCATAGTAAACATGAAAGCTACCTTTATAACTATCCGGTTAGGAAGTAGTGTTTGATAGCCCCAAGGAAAACTATTACACATGTAGGGAATATGACAATCTCAGTCTAAGGATCATACATCTACTAGGTATGAGATACATCGGTGACACATAAGAATGAAACATTCTCGCAGTTGTCCCATTGCGGTCTATCTAACCCATGTTCTTCAACATGCGTCCACAATGTATAGATGATATCTCCATATCCCATGATCTATGAAGCATGATCATCGATCACTACATGTGCTGATCTATTCATCGTTGTCCTATACGATGATATCCGATCAGAGATATTTATCGAATTACATCATTAAGTAAAGAGCTTCATAAGCAAGTCACATACTTGTTGATCAATACAATGATATACATTCATTGGACCAATAATCATATTATTATTCATAAACATAGTCATGTTACAATCATCTAAATGATTGCCTCAAGGGCATAACACTAACACTCTTTTTGGTGGAAAGTTCGATCCTAATGCATATATTAATTGGGAGATTGCGGTAGATAAAGAATTTGCAAACTATGACTTATCTGAAAACCAAAAGATTAGTGTCGTAGTTCAAGTTTTAACGTGAGGTGCAATATATTGGTGGAAGCATATATCTAAACATGACAAAAAATCTAAAACTTGGAATGCCATGAAAAGACTTATGAGAAATTATTATGTTCCTGAATATGATGGTGAATATTTGCTTACTAAACTTCAACGCTAAAACAAGGTTCTAAAACCGTTATAGAATACTTTCACGATTTGCAAAATTGTTTGTTGCGTTGTGGTTTACAAGAATGTGAAGAAGCTACTGAGCTTAGGTTCATACGTTGACTTAATCATGAAATTCAGGATGTTCTTGTTGGTGAAACATATAGTTGTCTTTCAGAATTGTTTAAATGTGCTTGTAGAGCTGAAAACATGCTTGCTGAATCTTTGAGAGAGCCTTTAGCTTCCTTTGAGGTGCCCATTGTTGCACCTTCTATTGTAGCTAACATGTTGCAGAAAAGTGAGCACCATCGGGAAAAGGATGAAGAAGAAAATGTGCAGAAAGAGGAGATCTTTACTGCTCCATACGTTTGTGAAGAGTTGGAAATTAAAGTTGCTCCTACAACCACTGAGAATGATTTAGAAGGTAATGTAAAAGGTATGGACTGTATACATGGTGAAAATAATTTTGAAGAGATAAAATTGTCCATGAATCATGCTATCGTAGAGCAACTATTAATGGAACCCTTTGCTGATTTGCTTGCTATTCATGGTGATAAAAAAGAGTTGTGTGGTAATGCTTCACTTATATCCACGCCACAACTAGTGAATGAACATGAAACATTTATATTTTAACTAAACACTTGCGCTTAATATAAACATGTTATTCACATTGCTAGGGAAGAAGATAAGCTTAAATTGATGTCTTCTTTAAATACTTTAGGTTACATTGAATTTGATGTTCTGTGTGATCTAGATAGTTTCAAGGAGAAGATTTTTGTGAATTCTGATTTGCCATGGTTATCGCGAAATATTTTTCATGTTGTTGGTAAACATAATGATAAAGGAGAGTACAAAATGCATAGATTATACATTTGTTCAGATCTGAAATCTCTATGTCCTATGCAACATTGTGATCAATTTGATATTTATAATATCATATCAAGTACCCCTACTGTCGGTTATAATCTATATGATAATTTTCAAGAAAGGGAGTGTTTGGGTGATTGTGATTCACAAGCCATTGATTTGACCATAAAAGATATGTATATTGCTTTGCTCTTTGTCGCTACTAACATTTTGCAGGAGAATGTGATAGAGTCGAGGACGACTCCAATTCAAGAAAGGGAGAATGATGAGACTATGCTCGTCCTAGATATGAACAACGCTATATCAGTTTGGCGACACTTCACAGCATCCTCTTCTTCATCGTCTACATCTACTAGGATGGTTTTCCTTCATGGAGGGGAGGAAGCATCCAAGAGTGCTAGCTTTCAACATACCTTTAAATACTGGAAAGAAATATTGAGCTTTGTGGATGATTTTTAGATGAGAATATTTTTTGTTGAGGACAAGCTAAAAGCTGAGCATGAGTCGAGGACGACTCAAATTCAAGAAAGAGAGGATGATGAGGACATCACTACTAAGAATATGACCACATTTGGTTGTGCTAACTGATGAGGACATCACTACTACGGATATGACCACATTTGGTTGTGCCTACTCCAACACATCATCCACAGGCCAAGAAGAGAGAGAGATCAAATCCATCACGTTCTGGAATCCAATTCGGCCTCCTGAGACAGCACCAACTTAAAACGGCCATAACTTTTGATCCAGAAGGGTGTTCAGGGCACATGAGTACTTGATTGAAAGCTTTCGTCGCCCTCTTTCCAATGGATCCAGTCTCACCTTCAAGTTCCTTCTGAGCTGTCCGAAAACTGCAAAACAAGTCACGTCACTTTTCCAGTCCGAGTCAGAGTGGGCCTTGGGCCTTGTAATCGAATTGTATTTGGTTTCCTAGGGTTTTGAACGACCACCTCCACTTGTTATCTCATAAATAACCAGCCGCAACCCCATCTAGGGTTTTGGGGTTTTGTTTGATTAGTTTAGCCAAGTGCAAACTTCGTGTCTTCAAGTTGTGCTGGACAGCCACCTTGTCAAGACCTTCAATAGAACCCCAACTTATTTTGTCCTTCAAATTCTTATTCGCAATTTCAGATTGCTTTTACCATTGTTCTTGCTTGTTCTTCGGTTGTTTGCAGGAATTGAACCTTGTGTTCAGGTTGATCGTGCCCACGGCAAGATCAATAACACTCCGGAGTTAGTTTAGCGATTGCTAAGGCGCATCGTCGTCGTACGTTGTAGTCCGATCGTCAAAGTCGGTTCCACAAATCGATAGTTATCGCTCTCATCGAAAGATCGGGACACAACCTTACATCACCAACTCCAACACATCATCCACAGGCCAAGAAGAGAGAGAGATCAATTCCATCACGTTCTGGAATCCAATTCGGCCTCCTGAGACAGCAACGACTTCAAATATGAATAACTTTTGCATGCGGACTCCGATTTGGGTGATCTCAGACTTGATTGAAAGCTTACAACGAGATCTTTCCAATGGATCTAATCCCAGCTCCATATTCAACGCAGATCAGCCGGAATCATCAAAATAATACACTATAATACTGTTTTGGGCTGTTTCGGGCCTTCTAAGCGTGTGGGGGCCCAAGCCCAAGTTGTGTGCGCCCCCCTGGCTGCACACAACCCTAGGACATCCCTCTCACGTCCATCCCTCTTATAAACTCAGTAGCCGCCGCTTTAGACACTTGGGTTTTGTTTGATTAGTTTAGCCAAGTGCAAACTTTGTTTCTTCAAGTTATGCTGGACAGCCACCTTGTCAAGATTCTCAATGGAACCCCACCTTATTTTGGCCTTCAATTCTTATTTGTAATTTCGGATTGCTTTTACCATTGTTCTTGCTTGTTCTTCGGTTGCTTGCAGGAATTGAACCTCGTGTTCAGGTTGATCGTGCCCACAGCAAGATCAATAACACTCCGGAGTTGGTTTAGCGATTGCTAAGGTGCATCGTCGTCGTACGTTGTAGTCAGATCGTCAAAGTCGATTCCACCAAATCGATAGTTATCGCTCTCATCGAAAGATCGGGAGACAACTTCGCATCACCTAGCTTGCATGGATGAGAACCATGAATCATGTGAGTAATTTTTTAATCACAATCCTGGTTGTCAAGTGTCCAAACAAATAGGAATAAACTCAAAGACTACTTTTCTAAAAGAGATAAAGCTAAAACACCAAAGTCTCTTTCCGAAAAAGTAAAAGGAGATTTTCCAGGAATTGTCCTCAATTGGAGCAGGTGGTTGGTGAGTTTCTATTGCTCTAAAATTTTTGGGAATTTTAGTCCCTATGATTAGTTGATTAAGGAAACACTCCACCAAAAATCACCTCAAAAAGATTTTTAGAATAAACATGAAAAATCAAGCATTACAGATAGTCAGGAACTTCGACCAGAATGTTTGAGTCTCGGTTTTCACTTCATAGTGCTCAAACGGTGCAACCAGTGGACTTACAAATGTTTCCAGAGATGGATATATGAGTCATGCACCCTCTTCAACAAGAATCATTTAAAAAGGATTTTATATATTTTTATAAAAATCAAGGACTGACTGCTGCGCGAAGAACAAGTTCTGGACATATTTGCAATTTGATAAAAACTTGATCTCTAGTCTATCTTAGGGTTCAAGAAAGATGTAAAACCATATGAACACCCTCAAGAAATCCTAGAAGAACAGCATTTAGAAGGAGGGGAGGCAAAGCCAAATTGCGATAAAGTAAATTGCGAGAATGTAAATGCGGGTAAGTAAATGCTGAATTTAAATTGCGTAATTTAAATGCGTAATGTAAATGCGTAAAGGAAATGAAACATGAACATAAATGAAGAACATTTCATTTCTGGAAGAAGAGATTACAAAGCCTCACAATTCATGTGGGCAAAGCTCAAAGGAGCATCAAAAACCTCAAAACCTTCAAGAGGGGAAGGCTACCCCTCCACCCCTATCTTGGGCCACCTACCACCCTTGGATGAGCCTCTAAATCCTAGAGCATCCATCAAGGGCTAGGATTAACCCACTCAACGAGCCATGCAAGGGTTCACCCAAAACCCACAACACATAATGGGTTTTCTTGCACGGTTCTCAAAGCACACTAACTAGACCCGCTAACCTATCAATTAGACCAAGATCCAATGGTCCTCATTGATCCACGCAGCGTCTAGCTAGCACCTCATCCGTTCCTTATCTTCACGGCTTGCACGAACTCCATCTCCGATCATCTTCCGGCGATCCCCGACCGTTTGGACCTCCGACGCTCCTCGCCTAGTCCTGGCCATCCTTCGCCTCACCATGACCTAGCACCGTCGTCCTGCAACCATCAAAAACAAGGAAATACCTCACATAGCAATGCCCACAATGATATGCAATAAATCCATCAAAGTCCACTCATTAAAATTCATTTTTACTCGATCTTGCAGGTAACACCGGGAAAACAGAGAAGATCTCAAATTGCTTCCAATTGAAAATATATTTCAAATCAAACTCAAACAAGAGCAACCCAAGCTCAAATTTAGTCAAATACTCATCACAAATCTGGATAGACCTCCTGTTTGCACCAAAATTTGGCAAGTCAGGTCAAGATCGGCAATAAAATCAACTACACGAAAGTTAACGGACAAGTTGGAAAAGTTTGAGGATATTTGGTAATAGTAAAATCTTTAAGGGAACAACTGTCAGAGATAAGGCCGATACGGATCAGGACTTCAAACGTATTGTAAACGGATACGATCAGCCGACGGGTATAAAAGAAGGGTCGAAGCAAGATGCGAAAACAACAACACAATACAATCAACTAGCCTTTACTTTCTTACTTTTTCCTGTCGACTAGGAGTAGTCTCTGTAATTTAGATTTCTCTTTGTAATCGATCTTGATCAATAAAGTTGCGCATCGCCGATTGTTGATCTTCGTCAATTACACCCCCAGGTTTGATTTGTTCTGATTTTGTTGCGCATCGCCTTCTTCAGAATCGATCTACCTTTATTATCTGATTAGCCCTAATCGGCTAATTAGACTTACCTTGTTACCTCGATCTTGATCGGCTTCAAGCTGATTAAATCTAAGCCGATTGATCTCTACGATCGGCTTTTGAGAGAATTTCATATTTTTACCTTGTCGCATTCTGAGTCAAATCGACCGCACGCTCAACCCGGTGTTAAATGCGGTGTCTTTGTTGTCGTAAATCCTACATCAAGTTTTTGACGCCAACAAACTCTTGGCACGCCCGGTGGGACCATGTCTTCATCAAGAAAGTCGATTCCGCTATCCGATCTCAACACAGAAGCCATAATCGTCCCAACAATGGACGATTTGACTGCAGAACAACGACAAGAGATTGAAGATTGGAAAACTGCGTTGGAGGAGATGATGTTAAGCTGTTATCAGAAAACTAGATGAGGCGTCACTCAAAAATCTGCCTCGCCGACGGTCAGCGCTACAGGAGATGCGGGTGTCACGTAACCGATGGCCGATACCGCCTACTCAAGCCGAATTATCGGCTATGATTAATCGATCAGGCACCACGCTTTAATAAACCAATCATCGGCTCTTGTGACAACGCTTAGCCGATGATGGCAAATAGTGTAAAACTATAGCCCGAGAGTTAGCCTCGTTAGGTAGTCTGCTTGACCCATTGCAAGCTCTGCCGAATTATCCTATTTTTTCAGTAGCACAGAATACGCAGAGCTCAACGGCCAGTCCTAAACCGTCGGCTATAACCTCACCCCCTACCTTGATGCCTACTCAGCCAACCGTAATATTGCTTAGAGATCCTCGGCCAAGTGGGGTGAGTCATTTCCACGCATACACCGACGCCGCTAAGTTGGACGCATCAACAAATCTGCCGCAGTCGGCTCCATTCTATGCTTTTCCATAATCGGTTTTACAGCCGATTGGGCCTAAAAGATACTCGCATGAACCTACCATGTTTAGAAATCCAGGTCCGCATAGGGTAGTAACTTATTCAGAGCCTTTCGTCCCAGTACCCGAATCTCAAGTCAGGCATAATAGGTATGATCGAATACTGCAGCCGACGACGACCCGATAATTGGCAACCCGAGTTTGCACTCGGGGGGGGGGCAGAATGCCAACTATGATCAACATTATCAAGGGCCTGCGGTGCCAATGGCCGATAATGTAAACTGGGCCGACCAGATCTCCGTCGTCTTGAGGGACCAATTCGGCATACAGCCGAAGGGGAAGGTTATCGGCTATAGAAAGTCGTATCCTGATTACATAGATCGTATGCCTTACCCCCACAATTTCAGAGTCCCGGATTTTGCAAAATTCTCCGGTGACGACTCAGCTACTACTATAGAACACATCGGACACTTTATCGCTCAATGCGGCGAAGCAGCTCAGTCCGATGGACTGGAAATAAGACTTTTCCCGTTGTCGCTGTCTGGGGCAGCCTTTACCTGGTTCACTTGTTTGCCTCCGAATTCGGTCTACCTATGGAACGATTTGGAAAGCCGATTCCACAAATACTTTTTCTCAGGAAGTTTAGAACTAAGGATTTTCGACCTAAGTTCTGTTCGCCAAAGATTTGGAGAATCGGTAACTGATTACATTAAGAGGTTTAGAGAAGTTAGGAACCGATGTTTTAGTGTCACGTTGCCCGACAACCAACTTGCAGATTTAGCTTTTCAGGGATTAATTCCACCACTTAGAGAGAAGTTTGGAGGGCAAGAGTTCAACGATTTAAGTCATCTGCTTCATCGTGTATCGGTTCAGGAAAGCCTTATTCACAGATAATAAAGCGTTTAAGGATAGATTTAAAAATAACGGCAATAAAGAAAAGGATAAAGTTAAAGTCAATATGGTGGATTATTGCCCAAGCGATTCTTCGGAGGATGATGAAGCAGAAATAAATATAGCCGAATGGGTAAAAGGGTCTAAAAAGTCCTTAGTCTGTTCTTGGCTAAAGCCGAGTAGAAATAAGTCGAAAGTTAAGAATGCCTTTGATGTTTCCAAATGTGATCGTATTTTTGATTTATTATTACAAGAAAAAATAATACGATTGCCCGAGGGACATATTATACCATCAGCCGACGAGATCAAGAAACGCAGGTGTTGCAAGTGGCACCACTCTTTTTCTCACAATACTAACGACTGCAATATTTTTTGTCAACAGATCCAATCGGCTATTGAAGATGGTCGGCTAAAATTTGCTGATGAGCCGACTATGCAAGTTCATGCTGATCCATTTCCAATCAACATGGTTCAATGTTCGGCTAAAGGAAAGGAGACGATGCATGATGAGCCAAAGAAGGATCGGCAGGTCAATATTCAGCCGAATTCAAACGGCGGCCAGACGTTGAAAATTACGATCGGCTCATTACAAATAGAAGCCGATCACGAAGGAAAAAATTCGAGGACCATTAAACCCAAGGGAAATCCTCAGGTGGGTAAATGGTACAAAGCTGAAAAATCGCCATCAAGGCAATTGGCCAAAAGGCTGGGATCAACGTTTTCGCAATTGATGGAGAAATATGAAAGAATGAACAACCGACTACGATATCCTGCTCGCCGGTCGGATAATTTATATCACACTGAAAATGTGGAGAGGGCTCATAGAAGATGTCCCTTTTGGCAGTTTTGTTGGGAAAGGGGAGTGTCCCTGCCATCTCCGTATACATGTCCGATGGAGCATTACCCCCGAGACGATTGGCCAAGACAATCGGCTAGAGATAGGCTGTCCGGGCCGATTCGAGATCACAGCAAAAGTTATAGGAGGCCTATTCACGAAAGAATATCTGAACCAGACCGGGTACCGGACCAGGTCGAAACACGGAGGCCCAATTCAGACCGGGAAGATTTGGCTGGCCAGATACGAAAGCCAATAGAGCCCAAGCCTAGGTGGTGTCCATCTGGCCTTGGCCGATCGCAGCGCAGACGGCTTCAGAGGCTAAGGACGCAGGAGATCCGAGAAGCCGACGCCGAAAAACAGAGGGATGATACCTTCAATGAGCTTCGTCCGGTCAAGGTTGTCAAGAAAGAGTGGACAAAGAAGGAACAAGCCGAAGAAGATTTTGAGTCGGCAGATGATCTAGATTCTCCTATGATTAGGGACGATACACCTCCAATGGACATCAATATGGTGTTCACACTGCCAGCCGAATTAAAAATCACAACCGAATCGGCTAAAGAAACTTTTACTCAATCATGTTCAGGAGTTCAAAATGCTATCTTTGAAAAACCAAGAGATGATCATCGGCATCTGAAACCATTATATCTGAAAGGATATATAAATGGAAAGTCGATATCAAGGATGCTGGTAGACAGCGGAGCCACAGTAAACTTGATGCCCTATACGACTTGCAAGAAATTGGGTAAGTCCGATGAAGACTTGATTAAAACTAACATGGTTTTAAACAACTTCACAGGCGATCCCACAGAAGCCAAAGGCGTCATGGTTACAGAACTGACCATCGGCAGTAAGACTTTGGCGACCGCATTTTTTGTTATTGACGCCAAAGGCAATTATAGCGTTCTACTTGGGAGAGATTGGATCCACGCCAACTGTTGTATCCCGTCAACTATGCATCAAGCGCTTGTCCAATGGAACGGAGAGGAAGTTGAAATTGTCACGGCCGACACATCGGCTCACATTGCCATGGCCAGTTCTGACGCGAATTGGCAACATGAAGAAGCAGGATGTATATCGGGAAAGACAGTAGAGGATTGCGATTTCATCTGCGTGAGCAAAACAGGACTTGTGCCGATCAGTGTCAAGCCAGGCACGTTTGATCGAGCAAACGAAGTGCTGCACCGATGGGGACAAGAAAAACAGTGAAGGTATTACAAGACAAAATGCAAAGCTATCGGCAAACAACGGATAGCTATGAGGCTATAGAAGACTTTCAAGAGGTTGAAAAGTTGGGTCAAGGCTTTACGTCCACCGATCTGCTTGAAGAAGTTGATATAGGTAGTGGTGATAGAAAAAGACCAACTTTTATTAGCGCGAAATTAGATGTAAAATATAAAAAGAAGTTAATCGAAATTCTTAGAGAATATAAAGATTATTTTGCTTGGGAGTATCACAAGATGCCAGGTTTAAGCCGACAATTGGTAGAACATCGGCTACCCATTAAACAAGGTTATCGGCCGTTTAAACAGTACCCTAGGCGTTTTAATCCGGCTCTGTATAAGATTATAAAAGAGGAGATAGAGCGATTGTTACAGGCTAAATTTATATGACCTTGTCGATATGCGGAGTGGGTTTCCAACATTGTTCCAGTCATGAAGAAAAAGGGAAAACTGCGAGTATGTGTCGACTTTAGAGATTTAAATAAAGCGACACCGAAAGATGAATACCCGATGCCGATAGCCGATATGCTTATCGATGCTGCATCGGGGAATAAAATCATAAGTTTTCTAGATGGAAACGTCGGATACAACCAGTTACTCATGGCAGAAGCCGATATACCAAAGACAGCTTTCAGATGTCCTGGAGCCATAGGTTTATTCGAGTGGACGGTTATGACTTTTGGCTTAAAAAATGCTGGGGCAACATATCAATGAGCCACGAACCTGCTTTTTCATGACTTAATCGGTCACATCGTTGAAATATATATTGACGATGTCGTAGTAAAATCGGCAGATGATTTGCAGTATTTGGCCGATTTAGAAAAGGTTTTCCAGAACATAAGAGCACATGGCTTGAAGATGAATCTTTTCAAATGTGCATTTGGCGTGTCAGCTGGGCAATTTTTAGGCTTTATGGTACACGAGAGAGGTATTGAGGTTAATCAAGCAAGAGTGAAAGCTATAGCCAACACCGAGCCGCCGACATGCAAAAACGAATTACAGAAGTTGATCGGCAAGATTAATTATCTACGGAGGTTTATCTCAAACCTTTCCAGCAGAATTCGTGCTTTTACCCCGCTGTTGAAGTTGAAGGATAATCAAGAATTTGTGTGGGGAGCCGATCAGCAAAAGGCTTTTGATGATGTTAAAAGATATTTGTCCAATCCCGGTTTGGTGCACCACGAAAAGGGTTCCTTCGGACTATATGTATCGGTGAAGAGGAAACTATTGGGCTGTTACGCATAAGAGGTTGATGGTAAGGAAAGAGTAATCTTTTATTTAAGCCGACGACTACTTGATGCAGAAGTCAGGTACCCTCTTGTTGAGAAATTATGTCTATCTTTATATTTCTCATGCATGAAGTTAAGACATTATATATTAGCATCGGCTTGTATGGTGATCTGTAAAACCGATGTTATAAAATATATGTTATCAGCTCCAATCCTACTGGGTCGACTTGGCAAATGGGCTTATGCCTTGGTTGAGTTCGACTTGTCTTATGAATCGGCCAAAGCGGTCAAAGGACAAGTTCTAGCCGATTTTATAACAGGACATATGACACTACTGCCGACTTAGTATCCGTAGCCCCTTGGCAGTTGATTTTTGACGGGTCTGTATGCAGAGAAGGCGATGGAATCGGTATAGTGCTCATATCACCTAGAGGGCATAATTTCGAATTCACATTTCGGCTAAATAGCCGATGCTCAAATAATCAGGCAGAATATGAAGCATTGCTCAAGGGTTTGCGATTATTAGAAAATATCAGAGTAAGTGCGGTTGAGGCATACGGGGATTCTATGTTAATAGTACAACAAGTAAAAGGAGAATACCAATGCCGGGATGAAACACTGTTGAGATATTTAGAACAATGCTTCGAGATTATCGGCTCATTCACATCATTTTCTATCGGTCATGTTCCTCGAGAATTGAATGATAGAGCCAATACCCTGGCCCAACAGGCATCAGGATACAAAGACTTTGGCCGATATCAAGTGACTGAGTTAATGGATAAAGCCGTCATGTGCGTGGATGTCGCGGATTGGAGAACGCAAATAAAGAATTACCTGATCGATCCATCTTGGCCGATAGAACGCAAGATTAGGCAACAAGCTTTGAAGTACATTGTTATGGACGATACGTTGTATATCGGACGATGGAAGGATTGCTATTAAGATGTCTTGGGGCCGAAGAAGCGCGGGTGGCAATGGGTGAAGTACATGAAGGCATTTGCGGTTCTCACCAATCGGCTCATAAGATGAAATGGATGCTTAGACGGACAGGTTACTTTTGGCCGACAATGCTAAAAGATTGTTTTAAATACTACAAAGGTTGCCAAACTTGTCAGAAATTTGGCAATATACAATTAGCGCCAGCATCAGCTTTGCACCCAATTATCAAGCCATGGCCGTTTAGAGGTTGGGGAATAGATGTAATCGGCCAAATATTTCCTGCTTCGAGTAAAGGCCACAAGTTCAGTTTGGCCGCAACCGATTATTTCTCAAAATGGGTTAAAGCTATACCACTCAAGAAAGTGACCAGTGTTGAGGCAATCGGATTCGTTAATGAGCATATTGTCCATCGGTTTGGAATACCGCAAACAATTATGATCGATCAAGGCACGATATTCATGTCCAATGAGTTTCAGACTTACGCAACAAGCTTGGGGATTAAATTGTTGAATTCATCCCCATACTACGCTCAGGCTAACGGACAAGCCGAGTTGTCCAACAAAACGCTAATCAAGTTGATCAAAAGAAAAATCGATGAAAAACTAAGGAATTGGCATTCGACTCCGTCGGAGTCGCTTTGGGCATATCGGCTAGCCTACCACGGAGCAACGGGACTTTCACCTTACCAATTGGTGTATGGTCAAGAAGCCGTTTTACCTGTGGAGATCAATATTGAGTCTATACGAGTAGCCAGACAAAACGGTTTGTCGGCTCAGGATTATAACAATTCGATGATCGACAACTTGGATGAGTTGGCAGAATTATGTTTGTCCACACTAGATCGGCTTAAGAAGAATAAAATCAGTGTTGCAAGGGCGTATAATAAAAAGGTCATGCCTAAGTCTTTTGATCAAGCCGATTTGGTATGGAAAATGATATTGCCTGTTGGTTCCAAAGATAACCGATTCGGAAAATGGTCACCTGCGTGGGAAGGACCATACAAAGTTAATCGGCTAGTCGGTGGAAATTCATACGTAATAGAAACGTTGGAAGGATATGTTTTGCCTAAAGCTGTTAATGGGAAATATTTAAAGAAGTATGATCCTAGCGTTTGGGTTGGAGCCTAGCCGACTAAGAATCACGTTCAAAAAGCCAAGTTAACACGGTGCTATTAATCAGCTAAAGAGATTGTAGACTCAGAATGAAATTACAGGTAAGAAAAATTAAATCGGTTAAACTGTCGATTATAAGCATAGCAAGAGTTACAAAATATCCTGAGTATTCCAAAATAAACAGCAAAGTTTTACATTTCAATCTATCACTGGATGCCTGAGCTAGGAAGAGATGCGCCTAAAGTCGACAGAGCACCTGCGGCCTTTGCGATCACGCTTTGAACTTCTTCAATAATGCGATCGTCTTTTTTTGCATTTCCTGGCACTGGTACCACCTTGGCCGACTGTTTTTTCACACTTACCACAGCCATGGTGATGCTTAGTTTCTGGTCCTTTATCTCCGACGCAGTTTTCTCCATGGAGTTTTGGCCTTCTTGGATTTGTTTTTCTGTCTTGGCCAATTCCTCCAAAAGAAATTTCTTCGTGTTTTCAAGTTTGGAGAGGAACTCCTTGGTCGACTTCAGCTGCTGCACGTCGGCATCAAATTTGCGTTTCTTTGCCTTCGCATCTGCGACCAGCTCATCCAGAAGCTTTTGATCGGCTTCCTGGGCTTCACGTCGATTAATTCTGGCCTGTGCTTCCTCAACTTCGAATCTCCTCTCGTCCAAGTGGCATACATTTAGGAGGGCATGCATCGCCTCTGGAGGTAGGTCGGCTGATGAGGACAACAATACCAACGATACATCCATACCTACACAAGATACATCCACGCCTACACAAGTACCACTTGTTACTGGTCCTATTACTCGTGCTCGTCAACTTAATCATCAGGTGAGTTCACTCTTGAGTTCATGTCCATCATGTTTAGACCGTGGAGACGTGTGCACTCTTGTTTTGCTTAGGAACCAAGGAGAGGACCGAAAGGGAAACGGATTCGCGCAAGCTGGATTCGGACTGCAGCACAGCACCAACTTGTGACGGACGCCACGGTCGCATATGGACTCGGATTAGGCGTTCAAGTACTTGATGATTTCGATGAAGTCTATTTTCATATGGATCTGGACTCTTGTCCATATCTGTTCCGAGGCGGCTGCAATCGTCAAATTACTACCGAGAGGTTTTTCTGTTCATGGTGCTGCGCCACCATATTTTGGCCAAATGGGCCGTGTATCAAGTTGGGTCCATTAGGGACACGTCCTAGGGTTGGAGCTCGACCCCAGCACCCTCGTGGTCGACCCTTCCACGTTTATATACCCCTTAGCCGCCACCAGGAACACTTGGGTTTTGTTTAGATCAAGTTTAGCTCTGCTACTTGCTTGTAAGCTGCAGCGTCTTTGGATTAGCCGCCCGTCTTCTTGTCTTCGGAACCCCACCTTATTGGAGATTGAGTTTGAAACCTTCTTTTACGTCTAGTAATTCAGTACTTGTTCTACTTGTTCTTGCTAGTTCTTCGATTGCTTGCAGGACGAGTGCCCTAGTGGCCGGGGTGTCGCGCTCCACAAGATCGCGGCAGCCATAGGAGGTGGTGTATCGGTTGCTAAGGCGCAGCAGCGTCCTTGGAAGGCTGTAGTCGGGCCGTGAACGTCGTCTCCTCTACCAATCGAGTTATCCCAAGCCCTCTCATCGAAAGATCGGGAATTCACCCAACGGGTTTACATCAATTGGTACCAGAGCAAGGTTTATCGGTGAGAGACTTCCAATCATTCGCTGTTTTTATTTTACCTATAGTCCAGAAAAGCCAAAAAAAATAGTAGATTAGTTCTCTCCCGCAATCCTACAAACTTTTTTGAGCTTTTACTAGTACTGCTTAGTTAGGGCTTGTTGAGTTTTCTATTGCATCGGTTGTGTCGAGTTGCTGGTCGTAGTCCTAGTTTATTAGAGTTTCGAGTTCTTGTCACATTCTAGTCACAGCCGTGCACTACCATATAAACTTTCTGTTGGCTGAATCTGAGTACATCTTGGTGTTCAAGTCCGACTAGGAACCCACGCTCGTGGTGCTTTGAAGCTTGAATTGGAATCGGTTTTGAGTCCGAATTGAATCGTGGTGGTGCATAGCCAAGTTGTAATCGGTTGTCATCTCAAGTCCGAATTGCTTTCGTGGCCGTGCCTGCTGTTGCCCTGCTTTATATATCAAGTGTTCACGCAGCAGTACATCATATCCATAGACGCGGCTTACTCTAGACGCAGCAGTACATCATATCCATAGACGCGGCTTCTTGTTACCGGAATACCCCTGTAATTCTGAAAAAAAAAGTGTGTGGTGATTGGCTCTTTTGAACTCTCTTTATTCATATATTCAGTTTTGAGGATCCCCTGAAAAAAAAGGAAGAAGAAGAAAAGGAAAGGGGCTGTTCGTTTGTGCTCCTCTCTTGTTTCCTGGGGCGTTGTGACTTCCTTTGTGTCCGGCTCGCGTCTCTAGCACGGTCTAGGCTAGGACCAGCCAAGTACCACCGTTGAGCGATTATTCACCTTGCTTTTGTAACTAACGTGGTGCTAGTGTATTCCTTGCTTCACCCACCTCTGACTCCACATAGTCGACTACTGACTTGACAGTCTTGTTGTTTGCGGCACCGATACACTTCATTCCACGGTTGCGGACTTGTTGGTTGCCGTCCCCTCCTGTTGAGCAAGGTAAGAATTGGTAAGAGCTTGTGTGACAAGTTGAGAGTGGCGCCTTGCGGAGCTACATCCAAATAGCTATAGGGTTTTTATTCCTTCACTTGTTTTTCTTGTTGCCTCTGTTCTACTAACCATGGCAGGATCAGATGATGATGATGCTTCTCAGAATAGGCCACGTTCTCCTCGTACCAAAGGCATCATACAACACTTTGAAAAGCTGGTGAAGACGCACACGGAAGGTCTTGATAATGACTTGCAGGTGACGAATGAAAAGATGGGGCAATTGGAGGCCACACAGATCGACACCAACACCAAGCTTACAGGGGTGGAGGTGTCGGTTGCTCGTATTGACAAGAGTCTTGCTGCACTCCTTAGGCGATTTGACGAGATACATGCTAATACCACTGGTGGGCGTGATGAGGGTGTCGAAGATAATTGAGATGAGTATGTTGCTGATACTGAACAAGATGACCAAGAAGCTCCTAATCGCCGGCGGCTACGTACTAACCGTAGAGGTATGGGTGGTTTTCGCCGGCGTGAGGTACATGGTAATGATGATGCTTTTAGTAAGATTAAATTTAAGATACCTCCTTTTGATGGTAAATATGATCCTGATGCTTACATTACTTGGGAGATTGCTATTGATCAAAAGTTTGCATGTCATGAATTTCCTGAAAATGCACGTGTTAGGGTTGTTACTAGTGAGTTTATTGAATTAAACCGCTTGGTGGATAGAACATGGCAAGAAGAATCCTAATAACATGCCACAAACTTGGGATGCTTTGAAACGGGTCATGCGGGCTAGATTTGTTCCTTCTTATTATGCACGTGATCTGTTAAACAAGTTGCAACAATTGAGACAGGGTGCTAAAAGTGTAGAAGAATATTATCAGGAATTACAAATGGGTATGCTACGTTGTAATTTAGAGGAGGGAGAGGAACCTGCTATGGCTAGATTTTTGGGCGGGTTAAATAGAGAAATTCAGGACATCCTTGCTTATAAAGATTATGCTAACATAACCCGTTTGTTTCATCTTGCTTGTAAAGCTGAAAGGGAAGTGCAGGGATGACGTGCTAGTGCAAGGTCTAACGTTTCTGTAGGAAAACCTACACCATGGCAGCAGCGCACGATTACTTCCATGACCGGGCGTGCACCTCCACCAACTTCCTTGCCGAGTCGACCAGCACCACCGCCTTTCTCCAGCGACAAACCACGTGTTTCACCCACAAATTCAGCAACCAAATCTGCCCAGAAACCAGCCGGTAGTGCCTCTTCGGTTGCCTCCACGGGTAGAACAAGAGATGTTCAGTGTCATCGATGCAAGGGCTATGGACACGTGCAGCGTGACTGTCCTAGCAAGCGTGTTTTGGTGGTCAAAGACGATGGTGAGTATTCCTCTGCTAGTGATTTCGATGAAGCTACACTTGCTTTGCTTGCGGCTGACGACGCAGGTAGTGAGGAACAACGAGAAGAACAGATTGGTGCAGATGATGCAGAGCATTATGAGAGCCTCATTGTGCAGCGTGTGCTTAGTGCACAAATGGAGAAGGCGGAGCAGAATCAGCAGCATACGTTGTTTCAAACAAAGTGTGTCACTAAGGAGCGTTTGTGCCGTTTGATCATTGATGGAGGTAGCTGCAACAACTTGGCTAGCAGCGATATGGTGGAGAAGCTTGCACTTACAACCAAACCGCACCCACATCCATATCACATTCGATGGCTTAACAACAGTGGTAAGGTCAAGGTAACCAAGGTGGTACAAATTAATTTTGCAATTGGCTCATATCGTGATGTTGTTGAATGTGACGTTGTGCCTATGGAAGCTTGTAATATTCTGCTAGGTTGACCATGGCAATTTGATACGGATTGTATGCATCATGGTAGATCAAATCAGTATTCTCTCATACACCATGATAAGAAAATTGTTTTGCTTCCCATGTCCCCTGAGGCTATTGTGCGTGATGATGTTGCTAAAGCTTACAAAAGCTAAAACTGAGAACAAAAAAAATATTAAATCTGTTGGTAATAAGAAAGATGGGATAAAATTGAAAGGACATTGCTTGCTTGCGACTAAATCTGATGTTAATGAATTAATTGCTTCCACTTCTATTGCCTGCGCTTTGGTATGCAAGGATGCGTTGATTTCAATTCAAGATATGCAGCATTCTTTGCCTCCTGCGATTGCTAACGTTTTGCAGGATTATTCTGATGTATTTCCATGTGAGATACCAGCGGGGCTGCCACCTATACTAGGGATTGAGCACCAAATTGATCTTATTCCTGGTGCATCTTTGCCAAACCGTGCGCCATACAGGACAAATCCGGAGGAAACAAAGGAAATTCAGCGGCAAGTGCAAGAACTACTCGACAAAGGTTATGTGCGTGAGTCTCTTAGTCCTTGTGTTGTTCCGGTTATTTTAGTGCCTAAGAAAGATGGAACATGGCGTATGTGTGTTGATTGTAGAGCTATTAATAATATCACCATTCGATATCGACACCCTATTCCACGTTTAGATGATATGCTTGATGAATTGAGTGGTGCTATTGTGTTTTCTAAAGTTGATTTGCGTAGTGGGTACCACCAGATTCGTATGAAATTGGGAGATGAATGGAAAACTGCTTTCAAAACTAAGTTCGGTTTATATGAGTGATTAGTCATGCCTTTTGGGTTAACTAATGCGCCTAGCACTTTCATGAGATTAATGAACGAGGTTTTGCGTGCTTTCATTGGAAAATTTGTTGTAGTATACTTTGATGATATATTGATCTACAGCAAATCTATGGACGAACATCTTGATCACTTACGTTTTGTTTTTAATGCTTTACGAGATGCACGTTTATTTGGTAACCTTGAGAAGTGCACATTTTGCACCGATCGAGTGTCGTTTCTTGGCTATGTTGTGACTCCACAGGGAATTGAGGTTGATCAAGCCAAGGTAGAAGCTATACAGGGATGGCCTGTGCCAAAGACTATCACACAGGTGCGGAGTTTCCTAGGACTTGCTGGCTTCTATCGCCGTTTTGTGAAGGACTTCAGTACCATTGCTGCACCTTTGAATGAGCTTACAAAGAAGGGAGTGCCTTTTAGTTGGGGCAATGTACAAGAGGACTCCTTCAACATGCTGAAAGATAAATTGTCTCATCCAACTTCCTGATTTTAATAAGACTTTTGAGCTTGAATGTGATGCTAGTGGGATTGGATTGGGTGGTGTTTTGTTACAAGAAGGCAAACCTGTTGCATATTTTAGTGAAAAATTGAGCGGGCCTGTTCTGAATTATTCTACTTATGATAAGGAATTATATGCTCTAGTGCGAACATTAGAAACATGGCAGCATTATTTGTGGCCCAAAGAGTTTGTTATTCATTCTGATCATAAATCTTTGAAGCATATTCGTAGTCAAGGAAAACTGAACCGTAGACATGCTAAGTGGGTTGAATTTATTGAATCTTTTCCATATGTTATTAAGCACAACAAAGGAAAAGAGAATATCATTGCTGATGCTTTGTCTAGAGATATACTTTGTTTGAATCAACTTGATTACAAAATCTTTGGATTAGAAACAATTAAAGACCAATATGTTAATGATGCTGATTTCAAGGATGTGTTCTTTGCATTGTAAAGATAGAAAGGGATGGAACAAATTCATCGTCACCGATGGGTTTGTGTTTAGAGCTAACAAGCTATGCATTCCAAATAGCTCCGTTCGTTTATTGTTGTTGCGAAGCACATGGAGGTGGCTTGATGGGACATTTTGGAGCTAAAAAAACGAAGGACATACTTGCTGGTCATTTCTTTTGGCCCAAGATGAGAAGAGATGTGGAGAGATTTGTTGCTCGTTGCACGACATGTCAAAAGGCTAAGTCACGGTTAAATCCACACGGTTTGTATTTACCTCTACCTGTTCCTAGTGCTCCTTGGGAAGATATTTCTATGGATTTTGTGTTGGGATTGCCTAGGACTAGGAAGGGACGTGATAGTGTGTTTGTGGTTGTTGATAGATTTTCTAAGATGGCATATTTCATACCATATCATAAAACTGATGATGCTACTCATATCGCTGATTTGTTCTTTCGAGAAATTGTTCGCTTGCATGGTGTGCCCAATACAATCGTTTCTGATCGTGATGCTAAATTTCTTAGTCATTTTTGGAAGACTTTGTGGGCAAAATTAGGGACTAAGCTTTTGTTTTCTACTACATGTCATCCCCAAACCGATGGTCAAACCGGTTGTGAATAGAACTTTGTCTACTATGTTAAGGGCTGTTTTAAAGAAGAACATTAAGATGTGGGAAGATTGTTTGCCTCATATTGAATTTGCTTATAATCGATCGTTGCATTCAACTACAAAGATGTGCCCGTTTCAGATTGTATATGGTTTGTTGCCTCGTGCTCCTATTGATTTAATGCCTTTGCCATCTTCTCGAGAAATTGAATTTTGATGCTACTAAGCGTCTTTGATCGATGTTAAAACTGTATGAAACGACAAAAGAAAACATAGAGCGCATGAATGCTAAATATAAGTTTGTTTGGTGATAAAGGTAGAAAGGAACTAAAGTTTGAACACGAGATTTAGTTTGGTTGCATTTGCAAAAAGAAAGGTTTCCTGAATTGCGAAAATCTAAATTGCTTCCTCGGGCTGATGGACCGTTTAAAGTGTTGGAGAGAATTAATAACAACGCATATAAGTTGGATCTGCCTGCAACCTTTGGGGTTAGTCCCACTTTTAACATTGCAGATTTAAAGCCTTATTTGGGAGAGGAAGCTGAGTTTGAGTCGAGGACGACTCAAATGCAAGAAGAGGGGATAATGAGGACATCAATACCAACGATACATCCATGCCTACACAAGATACATCCACGCCTACACAAGTACCACTTGTTACTGGTCCTATTACTCGTGCTCGTCAACTTAATCATCAGGTGAGTTCACTCTTGAGTTCATGTCCATCATGTTTAGACCGTGGAGACGTGTGCACTCTTGTTTTGCTTAGGAACCAAGGAGAGGACCGAAAGGGAAACGGATTCGCGCAAACTGGATTCGGACTGCAGCACAGCACCAACTTGTGACGGACGCGACGGTCGCATATGGACTCGGATTGGGGCGTTCAAGTACTTCGATGATTTCTGATGAAGTCTATTTTCATATGGATCTGGACTCTTGTCCATATCTGTTCCGAGGCGGCCGCAATCGTCAAATTACTACCGAGAGGTTTTTCTGTTCATGGTGCTGCGCCACCATATTTTGGCCCAATGGGTCGTGTATCAAGTTGGGTCCATTAGGGACGCGTCGTAGGGTTGGAGCTCGACCCCAGCACCCTTGTGGTCGACCCTTCCACCTTTATATACCCCTTAGCCGCCACCAGGAACACTTGGGTTTTGTTTAGATCAAATTTAGCTCTCGCTACTTGCTTGTAAGCGTGCGTGCTGGATTAGCCGCCCGTCTTCTTGTCTTCGGAACCCCACCTTATTGGAGATTGAGTTTGAAACCTTCTTTTACATCTAGTAATTCAGTATTTGTTCTACTTGTTCTTGCTAGTTCTTCGATTGCTTGCAGGACGAGTGCCCTAGTGGCCGGGGTGTCGCGCTCCACAAGATCGCGGCAGCCATAGGAGGTGGTGTATCGGTTGCTAAGGCGCAGAATCCTTGGAAGGCTGTAGTCGGGCCGTGAACATCGTCTCCTCTACCAATCGAGTTATCCCACGCCCTCTCATCGAAAGATCGGGAATTCACCCAACGGGTTTACATCATCGGCTTCAACGGCCGCCATGGCGTCCCTGATTGGCTGATTGTTTGCCAATATCTCCGATTGCAGCCTCATAACTAGGTCAAAAAGCTTGTTAAGTTTTTCCTGCATACCTTGGGCAGAGGTCACGGCAGCCGACGCTTCCTTCGAGACCTCCAAAACGCTTCTGATCTCTGCGCCATAGTCATCCGTAGCCATGATCTCGGGATCATCAAGATCGGCCAAAGAAAAGCCTAGAAGGTTCGTTGGATCAGAGAGCTCTGGCGGATCGGTGATTAGGGTTGTTGGCATCGGACGTGGAGGAGATAGTGGTGTAGAAGAAATATTAGGGAGATCAGCTAAGTTTTTCGCCACTTGAGCTGAGGGCGTCGGCTAAAAGAAGTAAAATTCAAGGTAAGCCGACGTACTGAAGGACATGATTCTTAACAAAAGTACAATGACCTACCTTGTCAGTAGCCGACGCATGTGGCGAACTCTCTCCGCTTTGCTCTTGGGGCTTGGGTCCTTTTTTCTTGGCAGCAGCCTTTGTGTACTTTCGCTTCTTTTCTGAGAGTTTGTCGGATAAATAAATCTTGTTAGATGGAAATTGATTGGAGAATGAAAGAGAGCTGATAAAAATACTTACTAGGTTGTTTCTGCTTCTCCAAGTCCGACAAAGATGGGCTCTGAATGCCCAAGGACCCAGAAGCGTAACTGGTGATGGCAGTCGATTGTTGTTTCTTGGGCTGATTGTCACCCGATGGGCCCGAAGCCGCCCTCTTTCCAATAGCCTTGTTCTGCAGAAAGAGCAAATTTAGATTCAAGGTAAAAATTCATGTAAGACAGTGGGAGATTTAGACTCTAAGCCGATACCTCGTCATTGACATCTACACGCGTGTTAGTATATCCGGACGAAGTGGTCTCGCTGCTAGAATCAGCGCTAGATATTAACGCCGGCTCCGGAAGATTCGGAAAGAATTCGTTGATGATGTTCGATGGAGACTTTGACCGATAGAGGGCTTCTGCAATAACTGACCACCATGAAGTATAGCCTCCTACTCGTCTGGTGTTCAGGAAGAAGTGTGGTAAAGATTGGACTTGCAGGTCATCGGCTACATCAAGAACAATCTCGGCCGACACAGCATTACGGACTCTGGCTCTTGGCTCAAACCGATAAAGAAGCTGAAAACTTGGGATCACTTGACCAAACCCCAGTTGTCTTGCATAAACGAACGGATGGTAGAATTCATATGACGGCTAGTATGTCCGATTCCTTGTATGGAGACCAGCATGAAGAATACAAGGAGAAATAAAATTTATACAAGTCTAGGGTTTCCTGAGGCATCGCAGAGCTGTCGGCTTCAAGATGAAGGAACGAAGGCTATGAAAAATCGGCCACACCGCAGTAACCCGTGAACACAAGCAAGAACCAGATAGTTGCAATCTCTCTTTATTGCAGATTTCTGATGAAGTTTACACGGTGGAGTTTTGAAACTCTATACGGCCGCTGGAACCCAGTCAGGCGTAGGAGGAAATCTAAGTCGATGACTATAGATATAATATAATCAAAAGTCGAGAAATTCCTGGGCCTAGTGCCTTTATTTATAGGGAGGTGTTGATGCCAAAAACATGAAGTAGGGTTCCTGGCCGCAGCACACCAGACAAACACCTGGTTCAGAGCGTGCCAACTGATTTAACCCTGTAATCGGTAAGGAAAATATAAAATTCACTGAAAGCCGATTTCGTGTGGCAATCAGCTCAGATTTAGTCAGCTACAAGCCGATTAGATCAAAGGTAACGATAAGTCTAATTAGCCGATTAAGGCTAATCAGAGGATAAAGGTAGATCGACTCTGATGAAGGCGATGCGCAACAAGATCAGAGAAAATCGAACCTGATTGGAGTAACAAAAGATGATCAATGATCGGCGATGCGCAACTTTATTGATCAAAATCGAGTTACAGGAGAAACTAGATTACAAAACTACTCCTAATCGACGAAAAAGTAGATGAAAAGTAGACGCGAGTTGATTGATTGTGTTGTTGTCTTTTTAGCTTGCCCTCATCCACCTTATATACCCACCGGCCGATAGAGTCATGTTACAAAATGTTTTGGGAGTAGTATCTGTATCGGCCTCTATTTCGAGGGTGTTTTCCTTAACGATCTGTCTTGTTTCCAAATATCTTGATTCATTATCCTATCGTATCTTATTAACTCTGCACTATCGATTTTAACCATACTTGCCAAATCTTGGTGCAAACATATGCCCCCATTTTTGGGAGATAACTTGTTATCTTCCAAAAATTTCAATCATCGGCTTTACACAATGTCGGCTTTTTGGGGAATTCTCAGCAGTAACTGTTGCTTTAATGGCGTCGTAAAAATTTAAATGCGCACATTGTGCGTTTTAACTGTTCACGTCCTTTGAGATCCTTTTCCGCCTCTTCGGATTTTCACCGTGCCACAAATATGTGGCCCCCACACCATCACTTTCACGTGCTTGAGCTCTCTAGACCACCGCAATTGGCTTCTACACCTTTTGTTGATGGGTTTTTAGAGAAGTGACTCAGCTCAATCACCCTTGTCAGATCGACTGCAATGGACCCAAGTCAGGTACTCATCCCGATCCCACATAGCACTAACCAATATTTCTTGGGACCATTAGGAAATTTAGATGTCAACACCGTTACGAACCAAGATATTCATCGCCTTCCATTGTCGGCTTCTGGACATAATATAGAAGGGTGGCATAGCACCTTCAGGGCTTGGCCGATAGCTCTTAAAAGGTGGAGAAATTGGTTTATTAGAGTGGTAGCCCAGAAGAGGGAGTAATGGGAGAGAATGGGTATAACCGAATGTATCCAAATTTCTTTAGCCGATCTAGAAACCAATAAGCCCCTAGTGGCCACGGCTTGTCATTTCTGATCGGAAAGCTTCAATGCCTTCTTGTTTCGCACTGGTCCCGTCGGCCCAACTCTTTTGGACGTAGCTCAACTGTGCTGCCTCAGGCCAGATCGCGAGCAAATATAAGCTTTTAGCGGTAAGCCCAGATATAAACTTATCAGATCAAAGGGTGAAGGATGGGCTAAGTATATCGGTAATAATAACAAAGTTAATGGGCCTCTATCGGATGAAGAACACGTTGCCTTCCTTAACCATTGGCTGGATCGCTTTTTATTCTGTGGTGCGTCTCTTGGACCGACTCAGGTTTATCAAGTCATAGCAGAACAGCTTGTTGAAGGCCATCAGCTGGCTCTAGGCAAAACTTTGCTCGGTGCCATATATCAAATGTTGTACATAATAAGAAGTCAGCTTTTTACTGGTTTTGAACATTTTACCGTCGGCAACGTAGGAGGGCCGATGTGGTTTGTGCAGATTTGGCTATATTGCTTGTTTAGCCATTCTTTTAACTTGAATTTAGCTGATGGGACTCCATTCCCAAGGGATGATACTCTACAGGGCGCACCTCTCCAGTTCGAAGAATGCCAGTCTTTTGGTGAAAGATTCATGATGTGCTCCAGTAATGAGACAAGAATCACCCCCATCGTCTGTCAAAAATACTTGGCATTTTTCCAGCAACTTGATACTGAAGACTTCAAGCAACAAGACTTCTTTAGTTATAGTTCTATAGCCAATTTCCCTTGGCCTTTCTTACATTTGGAAGTCGATAGTTCTTTAATGCCCAAAGGGACTATAGATTTATACAAGCTCTTTGTTTCTTTGTGCATTCTGCATGTCGGTCTTCACACCAGAAATCAGACATTCCAACCATCATACGAATTCTATCATCCATTGGTTTATGCAAGACAGTTGGGCTTTGGCCAAGTGATTCCAAGTCTCCCACTTCTCGATCGACTACAACCCAGAACTAGGGTACGGAATGCTGCTGCGGCCAAACTAGTTTTATAAATAGCTGATGATCTTCAACTTCGCGGTTTCCCCACTTCTTCCTGAATGCCCGTCGGGCGGGTGGTTTTACATCATGGTGGTCGGCTATTGCAGAGTCATTATATATGGAAAAGTCTCCATCAATTATAATCAAGGTATTCTTCCTAGACTCACCAGAGTCGACGTTAGTGTCTAACAGCGACTCTAGCAATGAAGCTAGTTCGTCAGGTTACACTAACATGAGCATAGTAAATGTATCAGGCGAGGTATCGGTTTTAATCAATTTTATTCCTTATCATCTTCACTTTTACCCAAGATAATTTATTGACCGATCTTGTTTATTTGCAGACCAAGGCTACTGGCAAGAAGCCTATTCCTGGACAATCAGGCAGCGGTCAACAAAGCAAACGGCCACATCAATCGTCTAGCCTCACTAGGTACACTTCAGGTTACTAACTAGTAAGCATATTCTAACCAACAATCACCTTTTCCATACTCCTTTTGGTTACTAACTTGTAGCCTTTTATTTCAGAAAAGAGAAGACCAAGTACGCAAAAGCACTTGCTAAAAGGGGCCCAAAACCGCAAGAACAGAGTGGCGAGAGTTCCCCACATGCGTCGGCTACTGCAGGGGTAAGTCATTTCTTTCCTAGGTTACATAATGAAGATCGTCATGTTATCGGTTCTAATCTTTTAAAACCATTTCGTACAGCCAACCGTATCAGTGCAAGTGGCAAATATTTTAGCCGATTTGCCTGCAATCTCTGTCGGTCCTCCACCCTCTTCTCAGCCAACACCACCAGCCCCAACAACCACTATGGTCTCAGAATCCTCTAACCCAACTAACTTATTGGGCTTCTCCTTGGCCGATCTGGACGACCTAGAGATAATGACCATAGATGATTATGATGCGGAGATCAGAAAAATTCTTGAAGTCTCTAAAGAAGCATTGGCCGTGGTGACATCGGCTCTAGGAATGCAAGAACGCCTTGACAAGCTCTTCGACTTGGTGATGAAGCCGCAATCGGAGATCCTTGCCAACAACCAGCTGATACATGATGCTATGGCAGCCGTTGAAGCTGACTTGCCTCGAGAGGCAATGGCTACTCTCTTGGAAGTCTGCCATATGGATGATAAAAAAGCAGAGGTTGACGTTGCTTCAGCTCGAATTGCTCAAAGGGCGGCACAAGAAGCCGAATCAAAACATTTAGATGAGCTGGTTGCTGATGCCAAGATGAAAAAACGCAAGTTTGATGCTGATGTCCAGACATTTAAAAGTAACAAAGATGCAATCTCAAAACTGGAATTGGCAAAGAAACTTCTTGAGGAAGAATTGGCCAAGTTAACAAAGCAAATCTCTGATGGCCAACACCTTATCAAGAATCTACATTGGCCATAAAAATCGAAACCTAAAATCGCCTTGGCCGTGGTCAAGGCGTCACGAAGCAATTGGCCAAAATCATCCTTGTGCCCGGGAGTGCTAAAGAATATGAGACGATCTTGAACTGGGTACAAAACACGATAGTAAAGGCAGCGGGAGCTCTGTCAGCTTTGGGCGCAAGACTTCATGGTTCTGGCCTTTAGTGTTAATCTTGTAATGGTGAAAACTTTTTAGACACTTGACTTTTGAAACAACACTTAATTTTATAATTGGCTGTTTAACCGATTTTATACTTTTCTTGTCTATGTAATTCATCTCCTTCTAGCCAATTAAAAGCAGTGAGTTAACTTGGCTTTTTAGAACGATATTTCCACTTAGCCGACTAAGCTCCAATCCAGACGCTAGGATAGTATTTCTTCAAGTACTTCCTATTAATCGCTTTAGGCAAAACAACTCCTAATGTCTCGAATTTGTAGGAGTTTCCATCAACAAGTCAATTTATTCTATACGGCCCTTCCCATGTAGGTGACCATTTCCCAAATCGATTATCTCTAGAACCAACGGGTAGTATGGTTTTCCAAACTAAATCAGCTTCATTAAAGGACTTAGGTACCACCATTTTATTATATGCCCTTGCAACTCTTATCTTATTCTTTTTAAGCCGATCCAATGTAGACAAATGTAATTCTGCCAAGTCATCTAAGTTATCGACCATCAACCCTTTGTAATATTGAGCCAACAACTCGTTTTGTTTGGCCACACGAATAGAATCAATGTTGATTTCTACGGGCAAAACGGATTCCTAGCCATAAACCAGCTGATAAGGCCAAAGTTTGGTAGATCTATGGTACGCTAGCCGATAGGCCCATAATGACTCAGATAATGTTGAATGCCAATTCCTAGGCTTCTCTTCAATTTTATGCTTAATTAACTTGATCAACATTTTGTTGGGCGACTCGCTTGTCCATTAGCCCGAGCATAATATGGCGATTTAATTTAGTAGCTTGATTCCCAAGCCCTTTGCATAATTCAGAATTCATTAGACATAAACACGCACCTTGATCGGTCGTGATTGTCTATGGTAATCCAAACCGATAGATAATGCGCTCATTTACAAACCAGATAGCTTCGACACTTGTGAATTTTTTTGAGGGGTATAGCCTCAACTCATTTAGAGAAATAATCGATCACAGCCAAAATGAACTTATGGCCTTTGCTTGAAGAAGGAAATATTTGACCAATTACATCTATTCCCCATCCTCGGAACGGCCATGGTTTGATAATCGGATGCAAAGCCGATGCTGGTGCTAGCTGCACGTTGCCAAATTTTTGACAAATCTGACACCCTTTGTAGTATCGAAAGCGGTCTTCCAACATTGTCGGCCAAAAACACCCTATTTGTCTAAGCATCCACTTCATCTTATGAGCCGATTGATGAGATCCGTAAATGCCTTCATGCACTTCACCCATTGCTACCTTGGTTTCTTCATCTCCAAGGCATCTTAGCAAAAAACTTCTAATGTCCGATAGTACGTAACCTCATCCAAGACAACGTACTTTAATGTCTGTTTGCCTAACTTTGTTCGCTGGCTTAGATGGATCAATCGGTATTCTATTATCCAACATTGTCGGCCAAAAATACCCTGTTCGTCTAAGTATCCACTTCATCTTATGAGCCGATTGATGAGATCCGCAAATGCCTTCATGCACTTCACCCATTGCTACCTTGGCTTCTTCAGCTCCAAGGCATCTTAACAGCAAATCTTCTAATGTCCGATAGTACAGAACCTCATCCAAGACAACGTACTTTAATGCCTGCTGCCTAACTTTGTGTTCTGTTGGCTTAGATGGATCAGTCAGGTATTCTATTATCCGTGTTCTCCATTCGATGATATTGACACACATTACTACCTTATCAACCAGTTCTGGAATTTGGCATCGACTGAAGTCCTTATATCTTGATGCCTGCTGAGCCAACAGATTGGCCTTATCGTTCATTTCTCGGGAATATGGACGATAGAAAATGAAGTAAATGAGCCTATTGTGTTCAGGCATTTTTCTAGATATTTGAGCAGTACCTCATCATGACATTGGTATTCTACTTTAACCTGATGCACGACTAACAAGGAGTCACCATGAGCTTCAACAGCATCTTCTCCGATGGTTTCCAATAGCTACAGACCTTTGAGTAATGCCTCATATTCTGCCTGATTATTAGAGCATCGGCTATTTAGCCGGAATGCAAACTCAAAGTTGTGACCCTTAGGTGAGATTAGCACTATACCAATACCGTCACCTTCTCAACATATTGACCATCAAAATATAGCTTCCATGAGGCAACAGAAACTAGGTCGACAGAGGTGTCATGCCCTGTTATAAAATCAGCTATTACCTGTCCTTTAGCCGCTTTAGCCAATTCATACGATAGGTCGAACTCTATCAAGGCATAAGCCCATTTGCCAAGTCGACCCCATAAAATCGAGGCTGATAGCATATATTTAAGAACATCGGTTTTGCAAACCACCTTACAAGCCGACGCTAAAATATAAAGTCGCAACTTTGTACAGGCGAAATATAAAGATAATCATAGTCTTTCCACAAAGGGATACCTGATTTCAGCATCTAACAAACGTCGACTTAAGTAAAAGATTATCCTTTCTTTGCCATCGACTTCCTGCACCAATACTGCTCCGATAGTCTCCTCTTCGGTCGATATGTATAATTTGAAAGGAACATCTTTACGAGGTACGGCCAGGATTGGAGGATTGTCAAGTACTCTTTAATATCGTCAAAAGCCTTCTGCTGATCAGCTCCCCGTACAAATTCTTGATTGTCTTTCAGTTTTAGCAAGGGGGTGAATGCTCGAATCTGATCAGAAAGATTTGAAATAAATCGTCAGAGGTAATTAATTTTTCTGATCAACTTATGCAGTTCATTTTTGCAAGTCGGCGGTTTTGCTTTATCTATGGCTTTGACCCTTTCTTGGTTAACCTCAATTCCCCTTTCATAAACCATAAAGCCCAAAATTGCCCAGCCGACACATTGAATGCACACTTGAAAGCATTCATTTTCAGGCCATGCGCCCTTGTATTCTGAAAGACTTTCTCCAAATTGGCCAAATGCTGTAAATCATCTCTTGATTTTACTACAATATCATCAATATATATTTTGACAATATGGCCAATCAAATAATGGAAAATCAGGTTCATGGCCCGCTGATAAGTTGTGCTAGCATTCTTCAATCCGAAAGTCATAACCATCCACTCAAATAACCCTATCGCGTCGGGACACCGGAAAGCAGTCTTAGTTATATTGGCTTTTGCCATCAATATCTGATTATATCCAGCATTGCCATCTAAAAAACTAATAATTTTATTCCCTGATGCAGTGTCGATAAGCATATCGGCTATCGGCATCGGATAGTGGCTTTATTCAAATCTCTGAAGTCGACACACACCCTAAGCTTTCCATTTTTCTTCATCACTGGAACAATATTTGACACCCACTTAGCATACCGACAAGGTCTGATAAATTTAGCCTCCTGCAATTGTCCTATTTCTTCTTTTATAATATTGTACAAAGCCGGATTAAACCTCCGAGGAGATTGTTTAAACGGATGATAACCTGGCTTTATCGGTTCAACAAGTTGACGGCCTAAACCAGGCATTTCATGGTATTCCCAAGCAAAACAATCTTTATAATTTCTAAGTATTTTGACCAACTTTTCTTTATATTCCACATCTAATTTTGCACTAATAAAAGTAGGTCTTTTTCTATTGTCATCTCCTATGTCGACTTCCTCAAGCATATCAGTCGATGTGAACCCTTGACCTAACTTCTCAATTTCTTGAAAATCTTCTATGGCCTCATAGTTATTCGTCATTTGCCGATAGCTCTGCATTTTGTCTTGTAGTGCCTTTATTGCTTGGTCGGACCCCATCGGCGCAAAACTTTGTTTGTCCGATCAACCGTGTTGGGCCTAATACTTATTGGCATGAGTCCTGTCTTACTGATGCAGATGAAATCACAATCGTCTAATACTTTGCCTAATATGCACTCAGCTTCTTCATGTTGCCAATTCGCATCTGAACTAGCCATAGCAATATGAGCCGATGTATTGGCTGGGACGACTTCAACCTCATCTCCGTTCCATTGGACAAGCAACTTGTGCATAGTCGATGGAATGCAACAATTTGCATGTATCCAGTCCCTTCCGAGTAATACACTGTAGTTGCCTTTGGCATCTATTACAAAGAAAGTAGTCAGCAATGTTTTGCTACCAGTAGTCAACTCGGTTACCATAACACCCTTAGCTTCGGTGGGATCGCCTATGAAGTCATTTAAAACCATGTTAGTTTTGATTAAGTCTTCGTCAAACTTACCCACTTCTTGCATGTGGTGTATGGCATTAAGTTAACTGTTGCTCCTCCATCCACCAACATCCGCGAAATCGGTTAGCCGTTTATATGTCCCTTTAAGTATAGCGGCTTAAGATGCCGATGAACATCACGGGGTTTTTCAAAGACTGCATCTTGAGCCCCCAAACACAACTGAGCATAGGTAGCTTTAGCAAATTCCATTTTTATTTTGAATTCAGCCAGTAGTGTAAACACCATATTGATATCCATCGGCGGGGTATCATCTCCTATCATCGGAGAATCCAGGTCATCGGTGAATCAAAGCCTTCTTCACCGCTTTTCTTTCTCCACTCCTTTTAGTAGTTTTGATCGGTCAAGGTCATTGAAGGCTTGGTCCTCTGCTTTTTCTTCATTAGCTTCTCTAATCTCTTGAGTTCTTAGCCTTTGCAACCATCTCATACTGTGATTGGTCGAGGCCATGTGGACACCATCTTGGTTTGGGCTTGATTGGCTTACGATTTTACCACCAAATCTTCCTAGATTGCGGAATCTAACTCCGTATGGATCTTAAATTGTTTCGGCTCCTGATTTAGCAGAGAAATTCTCTCCTGAATCGACGTCCTATGACATTTTTTAGGATGATCCCGTATCGGTCCAGATAACCTTTCTTTGGCCGATCGTCTAAGTCAATCACCCTGGGGATAGTGTTCCATTGGGCACATGTATGGTGATGGCAAGGCTACTCCCCTTTCCCAGCAAAACTGCCAAAAGGGCACCTCTGATGAGCCATTCTAAGTTTTCTGGCCAATATAAATTGTTTGGTCGACACAGAGGATATCGTGGCCGATTGTTCATTCTTTCATATTTCTCCAGTAACTGAGAAAACGTCGGCTTAAGCTTATTAGCCTGTCTCCTTGGAGGCGATTTCTCCACTTTATACCATTTGCCAACTTGTGGGCCCCTTTGTGCTTAATGGTCCTTGAATTTTGCCCTCACGATCGGCTTCTATTTGCAATGAACCGATCGTGATTTTGAACGTTTGGTCGCCACCGTAAGTCGATCAATATCAACTCGTCGCTCCTTCTTAGTTCTTTGTCGGGCATTGGCTCTTTTCCCTTGCTCAACATTGTACCATATTTATAGGAATGGATCGTTGTCAACTTGCATGGTCGGCTCTCAAAGAAATTTTAGCCGACCATCCTCGATAGCCAATTGGATCTGGCGACTAAAAATATTGCAATCATTAGTATTATGAGAAAAAGAAAGGTGACATTTGCAAGACCTTCGCTTTCTTGATCTCATCGGCCGATGGTATAACATGCCATTCAGTGCAATCGATTACTTTTTCTTGCAAAAGTAAATCAAAAATACTATCGCACTTGGATACATCGAACGCATATTTTACCTTCGGCTTATTCTTAGTCGGCTTAAGCCAGAAACGAACTAAATATTTTTTAGACCCTTTAACCCATTCAGCTATATTTACCTCTGCTTCATCGTCTTCAGAAGATTCACTAGGACAATAATCGATCATATTAACTTTAGCTTTATCCTTTTCTTTATTATTGCCATTTGCTTTGAATTTATCCTTGAACCCCCTCTTATCCGGAAACTGGCTTTCTTGAGCCGATACGCGATGAAGCAGGTGGCTTGGATCGGTGAACTCTTGTCCTCCAAACTTTTCCCTGGGTGGTGGAATTAGCCCTTGGAAAGCCAAACAGCTAGTTGATTGTCGGGTAATGTGACACTGAAGCATCGATTTCTGACTTCTCTTAATCTTTTAATGTAATCAGTTACCGATTCTCTGAAATTCTGGCGGACGGAGCCCAAATCGAAAATCCTGAGTTCCAAACTGCCAGAGAAAAAGTACTCATAGAATCGGCTTTCTAAATCATTCCATAAATGAATCGAATTTGGAGGCAGACTAATAAACCAAGTAAAAACAGCTCCTGATAATGACAATGGGAACAATATGATTTTTAGCCCGTCAGACTGGGCCGCTTCGCCGCATTGAGCGATAAAGCGTCCGACGTGTTCTAGTGTCGTAATTGAATCATCTCTGGAGAACTTTGCGAAATCCGGAACTTTGAAATTATGTGGGTACGGCATACAATCTATGATGAGGACATCCCAACGAAGGATACAACCGCTGCCCCTTTTTCCTCTACGACCGCTACTTTGTCTACGACGTCTAGAGGGCTTAATCCGGAAGCAAGTCCTTTCCATCCACCTTTGCTGGACCAGCACGTCAAAAATAGCCCAAGATAAAGCCCAATTCGTCGCCGAGTCCGGTTCGGCCATCCAGGAGCAGCAGTACTTCAAACGGACGCCACTACCACATCCGAACTCCGTTTTCAACGTTCGACAACTCATTTGAAAGGTATCGAGATAAACTTTCCAATGGATCTGATCCCGAGGCCAAATTCCTCCTGGAGCGAAGGGAAATCACAGAACAATCTCATGGAATAGAAATTCCAGGTGCTGCGCCACCTTTCTTTTGGGCCCAAGGCCCATGTACTTTTAGGGTTCCACCCCTCCTTTGGCCGGCGCCCCTCTCCTGGCTGCCGCACTCCTCTTGGGCGGCTCCCTTTGTGTGGGTACCCCTTTATATTGGGTTCTCACCCCTGTTCTTCATTTTTTTAGGTTTTGTTGTGTTTTGGTAGACCCCTTGTGCGTCCCTCCTCAATCTTGCGTGTGTCGACTAGACCACCCGAGTTGAGAAACAGAACCTCACCTTGTTTTTATTTGAGATTATTGGTTTGAAAATTGCTATCACCTTGTTCTTGCTTGTTCTTGGTTGTAGCAGGTTCAAGGGTCGATCGGGTCTTTGATTCGGTTGCTCGCCTCGTGTGGTGACTTTGCGATTGTTTGGTTGCTGATCTTGTGGTTCAAATGTATCATTCTCATCGTAAGATCAGACAACTCTAGTGTGCATCAATCTATGTAATCGGGATATGGTTTTCTATAGCCGATGACTATTCCTTTGGCTATATGCGCACTGATCCTTAATACGATGGAAATTTGATCGCCCAATTAATATTATTGGCCGACGGACGATAAGCCCTTGATAATGTTGGTCATAATTATCGTTCTGCCCCCCGAGTGCAAGCTCGGGTTGTTGATTAGACTGAGTTGACGGGTGGTGAGTGTATTGGTCGTATCCATTGTTCCTCCTTGTTGACAATTCCGGTAATGGGACAAAGGGTTCTGAATAGGTTACTACCCTGTGCGGAACCGGATTCCTGGCAGAACAGGTTCATGGTATTGTGGGTACCTATCAGATTCAATCGATTGTGGAACCAATTGTGGAAAAACGTAAAACTTAGCCAATGGTGATAAATTAGCCGATACATCTAACTTAGCAGCGTCAGTATAGGCCTGATAATGCGTTACCCCACTCGGCCGAGGATCTCGTGGTAGTATGATGGTGGGTTGAATTGGCATCATGGTTGGAGGTGAGGTTATGGCCGATGGTTTAGGATTGGCTGACATATTCTGCGTATTTTGTGCTATTGAGAAAACAGGATAACTTGTCAAAGCCTGCACCGGGTCAAGTAGACTCCCGATGAGTCCAAATCTTGAGCGATAGTTTTCACACTATTCGCAATCATCGGCTTAAGTGTTGTAACAAGAGCCGATGATTGTTTTATTAGAGCATGTTGTATAGATTGATTAATCATAGCCGATAGTTCGGCTTGAGCGGGCAGATATTGACTTACCGGGCCATCTGTAATGCCTGCATCACTAAGGGTGTTAACCGATAGTAGCGCGGTTTTCTGAGTGATGCCACATCGAGTCTTCTAATAACAACTCAGCATCATCTCTTCAAGAGCGGCTTTTCGATCTTCAATCTCCTTACGCAGCTCTAGCGTTAAATCGTCCAGCATAGGGACGATTATGGCTTCAAAATTGAGATCATATGGTGGAATCGAGTTCCCTGATGAAGACATTGTGGGTCCCACCAGGCGTGCCAAGAGTGTGTTTACACCAAAAACTTGAAGTAGGGTTCTCGTCGCAAAGACACTAGACTAACACCGGTTCAGAGCGTATAACCATTTGACCTCAGAATCGATGAAGGAAAATACAAAATTCACTCAAAGCCGATTTCGTGAGGCAATCACTCAGATTTAATCGGCCATGTCGATTAGATCGAAGGTAACAATAAGTCTAATTAGCCGATTAAGGCTAATCAGAACATAAAGGTAGATCAACTTTGATGAAGGCGATGCACAACAAGATCAAAGAAAATCAAACCTGATTGGAGTAACAAAAGATGATCAATGATCGGTGATGCACAACTTTATTGATCAAATCGAGTTACAGGAGAAACTAGATTACAAAACTACTCCTACTCGACAAAAAAGTAGATGAAAAGTAGACGCGAGTTGATTAATTGTGTTGTCTTTTTAGCTTGCCTCGTCCGCCTTATATACCCACTGGCCAATAGAGTCATGGTACAACACGTTTTCGGAGTAGTATCCATATCGGCCTCTATTTTGAGGGTGTTTTCCTTAACGATCTGTCTTGTTTCCAAATATCTTGATCCGTTATCCTATCGTATCTTATTGACTCTGGACTGCCGAGTTTAACCATACTTGCCAAATCTTGGTAAAAAAAGGAGGACTAACCCTTACCCGATCCGAGTCGGTTACAAGTCCTTTTGTAAATTTAAGGAAACTAATCTAAGCGAGTTTGGGTTGGAATCGAACTCGAAGTCTTTTGAATCATCCGGGGTTGATCTCCTTTGGCATCGTGACTGAGTTGGATTTCTTGGTCAATGGATAATGCCCGAGCAACCTTGGTCTGCCCATGGTTCTTGTCCAGATTGGTTCACGCCCGAGCATCCCTTGCTCGGCTTCTTGTAATTCTGGTTTAGCCGATCCTTCGTACCTGAGTAAAAGCAAGTCATGGAAATTATTAGGTAGCAACCCATTCTGGCCAATATCAAACGGAATAGTTAGAAATGAACTCACCAAGCGATTTATCAGTCGAACTCGATCTCTAGTTATTGGTCATTGGTAAGCATCGGCTGTGGATGGATTAGTGGTTGGGATTTCCTCATCATAACGTTTCCATCAACTTAGGTAGCAATCTATCCTCAATAGGAAAATTATGAACTCCAAGAAACGAGCTCAACTAATAATTCAACTGTCGTGCATGTGCCCTCGTCCTAGGTCCTTCATCTTGTGGAGAAGTGTTGTGTGTATCTAAGGAAGTGATGTTCTTAGTATTATATCTTTTGCATACGAACTCCAAATTGAGTGAAACTAGTTTCTAATTTTTTATAGAATCTTGAAATTTTATATTATGTAAAAGTATTTGGGCTTTCTCTCTATTTGTGTTATTTTTTGTCTCTTATTTTTCCTATTCGATGTTGAACGTGTAGATATCAACATCCTGGAAACCTCCGCCGATGAACCAGAGCAAGACCAAGTGTTCAATGAGCAATGCAGGCACACCCTTTGATAATATTTGATCCCATATTTTACTGTTATGCATGTTGTGTTTAAAACTAGTATTCATTGCTTAGATATGTCCAATTGTTGCATCTACCCTACCTTGATAAATTGTTACCCTGCTGTTGTCATCTCAGTAGTACTTGAAAGACCATGTGGAGGTCTACCCATGTTTGTGATGAATATTTGACTAAATTTGAGTTTGGTATGCCTGGTTTGAGTTTGATTTGAATTGGATTTTCAATTTCAAGCAATTTGAGCTCTGTCTGGAATTTGCAGTGCTACCGGCCATTGTAGCCCGGTGCTACCGTACGAGCGATAGCACCGACCCCCAGAGTGGTGTGTAAAAACCCGAGAGGGTGTTTTTGGGGTTTCGGCGATCAGTGCTACCTCTTCCTCAATATAGCCATTGAGGAATGCACTCTTGACATCCATTTGATAGAGCTTGAAGCCTTTGGATGCAGAAAATGCAAGCAGGATTCGGATAGCCTCTAGCCTAGTTACAGGGGCAAAGGTCTCCTCAAAGTCAAGACCCTCAACCTGAGAAAAGCCCTATGCAACTAGTCTAGCCTTGTTTCTAACTACAACCCCATCCTCACTCTGCTTGTTTTTGAACACCCACTTGGTCCCAATGACATTATGACCAGATGGGGTCTCGACAAGCTGCCATACCTTGTTCCTCTCAAAGTTCTCAAGTTCCTCATGCATAGCATTAGTCCAAGACTCGTCAGATAATGCATGAGTCACATCCTTCGGCTCAAACGAGGCAACAAAGGCAGAGTGAAGGCAGAAACTGGACAAACCCGATTTTGAGCGAGTGACTCACTCAAACAGATCGCTGATGATCTGATCAGGTGGATGAGAACGCTGAATATGACCGGGAGGTCCAAAAACAGAAGTGGCCTCTACCTCATGCACAGAAGAGGTAGGAGTAGAGCCACTAGCTGAATGAGAGTTAGAAGGCAAGGGCTGGCCTTCCTGAGGTGTAGAAATGGAAACAGGAGGCACCTCAGGTGTAGAGGGGACTGGATCAGGTGGAACACCATCATCTCCATCATCCTCATCCTCTACAAAGATGGTCTCAGAGGAAGAAGAAGAGCCTGAAATATCGGGTCTAGCTCCTGGGCTAGCCTCATCAAAGGTCACTTCACAGGTCTCTATGATCCTATCACTACTACAGAATGGTACATCACTATCGCTTCATCTGTGTCGGTTCTTAAGTTTTTAGGAAGAAACGATTGTGATAGATGACTTAGGAGAGGCATTAATCATAATCACTATCGGTTCTCAGGTTAGAAGTGATAGTGATATGGAATGGGAACATTACAATCGGTTCTTATAAGACAAGCGATAGTGATTATCATGGTCATCACAATCGGTTCCCACATAAGAAGCGATAGTGATGAGGACGTACACATCACTATCGGTTCTTATTTAAGAAGCGATAGTGATGATAATGCACATCACTATCGCTTCTCACAAAAGAACCGATAGTGATGAGAACGTGCTCATCACTATCGGTTCTTTTGAGAAGCGATAGTGATGTGCATTATCATCACTATCGCTTCTTAAATAAGAACCGATAGTGATGTGTATCGCCTCATCACTATCGCTTCTATGTGGGAACCGATTGTGATGACTATGATAATCACTATCGCGTTTCTTATAAGAACCGACAGATGTGATGATCACATCACTATCGCTTACATGAGAACCGATAGTGATGTACCTCGTTAGGTTATTTATACCACTCGAGCTGAACTCTTCTCTCGTTATTGTTCCAGAGGAGGTTTCTCCGCCGCCACCGTAAAAAAATAGCTCATATTTTGTGGTTGGAAGCAATACTTGGGTGAGAAAATTTGAGATCCTCAAGGGTGGGTGTTAAGAGGGTAAATTTGAAGCCCTAACTTGAGGAGATTTCCCTCATTTTGCATAATTTGTGGTTTTCTTCAAAATGTGAGCATTCCTTCAAACCCCTTTAATTTTGCACTATGTAATTTTGATATGTCGCTAATAAAATTTAGATTGCACTCGTATTGTGTATGTCCTATCGATTTCACACCTTTATTTCACAAGCATGTACACATGTATTTAATTATCTTAATTTGTAGTGCTTTGATGTTAATATGGAATTATTATTATCACACCGATGAATGCTAGAGTTTAGGGTGCGGAACCTACGCCTCCTGCTCGAGGATGCTTATTTATAAATATACCGAACTAAATGGCATATTTATAAGCGGCAGCCTCAATTGTCCACGTTTGATAGCTCGAGGATATGTGCTTAGGCAAGTTCTCGAAGTGTGTTGTACAATCTGCAGAGTAGAGATTTCGTAGCGTCTCCTGGTATTCTCCGATACACACCCTCTTGACCTGTTGTCGAGACGGTATATGGAGAATAGCGGGAGATGTCGCCAAATTTTCTCTCGAGTTGTACAACGGCTTAGGAACTTGTCGGAACCACATATCCTCGAATGGGATTAGACCAAACCTATTTAGAGATTAGGAGTCATCGTTGGTACCCTTGTTTTGTTTCGTTGGAGTCAAAAGATCATGAGGCTACGTGCACTACATAATTAGATTGTTTGATATCATTGTTGATGTTAAAATGTATGTCTCCTATCTAGGGAATTGGAAGCTCTAAACCAGGAAGAATCTAGGTATCGATTGGGAGAACACATTTTATATATCTTGCAGGAACTTGTCCTCTATTTTGCAAAGGTAATATTAAATGAAATGATGTCTCAATATTTCAAATAGCTAGCTTGCTGTCGCTCCAGTTTTTTCCTTAATTTATTGTGTGAATTTTAATTGCGATGAACCGTAAGGAATGGATGTATGACAAAAGTCGTGTGAGTGCTGAATTTCAGAGGGTGTTAAGGAGTTCAAAAAAATTGCCGAACAGGACATGGTGAGGAGGGGTGTAAACTTCATATACTGTCCTTGCATTGATTGCACCAATCTGAGAAGATTTAACAACTCAGCTCAAATCGAGGACCACCTGATTCGACGTGGCTTCGTTAGGAATTACACGTGTTGGATCCATCACGGGGAGACAGGTAGTACCCTGCCGGTATGCAATGAAGACACGGTTGAACCGGATGATGAGTTGCAGCCTGATATGTTTGAGGAGGAGAATTTGGAGCAAATGTTGCGAGATGTGGAGGGTAATTTCACGGAAAGAGAGTTTGAAAAATTTAAAAGCTTGATGGAAGACGATGCGAAACCACTGTTCGCAGGTTGCAAAGCAGAATACACTAAGTTGGGTTCGGTCCTTGCATTGTTCGAATCAAGGCAAAACACCGCTGGATGATACAAGTTTCAATGCACTTCTAGTTCTTCTATCGGATCCGCTTCGAGGGAAACGAGTTGCCAATAAGCATTTATGAAGCGAAGAAGCTACTATGTCCCATGGGAATGGAAATAGAAAGGATACATGCCTGGCCGAACGATTGCATCTTGTACCGTAATGCACATCAAGAGCTGCACGTTTGTCCAATTTGCGGTGTGCCCCGGTACAAACAAAAGGACAAGCGTAACGACAAGAAGCGTAAGAGCCGAGGCAACGACGGTGAAGAGGTCACTAATAAAGGTGCACCGGCCAAGGTATTGTGGTACTTGCCCATCATTCCCGTCTGAGCGGTTGTTTGCAAATCCCGAGAGGCAAAATTGTTGCGTTGGCATTATGAGTCTCGAAAGGAAGATGGCAAGCTGAGACACCCTGCTGATTCGGCTCAGTGGAGAAACATCGATTGGAAACATGAGGAGTTTGGTGCCGAAATGAGGAACATAAGATTTGGGCTGAGTACCGATGGAATGAATCCGCTTGGTAACATGAGCAACGTCACAAAGATGTGGCCGCTTCATGTGTGTATCTACAACCTCCTCCTTGGTTATGCATGAAGCGGAAGTATGTCATGATGTCGCTATAATCTCGGGACCCAAACAATGGAAATGATATTGATGTGTACCTTGCACCACCGACGAGGATTTGGTAAAATTGTGGAATGAGGGGTCGTGGTGTGGGATACGCACAAAAAGAGCATTTCACCCTACGGCTATGGTATTTTGCACCATTAATGATTTCCGCCCTTGGTAATTTGGTCTCTACAAGACTAAAGGAGCCAAAGCGTGTCCTATTTGTGAAGAGGAGACCGAGAGCCTATGGTCGCGAATTCCAAGAAAATCGTGTTCATGGGTCACCGAGGTTTCTACCTAGAAATCATCGATACCGTAAGATGGATGATAAATTTGATGGGAAGAGGGAAGTCCGCTCGCCCCACAACCTATGAGTGGAAGGCAAGTATTTTCACGTGTGCAGATATCGATCTTCAAGACGGAAAGAGCCAGAATCTGTTCGCCCTAGGACCATTTGGAAGAAGAGGTCCATATTTTGGGACTTACCGCATCGAAGGAGTTAGATGTCCGACATTGTATTGATGTCATGCACGTTGAGAAGAATGTCTGCGATAATTTGGTTGGCATCCTGCTGAACATACCTGGAAAGACAAAGGATGGTGTGAATGCTCGTCGCGACATGGCCTACATGGGAATCAGGCCCAGGCTTGCGGTGATCGAGGAGGATGGAAAAGGTCCTTACATCCCCGCTGCATGCTACACCCTGTCCAAGAAGGACAAAGAGGACCTCTGCAAATGTCTCCAAGGTATTAAAGTTCCATCTGGCTACTCCGCGAACATTAAGAAGCTTGTGTCCTTGGATGATTTGAAGTTGTTGGGCATGAAGTCCCACGACTGCCATGTCTTGATGACACAAATGCTCCCAGTTGCAACCCGAAATATTTTGCCTGAGGATGTCAGGTTGGCAATCACTAAGCTATGTTACTTCTTCAATACGATCTCCTGCAAAGTCATTGACCCTGATGTGCTAGACAACATGCAGAGTGAGGTGGTGCAGACTCTATGTCAGCTTGAGATGCATTTCCCACCGTCATTCTTCGATGTCATGGTCCACCTTGTTGTTCACCTTGTAAGAGAGATTAAGATATGTGGACCCGCTTTCTTACGTTACATGTATCCGTTCGAGAGGTACATGGGTATATTAAAGTCGATGTGAGGAATCGGTCAAGCCCGAGGGTAGTATCGCTGAAGTTTATGGATCAAGAGGTTATTGAGTTCGTGTGGACTATCTCGAAAAAGACAAGCAATCGGTGTTCTCAGATCTCGCCACGAGGGCGATTTGCCGCAAAGGAACCGTGGGGTCGAAACTAACAAGGCCACGGTTTGATATGTATTGCAAAGCGCATTTGATGATCTTGCAAAGACAAAGCGAGGTTGCGGGTACATAGAGCAAAGACAAGTTGATATTACGGAAGAAAATCCACATATTGATGAGCTTTCCATCATGCGAGAACACAACGATAGATTTGTTACATGGTTCAAAGAAAGGGCGGAGGCCTCTGTAGTGAGGACATCAAATGGTTGGTCGACGGACCTAGATTTAATGTAAAGACATGGCAGGGTACGATATCAATGGGTACACCTTTACATCGAAAGTCGATGCTAAGAGTAATCTGCTCAAAACAAAGGTGTAAGCATAGATGCTCTATCCGATGAACATCACTCAAAGGAGGATCCTCAATGGCAATGAACTCAGATATGGGATGATCGAAGAAATTTGGGAACTCGATTACGGAATATACCAAGTTCCATTGTTTCGATGTAAGTGGGTGCGACTTCCACAGGAGTTAAGGTCGATAATAGAGGTTTTACGCTTGTGGATCTCAATATACTTGCCTACAAAGATGACCTGCTCATCCTTGCAAAGCAAGCAAACCAAGTATTCTACGCGTGATCCGCCAATCCGAGGTTGCATGTCGCCCTTACAAAGAAGCGCGAATTGTTGGTGTTGAAAATGTTGTAGATGAAGAAGAATACAACCAATTCGATGAAATACCTCCGCTTGCGATGGGGCCTGTCTTAGCTGGGACGACGAGACACATGGAAGAAATTACATGCGTAGATCATCAAGAAGGGTTGTATTGTAAATAAATGGAGTGCGTCGTTGTATCACTTGCTATGTGCTTGAAATGTTTGCAGTGTTCATGTGCTGTTGTCCTCCATATGATGTTATCTACATAATTCCGAGACACAGAAATGAGGCTAAGCTAATAGCATTATGTTGCCTCCGTAAGAAACTTTCACAATTTTTACCTCTCTACATGCTGGTATATATGTAGCTACTTATCGCAGGAAAAAGGAGATATGTACATTATTTGTGTCGGTTTATCAGTAAAAACCGATAAAGCTAGCTTGTAAATAGTGCAACGTAAATTTCTAAAAATTTCAAAAGGTTGGATTTCATTTTAGAAGTTTTGACTTTTCTACTCTTACTAGCAAAAATCATGCCTACAAAGTGAATATTAGCACATTTTATCAGTCCTAACTCTTTTTCAAAAATACTATTTGGAAAATGTTTGTAGTATCTCAAAGTATATTTCGCAGAATTTGAAATAATTCCAACTATATTTCTAAAAGTTATGTCAATTTCTCTCTTTGATTAAACAGATCAACGACAATTTGGAATTATAGTTCATTTTTCATCTGTGTTTGTTCCTTTGAAAACCCGATGGTGATTCCCTAGAGATGGACTTGCGCATGCCATATATCTATGTCGGTTCACTAAAAAACCCGATGGTGATATCCTACTCCTTTGTGTCGGTTCGTCTAAAAAATCGATAGTGATGTCTTCGAATATATCTGTGTCGGTTTTTTTTGGAAAATCGATAGTAATGTCTAATATTGGTTTTCTTGTGATGCCATATACTTTTGTATCAGTTTTTTATAAAACCGACAGTAACGGTTATATTTTTGTCTGTTTTTTGTTAAACCGACAGTGAAGTTTGTTTACATTTGTGTCGGTTTTTTTGTTAAACCGACAGTGAAGTGAAGTGAGAATATTTGTTGGCACTCTTTAATTATGTCGCTTTTTTGTTCCAAACCGACACAATTAATGCCCTAAATTATTAGTTGCCCAACATTATTAGTGTCGGTTTTGTTTAAGGAACCGACACAATTAATTACATTATTAGTGTCGGTTTTGTTCAATGAACCGACACAATTAAGTTATTAGTGTCGGTTTTTGTCAAGGAACCGACACAATTAATGCCCTAAATTATTAGTTGCCCAACATTATTAGTGTCGATTTTGTTTAAGGAACCGACACAATTAATTACATTATTAGTGTCGGTTTTGTTCAATGAACCGACACAATTAATGAGTTATTAGTGTCGGTTTTGGTCAAGGAACCGACACAATTAATTACTCTTGAACCGACATAATCAATTTTGTTAGTGTCGGTTTTGTTAAAGGAACCGACACAATTAATTTATATTCGTGTCGGTTTTGATCAAGGAACCGACACAATTAATACCTTCGCCATTTATAGTGAGCAGATTTTTGGGTGAAGTCTCACGCGTTCTAGTCTGCCCTAGCTCCCGCGAGGTCACGAGTGGCGATTTCCCACCGCCGCTTCTCCTCTCCCCGACGGCTTCCCCTCGGCGGCATCTCCTCGCCAGAGCTCCCACCGCGCCTCCCCCCACGCCTCCTCCGCCGCGCCTCCCGCCGAGCTCCCACCGGCGCCGACCCGCCGAGCACCCCACCGGCGCCAACCCGCCGAGCACCCCCACCGGCGTTGACCCGCCGAGCTCCCCACCGCGCCTCCCGCCGAGCACCTCCACCCGCCTCCCGCCGAGCAAAATTTCCCCATCAGAAGGTAATCAATGCTATGCATTTTCTTTTGTTTCACAACTTGCACCTATTCATCATAAAAATTATGCCACTATGGAAGTATCCTCGCTTTTTGTTCCTTACTAATGAACATTCTTAATTTTTCTTTCTTGTGCTTTTTATCATAAACCTATCTACTAACAGCCCAAAGGTAATAAATTCAACAAGAACTTGTGCCGTGGTCGATCTAGAAACATTTATTACATTAGACTATTTTTGAGTCTCAAGCAAACGCTGAGTAAAATATGAGCTCACTTTATTCGCAAATATTGGGAAGGTATCTGTGGTAAAGGTGGGTCTCCTTTCCTGAAAAAAAATCAGAGCACAAGAAGAAGATAAGATAAAAGCCTATGCTAGCTATTGCTTTTTCAGAATTTTAAGACAAAATGATACTATATGAATTGACGATGCTTACTGTTCAAATGAGGCAACCAACGAAACCATATGGTCATAAACTTCTTTTCATTCTCGCAAAGTCGCAAAGATCGTGCTTTCCATCTACCGAGCTCAAGTTCTCTCCTTTTCCGTACAGTCCCGAACATCCTTCTTGTCATCGTCAATTATGGACTTCTGCAGATGCTCCCTACCCTTTGTTTTGTCAGCATATGTACTACTGGAAGAATCATTGAGTTTCTCTCCCTTAAACAATGCTTCAGCTTCCTCTATATGAGTAGCGTCCTCTATATGAGTAGCTTCCTCTAGCAACAGACCTCATTCATTCATTTGTTTTAAGTTTGAAAAGCAATCGGTATTCTCATTTGTTGTCTGATCGATTTGAAAGTCTTAGTTGGATGGTTATATATTAATCCTATTGACATATATGAGTACGACGTACTGACATATACTTATGCTTGAACATGCATATTACATGTGTTCATTTTTTACATATTACTTTTGTATTTTACCTCAACATATGTTACAGTGAGTTGATCTATTGTAATCTGATTATCGAAATTAGTCCATGTGATATATTTCCAAACAATAATTTTGAGTCCATTAGATTGAAAGGTTGAGTTACTAGCAGGACTACTTACTAGTACATGTGTTTACTTTTAGCATATTACTTTTGTTTACACATGTGTTTACTTTTAGCATAAAAGTTTTGTTTAGACATGTGTTTACTTTCAGCATATTATTTTGTTTTTATCTCAGCATGTGTTAGAGTTTAGTTTGCGTAACCTACGTCTCCCGTTCGAGAGTGCTTATTTATAAATATGCCAAAATGGCATATTTATAAGCAAGTAGTCTCGAATTGTCCACGTTTTTTAGACAGTTCGAGGATATGTGGTTCGGGCAAGTTCCTGAGCTGTTGTACAACTCACAGAGTAGGTTTCGGTAGTGTCTCCCTGGTGTTCTCCGGATACACACCCTCTCGACTGTGTTGTCGAGACGTGTATCCGGAGAACAATGGAGATGTCACAAATTTTCTCCGAGTTGTACAACACCAGAACTAGTCCGAACCACATATCCTCGAATGGGATTAGGACCAAACCTATTTAGAGATTAGGTGTTATCGTTCGTACGTATTTAGTTGGTCAACATATAGACTTTTCTTGAAAATCATTCGCTCACCTGTTACTCTACTACAATATGGTAGAACAATGACATGCTATGAATTATCCATTGACCTGTTGCTTCGGATGATTTATTATCAAGTTTGCATAATAGCTACGAATTGCTTTGACATGCTATCAATTATCCATTGACCTGTTGCTTCGGATGATTTATTATCAAGTTTGCATAATAGCTACGAATTGCTTTCTCTCATGTCAAATATATGTCCATGTGAGATAGGAAAACTCAAAATGTCGCAACTAGAGAGCATCGGCTCATCGCCAGAAAGAGTAGAAGGTGCTCCTGAGGGGCGCAGCCAACTTCCAAGTGTCGAGGGGCCGAGCCAAGTTCGAAATGTCGAGGGGCCGAGTAAGGTGAGGAAGGCCCGAGGACCGAGCAAAGGGGCCACAGGGAGAACGCCGCAAATTCTCCACTTCAATGCGACGGGCGCTTGCACGGTCCTCCCAAGTGTAAGGGGCGATACCGCCATTCCTGCAACCGTGAGGGAGAGAGTTCCCATAACGGTTAAGGATTGGAGAAAGGAGGTCGTCGAGCGAAAGCGTAAGAACCGGCTGTGGGACGAGGTTAAGGGAAAATGGATTATAGAAGAGGAGGATGAAAACAATGCCAGGCGGTACGCCTTGAATAGGATGGGTGTGGCTCTGAGGCACTTCAGGGTCTACATGCACAGTGAGTACGTGATGAAAGGCCGTACACCATTCGAGAGGTATCCGTTCGTGACTACCGATGTTTGGGAGGAGTTCACGAGGATCAAGAGTACGCCCGAGGCGAGGAGCCGAGACAGAGGAACGCTGCTACCCAGAGGTCGAACACGCACGCGCACCACCCTGCTCAGCGGCTACGAAGGGAAGAAAGCAGAATGGGCACGACTAGCCGAGGAGTGCGCCAACTCCGGGACAGCGATGCCTTACTCGCACATATGTGAGGAGCGAGCACGTGACTGGGTATTAGCGAGGACAAAGAAAACCGCGGACGGGCAGCTGGTAGTACCAAACCCCACTACCGCGCAAGTCGTCTCCACCATCGTAAGATATCAAACTTACTACATTGCAGTAGACCATTCCTGTTGTATTTCAGATCTAATTCACTATCGCTTCTTGCAGGAGGAGGTAAGTCAGAGGAAAGAGCAGGGGACCTTTCTTAGCCAAGGGTCAAATGACATCCTATCCTCTGCGATCGGGAAGCCCGACCATAAGGGCCGGGTGCTTGCCGCAGGGTCGGGGCATACGAAGAAGTCCTACTTCCAAGATGCTGCTGCGAGTACCAGATCAAGAACATGGGAGGCACGTGCAGAGCGCCTGAAGGACACGCTTAGGGAGCAGCTGAGGGAGGAGATCTCGGAGGAGATGAGGGGGGAGATGAGGGTGCAGATGTTGGCACGTGAGGAGGAGATGAGGGTGGAGATGATGGCACGTGAGGAGCGCCTAAGGGCCGAGATGATGGCGATGATCTCACAGAGTCAGAGCCAAATGCCCCCGCCTACTTTAGAGAAACCTGTGCCCCCACCAAGTAGCTGCGGTTCCAAAAATGATAAGTTCGGTCCCCAGCTTAAGGTAATAATTAATATTGCCTAACTTAATGGTGCGAGGGTAACTCTTCATATGTTTTTTCTCAAGTTGCGCACTTTTGCAAAGCGCCTACCAAGTGCCACCACCTCGACGGAAGACGGATTTCGTTGAGGTCGCACGCGGGTTGCATTTCCATGCAAGGAGACCGACACGTGCATGGTCACCTTTGGGAAGGGCTACATGAGGGTCCAGGACTATGTCCACGGCCTTCTTATCACATGTGCTCGAGTTCCCCTAACGAAGACATCACCACTCTCGTGCTAGCGATGCCATTCATCAAGTGGCCCACGATAGCGCCAGATCGGTCAAGGTAAATATTCCTCACGCCTTCCGCACCATTCCAAAGAGTATTGCAACAAGTTACTTAATTATGCGCGTGCTTTGTAGGTTCCTACCGCACTGCGCCGCTCCCACGATCGCGGACGAGCCCCGCACAAAGTACAGAGTCGGTGTATAAAAGGACTAGCACGACAACCACGTAACCACCGAGGCCTCTCGCTAAAAGGCTAGGCTCACAAAGGCCACAACGCCTCGTGTACATGAAAAGCCCATCGCCTGGTCTCGGAGACTCCTTCGCCCGTAAAGGAGAGCCCGCATGCACTACGTGAAGCCTTATGATTTTAAGGCCTACGACATGGAAAGCCCTTCGCCTCCCAAAGAAATTGAACGCTCTAGGCATATGGACTCGATACTCCATGGATGGTACTTTGACAAAGCGAAAGATAGCGAGCGTGTCGACTTCAATGTTAGATACGTAAAGGGACATTTCCACCGCGAGGAGGATGGGACATTCCCGCTAGTTTTGAGGATCTGTTCTGTCCTGTACTAACCGATAGCCATCGATATTTCTATCAGACGATCCTCGACGCCGTGAGTATCGCACCACGCTGTACGACCTTATGAGTTCCATAGGATTTTGCATTACGCTTTTTAACATTCAATGCGAGTTGCGTAGGCGATGAGGCAATGGTCGTGACGAATCGACAACTAGTTGGGTTCGCCGACTCGAGCTTGTGTCCGCGACGATGGCTAGGCTTCAACCGAATGGGTTGCGGCTACATCAAGAGGGCATTGCAAGTCGAGTCAAGAAGGACTTCATTCTATTCCCGCACCACGAGGAGTAAGTACTACTTCACTGCTCAATTACTTCTACACACCAAACCGTATGTGAACTTATTTTCTTCACAGATACCATTTAATAAGCAACCATTGGGTTCTACTCGTGCTCTTCCGAGAGAAAACAAAGTGTACACTTTTAATTCAGCTTGATAAGAGACCGATGGCCTACGCGATTAAGCCTCCTTTGGAGCGAGAAGTGCACCACTCTTATCTAACATTTTCTCAGATTTAACTACATTCATTATTTTTTACTCAACGACATCTTTCCAATGTATATAGGGTTTCAAGGAATACGTCGGCGGAGGGACACACGACGACAAAAAGGGTTCCAAGTCGGATTATGTCCGCTTCAAGGTACAAGTTGCTATCATATATAAGATTTAGATTTTCCGACATATTTTCTTTGTCTCTTAATTTATTTTTCTTTCTTCACAAGTCATCAACAAAGCAGCGACGATCGCTGTGGTTTGTATGTCATGCAACACATGGTGATCTTGATTGTCGGCTCGCACTGCTTCCGAGGTAGTACATGCATATACAATTAGTCTTTCACATGGAAATTTGAAAACTCAAATTAGAGCACTCGTTTCTATCTTGCAACTTACCGTTATCCCCGTAAGAGTGTAGACAAAGATCGCACTCAACAAGATACGAGACCACTTATGCCGTGGTAATCGATAGAATGCTTGTCGGAGGACTGACGGTTTAGAGATCCCAAAAGCTCCTACTAGACCAGATGTGAACAAATATTACATATCCGAATGCGATTGCATGTGTACTTATGGTTAAGCATGTTTACGTTCTATTTTGTTAACGAATGTGATATGTGTTTGTTGTAACAAAGTGTTCATGTTCTTTGAATGTGATATGTTGTCTGTAATTTCTGTGTGAATGTGATATGTGCATATTGTGTGGAATATGTGCTGATTAGAATGTGATAGCACACCACACCCCGTCATCTCTGTCGGTTCTCACAAGAAAATGATAGAGATGTGACGGTCATCTCTATCGGTTCTTTGAAAGAAGCGATAGGGATAATGAACTCATCTCTATCGGTTCTTTATAAGAAGTGATAGAGATGAGGATATTCATCTCTATCGGTTCTTTCAAAGAAGTGATAGAGATGAGTATATTATCTCTATCGGTTCTTTTTAAGAAGCGATAGAGATGATACAGTCATCTCTATCGGTTCTTTAAAAGAAACGATAGAGATGATGCTATTATCTCTATCGGTTCTTTGAAACAACCGATAGAGATAATACATCATCTCTATCGGTTCTTTATAAGAAGCGATAGAGATGATGCTATTATCTCTATCGGTTCTTTGAAAGAACCGATAGAGATTATATGATCATCTCTATCGCTTCTTATAAAGAATCATCTCTATCGGGCAAGAACCGACTGTAATAATGCCCGCCTCATCTCTGTCTCATGACTTTGTGTCACCACCAGAACCGACTGTGATGACGAAAAAGAACCGATTGTGATGTATATTTGTGTAGTAGTGTATGCGCATTGCAACTCCAGACCCTATAGCTACGAGAAGAAGTCGAATAACCCAGAAAGATACCATCAGAAAGAACGAGACTCAAACTTATCCAGGTTACCAGACTTCAAAATGTTCTTGCAACCAAACACACGAAAATGAGAAACACTGGACTTTCGCCTATACCTCAACTCGTAAGAAGTGCGGTGCAAATGTGCTCTCAAGAATACACGATTAGAAACATGGCAAGCAGTAGCTATAGCCTCAGCCCAAAACTTCCTAGGAGTATCAGACTGTCTAGCATCGTCCGCCATTTCTACTGTGGTCCTGTTCTTCCTTTCCACTATGCCATTTTGTTGAGGACATAGGAGAGGAGAACTGATGCTCTAAACCGACTCCACACAAAAACTCTCAAAATAGGAGTTCTTGAACTCAGTGCCATTGTCATCACAGATAGCTCGAGGGCACCGTGGAGCTCAAAAGACAACCTATGAACCAAACCCTAAAATGGGTAAAAGTCTCATCCTTCGAGGACATAAAAGCACCCAAGAGTACCTCGAAAAATCATCAACAATGACAAGAACATACCACTTCCCACCCACTGACTGCACTCTAGCTAGACCAACAGTGTCCATATGTAAAAGCTGTCCTGGTGCATCAGTCATCACAACAGTGACTGGGGGATGAGAAACAGCAACCATCTTGCCATGTCGGCAAGGAGAGCAAACTAAGTCTTTCACCATTTTGAGTTTAGGCAAACCACGAATGAGGTCATGATTGCTAACTCGGGTCAAATGATCAAATCCAATGTGACCAAGTCTCCTATGCCAGAAGGAGAGATCACGGGACTCTGAAGCAATCAAACAACGGAGAGAGTCTCCAGAAGAAGCAGAAAAATCAACACGAAAGACTCTCCCATATCTAGAAATCCCACAAACTAACCGTCCTGAAGAATCGAGGATTCTACAGGCGCTACTCTTGAAACTCACCTCGAAAGAGTCATCAATAAGATGAGAAACAGAAAGCAAATTGTATTGCAGCTTACTCACTAAGGCAACATCTTTAAGAATGAAATTGTCATTAATGCAGATGGTACCTTTAGCAATGACTCTACCTAAAGAAGCATCCCCGAAAGTGATCAACACATCATCGGGGGCTCGGATTAGGGAAGAGAACCATCGAGAATCTCTGGTCATATGACGAACAACCGAGTCGATAATCCAAACATCGCCCTTCCCATCCGACGAACTCCGATCAAGACACAAGAGAGAAAGATGACTCAAGATCGGATAGAGTGAAGACTTGGGAACCCAATATCAACCACACGACGCCTCGCAGTACCACCACGAAGAAGATCGACTCGAGTGTCTCTCTGACGTTTAACCCTAACAAGATCAGTAGCAACTCTAGAGATGATCTAGGAGGTGAAACTTGGTTGGCCTGCCATGGTGCAAAAGCCGAACCACCCCAGTGAAGCTGCCTAAAACTCCTACCAGAAAACACCTCACGCCTCTGATATCTACCTCAATGAGAAAAACGAGGAATATCAAGAGGATGGACTGACTACGAACAGCTCTAGGACTAAAACTCGAAGAACTAGCATGAAAACCGAGTCCTGGACGCTGCCCAAAAACAGGCGACTCTCTAACCTGTCTAGAAGCAGTGTGTGCCTTAGGAGCACTCAAAGTCTGGAGATGACCCTGAATACCGTTAAGGGCAGCAACAAGCTCACGCCGATTGATCTTGGCGCGCCTGAAGCAGAAATCTACTAGGTGACCATCCTTCTTACAGAAGGTGTTGTGTACTTCGCCTTGCTAGAGGCAGAAGCAACAGGAGTAACACCCTTCTGGTCAGAAATCCTATGGACAACTCCAGCAGACCTAAACACGGTGGTACTTACTTTGGGAGCTACCACAATCTCACCACTCTTGGAGCAACACACAATGGTGAGGGGATGCGCCCGAGCGTGCTCCAAGGGATCAAATCCTAGACCTTGATTGAATCTACTAATCTTGGATTGGTCTAGAATAAGATTAAGCTTCTTCTTGCCTCCAACAAACTTCTCGAGAGTGATCATAAGATACTGGCAATCTCGAAAGAAAGAAGCACAAGAAGAACAAGGGGAAGAAGAAGAACCAGAAAGATGAGCTCTCTTAGCACGTGCATTTTTCTCTCTCAGCACGGCTGCCTCAATCTTGAGGTCCTCACAAGAGACGCAAGACGCATTTATAATTCTATGGGCTTGGTCTTCTAATTTTTTCCTAAGCTCTACATGGATTATATCCAAGTCCCCCTCAATCACAGAACATCGCAAGCAACTTTCTTCTGACTTATCTAGTAAGTCCTTAGCAAGTTTAGCACACTTGACAATTAAGGATTCATTATCAAGTTTTAGTTGCCTACAGCCCTCACATGAGCAGACTGGGTCCTTAGAAGCATGCAATTCATGTTCATCATTTCTAGAAGAAAGCTTCTTAAGGTGAGTGCTCATGGCATCAATTTCAGAAAGCAATTTAGGGCAATTAGCACAAGAGGGAGTAGAGTGAGTAGAGTGAAACTAGCATCTACAGAAGGAGTATCAACAGATTCATTGCTAGCATTCTTCAACCTAAAACTATCTAGTTCAAATAACACACTATCATGCATAGTCCTTAGGTTCTCTAACTCCACAAGCAAAGCATCACACAAAGTACAGTCATCAGTGACTCGAGAGGGAGAAGATCTAAGTGATGCTAACTCCCGAGTCAAGGTACCTACTTCCTTCTCAAGCTCCGTACACCTAGCTCTAGCTCTAGTATGAAATTTTCCTAATTTGCAGAAAGCTTCATTGAGCTGGTCATAGGAGGGTACCTCGTCCGTGTCGCTGTACAGCTCGGAGTCACTAATGCCTTTGACGTCGGCCATGAAGCACATGCCGGAGAAGTCGTCGCCGCCTTTCTTCTCTTGCGGATCATCCTCGCCCTCGTCGCTCCATGTCTTCGTGTCGGAGATGTTGATGTCGCTGCCGGGCGTGGACGCGTGGAAGAGCTTCTTGTTCTTGGAGAAGTTGCGGTACTTCTTCTCGTGCACCGGTTCACGAACTAGAGGCTTCTTGTTGCGGTTCTTGTCGGTGTAGTCGTTCTTGCCCGAACCGCCAACGTCATTCTTCCCCGAACCGCCAATATCGTTCTTGCCCTTCTCCAACTTGGGACAGTTCGCCTGAATGTGGTTGGGGCCACCACACTCGAAGCAGGTGATCATGCCACCTCTCTTCCTCCCTCTCACCCTCTTGTATGCATGAGAGAATTTGCGAGCAAGAAGAGCAAGCTCATTTTCTGGAAATTTTTCCAGTTGGTCATCACTTAGCTCGCAAAGGGTGGAGAAGGAGAGACCGACAGAAGAATCAGAAGAAGATCCATTGGGATCGGTGACCAAAGCCATCGACTGAGATTTCGTCTTCCGAGAGACGACATCGATCTCATGAGTCTTGAGGCGGAATAAAGCCCATCAAGAGTCGAGTCGATAAGTCGGTGGTGTCCTTGATGGTGGTCACCTTCATCTCCCAAACCCAAGGTCGAGTGCGGTCAAGAAATGCCGAGCATTGTCCGAGTCGCAGGTATATGCAACCAACCGCCGGATGTCACTCAAGATCTTTGTAAACCGACCAAAACACTCGCCGAGACTCTCACCAGCGCTGATCAAACTTGTTGTACTCGCTTGAACTGTCCTGCCACGCCTTGATTTGAGTAGAGCCCTCATGGTAAGCATCGAGGGTTACCCAAATCACGTGAGCGGAGCGAAGGTGAGAAATCCTATCGTACTCACCGCGCTAAGACCCTCGTATGAGAATGTTCGCTGCCTTAGCATTCGCCTCAACGTCACCATATTGATGGCCGTGATATTTTCATCGCCAGGAACCTCATACGGAGTTTCACCTTCGCCATATCGTAGCCCCGGCGTGATGTATGACTCATTCGAGACTTCCAAAAGGAAAATCAACTCCATTAAAGATGGGAGGCTTGGTGGAATATTTGTCCGTCGCCATGGCTCTTGAGACCGGTCAAGATCTAGAAAGAGCAGAACTGGCTCTGATACCAATTGAAGGATCGAGATGGCGAACAGAGTGGGGGGTGAATGGTCGCAAATAAATTTTCCCCCAAAATACACCAACAAAAACCTCGACAAGATCGCTCAAAGGAAATCGTGAAAAACCCGAAAAACTAGACAACTATGTGTACCTCTTGCTTGCATGGATAAGTACCATAAAATATGTGGGGATTTTTGAGTCACAATACTGGTTGTCTAGTGTCCAAGATAAAGAGGAATCAATTCAAACTCTTGCTTTTAGAAAGGACATCAATTCAAATCACAAAAGTCACTTTCAGAAAAGCAAAAGCAGAATTTCCAGGAATTATTCTCAATTTGAACAGGAGGTTGGTGGGTTTCTGCAGCTCACAAAACTTTGAGAATTTTTCTCCCTATGAGCAGCAGAGTCATGAAGAACTTCACCAAATTTCTCCTCAAAAAGCCTTACAGAAAAATAGGAAAAATCGAAGAACACAGTCAGTCAAGAACTTCGAGCAAAAAGTTTGGGGCTTGGTTTTCACCTCATGACGCCCAAACGGTGCAACAAGTGGACTCCAAATTTTTTTGTAGGTGGATATCAGAGTCCCGCACCTCCTCCAATAAGAATCACTTAAAAAGGATTTTTCTAGATTTTTATAAAATTGAATACTAAATGTCACAAAAAGAACAAGTTCGAACAAAGTTGGAACTTGAAAGAAAAGATGTTCTCTACTCAATCCAAGAGTGCAAAAGAGATGTAAAACCATATGAACACACTCAAAACATCCAAGATCAACAGCATTTAGAAGGAGGGGAGGCAAATCCAAATTGCGTGAAAGTAAATTGCGAGAATGTAATTGCTGGAAAGTATAAGTTGTGATTGACTCCTCAATCACGGCATGGCCATGCACTTCCTTAATCATATCACACGAGTGGCCTTGTCATATATCTCTGTTTCATTGGAGTGGCAAATTCCATCTTGACTGCTCACTTCTCTCTGCACGTTTCATAGTAAACATGAAAGCTACCTTTATAACTATCCGGTTAGGAAGTAGTGTTTGATAGCCCCAAGGAAAACTATTACACATGTAGGGAATATGACAATCTCAGGTCTAAGGATCATACATCTACTAGGTATGAGATACACTGATGACACATAAGAATGAAACATTCTCGCAGTATCCAATTGCGGGTCTATCTAACCCATGTTCTTCAACATGCGTCCACAATGTATAGATGATATCTCTATATCCCATGATCTATGAAGCATGATCATCGATCACTACATGTGCTGATCTATTCATCGTTGTCCTATACGATGATATCCGATCAGAGATATTTATCGAATTATATCAATAAGTAAAGAGCTTCATAAGCAAGTCACATACTTGTTGATCAATACAATGATATACATTCATTGGACCAATAATCATACTATTATTCATAAACATAGTCATGTTACAATCATCTAAATGATTGCCTCAAGGGCATAGCACTAACACACACGTCGTGCGTTATTTTTAATACCGACTCGGACGGATTCGAAACACATACCGATATGAGTTAGGGCGCATATGAAGTCCATTCGGGGTGTTTGTCACTCGCCACTGCGGACTTTTTTCGCACGAATGGAGTCCACACTGCCAATTGGGACACGTCGTGTGGTATTTTTAACACTGACTCGGACGAATTCGAAACGCATACGATATGAGTTAGGGTGCATATGAAATCCATTCGGGGTGTTTGGCCCTCAGTTTCACTCTATGAATTTTTTTCGCACGAATGGAGTCAACACTTCCAATTCTCACACGTCGTGCGGTATTTTTAACACCGTCTCGGACGGATTCGTACCGATATGAGTTAGGGCGCATATGAAGTCTGATGAGGACATCACTACTACGGATATAACCACATTTGGTTGTACCAACTCCAACACGTCATCCACGGACCAAGAAGACAGTGATATCAAATCCATCACGTTCTGGAATCCAATTCGGCCTCCTGGGACAATACCGACTTCAAATCGTTCAATAGAACCCCATCTTATTTTGGTGAACTTGGACTTGATTGAAAGCTTACAACGAGGTCTTTCTAATGGATCTAATCTGAGGCCCATATTCGTCGTAGATCAGCCAGAATCATTAAAACAATGTATTACAGTACTGTTTTGGGCTGTTTCGGGCCTTGTAAGTGTGTTTGGGCCCAAACCCAAGTTGTGTACGCCCCCCTTGCTGCACACAACCCTAGGACGACCCTCTTACACCCCTCCCTCTCATATATTCAGTAGCCGCCGCTTTAGACACTTGGGTTTTGTTTGATTAGTTTAGCAAAGTGCAAACTTTGTGTCTTCGAGTTGTACTGGACAGCCACCTTATCAAGACGTTCAATAGAACCCCACCTTATTTTGTCCTTCAATTCTTATTCGCAATTTCAGATTGCTTTTACTATTGTTCTTGCTTGTTCTTCGGTTGCTTGCAGGAATTGAAACTCGTGTTCAGGTTGATCGTGCCCACGGCAAGATCAATAACACTCCAGAGTTGGTTCAGCGATTGCTAAGGCGCATCGTCGTCGTACGTTGTAGTCGGATCGTCAATTTCGGCTCCACCAAATCGATAGTTATCGCTCTCATCGAAAGATCGACACAACCTCACATCAAAGTCCATTCAAAGTTGTTTGGCAATCGTTTCACTCTATGACTTTTTCTCGCACGAATGGAATCCACATCGCCAATTCTCACACGCCGTGCGGTATTTTTAACACCGACTCGGACGGATTCGAAACGGATTACGTTATGAGTTAGTGCGCATATGAAGTCCATTCGGGGTGTTTGGCACAAAGATTCACTCTGTGACCTTTTCTCGTTGGAATGGAGCCTACACTGCCAATTGGGACACGTCGTGTGGTATTTTTAACACCGACTCGCACGGAATCAAACGATACCGATATGAGTTATGGCGCATATGAAGTCCATTCGGTGTTTGGCATTCTGGCCACTCTATGAATTTTCTTCGCACGATCGAATCCACACCGCCAATTCTCACTGTGTCGTATGCGGTATTTTTAACACCGACTTGGACGGATTTGAAACGCATACCGACATGAGTTAGGGTGCATATGAAGTCTATTCTGGGTTTTTGTCACATAGATTCACTCTGTGACCTTTTCTCGTTGGAATGGAGCCTATACTACCAATTGGGACACGCCGTGTGGTATTTTTAACACTGACTCGGACGGATTCGAAATGCATACCGGTATGAGTTAGGGCGCATATGAACTCCATTCGTGCTGTTTGGCACAAAGATTCACTCTATGACTTGTTTTCGCACGAATGGAATCCAAACTGCCAATTCTCACACGTCGTGCGGTATTCTTAACACCGACTCGGACGGATTCGAAACTCATACCGATATGAGTTAGAGCGCATATGAAGTTCTTTCGGGGTGTTTGTCACTCAGTTTCACTCTGTGACTTTTTTCGCACGAATGGAGTCCACACTGCCAATTACGTCGTCGAGTCGTTGTTGGTCTTAGTGTTTGTGTCGTTTAGAGTTTCAAGTTCTTATCACCTTAGTGTCACGTGTTTTGTTCAATCCTGTATTTGTTGTGCCATACCATCATCCCTACCTAATAGTAGATCAGAATCAATCACCTGCCACATCCCCTACCTTTCCACCATCATCCCTACCATAACAGCAGATCAGAATCAATCACTCGCCACATTTCCCACCTTTTCCATTCATCATCCAATCAATTAGCCTTCCAAATTTGGGTTTCCCCCTATTCAGAAATTAATAAAAATATCCACGGCATACCTCTCTGCTCTCTCTGTGATCCCCTCCCTACAAGAGGGACGTTAAAAAAAATCAGAAGTCAAAGTTTAGAGAGAGAGATAGAATAGGCTTGCGTCTATTTTTCCGCAAAAGTGCTTGTGATGTTAAAAATTACCGTTTTACCCCCGGTATTTTTCCGCAAAAGTGCTTGTGACAATTGGTGTTCCGAGGTCCTAGAAGTTCATATTTCCAAGTTTGGGACTCTGGCAAAAAAAAGAAAGAAAAGAAGGGGAGATATCTCAGGTTGTTTCTCTTCGCTTTACTTGCTTGCTCGTGATTTACATCCGTGAATAGGCTTGCGCCTCTAATACGGCCTTGCATAGACCAAAGACATACCGTCGTCGAATGTTTATTCAGCTTGTTTTGACTAACGTGGCTCTAGCATTTCCTTGAGTTGTTTCTCGGCCACCTATAGCTCCACAGAAAACTACAACTTACCAGGCTCTAGCGTTTGGGCATTTGTACACTACCTCTCCAGAAGATTTTGACTCGCGGTCGCCGACACCTCCTACAAAGGCTTGGTAAGAACTGGTAAGAGCTTAGTGATACAAGTTGAGAGACAGTGCCATTTCCTGTGAATTGTTTGTTCTTTTGCTTTCTAACCATGTCAGGAACAGCGAGCAATGATGGTCAGCATTCCCCTCGCACTAGGGGAATCATTCAACATTTTGAGCGCCAAGTCAAGCTGCATACAGAGGGCCTTGGTGGTGATGTGCAGGTGGTAAATGAGCGGCTGGGACAAGTGGAGAAGGCTCAGATTGACACCAACACCTCACTTACTGCTATTAACACTTCACTTGCTGAGGTGATAAAGCGGCTTGATGAGTTCGGGCGAGCTCCTTCAGTAGACGACGCTGCTCCTCGTCAGCATCACAACAATGGTGCTTTGGGCAGCGAGGTGGACGAGAATGTTGATGAATACTCTGCTGACACAGAGGTGGACGACGAGGGAGCCCATCTGCAACGGCAGTTGTGCCACAATCACTTCGGCATGCCTCCCTTGCGCATGCCACGTGAGGTACGCGCTGATGATGACACACTTGGCAGAATTAAATTCTCTATTCCACCTTTTGATGGAAAATATGATCCTGATGCATACCTCACATGGGAATTAGTCAGAGAACAAAAGTTTGCATGTCATGAGTATCCCGAAACAAAAGAGTTAGGGCTGCCACTAGTGAGTTCACCGATTTTGCCTCTGTTTGGTGGAGTGAGTTTTGACGAAGAATCCCAATGCTTTGCAAAACCGGGCTGATTTGAAAAGAATCAAGTGAGCTAGATTTGTTCCTCTTATTACCAAATATGATTTGATAAATAAGTGCACCGCTAGGCAAGATAGTAAGAGTGTAGAGGAATACTATCAGGAATTACAAATGGGCATGTTGCGCTGTGGTATAGAGGAGTTGGAGGAGGCTACTATGGCTAGATTTATGGGTGGGCTGAACCGTGAGATTTATGACATTCTTAATTACAAGGAATATAATTCAATCACTCGCTTGTTTCATCTTGCTTGCCATGCTGAAAGAGAAGTGCAGGGACGACGCAAATGGTTTAGCACGAGAACTAATATTTTCTGCAGGTCGTGCTAACACTTGGTCAACACGAGCTCCACCTACAGCCACAAGGCAACCGGCTGCAACGTCCTCCAACAACAACAAGAATCGACCTTCCTCTTCCGCGCCGACTTCCAAGGCTTCGGAGGTAACAAAAACTTCTACACCAGACCCCGCCAAGAGCTCTACTTGCTTGCTTCAACCGGGAGGACGAGGATGTGCAATGCCATCAATGCAAGGGGTATGGTCACATGAGGAGTCAATGTCCGAGCAAGCGTGTGCTGATTGTGCGAGACAATGGTGAGTTTTCTTCTGCTAGTGATTTGGATGAGGAAACATATGCTATGCTTGCAGCTGACAATGCAGGGAGCGAAGATGATCATGACCAGGAAGAGCACATTGATACCAACCAGGCTAACCATTATGAGAGCCTCATTGTACAGCGTGCAAATCCAGATTGGAAAGTCCGACCAAAATCAGCGGCACAACCTGTTCCAAACCAAATGTGTCGTCAAGGAGCGATCATGTCGTGTGATCATTGACGGAGGAAGTTGCAACAACCTTGCAAGCTTGGACATGGTGGAGAAGCTTTTGTTGGAGACAAGACCGCACCCCCAGCCCTACTATGTTCAATGGTTCAACAGTATTGGTAAGGTTACGGTTACACGCTTGCTGAGAGTACAATTTGCTATTGGTTACTATCATGATTTTGCTGAATGTGATGTCGTACCCATGCAAACATGTTCTATATTGTTAGGTAGACCTTGGCAATATGATAAAAGTTCTGTGCATGATAGTAGAACCAACCAGTATTCTTTTGTGCATAAGGGAAAGAAGATTGTATTGCATCCTATGACTCCTGATTCCATTCTTAAAGAGGACATTGCTAGAGCTAGTAAGCAAAAGATTGATGAAAGTGCTAAAAAGAAAAATTCTAGTTTTGTTTGTGATAAAAAAATGAGATTAAGTTGAAAGGTGCATGTTTTCTCGCTACCAAATCTGATGTGAAGGAACTGGTTATTGATGGATCTGTTTGTTATGCCTTAGTTTGCAAGGATGCTTTGTTTTCATTTGAGGAGATACCTGCTGCTTTGCCTCCTGCTGTTACTAACCTTTTGCAGGAATATGTTGATGTTTTTCCCAAGAACGTTCCTCCAAGCTTGCCACCAATTCGAGGGATTAAAAATTCAGATTGACCTCATTTATGGAGCATCTTTGCCCAATCGAGCGCCATATAGGACTAATCTGGAAGAAACTAAGGAGATACAACGCCAAGTGCAAGAACTGCTTGACAAAGGGCACGTGTGTGAATCTCTTAGTCCTTGTGCCGTTCCGGTCATTTTAGTTCCTAAGAAGGATGTATCATGGCGCATGTGTGTGGATTGTAGAGCAATCAATAACATTACCATTAGATATTGTGATACGATATTAGAAGCAACACCAGAATAAATATTGATGATTTTAGCATTCACATGCCATATCATTGAAAGATATGGAAGTCTAGTTTTCAGCGCTTCAAACCATGCATCATTTCGACTTTCGAAGCAAAAGTTACGATCATTTAAGTGGAAGCTGCAATGGCTGTTTTGTGGTTGCGCGAAATTATCAGAAGACCCCTCAAATGCTCCACCAATATGACCTTCCACATACCTCCATGAGTACTTGCGTTCACACCTAGCTAGGAGGGTTGTTCCTAGTATAAATACCCCATGTACTTCTCCTTTGTAAGCAATTGAAAAGTGAAAAAATGTCGTTATGACTAATTTTTAGAATTAGCCACCATGGCGTCTTCTCCACCATGGAATGGCTGTATGGAGGGATCCTTATCCACCCCGGTTGTTTGACGACCCCGAGTGTAGTTGGGCGAATGACTCGATTCAGGTTCTTTGTATTGAGACAAAGGGTTGGTTTCAAATCGCTCGTCGAGTTGCATGTTATCATGGCTGCTTGCAGCTAGTTATCTAAGAGCGTTGTTGGTTGGAATCGATGTTCATCATCATCTCCTTCAGGTGGCGCTAGTTATCCTTTTTCTCGCTCTCACGTCGTGAAGATCGGGCCTCCCCCCGTATCATATCGTCATCCTATTCCTAGGTTAGATGATATGCTTGATGAATTAAGTGGCTCTACTGTGTTCTCTAAGGTTGATTTGCGTAGTGGTTACCACCAAATCCGCATGAAATTAGGTGATGAATGGAAAACAACATTCAAAACTAAATTCGGTCTATATGAGTGGCTAGTGATGCCTTTTGGATTGACTAACACACATAGCACTTTCATGAGACTAATGAATGAAGTTTTGCGTGCTTTCATTGGTATATTTGTGGTGGTTTATTTTGATGATATCTTGATCTATAGCAAATCATTAGATGAACATCTTGCTCATTTGCGAGCTGTTTTTGATGCCTTACGAGCTGCACGTTTATTTGGTAACCTTGAGAAGTGCACATTTTGCACCGGTCGAGTTGCTTTTCTTAGCTATGTTGTTACTCCACAGGGAATTGAAGTTGATCAAGCCAAGGTTGAGGCAATTCAGAGTTGGCCGACTCCTAAAACGGTCACACAGGTGCGGAGTTTCCTTGGACTTGCAGGATTCTATCGTCGCTTCGTAAAAGATTTCAAGACGATTGCCGCACACTGAATGAGTTGTCCAAGAAAGGCGTGGCTTTCCAATAGGGCAAGTCACATGAAGATGCCTTTGACTTGTTGAAAGAGAAGCTGACCCATGCACCACTGCTCCAACTCCCAGACATTGGTAAGTCTTTTGATCTTGAGTGTGATGCTAGTGGCATTGGACTTGGAGGCGTGCTGATCCAAGAATGTAAGCCAATTGCTTATTTCAGTGAGAAATTACCTGGGCCTCGTTTGAACTACTCAACTTATGATAAGGAATTGTATGCACTAGTTCGAACATTAGAGACTTGGCAACATTATTTGTGGCCCAAAGAGTTTGTTATACACTCTGATCATGAATCCTTGAAGCACATTCGTAACCAAAATAAGTTGAACCGTAGGCATGCAACATGGGTAGAATTCATTGAGTCTTTCCCTTATGTTATCAAACACAAGAAGGGGAAGGATAATGTTATTGCTGATGTTTTATCTCGACGATATACCATGCTTTCACAACTAGACTCTAAAATCTTTTGCTTGGAAACGATTAAAGAGCAATATGCGCTTGATGCTAATTTTAAAGATGTTTTGCTAAATTGTAAGGAAGGAAGAGTTTGGAATAAGTTCAGCGACTAGTAAATATCCCAAGCCTTTCAACCCAGTCTACCTGACTGCAAAGGTCCCCGGTGTCTATACTTTGACACAAAAAGCTGGTTCCAAAATGGTTTCCAAACCAAACCCATTTTTCAAGAAAATACCAAAAAACTCTAACATTGGAATGACTTCACCAAGTGCCCATGACCGCGGGTGCGGCTAATCGATTAGATCTTACACTCTGCAGAGGTGTACAACTTTACCCACAAGGAATGATCAACCTCTTTTGCTAGGCCAGTTAACACACTTCCTTTGGTGCGTCGGCAAGGAGATCATACAGAGCCGTTACATTACATAGACGTGGCTTTGAACCAGCCCAGGATGTTTGACTCTCGCCATGGAAACAGAAACACTCACCCAAGCCGTGGATCCACTTTCATCACACCTACACCACATTTATGTTCATGGCAAGGCGTACACCGTTGCATTGGTATGTAGAAACCCCTACAGTGCACTGACCGAATGCTGTGCAATCTCCCGCCTTCCTTAGATGCAAAGCCACATCTAAATAACTTAATAGGCTAAGACTGTCCCATACCAGCCCTCGTGGTTGCATAGAAATCTTGGATCTATAGAGTCCCATTGCTCGGTCCTTAATCCGACAGAGGCGGTACTCAACCCTATACTACGTGCAACTCCCTTTGCACCACCGGCTATTGCCAATAATCGCCCGCGTTAAACCATAGTTTTATTTTGGGTTTTTTTAATCAAAGTACCAGCAACCTTTTCCCAAAAAGGACCATACATTTGTTGAAAAGACCTAAAACATAAAACGGATAGCTTAAGCAAGAGTAATATGCTAGCGATTATACCCCAAAAGACATTAAGCATGTCTAGCTCATACTTAGGTTTACAAGGTTCACATGTTCATACAAATTAAGGAAAACCATAATGTACAGGAGTAACTACAAATTTCTACCCAAGATAGCATTTCTATGGGGAATTACCGGAATGCATAATACATTGGCAAAAACAACATAATGTAGGTGAATTATCAGGTTCAACTTGCTCAAGGGGGTGCTTGCCTTGCAGCTCGCTGTCTGGCTCAAGATATGGATCTGTGATGGAGCCGTCTTCCTCCTCGTGGACGTCAGATTCTACACGTCGATCAATCGAAAACATAGCAAATATTCAACTTTAATAAGGGCAAAAAGAAAACAGGCAGCAAACTAAATAAAGATCCACTGCAGAAAACAAGAATATATTTTAGGGTTTGAATTATAGGATTTCAAGTCCGCATGATTTAGATAATTACATATCCACATTGTTAATGACTTTTATGATGAACAAACATGGGTTCTCTCATACATTATCTATTCTTGAATTGCGAATTCAAGAGGCTAAAAATTATGATTTCTTGCATTTATAACTTCGAATTATAGATGCTAAAATTATCTAGAGTAATAAAATTTAAAACATAAGGTAAAGGGTTATGCGTGAATAGCACTTAGCATTAAATGATGCATAAGAAGAAAAGCGGAATAGTGGTCGCCGCCACGAGGGTGCGACGGCGCCTGGTCGGTTCGGTGAAAGCTTACGCTCATGGCGCATTTCCACAAAGGAAGGACACGGTGAGGATCAGTGAGTCGCAAAGGTTCAATTTCACCGATGATGTGGTCGGGATGAAATGGGGCGGCCACAACGGCCGCCGCGCAAGATGAAAAGTGGCGGTGGAGATGAACTACTGATAAAACAAATGAAAAAAAAGATTGATCAGTATTCTAGGAGGCACGGCGAATCTCCAGGACCAAGAAATTTCAAAGATTGATGCCCATTTGGCTTACTTCACTGATTACCCCCCTTTCTGGTTTCTGCGAAAATGGCGAGGAAGCAAGCGATCGGGTTATTGGCTTGAAGAATAGCTTGAAGGGAAAAGGGAGGGTCTCAATGCGATGCTGGAGAGGTTTTTATAACCGAAGAGGTCGCTCTCTCCCCGGTTGTTTGGCTCGTGCGGGCTTGCGCTTGGCTCAAACGAAAAGGTGAGATGGCGCATGGTTTTGAGGGCTCAAAACAGCACGGTATGGGTGAGGCATGGCGTGGAAAAACTGATGAGGACATCACTTCTTCGGATTGTGTTATTCTGTTAAGGAATGAAGGTCCTAGCGCGATGATGGTGAATGGAAACAAAGATGATTGCAGAAAGGGAAGGAGTTCTCCATTTGACCACAAGATCCTGAAGTCTCCATGATTTTGGCAGCAAAGAGAGTGGTGTTGCGTCACCCACGAATTGGCGCATAAATTGGCCCTTACCATGTAATATAGTCTTTTTTTAGAGATAAGAATAATAGGAAGGAGGCCTAGCTAAAGATGGAAAGGAATTAGAGGGAAGGTCTGATTTTCGGCCATGAATCAAGGCATAACCGAACATCCCTCACCCCACTTCTTTTTATACCACGGCCGGCCTCCAAAGAACGTGGATTTCATTGAGTTTAGGTTTAGCCCTTGTGCAAACTTCTGTTCTTCAGTTTTGTCGGTTGACCACCTGTAAAGACAGCTTAATCAGAATCCCACCTTTGTTTTCAGATTGCTTTTCATCTTATTCTTGCTAGTTCTTCGATTGCTCGCAGGAATTGAACTTCGTGTTCACGTTGACTGCGCCTTCGGCAAAGTCAATAACCTCTTGGAGTTGGTTCAGCGATTGCTAAGGCGCAAACGTCGTCGTGCGGTTGTAGTCGGATCGTGAGGGTCAATTCCACCGAATCGATATTTATCTACCTCATCGAAAGATCGCACCCTTTTCACATCGTGGTATCGAGCTTCGGGTTGCTCGGTGAGAGATTTCCTGTTTTCATTAGTAGTATATTGTTTCATCCCTATAGCCCAGAAAAGGCCACAAAAAAATACAGTAGTAGTTCATCCGCTGTCCAAAATCATCTGTGCCTCACATTTTTCCTTTCAGTAATTGCGCTTTGAAACTTTGGTTGCATTGTCAAGTCTAGTTGCTGATTTCTAGTTCTAGTCGGTGCCTAGTTCATCCCTCTCTAGTGCTTCTGGATCCTTTCAACCTTTCACTTCAGTTTTGTTCTTCATATCTTGTGTTGTCCGCAACCTGCCTAGTGCATCCATGCCGTGGTAGCCAACCGTCGTTGCTTTGTTTCCTAGCAAAGAAGATCACCCTCTTTATTTGTTTCGGCCAGGAAGGAAAGGGTAGGATTCGTTGAAAAAAAAGAGAAAAAAAAGAGATAAAAAAAAGAAGAAAAAAAAGAGAAGAGAAAAAAAATATGAGAAGAGATCTCTTTCTCTAGTTGGGTTCGGTTGGAAGGAGATAAGGAAGGTATCTGTTTCGGTTTAAGAAAAGATTAGAGGGAAGGAAAGTGTAGCTTTATTTTGCTTAGATCTGGCTTTGAAAGGAAGGTATAGGCTGCCCCTCTCTGGTTTTGGATCCAACTTTCCTTTTGAAGTGGATTCGGATCCCCTCTGGACACCCTGCACGAAAACTGCCATAACTCTTGCATACGACCTCCGATTGGGCTGTTCGAGTACTCAAAACGGCCGGAGCAAAAAGTTCGTTCGACCCCAAAAAACATTGTTTAGGGCCTCAAAACGCCCCCGGAAGTTCAGAAAAATTCGACTGTCTCTGTTTTAGCTGGAATTTTTGCTGCTGCGTCCTGGGTTTGTGTACATCAATGCCTCGCAAACGGTTCGCCATTTCAAGTCTTTAAACATTCGATACACTGCTGCCTTTCTGCTTTGAGCTTTTCTGCGTGCTGAGTTTGATTAGCTTTACATCGGTCTGGGTTAGGATCAGCAACATTGACTAGTACTTTGAACGAATTTTCAACTTGCATTGCTAATTTGAATTATTGCTAATCCTTGATACATATTGAAGCTTGTCCTAGCTCCACCATTTCTACACCATGCAGACATTTCGTTCCACCTGGCAATCGCTTTACTCAATCTCCAGAAAGACATTTGACACCGCCTTTGGCCGTTCACCCCTGCTTGCTAGGTGAGACTTGGTAAGAATTTGAGTAAAGCTTGAGAGTCGAGCGACTTGTCACCACATCCTATTAGTGGATAGGGACTCTATACTTGTGATTTTGCTGCTTGTTTTTCCAACTAACAATGTCAGGTAATAACGAGTCTTCGATGAACCACTCACCACGCACCAAGGGGATCATTTCACATTTCGAGCGCTTCGTGACGCTTACGATGGACGGACTCACAGAGGATGTGCGGCTAACCAATGAGCGACTGGCTCAACTTGAGGAGTCCCAGGAAGATAGATTCAAGGCCATCGAGAGGGCACAAGAAACTACTAACACTACCCTTGTCACAATCTTGGCTCGTCTTGATGGACTTGCAGGTGCACGCCCGAGAGCCCCCGCTCTTTGCTCCACGATGCCGCCATACTAGTTCATCGTGCTTAACGTGTTCCCCTTGTTGCAAGCAACGCCGGCGCCCCTGATCAGCACCAAACTGAAACCGTGGCCTCAGGCGCCGACATGGACGACGATGACGTTAACAACTACGAACACTATGCTGGTGACACCGAGGATGATCATGCTGCCAACCACAACGATATCGTGTTCACCTACAGTTGCGCTTCAACCGACAAGGTATGAGGCGAGATCCCCCGCGTTGTGACCATTCTCATGCTAAGATTAAGTTCATCAGGCCCCTTTCAATGGGAAATATGATCCCAATGGTTATCTCACTTGGGAACTACTAGTTGATCAAAAATTTGAATGTCATGATTATCCTGAGGAGGGACGAGTTAGGGCTGCCACTAGTGAATTTACCGATTTTGCTTCTGTTTGGTGGAGAGAACATTGCCGTAATCATGCTGCTAACATACCCACCACTTGGGAAGCCCTGAAATTACTTATGAGGCATAGGTTTGTTCCATCGTATTATGCTCGTGAATTGTTAAATAAAATACAACGCTTACAACAAGGTAACAATTCTGTGGCTAGGTACTATCAACAGTTACAGATGGGTATGTTGCGATGTGGGTTAGTACAGAATGAGGAGGCATCTATGGCTAGGTTTTTGGGAGGGTTGAATCGTGAAATTTAAGACATTCTTGATTATAAAGATTCGTACAGGATCATGGGCACCGCATACCCCCGCTGCCCCGTTCACCTGTTCGCCCACACCTTCACCCTCAAACAACAAACAGCGTCCCACTACATCAAATGCAACACCTCGACTTTCCGAAGCAACCAAATCAGCACCGCAAGCTCCCGCAAAAAGTTCTTCATCGGTTGCTTCGAGGGGACGAACCAAGGATGTACAATTCCACCGATCCAAGGGCTTTGGACACATCATGCGGGAATTTCCCAGCAAGAGGGTTTTGATTATACGCGATGTTGGTGAGTACTCTTCTGCTAGTGATCTCGATGATGAAACATATGCTATGCTTGCAACTGACCCTGCGGGGCGAGACAACGAACCTGATCATGAGGTGGAACATATTGGGGCTGAAGATTCAGACAAGTATTTGAGCATTATAGTACAACGCGTGCTAAGTGCTCAAGTTCCTCACGCCGAGCAAAATCAGCGCCATAATCTTACAACCAAAAGAGTCGCCAACGAGCGATCGATTCGCATCATTATTGATGGAGGAGTTGTAACAATTTGGCGAGTATGGATATGGTGGAGAAGCTTGCTTTGTCGGCCGACCTCATCCCCACCCGTATCATATTCAATGGTTCAACAACAATGAAAAGTAAAGGTAACTCAGACGGTGAGGGTGCATTTTGCTATGGGTTCATATCATGATTATGTTGATTGCGATGTTGTTCCAATGCAAGCTTGCTCAATGTTACTAGGACGACCTTGGCAATATGATACTGATTATGTGCACCATGGTAGGACCAACCAATACTCTCTCATGTTTAAAGAAAAGAAAATTGTGCTGCATCCTATGAGTCCTGAGCAAATTGTTAAAGATGAACTTGCTAGAGTTAGTAGAGGGAAGAATCAGGAACCTTCTACAAGTGAGAACCAAATTGTGGCTAAAGAGTTTGTGCAACAAATTAAAGGAAAACCTCGGGCTGTTTCGAATGAAATTAAATTGAAGGGTTGATTATGCTCGCTACTAAATCTGATTTGGATGAGTTAGAAACTCTTGAGTGCATGCTCGCTATGCTCTTGTTTGCACGAAGACCTTGTTTTCGTTCGACGACATACCTTCTTCTTTGCCTCTGGCTGTCACTCACATTTTGCAGGAGTATTCAGATGTCTTTCCAAAAGAAGTGCCACCGGGATTGCCACCAATTCGAGGGATAGAACACCAAATTGACCTCATCCCCGGCGCTTCGCTACCCAACCATGCGCCATACCGTACCAACCCTCCGTACCAACCCTGAAGAGACGAAGGAGATTCAATGACAAGTCCTAGAGCTGCTTGATAAAGGGTATGTGCGTGAATCTCTTAGTCCTTGTGCTGTTCCGGTAATTTTAGTACCCAAGAAAGATGGTTCATGGCACATGTGTGTTGATTGTCGAGCCATTAATAATATTACAATTCAATATCGTCATCCTATTCCTAGGTTAGATGATTTGCTTGATGAATTAAGCAGCTCTGTTGTATTTTCTAAAGTTGATTTGCGTAGTGGGTACCATCAAATTCGCATGAAGTTAGGAGATGAGTGGAAAACAGCGTTCAAAACTAAATTTAGTTTATATGAGTGGTTAGTCATGCTGTTTGGTTTAACTAACGCTCCTAGCACTTTCGTGAGACTAATGAACGAAATTTTACGCGCTTTCATTGGCAAATTGGTGGTAGTTTACTTTGATGATATTTTGATCTACAGCAAATCGTTGGAGGAACATTTGGATTATTTACGTGCTGTTTTTCATGTTCTACGTAATGCACGTTTGTTTGGTAACCTGGAGAAGTGCACCTTCTGCACTGATCGAGTCTCGTTTCTTGGCTATGTTGTCACTCCACAGGGCATCCAAGTTGATCACGCCAAGATACAGGCAATTCAGAGTTGGCCAACTCCTAACACGGTCACACAAGTAAGAAGTTTCCTTGGACTCACTGGTTTCTATCGGCGTTTTGTTCGTGACTTCAGCACCATCGCTGCTCCACTCAATGAGCTCACAAAGAAAGGCATTCCATTTGCTTGGGGACCTGCTCAAGAAGAGGCCTTCATGATTTTAATAGATAAGTTGACACACGCTCCATTGCTGCAACTTCCGGATTTTACCAAGATGTTTGAGCTCGAATGCGATGCTAGTGGAATTGGTTTGGGTGGTGTTTTATTACAAGAAGGCAAACCAAGAGCATATTTCAAATGAGAAATTGAGTGGACCTACTTTGAACTACTCGACTTATGACAAAGAATTATATGCTTTGGTTCGAACCCTTGAAACTTGGCAACATTATTTATGGCCTAAAGAATTTGTCATTCACTCAGACCATGAATCACTTAAGCATATTAGAAGTCAATCAAATTTGAACCGTAGACATGCGAAATGGGTGGAATTCATTGAATCTTTCCCTTATGTCATTAAGCACAAGAAAGGAAAAGAAAATGTGATTGCTGATGCTTTGTCTCGTCGATACACTATGCTTTCACAACTTGAATTTAAAATTTTTGGTTTGGAAACACTCAAAGAACAATATGTGCATGATACTCATTTCAAGGACATATTATTGAATTGCAAACAAGGGAGAACATGGAACAAGTATGTTATCAATGATGGATTTGTGTTCCGTGCTAATAAGCTATGCATTCCTGCTAACTCTGTTCGACTTTAGTTATTATAGGAAGTGCACAGTGGTGGTTTGATGGGACACTTTGGTGTGAAGAAGACGGAGGACTTACATGCAGATCATTTCTTTTGGCCAAAGATGCGGCGTGACGTTGAGCGGTTCGTTGCCCGCTGCCCTACATGTCAACGAGCTAAGTCACGACTTAATCCTCATAGTTTATACATGCCTCTTCCTGTTCCTAGCATTCCGTGGGAGGATATTTCGATGGATTTTGTTTTTGGATTGCCTAGAAATAAGAAGGGGAGGGATAGTATATTTGTGGTCGTTGACAGATTTTCTAAGATGGCACACTTCATACCATGTCACAAGAGTGATGATGCTTCCCACGTTGCTGAATTATTCTTTTATGAAATTGTTCGCTTGCACGGTGTTCCTAATACAATAATTTCAGATTGTGATGCAAAATTCCTTAGTCACTTTTTGCGAACTTTGTGGAATAAATTGGGGACCAAATTAATGTTTAGCACTACTTGTCATCCCCAAACCGATGGACAAACTGAAGTGGTTAATAGAACTTTATCCCCCATGCTGAGGGCTGTTTTGCAAAAGAATTTAAAAATGTGGGAAGAATGTTTGCCTCATATTGAATTTGCTTATAATTGTTCCGTACATTCTACCACAAAGATGTGTCCTTTTCAGATTGTGTATGGATTCGTCCCTCGTGCACCAATTGATTTGTTACCAATTCCTTCTTTCGAGAAAGTAAATTTGGATGCTAAACAACGTGCTGAGTTGATTTTAAAAATACATGAGCTGACTAAAGACAACATCGAGCGCATGAATGCTAAGTATAAATTTGCCGGTAGTCAGGGAAGGAAGCATGTTACTTTTGAACCGGGTGATCTTGTTTGGTTACATTTGAGAAAGGATAGGTCTCTAGATTTACGTAAGTCAAAATTGATGCCTCGCGCAGACGGACCATTCAAGGTCATTGCAAAGATTAATGATAATGTATATAAGCTTGATTTACTTGCAGAATTTGGGGTTATTCCAACATTTAACGTGACGGACATGAAGCCCTACTTGGGAGAAGAAGATGAACTCGAGTCGAGGACGACTCAAATGCAAGAAGCGGAGGATGATGAGGACATCACTTCTTCAGATTGTGTTATTCTGTTAAGGAATGAAGGTCCTAGCGCGATGATGGTGAATGGAAACAAAGATGATTGCAGAAAGGAAAGGAGTTCTGCATTTGACCACAAGATCCTGAAGTCTCCATGATTTGGGCAGCAAAGAGAGTGGTGCTGCGTCACCCACGAATTGGCGCATAAATTGGCCTTTACCATGTAATAGAGACTTTTTTTAGAGATAAGAATAATAGGAAGGAGGCCTAGCTAAAGATGGAAAGGAATCAGAGGGAAGGTCTGATTTTCGGCCACGAATCAAGGCATGACCGAACATCCCTCCCCCCACTTCTTTTTATACCACAACCGGCCTCCAAAGAATGCGGATTTCATTGAGTTTAGGTTTAGCCCTTGTGCAAACTTTTGTTCTTCAGTTGTGTTGGTTGACCACCTGTAAAGACAGCTTAATCGGAATCCCACCTTTGTTTTCAGATTGCTTTTCATCTTATTTTTGCTAGTTCTTCGATTGCTCGCAGGAATTGAACTTCGTGTTCAGGTTGACCGAGCCTTCGGCAAAGTCAATAGCCTTTTGGAGTTGGTTCAGCGATTGCTAAGGCGCAAACGTCATCGTGCGGTTGTAGTCGGATCGTGAGGGTCAATTCCACCGAATCGATATTTATCTACCTCATCGAAAGATCATGCACCCTTTTCACATCAAAAACCGAGGACGAGCTGTGGCAGCGCGCGATTGCAGAGTTGGCAGAATTGGCGCTGAACCGCAGAGAGGCCGCGAAGGCTCGGGAGAGCTCGTCTCTGACTCGATCGGGAGAGGAAAAAAAGAGAGGGAGAGGAAAAAAAGAGAGGGAGAGGAGTTTGCCGCTGATGAGCGGGACCGACCCCACCGGGCAGCTAGAAAGAAAACTCCAGCCCAATTGCGGCCAGACCGGGTTGCTACTGATGCCCAAGCCCACACGCCAATGAGACGAGATTACAAAGAGATAAGGCTTGGCTCGAGCATACCCATGTGGGCATTAAAGCGCTACAAATCGTGGTCAATTTTTCTGAAACTTTTTGACTGATGTCTACTGGAAGTTGTTACCAAAAAGTAAAAATATTAGCGCAAAATATATTATATAGAATTTATATTAATTCTGACACTGTGCATTGTCAAGAATTTGCATTTCGGTATTTTATTTATTTAAGGGTGTAAAACATACTAATTATTTTCAGAACTTTTTATGAGAGTTTAGTTTGAGTTATGCTATCTCGATAAAAATTTCAAGTCAAATTATTGAGTAAATATTTTATAAAAATTCTGACATGATGATTTTTAGTTTTTCAATATCTCTGTTCTTGAATTTTTAAAAGGCTTAGATTACACGACAAATTTCTAATATTTTTACCAGACGTGGCCTATGCTCTGAGGGTGTTATGGTAATTTTCATGACTCCAGATAAATTTCTAATATCTTCTAGTAATTCTAACTTCTACTGTTTCTAGTCAAAAGAGATGGTTATATATTTTATTTATTTACATTCCTGCACATAAAATTTTTACTAGATGGTTATACTGGTTTACTAGCATGGATAAGGTCCCATGGTAATTTTTTCCAAATTTTACTTTTACCTCTTTATCTTCTTACCATTTTCCATTCATTAATTCGATTTATTGGATTTTTCATACAAAGCACAAATCCAAGGAAAAATCCAAATAAAAACCAATTAAGAAAACTCAGAAATAAATATATTCAAATTCAAAATATTCATTTTAATTTTATTATATTTTTTGGCATGTTACAAATCTACCCCCCTTACAGAAATCTCGCCCCCGAGATTTGGCGGGTCCAAGGTAAAATTGGGTTTAAAAGAATTCAGAAAACTCTTCCTTGAGTCTACCTTCTTGCTCCCATGTCGCTTTTTCTTCTGTATGATTACTCCATTGAACCTTTATCATCTTATGTGTTTTATTTCGAGTATGTCGCTCCGCTTCTTCAAGAATTTTTATTGGGTGCTCTCGATAAGTCAAGTCAGGCTGGAGGTCAATTTCCTTCAATTGAGTAAGCTCGGCAAGAATGCGAAGACACTTCTTAAGTTGCGACACATGGAAGACATTATGCACGTTAGACAATTGGGATGGCAGCTCCAACTTGTATGCTTTTTCTCCCATCTTTTCCAGTACACGATAAGGTCCAATGTATCGAGGAGCTAACTTGCCTCGAATCTGGAACCGACGAATTCCGCAGAGAGGTGAAACCTTAAGATAGACATAATCATCAATCTCAAAACTCAAGTCACGTCGACGAGTGTCGGCATAACTTTTCTGACGAGATTGAGCTTCCCTCAACCGGATTCGGATTAAATCCACGTGCTCTTGGGCTTCATTTATCAAATTTGGACCAAAGAACTATCTTTCACCCACTTCAGACCAGAAAAGTGGAGTCTGACATTTCCTTCCATACAGGGCTTCAAATGGCGACATTTGCAGACTAGCTTGAAAACTATTGTTATATGAGAACTCCGCAAATGCTAAGCACTTTTCCCAATTAGTGCTATAAGTTAGCACACAAGCCCTCAACATATCCTCCAGGATTTGATTTGTCCTTTCAGTCTGTCCATCGGTCTGAGGATGGTAAGCAGTACTGAAATTCAATTTAGTCCCCAGAAGATTATGCAACTTTTCCCAAAAATGGGATGTGAATTGTGATCCACGATCTGAAACAATTGTTTTTGGGACCCCGTGCAAGCGCACGATGTTGCTAATATAAAGCTCTGCCAATTTATCTCCAAAATAGGTAGTTCTAACAGGGATGAAATGGGCTACTTTGGTTAGTCGGTTGACAATAACCCAAATAGAATCATTCCCTTTTTGAGTTCGGGCAAGACCACTAATGAAGTCCATACCAACATCATCCCATTTCCATTCCAGAATCTGCAATGGCTGAAGAAGCCCAGCTGGACGTTGATGTTCAGCTTTGACTCGCTGACATACATCACATTTCGCGACATATTCAGCGATATCCCTCTTCATACCGGGCCACCAATATTCTTTCTTAAGATCCTGATACATCTTGGTACTACCAGGATGAATAGATAGTGGTGACTCATGAGCTTATGATAAAATCAGTTTCTTGATATCAGAATCATTGGGCACATAAACACAAGTCCCTTTCATGATTATCCCATCTGAACTTTCCATGAACTCGGAACTTATGCTCCCACTCAAGTGATTCCGAATCTCTATAATGGCTTCATCCTTGAGTTTTGTAGTTTTAATCTGACTTTTAAGAGTTGGCTGCAATTGAAGAGCGGCCACATAACCATTTTCAACAAAGTTCAAATTAAGCTTCTGGAAATCATTGACTATCTCAGATTGACTTGAACCCAACATACAATAAAGTTTTTGACTAAGAGCGTCAGCTACAACATTGGCCCTACTAGGACGGTAGTGAAGGCTAAGATCATAGTCCTTAATCAGCTCTAGCCATCTCCTTTGCCTCAGGTTCAATTCTGGTTGCGTGAAGAAATACTTGAGGCTAAACTCTCTTCACAATCAGAAGTCCACTCGAACTTCCTTTCCTTCTTTAGGAGTTGTGTTAGTGGCTTAGCAATCTTGGAGAAGTTTTCAATGAATCGGCGATAATAACCGGCAAAGCCTAGAAAACTTCAAATTTTTGGAACTGACTGCGGCCTTTCCCAAGCTAACACTGCTTGTACTTTACTTGGGTCAATGACCACTCGCTTGGACAAAACATGCCCAAGAAATGCCACTTCCTTGAACCAAAACTCGCATTTCTCGAATTTGGCATATAACTTATTTCCCGGAGCTTGATGAGAACCATATGCAAATGCTGCTTATGATCCCCTTCACTCTTGGAATAGACAAGGATATCATCAATAAAGACCACTACGAACTTGTCCAAATACTCCATGAAAACTTTATTCATCAAATTCATAAAGCTTGCTGGAGCATTAGTAAGCCCAAAGGACATTACGGTATATTCATATAAATCGTAACGTGTAGTGAAAGCGGTCTTTGGGATATCTGATGGTCTGACCTTCAACTGAAAATATCCCAGCTTCAAGTCTATCTTGGAAAAGATTTGTGCTCCATTCAGCTGATCAAACAGATCATCAATCCGGGGAAGCGGATATTTATTTTTGATGGTTACTTCATTTAAAGCACGGTAGTCTACGCACCTGCGCAGGCTATCATCCTTTTTCTTGATAAAAAGAACAGGACTTCCCCAACGCGACGTGCTGGGACGAATGAATCCTTTATCTAGCTACTCCTTGAGTTGCTTTTTCAATTCCACTAACTCATTTGGAGGCATTCGATATGGACGTTTTGATATTGGTGCAATTCCCGGCACCAAATCAATAATAAACTCCATATCACGATCCTGAGGCACTCCTGGCAATTCAGTAGGAAAAACCTCTGGAAACTCATTAACTATTGGCACCTCTTCTAATTTAACAGTAGATGCCGAACACCAGATTGGTTGAGGTGCTGAAATTTTAGTACTTGAGGCAAATTCTACATGTGCTCCATCTTGGTTTACAAGGGATATAGATCCATCAGCACAGTTTATGCAACCTTTATGTTTAGCCAACCAATCCATGCCTAAAATCACATCTAGTCCAGATGTCTCTATCATGATGAGATTAGCATAAAATACAACCCCATTGATTTCTATGCTAACTCCAGAACAAAAACTAACAGTTCTAATGGTGGCCCCAGGTGATTGCACGACCATATGAGTAGGTAAAAGAGAAACTTCTAACTTGTTTTGTTCCGAAAACTTCTTGGATATAATGGAATGGGAAGCTCCCGAATCAAACAGAACCAAGGTAGGAATAGATTGCACGAGAAACATACCAAGCACAACATCCGGTGCTTCCTGCACTTCCTCAGTTGTCATATGATGAAGGCGCACAATATTTCGGCCTTGTGCAGGTGGTCGAGCCGATCCTTGGGACTGTCGCCTTGCCGCTTCCTGAGAGCGGCCTTGGGCTTGTGAACGTGGTTGTCCAGTCCTCTTCTTAGGACAGGAACTAGCATGATGCGCACAAGACGGCCCGATCTTCCGGTGAGGGGATAACTTCGATTTGGCGGAGGATGACTTTGACGATCCGACTACGAACCACACAAGGATAAGCGCCTGCAATCGCTAAACCACACTCCTCGTCGTTATCAACCGTGCCAAGAACACGGATGACCTGACCACGAAGGTCTATTCTTGCGAGCAATCGAAGAACTAGCAAGAACAAGGATGAAGCACACACTCAAGTTGAGGTTTGAAACTTGTTTATCTGCTGCTCTAGCCGAGTCGGAGAACAAGGATAAAGTTCCACACATGGGTAACTATTCTCAAATCAAAACCTAAGAAGATAGATAGGGCTTGTCCAATATATATAGCCAAGGATGGCTGCTAGGAGTTGGTCTCACGCCACTTTAATTACATGGGAACTCAGCCCAAAATTATGGTGGCACATCACCCTAAAAGACAGAGACCGTCGCACTATTTTGACTGCTGTGGCCAGCTCGAGTGTAATTTGATGATGAGGCCAGATCCGTTGGAAAGAGCACGAATTTATCTTTTAATCAAGTACTCACTCATCCCGAACGGACTCCGTATGCAATAGTTATGGCCAGTGGAAGGTGGACTGCTCTTGGGTGGACGTTTTGGCTTCCTTCTCGGGAATAACTTGTACTATAGCTTGTAGTGATGAGGAATGACGTCCTTGTAGCTCTAAGCCATGATTCCTAAGCACAAGCACATTATTATGCAGTGGTATATCCTCAAAAATATAATTATACCACCCGAGAAACGAGTTCACCTGTTGATTTAGCTGCTGTGCGCGTGCCCTTGTGATAGGACCTTGTATAGGAGGTGGTGGAGGTATGGTCATGAGTGTATCCGTCATAGTGATGTCCTCATCATCCTCCCCTTCTTGTATTTGAGTCGTCCTCGACTCAAGCTCATCGTTCTCTCCAAAATATGGCTTCAAATATGAAGAGTTGGAGATACGCCTTTCTTGAATACACCATCAAGCATGGGAGGCGGCCAAGGTGGAGGACGAAGTGATCTGTGTGATCGACTTGGCCCTGGTGGGGATCGGTAAAGACATGTAGATACGACAATCCTTGTAGATGTAGACGATGCAGAGGATGCCATGAAGTGTCGCCAAACTGATATAGCATTGGTCATATCCAGGATGAGCATGGTCTTATCATTCTTCCTTTGTTGAATTGGAGTCGTCCTCGACTCCATCACATTCTCCTGTAGAATGTTAGTTGCGACAAAGAGCAAAGCAACATGCATATCTTTTGTGATCAAATAAATGGCTCGAGAATCACAATCACCCAAACACTCCCTTTCTTGAAAACTATCATATAGATTATAATCGGAAGTAGGGGTACTAGATATGATATTGAAATTATCAAATTGATCACATTGTTGCATAAAAAATAGAGGTTTCAGATTTGAACAAATATATACTCTGCGCACTTTGTACTCTCCTTTATCATTATGTTTGCCAACAACATGAAAAATATTTTGCGATAACCATGGAAAATCAGAATGTCCAAAAATCTTCTCCTCGAAACTATCTAGATCACACAGAACATCAAATTCAATGTAACCTAAAGTATTTAAAGAAGACATCAATTTAAACTCATCTTCTTTACTGGCAATGTGAATGACATGTTTATCTTTATTGCAAGCATTTAGTTCAAATATAAAAGTTTCATGTTCATTCACTAGTTGTGGTGTGAATATAAGTGAAGCATTATCACACAACTCTTCTTTATCAAAAGGAATAACATGCAAATCATCATGTATTAAAAGAAAATCAGCAATGGGTTGTATTAATAGTTGCTCTATGATAGCATGATTCATGTGCAGTTTTATCTCTTCAAAATGATTTTCTCCATCTGTACAGTCCATACCTTTTACATTACCTTCTAAATCTTTCTCGGTGGTTGTAGGTGCAACATCAATTTCCAACTCTTCACGTCATTTAATGGGGCAGCAAAGAAAGAGTCCTTCGCACATTTTCTTCTACATCCTTATCTCGATGGTGCTCACTTTTCGCAAAATGTTAGAGTACGACGAAGGTGCAACAATTGGCACCTCAAATGATGCTAAAGACTCTTTCAAAGATTCAGCAAGCATGTTTTCACTCTACAAGCATATTTAATCAAGTCCGAAAGAAAACTAAATGTTTGATCAACAAGAACATGTGAATTTCATGATTAAGTCCACGTATGAACCTAAGCTCAGTAGCTTCTTCACATTCTTGTAAACCATAACGCAGCAAACAATTTTGGAATTCATGATAGTATTCTATAACAGTTTTAGAACCTGTTTTAAGCGTTGAAGTTTAGTACGCAAATATTCAAAGAACATATTCGGAACATAATCATCTCTCATAAGTTTTTTCATGGCATTCCAAGTTTTAGGTTCTTTATCATGTCTAGATATATGCTTCCACCAATATATTGCATCCGACGTTAACACTTTGATCATGGCACTAATCTTTTGGTTTTCGATAAGTCATACTTTGCAAATTCTTTGTCTACCGCTATCTCCCAATTAATATATTCATTAGGATCGAACTTTCCAAAGAAATGGAGGCATGGTAAATTTAATCTTTCCTAATGGATCATCATGTACCTCCGTTCTTCACGCTGATTTCTACCCATACCTTGTTGATTGTGTCGAAGGCGCCGATCATCATGATCATTGTGGGGGTTAAAAATATCATCGTCCCTTGTATCAGCAACGCAATTGTTCTCTTCTTCTACCCCATTTGTCCAAGAGCGGGCATCAAGTGTGGTACGGCGTCCTAGTGCTCCATTTTGCCTTGGTGCATAATTGGCTTGATTGGCAGCATGTCGTGGTTGTCGTCCATCAAGACGATCAACACGATCATTAAGTGTTGCAAGGTTGTTGTTGATCTCAGCCATAGCATTGTCGTAGTTCTCAGCATGTGTGTTGAGCAATCGTGTCAAGTGTTGCATGATTCCTCTCGAGCGAGGTGTGAGAATTTCAGCTTGGTTTTCCTCAATGCTTCCATTGTCATCTGCCATAGTTAGTCATAAACAGGAAAACACACAAAGGTATGTAGTTTCTCTATCATTTCTACTTGCTGAAATGATCAAGTGTCACTCTTTCTTGCATTTACCAAGCTCTTACCAATTCTTACAAATGCAGCAAGGGGTGCAATCCGGTGGCTGGTTCGTGATAAACCGAACTCAAATGTGAACAAAGCGATTGCAAGGCTTATCACCTGTATGGTTAGTAGAAAGTGGAGCTCGGAAAGGCTTTATAATGTGTAGCAAAGGAAAACAATCAGCCAATTTCAGAATTTGCATAGAATTGAATAAGTGTTCGAAACTAGCAATTAGCCTATGTTGCTGATCAAGCAAAGATGGATATTAGGCTAGAACAAAAGATATGGCAGTGGATACAAGTGGTAAACACAACAAAATTCAAGCATATGCAATTTGCAACATGGGAGCACAAGATGGATCCAACTTTGTATTTTGCTGATTTCTGTCCACCGACAAAGAGTCGGTATTTTGGCCGTATCTTTTAGTCAGATGCCTTTTTTACAATGATTTTTTTTGTTTTCTTCCTGACGGCTTTTTCAACAACTTTTATTTTGGACGAACTTTCTGAAATTCAACCGAGAATTTTGCACGAATTTTTCAATTGCACACAGATGCAGATTTCAGGACAGCAATTAGGTCTTATTGAAACATTCACAGATTTCTCGTGCTTTTAAGTATCGATGTGAAAATTGGCATCAACATAGAATACTAAGTCACGGATCGGCTCCTTTTGGTTTCACTCAAAAAGGATAAGGGATGTGCGATTTATGGTGTTTTTGGTGGTGGTTGCAGAGATGGACAGATTCTGCCTGAGATGGAATTTTTTTTGTTTGTTTTTTTCTGGACTTTAGGAATGGATTTTGATGTGGGGAGATGAACAAGATGAACAGCAACAAGACAATAGTAGAACGGACGCAAACTCAATTTAGCAAAAACAAAATTAACTGATTGAAAGGCACAAAGGGGTTTGGACAGTGGAGAACAATTTTTTTTGTGGGTCAAATTTTCTCGACTCTAGGAGAAACAAAATGAAACAACTAAACTAGATACAAGAACTCACCAGTCAACCGTTGCTCTGATACCAAATGATGCGCACAAGACGGCCCGATCTTCCGGTGAGGGGATAACTTCGATTTGGCGCAGGATGACTTTGACGATCCGGCTACGAACCACACAAGGATAAGCGCCTGCAATCGCTAAACCACACTCCTCGTCGTTATCAACCGTGCCAAGAACACGGATGACCTGACCACGAAGGTCTATTCTTGCGAGCAATCGAAGAACTAGCAAGAACAAGGATGAAGCACACACTCAAGTTGAGGTTTCGAAACTTGTTTACTGCTGCTCTAGCCGAGTCAGGAGAACAAGGATAAAGTTCCACACATGGGTAACTATTCTCAAATCAAAACCTAAGAAGATAGATAGGGGCTTGTCCAATATATATAGCCAAGGATGGCTGCTAGGAGTTGGTCTCACGCCACTTTAATTACATGGGAACTCAGCCCAAAATTATGGTGGCACATCACCCTAAAAGACAGAGACCGTCGCACTATTTTGACTGCTGTGGCCAGCTCGAGTGTAATTTGATGATGAGGCCAGATCCGTTGGAAAGAGCACGAATTTATCTTTTAATCAAGTACTCACTCATCCCGAACGGACTCCGTATGCAATAGTTATGGCCAGTGGAAGGTGGACTGCTCCTGGGTGGACGTTTTGGCTTCCTTCTCGGGAATAACTTGTACTATAGCTTGTAGTGATGAGGAATGACGTCCTTGCAGCTCTAAGCCATGATTCCTAAGCACAAGCACATTATTATGCAGTGGTATATCCTCAAAAATATAATTATACCACCCGAGAAACGAGTTCACCTGTTGATTTAGCTGCTGTGCGCGTGCCCTTGTGATAGGACCTTGTATAGGAGGTGGTGGAGGTAAGGTCATGAGTGTATCCGTCATAGTGATGTCCTCATCATAGCATAATGTCCACGCTCGTTGTAATGGAAGCAAGTGACATTAGGTGCCTGCTTCTGGATAACAGCAGCCGATCTAGGTTGTTGCACTTGGCGAACAGGCTGTTGTGACTGCCGCTGCATGAAGCGGGGAGCCTAACTCTGAGATCGCTAAGCCCTTGGTGCCTGAAGTGGTGGTGGTCGACGAATATTGGTCGACTGCCACCGTTGTGATCTGGATGACCCGGCCCCAGTTGAGCTGCGCACAAGCCACTTGCGCTTTCGACTGTCCAACACATTGCGACTACCATGCTCTACCCTTACAGCTTTGTCAACAAGAGTCTGAAAATCATCAATATCTTGGGCTATCAAAGCCCACTTGATCTCCTCATTCAGGTTCTCCCGGAACCGCTCAATTCTCCTTGCTTCATCCGCTACTTCATACGTAGCATACCGGGACAATTGGTTGAAGCGATGCAAATATTCCATCACAGTCATCGAGCCTTGCTTCAAATCCAAGAACTCCCGATTCTTCACCTCAATTACACTGGCGGGAATATGAGTGTGGCGAAAAGCAGCTTTGAATTCTGGCCAAAGCACTTCTCACCCCTCTGGCAAAACTGCTTGATAATTTTCCCACCGAATAGCTGCGGTTCCCTGGAGCTGGTAGGAGGCATAAAGAACCTTCTCTCAGTCATCACACTGGGCAATATTCAGCTTGCTCTCCATGGCACGCAGCCAATCATCCGCATCAAGGGGCTCGACTGAAGCGGAGAAAATCGGTGGCTGAGTTCTCAAGAACTCACTCAGCCTGGACACTTGTGGCGGTCCACCATTCCCTCCACGAGCAACACCTTGTGCCGCTGTGTTTTGAGCTATTTGTTGCAGCAGGAAGGTATTTGCTTGCCTTCCTTGCTCAATCAGGGCCAATACTTGAGCCATGGTGGGTGGTTGAGGCAACTGTTCATCAGGGACATTATCCTCAACAGGAGATGGAATGGGAGCATCTCAACGAGCCGCTCGAGATGACAAAGCTCTCGTTGTTGGATGCTGCGGATTTGGCTGGGCTAGCGTTGAGATGCTCGCTCCTGGGCCGCATCGGTCTCCAAAATCTGACTAAGCGACCTTGTTGGCCTCATCCTGCAATCACCACCCTTTTAGTATGTTATAGAGAAAAGAACACTATTTCGAATTTATTCACCACATAATCATTTTATATGTCTTGTTTCTGTTATTATTATTACTATTACTATTATTACAACTATGAAGGATCATCTCAACGAAAATTTTCACTTCATAGTTACAATTCGCGAGGGAAATCCATTGTTATAATTCAAATAAAAAGATACAGCTCAAGAACTTACAATACCAAAAGTACCTCACTTAGATATTACCTTACATACGCATATAAACTATTTTACATGTCTGTTACTACCATTTTTTTTCTATGACTTTGATCCTTACACCCAGAACACAAATGCTTAAATATCAAAGTCACTAGAGAGGACCTATTCATACCAATCCCCGGATAATGCGGCGGCGATCCAGCATCACAACTGCTCCCCGAACTAGAAGGCACAGGAGGCGGCTCTTGAACTCTATTTGGGCGGCGGCGCGCAAATATTCTTTCCTATTCCCGCCCTCGCCTCCTCGGTTCTAACTCGAGCCTTTGGCGACCTACACGTGCTTCATAGAAGCTCACATACGCACTCATATTAACATGATGTACTTGACAAATCTTTCTCATCAACTTGCGACTTGTTTCTTGTATAGCTTGGATCCTATTTGAATCATGATGCTTAACACGATGGTGCTGCGCGCGCCTCTCCTTACGATAGAATGCGTGCGCATAAACCTTAAATCCATCGGTTGCTTGCCTAATGGTGAGCATAGGGCGATTCTTTTCTTGCCCAAGATTTTTTGCTAATTCCCTAACTATGGCTGTCCAACTGGCGGGATTTGCCATCTGAAATTTTAAACAAAAACTAAATCAGCACTAATACAATGCTAGCAGCAACACAGGAAGAACAACTGCACTACTTCCTTCCACATCATACATAGAGCATTAGTTTGAACACAGGATCTTCAACCCACACCTAACATTTCTTCAAACTCTACTTCCTGTACAACTTGGAATCACCTCACAATTTTATACGTATAACTTTTATAGTCTACATGAGCTAAGCTATTTCTTTGCCAACTTTTATCATGAGATTCACAGGCCGCAAGCAAACTGATGCCATACCAATTTACAACAAAAGATACACCACTTTATTATTTCATACTACCCATAGCTACAAAAGATGTTACATCTCATCCACATACTCCTACTTACTCTACCTTATCCAAAGCCCTAGTGGCGTAGGCTCTACGCTGATATACCTGTGGAGCTTCAGGATGATATACAAAAGTACTACGGGGATTTATACCCTTATCGTTTACAAGATGTGGGCGACTACCTATGCAAGACATTCTGGCCCCTTTTAGCACACCAGACGTAGGCACATAAGAGGCAGGTGGAGGACGCCACGCGGATGGGATTTGAGAAGTCCCATCACTTAGCACCGTGCGTGGTATAGTGCCTCTTGCCACGCATGTTGCCAAGTGGGCCTCCAAAAATGCCAGACGACGACGGGTTTCCAACAACTCTTGTGCCAACTGAACATAGTGCTTATCTAGACAATTTACAAAATTTACCATGACTCTAAGACCATCACTCCCAACCCTAGTATGATCTCTATATACATTGTCTCCAACCAGGGGTCTTCCAGGGAAGTAGTAGTAGGCAAGGTCCAAATCTGGAAGCACATGGCGAAGATGGATCACACTCGATATGCACCTCATTCATTGAAGCATCCATAGATGATCCATATCCATCAAAACACCTTTCCTCATTGAAAACCGGTCTAGGGGGTATGAAAACTCTAGTGGCATACTCCTTAGTCACTGAGCTCAGGTACGCCTGAAATACTACATATCTTGGGAGACTTCCAAAATGACAATCCTCCAACAGGCGGTGTAACACTCCCATCATTCCACCAAACTCTGGAGGAGTCGACTCGTGATAGGGTACATAGTGCGTTATCTACAAAATAGAAAGAGAAGATAAGATTAATAATAGTTATTATGAATAGTTATGAAGCCACAAATAAGAAAATTAGCAAATATGCTAAATTTCATTATTAGTAGAGGATACAGTTTTGTTTATTTTTCAAATTAAATCTTCATATAACTAACTAACGACCATTTACCTGTGGTTTCCTACGATCGGTCGGCTCGATACCAACATCAGTGAGACCCGTTCTTGCGAACAGGAACCTCTATGTGATCACTGTACTAGTCCCATGATCACTGGTTAGCACTCACATGTTTACAACATTCATATCACAACCACACGAGAAACAAACCGATACATATATATAAGCGGGATAATTATACAAAGCTTAATATTTTACAAAGACTTAACAGCGGAAATTAAAGAGTCAAAAGAACTCCAAAAGCCTCGCGGTTTGCCCACTAACCCCCAGGCAACTGACAAGGCAAAACCTAGGATAAATCATCGTTGAAAACCCCGTGCCTTGCTTGGAAATAAGAATCATCCTGCACATCGCAGGCTTCGTCCTCTGAGATAGCAGATGCAAGATTGAGTACATTGGTACTCAGCAAGACTTATAGTGTTTGTCAAATGCAATTAAATAATCATGCAAAGCTAAGCAAAGGAGGCTTGTGTTATTTTGCGCTTGCATAAACATTTCAAAGTATGAATATAATAGATTGTAACAACGCATTTGAATAAAGCAATTGAGGGACATAAGCGACTAGTAAATATCCCAAGCCTTTCAACCCGTCTACACGATTGCAAAGGTCCCGGTGTCTATCCTTTGACACAAAAACTAGTTGCAAAATGGTTTCCAAACCAAACCTATTTTTCAAGAAAATACCAAAAAACTCTAACATTGGAATGACTTCACCAAGTGCCCATGATCATGGTAGCGTCTAATCGATTAGATCTTACACTCTGCAGAGGTGTACAAATTTAGCCACTTCCTTTGGTGCGTCAGCAAGGAGATCATACGGAGCCGTTACATTATTTAGATGTGGCTTTGAACCAGCCCGGGACGTTTGACCCTCGCCATGGAAACAGAAACACTCACTCAAGCCGTGGATCCACTTTCATCACACCCAACACCACGTTTCTGTTCATGGCAAGGCGTACACCGTTGCATTGGTATGTAGAAACCCCTACAGGCAGAGCTGACTGGAATGCCTGTGCAATCTCCTGCCTGAAGAGGAACGCGGTATGCTACACTAGCACAAAAAAACCTACCGCATACAAAAAGCTACTCGCAAGAAGGGGATCACAGATTAGATTACCATTAGACTTGCAGATGCGGAATCCTTCGCGCGTCAATGTAGTGGATCGTTCTCGTCGCAGTCATTGCGTCGATGGAGTGGATCGTCCTCGTCTTGCCGTGGATCATCCTTCCACGCCGCAGTCCCAGCAGCGTCACCGTAGTAGTCCACACGTCCAGGGATGGAACGTCGTGTGTCGGTGTGCAAGCACCTCGTCGCTCGGCAGGGGCAGCGAGAGGAGGAGGCTAGGGTTTCGGGTGAATCACTTCTAAACTGTGGGAAAGCACACCCTGCGCCCACCCTCCTCCCCTCCTTATATAGCCACGAGATGAAACCCAAAACCAGGGCCCATCAGCGTGCTAAGCCCACGAGGTCCATTAATTACGGATCTAATCCATATTAATGCGTCCCAGCCCATTAAGTGTGTGACCCTACAGGTTCATGTACGTTTGGACATGGATTCAGAAAACTCCTTTTCAATCCAATAGTTGGTAGCGGCTCCTTGGAAAGTATGCCAACTCCCAAACATACTATGATCAAATCGGACAGAACCTATCAAAAGTACTCATGTAATAATCCTTTTGCCAAGTATATGAAGATTGAACTCAAGGCGGGAAGCATGTCATCCTTTGATGATTCAATCCATCTCTCGTATCCGTCATATATTAATAAGTTGTGATTGACTCCTCAATCACGGCATGGCTATGCACTTCCTTAATGTCATATCACACAAGTGGCCTTATCATATATCTCCGTTTCATTGGAGTGGTAAATTCCATCTTGACTGCTCACTTCCCTCTACACGTTTAATAGTAAACATGAAAGCTACCTTTATAACTATCCGGTTAGGAAGTAGTGTTTGATAGCCCCAAGGAAAACTATTACACATGTAGGGAATATGACAATCTCAGGTCTAAGGATCATACATCTACTATGTATGAGATACACTGATGACACATAAGAATGAAATATTCTCGTAGTGTCCCATTGCGGGTCTATCTAACTCATGTTCTTCAACATGCGTCCACAATGTAAAGATGATATCTCCGTATCCCATGATCTATGAAGCATGATCATCGATCACTACATGTGCTGATCTATTCATCGTCGTCCTATACGATGATATTCGATCAGAGATATTTATCGAATTACATCAATAAGTAAAGAGCTTCATAAGCAAGTCACATACTTGTTAATCAATACAATGATATACATTCATTGGACAATTAATCATATTATTATTCATAAACATAGTCATGTTACAATCATCTAAATGATTGCCTCAAGGGCATAACACTAACAACGCCTTCCTTAGATGCAAAGCCACATCTAAATAACTTAATAGGCTAAGACTGTCCTATACCAGTCAACGTGGTTGCACGAAAATCTTAGATCTATAGCGTCCCATTTCTCGGTCCTTAATCTGACACGGGCGATACTCCACCCTATACTACGTGCAACCTCTTTGCACCACCGGCTATTGCCAATAATTGCCCGCGTCAAACCATAGTTTTATTTTGGGTTTTTTTAATCAAAGTACCAGCAACCTTTTCCCGAAAAGGACCATACATTTGTTGAAAAGACCGAAAACATAAAACGGATAGCTTAAGCAAGAGTAATATGCTAACGATTATACCCCAAAAGACATTAAGCATGTCTAGCTCATACTTAGGTTTACAAGGTTCACACGTTCATACAAATTAAGGAAAACCATAATGTACAGGAGTAACTACAAATTTCTACCCAAGATAGCATTTCTATGGGGAATTACCGGAATGCATAATACATTGGCAAAAACAACATAATGTAGGTGAATTATCAGGTTCAACATGCTCAAGGGGGTGCTTGCCTTGCAGCTTGCTAGATCAAGATCTGGATCTGCGACGGAGTCGTCTTCCTCCTCGAGGATGTCGGATTCTACACGTCGATCAATTGGAAACATAGCAAATATTTTAATAAGGGCAAAAAGAAAACATAGAGCAAACCAAATAAAGATTCACTGTAGAAAACAAGAATATATTTTAGGGTTTGAATTATAGGATTTCAAGTCCTCATGATTTAGATAATTACATATCCACATTGTTAATGACTTTTATGATGAACAAACATGGGTTCTCTCATAGATTATCTATTCTTGAATTGCGAATTCAAGAGGCTAAAAATTATGATTTTTTGCATTTATAACTTCGAATTATAGATGCTAAAATTATCTAGACTAATAAAATTTAAAACATAAGGTCAAGGGTTATGCGTGAATAGCACTTAGCCTTAAGTGATGCATAAGAAGGGGGGATTGTGATTAAGCTAAATCTATTAAGCTAGGTTACTAGACTTGTTCATGATTTAAGTCCATTTAATCTATATTCTAACTATTTAATTTTCTATGCATATATATGTATATATATATACACATTTTGCACTTGGGTTATTTCAAATTTTTAAAGATAGTTCAAATCAAGTTTACTCCTTAATTATTTTGGCAAGCTCAGGTATCCTACTGCCACACTAGTATTCAGAAATCAATTTTACTTACTTCATATTATTTTTTTCCATACAAGTTATGCATATCTAAATTTTTAGTGCATTGAATGCAAAACTTAAATAGAAAGTAGTTCAAACCTAACTGAAAATTAAATGTTTTTATATATTTGAACTTCTGGAATCACAAGGATTCCAATAAAATTAGTTTCATTAAATTCTAAGTTTGTTTGTATAATTTTTGTATAAAGCATATCTTTAGCCCTTTTTTCAAATTTGAATTTCAAAATCACCCAAAGATCATTTTCAAAATATTTTTGCATATTTTGAAGGTACCTAATTTTACATGAGAATAGAATTTCATTTCACTAATTTTGGAGTTATGGTTCAAAAGTTATGGACAATGGAAGTGGCTCGGTTTTGGAAAATACACTGAAATTCCAAAAATACGCTTTCGCTGTTGGAAAGCACCTTTCGGCTTTTGGCGCGCGAGCATTTGAACTGGCTCGGTCTGGCTGACAAGTCGCCCCCACCTGCCAGCAACTACACGGTGCGCACACAAGGCTACCGAGCGACTGACAGCCCTACCCCACCGGTCAGTGACCCGATGCAGAGAGATTCGGCCTCCGGCTCACCGCCGGCAAACCAGCTCCACCGCGGTGGAATTGGTAGCACCATTAGTATCAGTGTGCCAAGGCGCATATAGGGATGGTACCCATTCGACAGGAGGTGGCCGAAATAGTGGTCGCCGCCGCGAGGGTGCGAAGGCGCCATGGTCGGTTCTGTGAAAGCTTACGCTCATGGCGCATTTCCACCAAGGAAGGACACGGTGAGGATCAGTGAGTCGCAAAGGTTCCATTTCACCTGATGATGTGGTCGGGGATGAACTGGGGACGGCTGCCAACGGTCGCCGACCGCGAAGAAGAAAAGCGGCGGTGGAGATGAACTACGGATAAAACAAATGAAAAATTGATCAGTATTCTAGGAGGCACGGCGAATCTCCAGGACCAAGAAATTTCAAAGATTGATGCCCATTTGGCTGAATTCACTGATTCCCCCCCTTTCTGCTTTCTGCGAAAATGGCGAGGAAGCAAGCAATCGGGTTATTGGCTTGAAGAATAGCTTGAAGGGAAAAGGGAGGGTCTCAATGCGACGCTGGAGAGATATTTATAACCAAAGAGGTCGGTCTCTCCCCGGTTGTTTGGCTCGCGCGGGCTGCGCTTGGCTTAGCCGAAAAGGTGAGATGGCGCATGGTTTTGAGGGCTCAAAACAGCACAGTATGGGCGAGGCATGGCGTGGAAAAACCGAGGATGAGCCGTGGCAACGCGCGATTGCAGAGTAGGCCGAATTGGCGCTGAAACGCAGAGAGGTGGCGAAGGCTCAGGAGAGCTCGTCTCCGACTCGATCGGGAGAGGAGAAAAAGAGAGGGAGAGGAGTTCGCAGCTGACGAGCAGGACCGACCCCACCGGGCAGCGAGAAAAAAAACACCAGCCCAATTGCGGTATGACCGGTCACTCGGTGACAGGCCCACACGTCAGTGAGACGAGATTACAAAGAGATAAGGGCTTGGCTCGAACACCTCCATGTGGGCATTAAAACTGCTATCAAATCGCGGTAAATTTTTCTGAAAATTTTCGAATGGTTTCTACTGGAAGAGTTTAACCAATTAGTAAAAATATTAGCTCAAAATATCTTATATAGAATTTATATTAATTCTGACACTGTGCACTGTCCAGAATTTGCATTTCGGTATTTTATTTATTTAAGGATGTAAATCATACTAATTATTTTCAAAACTTTTTACAAGAGTTTATTTTGTGTTATGGATATCTCTATAAAAATTTCAAGTCAAATTATTTAGTAAATATTTTATAAAAATTCTGACATGATGATTTTCAGTTTTTCAATGCCTCTGTTCTTGAATTTTTAAAAGGCATAGATTACATGAAAAATTTATAATATTTTTAACAGACATGGCCTATGCTCTGAGAGAGTTATGGTAATTTTTATGACTCCAGATAAATTTCTAATATCTTCTAGTAATTCTGACTTCTATTGTTTCTAGTCAAAAGAGATGGTTATATATTTTATTTATTTACATTCCTGCACATAAAATTTTTACTAGATGGTTATACTAGTTTAAAAGCATGGATAACGTCCCATGGTAATTTTTTCCAAATTTTACTTTTACTTCTTTATCTTCTTACCATTTTCCATTCATTAATTCTAATTATTGGATTTTTCATACAAAGCATAAATCCAAGGAAAAATGCAAATAAAAACCAATTAAGAAAACTCAGAAATAAATATATTCAAATTAAAAATATTCATTTTCATTTTATTATATTTTTCGGGATGTTACAAAGTAGAGCATTGTAAAGGCTTTGTTACGATCACTCGCCTTTGTGGTGTTTGGTTGCATCGTGTGGGTAAAGTGCATAACCTTTGCAAAGTGTAAATCTTTTTGGATAGCCGTGCTCATGGTATTGGGCAATGCTCGGGAATTACAGTCAAAGGTTAGACTCTTATTAAAATAAAACTTGTTGGGTTGGCAGGATTGTCATGGAAAGTTGGGACTTGACTTAGAATTGGGTATCTTGTTTATGTGAGAAACTGAATCTATTAATTATTGCTATTTGTTTCTTGTCTTTCAATCTATTTATCGTATTCTTTTATAAATCTTTGCTTTCTTGCAAAATAGCCATGTTAGCCATTCCTTGGAATAAGCCATGCATATAGAGCATTAGACTTGTATTTCTGTGCATAACTTGTTGAGTGCTTTATATACTCACCCCACAACAACAACTTCAGAGGAGGAAGAGACTACACTACTCACGAAGGAGGAGTATCGTGATGATGTGATTGCTTAGGGTCTGAGCCTCGTCAGTTGCCTGTGGTGAACTGGAGAGCTACTACATTTACTTTATTTCCGCTACTGCATATTTGCTATTTCCTAGTTAAGTCTTGTGAGACAATAATCATGTAAGATAACAGTTATTGTTTAATGGAGTTATTTCTATATTCCGTTGTGTATGACTGTGATAACATCTATGTTGCGCCTGTGTGTACTAGTATGATCCTAGACTAGTGCAATGTACATAGAGGGTCCGGAATTGCATATTCGGGTCCCAACAGCAATCCATGTCGCGTTTTCTGTTCGATCTTAATAAGCCAATTAGGCGCGTTTGGAATTTCAGATCTACAACAATGTAGTGGAGCTAGTGCACAAAGCACAAAAGGCAGAGAGGCAATTGCAAGACGATGCTAGACCAGCAAAGGTATAAACATTTAGTTTAAGGGTGTAACCAGGATCCTCAAAAACTGCAAAATTCAGTTTGGGACGAGGCACCAATTCACCTAGTCCAAGCAACAATATTTTTCCTCGATCTGTATCTTTTGCAAAAATCAGCACCCTCATCTAGTGAGAATAAGACGCCAAAACCAGTATCATGTGCTGCCTCGTCCGTGGGATCTACCTCCAAGAGTAGCTCTATCCAATGCTTCAAGTGTTTAGGGCGTGGCCATGTTGTCAAGGAATGTCCAAATAATCGTGTAATGCTTGTCACCAAGGAGGGTGAGTAGAATCAGCTAGTAAAGATGAGATTCAGCCTGAAACTGAGAGTGGAAAGTTTGATGACACCGAAGAGGAGAATGCGAGTACAAGGCATATCCTTTTGAGGCTAGTCACACCATTGTGGTCACCAAAACACTAAGTGTTCAGATCAAAGATGAAGAACATGCGCAATGATTTAACCTTTTCTAGACCCAAGCTAAAGTGAATGACAAGCTAATTAAGTTGATAATTGATGGTGGTAGCTTCCACAACCTTGCTAGCATGGAAATGTGTGAGAAGCTTGCACTGACCCTAATGAAGCATCCTCACCCCTACCATGTGCAATGGGTTAGCGATTGTGGTGATGTGAAGGTGCAGTACTTGGTGAGAGTTACTTTCAGCATACATGATTACACTGATACTATTGATTGCGATATTGTGCCTATGATTGTTTGTCACTTGCTATTGGGGTGGCCATGGAAATTTGATAGAAGTGTTCTACATGAAGGCCATGACAACACCTATGCTTTCAAGTGGCAAGGTAAAGGCATCAAGCTGCTACCCATGACACCAAATCAAATTATAGCTGCAAACATGCAAAGGAAGATTGAAGTAAAGAAGATAAGTGAGGATCAGCATGAGAAGAAGAAGATGATTGGCATCCCCAAATCGGTGAGTGAGGGCCACAAAGCAATCTTGAATGGAAAGAGGAAGAGTGAGAAGCAGAAGTTAGTTATGATAGCCACTAAATCTGAGACGAAGGAAATGAGAGATAACCGCAAAATGGTGCATTTTGTACTGCTGAACAAGGATGCAATGCTTTCTACTAATGACTTAACTCCTCTTCCTAGTGTTGTTTCTAGTGTGTTGCAGGACTTTGAAGATGTGTTTCTGGAAGAGATACCCGCTGGTCTACCTCCACTTCGTGGAATTGAACATCAGATAGACCTCATCCCAGGAGTTTCCTTCCTAACCGACCACCATAAGGGTCGATCCCGAACAAACCAAGGAGATTCAGCGATAGGTGCATGTGCTGCTAGATAAAGGGTGTGTGCGAGAAAGTCTTAGCCCTTGCGATGTCCCTGTTATCCTTGTCCCTAAGAAAGATGGTACATGGAGAATGTGCGTTGACTATAGGGCTATTAACAACATCACTATTTGGTATTGACATCCCATCCTAGGCTTGATGATATGCTGGATGAACTTAGCGGTGTTGTTATATTCTCTAAAATTGATTTTCGTAGTGGGTACCATCAGATTAGGATGAAAGAAGGGGATGAATGGAAGACGGCTTTTAAAATAAAATCTGGTTTATATGAATAGTTAGTAATGCTCTTTGATTTGACTAATGCACCTAGCACATTCATGTGCTTAATGAATCATGTTTTGAGAGCTTTCATTGGGAAATTTGTTGTGGTTTATTTTGATGACATTCTGATATATAGCCGCACCATGGAAGAGCATGTAGAGCATATTAAACAAGTGCTGCAAGTACTTAGATCTGAGAGATTGTATGCTAACAAGGAGAAGTGCACGTTTTGCACAAACAAGGTTGTGTTTTTGGGCTTTGTTGTTTCTGCACAGGAAGTAGAAGTTGATGAATCTAAAGTTGAGGGTATCAAAAATTGGCCTACGCCTATCAATGCCAGCCAAGTGAGAAGCTTTCATGGTCTTGTTGGTTTCTATCGGCGTTTCGTGAAGAATTTTAGCACCATCGCTGCTCCTTTGAACGAGCTCACCAAGAAAAGTATTGAATTTGTGCAGGGTAAGTCACAAGAAAGTGTTTTTCAAGAACTCAAGAAATGTCTAACAAATCATTTGAGATCGAATGTGATGCTAGTAGTTTGGGCATTGGAGGTGTTCTAATGTAAGAAGGAAAACAAGTGACTTACTTTAGTGAGAAGCTGGGAGGAGCTCAACTGAATTACCCTGTGTATGATAAGGAATTGTATGCTCTTGTTCTTGTTCTTAAGACTTGGCAACATTATCTTTGGCCTAAAGAGTTTATCATTCATTCTGATCATGAAGTTTTAAAGTATTTGAAAGGCAAAGCCAAACTGAACCGTAGGCATGCTAAATGGGTAAAATTTATTGAATCTTTTCCGTACCTTGTGAAATATAAGAAAGGGAAAGAAAATGTTGTTGCTGATGCTTTATCTCGTAAGGTTATTTTGCTGAACAAATTGGATGTAAAGGTGTAACATCCTGAAAAATGAGTAATAACAACAAATTAAATGATATATTTTAAGAAGTTTTAATTTGTTTTTCCCTGGATTTTTCTGAATTTTATATGAGTTTTCTTGACTTCTTTTGATTATTATTTGTAAGTAAAGTTCTTTTTCTAATCAATCAACCATTACTTAAGTAATAAGAAAAGATTTGTAAAACAAAAAATAAGAAAAATTACTGTAAAAATTCGTGGAGCTATCCAGAACTCAAAATATAATTTTTAAAATCATGACAAAATAATAATGATGAAAAGAAAGGTAATTAATGAAACAAGACTAGTAATAGTGAAAATGTCAGAAATTAAATGATCATAATTTCGATGGGAAAATATTTATATTATCTTCTCCCTGGATAGAGTCTTCTGCAGTAAAAATATCAGGAGATGATCTTTAGGTTTGATATTTATAGAAATTCAAAAAACTGAATAGTTAGAAATTTGGAAACTTCAATGTCAAAATTTTATTAAATAAACTGTCAAGAATATGAATCTGAAAATTTTACAGGAGGATAATGTACATATAAGGAACCTGTTCAAAAAGGTTCTAAATTTTTTAGTAAGATATAAGTATCTTAATAAATATAAAACCGAATGTATGAATATGTACACGATTAATCGCTTTATCGATTATAAATTACTCAGGCATCAAATAGGTATGAAATTTTTATGGTAGATCCTAAACTATCTCAGGTACACTCAGTAAATTCGTCATTAATTTAACGATTGGATAGGCAATGGATTCAGTGAATCAAATCCAACCTCTTGCAGTTCAAGCCGAACTTCTATGCTCTCTCTGCCATGCGGGCCCGAATCACTGTGTTGTCCCACCTGTCAGCCACAGCCACCGCCTTCTTCTTCCTCCCTCACAGTCGTGCTCACGCATGACTGAAGCCGTGTCGCCGGCTGTAGCTCGCGCCACCGCAGCGCCTGCGCTTTGCCCGAGGTAACCGCCTCTGCCAAACTCTGCCATGCATCGTCCTCGCCCGGATTTTCCACAAATCGTCCTTGCTCATCTACAGCGTCCCCCTCGGCCTATAAATACTGCAGCTTGATTGCCAGAAAGTGCTCATCAAAACCCCTCTTGTTTCATCCAGTATACTCCACTGATCACTGCCAATTTTGCGTTTCCTTGAATCAGCCGAAGAACCCTAGCTTTCGGATCATGATCGATTGAAGGTGGTACAAGCAACCATTTCTCAATTGCTTTCTGTTATAGCATCACCAGCTCTCACGAATCAAAACCCCTATGTTATTTCCAGGAAATTCCGACCGGAGCTCCGCCACCACTACGCCCCCTTCTTCTCTGAAACCGGCGATCGGTGGTGAGCTGATCCGACTCTCCTCTAAGCTTCCTTTTGGTAAAAATGAAACCCCCGTAACCCATAGATGCAAGAGCCGGAACCCATTCCACCGGAGAAGCCTTCTGTCGATGGCGCGGCTAGTCGCCGTGACCTCCGCCGCTCGGCCATGACGGCGAACCATCTCCGGTCATCGCCAAGAGTCATTAGGCTGTCCCCTAGATGCGCATTAGCATGCTGAAGCCGTAGGTGCTACCCATTCCTCCTGGTCGGAGTTAGTTCGCCGCCGGTGAGCACAAGTTCACCGGGCTCTGCTCTGTGCCTCTAAGTCACGGAACCGAGATGTCAGTGACTGCATGTGGGACCTTTGCGCAAGCACCGAGTCACTGCCAGGTGGACCCGAGATGTCAGCGTCTGGGTTCGGTTTGAATGAGACCTAATGGCGCGAAGCAAAAGACGCTTTCAGCGCAGCGAAAGCGTATTTTGCTATTTTCATTAGATTTTTTAATCGGTTAAAAATTCAAACTTGAATATCTTTCGCAATTGGAATCCAAATGAGATGAAACCAATTTCTAAATTCATCTAAATCAAGAGCTTCCAGAATATGCAAAAATATTTTGAAAATCTATTTCAGAAAAAATATTTTAAAACAAAGGGAAATAGTACATATGAAAGTAGACTAAGTATGAAAATGTGTGTGTGTATATATATATGTGTGTGTGTGTGTGTGTGTTCTTTTGAGCCCATGCTTGCATCTAGAAATTAGCTCATAAAAATGTGGTAGGTAACTTAATGTGTTATGTCTGATAAAGTGGTAGCCAGAAGTTTGGTAGTAAATGTTTAATTCAAAAGCCTTTAAATATATTGCTTTGCATCTGAATCTTATTAACAACATACTATTTTATGATGTCACCATAAGACAAATCCTTCTACTTCAAATAATTTTAGCATCTAGAAATCGTTAAAATAAAATGAATGACTCATATGATGTAAGGAATACTTACACCATTTAGACCAAAGATAGTAAAGTAAATATGAACAAAAGAAACAGTATAACCAGATCAACTTGAATTATAATCTTGTTAAAGAAACACCCCCGTTCTTCTAAGAAAGTTTTAGTAAGATTTTCTGTCTGTCTTCTTTTTGCCCTTATACTGGTTTGCTATTTGCTATATGTTATTCTTGATGGCCGACGAGTAGATTCCAACGAACCTGAATTAGCAGACGACGACCTCGCCGACAATCCAGACTTTATACCCGACTACGATCAGCAAGGCAAGCACCCCTTGATCATTTTGATCCTAATACTTCAAATATTTACTTTCAATGATTGCAAAACTATTATGCATGCGTGTACTTGTCATAAAAATGCTATGTTGGAATATTGGTAGATATACGATAATTTCATGGAACTTACTTGATAAGTATGAACATGTGAACCTTGTTAACCATAGATAAAGGGGTAGACACTACTTAATGTCACATTGGGTATACATGACTAATAATCATGCTTAGCCATGCTCATTAGCAACGAAGTTGAATGATCAAAGTTGGTTCTTAAAAATTTGAATGGTGGGTATGACATGATGTCAATTGTTGGTAATTTGACTAAAAACCCTGAAATAAAACTATGGTTGAGATGCGGGCAATTATTGGCAATAGCCGGTTGTGCAAGAGATGGACTTGTACGTAGTGTAGGGTGGAGCATTGCCTGTGTCGGATTAAGGACCGAGCTATGGGTTGTTTTCAAGCCAAGAAAACCGTACAACCACGAGTGCTGATATGGGGCGGCCTTAGCCTAGTAAGTTGTTTAGGTCTGGCTTTGCATATTGGTAGGCGGGAGATAGTATGAGCAATCCTTTCTAGGTTTTCTTATGAGGGGCTTCCACACTTCGTTGTAGGTAAATGCATATCGGTATAACGATGTACGCCTTGATATGGGAAGGAACCCTTATCGCAAATTTACTACCTTCAATGCAGGGAATTACTGCTTGTGTTACCACTTTAAATGACAAGAATTCACTGTCATGTTCCTTCTCCATAATAAGGATCTAACGTCATCGGGCTGGTGCAAAGTTAGGCTTAAACAATGTAACGGTTATGTCATGATCACCATGCCGACACCCCAAAGGAAGAGTGTCAACTGGCCTGGCAAAAGTGGCAGATCATTTCTTGTGGGTAAAGCTGTACGGCTCTGCAGAGTGTAAATCTAATTAATTAGCCACGCCTACGGTTAAAGGCACTTGGTAAAGTCATCACATGGTTAGAGTTTGAGTATTTCCAAAATGATTTGATGGGAAAATGGTGTTTTGGAATATGTATATTTCATGTCAGGGGATGACATGGGAATGGATTGAATTAGTCGGATAGACTGTAATATGATTTACGCTAAATTAATACTTGTTTATTACAATAAGATGCTCCTTTACAAACTTCAGTTGCAATCTAGTATATACTTATGCTCTATTTTGCCAATGCAAAAATAACTGTAGAAACCTTACCATTGCTATATCCAACATTTACTTATAACTGCATCTGTGATACACTATAAGACTTACTGAGTACACAATGTACTCAATCTCGCTACCAATATTGTTTTAGTTGAAGATATCGAATACCCCAATGATATATCCTTACGATGATACAGGATTCGGGGGTTATGATGACGATGTTTTCTAGGGCTTTACCTTGTCTGTTGCCTGAGGGTGAATGGGCATACTACAAGAGAAATAAAATTTCCGCTCCTACTTCTCGAGTTTTTGGCTTGTAATATTACTATGTAATTTCAGAGACACTTAGCATATGTAATATTATTGTGTATGGATGTGATCTCAATTTGTAATATGTGCGTGCTAGCCACTGATCATGGGACTAGTACTGTATGCACAGGGAACCCATTGTGGATATTTATTATAAAAAAAGGGGGCCTTACAAAAGGTTCCTGGACTAGAAAATGATGAGGATATCACTACTACGGATATGCCCACATTTGGTTGTACCAACTCCAACACATTATCCACGGGCCAAGAAAAGAGAGAGATCAAATCCATCACGTTCTGGAATCCAATTCGGCCTCCTGAGACAGCACCGATTTCAAATATGAATAACTTTTGCATACGGACTCCGATTTGGGTGAACATGGACTTGATTGAAAGCTTACAACGAGATCTTTCGAATGGATCTAATCTCAGCCCAGATTCAGCGTACATCAACCGGAATCATTAAAACAATGTACTACAATAATGTTTTGGGCTGTTTCGGGCCTTGTAAACGTGTGGGGGCCCAAGCCCAAGTTGTGTGCGCCCCCCCTTGGCTGCACACAACCCTAGGACGTCCCTCTCACGTCCATCCCTCTTATAAACTCAGTAGCCGTCGCTTTAGACACTTGGGTTTTGTTTGATTAGTTTAGCCAAGTGCAAACTTTGCGTCTTCGAGTTGTGCTGGACAGCCACCTTGTCAAGACCTTCAGTAGAACCCCACCTTATTTTGGTCTTCAATTCTTATTCGCAATTTCAGATTGCTTTTACTATTGTTCTTGCTTGTTCTTCGGTTGCTTGCAGGAATTGAACCTCGTGTTCAGGTTGATCGTGCCACGGTAAGATCAATAACACTCCGGAGTTGGTTTAGCGATTGCTAAGGCGCATCGTCGTCGTATGTTGTAGTCAGATTGTCAAAGTCGATTCCACCAAATCGATAGTTATCGCTCTCATCGAAAGATCGGGACACAAGCTCACATCAGGTGGTATCAGAACTTCAAGTTGCTCGGTGAGAGATTTTGTACCGTAGATTAGTTTTTGTTTTCTGTCCTAAATTGAAAATTACTCCACAAAAATTCAACCTTTAGATTCAATCTAGTATTTTAGTGAGTTTTGTTAGGTTTTGATCCATTAGAGTCCTTGTTTTAGTTGCTGATCGTTTTTTCCTTCGCGTAGCTTTTCTATCAATATGTCCAGTACTTTGTTTTGTTCATAACTTCCGCATACCAGCTCGGATTCTAGTGTTTTTGCACTTTCCTAAAACCTTGGAACGATCTCAACCAAAACCTTGTTGGGCATGGACTCTTAACTCTTGAGCGAAATCTCTTCAATCTGGATATCAAAGTTGTTTAAGCAAGTTGTACTTCAAATCCAGATCGGTTCGGTATTTTAATCATAATTCTCACGTCCGAACTCTGATTGGGAAGTTCTTATACTTTCCTGAATCCTTGAAGAGTCCTCTACAAAAACATTTTTGGGTGTCCTTTGTGATTCGGAATCCTTCAAACCGAATTTGATTCGGATTCGGAATCAGTCCCGCGGGCTGAAATTGGGGGTATTCTGTGCTGTTCGGTTTTTGAGCCATAATTTTCACACCCGAGCTCCAAATTGCATGTTCTTGTACTATTTTGAAAGCTGAGGACATAATCTTCAATTCTTTCCATAGTGAACCTTCTAAATTTGGTCGTTTTGAAGCTTTAATCTATGCGACAAATCTGCTACCCTAGAAACATTGAATTTGAGTATCTTGCTTCAATTCGTGTTCTATCTTTGTTCCTTTGAGTTGGTTGAGTCCAGTAGCATCCACAATCCATAAAACCCAAAAAATATCAGTGTACATACCTTTGGGAACCAATTCATCCTTTGCGAATACTTTGATCCCAATTGAGACTAGCTATTTGATATTGCTTAGGGCTGTTCATATTGATACATCGCATAATCTTGAATTATCATATCATACTATCTTGTGACATCGAGTTAGGGATTCCCAAAAATTTGTTCATAGTAGTGTTGGCCGAAAGTCACTCAAAGAAAGAAAAGAGAAAGAAAGAGCCAAAAGGAAAAAAAAGAGAAGAAGAAAAAGAAAAAGAAAATAGTGGCTGGTCGCACTACATTGAGAAAAACCCTAACTTGTGTTCATTATTTCAGATTGTGCAATTGTATTAATTGTTGAGCAATCTTGTGCCCTTTTTACATTCTTGAAGCAATAAGCTAGCGTCTCTCTACGACTTGTGCAGTAGAGCTTTTGGTGCTTCACTTATTTTTTATAGCTCATTTCTAGATTGCATAAGTACCATCATCTTTACGCGTGAGTTGCCTTGAAATTCGCTTTATCTTTGAGATCGGCAACTAGGACTTGTGAATTCTAGTTTGGGTCATTACTTATCTTTACAATAATTAGAATCATCAGATTGTATAGGAAAAAGTATAGCCTACCCAGCTCCACATATTCTACGCTCGTACGTTTGTTCAGTCCCTTGGCAATCGCTTTATCCAAGCTTGGGCGAACTATTGACACCGCCAACGGCCGACAACTCCTGCAGCACGGTAAGAACTTGTAAGAGCTTTGGTTAAGGCTTGAGAGTTGAGCGACCTTTCTCCACTTCCTAGTAGTTGATAGGGAATTACATAAACCTTTGTGTTTCCCTTTTTGCTACTAACCATGTTAGGTGACAAGAGTTCACTACATCATTCTCCACGCATGAAGGGTAATGTACGACTCACTAATGAGCGAATGTCGCTGCAAGAAGACCGTCTCCGGTCCATCGAGACTGCTCAGGGAGTTGCTAACACTACCCTTACTACTATTTTGTCTAGACTTGATGATATGCTTGCAATTGCTGCCCGGGAACTTCCAGGTCCTCCGCCTCGTCTCCTAAGCAACAACAATGATTTATTACGTGCTGTGAGTTCCCATTGCTGCCCGGCTTCCCAAAGATGGACCTGCTTTGCCTCGGCGCCCCACCACACATCGCCACGGGTTCATCAACTGATGATGAACAAGGTAAAATCAAGTTTGAATTGCCTACTTTTGGTGGAAAGTTTGATCCTAATGCATATATTAATTGGGAGATAGCGGTAGACAAAAAATTTGCAAACTATGACTTATTTGAAAACCAAAAGATTAGTGCCGCAGTTAAAGTGTTAATATCAGATGCAATATATTGGTGGAAGCATATATCTAGACATGATAAAGAACCTAAAACTTGGAATGCCATGAAAAGACTTATGAGAAATGATTATGTTCCTGAATATGTTGATGAATATTTGCTTACTAAACTTCAATGCTTAAAACAATGTTCTAAAATTGTTATAGAATACTTTCATGATTTGCAAAATTGTTTGTTGCGTAGTGGTTTACAAGAATGTGAAGAAGTTACTGAGCTTAGGTTCATACGTGGACTTAATCATGAAATTCAGGATGTTCTTGTTGATGAAACATATAGTTGTCTTTCAGAATTGATTAAATGTGCTTGTAGAGCTGAAAACATGCATGCTGAATCTTTGAAAGAGCATTTAGCTTCATTTGAGGTGCCCATTGTTGCACCTTCTATTGTAGCTAACATTTTGCAGAAAAGTTAACAACATCATGAGAAAGATGATGAAGAAAATGTGCAGAAAGAGGAGATATTTGCTTCTCCATACGTATGTGAAGAGTTGAAAATTGAAGTTGCACCTTCAGCCACTGAGAATGATTTAGAAGGTAATGTAAAAGGTATGGACTGTATACATGGTGAAAATCATTTTGAAGAGACAAAACTGTCCATGAATCATGCTATCGTAGAGCAACTATTAATGGAACCCATTGCTGATTTGGTTGCTATTCCTAGTGATAAAGAATAGTTGTGTCATAATGCTTCACTTATATCCACGCCACAATTAGTGAATGAACATGAAACATTTATATTTGAACTAAACACTTGCGCTGAACATAGACATGTTATTCAAATTGCTAGTGAAGAAGATGAGCTTAAATTGATGTCTTCTTTAGATACTTTAGGTTACATTGAATTTGATGTTCTGTGTGATCTGGATAGTTTCAAGGAGAAGATTTTTGTACATTTTGATTTGCCATGGTTATCACGAAATATTTTCCATGTTGTTGGCAAACATAATGATAAAGGAGAATACAAAGTGCATAGATTATACATTTGTTCAGATCTGAGACCTCCACATCCTATGCAACAATGTGATCAATTTGATAATTCTAATATCATATCAAGTACCCCTACTGTCGATTATAATCTATATGATAGTTTTCAAGAAAGGGAGTGTTTGGGTGATTTTAATTCACGAGACATTGATTTGATCACAAAAGATATGCATGTTGCTTTGCTCTTTCTCGCTACTAACATTTTGCAGGAGAATGTGATGGAATCGAGGACGACTCCAATTCAAGAAAGAGAGAATGATGAGATCATGCTCGTCCTGGATATGATCAACGCTATATCAATTTGGCGACACTTCACGGCATCCTCTGTATCATCTACATCTACTAGGATGGCTTTCCATCACAGAGGGGAGGAAGCGTCCAAGAGTGCAAGTTTTCAACATGCCTTTATATGCTGAAAAGAAATATTGAGCTTTGTGGATGATCTTCACATGAGAATACTTTTTGTTGAGGACAAGCTAAAAGCTGAGCATGAGTCGAGGACGACTCAAATTCAAGAAAGGGAGGATGATGAGGACATCACTACTACGGATATGACCACATTTGGTTGTGCCAACTCCAACACATCATCCACGGGCCAAGAAGAGAGAGAGATCAAATCCATCACGTTCTGGAATCCAATTCGGCCTCCTGAGACAGCACCGACTTCAAATATGAATAACTTTTGCATACGGACTCCGATTTGGGTGAACTTGGACTTGATTGAAAGCTTACAACGAGATCTTTCGAATGGATCTAATACTAGGCTCAGATTCATCGTACATCAACCGAAATCATTAAAACAATGTACTACAATACTGTTTTGGGCTGTTTCGGGCCTTGTAAACATGTGGGGACCCAAGCCCAAGTTGTGTGCACCCCCCTTGGCTGCACATAACTCTAGGACGTCCCTCTCACGTCCATCCCTCTTATAAACTCAATAGCCGTCGCTTTAGACACTGGGGTTTTGTTTGATTAGTTTAGCCAAGTGCAAACTTTGCGTCTTCGAGTTGTGCTGGACAGCCACCTTGTCAAGACCTTCAATAGAACCCCACCTTATTTTGGTCTTCAATTCTTATTCGCAATTTCAGATTGCTTTTACTATTGTTCTTGCTTGTTCTTCGGTTGCTTGCAGGAATTGAACCTCATGTTCAGGTTGATCGTGCCACGGCAAGATCAATAACACTCCGAAGTTGGTTTAGCGATTGCTAAGGCGCATCGTCGTCGTACGTTGTAGTCGGATTGTCAAAGTCGATTCCACCAAATCGATAGTTATCGCTCTCATCGAAAGATCGGGACACAACCTCACATCAGAAAATTTTTGAGCATTATACCCTTATGATCATGTTTTTGCTGAACCATACCGAAAATGCCAAAATGGGAAGGTTTGGGAAAAGTTCCATGTGCATGATGAATTCTTATTTAGTGCTAACAAGTTGTGTGTCCCAGATTCGTTTGTTCGTTTGCTTTTATTGCAGGAATCCCACAAGGGTGGATTGTGTAGTATCACAGATCTTTTTTCCAGTTTTAAAAAAATCCAGTTGGGGAGTGGTCTGCCCTTGAGTTGCAGGAATTGGATTTTAGACCTGTGTGGATGGTAATTTTCTTTTTTTCCCCCACCTAAATTTATCCCCACCCAATTTCCTTCTCCCACCTTTTTCCCATAATCTCCTTTTCCCCCAGCCTCCTCCCCAACTGAACTTGGCTGCTCCTCCTCTCCAAACCGAAGCCCCTTGCTGCAAGCTCCTCCTCCTCCCATCTGAAGCTCCCTGCTACTTCTCCTCCCTCCCCCAGCCGAAGCTTCCTCCCTGCTACTGCTCCAAGCCCAGTCGAGCTCCTCCCTGCAGCATCCCCTCCTCCTTCTTGCTCCTCCTTTGAAGGTAATTAGAGTTTTTAGGTTTTAGGGTTATAGTGCTGTTCTTGGGAGGAGATTTGGGGGATTTGGGTGCTCTAGGGTTTGTGGTTTTGGAGGGAAATGGAGCTAGATTTTGAGACACATTCGAAATTTCATGAGCTGAGCAAACCCTGTTTTTGGAGCTGCGGTTTGGGGTCTTTCAAAGCATTTCCTGGAGGTTTGGCAATAGAAGAAATTGTACATGGTCGTATTTAGTTTATTTAGAGTCCAAGAACACGATTTTTGGTTCAGCTGTTTAAAAGATATGGTTGTTTCAGTGACTGCTGCCCAGATCTTGTTGCTGCTAGTTCTAGCTTCGGTTTTATGAAGTTTTGGTTATTCTAGATCTACTTCCTGGTAGTCCGACTATAGGAGAATTCTAGATGGTTGTCTCATGGTTAATTAGAGATAAAAATCATGAATTTTGGTTCGGACAATTAAAAGTTATGCTTGTTTTAGTACTGCTTTGCTCGAGTAACATTTTACATTGTTCGAATTTTCATGGATTTTTAGTTGCTTCAGTTTTGTGATGATAGAAACTATTTAGGGGCATTTCCTGTGAGTTTAGTTGTAGAAGAAATTGTAGCTAGTAGTCTTGTGGTTAAATAGAGCTCAAGAACACAATTTTGGTTTATTAGTTTAAGAGTTATGATTGTTTCAGTGAATGCTGTCCAAGATTGTTATAGATTTTCAGTTATTTTAAGTTTGGGTTGTGCATGGTTAGCTAGAAGCTAAATTGAATTATTTTGAGAATTAAAGAAATCTAGGAAATGTCCTCTAGATTTCAAAAAAATGTAATCATTTACTGAATTTGAAATATTTTACTAGAAGTTAGGACTGCTTAAACATAGTTGTCCGGTTTTTGTCACATCTGAATTTTTCGGTTAGTGAGTGTTTATGTTTGAGTGCATGCGAATATAATTTCAGGGGGAGTAGCGTCGGAAGCGGCCTCATCATTGCACCACCCCGCTCCTCGTGGGTAGAGGCAAGTGTATCATGTTGTGGGTTATTTTGATAATTATCTCGAGCATGTTTATGTTTATGAGTTATTATGTTGCTTATGATATTGTGAATGCTAAGTACATGAATGAATAGAGTATGACCATGCTATGGATATAACATATTGATAAGAATGCATGTTGAAATTTAATTTATTTCAATTGCATTTGTGCATTCATAATAGAGAGGTGTTTCGAGTGGGCCTCTATGTCTCACCCATAGTGAGATATGAAAGACCTACATCGGTAGGCCCCTCCACGAGATGGATGGGAATGTGATGCACTCAGAAATACCGGTATCTTCTAAATGTCCATTATGAGCATGCATAGGCATTACATGACTAAAGAGGAATTAAAGAACATTAAATAAGATCCAAATAAATATCCAATAAAATCTACCATGGTACAAATATTTAAGCCACATTTGAGATATCTATGATATTTAGTTCATTCCTCAATTTACAAAAATTAGCTTCATCTAACGGCTTGGTTAGGATATCTACTAATTGATCTTCGGTTCTAATGTGACTAATCACAATATCTCCTTTGCTAACATGATCTCTCAAGAAATGATGATGAATTTCTATATGTTTAGTTCTTGAGTGTTGGACCGGGTTGTTGGCTATTTTAACGGCACTTTCATTATCACATAATAGAGGCACATTTTTAAAATTTATTCCATAATCCATTAAGGTTTGCCTCATCCATAATAATTGTGTGCAACAACTACCGGCGAAAATGTATTCGGCTTCGGCGGTGGATAGAGCTAAAGAATTTTATTTCTTGGAAAACCAAGAAACAAGGGATCTACCTAGAAATTGGCAATTCCCGAAGGTGCTCTTTCTATCCACTTTGCAACCTGCATAATCCGAGTCCGAATATCCAATTAAATCGAATTTAGCACCTTTAGGATACCATAACCCTATATTTGAGGAATGCTTTAAATATCTTAGAATTCTCTTAACGGCTACTAAATGACACTCTTTAGGAGAAGCTTGAAAACGAGCACACATGCAAACACTAAACATGATATCGGGCCTAGATGCGGTGAGATAAAGTAAACTACCAATCATAGAACGATAAAGCTTTAAGTCTACCGGTTTACCTCCCTCATTTAGATCAAGATGACCGTTGGAAGCCATTGGAGTCTTGATAGGCTTTGAGTCTTCCATGCCAAACCTCTTGAGCAAATCTTTCACATATTTGGTTTGACTCACATATGTCCCATTTTTGAGTTGCTTGATTTGAAGCCAAGGAAGAAGCTTAATTCTCCAATCATTGACATTTTAAATTCCCTAGACATCATATCACTAAATTCTTTGCAAAAATCTTTGTTAGTAGAACCAAATATAATATCATCAACATAGATTTGGCATACAAAGAATTCTTCATCAATTATTTTTGTAAAGAGTGTTATATCAACCTTCCCAATTTTGAAACCTTTTGAAAGTAGAAAGTCTCTAAGCCACTCATACCATGCTCTAAGAGCTTGTTTGAGACCATATAGCGCCTTAGAGAGCTTGTAAACATGGTTTGGATATTTAGGACTTTCAAAACCGGGGGGTTGTTCAACAAATACCAATTCGGATATTTCTCCGTTTAGAAAAACACTCTTTACATCCATTTGAAATAATTTAATATCAGAACAAGATGCAAAAGCAAGTAAGATTCTAATAGCTTCTAATCTAGCTACGGGTGCAAAGGTTTCACCAAAATCCAATCCTTCGATTTGAGTGAATCCTTGAGCCACTAACCGAGCCTTATTTCTTACCACAATACCGTTTTCATCTTGTTTGTTCCGGAATACCCATTTTGTGCCTATCACGTTATATTCTTTGGGTCTTTCCACTAAGGTCCAAACATGATTCTTGGTGAAGTTGTTGAGCTCTTCATGCATTGAATTTATCCAATCCGGGTCATCTAGAGAAGACACGAAAGAGTAGTGTTTACAAAAAGAAGCGACACGAGATCGAGTTTGAACACCCTTACTAACGTCTCCCAATATTTGATCTATTGGATGATCTTTGGAGAGTCCATGATGAATTCTTTGAGGTAGAGTTTGAGTTTGTTGATCACTCTCCTTCTCATCCACGTCAATGGGTTGAACTTGACTTGGCATTGCGGAAGTAGGAGGTTCAACTTTAGTGGATGAAAGTTGATCATCTTTATCCTCCTTTGGTTTTATGTCTCCAAGCGTCATGTTCTTCATTGCTTCTCTTAGTCCTTCATCACCTACATCATCCAAATTTTCTTGCTCTTCTTGAGAGCCATTAGTCTCATCAAATTCAACATCGCAAGTTTCTTCAACAAAACCTTTATTTTTGTTAAATACACAATATTCTTTACTATTTGAGGAGTATCCAAGCAAGAAACCTTCATCACAACGACTTTGGAATTTTGAAAGTCGAACACCCTTTTTCAAGATATATAGCATTTGCAACCGAAAACTCGAAAATAAGAAATGTTTGGTCTTCTTCCAACAAGAAGCTCATAAGATGTCTTTTTCAAAAGACGATGCAAATAAAGCCTATTTGTTGCATGGCAAGCGGTATTAATGGCTTCCACCCAAAAACTATCGAAAGTGCTATACTCATCAAGCATAGTTCTTGCCATTTCGATTAATGTTCGATTTTTCCGTTCTACAACTCCATTTTGCTTCGAAGTGTAGGTGGCGGAAAGCTCGTGCTTTATTCCAAGTTCATCACAATAATCTTCAATTCTTGTGTTTTTGAACTCAGAATCGTTGTCACTACGAATTTTCTTAATTTTGAAATCAAATTCATTTTGAGCCCTTTTTGCAAAGCTTTTAAAGATACGGAGGTTTGGTTTGTCATCTAGAAAGAAAACCCAAGTATACCTTGAATAATCATCAACAACAACTAAACAATAAGAATTGCCTCCGATGCTCTTATATATTGTTGGGCCAAACAAATCCATATGTAAGAGCTCTAATGGTCTAGATGTGGACATGATACTCTTTGAAGGATGAGAACTAGCTACTTCCTTGTCGGCTTGACAACTACTACAAAGTCTATTTTTCTCAAACTTCACATCCTTCAAGCCCACAACTAAATCATTTTTAAAAAGTTTTTTGAGTTGAATCATCCCAACATGAGCTAGTCTTCTATGCCATAGCCATCCTAAAGATGTTTTTGCAATCAAGCATGTTTGGAGACATGACTCATTTGAGGTGAAATCAAATAATACAAATTTCCAAACCTAAAACCTTTAAATACTAAAGAATTATCATTTTCTTTAGAGATCACTACTCCATTCTTAGAAAACATGCAAGTAAGGCCAAGATCACAAATTTGTGCTACGGATAGCAAATTGAAATTCAAAGTTTCAACTAATGAGACATTTGAAATAGAAAGATCATTTGAGATAGCGATTTTACCCAATCCTAATCTTGTTCCTTTACTATTGTCTCGAAAGTGATCTTGTCATGTTGTCCATTTCCCGATTCAAATGTAGTGAACATTTTCCGGTCACCGGTCATATGTTGAGTGCATCCACTATCCAACACCCAATGCCGTCCGCCGGTCTTGTAATTCACCTACAAAGAAAATCAAGCCCTTTTAGGTACCTAAATTTGTTTGGGTCCTTGGAGGTTAGTAACCAAGGCTTTGGGCACCCAAATGGCATTTTTTCTACGGCCAAGTATAGGAGTGCCAACAAACTTAGCAATAATTTTACCAAGACTATCTTTCTTAAGCACATAGTAAGAATCATAAAGGTTATTTTTGGATGCTTTGCCTAAAGGACAATCATTTGATAGATGGCCTACATCATGACATTTATAACAAAGCTTCCCATTTGATTTAACAAATCTAGGAGCTTTGTTACTAATTTTCTTGTCCTTCCTAGGAATGTATCCAAGAACTTCGTTGTTGTTAGAACATCTTTGACTATTTAAATATTTGTTTAGAGTGTCCTTACCCTTAAAACATCTATCTCAACTTTTGCTAAGCTTGTCTACTTGCACTTTAAGCCCATTATTTTCTATCATTAAATTTGCATGACAAGAATTTAAGCTAGCACATGAAGTTGAAGGCATATCATGCAAGCAAATCATCACAAGAAGTAGATATGCTAGTTTTCGATATATAACATGAATCAATTTCTAAGAAAGATAAATCATCAATAATTTTGCAACTAATGCCTACATCATTTTGAGACTTGAATGGTCCTTAGCAAGAAGAGTCTCATGAGCTTCCTTTAGCTCCTCACAAGAATCTTTGAGGAAAGATATTCTTTTCTCAAAGCTTTATGTTTAGACTTTTCTTTCTGAGATACTCTTTCAAGTCTTCAAGCATATCCATTAGTTCATCATAGGAGGGTTCATCATCATCATTTAATTTTACCTTAAAATCTCCTTTTGCCATAAGACACAAAGGAGTGATGAAAGGTGATGAAGCCTCCTTGATGGCAATGCCGGCGAGACCCTTCTTCTTTGAAGGTGTATCATCCTCGGAGGAGTCGGAGTCCGAATATTCTTCTTCGAAATTCCACTCTCCAATGTGAGCCTCGCCTTTCCCATCTTTATTCAACTTCTTGAAGAGCTTCATCTTTCCATGAAAGAACATCTTCTTCATGGGCGACTTGTTCTTGTCGTCCTTCTTCTTAGGACATTTGGAGGCAATATTTCCCTTCTCATCACACTCATAACACCGAATATTTGCATATCGGTTGGTGCTTAAGTATTGTCCCTTCCTGAATTTTTGCGGAGCACTTGTGCTTGAGCGCCTCTTCATGAATCTCCTCATTCTTCTTACAAGGAGCGCCATTTCCTCATTGAAAGATCGAAATGGCGATCAGAGGTGGGATGAATGATCCCAAATAAAATTTTCCCCTACTCAAAGTACTCTAAACAATCTCGCAATAAAAATCTGAAACACCCAAAGATTTTTCTTCAAACTAGTGTTTCTTATATTCGCACACCGTTCAAAACCCAAACAATTAGACAACTATGTGTCCCCTACTGATGAGACTATGCTCGTCCTAGAAATGAACAACGCTATATCAGTTTGGCGACACTTCACAGCATCCTCTTCTTCCTCGTCTACATCTACTAGGATTGTTTTCCTTCACGGAGGGGAGGAAGCATCCAAGAGTACTAGCTTTCAACATACCTTTATATGCTGGAAAGAAATATTGAGCTTTGTGGATGATTTTCAGATTAGAATATTTTTTGTTGAGGACAAGCTAAAAGCTGAGCATGAGTCGAGGACGACTCAAATTCAAGAAAGGGAAGATGATGAGGACATCACTACTACGGATATGACCACATTTGGTTGTGCCAACTCCAACACATCATCCACAGGCCAAGAAGAGAGAGAGATCAATTCCATCACGTTCTGGAATCCAATTCGGCCTCCTGAGACAACACCGACTTCAAATATGAATAACTTTTGCATACAGACTCCGATTTGGGTGATCTTGGATTGATTGAAAGCTTACAACGAGATCTTTCCAATGGATCTAATCCCAGCTCCAGATTCAACGTAGATCAGTCAGAATCATCAAAACAATAAACTATAATACTGTTTTGCGCTGTTTCGGGCCTTGTAAGCGTGTGGGGGCCCAAGCCCAAGTTGTGTGCGCCCCCCTGGCTGCACACAACCCTAGGACGTCCCTCTCATGTCCATCCCTCTTATAAACTCGATGGCGCCGCTTTAGACACTTGGGTTTTGTTTGATTAGTTTAGCCAAGTGAAAACTTTGTTTCTTCAAGTTGTGCCGGACAGCCACCTTGTCAAGATTCTCAATAGAACCCCACCTTATTTTGGCCTTCGATTCTTATTTGTAATTTCAGATTGCTTTTACCATTGTTCTTGCTTGTTCTTCGGTTGCTTGCAGGAATTGAACCTCGTGTTCAGGTTGATCGTGCCCACGGCAAGATCAATAACACTCCGGAGTTGGTTTAGCGATTGCTATGGCGCATCGTCGTCGTACGTTGTAGTCGGATCGCCAAAGTCGATTCCACCAAATCGATAGTTATCGCTCTCATCGAAAGATCGGGACACAACCTCGCATCAGGTGGTATCAGAGCTTCAAGTTGCTCGGTGAGAGATTCTGTACCATAAATTAGTTTTTTTTTCTATCCTAAATTGAAAATTACTGCACAAAAATTCAACCTTTAGATTCAATCTGGTATTTTAGTGAGTTTTGTTAGGTTTTGATCCATTAGAGTCCTTGTTTTAGTTGCTGATCATTTTTCCTTCGCGTAGTTTTTCTTTCAATCTGTCCAGTACTTTGTTTTATTCATAACTTTCTCATACGAGCTCGGATTCTAGTGTTTTTACACTTTCCTGAAACCTGGAAACGATCTCAACAAAAACCTAGTTGGGCATGGACTCTAATTCTTGAGCAAAATCTCTTCAATCTGGATATCAAAGTTGTTGAAGCAAGTTGTACTTCCAATCCAGATCGGTTCGGTATTTTAATCATAATTCTCACATCCGAACTCCGATTGGGAAATTTTTATACTTTCCTGAATCCTTGAAGAGTCCTCTACAAAAACGTGTTTGGGTGTCCTTTCTGATTCAAACTCCTTCAAACCGAATTTGATTCGGATTCGGAATAGGTCCCGCGGGCTGAAATTGGGGGTATTCTGTGGTGTTCGGTTTTTGTGCCATAGCTTTCACACCTGATCTCCAAATTGCATGTTCTTGTGCTCTTTTGAAAGCTGAGGACATAAGCTTCAATTCTTTCCGTAGTGAACCTTCTAAATTCGGTCGTTCGGAAGCTTTAATCGAGGCGACAAATCTGCTGCCCTAAAAACACTGAATTTGGGTATCTTGCTTCAATTCGTGTTCTAGCTTTGTTCCTTTGAGTTGGTTGAGTCCAGTTGCATCCACAATCCATAAAACCTATAAAATATCAGTACACATTCCTTTGGGAACCAATTCATCTTTTGCGAATACTTTGATCCCAATTGAGACTAGCTATTTGATATTGCTTAGGGCTGCTCTACTTGATACATTACATAATCTTGATTTATCATATCATACTATCTTGTGACATCAAGTTAGGGATTCCAAAACTTTGCTCATACTAGTGTTGGCCGAAAGTCACCAAAAGAAAGTGCCAAAAGGCCAAAAAAAAGAAAAGAAAAGGAAAGAAAACATAATAGTGGCCGGCAGCACTACATTGAGAGAAACCCTAATTTGTGTTCATTATTTTTCAGATTGTGCAATTGTATTAATTAGTGAGCAATCTTGTGCCCTTTTACCTTTTTTGAAGCAATTAGCTAGTGTCTCTCCATAACTTATGCAACACGAGCTTTGGTGCTGAAAATTTTCTTATTTAACTCATTTCATTGGTTGCATTAAGTTACATCATCTTTGCGTGTGAGTTACCTTGAATTTTGCTTATATCTTTGAGATCGGCAACTAGGACTTGTGAATTCTAGTTTGGATCCTTACTTATCATTACAATAACTAGAATTATCAGATTGCATAGGAAATAAGTATAGCCTACCTAGCTCCACATATTTTACCTTATACGTTTGTTCGGTCCCTTGGCAATCGCTTTATCCAAGCTTCGGAGAACTTTTGATACCGCCAACGGCCGACAACTCCTGTTGCACGGTAAGAACTTGTTAGAGCTTTGGTTAAGGCTTGAGAGTTGAGCGACTTTTCTCCGCTTCCTAGTAGTTGATAGGAAATTACATAAAACTTTGTGTTTCCCTTTTTGCTACTAACCATGTCAGGTGCCAAGAGTTCACTGCATCATTCTCCACGCACGAAGGGCAATGTACGACTCACTAATGAGCGAATATCGCTGCAAGAAGACCATCTCCAGTCCATCGAGGCTGCTCAGGGAGTTGCTAACACTACCCTTACTACTATTTTGTCTAGACTTGATATGCTTGTAGCAGCTGCTCCTAGAACTTCCAGTCCTCTGTATCGTCTCTTAATCAACAACAATGGTGTACTACGTGCACAACGGGTTCCCATTGCTGCCCTGGCTTCCCAGCATGGACCCGCTGCCTCAGTCGCCCCACCACACATTGCCACGGGTTCATCAACTGATGATGAACAAGGTAAAATCAAGTTTGAATTGCCTCCTTTTGGTGGAAAGTTCGATCCTAATGCATATATTAATTGGGAGATTGCGGTAGATAAAGAATTTGTAAACTATGACTTATCTGAAAACCAAAAGATTAGTGTCGTAGTTCAAGTGTTAACGTGAGGTGCAATATATTGGTGGAAGCATATATCTAAACATGATAAAAAATCTAAAACTTGGAATGCCATGAAAAGACTTATGAGAAATTATTATGTTCCTGAATATGATGGTGAATATTTGCTTACTAAACTTCAACGCTAAAACAAGGTTCTAAAACTGTTATAGAATACTTTCACGATTTGCAAAATTGTTTGTTGCGTTGTGGTTTACAAAAATGTGAAGAAGCTACTGAGCTTAGGTTCATACGTTGACTTAATCATGAAATTCAGGATGTTCTTGTTGGTGAAACATATAGTTGTCTTTCAGAATTGTTTAAATGTGCTTGTAGAGCTGAAAACATGCTTGCTGAATCTTTGAGAGAGCCCTTAGCTTCCTTTGAGGTGCCCATTGTTGCACCTTCTATTGTAGCTAACATGTTGCAGAAAAGTGAGCACCATCGGGAAAAGGATGAAGAAGAAAATGTGCAGAAAGAGGAGATCTTTACTGCTCCATACGTTTGTGAAGAGTTGGAAATTAAAGTTGCTCCTACAACCACTGAGAATGATTTAGAAGGTAATGTAAAAGGTATGGACTGTATACATGGTGAAAATCATTTTGAAGAGATAAAATTGTCCATGAATCATGCTATCGTAGAGCAACTATTAATGGAACCCTTTGCTGATTTGCTTGCTATTCATGGTGATAAAAAAGAGTTGTGTGATAATGCTTCACTTATATCCACGCCACAACTAGTGAATGAACATGAAACATTTATATTTTAACTAAACACTTGTGCTGAACATAAACATGTTATTCACATTGCTAGGGAAGAAGATGAGCTTAAATTGATGTCTTCTTTAAATACTTTAGGTTACATTGAATTTGATGTTCGTGTGATCTAGATAGTTTCAAGGAGAAGATTTTTGTGAATTCGATTTGCCATGGTTATCATGAAATATTTTTCATGTTGTTGGTAAACATAATGATAAAGGAGAGTACAAAATGCATAGATTATACATTTGTTCAGATTTGAAATCTCTATGTCCTATGCAACATTGTGATCAATTTGATAATTATAATATCATATCAAGTACCCCTACTGTCGGTTATAATCTATATGATAATTTTCAAAAAAGGGAGTGTTTGGGTGATTGTGATTCACAAGCCATTGATTTGACCATAAAAGATATGTATATTGCTTTGCTCTTTATCGCTACTAACATTTTGCAGGAGAATGTGATATAGTCGAGGACGACTCCAATTCAAGAAAGGGAGAATGATGAGACTATGCTCGTCCTAGATATGAACAACGCTATATCAGTTTGGCGACACTTCACAGCATCCTCTTCTTCATCGTCTACATCTACTAGGATGGTTTTCCTTCACGGAGGGGAGGAAGCATCCAAGAGTGCAAGCTTTCAACATACCTTTATATGCTGGAAAGAAATATTGAGCTTTGTGGATGATTTTTAGATGAGAATATTTTTTGTTGAGGACAAGCTAAAAGCTGAGCATGAGTCGAGGACGACTCAAATTCAAGAAAGGGAGGATGATGAGGACATCACTACTAAGGATATGACCACATTTGGTTGTGCCAACTCCAACACATCATCCACAGGCCAAGAAGAGAGAGAGATCAATTCCATCACGTTCTGGAATCCAATTCGGCCTCCTGAGACAGCAACGACTTCAAATATGAATAACTTTTGCATGCGGACTCCGATTTGGGTGATCTCAGACTTGATTGAAAGCTTACAACGAGATCTTTCCAATGGATCTAATCCCAGCTCCATATTCAACGTAGATCAGACGGAATCATCAAAACAATACTCTATAATACTGTTTTAGGCTGTTTCAGACCTTCTAAGCGTGTGGGGGCCCAAGCCCAAGTTGTGTGCGCCCCCCTGGCTGCACACAACCCTAGGACATCCCTCTCACGTCCATCCCTCTTATAAACTCAGTAGCCGCCGCTTTAGACACTTGGGTTTTGTTTGATTAGTTTAGCCAAGTGCAAACTTTGTTTCTTCAAGTTATGTTGGACAGCCACCTTGTCAAGATTCTCAATAGAACCCCACCTTATTTTGGCCTTCAATTCTTATTTGTAATTTCAGATTGCTTTTACCTTTGTTCTTGCTTGTTCTTCGGTTGCTTGCAGGAATTGAACCTCGTGTTCAGGTTGATCGTGCCCACAGCAAGATCAATAACACTCCGGAGTTGGTTTAGCGATTGCTAAGGTGCATCGTCGTCGTACGTTGTAGTCAGATCGTCAAAGTCGATTCCACCAAATCGATAGTTATCGCTCTCATCGAAAGATCGGGAGACAACTTCGCATCACCTAGCTTGCATGGATGAGAACTATGAATCATGTGAGTAATTTTTTAATCACAATCCTGGTTGTCAAGTGTCCAAACAAATAGGAATCAACTCAAAGACTACTTTTCTAAAAGAGATAAAGCTAAAACACCAAAGTCTCTTTCCGAAAAAGTAAAAGGAGATTTTCCAGGAATTGTCCTCAATTGGAGCAGGTGGTTGGTGAGTTTCTGTTGCTCTAAAATTTTTGGGAATTTTTGTCCCTATGATCAGTTGATTAAGGAAACACTCCACCAAAAATCACCTCAAAAATATTTTTAGAATAAACATGAAAAATCAAGCATTACAGATAGTCATGAACTTCGACCAGAATGTTTGAGTCTCAGTTTTCACTTCATAGTGCTCAAACGGTGCAACCAATGGACTCACAAATGTTTCCAGAGATGGATATATGAGTCATGCACTCTCTTCAACAAGAATCATTTAAAAAGGATTTTTATAATTTTTTATAAAAATCAAGGACTGACTGCTGCGCGAAGAACAAGTTCTGGACATATTTGCAATTTGATAAAAACTTGATCTCTAGTCTATCCTAGGGTTCAAGAAAGATGTAAAACCATATGAACACCCTCAAGAAATCCTAGAAGAACAGCATTTAGAAGGAGGGGAGGCAAAGCCAAATTGCGATAAAGCAAATTGCGAGAATGTAAATGCGGGTAAGTAAATGCTGAATTTAAATTGTGTAATTTAAATGCGTAATGTAAATGCGTAAAGGAAATGAAACATGAACATAAATGAAGAACATTTCATTTCTGGAAGAAGGGATTACAAAGCCTCACAATTCATGTGGGCAAAGCTCAAAGGAGCATCAAAAACCTCAAAACCTTCAAGAGGGGAAGGCTACCCCTCCACCCCTATTTATACACCTCTTGGGCCACCTACCACCCTTGGATGAGCCTCTAAATCCTAGAGCATCCATCAAGGGCTAGGATTAACCCACTCAACGAGCCATGCAAGGGTTCACCCAAAACCCACAACACATAATGGGTTTTCTTGCACGGTTCTCAAAGCACACTAACTAGACCCGCTAACCTATCAATTAGACCAAGATCCAATGGTCCTCATTGATCCACGCAGCGTCTAGCTAGCACCTCATCCGTTCCTTATCTTCACGGCTTGCACGAACTCCATCTCCGATCATCTTTCGGCGATCCCCGACCGTTTGGACCTCCGACGCTCCTCGCCTAGTCCCAGCCATCCTTCGCCTCACCATGACCTAGCACCGTCGTCCTACAACTATCAAAAACAAGGAAATACCTCACATAGCAATGCCCACAATGATATGCAGTAAATCCATCAAAGTCCACTCATTAAAATTCATTTTTACTCGATCTTGCAGGTAACACCGGGAAAACAGAGAAGATCTCAAATTGCTTCCAATTGAAAATATATTTCAAATCAAACTCAAACAAGAGCAACCCAAGCTCAAATTTAGTCAAATACTCATCACAAATCTGGATAGACCTCTGTTTGCACCAAAATTTGGCAAGTCGAGTCAAAATCGGCAATAAAATCAACTACACGAAAGTTAACGGACAAGTTGGAAAAGTTTGAGGATATTTGGTAATAGTAAAATCTTTAAGGGAACAAGCATCGAGATAAGGCCGATCTGGATCGGGACTTCAAGCGTATTATGCGGATCGATCGGTAAGCGGGTATAAAAGAAGAATTCGAAGCAAGATGCGAAAACAACAACACAATACAATCAACTAGCCTTTACTTTCTTACTTTTTCACATCGACTAGGAGTAGTCTCGTAATTTAGATTTCTCTTTGTAATCGATCTTGATCAATAAAGTTGCGCATCGCGATTGTTGATCTTCGTCAATTACACCCCGTGTTTGATTTGTTACGATTTTGTTGCGCATCGCCTTCTTGAAATCGATCTACCTTTATTATCGATTAGCCCTAATCGGCTAATTAGACTTACCTTGTTACCTCGATCTTGATCGGCTTCAAGCTGATTAAATCTAAGCCGATTGATCTCTACGATCGGCTTTTGAGAGAATTTCATATTTTTACCTTATCGATTCTGAGTCAAATCGACCGCACGCTCGAACCGGTGTTAAATGCGGTGTCTTTGTTGTCGAAATCCTACATCAAGTTTTTGACGCCAACACACTCTTGGCAAGCCCGGTGGGACCATGTCTTCATCAAGAAAGTCGATTCCGCTATCCGATCTCAACACAGAAGCCATAATCGTCCCAACAATGGACGATTTGACTGCAGAACAACGACAAGAGATTGAAGATTGGAAAACTGCGTTGGAGGAGATGATGCTAAGCTGTTATCAGAAAACTAGATGAGGCGTCACTCAAAAATCTGCCCTGCCGACGGTCAACGCCCTGGGAGATGTGGGTGTCACAGAACCAGTAAGCCGATACCTGCCTACTCAAGCCGAATTATCGGCTATGATTAATCAGTCTGTGCACCACGCTTTAATAAACCAATCATCGGCTCTTGTGACAACGCTTAAGCCGATGATGGCAAATAGTGTAAAAACTATAGCCCAGGAGTTAGCCTCGTTAGGTAGTCTGCTTGACCCATTGCAAGCTCTGCCGAATTATCCTGTTTTTTCAGTAGCACAGAATACGCAGAGCTCAACGGCCAGTCCTAAACCGTCGGCTATAACCTCACCCCCTACCTTGATGCCTACTCAGCCAACCGTAATATTGCTTAGAGATCCTCGGCCAAGTGGGGTGAGTCATTTCCACGCATACACCGACGCCGCTAAGTTGGACGCATCAACAAATCTGCATGATCGGCTCCATTCTATGCTTTTCCACAATCGGTTTCTGACCGATTGGGCCTAAAAGATACTCGCATGAACCTACCATGTTTAGAAATCCAGGTCCGCATAGGGTAGTAACTTATTCAGAGCCTTTCGTCCCAGTACCCGAATTTCAAGTCAGGCATAATAGGTATGATCAGAATACTGCGTGTGCGACGACCCAAGCATAATTAGCAACCCGAGTTTGCGCTGGAAGCGAGAATGCCAACTATGATCAACATTATCAAGGGCTGCGGTGCCAATGGCGATAATGTAAACCGAGCCACCGGATCTCCACCGTCTTGAGGACCAATTCGGCATACTGTAGAAGGGGAAGGTTATCGGCTATAGAAAGTCGTATCCTGATTACATAGATCGTATGCCTTACCCCCACAATTTCAGAGTCCCGGATTTTGCAAAATTCTCCGGTGACGACTCAACTACTACTATAGAACACATCGGACGCTTTATCGCTCAATGCGTGACGGCTCGATCCGATGGATGAAATAAGACTTTTCCGTTGCCATTTATGCAGGCAGCCTTTACAGTTCACTTGTTTGCCTCCGAATTCGGTCTACCTATGGAACGATTTGGAAAGCCGATTCCACAAATACTTTTTCTCAGGAAGTTTAGAACTAAGGATTTTCGACCTAAGTTACATTAGCAAAGATTTGGAGAATCGATGGCGATTACATTAAGAGGTTTAGAGAAGTTAGGAACCGATGTTTTAGTGTCACGTTGCCCGACAACCAACTTGCAGATTTGGCTTTTCAGGGATTAATTCCACCACTTAGAGAGAAGTTTGGAGGGCAAGAGTTCAACGATTTAAGTCATCTGCTTCATCGTGTATCGGTTCAGGAAAGCCTTATTCACAGATAATAAAGCGTTTAAGGATAGATTTAAAAATAACGGCAATAAAGAAAAGGATAAAGTTAAAGTCAATATGGTGGATTATTGCCCAAGCGATTCTTCGGAGGATGATGAAGCAGAAATAAATATAGCCGAATGGGTAAAAGGGTCTAAAAAGTCCTTAGTCTGTTCTTGGCTAAAGCCGACTAGAAATAAGTCGGAAGTTAAGAATGCCTTTGATGTTTCCAAATGTGATCGTATTTTTGATTTATTATTACAAGAAAAGATAATACGATTGCCCGAGGGACATATTATACCATCGGTAACGAGATCAAGAAACGCAGGTGTTGCAAGTGGCACCACTCTTTTTCTCACAATACTAACGACTGCAATATTTTTTGTCAACAGATCCAATCAGCTATTGAAGATGGTCGGCTAAAATTTGCTGATGAGCCGACTATGCAAGTTGATGCTGATCCATTTCCAATCAACATGGTTCAATGTTCGGCTAAAGGAAAGGAGACGATGCATGATGAGCCAAAGAAGGATCGGCAGGTCAATATTCAGCCGAATTCAAACGGCGGCCAGACGTTGAAAATTACGATCGGCTCATTACAAATAGAAGCCGATCACGAAGGAAAAAATTCGAGGACCATTAAACCCAAGGGAAATCCTCAGGTGGGTAAATGGTACAAAGCTGAAAAATCGCCATCAAGGCAATTGGCCAAAAGGCTGGGACCAACGTTTTCGCAATTGATGGAGAAATATGAAAGAATGAACAACCGACTACGATATCCTGCTCGCCGGTCGGATAATTTATATCACACTGAAAATGTGGAGAGGGCTCATAGAAGATGTCCCTTTTGGCAGTTTTGTTGGGAAAGGGGAGTGTCCCTGCCATCTCCGTATACATGTCCGATGGGGCATTACCCCCGAGACGATTGGCCAAGACAATCGGCTAGAGATAGGCTGTCCGGGCCGATTCGAGATCACAGCAAAAGTTATAGGAGGCCTATTCACGAAAGAATATCTGAACCAAACCGGGTACCGGACCAGGTCGAAACACGGAGGCCCAATTCAGACCGGGAAGATTTGGCTTGCCAGATACGAAAGCCAATAGAGCCCAAGCCTAGGTGGTGTCCATCTGGCCTTGGCCGATCGCAGTATGAGCGGCTTGAGGCTAAGGGCGCAGGAGATCCGAGAAGCCGACGAAAAGCAGAGGATGATACCTTCAATGAGCTTCGTCCGGTCAAGGTTGTCAAGAAAGAGTGGACAAAGAAGGAACAAGCCGAAGAAGATTTTGAGTCGGCAGATGATCTAGATTCTCCTATGATTAGGGACGATACACCTCCAATGGACATCAATATGGTGTTCACACCGCCACCAATTCAAAATCACAACCGAATCGGCTAAAGAAACTTTACTCAATCATGTTCGGGAGTTCAAAATGCTATCTTTGAAAAACCAAGAGATGATCATCGGCATCTGAAACCATTATATCGAAAGGATATATAAATGGAAAGTCGATATCAAGGATCTTTGGTAGGCAGTGAGCCACGATAAACTTGATGCCCTATCGACTTGCAAGAAATTGGGTAAGTCCGATGAAGACTTGATTAAAACTAACATGGTTTTAAACAACTTCACGAGCGATCCACGAAGCCAAAGCGTCATGGTTCTGAAGCCCGACCATCGGCGGTAAGACTTTGGCGATGCATTTTTGTTATTGATGCCAAAGGCAATTATAGCGTTCTACTTGGGAGAGATTGGATCCACGCCAACCTGTTGTATCCGTCAACTATGCATCAAGCGCTTGTCAATGGAGCGGAGAGGAAGTTGAAATTGTCACGGCCGACACATCGGCTCACATTGCCATGGCGATTCGGCGCGAATTGGCAACATGAAGAAGCAGGATGTATATCGGGAAAGACAGTAGAGGATTGCGATTTCATCTGCGTGAGCAAAACAGGACTTGTGCCGATCAGTGTCAAGCCAGGCACGTTTGATCGAGCAAACGAAGTGCTGCACCGATGGGGACAAGAAAAACAGTGAAGGTATTACAAGACAAAATGCAAAGCTATCGGCAAACAACGGATAGCTATGAGGCTATAGAAGACTTTCAAGAGGTTGAAAAGTTGGGTCAAGGCTTTACGTCCACCGATCTGCTTGAAGAAGTTGATATAGGTAGTGGTGATAGAAAAAGACCAACTTTTATTAGCGCGAAATTAGATGTAAAATATAAAAAGAAGTTAATCGAAATTCTTAGAGAATATAAAGATTATTTTGCTTGGGAGTATCACAAGATGCCAGGTTTAAGCCGACAATTGGTAGAACATCGGCTACCCATTAAACAAGGTTATCGGCCGTTTAAACAGTACCCTAGGCGTTTTAATCCGGCTCTGTATAAGATTATAAAAGAAGAGATAGAGCGATTGTTACAGGCTAAATTTATATGACCTTGTCGATATGCGGAGTGGGTTTCCAACATTGTTCCAGTCATGAAGAAAAAGGGAAAACTGCGAGTATGTGTCGACTTTAGAGATTTAAATAAAGCGACACCGAAAGATGAATACCCGATGCCGATAGCGATATGCTTATCGATCTTTGCATCGGGAATAAAATCATAAGTTTTCTAGATGGAAGCGCGGATACAACCAGTTACTCATGGCAGAAGCCGATATACCAAAGACAGCTTTCAGATGTCCTGGAGCCATAGGTTTATTCGAGTGGACGATTATGACTTTTGGCTTAAAAAATGCTGGGGCAACATATCAACGAGCCATGAACCTGCTTTTTCATGACTTAATCGGTCACATCGTTAAAATATATATTGACGATGTCGTAGTAAAATCGGCAGATGATTTGCAGTATTTGGCCGATTTAGAAAAGGTTTTCCAGAACATAAGAGCACATGCTTGAAGATGAATCTTTTCAAATGTGCATTTGACGTGTCAGCTGGGCAATTTTTAGGCTTTATGGTACACGAGAGAGGTATTGAGGTTAATCAAGCAAGAATGAAAGCTATAGCCAACACCGAGCCGTCGACATGCAAAAACGAATTACAGAAATTGATCGGCAAGATTAATTATCTACGGAGGTTTATCTCAAACCTTTCCGACAGAATTCGTGCTTTTACCCCGCTGTTGAAGTTGAAGGATAATCAAGAATTTGTGTGGGGAGCCGATCAGCAAAAGGCTTTTGATGATGTTAAAAGATATTTGTCCAGTCCCCCGGTTTTGGCTGCACCACGAAAAGGGGTTCCTTTCAGACTATATGTATCGGCTGAAGAGGAAACTATTGGAGCTGTTCTGGCATAAGAGGTTGATGGTAAGGAAAGAGTAATCTTTTATTTAAGCCGACGACTACTTGATGCAAAAGTCAGGTACCCTCTTGTTGAGAAATTATGTTTATCTTTATATTTCTCATGCACGAAGTTAAGACATTATATATTAGCATCGGCTTGTATGGTGATCTGTAAAACCGATGTTATAAAATATATGTTATCAGCTCCAATCCTACTGGGTCGACTTGGCAAATGGGCTTATGCCTTGGTTGAGTTCGACTTGTCTTATGAATCGGCCAAAGCGGTCAAAGGACAAGTTCTAGCCGATTTTATAACAGGACATATGACACTACTGCCGACTTAGTATCCGTAGCCCCTTGGCAGTTGATTTTTGATGGGTCTGTATGCAGAGAAGGCGATGGAATCGGTATAGTGCTCATATCACCTAGAGGGCATAATTTCGAATTCACATTTCGGCTAAATAGCCGATGCTCAAATAATCAGGCAGAATATGAAGCAATGCTCAAGGGTTTGCGATTATTAGAAAATATCGGAGTAAGTGCGGTTGAGGCATACGGGGATTCTATGTTAATAGTACAGCAAGTAAAAGGAGAATACCAATGCCGGGATGAAACACTGCTGAGATATTTAGAACAATGCTTCGAGATTATCGGCTCATTCACATCATTTTCTATCGGTCATGTTCCTCGAGAATTGAATGATAGAGCCAATACCCTGGCCCAACAGGCATCAGGATACAAAGACTTTGGCCGATATCAAGTGGTGAGTTAATGGATAAAGCCGTCATGTGCGTGGATGTCGCGGATTGGAGAAGCGCAAATAAAGAATTACGATCGATCCATCGAGCGGCGATGAACGCAAGATTAGGCAACAAGCTTTGAAGTACATTGTTATGGACGATACGTTGTATTATCGGACGATGGAAGGATTGCTATTAAGATGTCTTGGGGCCGAAGAAGCGCGGGTGGCAATGGGTGAAGTACATGAAGGCATTTGCGGTTCTCACCAATCGGCTCATAAGATGAAATGGATGCTTAGACGGACAGGTTACTTTTGGCCGACAATGCTAAAAGATTGTTTTAAATACTACAAAGGTTGCCAAACTTGTCAGAAATTTGGCAATATACAATTAGCGCCAGCATCAGCTTTGCACCCAATTATCAAGCCATGGCGTTTAGAGGTTGGGGAATAGATGTAATCGGCCAAATATTTCCTGCTTCGAGTAAAGGCCACAAGTTCAGTTTGGCCGCAACCGATTATTTCTCAAAATGGGTTGAAGCTATACCACTCAAGAAAGTGACCAGTGTTGAGGCAATCGGATTCGTTAATGAGCATATTGTCCATCGGTTTGGAATACATAAACAATTATGATCGATCAAGGCACGATATTCATGTCCAATGAGTTTCAGACTTACGCAACAAGCTTGGGGATTAAATTGTTGAATTCATCCCCATACTACGCTCAGGCTAACGGACAAGCCGAGTTGTCCAACAAAACGCTAATCAAGTTGATCAAAAGAAAAATCGATGAAAAACCAAGGAATTGGCATTCGACTCTGTCGGAGTCGCTTTGGGCATATCGGCTAGCCTACCACGAAGCAACAGAACTTTCACCTTACCAATTGGTGTATGGTCAAGAAGCCGTTTTACCCGTGGAGATCAATATTGAGTCTATATGAGTAGCCAGACAAAACGGTTTGTCGGCTCAGGATTATAACAATTCGATGATCGACAACTTGGATGAGTTGGCAGAATTATGTTTGTCCACACTAGATCGGCTTAAGAAGAATAAAATCAGTGTTACAAGGGCGTATAATAAAAAGGTCATGCCTAAGTCTTTTGATCAAGCCGATTTGGTATGGAAAATGATATTGCCTGTTGGTTCCAAAGATAACCGATTCGGAAAATGGTCACCTACGTGGGAAGGACCATACAAAGTTAATCGGCTAGTCGGTGGAAATTCATACGTAATAGAAACGTTGGAAGGATATGTTTTGCCTAAAGCTGTTAATGGGAAATATTTAAAGAAGTATGATCCTAGCGTTTGGGTTGGAGCCTAGCCTACTAAGAATCACGTTCAAAAAGCCAAGTTAACACGGTGCTATTAATCGGCTAAAGAGATTGTAGACTCAGAATGAAATTACAGGTAAGAAAAATTAAATCGGTTAAACAGTCGATTATAAGCATAGCAAGAGTTACAAAATATCCTGAGTATTCCAAAATAAACAGCAAAGTTTTACATTTCAATCTATCACTGGATGCCTGAGCTAGGAAGAAATGCGCCTAAAGCCGACAGAGCACCTGCGGCCTTTGCGATCACGCTTTGAACTTCTTCAATAATGCGATCGTCTTTTTTTGCATTTCCTAGCACTGGTACCACCTTGGCCGACTGTTTTTTCACACTTACCACAGCCATGGTGATGCTTAGTTTCTGGTCCTTTATCTCCGACGCAGTTTTCTCCATGGAGTTTTGGCCTTCTTGGATTTGTTTTTCTGTCTTGGCCAATTCCTCCAAAAGAAATCTTCGTGTTTTCAAGCTTGGAGAGGAACTCCTTGGTCGACTTCAGCTGCTGCACGTCGGCATCAAATTTGCGTTTCTTTGCCTTCGCATCTGCGACCAGCTCATCCAGAAGCTTTTGATCGGCTTCCTGGGCTTCACGTCGATTAATTCTGGCCTGTGCTTCCTCAACTTCAAATCTCCTCTCGTCCATGTGGCATACATTTAGGAGGGCATGCATCGCCTCTGGAGGTAGGTCGGCTGATGAGGACATCAATACCAACGATACATCCATGCCTACACAAGATACATCCACGCCTACACAAGTACCACTTGTTACTGGTCCTATTACTCGTGCTCGTGCTCGTCAACTTAATCATCAGGTGAGTTCACTCTTGAGTTCATGTCCATCATGTTTAGACCGTGGAGACGTGTGCACTCTTGTTTTGCTTAGGAACCAAGGAGAGGACCGAAAGGGAAACGGATTCGCGCAGGCTGGATTCGGACTGCAGCATAGCACCAACTTGTGACGGACGCCACGGTCGCATATGGACTCGAATTGGGGCGTTCAAATACTTTGATGATTTCTGATGAAGTCTATTTTCATATGCATCCGGACTCATGTCCATATCTGTTCCAAGGCGGCCGCAATCGTTAAATTACTACCGAGAGGTTTTTACATTCGGTCTTTGCGCCACCATATTTTGGCCCAATGGGTCTTGTATCAAGTTGGGTCCATTAGGGGCGCGTCCTAGGGTTGGGCTCGACCCAAAGACCCTTGTGGTCGACCCTTCCACGTTTATATACCTCTTAGCCGCCACCAGAACACTTGGGTTTTGTTTAGATCAAGTTTAGCTCTCGCTACTTGCTTGTAGCGCGCGTCTTTGGATTAGCCACCCGTCTTCTTGTCTTGAACCCCACCTTATTGGAGATTGAGTTTGAAACCTTCTTTTACATCTAGTAATTCAAGACTTGTTCTACTTGTTCTTGCTAGTTCTTGATTGCTTGCGGGCGAGTGCCCTAGTGGCAGGGTGTCGCGCTCCACAAGATCGCGGCGACCATAGGAGGTGGTGTATCGGTTGCTAAAGCGCGGCGTCCTTGGAAGGCTGTAGTCGGGCCGTGAGCGTCGTCTCCTCTACCAATCGAGTTATCCCAAGCCCTCTCATCGAAAGATCGGAATTCACCCAACGGGTTTACATCAATTAGTATCGAGCAAGGTTTATCGGTGAGAGACTTCCAATCATTCGCTGTTTTATTTTACCTATAGTCGGAAAAGCCAAAAAAATAGTAGATTAGTTCTCTCCGCAATCCTACAAACTTTTTGAGCTTTTACTAGTCTTTGCTTAGTTAGGGCTTGTTGAGTTTTCTTTTGCATCGGTTGTGTCGAGTTCTTTGGTCGTAGTCCTAGTTTATTAGAGTTTGAGTTCTTGTCACGTTCTAGTCACAGCCGTGCACTACCATATAAACTTTCATTGGTGAATCTGAGTACATCTTGGTGTTCAAGTCCGACTAGGAACCCACGCTCGTGGTCTTTGAAGCTTGAATTGGAATCGGTTTTGAGTCGAATTGAATCGGTGGTGGTGCATAGCCAAGTTATGTCGGTTATCATCTCAGTCCGAATTGCTTTAGTGGCGTGCTGCTGTTGTGCCTCGCTTTATATATGAAGTGTTCACGCAGCAATACATCATATCCATAGACGCGGCTTACTCTAGAGAGAGAGAGAGTATCTTCTTGTTACCGGAATACCCCTGTAATTCTGAAAAAAAAAAGTGTGTGGTGATTGGCTCTTTTGAACTCTCTTTATTCATATATTCAGTTTTGAGGATCCCCTGAAAAAAAAGGAAGAAGAAGAAAAGGAAAGGGGCTGTTCGTTTGTGCTCCTCTCTTGTTTCCGGTGGGGCGTTGTGACTTCCTTTGTGTCCAGGCTCGCGTCTCTAGCACGGTCTAGGCTAGGACCAGCACAGTACCACCGTTGAACGATTATTCAACTTGCTTTTGTAACTAACGTGGTGCTAGTGTATTCCTTGCTTGACGCACCTCTGACTCCACATAGTCGACTACTGACTTGACGAGTCTTGTTCTTTGCGGCACCGATACACTTCATTCCACGGTTGCAGACTTGTTGGTTGCCGTCCCCTCTGTTGAGCAAGGTAAGAATTGGTAAGAGCTTGTGTGACAGTTGAGTGGCGCCTTGCGGTAGCTACATCCAAATAGCTGTAGGGTTTTATCCCTTCACTTGTTTTTCTTGTTGCCTCTGTTCTACTAACCATGGCGGGGATCGGATGATGATGATGCTTCTCGAGAATAGGCCACGTTCTCCTCGTACCAAGGCATCATACAACACTTTGAAAAGCTGGTGAAGGCGCACGGAAGGTCTTGATAATGACTTGCGGTGACGAATGAAAAGATGGGGCAATTGGAGGCCACGGATCGACACCAACACCAAGCTTACGGGGGTGGAGGTGTCGGTTGCTCGTATTGACAAGAGTCTTCTTTGCACTCTGAGGCGATTTGACGAGATACATGCTAATACCACCGGTGGGCGTGATGAGGGTGTCGAAGATAATTGGGATGAGTATGTTGCGAGTCTTGAACAAGATGACCAAGAAGCTCCTAATCGCGGCGACTACGTACTAACCGTAGAGGTATGGGTGGTTTTCGGCGTGAGGTACATGGTAATGATGATGCTTTTAGTAAGGTTAAATTTAAGATACCTCCTTTTGATGGTAAATATGATCCTGATGCTTACATTACTTGGGAGATTGCTATTGATTAAAAGTTTGCATGTCATGAATTTCACGAAAATGCACGTGTTAGGGTTGTTACTAGTGAGTTTATTAAACCATTTGGTGGATAGAACATGGCAAGAAGAATCCTAATAACATGCCACAAACTTGGGATGCTTTGAAGCGGGTTATGCGGGCTAGATTTGTTCCTTCTTATTATGCACGTGATCTGTTAAACAAGTTGCAACAATTGAGACAGGGTGCTAAAAGTGTAGAAGAATATTATCAGGAATTACAAATGGGTATGCTACGTTGTAATTTAGAGGGAGAGGAACCTGCTATGGCTAGATTTTTGGGCGGGTTAAATAGAGAAATTCAGGACATCCTTGCTTATGAAGATTATGCTAACATAACCCGTTTGTTTCATCTTGCTTGTAAAGCTAAAAGGGAAGTGCAGGGATGACGTGCTAGTGCAAGGTCTAACGTTTCTGCAGGAAAACCTACACCATGGCAGCAGCGCACGATTACTTCCATGACCAGGCGTGCACCTCCACCAACTTCCTCGCCGAGTCGACCAGCACCACCGCCTTTCTCCAGCGACAAACCACGTGTTTCACCCACAAATTCAGCAACCAAATCTGCCCAGAAACCAGCCGGTAGTGCCTCTTCGGTTGCCTCCACGGGTAGAACAAGAGATGTTCAGTGTCATCGATGCAAGGGCTATGGACACGTGCAGCGTGACTGTCCTAGCAAGCGTGTTTTGGTGGTCAAAGACGATGGTGGGTATTCCTCTGCTAGTGATTTCGATGAAGCTACACTTGCTTTGCTTGCGGTGGCGACGCGGTAGTGAGAACAACGGAAGAACAGATTAGTGCGGATGATGCGAGCATTATGAGAGCCTCATTGTGCGGCGTGTGCTTAGTGCACAAATGGAGAAGGCGGAGCGAATCAGCGACATCGTTGTTTCAAACAAAGTGTGTCATTAAGGAGCGTTTGTGCCGTTTGATCATTGATGGAGGTAGCTGCAACAACTTGGCTAGCGCGATATGGTGGAGAAGCTTGCACTTACAACCAAACCACACCCACATCCATATCACATTCGATGGCTTAACAACGATGGTAAGGTCAAGGTAACCAAGCTGGTACAAATTAATTTTGCAATTGGCTCATATCGTGATGTTGTTGAATGTGACGTTGTGCCTATGGAAGCTTGTAATATTCTCGCTAGGTAGACCATGGCAATTTGATACGGATTGTATGCATCATGGTAGATCAAATCAGTATTCTCTCATACACCATGATAAGAAAATTGTTTTGCTTCCCATGTCCCTGAGGCTATTGTGCGTGATGATGTTGCTAAAGCTACAAAAGCTAAAGCGAGAACAAAAAAATATTAAATCTGTTGGTAATAAGAAAGATGGGATAAAATTGAAAGGACATTGCTTGCTTGCGACTAAATCGATGTTAATGAATTAATTGCTTCCACTTCTATTGCTGCGCTTTGGTATGCAAGGATGCATTGATTTCAATTCAAGATATGCGGCATTCTTTGCCTCCTGCGGTTGCTAACGTTTTGCGGGAGTATTCGATGTATTTCAAGTGAGATACCGGTAGGGGCTGCCACCTATACTAGGGATTGAGCACCAAATTGATCTTATTCCTGGTGCATCTTTGCCAAACCGTCGCCATACAGGACAAATCCGGAGAAACAAAGGAAATTCAATGGCAAGTGCAAGAACTACTCGACAAAGGTTATGTGCGTGAGTCTCTTAGTCCTTGTGTTGTTTGGTTATTTTAGTGCCTAAGAAAGATGGAACATGGCGTATGTGTGTTGATTGTAGAGCTATTAATAATATCACCATTCGATATCGACACCCTATTCCACGTTTAGATGATATGCTTGATGAATTGAGTGGTGCTATTGTGTTTTCTAAAGTTGATTTGCGTAGTGGGTAACACAGATTCGTATGAAATTGGGAGATGAATGGAAAACGCTTTCAAAACTAAGTTCGGTTTATATGAGTGATTAGTCATGCCTTTTGGGTTAACTAATGCGCCTAGCACTTTCATGAGATTAATGAGCGAGGTTTTGCGTGCTTTCATTGGAAAATTTGTTGTAGTATACTTTGATGATATATTGATCTCTGACAAATCTATGGATGAACATCTTGATCACTTACGTGTTGTTTTTAATGCTTTACGAGATGCACGTTTATTTGGTAACCTTGAGAAGTGCACATTTTGCACCGATCGAGTGTCGTTTCTTGGCTATGTTGTGACTCCATAGGGAATTGAGGTTGATCAAGCCAAGGTAGAAGCTATCTGAGGATGGTGCGTGCCAAAGACTATCACACAGGTGCGGAGTTTCCTAGGACTTGCTGGCTTCTATCGCCGTTTTGTGAAGGACTTCAGTACCATTGCTGCACCTTTGAATGAGCTTACAAAGAAGGAGTGCCTTTTAGTTGGTGCAATGTACAAGAGGACTCCTTCAACATCTTTGAAAGATAAATTGTCTCATCCAACTTCTGATTTTAATAAGACTTTTGAGCTTGAATGTGATGCTAGTGGGATTGGATTGGGTGGTGTTTTGTTACAAGAAGGCAAACTGTTGCATATTTTAGTGAAAAATTGAGCGGGCCTGTTCGAATTATTCTACTTATGATAAGGAATTATATGCTCTAGTGCGAACATTAGAAACATGGCAGCATTATTTGTGGCCCAAAGAGTTTGTTATTCATTACGATCATAAATCTTTGAAGCATATTCGTAGTCAAGGAAAAGCTGAACCGTAGACATGCTAAGTGGGTTGAATTTATTGAATCTTTTCCTTATGTTATTAAGCACAACAAAGGAAAAGAGAATATCATTCTTGATGCTTTGTCTAGGAGATATACTTTGCTAAATCAACTTGATTACAAAATCTTTGGATTAGAAACAATTAAAGACCAATATGTTAATGATCTTGATTTCAAGGATGTGTTCTTGCATTGTAAAGATGGAAAGGGATGGAACAAATTCATAAATCCTTGATGGGTTTGTGTTTAGAGCTAACAAGCTATGCATTCCAGCTAGCTCCGTTCGTTTATTGTTGTTGCAGGAAGCACATGGAGGTGGCTTGATGGGACATTTTGGAGCTAAAAAAACGAAGGACATACTTGCTGGTCATTTCTTTTGGCCCAAGATGAGAAGAGATGTGGAGAGATTTGTTGCTCGTTGCACGACATGTCAAAAGGCTAAGTCACGGTTAAATCCACACGGTTTGTATTTACCTCTACCTGGTCCTAGTGCTCCTTGGGAAGATATTTCTATGGATTTTGTGTTGGGATTGCCTAGGACTAGGAAGGGACGTGATAGTGTGTTTGTGGTTGTTGATAGATTTTCTAAGATGGCACATTTCATACCATGTCATAAAGCCGATGATGCTACTCATATCGCTGATTTGTTCTTTCGAGAAATTGTTAAGCTTGCATGGTGTGCCCAATACAATCGTTTACGATCGTGATGCTAAATTTCTTAGTCATTTTGGAAGACTTTGTGGGCAAAATTAGGGACTAAGCTTTTGTTTTCTACTACATGTCATCCCCAAACCGATGGTCAAGCGAAGTTGTGAATAGAACTTTGTCTACTATGTTAAGGGTTGTTTTAAAGAAGAACATTAAGATGTGGGAAGATTGTTTGCCTCATATTGAATTTGCTTATAATCGATCGTTGCATTCAACTACAAAGATGTGCCCATTTCAGATTGTATATGGTTTGTTGCCTCGTGCTCCTATTGATTTAATGCCTTTGCCATCTTACGAGAAATTGAATTTTGATGCTACTAAGCGTCTTTGAATCGATGTTAAAACTGTATGAAACGACAAAGAAAACATAGAGCGCATGAATGCTAAATATAAGTTTCTTTGGTGATAAAGGTAGAAAGGAACTAAAGTTTGAACACGGAGATTTAGTTTGGTTGCATTTGCAAAAGAAAGGTTTCTGAATGCGAAAATCTAAATTGCTTCCTCGGTGATGGACCGTTTAAAGTGTTGGAGAGAATTAATAACAACGCATATAAGTTGGATCTGCTGCAACCTTTGGGGTTAGTCCCACTTTTAACATTGCAGATTTAAAGCCTTATTTGGGAGAGGAAGCTGAGTTTGAGTCGAGGACGACTCAAATGCAAGAAGGGGGATGATGAGGACATCAATACCAGCGATACATCCATGCCTACACAAGATACATCACGCCTACACAAGTACCACTTATTCTGGTCCTATTACTCGTGCTCGTCAACTTAATCATCAGGTGAGTTCACTCTTGAGTTCATGTCCATCATGTTTAGACCGTGGAGACGTGTGCACTCTTGTTTTGCTTAGGAACCAAGGAGAGGACCGAAAGGGAAACGAATTCGCGCAAGCTGGATTCGGACTGCAGCACAGCACCAACTTGTGACGGACGCCACGGTCGCATATGGACTCGGATTGGGGCGTTCAAGTACTTCGATGATTTCTGATGAAGTCTATTTTCATATGGATCTGGACTCATGTCCATATCTGTTTCGAGGCAGCCGCAATCGTCAAATTACTACCGAGAGGTTTTTCTGTTCATGGTGCTGCGCCACCATATTTTGGCCCAATGGGCCGTGTATCAAGTTGGGTCCATTAGGGACGCGTCCTAGGGTTGGAGCTCGACCCCAGCACCCTTGTGGTCGACACTTCCACGTTTATATACCCCTTAGCCGCCACCAGGAACACTTGGGTTTTGTTTAGATCAAGTTTAGCTCTCGCTACTTGCTTGTAAGCGCGCGTGCTGGATTAGCCGCTCGTCTTCTTGTCTTCGGAACCCCACCTTATTGGAGATTGAGTTTGAAACCTTCTTTTACATCTAGTAATTCAGTACTTGTTCTACTTGTTCTTGCTAGTTCTTCGATTGCTTGCAGGACGAGTGCCCTAGTGGCCGGGGTGTTGCCTCCACAAGATCGCGGTAGCCATAGGAGGTGGTGTATCGGTTGCTAATGTGCAGAATCCTTGGAAGGCTGTAGTCGGGCCGTGAACATCGTCTCCTCTATCAATCGAGTTATCCCACGCCCTCTCATCGAAAGATCGGGAATTCACCCAACAGGTTTACATCATCGGCTTCAACGGCCGCCATGGCGTCCCTGATTGGCTGATTGTTCGCCAATATCTCCGATTGCAGCCTCATAACTAGGTCAAAAAGCTTGTTAAGTTTTTCCTGCATACCTTGGGCAGAGGTCACGGTAGCCGACACTTCCTTCGAGACCTTCAAAATGCTTCTGATCTCTGCGCCATAGTCATCCGTAGCCATGATCTCGGGATCATCAAGATCGGCCAAAGAAAAGCCTAGAAGGTTCGTTGGATCAGAGAGCTCTGGCGGATCGGTGATTAGGGTTGTTGGCATCGGACGTGGAGGAGATAGTGGTGTAGAAGAAATATTAGGGAGATCAGCTAAGTTTTTCGCCACTTGAGCTGAGGGCGTCGGCTAAAAGAAGTAAAATTCAAGGTAAGCCGACGTACTGAAGGACATGATTCTTAACAAAAGTACAATGACCTACCTTGTCAGTAGCCAACGCATGTGGCGAACCCTCGCCGCTTTGCTCTTGGGGCTTGGGTCCTTTTTTCTTGGCAGCAGCCTTTGTGTACTTTCGCTTCTTTTCTGAGAGTTTGTCGGATAAATAAATCTTGTTAGATGGAAATTGATTGGAGAATGAAAGAGAGCTGATAAAAATACTTACTAGGTTGTTTCTGCTTCTCCAAGTCCGACAAAGATGGGCTCTGAATGCCCAAGGACCCGAGCGTAGCGGTGATGGCGTAGATTGTTGTTTCTTGGGCTGATTGTCACCCGATGGGCCCGAAGCCGCCCTCTTTCCAATAGCCTTGTTCTGCAGAAAGAGCAAATTTAGATTCAAGGTAAAAATTCATGTAAGATAGTGGGAGATTTAGACTCTAAGCCGATACCTCGTCATTGACATCTACACGCGTGTTAGTATATCCGGACGAAGTGGTCTCGCTGCTAGAATCAGTGCTAGATATTAACGCCGGCTCCGGAAGATTCGGAAAGAATTCGTTGATGATGTTCGATGGAGACTTTGACCGATAGAGGGCTTCTGCAATAACTGACCACCATGAAGTATAGCCTCCTACTCGTCTGGTGTTCAGGAAGAAGTGTGGTAAAGATTGGACTTGCAGGTCATCGGCTACTTCAAGAACAATCTCGGCCGACACAGCATTACGGACTCTGGCTCTTGGCTCAAGCCGATAAAGAAGCTGAAAACTTTGGGATCACTTGACCAAACCCTAGTTGTCTTGCATAAACGGACGGATGGTAGAATTCATATGACGGCTAGTATGTCCGATTCCTTGTATGGAGACCAGCATGAAGAATACAAGGAGAAATAAAATTTATACAAGTCTAGGGTTTCCTGAGGCATCGCAGAGCTGTCGGCTTCAAGATGAAGGAACGAAGGCCATGAAAAATCGGCCACACCGCAGTAACCCGTGAACACAAGCAAGAACCAGATAGTTGCAATCTCTCTTTATTGCAGATTTCTGATGAAGTTTACACGGTGGAGTTTTGAAACTCTATACGGCCGCTGGAACCCAGTCAGGCGTAGGAGGAAATCTAAGTCGATGACTATAGATATAATATAATCAAAAGTCGAGAAATTCCTGGGCCTAGTGCCTTTATTTATAGGGAGGTGTTGATGCCAAAAACATGAAGTAGGGTTCTGGCATGACACACGGACAAACACACAGTTGAGCGTGCCAACCGATTTAACCACATGTCGGTAAGGAAAATATAAAATTCACTCAAAGCCGATTTCGTGTGGCAATCAGCTCAGATTTAGTCAGCTACAAGCCGATTAGATCAAAGGTAACGATAAGTCTAATTAGCCGATTAAGGCTAATCAGAGAATAAAGGTAGATCGACTCTGATGAAGGCGATGCGCAACAAGATCAGAGAAAATCGAACCTGATTGGAGTAACAAAATATGATCAATGATCGGCGATGCGCAACTTTATTGATCAAAATCGAGTTATAGGAGAAACTAGATTACAAAACTACTCCTAGTCGACGAAAAAGTAGATGAAAAGTAGACGCGAGTTGATTGATTGTGTTGTTGTCTTTTTAGCTTGCCCTCATCCACCTTATATACCCACCGGCCGATAGAGTCATGTTACAAAACGTTTTGGGAGTAGTATCTGTATCGGCCTCTATTTTGAGGGTGTTTTCCTTAACGATCTGTCTTGTTTCCAAATATCTTGATTCATTATCCTATCGTATCTTATTAACTCTGCACTATCGATTTTAACCATACTTGCCAAATCTTGGTGCAAACATATGCCCCCCATTTTTGGGAGATAACTTGTTATCTTCCAAAAATCTCAATCATCGGCTTTACACAATGTCGGCTTTTTGGGGAATTCTCAGCAGTAACTGTTGCTTTAATGGCGTCGTAAAAATTTAAATGCGCACATTATGCGTTTTAACTGTTCACGTCCTTTGAGATCCTTTTCCGCCTCTTCGGATTTTCACCGTGCCACAAATATGTGGCCCCCACACCATCACTTTCACGTGCTTGAGCTCTCTAGACCACTGCAATCGGCTTCTACACCTTTTGTTGATGAAGTTTTAGAGAAGTGCCTCAGCTCAATCACCCTTGTCAGATCGACTGCAATGGACCCAAGTCAGGTACTCATCCCGATCCCACATAGCACTGACCAATATTTCTTGGGACCATTAGGAAATTTAGATTTCAACACCGTTACGAACCAAGATATTCATCGCCTTCCATTGTCGGCTTCTGGACATAATATAGAAGGGTGGCATAGCACCTTCAGGGCTTGGCCGATAGCTCTTAAAAGGTGGAGAAATTGGTTTATTAGAGTGGTAGCCCAGAAGAGGGAGTAATGGGAGAGAATGGGTATAACCGAATGTATCCAAATTTCTTTAGCCGATCTAGAAACCAATAAGCCCCTAGTGGCCACGGCTTGTCATTTCTGATCGGAAAGCTTCAATGCCTTCTTGTTTCGCACTGGTCCCGTCGGCCCAACTCTTTTGGACGTAGCTCAACTGTGCTGCCTCAGGCCAGATCGCGAGCAAATATAAGCTTTTAGCGGTAAGCCCAGATATAAACTTATCAGATCAAAGGGTGAAGGATGGGCTAAGTATATCGGTAATAATAACAAAGTTAAGGGGCCTCTATCGGATGAAGAACACGTTGCCTTCCTTAACCATTGGTTTGGATCGCTTTTTATTACGTGGTGCGTCTCTTGGACCGACTCAGGTTTATCAAGTCATAGCAGAACAGCTTGTTGAAGGCCATCAGCTGGCTCTAGGCAAAACTTTGCTCGGTGCCATATATCAAATGTTGTACATAATAAGAAGTCAGCTTTTTACTGGTTTTGAACATTTTACCGTCGGCAACGTAGGAGGGCCGATGCGGTTTGTGCAGATTTGGCTATATTGCTTGTTTAGCCATTCTTTTAAATTGAATTTAGCTGATGGGACTCCATTCCCAAGGGATGATACTCTACAGGGCGCACCTCTCCAGTTCGAAGAATGCCAGTCTTTTGGAGAAAGATTCATGATGTGCTCCAGTAATGAGACAAGAATCACCCCCATCGTCTGTCGAAAATACTTGGCATTTTTCCAGCAACTTGATACTGAAGACTTCAAGCAACAAGACTTCTTTAGTTATAGTTCTATAGCCAATTTCCCTTGGCCTTTCTTACATTTGGAAGTCGATAGTTCTTTAATGCCCAAAGGGACTATAGATTTATACATGCTCTTTGTTTCTTTGTGCATTCTACATGTCGGTCTTCACACCAGAAATCAGACATTCCAACCATCATACGAATTCTATCATCCATTGGTTTATGCAAGACAGTTGGGCTTTGGCCAAGTGATTCCAAGTCTCCCACTTCTCGATCGATTACAACCCAGAACTAGGGTACGGAATGCTGCTGCGGCCAAACTAGTTTTATAAATAGCTGATGATCTTCAACTTCGCAGTTTCCCCACTTCTTCCTGAATGCCCGTCGGGCGGGTGGTTTTACATCATGGTGGTCGGCTATTGCAGAGTCATTATATATGGAAAAGTCTCCATCAATTATAATCAAGGTATTCTTCCTAGACTCACCAGAGTCGACGTTAGTGTCTAACACGACTCTAGCAATGAAGCTAGTTCGTCAGGTTACACTAACATGAGCATAGTAAATGTATCAGGCGAGGTATCGGTTTTAATCAACTTTATTCCTTATCATCTTCACTTTTACCCAAGATAATTTATTGACCGATCTTGTTTATTTGCAGACCAAGGCTACTGGCAAGAAGCCTATTCCTGGACAATCAGGCAGCGGTCAACAAAGCAAACGGCCACATCAATCGTCTAGCCTCACTGGGTACACTTCAAGTTACTAACTAGTAAGCATATTCTAACCGACAATCACCTTTTCCATACTCCTTTTGGTTACTAACTTGTAGCCTATTATTTGAAAAGAGAAGACCAAATGCAAAAGCACTTGCTAAAAGGGCCCAAAACCGCAAGAACAGTGGCGAGAGTTCCCCACATCGTCGGCTACTGCGAGGGTAAGTCATTTCTTTCCTAGGTTACATAATGAAGATCGTCATGTTATCGGTTCTAATCTTTTAAAACCATTTAAATGCGACCAACCGTATCGATGCAAGTGGCAAATATTTTAGCCGATTTGCCCGCAATCTCTGTCGGTCCTCCACCCTCTTCTCAGCCAACACCACCAGCCCCAACAACCACTATGGTCTCAGAATCCTCTAACCCGACTAACTTATTGGGCTTCTCCTTGGCCGATCTGGACGACCTAGAGATAATGACCATAGATGATTATGATGCGGAGATCAGAAAAATTCTTGAAGTCTCTAAAGAAGCATCGGCCGTGGTGACATCGGCTCCAGGAATGCAAGAACGCCTTGACAAGCTCTTCGACTTGGTGATGAAGCCGCAATCGGAGATCCTTGCCAACAACCAGCTGATACATGATGCTATGGCAGCCGTTGAAGCTGACTTGCCTCGAGAGGCAATGGCTACTCTCTTGGAAGTCTGCCATATGGATGATAAAAAAGCAGAGGTTGACGTTGCTTCAGCTCGAATTGCTCAAAGGGCGGCACAAGAAGCCGAATCAAAACATTTAGATGAGCTGGTTGCTGATGCCAAGATGAAAAAACGCAAGTTTGATGCTGATGTCCAGACACCTTATCGAAGAATCTACAAAACTGGAATTGGCAAAGAAACTTCTTGAGGAAGAATTGGCCAAGTTAACAAAGCAAATCTCTGATGGCCAACACCTTATCGAAGAATCTACATTGGCCATCAAAAATCAGAAGCCTAAAATCGCCTTGGCCGTGGTTGGCGTCACGAAGCAATTGGCCAAAATCATCCTTGTGCCCGGGAGTGCTAAAGAATATGAGATGATCTTGAACCGGGTACAAGACACGATAGCAAAGGCAGCGGGAGCTCTGTCAGCTTTGGGCGCAAGACTTCATGGTTCTGGCCTTTAGTGTTAATCTTGTAATGGTGAAAACTTTTTAGACACTTGACTTTTGAAACAACACTTAATTTTATAATTGGCTGTTTAACCGATTTTATACTTTTCTTGTCTATGTAATTCATCTCCTTCTAGCCAATTAAAAGCAGTGAGTTAACTTGGCTTTTTAGAACGATATTTCCACTTAGCCGACTAAGCTCCAATCCAGACGCTAGGATAGTATTTCTTCAAGTACTTCCTATTAATCGCTTTAGGCAAAACAACTCCTTCTAATGTCTCGAATTTGTAGGAGTTTCCATCAACAAGTCAATTTATTCTATACGGCCCTTCCCATGTAGGTGACCATTTCCCAAATCGATTATCTCTAGAACCAACGGGTAGTATGGTTTTCCAAACTAAATCAGCTTCATTAAAGGACTTAGGTACCACCATTTTATTATATGCCCTTGCAACTTTTATCTTATTCTTTTTAAACCGATCCAATGTAGACAAATGTAATTCTGCCAAGTCATCTATGTTATCGACCATCAACCCTTTGTAATATTGAGCCAACAACTCGTTTTGTTTGGCCACACGAATAGAATCAATGTTGATTTCTACGGGCAAAACGGATTCCTAGCCATAAACCAGCTGATAAGGCCAAAGTTTGGTAGATCTATGGTACGCTAGCCGATAGGCCCATAATGACTCAGATAATGTTGAATGCCAATTCCTAGGCTTCTCTTCAATTTTGCGTTTAATTAACTTGGTCAACATTTTGTTGGACGACTCGGCTTGTCCATTAGCCTGAGCATAATATGGCGACGAATTTAGTAGCTTGATTCCCAAGCCCTTTGCATAATTCTGGAATTCATTAGACATAAACACAGTACCTTGATCGGTCGTGATTGTCTATGGTAATCCAAACCGATAGATAATGCGCTCATTTACAAACCGATAGCCGACACTTGTGAATTTTTTGAGGGTATAGCCTCAACTCATTTAGAGAAATAATCGATCACAGCCAAAATGAACTTATGGCCTTTGCTTGAAGAAGGAAATATTTGACCAATTACATCTATTCCCCATCCTCGGAACGGCCATGGTTTGATAATCGGATGCAAAGCCGATGCTGGTGCTAGCTGCACGTTGCCAAATTTTTGACAAATCTGACACCCTTTGTAGTATCGAAAGCGGTCTTCCAACATTGTCGGCCAAAAACACCCTATTTGTCTAAGCATCCACTTCATCTTATGAGCCGATTGATGAGATCCGTAAATGCCTTCATGCACTTCACCCATTGCTACCTTGGTTTCTTCATCTCCAAGGCATCTTAGCAGCAAAACTTCTAATGTCCGATAGTACAGAACCTCATCCAAGACAACGTACTTTAATGTTTCTTTGCCTAACTGCGTTCTGTTGGCTTAGATGGATCAATCAGGTATTCTATTATCCAACATTGTCGGCCAAAAATACCCTGTTCGTCTAAGTATCCACTTCATCTTATGAGCCGATTGATGAGATCCGCAAATGCCTTCATGCACTTCACCCATTGCTACCTTGGCTTCTTCAGCTCCAAGGCATCTTAACAGCAAACCTTCTAATGTCCGATAGTACAGAACCTCATCCAAGACAACGTACTTTAATGCCTGCTGCCTAACTTTGCGTTCTGTTGGCTTAGATGGATCAGTCAGGTATTCTATTATCCGTGTTCTCCATTCGATGATATTGACACACATTACTGCCTTATCAACCAATTCTGGAATTTGGCATCGACTGAAGTCCTTATATCTTGATGCCTGCTGAGCCAACAGATTGGCCTTATCGTTCATTTCTCGGGAATATGGACGATAGAAAATGAAGTAAACGAGCCTATTGTGTTTAGGCATTTTTCTAGATATTTGAGCAGTACCTCATCATGACATTGGTATTCTACTTTCACCTGATGCACGACTAACAAGGAGTCACCATGAGCTTCAACACATCTTCTTCGATGGTTTCCAATAGCTACAGACCTTTGAGTAATGCCTCATATTCTGCCTGATTATTAGAGCATCGGCTATTTAGCCGGAATGCAAACTCAAAGTTGTGACCCTTAGGTGAGATTAGCACTATACCAATACCGTCACCTTCTCAACATATTGACCATCAAAATATAGCTGCCATGAGGCAACAGAAACCAGGTCGACAGAGGTGTCATGCCCTGTTATAAAATCAGCTATTACCTGTCCTTTAACCGCTTTAGCCAATTCATACGATAGGTCGAACTCTATCAAGGCATAACCCCATTTGCCAAGTCGACCCCGTAAAATCGAGGCTGATAGCATATATTTAAGAACATCGGTTTTGCAAACCACCTTACAAGCCGACGCTAAAATATAAAGTCTCAACTTTGTACAGGCGAAATATAAAGATAATCATAGTCTTTCCACAAAGGGATACCTGATTTCAGCATCTAACAAACGTCGACTTAAGTAAAAGATTATCCTTTCTTTGCCATCGACTTCCTGCACCAACACTGCTCCGATAGTCTCCTCTTCGGTCGATATGTATAATTTGAAAGGAACATCTTTACGAGGTACGGCCAGGACTGGAGGATTGTCAAGTACTCTTTAATATCGTCAAAAGCCTTCTGCTGATCAGCTCCCCGTACAAATTCTTGATTGTCTTTCAGTTTTAGCAAGGGGGTGAATGCTCGAATTCGATCAGAAAGATTTGAAATAAATCGTCAGAGGTAATTAATTTTTCTGATCAACTTATGCAGTTCATTTTTGCAAGTCGGCGGTTTTGCTTTATCTATGGCTTTGACCCTTTCTTGGTTAACCTCAATTCCCCTTTCATAAACCATAAAGCCCAAAATTGCCCAGTAGACACATTGAATGCACACTTGAAAGCATTCATTTTCGAATATGCGCCTTGTATTCGAAAGACTTTCTCCAAATCGGCCAAATGCTCTAAATCATCTCTTGATTTTACTACAATATCATCAATGTATATTTTGACAATATGGCCAATCAAATAATGGAAAATCAGGTTCATGGCCCGCTGATAAGTTGTGCTAGCATTCTTCAATCCGAAAGTCATAACCATCCACTCAAATAACCCTATCGCGTCGGGACACCGGAAAGCGCCTTAGTTATATTGGCTTTTGCCATCAATATCTGATTATATCCAGCGTTGCCATCTAAAAAACTAATAATTTTATTCCCTGATGCAGTGTCGATAAGCATATCGGCTATAGGCATCGGATACTCATCTTTTGGTGTGGCTTTATTCAAATCTCTGAAGTCGACACACACCCTAAGCTTTCCATTTTTCTTCATCACTAGAACAATATTTGACACCCACTTAGCATACCGACAAGGTCTGATAAATTTAGCCTCCTGCAATTGTCCTATTTCTTCTTTTATAATATTGTACAAAGCCGGATTAAACCTCAGGAGATTGTTTAAGCGGATGATAACTTGGCTTTATCGGTTCAACAAGTTGACGGCCTAAACCAGGCATTTCATGGTATTCCCAAGCAAAACAATCTTTATAATTTCTAAGTATTTTGACCAACTTTTCTTTATATTCCACATCTAATTTTGCACTAATAAAAGTAGGTCTTTTTCTATTGTCATCTCCTATGTCGACTTCCTCAAGCATATCAGTCGATGTGAACCCTTGACCTAACTTCTCAATTTCTTGAAAATCTTCTATGGCCTCATAGTTATTCGTCATTTGCCGATAGCTCTGCATTTTGTCTTGTAGTGCCTTTATTGCTTGGTCGGACCCCATCGGCGCAAAACTTTGTTTGTCCGATCAACCGTGTTGGGCCTAATACTTATCGGCATGAGTCCTGTCTTACTGATGCAGATGAAATCATAATCGTCTAATACTTTGCCTGATATGCACTCAGCTTCTTCATGTTGCCAATTCGCATCTGAACTAGCCATAGCAATATGAGCCGATGTATTGGCTGGGACGACTTCAACCTCATCTCCGTTCCATTGGACAAGCAACTTGTGCATAGTCGATGGAATGCAACAATTTGCATGTATCCAGTCCCTTCCGAGTAATACATCAGAGTTGCCTTTGGCATCTATTACAAAGAAAGTAGTCGAGAATGTTTTGCTACCAATAGTCAACTCGGTTACCATAACACCCTTAGCTTCGTGGGATCGCCTATGAAGTCATTTAAAACCATGTTAGTTTTGATTAAGTCTTCGCGGACTTACCCACTTCTTGCATGTGGTGTATGACATTAAGTTAATGTTGCTCCTCCATCCACCAACATCCGCGAAATCGCTAGCCGCTTATATGTCCCTTTAAGTATAGCGGCTTAAGATGCCGATGAACATCACGGGTTTTTCAAAGACGCATCTTGAGCCCCAAACACAATCGAGCATAGGTAGCTTCAAAGAAATTCCATTTTTATTTTGAATTCAGTAGGTAGTGTAAACACCATATTGATATCCATCGTGGGTGTCATCTCCTATCATCGGAGAATCCGTGTCATCGGTGAATCAAAGCCTTCTTCACCGCTTTTCTTTCTCCACTCCTTTTTAGTAGTTTTGATCGGTCGAAGGTCATTGAAGGCTTGGTCCCTCTGTTTTTCTTCATTAGCTTCTCTAATCTCTTGAGTTCTTAGCCTTTGCAACCATCTGCGCTGTGATTGGCTGAGGCCATGTGGACACCATCTTGGTTTGGGCTTGATTGGCTTACGTATTTTACCAGCCAAATCTTCCTAGATTGCGGAATCTAACTCCGTATGGATCTTAAATTGTTTCGGCTCCTGATTTGGCAGAGAAATTCTCTCCTGAATCGACGTCCTATGACATTTTTTAGGATGATCCCGTATCGGTCCAGATAACCTTTCTTTGGCCGATCGTCTAAGTCAATCACCCTAGGGATAGTGTTCCATTGGGCACATGTATGGTGATGGCAAGGCTACTCCCCTTTCCCAGCAAAACTGCCAAAAGGGCACCTCTGATGAGCCATTTCTAAGTTTTCTGGCCAATATAAATTGTTTGGTCGACACAGAGGATATCGTGGCCGATTGTTCATTCTTTCATATTTCTCCAGTAACTGAGAAAACGTCGGCTTAAGCTTATTAGCCTGTCTCCTTGGAGGCGATTTCTCCACTTTATACCATTTGCCAACTTGTGGGCCCCTTTGTGCTTAATGGTCCTTGAATTCTTGCCCTCACGATCGGCTTCTATTTGCAATGAACCGATCGTGATTTTGAACGTTTGGTCGCCACCAGAAGTTGACTGAATATCAACTTGTCGCTCCCTTCTTGGTTCTTTGCTGGGCATTGGCTCTTTTCCCTTGCTCGAACATTGTACCATATTTATAGGGAATGGATCAATGTCAACTTGCATGGTCGGCTCCTCAGCAAATTTTAGCCGACCATCCTCGATAGCCAATTGGATCTGCTGACGAAAAATATTGCAATCATTAGTATTATGAGAAAAAGAAAGATGACATTTGCAGTACCTTCGTTTCTTCATCTCATCGGCCGATGGTATAACATGCCATTCAGGCAATCGTATTACTTTTTCTTGCAAAAGTAAATCAAAAATACGATCGCACTTGGATACATCGAACGCGTATTTTACCTCCGGCTTATTCTTAGTCGGCTTAAGCCAGAAACGAACTAAATATTTTTTAGACCCTTTAACCCATTCAGCTATATTTACCTCTGCTTCATCGTCTTCAGAAGATTCACTAGGACAATAATCGATCATATTAACTTTAGCTTTATCCTTTTCTTTATTATTGCCATTTGCTTTGAATTTATCCTTGAACCCCCTCTTATCCGGAAACTGGCTTTCTTAAGCCGATACTGTGATGAAGCGGTGGCTTGGATCGTGAACTCTTGTCCTCCAAACTTTTCCACAGGTGGTGGAATTAGCCCTTGGAAAGCCAAACAGCTAGTTGATTGTCGGGTAATGTGACACTGAAGCATCGATTTCGACTTCTCTTAATCTTTTAATGTAATCGCCATCGATTCTCAAATTCGGCGCGACGGAGCCCAAATCGAAAATCCCGAGTTCCGTCGCCAGAGAAAAGTACTCATAGAATCGGCTTTCTAAATCATTCCATAAATGAATCGAATTTGGAGGCAGACTAATAAACCAAGTAAAAACAACTCCTGATAATGACAATGGGAACAATATGATTTTTAGCCCGTCAGACTGGGCCGCTTCGCCGCATTGAGGATAAAGCGTCCGACGTGTTCTAGTGTCGTAATTGAATCATCTCTGGAGAACTTTGCGAAATCCGGAACTTTGAAATTATGTGGGTACGGCATACAATCTATGATGAGGACATCCCAACGAAGGATACAACCGTTGCCCCATTTTCCTCTACGACCGCTACTTTGTCTACGACGTCTAGAGGGCTTAATCCGGAAGCAAGTCCTTTCCATCTACCTTTGCTGGACCAGCACGTCAAGAATAGCCCAAGATAAAGCCCAATTCGTCGCCGAGTCCGGTTCGGCCATCCAGGAGCAGCAGTACTTCAAACGGATGCCACGACCACATTCGAACTCCGTTTTCAACGTTCGACAACTCATTTGAAAGGTATCGAGATAAGCTTTCCAATGGATCTGATCCCGAGGCCAAATTCCTCCTGGAGCGAAGGGAAATCACAAAACAATCTCACGGAATAGAAATTCCAGGTGCTGCGCCACCTTTCTTTTGGGCCCAAGGCCCATGTACTTTTAGGGTTCCACCCCTCCTTTGGCCAGCGCCCCTCTCCTGGCTGCCGCACTCCTCTTGGGCGGCTCCCTTTGTGTGGGTACCCCTTTATATTGGGTTCTCACCCCTGTTCTTCATTTTTTTAGGTTTTGTTGTGTTTTGGTAGACCCCGTGTGCGTCCCTCCTCAATCTTGCGTGTGTCGACTAGACCACCCGAGTTGAGAAACAGAACCTCACCTTGTTTTTATTTGAGATTATTGGTTTGAAAATTGCTATCACCTTGTTCTTGCTTGTTCTTGGTTGTAGCAGGTTCAAGGGTCGATCGGGTCTTTAATTCGGTTGCTCGCCTCATGTGGTGACGTTGCGATTGTTTGGTTGCTGATCTTGTGGTTCAGCGTATCATTCTTATCAGAAGAACAGGACAACCCTAGTGTGCATCAATCTATGTAATCAGGATATGGTTTTCTATAGCCGATGACTATTCCTTTTGGCTATATGCAGAATTGATCCCTTAATACGATGGAAATTTGATCGGCCCAATTAATATTATTGGCCGACGGGACGATAAGCCCTTGATAATGTTGGTCATAATTATCGTTCTGCCCCCCGAGTGCAAGCTCGGGTTGTTGATTAGACTGAGTTGACGGGTGGTGAGTGTATTGGTCGTATCCATTGTTCCTCCTAGTTGACAATTCCGGTAATGGGACAAAGGGTTCTGAATAGGTTACTACCCTGTGCGGAACCGGATTCCTGGCTGAACAGGTTCATGGTATTGTGGGTACCTATCAGATTCAATCGATTGTGGAACCAATTGTGGAAAAACGTAAAACTTAGCCAATGGTGATAAATTAGCCGATACATCTAACTTAGCAGCGTCAGTATAGGCCTGATAATGCGTTACCCCACTCGGCCGAGGATCTCGTGGTAGTATGATGGTGGGTTGAGTTGGCATCATGGTTGGAGGTGAGGTTATGGCCGATGGTTTAGGATTGGCTGACATATTCTGCGTATTTTGTGCTATTGAGAAAACAGGATAACTTGTCAAAGCCTGCACCGGGTCAAGTAGACTCCCGATGAGTCCAAATCTTGAGCGATAGTTTTCACACTATTCGCAATCATCGGCTTAAGTGTTGTAACAAGAGCTGATGATTGTTTTATCAGAGCATGTTGTACAGATTGATTAATCATAGCCGATAGTTCGGCTTGAGCGGGCAGATATTGACTTACCGGGCCATCTGTAATGCCTGCATCACTAAGGGTGTTAACCGATAGTAGCGTGGTTTTCTGAGTGATGCCACATCGAGTCTTCTAATAACAACTCAGCATCATCTCTTCAAGAGCGGCTTTTCGATCTTCAATCTCCTTACGCAGCTCTAGCGTTAAATCGTCCAGCATAGGGACGATTATGGCTTCAAAATTGAGATCATATGGTGGAATCGAGTTCCCTGATGCAGACATTGTGGGTCCCACCGGGCGTGCCAAGAGTGTGTTTACACCAAAAACTTGAAGTAGGGTTCCTGGCCGCAGCACACTAGACGAACACCTGGTTCAGAGCGTGCTAACCATTTGACCTTGTAATCAGTAAGGAAAATACAAAATTCACTCAAAGCCGATTTCGTGAGGCAATCAGCTCAGATTTAATTAGCTACAAGCCGATTAGATCGAAGGTAACAATAAGTCTAATTAGCCGATTAAGGCTAATCAGAGCATAAAGGTAGATCAACTTTGATGAAGGCGATGCACAACAAGATCAAAGAAAATCAAACCTGATTGGAGTAACAAAAGATGATCAATGATCGGTGATGCGCAACTTTATTGATCAAATCGAGTTACAGGAGAAACTAGATTACAAAACTACTCCTAGTCGACAAAAAAGTAGATGAAAAGTAGACGCGAGTTGATTAATTGTGTTGTCTTTTTAGCTTGCCTCGTCCGCCTTATATACCCACTGGCCAATAGAGTCATGGTACAACACGTTTTCGGAGTAGTATCCATATCGCCCTCTATTTTGAGGGTGTTTTCCTTAACGATCTGTCTTGTTTCCAAATATCTTGATCCGTTATCCTATCGTATCTTATTGACTCTGGACTACCGAGTTTAACCATACTTGCCAAATCTTGGTAAAAACAGGAGGACTAACCCTTACCCGATCCGAGTCGGTTACAAGTCCTTTTGTAAATTTAAGGAAACTAATCTAAGCGAGTTTGGGTTGGAATCGAACTCGAAGTCTTTTGAATCATCCGGGGTTGATCTCCTTTGGCATCGTGACTGAGTTGGATTTCTTGGTCAATGGATAATGCCCGAGCAACCTTGGTCTGCCCATGGTTCTTGTCCAGATTGGTTCACGCCCGAGCATCCCTTGCTCGGCTTCTTGTAATTCCGGTTTAGCCGATCCTTCGTACCTGAGTAAAAGCAAGTCATGGAAATTATTAGGTAGCAACCCATTCTGGCCAATATCAAACGGAATAGTTAGAAATGAACTCACCAAGCGATTTATCTGTCGAACTCGATCTCTAGTTATTGGTCCTTGGTAAGCATCAGCTGTGGATGGATTAGTGGTTGGGATTTCCTCATCATAACGTTTCCATCAACTTAGGTAGCAATCTATCCTCAATAGGAAAATTATGAACTCCAAGAAACGAGCTCAACTAATAATTCAACTGTCGTGCATGTGCCCTCGTCCTAGGTCCTTCATCTTGTGGAGAAGTGTTGTGTGTATCTAAGGAAGTGATGTTCTTAGTATTATATCTTTTGTATACGAACTCCAAATTGAGTGAAACTAGTTTCTAATTTTTTATAAAATCTTGAAATTTTATATTATGTAAAAGTATTTGGGCTTTCTCTCTATTTGTGTTATTTTTTGTCTCTTATTTTTCCTATTCGATGTTGAACGTGTAGATATCAACATCCTGGAAACCTCCGCCGATGAACCAGAGCAAGACCAAGTGTTCAATGAGCAATGCAGGCACACCCTTTGATAATATTTGATCCCATATTTTACTGTTATGCATGTTGTGTTTAAAGCTAGTATTCATTGCTTAGATATGTCCAATTGTTGCATCTACCCTACCTTGATAAATTGTTACCCTGTTGTTGTCATCTCAGTAGTACTTGAAAGACCATGTGGAGGTCTACCCATGTTTGTGATGAATATTTGACTAAATTTGAGTTTGGTATGCCTGGTTTGAGTTTGATTTGAATTGGATTTTCAATTTCAAGCAATTTGAGCTCTGTCTGGAATTTGCGGTGCTACCGGCCATGGTAGCCCGGTGCTACCGGACGAGCGATAGCACCGACCCCCAGAGTGGTGTGTAAAAACCCGAGAGGGTGTTTTTGGGGTTTCTGGCAGTCTGGTGCTACCTCTTCCTCAATATAGCCATTGAGGAATGCACTCTTGACATCTATTTGATAGAGCTTGAAGCCTTTGGATGCAGAAAATGCAAGCAGGATTCGGATAGCCTCTAGCCTAGTTACAGGGGCAAAGGTCTCCTCAAAGTCAAGACCCTCAACCTGAGAAAAGCCCTATGCAACTAGTCTAGCCTTGTTTCTAACTACAACCCCATCCTCACTCTGCTTGTTTTTGAACACCCACTTGGTTCCAATGACATTATGACCAGATGGGGGCTCGACAAGCTGCCATACCTTGTTCCTCTCAAAGTTCTCAAGTTCCTCATGCATAGCATTAGTCCAAGACTCGTCAGATAATGCATGAGTCACATCCTTCGGCTCAAACGAGGCAACAAAGGCAGAGTGAAGGCAGAAACTGGACAAACCCGATTTTGAGCGAGTGACTCACTCAAACAGATCGTTGATGATCTGATCAGGTGGATGAGAACGCTGAATATGACCGGGAGGTCCAAAAACAGAAGTGGCCTCTACCTCATGCACAGAAGAGGTAGGAGTAGAGCCACTAGCTGAATGAGAGTCAGAAGGCAAGGGCTGGCCTTCCTGAGGTGTAGAAATGGAAACAGGAGGCACCTCAGGTGTAGAGGGGACTGGATCAGGTGGAACACCATCATCTCCATCATCCTCATCCTCTAGAAAGATGGTCTCAGAGGAAGAAGAAGAGCCTGAAATATCGGGTCTAGCTCCTGGGCTAGCCTCATCAAAGGTCACTTCACAGGTCTCTATGATCCTATGCGCATTACAACTCCAGACCCTATAGCTACGAGAAGAAGTCGAATAACCCAGAAAGATACCATCAGAAGAACGAGACTCAAACTTATCCAGGTTACCAGACTTCAAAATGTTCTTGCAACCAAACACACGAAAATGAGAAACACTGGGCTTTCGCCTATACCTCAACTCGTAAGAAGTGCGGTGCAAATGTGCTCTCAAGAATACACGATTAGAAACATGGCAAGCAGTAGCTATAGCCTCAGCCCAAAACTTCCTAGGAGTACTATACTCGTCTAGCATCGTCCTGGCCATTTCTACTGTGGTCCTGTTCTTCCTTTCCACTATGCCATTTTTTGAGGGACATAGGGAGAGGAGAACTGATGCTCTAAACTGCACTCCACACAAAACTCTCAAAATAGGAGTTCTTGAACTCCGTGCCATTGTCATCACAGATAGCTCGTAGGGCACCAGGGAGCTCAAAAGACAACCTATGAACCAAACCCCTAAAATGGGTAAAAGTCTCATCCTTCGAGGACATAAAAAGCACCCAAGAGTACCTCGAAAAATCATCAACAATGACAAGAACATACCACTTCCCACCCACTGACTGCACTCTAGCTAGACCAACAGTGTCCATATGTAAAAGCTGTCCTGGTGCATCAGTCATCACAACAGTGACTGGGGGATGAGAAACAGCAACCATCTTGCCATGTCGGCAAGGAGAGCAAACTAAGTCTTTGACCATTTTGAGTTTAGGCAAACCACGAATGTGGTCATGATTGCTAACTCGGGTCAAATGATCAAATCCAATGTGACCAAGTCTCCTATGCCAGAAGGAGAGATCACGGGACTCTGAAGCAATCAAACAACGGAGAGAGTTTTCAGAAGAAGCAGAAAAATCAACACGAAAGACTCTCCCATATCTAGAAATCCCACAAACTAACCCTCCTGAAGAATCGAGGATTCTACAGGCGCTACTCTTGAAACTCACCTCGAAAGAGTCATCAATAAGATGAGAAACAGAAAGCAAATTGTATTGCAGCTTACTCACTAAGGCAACATTTTTAAGAATGAAATTGTCATTAATGCAGATGGTACCTTTAGCAATGACTCTACCTAAAGAAGCATCCCCGAAAGTGATCAACTCATCACCGGGGGCTCGGACTAGGGAAGAGAACCATCGAGAATCTCTGGTCATATGACGAGAACAACCGGAGTCGACAATCCAAACATCGCCCTTCCCCATCCGACGAACCTGATCAAGACACAAGAGAGAAAGATGACTCAGTACTGGGATAGAGTGAAGACTTGGGAACCCAATACTGAACCACACGACGTCTCAGAGTACCAGTCACAGAAGAAGACTGGACTCGAGTGTCTCTCTGACGTTTAACCCTAACAAGATCAGTAGCAACTCTAGTAGATGATCTAGGAGGTGAAACTGGGTTGGCCTGCCATGGTGCAAAAGCCGAACCACCCCAGTGAAGCTACCTAAAACTCCTACCAGAAAACACCTCACGCCTTTGATATCTACCTCGATGAGAAAAACGAGGAATATCAAGAGGATGGACTGACTACGAACAGCTCTAGGACTAAAACTCGAAGAACTAGCATGAAAACCGAGTCCTGGACGCTGCCCAAAAACAGGCAACTCTCTAACCTGTCTAGAAGCAGTGTGTGCCTTAGGAGCACTCAAAGTCTGGAGATGACCCTGAATACCGTTAAGGGCAGCAACACGCTCACGCTGATTGATCTTGGCGCGCCTGAAGCAGAAATCTACTAGGTGACCATCCTTCTTACAGAAGGTGTTGTGTACTTCGCCTTGCTAGAGGCAGAAGCAACAGGAGTAACACCCTTATGGTCAGAAATCCTATGGACAACTCCAGCAGACCTAAACACGGTGGTACTTACTTTGGGAGCTACCACAATCTCACCACTCTTGGAGCCACGCACAATGGTGGGAGGATGCGCCCGAGCGTGCTCCAAGGGATCAAATCCTAGACCTTGATTGAATCTACTAATCTTGGATTGGTCTAGAATAAGATTAAGCTTCTTCTTACCTCCAACAAACTTCTCGAGAGTGATCATAAGATACTGGCAATCTCGAAAGAAAGAAGCACAAGAAGAACAAGGGGAAGAAGAAGAACCAGAAAGATGAGCTCTCTCAGCACGTGCATTTTTCTCTCTCAGCACGGCTGCCTCAATCTTGAGGGCCTCACAAGAGACGCAAGACGCATTTATAATTCTATGGGCTTGGTCTTCTAATTTTTTCCTAAGCTCTACATGGATTATATCCAAGTCCCCCTCAATCACAGAACATCGCAAGCAACTTTCTTGTGACTTATCTAGTAAGTCCTTAGCAAGTTTAGCACACTTGACAATTAAGGATTCATTATCAAGTTTTAGTTGCCTACAGCCCTCACATGAGCAGACTGGGTCCTTAGAAGCATGCAATTCATGTTCATCATTTCTAGAAGAAAGCTTCTTAAGGTGAGTGCTCATGGCATCAATTTCAGAAAGCAATTTAGGGCAATTAGCACAAGAGGGAGTAGAGTGAGTAGAGTGAAACTAGCATCTACAGAAGGAGTATCAACAGATTCATTGCTAGCATTCTTCAACCTAGAACTATCTAGTTCAAACAACACACTATCATGCATAGTCCTTAGGTTCTCTAACTCCACAAGCAAAGCATCACACAAAGTACAGTCATCAGTGACTCGGGAGGGAGAAGATCTAAGTGAAGCTAACTCCCGAGTCAAGGTACCTACTTCCTTCTCAAGCTCCGTACACCTAGCTCTAGCTCTAGTTTGAAATTTTCCTAATTTGCAGAAAGCTTCATTGAGCTGGTCATAGGAGGGTACCTCGTCCGTGTCGCTGTACAGCTCGGAGTCACTAATGCCTTTGACGTCGGCCATGAAGCACATGCCGGAGAAGTCATCGCCACCTTTCTTCTCTTGCGGATCATCCTCGCCCTCGTCGCTCCATGTCTTCGTGTCGGAGATGTTGATGTCGTCAAGCGCGGCGTGGACGCGGTGGAAGAGCTTCTTGTTCTTGGAGAAGTTGCGGTACTTCTTCTCGTGCGCCGGTTCACAAACTGGAGGCTTCTTGTTGCGGTTCTTGTCGGTGTAGTCGTTCTTGCCCGAACCGCCAACGTCGTTCTTGCCCGAACCGCCAATATCGTTCTTGCCCTTCTCCAACTTGGGACAGTTCGCCCGAATGTGGTTGGGGCCACCACACTCGAAGCAGGTGATCATACCACCTCTCTTCCTCTCTCTCACCCTCTTGTATGCATGAGAGAATTTGCGAGCAAGAAGAGCAAGCTCATTTTCTGGAAATTTTTTCCAGTTGGTCATCGCTTAGCTCACAAAGGGTGGAGAAGGAGAGACCGACAGAAGAATCAGAAGAAGATCCATTGGGATCGGTGACCAAAGCCATCGACTGAGATTTCGTCTTCCGAGAGACGACATCGATCTCATGAGTCTTGAGGCGGGAATAAAGCCCATCAAGAGTCAGAGTCGATAAGTCGGTGGTGTCCTTGATGGTGGTCACCTTCATCTCCCAAACCCGAAGGTCGAGTGCGGTCAAGAAATGCCGAGCATTGTCCGAGTCAGGGTATATGCAACCAACTGCTCGGATGTCACTCAAGATCTTTGTAAACCGACCAAAACACTCGTCGAGACTCTCACCAGCGCGTTGATCAAACTTGTTGTACTCGCGTTTGAACTGGTCGTGCCTCACAGTCTTGATTTGAGTAGAGCCCTCATGGTAAGCATCGAGGGTTACCCAAATCTCGTGAACGGAGCGAAGGTGAGAAATCCTATCGTACTCACCGCGGCTAAGACTCTGTATGAGAATGTTCGTTGCCTTAGCATTCGCCTCAACGTCAGCCATATTGATGGCCGTGATATTTTCATCAGCAGGAACCTCATACGGGGGTTTCACCTTCTGCCATATCAGGTAGCCCTGGGCAGTGATGTATGACTCCATTCGGGACTTCCAAAAAGGAAAATCAACTCCATTAAAGATGGGAGGCTTGGTGGAATATTTGTCTGTCGCCATGGCTCTTGAGACCAGTCAAGATCTAGAAAGAGCAAAACCGGCTCTGATACCAATTGAAGGATCGAGATGGCGAACAGAGGGGGGGTGAATGGTCACAAATAAATTTTCCCCCAAAATACTCCAACAAAAACCTCGACAAGATCGCTCAAAGGAAATCGTGAAAAACCCGAAAAATTAGAAACTATGTGTACCTCTTGCTTGCATGGATAAGTACCATAAAATATGTGGGGATTTTTTAGTCACAATACTGGTTGTCTAGTGTCCAAGATAAAGAGGAATCAATTCAAACTCTTGCTTTTAGAAAGGACATCAATTCAAATCACAAAAGTCACTTTCAGAAAAGCAAAAGCAGAATTTCCAGGAATTATTCTCAATTTGAACAGGAGGTTGGTGGGTTTCTGCAGCTCACAAAACTTTGAGAATTTTTCTCCCTATGAGCAGCAGAGTCATGAAGAACTTCACCAAATTTCTCCTCAAAAAGCCTTATAGAAAAACAGGAAAAATCGAAGAACACAGTCAGTCAAGAACTTCGAGCAAAAAGTTTAGGGCTTGGTTTTCACCTCATGACGCCCAAACGGTGCAACAAGTGAACTCCAAAATTTTTTTGTAGGTGGATATCAGAGTCCCGCACCTCCTCCAATAAGAATCACTTAAAAAGGATTTTTCTAGATTTTTATAAAAATTGAATACTAAATGCTGCGCAAAGAACAAGTTCTGAACAAAGTTGGAACTTGAAAGAAAAGATGTTCTCTACTCAATCCAAGAGTGCAAAAGAGATGTAAAACCATATGAACACACTCAAAACATCCAAGATCAACAGCATTTAGAAGGAGGGGAGGCAAATCCAAATTGCGTGAAAGTAAATTGCGAGAATGTAATTGCTGGAAAGTAAATGCTGAATTTAAATTGCGTAAATTAAAGACATAATGTAAATGCGCAAAATAAATTCAGAGTTGGATGGATAAAACTTTCATTTCTGGAAGGAGAGGTTACAAAGCCTCACTTTCATGTGGACAAAGCTCAAAGGAGCATTCAAAAACCTCAAAACCTTCAAGGGGAGGAGGCTACCCCTCCACCCCTATTTATACTACTCTTGGGCCACCTACCACCCTTGGATGAGTCCCTCAACCCTAGAGCACTCATCTAAGGGCTAGGATTAACCCACACGCACAGCCATGCAAGGGCTAACCCAAAACCCACACACATACCGAGTTTTCTTGCACGGTTTTCAAAGCATACTACCGAGACCCGCTAACCTATCAACTAGACCTCAATCCGACGGCCCTCATTGATCCACGCGGCATCTAGCTAGCATCATCTCCTTTCCTTGTCTTCTTGACTTGCTCGGACTCCGTCTCCGATCATCTTCCAGCGATCTCCCAACCGTCTGGACCTCCGACGCTCCTCGCCTAGTCCCGGTCATCCTCTGCCTCACCATGACCTAGCACCGTCACCCTGCAACCATCAAAGACAATGAAACTCCTCACATAGCAATGCCCATAAAGATATGCAATAAACTATCCAACTCATCACTACCGCGCCCATACGGCTGGTACTGCCACTCCTGGCAGAGATAACTCAAATTGCTTCATTTTGAAAATCAATCCAAATCAAACTCAAACTTGAGCACACCTTGCTCAAATAAAGTCAAATACTCATCACAAACATGGATGGACCTCCACATGGTCCTTCAGTCATATTCCCTACATGTGTAATAGTTTTCCTTAGGGCTATCAAACACTACTTCCTAACCAGATAGTTATAAAGGTAGCTTTCATGTTTACTATAAAACGTGCAGAGGGAAGTGAGCGCAGTCAAGATGGAATTTGCCACTCCAATGAAACGGAGATATATGATAAGGCCACTCGTGTGATATGATTAAGGAAGTGCATGGCCATGTCGTGATTGAGGAGTCAATCACAACTTATTAATATATCACGGATACGAGACATGGATTGAATCATCAAAGGACGACATGCTTCTCGTCTTGAGTTCAATCTTCATATGCTTGGCAAAGGGATTATTACATGAGTACTTTTGATAGGTTTTGTCCGATTTGATCATAGTATGTTTGGGAGTTGGCATACTTTGCAAGGAGCCACTACCAACTATTGGATTGAAAAGGAGTTTTCTGAATCCATGTCCAAACGTACGTGAACTTGCAGGGTCACACACTTAATGGGCTAGGACGCATTAATTTGGATTAGATCCGTAATTAATGGACCTCGTGGGCTTAGCACGCTGATGGGCCCTGGTTTAGGGTTTCATCTCGTGGCTATATAAGGAGGGGAGGAGGGTGGGCGCAGGGTGTGCTTTTCCACAGTTTAGAAGTGATTCACCCAAAACCCTAGCCTCCTCCTCTCGCCCCTGCCGAGCGACTGTGTGCTTGCACACGACGCACGCGCGCGTTCCATCCTCGGGCGTGTGGATCACCGCGATCGCGGTGTGGGAGGACGATCCACGGCGAGGCGAGGACGAACCACTCCATCGACACAATGACTGCGGCGAGGACGATCCACTACATCGACGCGCGAAGGATTCTGGAACTGCGCGTCTAATGGTTTCAGAGCCATCTCGTATAGTTTTGTGATCTGGATGTTGCACATATGATGTGTGAGGTTAGTAGATTGGATCTATTATATGTTCAGTCGGTTCATGTGATGAATTGGTGATGGCAGCCATCGATGAGATCTATCGGTTTAGGGTTTGAGGAAAGTGCAAACCGACTCAATCTTGATTTGGGTGAGTCCGTTCATGGTACGACGTTACCCTTACCGGTCGGGTTACCGCCATCAGGGTTTCTGAAACGTATCCATATGGGACCAAGCCAATCAGATTGAGTTGGATTGGGTCAATCTAGTTGATCCATGGAAAGCGCAAACCGATTCAATATTGATTTGGGTGAGTCCGTTCATGGTACGACGTTACCCTTACCGGTCGGGTTACCGCCATCAGGGTTTCTGAAACGTAACCATATAGGACCAAGCCAATCATATTAGATCGGATTGGGTCAATCTGGTTGATCCCTGGAAATTTTGAGGGTGTTTTCCCATGACAGAAGACATGCCTCTAAAAAACTTTCCAAGGGCTCTGCCCCTTGGACCCCGCTAGGGGCACTGCCCCTCGGACCCCGGAGTCGTAGGGTTGCTTTTGTTTAACTCGTTTTTGCAGGGAATTATGTGAAATAGTATGGCCTATGTGTATGTGATGCATGTAATTTCCACATGGCTCAAGGTCGTGTCAAGCCATAAGGCTATTTAAATTGTATAACGACCTGCGTGTCGACTTGTGATGCTTCAAACCCTCATGTAAATTTCATCATCAAAAGTTGTAAGGTGTTGCATCCATAATGATGAAGACGATGGTATCAAGCAAGGTGGCTAGGTGAACAAATCAAGCAAGGTGGCAAGGTGAACAAATAAGCATGATGATGGAGATCTTAATGCTAAGGGCCATGCTATTTCACAGCTTATTTTGATTTTCTGTGGATGTGTGTTTAATCCTTGCTATTTTCTTTATGCTCATTGCATGTGATGCCATGTTCTTAGTAGATTTTGTTCATCCCTATAGTTAAAATTTTTAATCAAAATGTCCATCCAATTGTTGCACCTATCAAGAATTTAGATCGTTATTGATATGACTGCCAAAGTAGTATATCAATGGCTATCTTAATAGATGATTTTGATGTGTTGGACACATCACGCATAACAATGGTAGATTTAATCAAGCTATCAAAACGGTTTTGGGCTTGAGGACATAAGTGGTTGGGATTTGATTTCAGTAATGAAGGAACCTATACAAGACAATTGGTATCTAGGAAAACACACATGAGGCAGGTTTCTTAATTGGCACCCGAATACGGGAAGTGCTCCCTCCCTCATGTGAGCCCTTGGGGCAGGTTGACCTGGCCATGAGTCAAGTTGACGGAGACATTCATTAATTGTTTTCATACTCAACAAACAAGAGTTACATAAGATGTAATTAGCAAAGATGTTGCTTACCTATGTCATTAAATTTCTAGCAGTGATGCCAAAGCTCACTAGTGTTTGATGAATATGGATCTTGAATACTCACTATGTGTCTATAAAAGGGACATAAAATAGGAGTGTCTTTTATTAAAATGTTTAATAAAAATTTTACATAAACATAGTGCTTAGAATCTTTGGATGTTTTTGTTGTAGTTCAATGGCACCTTCTCCTACTCCTGCTACACCTGGTTTTTCTTTGAGATCGGTTTTGGAAAAGGGAAAAACTTAATGGAACTAATTTTTTTGATTGGTATCACAACCTGAGAATTGTTCTCAAGCATGAAAAGAAGGACTATGTTCTAGAGAATCCAATTCCTGATGAACCAGCCAAAAATGCTCCTCGCAATTTGAAGGTTGAATACGAAAAACATGTTAATGCTTCTGTAGAGGTCAGCTGTCTCATGCTTGTCACCATGGACTCTGAGCTCCAAAAGCAATATGAGAACCAGGATGCTTACAATATGATTGTGGGCTTGAAGGGCATATTTGGGAATCAAGCAAGAGCAGAGTGGTATGGTATTTCAAAGCTTTTATTTGCTTGTAAGCTTGCTGAAGGCAGTCCGGTCAGCCCTCATGTGATCAAGATGATTGGTTACATCGGGAGATTGGAAAAACTTGAGTTTCCCCTTAGCCTCGGTTTGGCCACAAATGTTATTCTCCAGTCTCTGCCATAGAGCTTTGAGCCATTCATTATGAATTTTCATATGAATAGCATGGAGAAGAGCCTAACCAAGCTACATGGGATGCTCAAGGCTGCCGAGGAAAGCATTAAGAAAAAACCCAATCATGTGATGATGGTTCAGAAAACAATTGCATTCAAAAAGAGGAAGGCTAAGGCTGGGGGAACGGGAAAGAGCAAGGGCAAGGCTCAAGATGAGATCGCAAGCCTCAAAACTAAGCTTCAGAAGCTTAAAGTTGGCCCTCAACCTGGTACCCAATGCTTCTATTGCAAGAAATCAGGACATTGGAAATGGAACTGCGAAAAGTACCTGGCAGATAAGAAGAATGGAAATGTGGTTTCCACTTCAGGTATTAATGTTATAGAAATTAATCTTGCTACTTCTTTACTCAGCTCATGGGTATATGATACCGGTTCGGTTGCTCACATTTGCAATTCGATGCAGGGGCTGATAAAGAGTAGAGACTTGGCAAAAGGAGAAGTGGATCTTCGCGTGGGGAATAAAGCAAGAGTTGTTTGGTCTTGCCGTTGGCACATACCCATTGCATTTGCCTTCGAGATTAGTTTTAGAACTCAATAATTGTTATTTTGTTCCATCTTTGAGTAGAAATATTATTTCGTCTTCTTGTTTGGAACATGAAGGTTATGATTTCAGAATAAAAAACTTTGTTTGTTTAATATTTTTGAATGATATGTATTATGGTCGTTGCCCCATGGTGGATGGGTTGTACGCCCTGAACTCAAGAGAAACTGTCTATAACATTCATGTAAAAGGCATCGGCCTAATGATTTGAACTCTACCTTTTATGGCATTGTCGCTAGGTCATATAAATGAGAAGCGCATGAAGAAGCTCCATGTTGATGGACTTCTAACCTCATTTAATTTTGAATCATTTGAAACATGTGAATCTTGTTTACTTGGCAAGATGACAAAAGCCCTTTCACGTGTTTTAGTGAGAGAGCGAGTGAGTTATTGGCCCTAGTAAATACTGTATGTATGTGGACCAATGAGCTCGATTGCTAGGGGTGGGTTTCAGATTTTGTAACTTTTACCGATGACTTTAGTAGATATGGATATATCTATTTAATGAGGCATAAATCTGAAACTTTTGAAAGGTTCAAAGAGTTTCAGAACGAAGTACAAAATCAACTTGGCAAATCAATAAAACACATACGATCAGATCGTGGTGGTGAATACTTGAGCCAAGAGTTTGGTGATCATCTAAAGCAATGTGGAATCGTTCCGCAACTTATTCCGCCAGGAACGCCTCAATGGAATGGCGTGTCCGAACGACGAAACCGAACTTTATTAGATATGGTTCGGTCAATGATGAGCCAAATAGATCTGCCATTATCCTTCTGGGGTTTCGCTCTAGAGACAGTTGCGTTTACTTTGAATAGGGTCCCATCAAAATCCGTTGAGAAGACGCCATATGAGATATGAACTGGGAGAAGACCTATGTTGTCATTTCTCAAGATATGGGGATGTGAGGCTTATGTAAAACGTTTACAATTAGATAAACTCGCACCTAAATCAGAAAAATGCTTTTTTGTGGGGTATCCTAAAGAAACAAAAGGATATTACTTTTACAAAAGAAACGAGAACAAAGTTTTTGTTGCTCGAAATGGTGTCTTTTTGGAGAAAGAGTTTCTTTCAAAAGAATTCAGTAGGAGTGATGTGTATCTTGATGAAATTCGAGAATCACATGAATATGTTTAAGCTACCACTGAACCTTCACAAGATGTACAAAGTGTTGTACAACCTGTGGAAGAGACTCCAGCCCCATGTAGGTCGGGGAGGCCACGTCATGTACCTATAAGATATGGGAATGACATATTATTGTTGGACAATGATGAGTCCACGACTTATGAAGAAGCAATGATGGACCCAAACTCCGAAAAATGGCTTGAAGCCATGAGATCCGAAATTCAATCCATGCATGACAATCAAGTTTGGAACTTGGTCGATTCTCCTGATGGTGTAAAAACCATTGAATGCAAATGGATTTTCAAGAAGAAGATAGACGTAGATGGAAATGTTCAGATCTATAAGGCACGGTTAGTGGCAAAGGGTTTCAAACAAGTTCAAGGAGTTGACTATGATGAAACCTTCTCACCGGTAGGCATGCTCAAGTCTGTCCGGATCATTTTAGCTATTGCTGCATATTTCGATTATGAAATATGGCAGATGGATGTCAAAATAGCCTTCCTTAATGGGAATCTATCTGAGAATGTATACATGATACAACCTAAAGGTTTTGTTGACCCTAAATATGCTAAAAGGGTATGCAAGCTTCAAAGATCCATTTATGGGTTAAAGCAAGCATCTCGGAGTTGGAACATTCGTTTTGATGAAGTGGTCAAAGGTTTTGACTTTATCAAAAACGAAGAAGAGCCTTGTGTTTACATGATGGCTAGTGGGAGCGCACTTGTGTTTCTGATTTTGTATGTGGATGACATATTATTGATCGGGAATGATGTTCCTATGCTTGAAGATGTTAAGACTTCATTGAAAAGGAGTTTCTCAATGAAGGACTTGAGAGAAGCATGCTATATCTTGGGCATAAAAATCTATAGAGATAGATCAAAAAGGTTAATTAGATTAAGTCAGGAAACATACATTGACAAGATATTGAAAAGGTTCAATATGCACGAATCCAAGAGAGATTTCATGCCAATGTCACATGGCATCAGTCTCTGCAAGAATCAGTGTCCTTCGACATCTGATGAGCGAGACAGGATGAGCAAGATTCCATATGCTTCAGCTATTGGGTCTATTATGTATGCCATGATATGTACACGCCCAGATGTCTCATATGCTCTAAGTGTCACGAGCAGATACCAAGCGGATCCTGATGATGGTCATTGGATAGCCGTAAAAAATATCCTGAAGTACTTGAGAAGAACTAAGGGTATGTTCCTTGTTTTTAGAGGTGAGGAAGATCTGGTTGCAAAGGGTTACACCGATGCAAGCTTCCAAACTGATAAAGATGATTTTCGATCGCAATCCGGGTTTGTGTTTACACTAAATGGAGGAGCAGTAAGCTGGAAGAGTTCCAAGCAAAACACGGTGGCCGACTCTACGACAGAAGCGGAGTACATTGCGGCTTCGGAGGCCGCAAAAGAAGCCGTGTGGATTAAGAAGTTTATCACAGAGCTTGGTGTTGTCGCTAGTGCCTCTAGTCTAATGGACATCTATTGTGATAATAGTGGTGCCATTGCACAAGCAAAAGAGCCTAGATCACATCAGAAATCTAGACACATACTCCGGCGCTTTCACTTTATTCGCGAGATTGTGGATAGAGGTGATGTGAGAATATGCAAAGTACATACGAAAGCCAATGTGGCTGATCCGTTGACAAAGCCACTGCCACAACCTAAGCATGAGGCGCACACGAGGTCTATTGGTATTAGATACTTAATTGATTTACTCAAGTGCAAGTGGGAGATTGTTAGTGTTATGCCCTTGAGGCAATCATTTAGATGATTGTAACATGACTATGTTTATGAATAATAATATGATTATTGGTCCAATGAATGTATATCATTGTATTGATTAACAAGTATGTGACTTGCTTATGAAGCTCTTTACTTATTGATGTAATTCGATAAATATCTGTGATCGGATATCATCGTATAGGACAACGATGAATAGATCAGCACATGTAGTGATCGATGATCATGCTTCATAGATCATGGGATATAGAGATATCATCTATACATTGTGGACGCATGTTGAAGAACATGAGTTAGATAGACCTGCAATGGGACACTGCGAGAATGTTTCATTCTTATATGTCATTAGTGTATCTCATACATAGTAGATGTATGATCCTTAGACCTGAGATTGTCATATTCCCTACATGTGTAATAGTTTTCCTTGGGGCTATCAAACACTACTTCCTAACCGGATAGTTATAAAGGTAGCTTTCATGTTTACTATAAAACGTGCAGAGGGAAGTGAGCAGTCAAGATTGAATTTGCCACTCCAATGAAATGGAGATATATGATAAGGCCACTCGTGTGATATGATTAAGGAAGTGCATGGCCATGCCGTGATTGAGGAGTCAATCACAACTTATTAATATATCACGGATACGAGAGATGGATTGAATCATCAAAGGATGACATGCTTCTCGCCTTGAGTTCAATCTTCATATGCTTGGCAAAGGGATTATTACATGAGTACTTTTGATAGGTTCTGTCCGATTTGATCATAGTATGTTTGGGAGTTGGCATACTTTGCAAGGAGCCACTACCAACTATTGGATTGAAAAGGAGTTTTCCGAATCCATGTCCAAACGTCGTGAACCTCGCAGGTCACACACTTAATGGGTGGGACGCATTAATTTGGATTGGATCCGTAATTAATGGACCTCGTGGGCTTAGCACGCTGATGGGCCCTGGTTTAGGGTTTCATCTCGTGGCTATATAAGGAGGGGAGGAGGGTGGGCGCAGGGTGTGCTTTTCCACGGTTTAGAAGTGATTCACCCGAAACCCTAGCCTCCTCCTCTCGCTGCCCCTGTCGAGCGACTAGGTGCTTGCACACCGACGCAAAGCGTTCCATCCCTGGACGTGTGGACTACTGCGGTGACGCTGCTACCACTGCGGCGTGGGAGGACGATCCACGGCGAGGTGAGGACGATCCACTCCAGCGACGCAACGACTGCGGCGAGGACGATCCACTACATCAACGCGCGAAGGATTCCGCAACTGCGCGTCTAGTGGTAATCTAATCTGTGATCCCCTTCTTGCGAGTAGCTTTCTGGTTATGCGGTAGATTTTTTTGTGCTAGTGTAGCATACCGCGTTCCTCTTCACAAGTTTGCAAGCCTCTCGAGACTCACCACATGAGAAGAACTCAAATGAGTAGTATTCTGAATTGGCAACCAAAAAGTTATTTATGGTAGAAACATAAGAGATATTTATACTAGGAACATCCCTCCTAGTTGGGTATGAAAGCTCCTTACAGTTTTCCTAAAGAAAAGGCAGTTTAAGGGTCAGCAATAAGTAATCCCGTTGAGCCTCGCGTAGCCCTTCCAGCTTCTGTGTAGTCTCCACTAAAATAGCCATAACTCTTTATTGGGAAGTTGAAATGACAAGTCGTTTGTTGGAGATGAAAGTAGACTTGATTATCTTTCCATCCATGTATAACATGCCAACTGAAACGTGATGGTCTGATCCTTAGGATTCTTTGAATTAGAGGTATCATCATCATGCACTGGATCAGCACAAATTTGGAGGGCAAAAACCATCATCATCCCATGCACTCTCGTACACTCCATTCCTAAGAATATTAAAACAAGAACTCAAAAGCATGGAATCTGAAATACTATGATTAATTAAAACAAGGTTAGCGTTCACCTGAGAATGCATTTCCTTCTCTAGTTGTTTAGCTCTGCTCCTTGTAATTGGACCAACCATTTCAGAACTACTATTAGTGGGAAGTACAGAAAAGTGGATGCTAGGGATGTCCTCATCAGTACCCTTAGCAATGACTCTACCTGAAGAAGCATCCTCGAAAGTGATCAACTCATCACCGGGGGCTTGGACTAAGGAAGAGAACCAACGAGAGTCTCCGATCATATGACGAGAACAACCGGAGTCGACAATCCAAACATCTCCCTTCGCAATCCGACGAACCTAAGCAAGACACAAGAGAGAACCGTGCTTTGAGAACCGTGCAAGAAAACCCATTATGTGTTGTGGGTTTTGGGTGAACCCTTGCATGGCTAGTTGAGTGGGTAAATACTAGCCCTTGATGGATGCTCTAGGGTTTAGAGGCTCATCCAAGGGTGGTAGGTGGCCCAAGAGTTGTATAAATAGGGGTCGAGGGGTAGCCTTCCCCCTTGAAGGTTTTGAGGTTTTTGATGCTCTTTTGAGCTTTGCCCACATGAAATGTGAGGCTTTCTAACCTCTCCTTCCATAAATGAGATGTTCTTCATTTATGTTCATGTTTCATTTCCTTTACGCATTTACATTACGCATTTAAATTACGCAATTTAAATTCAGCATTTACTTTCCCGCATTTACATTCCCGCAATTTACTTTATTGCAATTTGGATTTTCCTCCACTCCTTCTAAATGCTGTTCTTCTAGGATTTCTTGAGGGTGTTCATATGGTTTTACATCTTTCTTGCACCCTAGGATAGACTAGAGTTCAAGTTTTTTATCGAATTGCAAATCAGTCCAGAACTTGTTCTTCGCGCAGCAGTCAGTCTTTGATTTTTATAAAAATCTAGAAAAATATTTTTTTAAGTTATTATTATTGGAGAAGGTGCATGACTCATATATTCATCTCTGAAAAAATTTGTGAGTCCACTGGTTGCACCGTTTGAGTGCTATGAAGTGAAAACCGAGCCTCAAACATTCTGGTCGAAGTTCCTGACTATCTGTAGTTCTTGATTTTTCATGCTTATTCTACAAAGATTTTTGAGGTGATTTTTGGTAGAGTGTTTCACAACTCAACTTCTAATAGGGGGAAAAATTCCCAAAATTTTTAAAGTAACAGAAACTCACCAACCACCTGCTCCAATTAAGGACAATTCCTGGAAAATCTGCTTTTACTTTTCTAGAAAGAGACTTTGGTGTTTTAGCTTTATTTCTCTTAGAAAAGTAGTCTTTGAATTGATTCCTCTTTGTTTGGACACTTGACAACCAGGATTGTGATTAAAAATCCCTCACATGATTCATGGTTCTCATCCATGCAAGCTAGGGGTACACATAGTTGTCTAATTGTTCGAGTTTTGGAGGGTGTGCGAATCTGAGAAACACTAGTTTGAAGGAAAATCTTTGGGTGTTTCAGATTTTTATTGCGAGATTGTTTGGAGTACTTTGAGTGGGGAAAAATTTTATTTGGGATCATTCACCCCCCCTCTGATCTCCATTTCGATCTTTCAATAGCATCAATTCAGCAAGCAGTTTAGGGCAATTTTCACAAGAGGAAGTAGAGTGAGTATGAAGAAAACTAGCCTCACAGAAATAGCATCAACAGAACTAGTGCTAGCATTCTTCAACCTAAGACCATCAAGTTCAGCAAGTACGCTATCATATATGGTCCTTAGGTTACCTAACTCCTCAAGCAATGCATCACACAAAGAACAGTCATCAGTGACTCGGGAGGGAGAAGATCTAAGAGAAGCTAACTCCCGAGTCAAGGTACCTACTTCCTTCTCTAACTCCACACACCTAGCTCTAGCTCTAGCATGCAATTTTCCTAATTTGCAGAAAGCTTCATTGAGCTGTTCATAGGAGGGTACCTCGTCCGAGTCGCTGTAGAGCTCGGAATCGCTGATGCCTTTGGCATCTGCCATGAAACACGTGCCGGTGAAGTCGTCGTCGCCTTTCTTCTCTTGCAGTTCATCCTCGCCCTCGTCGCTCCATGTCTCCGTGTCGGAGAGGTTGATGTCGTCAAGTGCGGCGAGGACGCGGTGGAAGAGCTTCTTGTTCTTGGAGAAATTGCGGTACTTCTTCTCACGTGCCGGCTCGCGAACTAGAGACTTCTTGTTGTGGTTCGTGTCGATGTAGTCGTTTTTGCCGAACCGCTGGTGTCGTTCTTGGCCTTCTCTAGTTTGGGGCAATTCACTCGAATGTGGTTGGGGCCACCACATTCGAAGCAGGTGATCGTGTCACCTCTCTTCCTCTCTCTCACTCTCTTGTATGCATGAGGGAATTTGTAAGCTAAAAGAGCAAGCTCATTTTCTTGAAATTTTTCCAGTTGGTCATCACTTACCTCGCAAAGGGTGAAGAGGGAAAAGCCAACAGAAGGATCAGAAGAAGAAGATCAAATGGGATCGGTGACCAAAGCCATCGACTGAGATTTCATCTTCCGAGATAGGACATCTATCTCATGAGTCTTGAGGCGGGAATAAAGCCCGTCAAGAGTCAGAGTCGATAAGTCGGTGGTGTCCTTAATGGTGGTCACCTTCATCTCCCAAACTCTAAGATCGAGTGCAGTCAAGAAATGGCGAGCATTATCAGAGTCAGAGTATATGCAACCAACTGCTCGAAGATCGCTCAAAATCTTAATAAAGCGACTGAAACACTCATCAAGACTCTCACCAGCGTGTTGTTCAAACTTGTTATAATCACGCTTGAATTGATCCTGTCTCATGGTCTTGATTTGGGTAGTGCCCTCATGATAAGCATCGAGGATTACCCAAATCTAGTGAGCAGAACGGAGTGAGAAATCCTATAATACTCACTACGGCTAAGACCCTGTATGAGAATACTCCTTGCCTTAGCGTTCGCCTCAACGTCAGCCATATGGTCGGCTGTGACGTTTTCATTAGCAGGAACCTCATACGGGAGTTTCACCTTCTGCCATATCAGGAAGCCCTGGGCAGTGATGTATGACTCCATCCACGATTTCCAAAACGAAAAATCAACTCCAGAAAAAATAAGAGGCTTGGTGGAATACTTGTCCATCGCCATGGCTCTTGAGACCGGTCAAGATCTATGAAAGAGCAAAACCAGCTCTGATACCAATTAAAGGACCGAGATGGCGATCAGAGGGGGTGAATGATCCCAAAATAAATTTAAACCCCCAAAGAAACTAAGCCAAAACCCTTAGAAATCAAATGGAAGTGAAAAAATCAATTTTCACAATTTTCAACCTGAGGCCGGCACTACCACAAACTCGGTACTACCGGGGCATCAGAAGCGGTAGTGCACATCTGTAGGTACAGGAATAAACAGGTGAATGAATAGTGTTTTAGCATGGGTTCAGAAAGGAAAATTGAGAAATCTTTTAATCGGCTGATCCAAACTTAATGAAACTTTGTGGACACCTTCCTATGGATATCAGGAACCTATTCCAACCCTCGATTGCAAGAATCGATCTCAAAGTTCGACCTTTTTCAATTTTACTAAGGGTGCATAAGAACGGGCTCAAGAACAAAAACTTGGCTCTCAACTAGCTCGTGGGTTCTTGATGATCAAGATAATCCTAGATGGCTTCCCACATGTCATAGCAAGCTAAAACACAAGACAAGAACACACAAAACTCATTCTTCCAAGATTGATCCTCTCAAGAACAAAAACAATTTCTAGCAAGAAAGAACACAAGACTTGCCTAGATGATTGGTATATGGTCCAAGAAGACTCATCCATCAATCATACATCCTCAAAGAAAAGATCCAAAAGAATTTAGAAGGAGAGGAGGCAAATCCAACTTGCATGAAAGTAAATTGCAAGAATGTAAATTGTTGAATTTAAAGACATAATGTAAATGCGGAAAGTAAATTCAGAATTGAGAGGAATGGATTAAACATTTATTTTTGGAAGGGAGATTTACGAAGCCTCACAACAAAGTGGGCAAAGCTCAAAGAAGCACAAGAACCTCTGAAACCTTCAAGAGGGGGAAGGCACCCCTACCCCTCTATTTATACTACTCTTGGGTCATCCTCCACCCTTGGATGAGTCCTAAACCCTAAGGCACACTATCAAGGGCTAGGATTGACCCACTCATCCAGCCATGCAAGTCTAACCCAAAATCCAAGATGCAAATGGGTTCTCTTGAACGATTTTCAAAACGTACTAACTAGACCCGCTAACCTATCAACTAGACCAAGATCAAATGGCCCTCATTGAGCCATGCCATGCCTACCTAGCGTCTCGTCCATTCCTTGTCTTCACGGCTTGCCACGACTCTGTCTTCTATCATCTTCTGGCGATCTCTGACCGTCTGTACCTTCGACGCACCTCGCCTAGCCCCAGTCATCCTCCACCTCATCATGATCAAAACCCGAAGTCCTGCAACCATCAAAAACAATGAAACACATCACATAGTATTGCCCATAATTTTTAAAACTTAAATCCCAAAGTTCACTTGAAGACCGGCACTACCGCTGCCTAGAGCTGGTAGTGCCACTCCCCTGAAATCCCAAAAAACCCTCTCTCTGTAAAATAACTACCGCCTATTGGAGCCCTAGAGTGCAGCTTTTTGCACTACCGCTCCCAGAGACGATAGTGCCGCTCCAACAGACTCAACTCAAATTACTTCAAATTTGAAAATCCAATTCAAATCAAACTCAAACTCAAGCACTTCATGCTAAATCATGGTCAATTACTCATCACTAGCAAGGATAGACCTCCACATGGTCTTTCAATCCATAAACATAACATTTTCATCATTATAATCATAACCATAATCTTAACCATACGCAAAAAACTAGGTAACGAGGCATATAATTAAAACAGCTAGATATTAGTCATAATGCAAGCAACAAACAATCCTAGCATCAATCTATATGATACACTTGCCTCTAACCGCGAGGAGCGGAGTGACTCTAGGATGAGGCTGCTCACGAAGTCACACCTCCTGAAAAACAATTACATGCATCTAAAAACAAAGCAATCATAACAATAAGCAACATCACACCTACTCCCCTCTCAACTTCACTTCCTCTCGTGACGGCTAAACCTTTTCTGTGCTATCCCAAAATTATAAAGCCAAAAAGATCTAACCCAAAAACCCTAATAATGGGAGCAACGAACTAAAGGTGAGCTACCAAAGCCTAATCACAAATTTCTATTTGCTCAACTTACCCCAAGACTCCATCTAGCAACACCAAGCCTAGCCCCCAAAAAAATTCAGCATGCTGCCAAACCAGACAGTTAGCGTCAAACTATCATAACTTCTAGCATACAACTTCAAATTCAGTAAACGTAGACATTTTTGGAATCTACAAGAAATTTACTAGCTTTCTCTAGTTACAGGAATAATTTAATTCGGCCTCTAACTAGCCATGCACAGCCCAAACTCGAAGCTACTGCTAGTAGGAATAAGTTTTGGAGAGCAGGCATTCAGATGACCATAACTTATAAACGGATGAACCAAAAATCTTGATCTTAGACTCTAATTAATCTTAAGAACACAATCTACAACTTCTTCTACAGCCAACCTCTCTGAAAATGCCTCTATGAACCTCAAATCGACACAATTCTGATGCTAGAATCAACACAACTTGCTCTGAATAGCAGACCTTCAAACTAGCATATCTTCTAAATGGCTGAACCAAAATTTGAATTCTTGGTTTCTAAATTAACTTAAGACCACGATCTACAACTCTTCTACAGCCAACCTCTCTGGAATTGCCTCTATGAACCTCAATTCGCAGCTCCGAAATCAGTAGATGCATAGCCTGAAAATCAGAACTTCTCTCAAAATCTCTAGACCCACCTTTTTCCTCCAAAATCTCCAAATCCAAGAACCCTAGAACACCCAAACTAGCGGGATTTCCTCCTCAAAATAGCATCAAACCACCCTAGAAGGCTCACCTTGACTTACCCACTAGGAGGAGCAAAAGGGTAGGAGGAGCTCGACCAAGGGAGGAGGAGGAGCAGTTGTTCGGCCAGGGAGGAGCTACTGCTTGGCTTGGAGGAGGAGGCGCCTTGGCCAAGAGACGAGGGAGTTGGCTAGGGAGGGAGCTGCTGGAGAACCACTTGAGAAAAAAAATAGGGAGGAGGAGGAGGCGCCAAGGAGAAATGGCGCTGGCTGGGTGAGGAGCAAGGAGGAAAAAAATTGGGGGGTTAGGTGGGAGGGGAATTAGTTGAGGGAACCCCTCTCGAAAGGGCTAAAACCCACCTTATAAAGCCTACGGACAAGCCCACAAGACCCCGAAATACACTGCAAGACCAGCCCACACCCCAACTAAAATTTTCCTTGACCTGGAAATGACTTGCGATATTACATTCTCCTCCACTTTAAGGAATTCAACCCCGAATTCCAAGAACGCCAACTAAACAAAATAGATCAATGAACAAATTTAAATCACAACACATACCTGGTAGGAATAACTCTGAAAATTTCTCAAGCATAAGAGACTTCGAATTCCAAGTCACTTTTCTCTTAGATTATTCCGAGCTAGCACCTTAACTCATTCCACCTTCTCACGATTCAACATTCACTTTAACTTCTTAAATTACATGGGACAAGACTCGAAGGCGTAGCCTTGCTCAAAGACCAACGCCTAACAATACTACCTTGAGTTCTAGATCCCTCACGGACTTCATGAATAAGGAATTCCGCAATAACCTTCTCAACCTGCAACCTCAATGCACCCACGCAAGGACTCAGTCATAATAAATCGATATGCCAGATTCCCATAGTATACCACTATCGCAAACAGTCTGATGTAACTCAGAAAAACTTTCCTTTGGCACTACATGGTACGACCTCCAAATAACCAATGATTCCTCTCGGAAGAACATGGTACCAATCTCTAAACTCAACTCTAAATTCCCTCTTCAACTTCAATTGTAAAACTCTGATCTCCTCTCTCAACCTCTCTACCACAGATCGTTCAACTCCAGATGACAGCAACCACACAAGACATTTCACTCTCGCAAGCTTCTAAACCAATTCTGAATATATCACCCATACCAACCGCTTGAACATCCATGGTTCCAAACTTGAACCACCTAGGAACCAAAACACAGATTCCCAACTCTCCCAAATGGGTGGACCTTTACAAAAAGGGCCAATACCATTAAAAAGTCCAGTATGGCACATTCTCTTTTTCCACAAAGTTTCCACAATGCAATCTTTAATCTGCCTTGTACCAGGTATACTTCACAACTAAGGGACAACTACCCAAGATAAACATTCACACCGAACAATCCGCTTCGGATTGTCTAAACCACAACTACATCCCATGAAGCCAAATACTCAGGTATACTACGGTAACGATTTTGTAAATATTAACCACTTCCGAGTGGTCTACTAACAAAGCTTAAATAAGCCCTACAAGGAACATCACAACCAAACTATCCTTCCAAGAAGATAAGGATCGAGAAACGCAAAAACCTCTGTTATTCTCCACTCTTTAACAATTGAGGAACACACCTAACAAAGGCAAGGACCAAAAGTCTTTACTAACCCATACTCGCTTCTCTTCCTAAGAAGATCTCACCCCCAAATTCTTTTACTCAAGAAACCAAGTCAAAGAGTACAATACCTTATTGTACCGAACAAAACCAATGGTCATTTCCTTTCCTTTTCCCAAGCTAGAACGCAAAGGAAATCTCAATTCTCTTTAACAACAAAAACCTCTCTTACCACCTTAAAATCCAAGGCGTGAAACTTCACACCGGGAAGTCACTCAATTTAAAAGAGAAACATCACATAACTTTTGCCTAAAGCCAAACAATTCAAGAAGAGAAAAACAATCCTGGAACCCAAACTTCTTTCACAAAACAACCATCACCTTTCTCAAGAGAAAGGGGAAATTTTTCATTTTCCAGCAGAAAACCACTTCACTAACAAAAATCACTTAAGAACGATCATAAGATTTACCTTTTAGAGACATTCGCAGTTACCACACCATTTAAGTAAATCCATCTCTAGTCGAGATAGAACTACTAATATCTTAGCAAAGACAATTGAAATGCATTTTTCCACAGAGTAATGCAGTCAAAATCCACTAACATATTACTTCATGTTTAATCCTTCTTTCATCCTCATTTTCAATCATCAAAGCTAACTCCGCAACTTAGTAAAAATGCAAAACTAACATGGGGAATCTCTAATACACATAAATCAGAGCGCCTTAGCCAAAGGCATCCATCCATAAGACCACACGAAGAAATAAATCCATATACCTTTAAAAGAAGGTTCACCTCAAATCCCATCATCTCTACTATTCTAATATGCTTACCATTAAAGGTTTCAATACTCACGCTTATCACCTTAAGCAATCCCTCAAGATTTAACATGAATTACGTAACTACTCTCCCTTTAATTACCTTTTCCAATAATTATATCCACGATTGGCAATGCTATCATCCAACATTAAACCAATTCTATCCCATGATAATCATCAAGGGAAACATATCATATTTCTTAAATACATTCAACCTATCAAGAATCACACATAAGACGGTTCATTAACAATTCTTTGGTCTACTAACCATAACGAACCATCACCATACAACTTCACAATCTAAGTTTAAGGCCCATCTTTTCAATAAAACTTTCATCATGATCAACATATAAGTTTCGTACTAGCCATTGGTCAACATCTCGACCATCGAAACTTATTCAGTCAAAAAATTACTCCAACAATTACATATTATCTCCACAAGACATGTTTCATAAAATATGGTACTAAGGTGGTCTTTCGCTAAGAATAAAACCATGTAGAAAGACAATCATTCCAATAATTCTTTATACTCTAATTACATCCTTGTTTCAAGTCATTCTATCTATATATCATACTAAATTGTTATTGGCCACACAATCCAACAACTTAAAACAAATTATAATAATTTAGATCCTCCCTTACTAAAACAAGTTCATCAAACAGAACATTCTATACTTTCTCAATCGCAATCGGTACTAGCATTAAAGGATCATGATATCATCTTCCAATTATCGTCATGGCTTGCAACCCCATGCCTAATATTTCTAATCAACTTTCACTTTAGGGTAACATACCATCACGATTAAATTTCTCTACCAACACCTTATCTTAATTTGCCTTTAAACAATCAACAAATTTTACTTTAACATCAACAATAACTTACATCATCTCAATGTTCTAACTACGCATCAAATTTTTAAACTTTCTCGCTAATCACCTACCCTTAAATAACAGGGTGAGACCCCAAATTTTAATCATTGCGATGATTTGTTAGCATGATCCAAAACACATTTTATTATTTCTCACTATAAACTAATCTATGACAACAGAAATTTATCTAGTTTTAAACTAAAGACATCCATTACATTTAATTGAATCAACACAATTACATACCAAGAACATGATAAACCATACTTCTACTACAAACCATTTATCCATCGCATTTTTTTCTTTTTTTTAGAGAAGCCCAACTAAATCTCACAAGGGAGATTGACTATCAAATCACAATAATACAAGACCCAAACTCTAAGAGGCAAAAATTCTCCAAAACAATTTAAACTCGAGAACTTCCACGAATGAAGATGGTTGCAAGGATTTTTTTTTTTGCAAAAAGGAAAAACCAAGCGATTAAGTAGGCCTTTCCACAATACTTCAAGAGCTTCTTTCAAACTCAAAAACCATTAAACATATACAAAAAGACAACTCTTTTTTAACAAAACCAATATCCAGAAATGGGGTAATAGCAACCAATAACGTCTCATCATCAAACTCTTTTCCTTTCTCTCCCATCGAAGACATAATGAAAGCAACCTCCTCAATAAACTCTCAAATCTAAGACATCTTTAGACAACAACACTCCCTTACTGGGAGGTTCCTAAACCTCCGGGGGTGGATCTACCCTGCCACACCCATAACCATGACCTTTACCACGGCCAAATGAACTTTACCATAACGCTTCAGCATAGCTAATTCATATAAACACAATTATTCAATCAATTCTTTCATAATCATAGCAACATGCATCATCATATTCGACATTCATCAACAAAGCTCAAATAAAACATTAAAGCATAATGCAATGATTGCCCATACCCATTTCTACTGTGCACCAAAGTGTGTCAAAATTTTAATTAACCAGCCAACCTACGCCAAGTTTTAAGGTTATTGACCTAAGACAAGATTTAGAGAATGATCCTACCAATGTTTCTAATTATTTTTCTTCTCAAGTCAAAATTTTAGTTCACTCTAAGATCATTTACTAATTTCATGCACCATGGACCTAAAGCCCGCCTCGATACCAATCAGAACACCCGGCACCCACGTGCCGGATTTCACACCCACAAACACTAACAACCGTAAAATAGCCAATCTACAAAAAAATCGGCATGACCACTACGCACTTAGAGCAAAAATCAGCATACAAGCATTACTAGATAATCGAAACACATCTATAAGAGCATGAATTTCAAGGTACAGTAAATTAAAGCAACAACAATATAACATAACAACAACAACGATAACAACTTATTCATAGATATGAGCCATAACCACATGACTAAATTACGAGACATGAGCTCAATAAGCATAACCATGAAGCAATCATAGACTTCTCATAATAGATAATTAGAGAAAGTAAGGAATTAATCATGACATAAAATACTATAAGCAATCTATTACATTAACTTAAATATGTTATTGACTAAATTGAGTGATAGCTAGTGTGAAAGTAGTGCTAAAGCCCTTTCCCATATGTCGATCTTGAGGTACCTAAAGAAAACATTACAAAACAAGCGTGAGTTCAAAACTCAGCGAAGTGTATCATAATAAATCAAATAATTTATAACAATAGATCATGTCAAATGGTATCATAGAATAGCATTCACACAAGAGTATAAGCATATTGATAATCGCATATGAGTATAAATACATTCACTTAACATTCTTTTCTCTTTAATCATGCAATGCAACATGCATGCTCATAATTGCACATCTCATAGCATATACCGGTATAGCTGACTGCACACCTGTCGGTGTGCACCCTCTCATTCACATCCGGCCGTGGATGGGCCTACCGAAGTAGGTCTTTCATGCTCACTACGTGTGAGACATAGAGGCCCACTCGGGTCGCCTCTTCCATTATGAATGCACAAATGCAAAATGGTATGAATAACTTGCAGGTTGCATTCTATTTATACATTCTCATCACCATAACATAAACATAAGCATTGTCATAATTTCGAATTCATAAACTTAGCATTTGCATCATCATAATCATAATCATAAGCATACCCACTGACATTCTCTTATATCCATAAACTTAACATTTTCATCATTATAATCATAACCATAATCTTAGTCATACGCAAAAACCATAGTAATGAGGCATATAATTAGAACAGCTAGATGTTAGTCATAATGCAAACAATAAACAATCCTAGTATCAATCTATATGATACACTTGCCTCTAACCGCGAGGAGCGGTGTGGCACCAGGATGAGGCCACTCCCGAAGTCACACCTCCTGAAAAACAATTACATGCATCTCAAAACAAAGCAATCGTAAAAATAAGCAACATCACACCTACTCCCCTCTCAACTTCACTTCCTCTCGCGATGGCTAAACCTTTTATGTGCTATCCCAAAATTATAAAGGCTACAAAATCTAACCCAAAAACCCTAATGATGGGAGCAACGAACTAAAGGTGAGCTACCAAAGCCTAATCACAAATTTCTATTTACACAACTTACCCCAAGACTCCATCTAGCAACACCAAGCCTAGCCCCAAAAAATTCAGATGCCACCAAACCGGACAGCTAGCTTCAAACTATCATAACTTCTAGCATACAACTTCAAATTCAGTACACGAAGACATTTTTGGAAACTTCATTCAGGAAATTTCCTAGCTTTATCTAGTTATAGGAATAATTTAATTCGGCCTCTAACTAGCCATGCACAGCCCAAACTCGAAGCTACTGCTAGTAGGAATAAGTTTTGGAGAGCAGGCATTCAGATGACCATAACTTCTAAACAGCTGAACCAAGAATCATGATCTTAGACTCTAATTAATCTTAAGAACACTATATACTACTTCTTCTACAACCAACCTCTCTGGAAATGCCTCTATGAACCTCAAATCAATACAAATCTGACGCTAGAATCAGCAGCAACTTGCTCTGAACAGCAGACCTTCAAACTAGCATATCTTCTAAATGGCTGAACCAAAATTTTCATTCTTGGTCTCTAAATAAACTTAAGACCATGATTTACAACTTCTTCTACAGCCAACCTCTCTGGAAATGCTTCTATGAACCTCAAATCGTAGCTCCAAAATCAGTAGATGCATAGCCAAAAAATCATAACTTCTCCCCAAATCTCTAGATCCACCTATTCCCTCCAAAATCCCTAAATCCAAGAACCCTAGAACACCTGATGTGGGCATTACTTCGACTACACCGACATCATCTTCACCATCTTCTTCTAGCATTCATGATGAGGCTCCAAACATCTTTCAAGGGCCTTTAACACGATCACGTGCAAAGATATTAGCTCAAAATGTCGCTTTGCTTTTAACTGACCATAACATAACTTCCGATGAGAATTGGATGTTTCCTTGTGCGACTACTTTTTGTGTTCTCAGATATGAAGGTATTGGAACTTGGTGTGTCCAGCGGGAGGAGCAAGAGGACGGAGACCAAAAGGAGACAACAAGAGCATTGCTAATACTGAGAAACCAACAGGAGCCGTCGGGGGTGTGGACAAAGACAATTCCATGCGGTCCATACAGCCCCATACACAGTCCCAGTGGCCTCCCCTCCATCTCCTTCCATATATGCAATCAAAGAAGAAAGGAAAGAAACAAAAAAAAGAAAGGAGAAGAAAGAAAGGAAGGAGAAAATTCAGCCAACTTCAAATAAAGGAAGAGATAACCATGACATGGAGAGAATAGATTATTTCCAACTAGATGGAAATAATCGAGTAGTCTTATTCACGTCTCATGTTCACGGACATAAAATCCGAGTACTGTTCACGGACATAAAATCCGAGTACTGTTCATTACGGATACTATTCACCCCTCTCATATGTATATATGTGTACACCCTCCAATGTAAAGAGAACCACGAATTTTCAGATTAAACATATACTCTTGATTCTATGGCTTGTACTCCAATGCCCCCATTAGAATAGGGAGTTCCAATCTGAAATTATCACCGTTGTTCTTGCAACTTCTTCGGGGTGATTGCAAGGAAATGTGCGTCTACTTTCGCGTGGTCAAGTAGGCGAGGATCAAAGCATGTTCTTGGGCGAATTCACGTGTCGCAGGTTGCCGTATCGAGATGGTGGTTGGCGCCAGTATTCGTCAGGGTTCACGGGTCCAAGTTATAATATTCGTCGTCGCAAGATCGGGCCACCCCCCCCGTATCATCTTGGTATCAGAGCATGGTTGAGTGGTGACGATTTTCTATCCCAAGATTAGTTTTACTTTTCTGTCCTATTTCAAAAATTGCCCCACAAAAAGTAAACCCTTAGTGTAATCTGTAATTTTGGTGAGTTTTGCTAAGTTTTGATCCATTAGATTACTTGCATTAGTTGCTGATCGTTTTTTTTTCTTTGCGTTGCCTTTTTGATTCAATTCTGTCCAGTTCGGTGTTTTGCTCATAAATTTTACATACGAACTTGGACTTTTGCGTTCTTGTACTCTATTGAAAGCTTAGAACATAATCTTTAATTCATTCTATAGTGAACCTTCCAGATTCGGTCATTTTTTAACTTTAATCCAGCCAACAATTGTGCTGCCCTAGAAAAACCGAATTAGTGTTTCTTGGTTTGTTTTTTAGTTCTTGCTTTTCCTTTGATTTCTTGAGTCCAGTAGAATCTACAAGACATAAAATCACAAAAATATCAGTAACCACACCTTTGGGAACCAAATTCCTCATTTGCGAATACTTTGATCCCAATTGAGACTAGCTATTTGATATTGCTTAGGGCTGTTCATATCGATACATTGCATAATCTTGAATCATCATATCATTATAATATCTTGTGACATCAATTTAGGGTTTTCAAATCTTTGTTCAAACTAGTGTTGGCCGAAATTCACAAAAGAGCGAAAAAGAAAGAAAGAAAGAAAGAGCCAAAAGGCCAAGAAAGAAAGAAAGAAAAAGAATAGAGAAGAAATTAGTGGCCGGTAACACTATATTGAGCAAAACCCTAATTTGTGTGCAAATATTTCAGATTGTGCAATTGTGTTAACTAGTGAGCAATCTTGTGCCCTTTTTACATTCTTTAAGCAATAAGCTAGCGTCTCTCTACGACTTGTGCAATAGAGCTTTTGGTGCCTCACTTATATTTTTATATATATAGCTCATTCCTTGATTGCGCAAGTGCCATTATCTTTGTGTGTGCGTTGCTTTGAAATTCGCTTATATCTTTGAGATTGGCAACTAGGGCTTGTAAATTCTAGTTTGGATTCTTACTTATCATTACAATAACTAGAATTATCAGATTGTATAGGATATACACTAACCCTCCAAGCTCTACATATCAACCATTGCCACGTCGACACCTCATTGTGAATTCGCGAGTAATCACCTTTGTCCTGTCTACTACCACCAAGTCACGCAACACCTTAATCCAAAGAAGGAGTAGTAAGAACTTCGGTGGTAAGTGTGAGTCAAGTGTTTCCACCATACATCACATATTTGTTGCTTTGTTTTCGTGTTTGCACTAACCATGGCAGAAATCGATGGAGATAAAGGAAAGTCATTATCATTTATTACACATGCTGAATTGGAGAAGATGACTAATGAATTCAACGAACAACTCAATGAGAACATGAGCATCTTGAGAAACGATATCGTGACACAAATGGTAAGTGAATTTGATAAAAGGTTGAATGAGTTTCGCAGGATCGAGCACTAGAGAAGGAAACACATGGGAGACTAGTGTTCAAGGTGGAGGTGACGAACTTAATGAAACGGATATGGAGACTATCGCACACTTAGGCGGGAGGGCCAAGCAAGGAGAGATCGCATCATTGCCAACGCTATTCGGCCTCCACACCTGTGCGTGGTAGAGGTGGTCGTGGTGCCACCCAAGGCGCGGGTATGGAGCCAACGAAGAAGAGATGGACAATGACTTCGTGCTTCACCGCAATGATGGCTATCTACGTCATGGCCGACGACAAGGAGAGCCTGTGAAGGAGAAGTTCGGTAAGCTAAAATTTAATATTCCTAAGTTTGTTGGTGATGCAGATCCGGACGCTTACTTCACTTGGGAGCTCAAGGTGGATAAGATCTTCTGAATGCACAACTACTCGGAAGAGAAGAAGCTACACATGGCAGCTCTTGAGTTCGATGGCTATGCTTTAATTTGGTAGGAACAAGTGATCAGTCAAAGGGAGGAACATGGAGAGCCACCCATTGCTTCATGGGTTGAAATGAAAAGGGAAATGCGTGCTCATTTTGTTCCTAACCATTATAGATGCGATCTTTTTGATAAATTGCAGAATTTAAGACAAGGTGCACGTTCGGTGGAGGAGTACTACAAGGATATGGAGCAAGCCATGATTCGGGCACGTGTTCAAGAGGATGAAGAGCAAACGATTGCACGATTTCTGCATGGCTTGAATCGTAATGTGAAACGTATTGTTATTTATCAACCCTATAACACCATGGTAGAGTTGGTACATCAAGCAACAAAAGCTGAAAAACAAATGATGGAAGATGCAAGGCCAACACAAAGGGCGCCATCATTCAATTTGAGGGCGCCATCTTCATCTTCAAGTGCATCCAAAGCACACTTTAGCTTGGGACGAGGTACTTCTTCCACACCAGTCAATTCGGTTTCTACTAATCTTCGCTCTTCATCTATGACAAAGTCCATAGGTACAACAAGCGAAAAGAAAGGTGCTCCACCCCCTACATCTTCAGTTGGGTCAACGGCTAAAAGTAGAGAGCTGCAATGCTTCAAGTGCTTAGGACGTGGACATTTTGCACGTGAATGTCCAAATAACCGCGTAATGCTCATTACTGAAGATGGAGAATATGACTCAATGAGTGAAGGTGAAATGGAACGCATCTTTGAAATCGGTGTATCTGAAGAGGCGCTTGAAGAAGAACCAGACTCCGAGGGTCATGATTTGTCATATGAAACAGGACCTGCACTTGTGGTTACTAAAACCCTAAGTGTTCAAATCCAAGAAAATGACTCTACGGCGCAACGATGCAACCTTTTCTAAACTCAAGCTAAGGTATGTGACAAGGTAATCAAGCTAATCATTGATGGTGGTAGTTGTCATAACCTCGCTAGTGTGGAAATGTGTAACAAGCTTAATCTGAAATTACTTAAACATCCTCATCCATATCATGTTCAATGGTTTAGTAATTGCGGGGATATAAAGGTTCAACACATGGTTAAGGTACCATTTAAGATTAAAGATTATTCTGATGAAGTTGTATGTGATGTTGTGCCTATGACTGTTTGCCATTTATTATTGGGTAGACCATGGCAGTTTGATGTAGGTGCAATACATAATGGGCGTGAAAATACTTATTCTTTTAAGTATAGGGGATTCACCAAAAATTTATTGCCTATGACTCCTAATCAAATTGTGGCTGAACAATTGAAGAAACAACAAGCAAAAGAGCAAGATAAAAGAAAGGCTAGTGGTTTGCACATTGCTAAAAATGAGACAAATATAGATAGCTTGAGAGGTAAAAACAAAGTTGAGGGAGAGAAATTAGTCATGATAGCTACAAAATCAGATTTGCGAGAAGTCAAGAACAATCCCGATTTGATGCACTATGTGTTATTGTTAAAGGATGTTTTGATTTCCACTAACGACTTGACATCTCTTCCTAGTGTTATTTCTAGTCTTTTGCAGGCATATGAGGATGTATTTCCGAATGAGGTTCCTGCTGGTTTGCCACCCATGCGAGGAATTGAGCACCAAATTGACTTGATACCAGGTGCATCTCTCCCAAATCGGCCTCCATATCGCTCCAATCCAGAGGAGGCAAAAGAGATTCAATGCCAAGTGCAAGAACTACTTGACAAAGGGTACGTACGTGAAAGCTTGAGCCCTTGTGCTGTTCCTGTTATTCTTGTTCCTAAAAAAGGATGGTTCATGGAGAATGTGTGTTGATTGTCGTGCCATTAACAATATTACTATTCGGTATCGTCATCCTATTCCTAGGTTAGATGATATGCTTGATGAACTTAGTGGTGCTATCTTGTTCTCCAGGATTGATTTGCGTAGTGGATACCACCAGATTAGGATGAATCTTGGTGATGAGTGGAAAACTGCTTTTAAAACAAAATTTGGATTGTATGAGTGGTTAGTCATACCTTTTGGGTTAACTAATGCACCTAGTACATTCATGCGCTTAATGAATCATGTTTTGAGAGCTTTCATTGGAAGATTTGTTGTGGTATACTTTGACGATATTCTTATCTATAGCAAAACGATGGATGAACACATTGAACATATTAAACAAGTTCTTGACGTGCTTCGACATGAGAAATTGTATGCTAATTTTGAGAAGTGCACTTTATGTCAAGATAAGGTGGTGTTCTTAGGCTATGTAGTTTCTGGACATGGCATAGAAGTAGATGAATCTAAAATTGAAGCAATTAAGAACTGGTCTACTCCTATGAATGTGAGTCAAGTTAGAAGCTTTCATGGTCTTGCTGGTTTCTATCGTCGTTTTGTTAAAGATTTTAGTACTATTGCTGCCCCATTGAATGAATTGACTAAAAAGGGCGTTGTATTTACTTGGGGTGACGCGCAAGAACATGCTTTCAATGAACTTAAGAAACGCTTAACTGAAGCACCGTTGCTTGTTTTACCAGATTTCAATAAGACTTTTGAAATTGAATGTGATGCTAGTGGAATTGGTATTGGTGGTGTTTTAATGCAAGAGGGCAAACCGGTAGCATACTTTAGTGAAAAATTGGGAGGAGCTCAATTGAATTATCCTTCTTATGACAAAGAAATGTATGCTTTAGTTAGAACACTTGAAACTTGGCAACATTACCTTTGGCCAAAAGAATTTGTTATTCATTCTGATCATGAATCATTGAAGTATTTGAAAGGCCAAGCTAATCTAAACCGTAGACATGCTAAGTGGGTGGAATTTATTGAAACTTTCCCTTATGTTGTAAAATATAAGAAAGGCAAAGAAAATATTGTGGCTGATGCTCTTTCTAGGAAATCCGTGATTTTAACTCAATTAGAAATCAAAGTTCCTGGATTAGATAGTTTGAAGGATTTGTATGCTCATGATATTGAATTTTCAGCACCATACTCTAACTGTCAAGGAGGAAAAGGATGGGATAAGTTTCACGTTCATGATGGATTTTTGTTTCGTGCTAACAAGCTTTGTGTTCCCAATTCGTCCATTCGTTTGTTGTTGTTGCAAGAATCTCATGCAGGTGGGTTGATGGGACATTTTGGGAGAGAAAAGACACTTATGATGCTAAGTGATCACTTTTATTGGCCTAAGATGAGGCGTGACGTCGAACGATTTGTGCAACGATGTGTTGCATGCCATAAAGCTAAATCAAAGTTAAATCCACATGGTTTGTATACACCTCTTCCAGTTCCTAGTGCTCCATGGGAAGACATTAGCATGGATTTTGTTTTGGGATTACCTAGGACTAAGAGGGAGAGAGATTCTATTTTTGTGGTAGTGGACAGGTTTTCCAAGATGGCTCATTTTATTCCTTGTCATAAGAGTGATGATGCTTCACATGTAGCTGATTTGTTCTTTAGGGAAATTGTGAGATTGCATGGTGTTCCACTAACCATTGTTTCAGATCGTGATGTCAAATTCATGAGTTACTTTTGAAAGACATTATGGGCAAAGCTAGGAACAAAGTTGTTGTTTTCTACAACGTGTCACCCACAAACAGATGGACAAACTGAAGTGGTGAATCGTACGTTGTCTATGCTCTTGAGGACAATGATCAAGAAGAATTTGAAAGAGTGGGAGGATTGCTTGCCACACGTGGAGTTTGCATACAATAGGGTGGTACATTCTACTACTCAACTTTGTCCTTTTGAGGTAGTGTATGGTTTCAAACCTATAACTCCACTTGATTTGTTGCCACTTCCTTTACAAGAACATACAAACATGGATGCTTCTAAACGTGCTGATATTGTTAAGAAACTTCATACAACCACTAAAGAAGTAATTGAAAAGAAGGTACTTTCTTATGCTGATAGAGCCAACAAGTCTAGAAAGAAAAAGCTTTTTGAGCTAGGTGACATGGTTTGGGTTCACTTGAGAAAGGAACGTTTTCCAGAAAAGAGGAAGTCCAAATTGATGCCTAGAGGTGATGGTCCATTCAAGGTTCTTGCGAAGATTAATGACAATGCTTACAAGATTGAACTTCCAGGAGATGACTACACTGTAAGTGCTACTTTTAATGTTTCAGATTTATCTCAGTATTTTGGACCACAGGAAACAGAGTTGAGGACAACTCCTTTTCAAGAGGGGGAGGAAGATGTGGGCATTACTTCGACTACACCGACATCATCTTCACCATCTTCTTCTAACATTCATGATGAGGCTCCAAACATCTTTCAAGGGCCTTTAACACGATCACGTGCAAAGATATTAGCTCAAAATGTCGCTTTGCTTTTAACTGACCATAACATAACTTCCAATGAGAATTGGATGTTTCCTTGTCGACTACTTTTGTGTTCTCAGATATGAAGGTATTGGAACTTGGTGTGTCCAGTGGGAGGAGCAAGAGGACGGAGACCAAAAGGAGACAACAAGAGCATTGCTAATACTGAGAAACCAACAGGAGCCGTCGGGGGTGTGGACAAAGACAATTCCATGCGGTCCATACAGCCCCATACACAGTCCCAGTGGCCTCCCCTCCATCTCCTTCCATATATGCAATCAAAGAAGAAAGGAAAGAAACCAAAAAAAAAGAAGAAAGGAGAAGAAAGAAAGGAAGGAGAAAATTCAGCCAACTTCAAATAAAGGAAGAGATAACCATGACATGGAGAGAATAGATTATTTCCAACTAGATGGAAATAATCCCGAGTACTGTTCACGCGTCTACTGTTCACGGATATAAAATCTGAGTACGGTTCACGGACATAAAATCCGAGTACTGTTCATTACGGATACTATTCACCCCCTCTCATATGTATATATATGTGTACACCCTCCAATGTAAAAAGAACCACAAATTTTCAGATTAAACATATACTCTTGATTCTATGGCTTGTGCTCCAATGCCCCCATTAGAATAGGGAGTTCCAATCTGAAATTATCACCGTTGTTCTTGCAACTTCTTCGGGGTGATTGCAAGGAAACGTGCGTCTACTTTCGCGTGCTCAAGTAGGCGAGGATCAAAGCGTGTTCTTGGGCGAATTCACGTGTCGCAGGTTACTGTATTGAGATGGTGGTTGGCGTCAGTATTCGTCAGGGTTCACGGGTCCAAGTTATCATATTCGTCATCGCAAGATCGGGCCACCCCCCGTATCAACACCCAAACTAGCGGGATTTCCTCCTCAAAACATCATCAAGCCACCCTAGAAGGCTCACCTTGACTTACCCATAAGGAGGAGCAAAAGGGGGAGGAGGAGCTGCTATTCGGCTAGGGAGGAGGAACTGCTGCTTGGCTTGGAGGAGGAGGCGCCTTGGCCAGGAGAGGAGGGAGTTGGTTGGGGAGGGAGCCGCTGGAGAACCACTCAAGAAAAAAAATAGGGAGGAGGAGGAGAAGCCAAGGAGAATGGCGCTTGCTAGGAGAGGAGCCAGGAGGGAAAAAAATTAGGGGTGTTAGGTGGGAGGGGAATTAGTTGAGGTAACCCCTCTCACAAGGGCTAAAACCCACCTACTAAAGCACACAAACAAGCACACAAGATCCCAAAATAGACTGCAAGACAAGCCCACACCCCAACTAAAATTTTCCTTGACCTGGAAATGACCTGCGATATTACACTTCAGCAGCATATTCCTGTGAGCAAGTAGCATGTTCATGTGTAGTTTCAGGGATATCAAAACAAAGAGCATCGTCTCCCAATGTGCAAAATGGAAAATGCCAAAACATAGAGCATCAATGGGACTGTTTGGGATGTGACTATCCTATCCCTCTAAGAAACTGTTGACCACTGCATTGTCTTGGACTGTTCAGAAAAACAAAGAAAAATGCTAATCCTCTCAAGATATCACTTTGGTATAAAATGGTGGTTGTGTCGACAGCAATGTATAGGAGATGAATTGTTATATGATCCTATCCTTTTCTTCTATTCAGCATGTAACATCCCAAAATTTGCTTTAATATTATTTTATTGGTTATTTGTTCATTTTATGATTTTCTGAAATTTACTGGATTTATTTGATTTAATTTTAAATTAAGTATATTGGTCTTTTTGTGAAAACTAATTATAATTATGCAAAGTTAAAATAAAGTTTGCCAAGAATATTTTATTTAAGTCTAAAGTGTCTCAAAGTATTTTTGAGATTTTTATGGGATTTTTTCCTGATAATTTATTTGCCTAAAACTAATTAAATGAATTTCTGTAATTATTTTAATTGGTAAAACCTGTGAAATTCGAGAGAATAGTATTGGGCTCAGCCGTATACTGTGCGCGAGTGCGGCCCAATCACTCCGTGCCGCCAGCCCATTAAATCGAAGAGTTTTTGACTGTTGGATTGAGATCGTGCGTTGGAGATCAAGGCGTATCGCTTCAGGACTCTAGCGAATCTCGGCCGTTGGAAGGACGCGTGTTCTGCTAGGATTTTGCCGCGCTGCTATCAATTTGGTCCGCTCATCGCAACGCGTGGATGGCATCTAGTCATCATCTTCACGTGTCCGAGCCGGACTCTGCTCCATGTTCGCCGTGGACATCGCGAAGGAATCGGGGAAGCGTGGACTCCTAGGCCAATAAAAGGTGCGCACTGGGAGCGCCTCAAGGTCTCAAAGCAAAACCCTAAGCTAGCTAGTCGAGAAGCGCCGTCGTTTCACCGTAATCGAAGGTTTCCCGATTAGCGCCGCTGTAGAGGAGAATCGCCAAGTCGTCGCCGTCTATGGGAGTTCGATCCTATAACCGGTGCCAATTGCTTCGCCTCGGCGAGTAGCATCCCGTGCGTGCGCTTTTCTCTTCGGAAGACCGTCGGAGCAACGTCACCGAGGAAGCCCTATCCGCCACCATGTTTGAATTATCGCCGTCACCGCTCCAGTGAGCTAGGTGAGCGCTGAGCCCTGTCATCATGTGCACGATGTTGAGACCTGTCTAGTGGTGCCCGTCGTTCTCGTCGCCAGTGACCCTAGGGCCGCGCGCGCCGTCGGGTGGCGTGGCATGATGGTTCGCCGACGTGTGGCAGCCACATGTGCAGCGAGGTGGGCGTCGCGCTTGCGTGGTGTGTTGCGTGGACGTCGCCGTGGCACCGAGTCAGCAAGCGCGGGACCCGCCAGAGAGACGTGGTCGCTTGGACCGGGTTCACCGTGGACCGATGAAGCTCATGGACGCAGTCCATGGACCGAGGGACACGTGGTTGGCTCGAGTCAGGGCTGACGTCAGCATGATGCAGTAATGCGGTTTTTCGGAATAAAAACAATTCAGTTAATTCTGATTTCCTATTTTCTGTATTTTCATTATTTATTCAATCTTTGAAAGGCTATAACTTTTGCAATTTAACTCGGATTTGAGTGATTCAAATTTCTAAAAATTTGTAAAATTGAGATATATTAATGGCGAATTTTATTTTATTTTTGGAGTTCATTTGCTTTCTGTTGTGGTATTTATTTGCTTTTCTTCTTCGGTACGTGTAGACGTTGAATTGTGCGACGCTTCGGAGGAAGATCCGTCAACTCAAGATCAAGTTCCAGAACAAGATCAGAACCTATTCCAAGGCAAGTTGTGCTTTGATCATGTTGAACCCATGTTTATACAAACGCTATATTGTTTTACCTTATTGCATAGTATTTTAAGTATACAATTGTTTCAATTTAAATTGGGACCTAGTTAATCTACCAATTTGATCTATATACACTACTTTGTCATTTGTATGCCATGATCTAATTGTCACCCTAGAATGGTTAACTAATAGTTGGTTAATATTGATAATCAACATGGGCTGGGTAGACTGTCGTAGATTGCTTAGTCGTGCCACGTCATCACATGTACATGAGTCATCAATAATTAATCTTGACTAATGGAATATGGAAAAATGATGTGAACTTGTGTGTCATGTGAAGTCACACAATGAGATTGAGTTGTAGTGGCGAGTCATGTCACGTAACGACGTTGATTTGTTGATGGCATGTGGTGCTTCGTAATCAACTTGGGTGGTAATCACTTAGATTGGGGCAAGTGGCAAGGGGCGAGTATGCCAAGGTGGGCCCGATGGGCAGAGGGTATGTGGATGTCTTGCCCTGATCACTCTAAGGACTTAACCTTGCAAGCCTTTGACCTGAGTCAATCATGCAACCACATGTCTGGAATGGGATAACCTAGCTGACTAATTTGTAAAGTCTAGATTTTGGTACTGTCGTGGTGATTAGTGAGTTCCAAGATTTGGGTAGACTCACATGGCGCAAGAGGAGGGCCCTGGATGTGGTAACCAGTCCCACCAGTGTTGAAACCTTAACGAGCAGTACTGGGTCTAGATGGAGCATTGTAAAGGCTTTGTTATGGTCACTCGCCTTGGTGGTGTTTGGTCGTATCGTGTGGGTAAAGTGCATAACCTCTGTAGAGTGTAAAACTGTTCGAATAGCCGTGCTCACGGAATAGAGCAATGCTTGGGAATTACAGTTAAGGGTTAGTTTAATTAAATGGAAAGCTTGGATGGGATGGCAGGACGCCATGTGGGCTGTTGGAAACTTGACTTAGGATTGGAAACTTGGTTTACCTGAGAAATACTGAATCTACTTATTACTGTTATTTGTTTTACAAGTCTTTACAATCTATTTATTGTATTTATCCTTAAATGCTGCTTTTTGCAAAAATAGCCATAATAGCCTTTTCCTTTGGAATAAGCCTTGCATATAGTTACATAGAATTGCATTCTGTGCGCAACTTGTTGAGTGCTTTATGTACTCACCCCACAACAACAATAATCAACAGTTGAAGAGTCTACACCTTTGTTAGAGGAGGAGTTCCAGGAGGACACGAGTCATTAGGGTCCGAGCCTTGTCAGTTGCTTGTGGTGAACTGATGAGCTATCTACGTCTTCTACTTTTCGCTGCTTATTTCTTGGTTTATATTTCAAGTCTTGCCCTGCGTGGCTTAATAATGTAAGTTGGTCATAAGATCATACACTTAGCTATATCAATAAATGGAGTATTATTTTATTATCGTTGAGTATGATGTGATATGTACCAATGTTGAACTGTGTGCACTAGCGTTGATCCTGGGACTAGTGCGGCAAACACAGTGGGTTCGAATCGGTGGATTCGGGTCCTTACATAGCATCAATCTGGAAACCACATCTCGTTGTGCCCTAGAGTCACAGAGGTGAGAGATCAGAAACAGTAAGCAAAACAACTATCGCATGCAATATATTGAACATCCAAATAATTAGCATGGTAATAAATTCCAAAAATTACATGGAAGTCTCATCATGATATATTAGTTCAAATGGGTACGTGAACGATTTCCAGCTCTAACATATTCAACAAATAACTCACACGCTATCCTGGTTTTCTCATCGGTCCACTCAACATTTCCTACCATCTTGCATTAGACCATATGTTATAAAAGAACAACACAATACACTGACCCTTCAGTTTATCAAATAAATCCCCATCATGAACTGCCTAAATGCAGCGAACTAATGCTCTTGAACTACTCACCAGTCACTACCATACATTGGGTGGGCAAAATTATGCTTACATGCAGCGAACATCAACAGTCACTACTCACCAAACCTACATGCAGTGAACTTTAACTAAGCAGCCGCTAATGCTGTTGAACAGCTCGAACAAAGCCTCGACCTCACTAACACAAACAAAACAATTGCACGAAGTTAAGCAACATCCAATCAGAATTCTTAGTCCATTAAAATTCCATGGTATGTTGATCACAAAGTCACACACACATTAGTTGTATTTTCCTACTTACCACAATATTTTATCGCAAAAATTTAGTTGTCTCCACAATTTGCATAACTTTGAAGAGTGTAGTAAGGCAGTGAATCAATTGCGCAAAGTAGATGGCTCCCACAGCAAATAACTTATCTAGCACTAAAGCATAAAGTAAAATAAATTGGATTCTGGGATATCGATTTTCCTGGACTATCTACAGGAGGATCCTAGTACCCTGCAGGCACGAAACATTATACATTTCCAATCCTGAATAAGAGAAAGCTAGCTAGCTCATGATAACACGTTTTGAAAAAAGGTAATGTTGTTTCTAAATAGAACAAGATAGATAAGATACGACCTGGTTAAAGGATCCGGTCAAACAACGTATATAAAGTCATTAACATATTCATATCGAGCCCAAGCAATAGTTTCTTTGCTTTCATGGCTTAATCAGTATTCGGTGGATGCTTTGGAAGGAACAGAATGAGACAATCTTCCAATAATCGGGCTCACTCTGTTTCTCAGATCTGGAGCTCCGTTCTTCATGAGACACTAAACTAAGACCAAGCAAGAATACAACACTTGGATTCCCACCATTGCTGCTATATGAGATCACTACTACAGAAAGGCTTATATTAGACGTCTCATCACAGACGGTTTCTCAAAACCGTCTGTGACGATGAACATCACTGATGGTTCTATATTGCAACCGTTAGTGACATTATCATAGATGGTACTCTTCAAAAATCGCCAGTAATATACATCAATATCACAGACGATTTTAGTTAAAAACCGTCTGTGATAATATCACAGACGGTTTTTAACTAAACCGTCTGTGATAATATCACAGACGGTTTTTAACTAAACCGTTTGTGATATCATGTATTATCACAAACGGTTTTATAATAAAACTGTCAGCAACTTATCATAGATGGTTTGTTATAATAATCGTCTGTGATAAACCACATCACAGACGGTTTATCCAGACAGAACCGTCTGTGATAATATTTCAACTTTCGCGCTCTCACCAAATTTGAACTTCCCGCTCGTCTCGTTTTCGGCTTCCTTTAAAATACCAGCCCGCGGCTCTTTTTCTGTTGCTTTCTTCTCACTTCTCCTGCTCTCTTCTTCTCTTCTCTCCTCTCTTCTCACTTCTCACTTCCTCTTCCTCTCCTCTTCGAATGTTTGGTAAGTGTGGTGTTCGAATCGTTCAACTAAAATGTCATAGCTCATCCTCTCCTCTTCCTCTTCCTCTTCCTTTCCCTCTTCTCTTCTCTTTTGCACTCTTGATGTTGTGGCGTTTTCGTTTTCAATCCGTGCACCTTTCGGTAAAATAGCCATAATTTTTGTATACGATCTCCGATCACGACGTTCTAGTGCTCGTTTTAAACCTAACGAAAAGTTCGATTTGAAAATCCATAGCCCAAGTCAAGGGGTTATATCAGTAATACACGCGAGGCTCTGGAAAAACGTCGATCTCAAAAAAACGTTGTTTAGGGCCTCAAAACGGCCTCCGAAGTTTTTTTTGTCTATTTTGCTTTTTCAAGTTCTTCAGAGCAGGGACATGGGATATCTCATATCCAGTAGCTCTTCCATTATGCCTAAACTAGCACAGAGTAGCTGGATCACAGAAATATCATCTGTACATGATGATATTTTTTTGTTTCTAAAAGTAATATCACCGGCGGTTCATAGTAAAAACCGTCTGTGATAGTTGTTATCATAGACGGTTCTTAGTAAAAACCATCTGTGATAGTTTGTTATCACAAACGGTTCTTAGTAAAAACTGTCTGTGATGTTTGCATATCACAGACGGTTTTAGTTTGAAACAGTATGTGATGTTCCGTAATATCACTGACACATGGTTACAGACGGTTCAAAAAACCGTCTGTGATGACGGTTTCAAACCGTCTGTGATAACCTTTTCTGTAGTAGTGGACGTAAGATCTGGATGCCCTATGCTCAGATCTGGAAATTTGAGTGTTAATTAGGGTTATGGGTGTTGGTAGCTAACCTCTGCGAGACGACGCCGTGGACGCCACCTCGCCGCTCGTGGACGCCATCGTTGACGCCACCCGTGGAAGCCGCTGGGTCACCGCTGTGCTCGCCTGGTTTCCTAGGTCGAACAAAGGCTGTTGCGAATGGGGTTTGGACCTTTGGGGGATGGGTGAGCACTGAGCAGACAGTGGAGTTTTATAGCAATGGCATATTGCGGGTAAATACTACCAACTTGGAGGGTATTCTCATTGGGATGCACTGGCTCCTCACGGGAATCACCCGAAAGGCTACTCCTCAAGTCCAACTCAAAATGTGTGGAGCGCTCCACTGGATCCTTGAATCCATTTCACGGGAGCTCCCCCATTCGGCTGGACTCCGAGTGCTCCGGCTGGGAAGTTGGGAGCGGGATCAGTACCGAACGGGCTCTTAGTCTTCCTCAGAGTAGTAGCATGTTGAAAAGAACCAAGTGATCACAGGGATGGTTTTATTTTCACATTATTGCACAAAGTCAAGAAACAATGTTTATATGTAACAGTTTAATCTTTATCATAAATAGGTTCTTTGAATTTTGCTTCACTTTCATTTCTATGGTAATTTGCAAAAGTACATGCTTTACCTATATGCATAACGGACTCAAGATGGCAGTCATCTATATGCTTCACACTATGAGTGCGCAGAAACATATAAATTTTTGTACGAAGTTTCATTTTTTGCAATGGGTATTTGATTTTGATTTTAGTTTATACATTCAGCATATAAAGAAAAAATCACTTCAAATTGTTTTATAACATGTAATGCAATAATTTTTTTTAATCTGTAGCAACGCACGGGCATTCACGTAGTTAGTGTAAAAGGAAGCAAACACTACATTTGAACAAATGTAAAACTGTAGACTTCTAAAACTATATACTCACATTGTGTACTCATGTTTGCAATTACTTGAGGTGCTTGATTGAAATACTTTATACCTCATGCTAAAATTTGGTTTGATTTTGTAGTAGATACACAAGAAAAAAAAAGAAATATATGAAGAAAAACAAGCATATATGAGAGATGTTCTTTACAATACCTAAGCTTGTACTCATTTCAGAACTTGATTTCACTTAAAAGATCACATACATAGAGAAAAAATGGGCATAAACCAAGACTGAATTTTGTCATTTTTACTACAATGGATCACATTCTTACACAAGATATCGTCCCCTTTCAACCTAGAAGTCATTTAAAATCTAAGAAGCCACCACAGTGAAGTGAAATCAGACATTTTTCTCGGATTGCTATCTATAGTTTTTTGGTCAAGATAGTTAATGAGGAAAGTAAAGCAGCTTTGAGATCCCAAAATTTTGATCCATTTGTGAATAACCTATGTAGCAAATTGTAACAAGGGAGAAGGGAGGAAGGTGAGTCTGACTATATATCTTTTTAGTTGACTTATATGCTAAATCTTTCCTTAAAAAAGAGAGAGGAATTTATCAAATTATCTCTGAAAGCACATGTGAGAGTTGGAGCAACCCAATTTGGCAACAAAGCATTCGTTAATCATATTGAACTTCAAACATAAGAAATTTATGCCATGGTTTTCAATGAAAAGTAAACTACATTGGTAAAGTAATATAACTAACAACACAGAAGGCCAAAAAAAAGTTTATAAGTGCGGATATAAAGGCCCCATGAGTCGCTTGTGCATGGCATATGAAACACCAAAGAATCTCTAGATGACAAAATTGTATCATTTAGTTCACAGGTAAAGCATCCACTTGTGCTTCTAAATCTTAATGACATGTTGGGTGGTAAAACCTACTAACCTAGTATGAATTTTAGGTAGAACCGCAAAGATGTCTAGAAAGTAGTATACACGAGACATAAGAAAACCAATCCTCACCAATTCTACCACCAATAATGTGTGTCTGGCGCCTAATTATATTAGGATTAGCATTCCGGAACCAATTCTTAATTGATTAAATAACATCGACATATGAAGCACCAAGTTGCAAGTGATCTAGTAATACCTGCAATGATTCCTCGGTAAAATCCTATAAAATAGGTCAATATTAAATTTTCTCAAGATTACTGCTAATTTTGGATAGGCATTATTGAATATTAAGTGGTTTTGACAAAGTACATACTATTATGTTTCAGCTTCTTTCTTTTTTTTGTGCAATTGCACTGCGAACAAATCATAGCAGAAACATGTTAGTTGAAGCAACACTACTTATGCTTTCTCTCTGCTCCAAGGGAGCATTCACTAACTTCTACATAGAAAAGAATATATTCCAGAATAATATATTTTCAAAAAGTAACTGGGTAAGTATCATACCAAAGGACAGCATTTATATAACACCAAAAGAATGGCTTAGTGGCATGATATATACAGGCTTCTATGTCAGTCAGATAGCAGCTAGTTAGATTTTAGATAATCCACCGAGTTTTTCATGAAGTATTTATGCATGGAAATAGCTTAATGGACCAGTCAACTTGGTAACCACCATGTTTTAGAACAATACGCAAGAGCTAAGTTAAATTTCATAGAACAATGGAAAAGATAATATTTCATTAAGGGCAAGGCATCGCTGAATCAAATCAAAATGAAAAACCTATGAGCTAAGTAGGTATAATTAGGGATGTCCATATTGTAACTATTGCCCCAAAGCACTACCAAAAAGATTCGATGTAAATCACAAAATAAACATTCCTTGAAACTGATATTGAACAGAGAATATGATGGCAAACTATGGGGAAAACATGGATCGACCCAATCATTATCAGTAGACAATAGGACCCACCTTGCTATTGTTGTACTTCTCACAAAGAGAACCTCTTTTGTGGAATCCCAACCAACTTGCGTTGATCCACCAAATTCTTGTAGAGGCATGAAGAATGTAGAAAATCAAGCCAAGAGTAAGAAATCCTAACCATGTTCATGAAATTAGAGAAGAGATAGGAGAGGGAAGTATTTACATCGTCCTAGTTTTTGGATGAGTGGGAGAACTAGAAACATAAATAATGGAAGAAGAGCTGCTGATTATGTAGTGTGGAAGGTGGCAACCACCGAGCATGAAGGGAAAGGTTGAAGAGGAATGTGATGTACACTAGAACTTGGTGATTGTCGAAGTAATGACTAGCAGTTGGATTTTTTGTGGCACCATGGAGGTGGATGACTTGGACGCCTTCATCGGCATTGTTGGCTAAACCAAAGCCAACATGGATGAAGCGGTAGTGATAAGTTCATGGGCGATGGCAACATGTCTAGATAGGGCTGCCCTGGAGATGATGGGTGATTGTGTTGTGCCATGTTTGCAGCATGGGGAAGGTGTTGATGAGTTCATGGTGAGCGGTGGATTTGGCGTGGGGAAAGGGATGGCGGTGTAGGGAAGGGACAAAGACCAGCTTGTGGAAGGGGACAGCGGCACTTCGGTGTGGGGAAGTTGACATCATCATTGTGGCATGGGGAAGTGGATGGCGGCGCTGTGGCATGGGGAATGGAACGGTGGTGCTTCGGCTTGGGGAAGTGGACGACGGCGGTATGGGTAACTGGATGGGTGTGTTGTAGGCTGATTAGATGGTGGAGGGCTGCGACGGTGAGGCCACTGGTGCTTAAGGAGTTCATACCGCTCAAGAACAAAAGGATTGATGCGACCGACAAGCCGAGGAACCCACCGTTGGAGAAGGCGAGCTAGATGGTGTCAACGCAGCTATGGAATGGACCGACGACGGACATGGTAGTGAAAGGTCGCAGATGCCCAAGGAGCACCCGCTCGACATGAGCCCCAAGCTTACCACGCTCGACATCGGTGTCGGCCAGCACAACGACAGCACCTTCCTCCTATTCTCCAAGGACAAGGCCTGGCAGACAACGCGGTGCTACTGAAATCGTCCTTGCACCCTCGAAGAAGGACGCAATGGCTGCCTCGATTAGATCGGTGGATTGCGACAGCGTGGGGAACTCAATAAGTGTTTAGATCAGGATTGTTATAGCCTTACAAGGGTAAAGAGGATGAGATGGAGTCGATCCAGTGTCCTGTCAACCTATATTTTTTTTAGAGCCTATTTTTTTTTAACTTGAGCCGTTGTTGGCACCAGAATTGGAAAGATATAACTGATTTGTAAGGCTCGTGTTAAAATTTGATTTCTAGTCGATATTGATTCAGAAACATAATTTTATCTTTAGGAGATAGAGGCCGGTATGAGTTATGAATTTTGAGGAGTTAGAGAAGGACACGATCAGCCTACACGCTATAAAAGGGCTCGCGAGGCAAGACGAAGGAATAACCAATCAATCAACTTTGCATCTACTTCTATTTACTTTCTGTCAACTAGAAGTAGTTTTTAGACTTAGCATCTTTTCCTTGTAATTCGCTTTTCATCGATAAAGTTGCGCATAGTCGAATTTGATCATCATCGACTTATGCCAGTTATCTCAGGTTTGTTTTCATACCTATCTTGTTGCTCATCATCTTTTTCAGAGAAAACAGATCTTTACCTATCATCTAATCGACTCTAATAGTTGTTTAGATCTATCTTACCATTTACAAAATCAATTGGCTGTAATATTTATTTTGATCTATCTTGGTTTAAGCGACCAAATCGGTTAATACCATCTATTTAAATCTGTCTTGTCGATTGCAACATCAAATCGGCTGGCACGCCTTGAACACTTGAACTCAGTGTTCGTGTGTGTTGAGGCTGATTGGCTCTTTTTCAACGCCAACACACTTTGGGCTTGCCCAGTGGGACACGATGAGTTCAGGAAAGTCGATTCCCCCGCCCGATGTGAGTTTTGATGTCATAATTGTCCCAACAATGGATGATTTGACTCCAGAACAATGCAAAGATATTGAGGATCAGAAGGCTGTGCTCTAAGAGATTATGTTGAATTGCTATCAGAAAACTCAATGCGACATTACTCAGAAAACTGTGCTACCAACGTTGAATTTTTTTGACAACATAGAGACTACAGTCGTGCTAGACAACAGGCCAGTAAGTCGATGTTTGCCTGCATAGGCTATGTTGTATGACATGATTAACCAATCTGTGCATCATGCTTTGGTTAATCAATTATCGGCTTTGGTAATGACACAGAAGCCGATTGTGAGACCATGTGGAGGTCAACCCATAGATATGTGATAAGTATTTGACATTTGTCTGACTTGTGTCATTTTTGTGAGTTTGTTTTGGTTTGGAAAATTGAATTTGCAATTTTTCGTTGCTGTCGGCCTTCCCAATGAGCTTGAGCGATGCATTTAATTGGGAATTCATACTGCTATTAATTAAATATTGCATATTTTGTTGTGCAATGCTATGTGATGTTTTGCTCGTCTGTGATAATTGAAGGACTTTGGAGCTAGGTCATAGTGAGGTAGAGGAGACTAGGACTAGGTTAGGAGAGCTAAGATCCAAACAGTCAAGGTACACCAGAAGAGGACTAAGGCCAGGGAGTTGCTGCAAGCTAGGATGATAAGTGGATGGATGAGATGCTAACTTAAGCCATACTCAAACGAAGGAGGATCGTTGGATTATGGGTTCGCGGGTGGAGTAGTGGTTAAGTTAGTGTTAAATGGTTAAAACTCGTTACGCTGTTAGATTGCGGGTTAGCCCATGTATGAGTGAGGGAGTGAATCTCAACCCTTGATGAGGTTTCTTGAGAGCCAAAAAGGTCATCTAAGGGTGGAGATTTCTCCAACCATGTATGAGTGAGGGAGTGGATCCCAACCCTTGATAAGGTTTCTTGAGGGCCAAGAAGGTCATCCAAGGGTGAAGGTTGCTCCTAGTATGCTATAAATAAAGGGGTGGAGAGATGCCTCCATGCCAAATCTCGGGAAATAATTTTTTGTTTCCTTATGCTCCTTTGAGCTTTGCCCACCTAGAAGTGTGACTTTGTAATCATTCCTCTCTAAGCAATGCAAGATTCAAGTTCATCTATATTCTTAAATTTATTTTATTTCTTGCATTTTTGCTTGGTTTTTTCTTACAACTTGATTTTTTGCTTCCCCTCCTTCTACTTGTTGTAGTTCTCTTGGATCTAGGACGTGTAAGATATTGAGGAACTCATCTAAATCATGTTTTAACCCAGCAAGATGCATTAGAACTCATTCTTGCTCAAGTTATGCTTGCAACATGGTGTTCTTGATTTGAAATTGCTGTTTTTGGTACAACTTGAACTATTTGCATGAAAGGTTGAGACCTTGGGCTTATTCTTGCAATTCCTTCTAGAATCATAGTCCTAAGGTCATTTCCTAGCTATGTTTTAAGTTTCATCAAGTTTGTTTGGATAGATTAAAAGATATTTTGAAATTTCTTTTGGAATCACGACCCTAAAAACCTTGTCTTGCCGTGATTCAAATTTCATCAATTTTGGATGAGTAGATCTAAAGTTATTCACATTTCTTGCTGGCTAAGTTTGATATTTCCGCTCATCCGAGTTGCTGAAATTCCTGCTCCATTCATTCTGTTTTGCGTGTACTTAAACCTAGTGTTTGCTCCATAGCACTAGTGTTCTAGAAGTGTTTTTTAGGGGGTAAAATTTTATTTGGCTCCTATTCACCCCTTTAGTCATCGGTTTCAGTCCTTCACCGATGATAGCTAATAGTGTCAAATCTGTGGCCCAAGAGTTAGTGTTGGTAGGTAGTTTACTAGACCCAATGCATACACTTTCGAGTCATCCAGTCTATTCAATAGCACCAAATACTCTGGTTTCTGGGCCGGTAGCCGATCCTAAACCATCGGCTCTGAATTCTACTATGATACCAACTCAGTCAACCATAATTCTACCACGTGATCCCAGCGTGAGTAGGATTCCCCATTACCAAGCATATACCGATGACACCAAGTTGGACTCACAAGCCAGCAAGCTTACCGCCATCAACTCCGTTTTATGTGCATCCACAATAGACTACACAGCCGATGGAACCTCAGGTACGTCCACAATATAATGAGCCGATTCTGCAAAGGAATCTAGCCCTATATAGAGTTGTGACGTATTCAGAGCCTTTTATTCCGTTGCTACAGCCGATGGCTAGGAGGCCAAATATCGGCTATGAATGCCCATATCAACCACAGCCAGCCTATGTACCATACCAGCCCGATCTTGTGCTCAGTGTCCATAGGCCAATTATGACCAAAATTGGTAGGCACCTCAACCCCCATCAGCTAATACAGTCAATTGGACCGATCAGATAATGTCATATTGTGAGGCCAATTCAGCATATAGCTAAAAGGGAGGATTATGAACTATCAGAAGCTGTATCCCGATTACATCGATTGGATACCCTACCCTAATAACTTCAAGGTCCTCAATTTTGCAAAAATTTTGGGAGATGATTCTACTACTACCTTGGAGCATATTGGGCATTTTATTGCGCAATGCAGAAAAGCAACCCACTCCGATGGTTTGAGAATAAAATTGTTACCGTTATCTTTGTCAGGAGCTGCTTTTACATGATTCACTACATTACCCCCAAATTCGGTCAACTCTTAGACCGATTTGAAGAGCCAATTTCACGAATATTTCTTCTATGGGAGTTTAGAGCTTAGAATTTTAGATTTAAGCTCTGTCTGATAGAAGTTCGGGGAATCGTTAAGTGATTATATCAAAAGGTTTAGGGAAATTAGGAATCGGTGCTTCAGTGTTACCCTGACTAATAATTAGTTAGTCGATTTAGCCTTCCAAGGGTTAGTACCCAATTGAAGGAAAATTTTGACAGACAGAAATTTACTGATTTAAGTCACCTCTTACATCGGGTATCAGCTCAAGAAGGCCGGTTCACCGACAACAAGAGCTTTAAGGATAAATTTAGGAATAGTAAATATAAGGAGAAAGCCAAGATTAATCTCGTCGAGTATGGGTCAAACGATTCGTTTGATGACGACGAGGCCGAAATAAACATAGCCGACTGAGTGAAAGAGTCCAAGAAGTCTTTAGTCTGTTCATGGCTCAAGCCGACCAAAAATCGGTCAGAAGTAAATATGCCTTCGATGTTACTAAATGTGATCGTATTTTTGATCTACTCCTGCAAGAAAAGATAATACGGTTACCCAAAGGCCGTGTTCTACTGTCGGCTGATAATTAAAATTAAAAAAATGAAGGTATTGCAAATGGCATCATTCTTTTTATCATAATACTAATGATTGCAATACTTTTTATCAGTAGATACAATCGACTATAGAAGATGGTCGACTCAAATTTGTAGTAGAGCCAACAATGCAACTGTACGCTAATCCTTTTCCAATTAACATGGTCCACTACTCTAAAAAGAAGAAAGAGCCAACACAAGTTGTAGAACCTAAGGGTCATGTACATATGTCATCATCCACAAAAATGGCGCGCCAAGTCGACGTGCAGGCAAGTTCTAATGGCAATGAGACCCTTACGATTATGGTCGGCTCTATTCAAATAGAAACTGATTGAGAAGGGAAAATTCAATAACGATCAAGCCAAAGGGGAATTGCAAATCGCCAAATGGTATAAGATTGAGAGAGCATTGTCACCGCGTAAGCCAATACGAAAACCGAAACCCACTTTCTCCCAGTTATTGGCAAAGTATGAGAGGAGCAATGAGAGACCACGACGAAGCCCTCCACATCGGCCAGTTGATATGTATCGACTGAATGACTATGAAAGAGCTCACCACTAGTGCTCTTTCTGGCAATTTTGTTGGGAGAAGGGATTGGTATTGTCATCGCCATTCTCATGTGCAATGCAGCATTACCGATATGAATATCAAGGTGATAGGTAGAGAAGATATGTTAAAGAAAGGATTTCTAGGCCGATCTAGGACCAAAAGCATGAAGATCAAGGGTTCAATTCTACGGCTAGCATGGATCTGACTGGTAAAATACATATGTTAATCAAGCCAAAGCCGAGATGGTGTCCTCTAGGGTTGAGACAATCTCAGCGGAGGAGGCTTTAACGACTAAGGACCCATAAAATGAGGAAAGCGAAACAAGAAAAGGAGAGGAACGAAACCTTTAATGAGCTTCGTTCAATCAAAACAGCTAAAAAGGAGTGAAAAAGGAAAAAACAGGTTGAGGAAGAACTTGACTCAACAGATGATTTAGGTTCCCCTATGATTCGTGATGATTCTTCACCTCCGATGGACATCAACATGGTGTTCACTTTGTCGATTAGGTTCAGGATAAGCACTGTATCGGTCAAAAAAGCTTTTACTCAATTATGCTTGTAGCACAAGATGCAGTCTTTGAAAAGCATCAAGATGATTATTGGTATCTGAGGTCATTATACTTGAAGGGACATATTAACGGTAAGCCAATATCAAGAATGCTGGTAGATGGGGGAGCAACTATTAACTTAATGCCCTACACAACGTACAAGGAGGCAGGGAAATCTAATGATCTCATTAAGACCAATATGGTTTTAAATGATTTCACCAGAGATCCTACTGAAGTTAAGGGGGTCATGGTGGCAGAGCTCACAATTGGTAGTAAAACATTGCCAAATGCCTTTTTTGTGGTCGATGTCAAGAGGAGTAACAACGTGTTATTGGGGCGACATTGGATCCATGTCAACTGCTATATTCCATCGACCATGCACTAAATACTCATCTAATGGAATAGAGATAAGGTGGAAGTGATTCAAGCTGACACATCGGCTCATATATCTATGGCTAGTTCAGAGGCAAATTGGCAGCATGATGGGGGCTGAAAGCATATCGGACAAAGTCCTCGATGATTGCAATTTCGTCTGTGTCAACAAGATGGGACTTGTCCCGATTAATGTAAGACCAAGCACGTTTGATCAGACAAACGATATTTTACGCAGACGGAGCCCAAATAAGCAGTGAAGGCTTTATAGAATAAAATACAAAGATATCGACAAATAACAGATAACTATGAAGCCATTGAAGATTTTGAAGAAATAGAGAAATTGGGCTAAGGTTTCACGTCAATGGATATATTGGATGAGGCCGACATAGGTGATGGTAACAGAAGAAGGCCAATCCATCAACATAGGTGATGGTAATAGAAGAAGGCCAACTTTTATTAATTCAAAATTAACAGTAGAATACAAAGAAAAGTTGGTCAAGCTTTTAAAGAATTATAAGGATTGTTTTGCTTGAAAGTATCATGAGATGCCTGGTTTAAACCGACAATTAGTTAAACATTGGCTACCAATAAAATCAAGCTATAGGCCATTTAAATAGTCTCCTAGGCGGTTTAATCCGACTATGTATGATAAAATAAAAGAAGAAATTGAGCGATTACTAGAAGCGAAGTTTATCAGGCCATACCGATACACTGAGTGGGTTTCCAATATTGTTCCTGTAATGAAGAAAAATGGTAAACTTAGGGTGTGTATCTACTTTAGAGATCTAAATAAGGCTATATCCGATGCTATAGCCGTTATTCTTAAAGATGCTATATCTGGAAATATGATCATTTGTTTCCTTAAAGCCGATATCCCCAATATAGCCTTTAGGTGCCCTAATGCTCTAGATTTGTTTGAGTGGGTAGTCATGACATTCGATTTAAAAAATACTGGTGCAACATATCAACGAGCTATGAATTTAATTTTCCATGAGTTGATAGATCATATTGTGGATATCTACATTGACGATGTTCCAAGATTTGGAAAGATATAACCGATTTATAAGGCTCAGATTAAAATTGGATTTCTAGTCGATACTGGTTTAGAAACGAAATTTTATCTTCAAGAGGCAGAGGCCAATATGAGTTATGAATTTTGAGGAGTCGGAGAAGGACACGATCAGCCTGCACGGTATGAAAAGGCTCACCAGGCAAGACGAAAGGAATCAACAACCAGCCAATCAACTTTGCATGTACTTTTATTTACTTTCTATCTACTAGAAGTAGTTTTTAGATTTAGCATCTTTCCCTTGTAATTTGCTTTTGAGCAATAAAGTTCCGCATCGCCGAATTTGATCATCATCGACTTACGCTAGTTATCTCAGGTTTGTTTTTATACCGATTAGAGAAAATAGATCTCTACCTATCATCTAATCGACTGTAATAGCTGTTTAGAACTATCCTGCCGATTGCAGAATCTAATCATCTATAATATTTATTTTGATCTATCTTGGTTTAAGCCGATCAAATCGGTTAATAGCTATTTCAACCTATCTTGGCGATTGCAGGATCAAATCGGCTGGTATGCCTTGAACTCTTAAACCCAGTGTTCGCGTGTGTTGAGGCCGATTGGCTCTTTTTCAACGCCAACAGCCGTTTTTTGGAATGTGCACGCTGCGTGAGTACGGATGGAAGGACCATGTTCAGACTCCGCTTTTTATATTAGTAGACGTTATCATTATTATATTATTATTCTTAGTATATCAACATGCAGTATACTATGGCCCTGTTTGGAGGGGTTTAAAGTCAGCTTCAGCTTTCGAAAAGTCAGTAAGCCTCTAAATAACTCAACTTTTAAGTAGTTTTTGGTATAAACTAGAAGCCACGTATAACTAACAAAAGCTAAAAGCTGAAAGCTGGGTTGAACATACTTTTGCAGTTTATTACTAAGAGAAATTAGGCTCTCTTTGGTACGATTTGGGCTTGTACAAATGGCTGCCCTGAAAAGCAATTTTTCAGAAACTTCTGCTTATCTTCGTAAATAGGCTTATATTTAGACAAAAAGCTAAATTAGAAGCCAGTTATTTGACACAACTTATAACTTCTTTTAGAGAAAAGCCAGTATATAAGTTATGCCAAAGGAGGCTTTAGTTATTTATCAAACGGTATCTTTATAAAAAGTTACAACTGTTTTTTAACTCAGAAATAAAAAAATAGCTTTTTCAGCAAAGCTACGGCTCTCAAGTAGCCCTGTACCATCCTGATTTTTCGGTGAGGTATACGGTGAAAACTAATACATAATAAAAAAAATAAAAATAGATAAATATAAATGTTGAATCGATCCAGATCAAGACGAAATCCCATCTCGACTGCTTAAACACATTTTACCTACTTCATCTTTTCACCGTATGCACCGCCCGATTTCTCTGCCCGTTCCATTCTCGACGTAGTACACAGATCCTGCCGTCCTTGTACTGGTTTTGAAGCGTCCGATCTTTTGCTCCATGCGATCCTAACCGTGTCCGACGATGACCTAGAAGCTTCCACACCACAATCCAAATCATCCCCCTCGACGCCGCCTCTCGTCTCCTCCTTCCTCATCCCCTCCCCTCGTCCCCCCATCTCCGTCCCTTCTTCCTTCGTCCCGACTCCCGATCGGCTTACTCGTGCCGCGCCCCTGCGTCTTTGGCGTGGTCGTGTTGGCCTGCCATGGGGGCGATCACCTCGGCGGAGCTCAACTTTCTCATCTTCCGCTACCTCCAGGAGTCTGGTTCGCTCCTCGATGCCGTCAAATCCAACATTTTGATTGCTTAGGTCGAGAGTATTTTGCTTGTTTTGTACGGACTGCCGGTTTAGTGGCTTTGATGCTGCCGAATGTCTAGTCCCCCCTGGTGAGATTGTTGTGGATTTGTGCGTTACTTGGGGGCATAGGGATCTTGTAATGCAGAATGTTCTTGGGATCTGATGCGTTTAGAGCTGAGATTTTGCCACATGTAGATTGGGATGAGGTCTCGAGATTATGCAGGGTTGTTTCTGCTATATATATTATATTGAGATTAGGGTTTCAATAATCTTTGGTGCATAGGAAAGTTGGTGTCTTTTTGGGAAGAAATTGTAGGGTAATTTCGCCACGGGGGTGGGGATCCGCTTTTAGTGCTAATTCATCGACCTTTGCTGCCATATTGGTGTTACTGTCCTCAAATGCAGAAATTCACACAAGTCAGAACCACCAAAATAGTGCTATATGTGGTTCGTCATTTGGGTTTTTGTTGATGTTCTGTAAGGGCTTGATAGTCTTTGATGCATCGACGGAAGAATATTATGTCAGGATGTTTCAGTTAAACTTTCACCTCATCCTAGTCATACCCTACTGTGCGCAGCTTGTATATTGAATATATTTTTCCTACCATCTGCATTTTCTTTTGGGAACTTCAAGAATTGCTGGCATATATTTTTTATGTTTCAGCCACAGTTTTCACTGCTAATTGTTTCTGTTCCAACCAACCTTTCCAGGTTTAGTTCATACTGCATTTACTTTAGGGTATGAAGCAGGGATCCATAAAGGTGGGATAGATGGAAATGTAGTTCCACCTGGTGCTCTTATCACTATCGTGCAGAAAGGCCTACAGTACATAGAATTGGAAGCAAATACAGATGAAGTAAGCCTGTTTATCTTTTAGTGTTTACTGCTGTCGATGCATGCTACATCATGCACTTTTCTTGTTTCAGAATGATGAAGAGGTTGAGAAGGATTTTGCGCTTTTGGAACCTCTTGAAATCATCACCAAAGATGTTGAAGAGTTGCAACAAATTGTGAAGAAGAGAAAAAGGGAGAGGCTTCAAAGTGACCGTGACAAGGACAAGGGAAAAGAGAAAGAACGTATCGAGGAGCATGAACGACGTCCTGGTGGTGAACGGGAGAGGGAGCGCCATGACAAAGAAAAAGAGCAAGAGAGGGAGAAAGACAGAATCGAAAGAGACAGGGAGCAAGAGAAAGAGAAAGAGAAAGAGAAAGAGAAAGAAAGGGAAAAACAGCATGCAGAGCGTATTGATAAGGTTAAGCATGAGGAAGATTCGCTTGGTGGAGGTAATTAATTATTAGCTGTTGTATTTCCCATTTTATCGCCATTTTCCTTCGTGCAATTTTTTAGCAAACTGCAAACCTTTGAGTAAAACTTTAATGACTGTAGATGCTTGGATCTTTTCCACCTTATTTCATTGGTTTGAGAATTTTTTATAATGATATTTTAATGTATGATTCATCTCTTTTTTCTTTTTGCTAAATCTGACAAGTACTGTATATTTTACAATGTCGGCAAGTTTTCACTTGATACAGAGCACATGTCATGTAATATTTAAACATGTCTTTTTTTATGTAATCATATGTTTATTGATTTACTGTACATTTTGTTTGTATGTATTGTAGGCAGCATGCATATCAGTATGTAGTTTTAACAAAAAAAAACTTTTATCAGTCAATGTGTCATGCTTGCATCAGATATTTCAAAGTCTTCAAGAGTGATTATATGAGTGTATCTGATGGGGAGTAATGCTTTATCCATACCATAACAACGTACACACTCGCTTAAGAATGATTGTCTATTTCATGGTGAATGACTCACAAGGCTATGGGGGGAAGTTCACTAATGTTTACTTCGATGAGTGATAGGAAAACCTTTGGAACTGTATGGTGTTGATTGGATGTCTTGAACCAATTTGAGCACGTCTCAAGGGACGTGTGTTTCAGTGTGTTGAGAATATCCAAACCACTCGTTTTGTTCACTTTGGACTTCTTATTGTCCTACTCTGCCCTATCTATAGAAGCTTCCTATTGAGCTTGCCCCTTGGTTCCATTTTGTTTGATGAACGCTCTTCTAGTGACTCTAGCGAAACTTCCAATTCTCCAGTTAAATGTGATGTATGACTATTTGCCACGATCTTTATGAGAGCCACCTTTCCATACCAAACAAGTTTCTATTAGTGACTTCTCCAAACCACAAGTTCTCACCACCCATCTTTGAGTCCTTTGTTTAGTCCATTGATAATATATACCTTCTTCTCTGCTAATGTCCTTGTCTCTCTTTGATGCCATAGGGTGAGGAGATAATAAGTATGTAAAAGAAGATTGTGTATCATGACAACATTTTGGATCGAGTAGCCTCACTTTTTCAATAATCAAGATTATGAAACATGTAGTACATTGAAAGTGAATAACATTATGAAATTGTTTGGTCGGATGGATCAGGTCCACGGTGCTATTGTGTAATATTTCAAGTTGGCTGCAAGAGTGGACTAGTGGATGTAGCACATGCATGAGAGAAGTATATATCATTCTACCAAAGAGCATGAGATTACATACAGCACTTGTGTCACGGAAGAATATAGCATTGCACGGAAGAGCATGATTGTGAGATTCGATATAGTATTTGCGCCGTGGAAGATTATAGCATTGCACCAAAGAGCATGAGATTGTGAGTCACTTGCACCATAGAATAATATAGCATTGCATGAGTGAGCATGAGATTGTGGGATAGTACTTGCCCTGTAAAAGCATATAGCATTTTACAGAAGGACATGAGATTGTGGAATTTGATATAATTTTAAGAATATATGTGGTGTTTTTGGAAATTAGGAGGATGACAATTGATAGGCATGGCTAAGGTACTAAATATCAGCTGTAGCAGCTGATATACTTTCCAAAATACTGGTATTGATAGCCAAACGATGCGAGACAACTTTATGACATGAAATAGACTTTTGGATTTTGTTGCCCTTAATCCTGATATTTATTGGTATTGCCCGATAATATCAGTAGAGACAGTAAATTAATATTGCCGTTCTGGTACGAGTGATACATCCAGTCAAGGAAACATTTAGCATTTTAGGTAATTATTAGGTTAGTATATCAAATTAGTGCGAGAACTCTAGAATAATTACACAATAACTGCCATTCTTTTAATCCTTATGAATTTACTCCACTAATTGAAAATTAAAATACAACTGACCAATATCTTTGATATGTTTGTTCAAAGTATCTATTGATATCATGGTTGCAATATATCTTCAAAACTATGTTCTAAAGTGCATTAATTCTCGATATAAACAAAAATAACCATTTCTATTTAATCCTCATATCACCTGATATGTTCTTTGATATTTGATATTCAATACACCTAATAGAAAATGTCATGAACCAAGTTCATGAGAGGGGTAACTACCATACAGAAGAGGGTTGGGATGGCATGACGCAGGGGGCGGGACTTAGGAGAGGGACAAAGATAATGGGCTAGGAGTAACCTTGGGAGAGACTAGTTGGATTTGTTCTTATGGGTTGCCTCTGGATGGTATGGCTCCTTTATTTCTATAGATGAGGTTAGGCTAATGCAAATTATCTAATCTATCAAAGGATAACTACCACTAATTAGCCGGCCCTAGGAAGGTGCGTGCTCCCGTTTTGTACATCTCCTGTCGAACTGCTGCCAGCCAATGCGCTAGAATTATGTGCCCATAAGACTGGCCGGATTGCTGGTGTTGTGTGTGCCTGCTGTTGCTGCCATCCTTGCACTACTGCTGGACACATGCCCATGACAAAAAACAATACATACTTGATATGTTTTGTTCAATAACTTGTACATGGTAGCTGGTTTTGGATATTATTCTTTTTTTTGGTGGTGTAGAGTTTAGCATTAGTTAACAAAAGAAGAGAGAATTAATGTAGCTCGAAGAGTAACAGTTTCTTGGGGAATTCATACGAGCTCATAAATGGAAGGTGTATGCCCTTGTGACTTCGCCTTTACTTCTTGTTTTGCCGGTTTCTGTATTTGTGCTTTAGAAAGGCTTCCACTCTAGCATATCTCAGTACATATTTTTATTTAATTTTGTGGAGAACCAGGACCTTATTTCACCGTAATTATTGGATTTTGTGTATAGCACTTTACCTTCACCGTGCCAGGGTGTACTAATATATTATTACCACAGTTCCCACACCTATGGATGTAAGTACAACTGCTCATGAAATTTCTAGCGCAGATGTAACCGTTTTGGAAGGACACAGTTCAGAGGTTAGCCCTGTGAACAGCTGTTTTGCCTTTTCAAATAGATTAGTGAATCCTATTGTATTAACTTACTGTTCTTTTGCACTGTTTGTATTTAGGTTTTTGCTTGTGCATGGAGTCCGGCCGGTTCTCTTCTAGCTTCTGGGTGGGTCATTATTATTTGCTTTATTGTATATGTACTTGTAGTTTCGTATTGATTATTTGTGTACCTGTATTAACATGTCATCCAGTTGCTAAGTTGTCTATATGTGAATAGTCGTAGGATCTGTTGCTTCATATTTCAATGTTTATTCTTAAGAGATATTTCTTGAGAACCGGAACATGACCTATCAAGATAAAAATAATTTGAGGCCTCCTTTCCTTCCTTATGGCATTTGGCTTTTTAAATCTGAACCTGATATGCTCCTTTGCACTTTCCCTTCATATATTTCTATTTCATCCCCCTATTAATTTGTTGCAAACTATATGTTACCAAGAATGTTATTTATCCGTATCCTTCCCCACTGTGGAGTTATATTACTATTTTGTATTTGCTAGGTCGGGAGATTCAACAGCTAGAATCTGGACAATTCCAGATGGCCCATGTGGTTCCCTCATGCAATCATCTCCTCCAAGTGTTCATGTTTTAAAACATTTTAAGGGTCGGACTAACGAGAAGAGCAAGGATGTCACCACACTGGACTGGAATGTAAGTTTATTCATGCTGTAAAATATTGTATTATGTTCGTAATTTCTTCCATGTTCATGAAAGAATTTTTGGTTCAAATTAATCTAGAGTACAGTCATAGGCTAGCTATTGATAGTCATCTGTATTAGGAACCCACTTGTTTGTTTAGTCGTTATGCAATTCTAGGTTTCTTGACTTTGTCATGTTCATGTTATTATTTGTATTCCAGGGCGAAGGTACACTACTAGCTACAGGCTCCTATGATGGGCAAGCAAGAATATGGAGTAGGGATGGTAAGGCAATTACTATCTTTATATATTTGTTCTGTTGGCTTTGGCTATTAAATTCTGATGTTATCCCTGGCCTTAATGTTTGTCTAAATGACGACGAGGATTCATTGTAAGTTTGTGTCATAACTGTATATAACTTGCATATTGGGAAGTATGCAGCTCACGTACAGAATTCTTCAATATGCATGTCAAAATTTTCCAAATATGGGTCTGCTCGATAAATTGAGCAACTTTATGGGCCTTAAAGCCCATACAATGTATGTTCACCCTGCTCTTTTGTTCCAATCTTTTATTTCTTATCTATCTGAATGAATTTATCAGGAGAGTTGAGGCAGACTTTGTTGAAACACAAGGGACCTATATTTTCCTTGAAATGGAATAAGAAAGGAGATTTTCTCCTGAGTGGAAGTGTTGATAAAACTGCTATTGTGTGGGATACAAAGACGTGGGAGTGTAAGCAGCAATTTGAATTTCATTCAGGTATAATTTGCATGTCATAATGGTGTTGATTTCTGCCTCATATTTTTTTTCCTGTATTGCACAAATTTTATGTCATTCAGCTCAAACTAACTTGTCCCCATTCTTTATGTAGCTCCCACACTAGATGTTGATTGGAGAAACAATAACTCTTTTGCAACGTGCTCAACTGATAACATGATCTATGTTTGCAAGATTGGGGATCCACGCTCAGTTAAAGCGTTCAGCGGTCATCAGGCTGGTTTTCTCAAACATTCCATGCTATTTTATATTGTATTTTGCCTTTTAAACTGTATAGAATTCTTTCTATATTTCATTATAACTTTTCAGTGGTTATTTGTAACATGTTGAGCAGCCATCCATTTCCTTAAAACAGCCATGCTAGAAATTTTAAAAGGTGCTAGTGACTCTCTCTTCCCACAAGGCAACATGGAAATCCTTTTGCTTTCTTTGCAACATTGCTGAAAGTGTTAAATGCACTGTTCCTCTAGGCGGCGCATAGGCACTCGGCTCCTCCACCCTCCTGCCTGGCTGCCTTGGCCGATTTATCCCACCTAGGTGCCTACCTAGTCGGCGATTAGGTGCTAGGCGTCAGTCTGCCGCTAGAATAGCATCTAGCCCCTTGGTCAACACTAGTTAAATGTAGGCATGTGCCCATTAGCTTAGGTTGGCCCATGTGACCCATGTAGGACTTGTATGTATATTAGCTCAATAATAGTGTTCCCCTAGGCGCTAGTCAGGCGGCAGATCTGCGACTAGCGCCTAATCACCGCCTAGGCGGGATAAATCGGCCTAGGTGGCTAGGCGGGAGGGGCCTTGCGCCTAGTAGCTACCTAGGGGAGCAGTGCTCAATAATGAATAAAATGTTAGTTATGAATAGCCCTATGTTATCACGGTGTCACTAAGGCAGCGCCTAGGCGTCGGCCAATGTTATTAAGTTGTCGCTGTCCGGGCGCTGGAGGAAGCCCGCCATGGCCGCTCGCCTCGCCTGACTCTGGTCTGCGTCACCCACTCGCCCCCACCGCCGTCTGCTCCAGCCATCACTGCTTTGCATCGCGGCATCGTCGCCATCCACCGCGGAAGACCATACAAGTTCCAGCAACAGATCTACGCCGGATCTGTGCCTCGGAGGTCCCTAGCACCTTTGTCGCCTCCAGATCTGCGCTGGATCCGCTCCTTCGCTCGCCTTCGCGCCAGATTTGCTCCTTTGAGGTCACTAGCAACTCTTAGGTGAGGGTGGCGAGCGTGGGGTAGGGGTGGCGCTCACGGGCGTGATCGACGGTGGTCGCCACCACATCCGGCATCGGGAAACATGGGGACGACGCGTAGTGCTGTCTCCAAATCCGGTCAACTAGAGATCGATGGGGGCGCTAGGGAAGAGGAGTCAGGTGGGTGCTGCCTGGATTGTGAAGGGATGAGGAGGCGTCGGGGCGGTGGGAGCTGGATGGCTTGGAGCGAGAGGAAGCGAGCCAGGGGAATAGGGTTACCAGGCAAGGCAGAGTGAGCATGGGGCTGCAGATGTGCTGCATTTTGGTGGATGCGCTGCATTTTCTTTGGACGCCTAACAGGCGTCTAGGTGCCTTAGAGGCGACTCGCCTCGCCAGGGCGCCGTGATAGCCATGGCGTCGGTGTCACCAGGCGGCCGGAGGGGGACACCTAGGTCGGCCGCCTCGACTGGAAGGAGTTAGGCAGCCGCCTAGTCATCTGGGCGTCGCGGTAGAAGCAGTGAGGCAGGCGCTAAGCGTGATGGCTGATGAGGATAAGTAAGAAGCTTCCGAACCTGAGGCTCCTCGGCGACCACCTCGGCCGTCCTTTCCTTGTCACCTGCTTTGGCCTGCCCGCAGCACAATGCGTCGTGCCGCCGGCCAGTCTTCCGCGACGCATCGGCTTCCTCGCCTCCGGGGCCTGTGTCGTCCATGGGCAGCCAACCTTTGATCGCTCCGGCCAGTCTTCCGCGGCGCATTGGTTTCCTCGCCTCTGGGGCCCGTGCCATCCATAGGCAGCCAACCTCCGATCGCCTGTCGCCAGCGACCGTCGTGCCTTCTCGGATATGCCCCGACCGCCCGCTTGTCCTCCAGCCCTAGGCATCCGCCCGAGCCACACAACGTCTGCTCAGTTTCACGCGATAAGCAAAGAGACCCCAAGCAATACTTCTGATCGGACTCGAGGAAATCTCAAGTGGATTTGAATCCGGCTTTGGCTTCGTTGGGCTCTGGAGGAGCAGCACCAATAGGAACAGGTTTGGCCGAATAGGAACATGTTTCCTTATGATTTGGCGCAATAGGAACAGGTTTCCTTATGGGAACTCTGACTAATGATTTGGCCCAATAGGAACAGGTTTCCTTATGGGAGAGGTGGAGTGATGTAAGATTGTGTCCCGATGTTTCGATGAGAATGATAACTATCAATTTGGTGGAATTGATTTTGACGATCCGACTACAACGTACGACGACGGTGCACCATAGAAATCGCTAAACCAACTCCTTAGGGTTATTGATCTTGCTGTGGGCACGATCAACCTGAACACGAGGTTCAATTCTTGCAAGCAACCAAAGAACAAGCAAGAATGATAGTAAAAGCAATATGAAATTGCAAACAAGAATTGAGGCTCACGATAATATAGATCAAAAGTGTGGTTCTGCGAAGTAGTCTCAATAGGCGGTCGTTCGACACGTCTAGAGGATAATGTAGTTTGGTCCTAGGCTAAAACTATGCTCAACAAAAACCCAATTGTCTAAGGTGGTGGCTACTGAGTATATGAGAGGAGGGACGTGATAGTGTCGTACTAGGGTTTGTGTGCAGCCGAGGGGGGCGTACAAAACTTGGGCTTGGGCCCCACACACTTACAAAGTCCGAAACAGCCCAAAACAGTGTTGTAGTATATTATTTCCTAGATTTCGGCTAATTCACGATGAATCTGGTGCTGGGACCAGACCCATTGCAAATGTCTCGTTGTAAGCTTTCAATCAAGTACAAGAACTCTCTAATCGGACATTGTATGCGAAAGTTATGCTCGTTTTACTCCAGGCTGGTATCCGGAGGCCGAATTGGATTCCAGAACGTGATGGATTTGATCTCTCTCTTCTTGGCCCATGGATGACGTGTTGGAGTTGGTCCAACCAGGTGTGATCGTATCCATAGTAGTGATGTCCTCATCATGGAGGAGTAGCATTGACATTGGAGGAGCATCGTCTAATCATCGCTTAGGCGGGCGCCTTGGCGTCTAGGCGGTCCGGGCTCGCCGCGCCTAGCCGGGCCACCGTGACAACTATGGAATAGCCATTTTGCTTTCTTGTTTTATCTAACAGAAAAGTTCTGGTAATTGTTTCTTTCTTGGTTGAGATAGTTAGAATATTGAAGTTGGCCAACAGCCCAACATGAACACTCGAGAGTTCTGTGTATGACTTAGAATAAGCGATCAATTATTTCCTTCTGTTCTCTGTATTGTTTAGTTAATTATCTTTCATTATCTAGACATAAATGGATGGGCTGCATAATTCCAGATGCTACAGGAGATATTGAATATGTGATCACTGAACAGAATTCAAGCAAGTAATTATATGGCACGATATTATTTGTACTCAAAGAAAGGAGTTATGTGTCATCTTGTCCATGAAAATATACTTAGTGTTGAGTTCACATTTAAAAATAATATTGAAAGAACATCAAATGTAATGTTCTGATTGTGACAATTACACGTGTTTCCAGAGTGAAGTTAATGCTATCAAGTGGGACCCAAATGGTTCTTTGTTGGCTTCATGTTCTGATGATTGGACTGCAAAGGTATTTATTACTTTCTGAAAGCTAGGGATCAGTTCACTTTTATGGTTACTATGCAAAGGTATTTATTACTTTCTGAAAGTTAGGGATCAGTTCACTTTTATGGTTACTAGTCTCCCTAGTTGTCGCACCATTATGCGCAATAAATTTCTCAGACTAACCTGTCAGGCTTTCAGTTGCTATACATAATCTTGCATTGTTTTACTAGTTAGATTTGCAATCGAGTAGGTATTTACACCAGTCACAAAAGCATGTTCATTTGGGATACATATAGTACAACTTTTGAAACTTTGGCTATTGATATCTTTTTAAATAGAAATAGTTCCATTTAACCCCAACTCTTACGAAAGTCTGTTTCAACCTCCAATTGCAAAACCGGATGTTTGACCCCTCTCAACTATCAATACCGTTTATTTTACCCCTTGAGGCCAATTGAAGGTGGTTTTAGCTAACGTGGTTTTTGACACGTGAGATGATTTTGGGATGACATGCCAACTAGTTAGCAAAATGCGTAAACAAATAAAAAAAATATGGTCGGACCCTCATGTTATGCTCTAGGTAGGCTTTCTTCCACTAGCTCCTCCCTCTTTCTGTCTTGTCTCTGCCTCCTCTCATCAAGACCGAGTGGTGGCGGTGGTTCTCGTTGATTCCGGCGCTAGTGAGCGCTGGTTCCTACGAGGTGAGTCCGGCGCAGCAATCCTGGCTCCAATAACTATGTGTAGCTTGAGTTCCGGTGAGGAAAGGTGGCGGATTTGGCAATTGTGCACAGCTCGGGCTCCAGCGAGGGAAGACCACTACGTTGCACAAGCTTGGTGATGGTCGTGGCGCATCTCCACCAAAGCACCTCACCAGCAAAGAAGGGGGAGGCAGTGCTGATGAGGAAAAGTGGTAGGAGGCGAGGTGGAGGCCCAAGGGCTAGCGACGGCGGTGCTGTGGGGCTTGCCAGCGTGGACCTTCCACGATAGTATGGATTAGGCTGGTGTAGCTGTGTGTTAAGGTTGAGCGAGAGGTGGTCAGCGGTGATAGATGCCAGGTCAAGAAGGTAGGAAGGGGGAGATGGGGGAGGAAGAGAGAGCAGGAAGGGAGAGAGAGGAGCGGAAGTAGGTGGTTTTTGAGAATGACATGTTGGCCCCACCATATTTTTCAATTTATTTGCTCATTTTGTTGACTGGACTGCTTACGTGTCAAAGCCTAAATCCCAAACCACCTCATGTTGAAACGTCTGCCATATCAACGTCAACTTGGAGCAAAATCACCTTCAATTGGCCTGAGGGATAAAAAAAAGTGCAATGATAGTTTTTTTTTCGTGGGGGGGTTTCAACGTTCGGTTTTGCAGTTTGGTGGTTGAAACTTGAGGACTTTCACATGAGTTAAGCGGTCAAATGGAATTATTCCTTTTAAATATTTTGTTTGGATACATGGAAATCATTTGTATAAACTTGTCTTGAAAAATACTTTCATAATATTATGATATTATTGGTTTTATAAACATATTACAGTTGAAATTAGTGATCAAAGTTGTGTTTGAGGACCATCAATATCCAAAACGACATGCTTTTGTGACTGGAGGGAGTATACTATCTCTAGATGTCACTAGTTTAGCAGTTTGCTTTGACGTAATGCAATTTTATGATTTTTGTATACTGTAAAGCTCGTGCCTTTTTCTCAATAATAGCACGACATCAGTAATACAATACATTTCTGATTGTATTTGTTGGTGGCTCGAGTCGTATGGGTTCACAGTAGCCATCCTTCTAAAGCTGTTTGTGCTTTCTTCCATAATAAGGCCTTTTTTTCTTCTTTTTGTTACCTTTATTTCTTCAGATATGGAGTATGAAGCAGGATAAATGTGTTTATGATTTTAAGGAGCATACCAAGGTTTGCCACACCTCTCCTCATCTTTCATGACCCCTAGAATCTAGGTAACTTTGTCTATAATCTGGTCAACTATAATTTTTGCAGGAAATATACACTATTAGATGGAGCCCAACAGGCCCAGGAACAAATAATCCCAATCAACAGTTGCTTTTGGCAAGGTATAGTTTGGGCAAAAATTCAAACCCCTATATATAATTTTTATGTAATTTATATCAATGACTGAATACTAATGCCATCCTATTTGGATGTTGTCGAGAATTCAAACCCCTACATGTGTATCATTGGAAATTTGGCAGTTGCAGTATACTGCAAATTGCTTTTCATTTTAGTTACCCTTGTCCTACGTGTAAGATAGATTATGTTTCTCCATACTGGAATCACAACTATAATTGTTTGATGAGATCTATTGTACTTTGGATATTATGAGCAGTGTATTTTGAGTATTATGAATTAGTTTTTCTTAGGCAGTAGGTGAATAGTGATTCTCAATGTTTACTGCAATCAAGTATAATGCTTCCTGTGCATGGTACACCTGGTATCCTCGTTTCAAAATAATAAAGAAAATAAAAAAAATCATGGAATAAAATGGTCAGTGCCTCAATGGTGACACATTTTTCTCATTTTAAATTGCAATGAGAGAGTGACATGTTTAGGGCATAGTTACCATAAATGCGGTTCGTTTGAGTTATGGTACGGGGATTCGGGTTTACAGTTCGTCACTTTTTCTTCCAATTTCCACTGCGAACATGAACCCCGTACCCTAAACGGTTTGGGTTCGATGAATTCGGTTCGCGATTCGCGGGGTTTATAGCCAATCCGGTAACTATGGTTTAGGGTTCAGAGAACCTAGTCCCTGCCAATTCAGCGTTTTGATATCTGTTTGATGCCATTTCTTATTCCTCATGTACAAGGGGATAAGATAGTTGCTAACTTGTTATAGATGTAATAACTAGGGTTATTAGCTACCTGGAAGTTTCTTGCTTCTTAGGATTTTTTTTATGGCTGATGTTGGAGAACTTGATATACCCATCTCAGCATGTTTACTCTATGTTTATCAACAATGATTGACTATCTTGTTTTTTATGTGCAGCGCATCTTTTGATTCAACTATCAAGCTATGGGAAGTTGAACAAGGGCGCCTTCTGTACAGCTTGACTGGGCATAGGTATTGATACTAAGAGAAGAAAATTATTGGGACTTTCTTGTGCTTACACGTTGTCAATTTACACGATTGCAGGCATCCGGTGTATTCTGTCGCATTTAGCCCTGATGGTGAGTACTTGGCAAGTGGGTCCCTAGATCAATGCCTTCACATATGGTCTGTAAAAGAAGGCAGGATCTTGAAGACGTACAGAGGGAGTGGTGGCATTTTTGAAGTGTGCTGGAACAAAGAAGGCAGCAAGATTGCAGCCTGTTTCTCCAACAACACCGTCTGCGTCATGGATTTCAGGATGTAGTTTCAGCAGTAGCTGAAATAATATAAACATATCGAGCTGCACTTCTAGATCATAGCCTCTTCCCATAATGCACCTGGGAAGAGCGGAATTGTTAACGTACTCTAGGTTTCGGAAGCAGGGTTCACAATTTCGTTTCGCTCGCGAAAACCGCTAGCCCCGCGGTAGCGGTTTTCGCGAAAAACCGCTCGAAAACCGCGAAAAACCAAATGGTTTGCAAATTTGAAAATTTTGAAATTTGGTCAAATGAAATCCCGAAAACCGCGGTTTTTGACGAAAAACTGCTCGGTTTTCGCGAAAAACCGAGCGGTTTTTGGAGAAAACCGCAAAAATCGTCCGAGGTTGGAAAATTGGGGGGGGAAAATCGAAAAAAATTGGGAAAAAATACAAAAAAAATATTGTAAAATTTGTAGAAATACAGGGAAGGTTAAAATTGAGTAAAAATGTAATAAATATATAAATAAGGTATGTGAAAACGTGAAAAAATTCTAAAATGATCTTTTCTAAATTTGGAAAAAATCGACATGACCTTTGCTATATTTTATTGAATTAGAAGTTGTAAGTTATGTATTTTGCAATAATATGTCAATAAGTAATCTTTTATTGCAATACTACAATCACACAAGTGCAAAAATTGGCATTTATATAATTACAAAGCAAAATCATTCGCAATTTCACTACCATTTACTTATCAACACCATTTACATTATAATGCATTTAAATTGAAGTTGTGGAGTAAGTATAAGTATAGCTTCGTCACTCTTCCATTGTCGCAAAAATGACATGTTCGACCTACATGAACGAACATCAAAACCGATGATGAAGGAAAAATGATGAAAATATAAGAATAAATTGAAAAATTGCAAAAAAATTAAAAATGTAAAAAATCCCAATTAATATATAAAACACCTAAGAGAAATGTTTATAATTTTTAAATCATTTATTTCTTCTAAAAATCTAAAATGTAAATTAATGAAAAGAACAAATACATCATCGATTTTTATAAATAGTAAAATGATTTATTATATTCTAAAATTTTAATGAAAATATAAATAGTTCTAAAGGATCATGTACTAAAATTTTCGAAATATTAGACTTCATTTATTTCTCATATAAAATCAAAAATAGAAGAGCATATACAATGATAATAGCACTTTCGAATTTTTAAAAATACACATATCGATCATCATCTCAAAATTTTACATAATCATTTTAATGACGTTATAACATCACAAAAAGTTTAAGAAATATTAGACTTCATTTTGTGTCCCTAGAAAATAAAAAACTGAAGAGCATATATTGTGACAAGATCACCGCTCGAATTTTAAAAAATGTACATATGTGATAATAATCTGAAAATTTTACAGAATCATTATGATTACCTCAGGAACGCACAGAAAAAAATTTCAAAATTTTTTGACACTGTTTGCTAAATTTCTTCAAATTTTTGAAATTTACTGTTCATCTGGCCGGTTTTCCGAGCGGTTTTAATTACCGAACCGGCTCGGTATGGGCGGTTTTCGCGAGAACCGAGCGGTTTTCGACGGTTTTTTGAACCCTGTTCGGAAGGCCTTAGTTTCCCTGTTTCATGTACAGTTCTTTTTTCTTTTAGGGAGACACTGACCATAGAGTAGTTGTGTAGTAGGGCAAAAGCCTCTCAAATTAGCATGTTACAATGACTTCACAGGATCAGCAGTATGAAAATATTTTGGTACGATGCTAATCCCTTCCGAACACATTGCCTGATTGCGCCGCATGTTGATGCGCTGAACTAGTGAGCCATCAAGGCAACTTCATTCCACTTCTCTCAAGGGCCTCCCACGCCATCGCCGCCGTGCTCCCCACCGCAATGATTACTGGGGTCCGAGCTCTACACGCGGCATTCTGTTCCTGACCTCAACAGGGCTTTCTCAACTTCACTTGAGCATTGGACGATGCGCGCAAAGCTGTCCGGCCGGACATCCAAGGACTCTACAACTGCTAGAGGCTCCCCCTGTGTATTGATTCGGTTCTTTTCTCCTAAACGTTATATCCTGTAATCTAGGAAATAGAGCTAAGATTTGTTAGTTGTTGTAACAGTGTGGTTGATATTCTTTGTGGTCGTTCCTGTTGCTAATGCGGCAATGCTATTGTTTACACCAAAATTTAGCAAGACAACCGATTTTTCAGGCTAGGGATAAAATTGGATATTTCTGACTGATATCGGTTTAAAAGAGAAAAGTTAAGTTGAAGGTAGAATTGTGACCAATGTTGATTCAAATATGGCATTTTATCGGTACAAAGACCGATACGGATCACGACTGGCAACGCATTGGAGAAAGATAGATCGGCCTATGCGCTATAAAATAGGGATCAAGGGCAAGCATGAGAAGAACCAACCAATTAATCAAACAACTTTTTCCTGTCAATTAGGAGTAATCCTGTAGTCTAGAGCTCTTGTAGTTCGTCGTCAATCAATAAAGTTGCGCATTGCCGATTGTTGATCTTCTCTGGTTACGCCAGGTTTGATTTTCTGCGAGCTTATTGCACATCGCCTTTTTTAAGAAAATCTACCTTTTATCAACCATTTAATCAACCCTATTAGGATGTTTAGATTTATCGTTACCTTTGATTTAATCGGCTTCGTATAGCTGTTTAGATCCTTGCCAATTATCACATTAGATCGGCTTGGAGTGTAATTTTATATCCATCTTGCCGATTGCAGGATCAAATCGGTTCGCACGCCTCGAACCTCTTGTACCCGGCGTTCGCGTGTATCAATCCGTCGTCATATTTTTTGGCGCCAACACACTTTTGGCACACTCGATGGGAACGATGTCTTCTACCGGAAAATCAATTCCGTCTTCTGACCTCAACACCGAAGCTATAATCATCCCAACATTGGACGATTTGACACCAGAACAGCGCAAGGAGATCGAGGATCGAAAAGCCGCGCTCGAGGAGATAATGTTGAGTTGTTATAAAAAAAATCGACGTGGCGTTACCCAAAAGACCGCGTTGCCATCGGTCAATCCGCTCAGCGACGCGGCGATTACTGATACATCAGTAAGTCGATACATGCCTGCACAAGCTGAATTATCTGAAGAGAAGCGCGGTATGCTACGCTAGCACAAAAAAAAATCTACCGCATAACCAGAAAGCTACTCGCAAAGAAGAGGATCATAGATTAGATTACTAGTAGATGCGCAGTTGCGGAATCCTTCGCACGTCGATATAGTGGATCGTCCTCGCCGCAGTCGTTGCGTCGATGGAGTGGATCGTCCTCGCCTTGCTGTGGATCGTCCTCCCACGCCGCAGTCGCAGCAGCGTCATCACAGTAGTCCACAGTCCAGGGATGAAACGCCGTGCGTTGGTGTGCAAGCACCTGGTCGCTCGGCAGGGGCAGCGAGAAGAGGAGGCTAGGGTTTCGGGTGAAACACTTCTAAACCGTGGAAAGCACACCCTGCACCCACCCTCCTCCACTCCTTATATAGCCACGAGATGAAACCCTAAACCAGGGCCCATTAGTGTGCTAAGCCCACGATGTCCATTAATTACGGATCCAATCCAAATTAATGCGTCCCAGCCCATTAAGTGTGTGACCCTGCAGGTTCACGTACGTTTGGACATGGATTCGAAAAACTCCTTTTCAATCCAATAGTTGGTAGCGGCTCCTTGCAAAGCATGCCAACTCCCAAATATACTATGATCAAATCGGACAGAACCTATCAAAAGTACTCATGTAATAATCCCTTTGCCAAGTATATGAAGATTGAACTCAAGGCGAGAAGCATGTCATCCTTTGATGATTCAATCCATCTCTCGTATCCGTGATATATTAATAAATTGTGACTGACTCCTCAATCACGGGATGGCCATGCACTTCCTTAATCATATCACATAAGTGGCCTTGTCATATATCTCCGTTTCGTTGGAGTGGCAAATTCCATCTTGACTGCTCACTTCCCTCTGCACGTTTCATAGTAAAATGAAAGCTACCTTTATAACTATCCGGTTAGGAAGTAGTGTTTGATAGCCCCAAGAAAAACTATTACACATGTAGGGAATATGACAATCTCAGGTCTAAGGATCATACATCTACTATGTATGAGATACACTGATGACACATAAGAATGAAACATTCTCGCTGTGTCCCATGGCGGGTCTATCTAACCCATGTTCTTTAACATGCGTCCACAATGTATAGATGATATCTTCATATCCCATGATCTATGAAGCATGATCATCGATCACTACATGTGCTGATCTATTCATCGTTGTCCTATACGATGATATCCGATCAGAGATATTTATCGAATTATATCAATAAGTAAAGAGCTTCATAAGCAAGTCACATACTTGTTGATCAGTACAATGATATACATTCATTGGACCAATAATCATATTATTATTCATAAACATAGTCATGTTACAATCATCTAAATGATTGCCTCAAGGGCATAACACTAACAATCTCCCACTTGCACTTGAGTCAATCAATTAAGTATCTAATACCAATAGACCTTGTGTGCGCCTCATGTTTAGGCTATGGAAGTGGCTTTGTCAACGAATCGGCCACATTGGCTTCCGTATGTACTTTGCATATTCTTACGTCACATCTATCCACAATCTCGCGAATAAGGTGAAAGCGTCGGAGTACGTGTTTAGAATTCTGATGAGATCTAGGCTCTTTAGCTTGTGCAATGGCACAACTATTATCACAATAGATGTCCATTGGACTAGAGGCACTAGCGACCACACCAAGCTCTATGATAAACTTCTTAATCCACACAGCTTCTTTTGCGGCCTCCGAAGCCGCAATATACTCCACTTATGTCGTAGAGTCGGCCACCCTGTTTTGCTTGGAACTCTTTCAGCTTACTACTCCTCCATTTAGTGTAAACACAAACCCGGATTACGATCGGAAATCATCTTTGTCAGTTTGGAACCTTGCATCGGTGTAACCCTTTGCAACTAGATCTTCCTCACCTCCAGAAACAAGGAAATATCCTTAGTTCTTCTCAAGTACTTTAGGATATTTTTTACGGCTATCCAATTACTATCACCAGGATCCGCTTGGTATCTGCTCGTGACACTTAGAGCATATGAGACATCTGGACGTGTGCAGATCATGGCATACATAATAGACCCAATAGCTGAAGCATATAGAATCTTGCTCATCCTGTCTCGCTCATTAGATGTCGAAGGACATTGATTCTTGTAGAGACTGATGCCATGTGACATTGGCACGAAACCTCTCTTGGATTCATGCATATTGAACCTTTTCAATATCTTGTCAATGTACGTTTCCTGACTTAATCCAATTAACCTTTTTGATCTATCTCTATAGATTTTTATGCCCAACATATAGCATGCTTCTCCCAAGTCCTTCATTGAGAAACTCCTTTTCAATTAAGTCTTAACATCTTCAAGCATAGGAATATCATTCCCGATCAATTATATGTCATCTACATACAAAATCAGAAACACAAGTGCGCTCTCACTAGCCTTCTTGTAAACGCAAGTCTCTTCTTCGTTTTTGATAAAGTCAAACCCTTTGACTACTTCATCAAAACGAATGTTCCAACTCCGAGATGCTTGCTTTAACCCATAAATGGATCTTTGAAGCTTGCATACCCTTTTAGCATATTTACGATCAACAAAGCCTTCAGGTTGTATCATGTATACATCCTTAGATAGATTTCCATTAAGGAAGGCTGTTTTGACATCCATCTGCCATATTTCATAATCAAAATATGCAGCAATAGCTAAAATGATCCGAATAGACTTGAGCATGGCTACCGGTGAGAAGGTTTCATCATAGTCAACTCCTTGAACTTGTTTGAAACCCTTTGCCACCAACCGTGCCTTATAGATCTGAACATTTCCATCTACGTCTATCTTCTTCTTGAAAATCCATTTGCATTCAATGGTTTTTACACCATCAGGAGAATCGACCAAGTTCCAAACTTATTGTCATGCATGGATTGAATTTCGGATCTCATGGCTTCAAGCCATTTTTCGGACTTTGGGTCCATTATTGTTTCTTCATAAGTCATGGGCTCATCATTGTACAACAATAATATGTCATTCCCATATCTTATAGGTACATGACGCGGCCTCCCCGACCTACGTGGAGCTGGTGTCTCTTCCACAGGTTGTACAACACTTTGTACATCTTGTGAAGGTTCAGTAGTAGCTTGAACATATTCATGTGATTCTCGAACTTCATCGAGATACACATCACTCCCACTGATTTCTTTTGAAAGAAACTCTTTCTCCAAGAAGACACCATTTCGAGCAACAAAAACTTCGTTCTCGTTTCTTTTGTAAAAGTAATATCCTTTTGTTTCTTTAGGATACCCCCACAAAAAAGTATTTTTCTGATTTAGGTGCGAGTTTATCTGATTGTAAACGTTTTACATAAGCCTCATATCCCCATATCTTGAGAAATGACAACATGGGTTTTCTCCCGGTCCATATCTCATATGGCGTCTTCTCAACGGATTTTGATGGGACCCTATTCAAAGTGAACGCAGCTGTCTCTAGAGCGAAACCCGAGAAGGATAATGGCAGATCTGTTTGGCTCATCATTGACCGAACCATATCTAATAAAGTTCGGTTTCGTCGTTCGGACACGCCATTCCATTGAGGTGTTCCTGGCGGAGTAAGTTGCGGAACGATTCCACATTGCTTTAGATGATCACCAAACTCTTGGCTCAAGTATTCGCCACCACGATCTGATCGTAAGTGTTTTATTGATTTACCAAGTTGATTTTATACTTCGTTCTGAAACTCTTTGAACCTTTCGAAAGTTTCGGATTTATGCCTCATTAAATAGATATATCCATATCTACTAAAGTCATCGGTAGAAGTTATAAAGTACTGAAACCCACCTCTAGCAGTCGAGCTCATTGGTCCACATACATCTGTATGTACTAGGGCCAATAATACACTCGCTCTCTCACTAAAACTTGTGAAAGGGACTTTTTGTCATCTTGCCAAGTAAACAAGACTCACATGTTTCAAATGATTCAAAATCAAATGAGGTTAGAAGTCCATCACCATGGAGCTTCTTCATGCGCTTCTCATTTATATGTCCTAAGCGCCAATGCCATAAAAAGGTAGGGTTCAAATCACTAGGCCGAGTCCTTTCTACATTAATGTTATAGACAGGTTTATCTTTGAGTTCAAGTACGTACAACCCATCCACCATGGGGCAACGACCATAATACATATCATTCAAAAATATCGAACAAACAAAGTTCTTTGTTCTGAAATCATAACCTTCATGTTCCAAACAAGAAGATGAAATAATGATTCTACTCAAAGATGAAACAAAATAACAATTATTGAATTCTAAAACTAATCCTGAAGGCAAATGTAATGGGTACGTGCCAACGGCAAGACCAGCATTGCTTTATTCCCCACGCGAAGATCCACTTCTCGTTTTGCCAAGTCTCTACTCTTTATCAGCCCCTGCATCGAATTGCAAATGTGAGCAACCGAACCGGTATCATATACCCATGAGCTGAGTGAAGAAGTAGCAAGATTAATTTCTATAACATTAATACCTGAAGTGGAAATCACATTTCCATTCTTCTTATCTGCTAGGTACTTTTCGCAGTTCTGTTTCCAATGTCCTGACTTCTTGCAATAGAAGCATTGGGTATCAGGTTGAGGGCCAACTTTAAGCTTCTAAAGCTTAGTTTTGAGGCTTGCGATCTCATCTTGAGCCTTGCCCTTGCCCTTGCTCTTTCCCGTTCCCCCAGCCTTAGCCTTCCTCTTTTGAATGCGCTTGTTTTCAACCATCATCACATGATTGGGTTTTTTCTTAATGCTTTCCTCGGCAGCCTTGAGCATCCCATGTAGTTCGGTTAGGCTCTTCTTCATGCTATTCATATGAAAATTCATAATGAAAGGCTCAAAGCTCTGAGGCAGAGAATGGAGAATAACATCTGTGGCCAAACCGAGGCTAAGGGGAAACTCAAGTTTTTCCAATCTCCCAATATAACCAATCATCTTGATCATATGAGGGCTGATCGGACTGCCTTCAGCCAGCTTACAAGCAAATAAAAGCTATGAGATCCCATACCTCTCAGCTCTTGCTTGATTCCCAAACATGCCCTTCAAGCCCACAATCATATTGTAAGCATCCTGGTCCTCATATTACTTTTGGAGCTCAGAGTCCATGGTGACAAGCATGAGACAGCTGACCTCTACAGAAGCATTAACATGTTTTTCATATTCAACTCAAATTGCGAGGAGCATTTTCGGCTGGTTCATCAGGAATTGGATTCTCTAGAACATAGTCCTTCTTTTCATGCTTGAGAACAATTCTCAGGTTGCGATACCAATCAACAAAATTAGTTCCATTAAGTTTTTCCCTTTCTAAAACCGATCTCAAAGCAAAACCAGGTGTAGCTGGAGTAGGAGAAGGCGCCATTGAATTACAACAAAAACATGCAAAGATTCTAAGCACTATATTTATGTAAAATTTTTATTAAACATTTTAATAAAAGACACTCCTATTTTGTGTCCCTTTTATAGACACATAGTGAGTATTCAAGATCCATATTCATCAAACACTAGTGAGCTTTAGCATCACTGCTAGAAATTTAATGACATAGGTAAGCAACACCTTTGCTAATTACATCATATGTAACTCTTGTTTGTTGAGTATGAAAACAAGTAATGAATGCCTCCATCAACTTGACTCATGGCCAGGTCAACATGCCCCTAGGGCTCACATGAGGGAGGGAGCACTTCCCGTTTTCGGGTGCCAATTAAGAAACGTACCTCATGTGTGTTTTCCTAGACACCAATTGTCTTGTATAGGTTCCTTCATTACTGAAATTAAATCACAACCACTTATGTCCTCAAGCCCAAAACCGTTTTGATAGCTTGATTAAATCTACCATTGTTATGCATGATGTGTCCAACACATCCCTATCATCTATTAAGATATCCATTGATATACTACTTTGGCAGTCATATCAATAACGATCTAAATTCTTGATAGGTGCAACAATTGGATGGACATTTTGATTTAAAAATTTTTAACTATAGGGAAGAACAATATCTACTATGAACATGGCATCACATGCAATGAGCATAAAGAAAACAGCAAGGATTAAACACACATCCACAGAAAAACAAAATAAGCTGTGAAATAGTATGGCCCTTAGCATTAGGATCTCCATCATCATGCTTGTTTGTTCACCTAGCCACCTTGCTTGATTGTTGACCTAATCATAATGCTTGATACCATCGTCTTCATCATTATGGATGCAACGCCTTACAACTTTTGATAATGAATTTTACAAGAGGGTTTGAAGCATCACAAGTCGACACGCAGGTCGTTATACAATTTAAATAGCCTTATGGCTTGACACGGCACGCAGGCCATGTGAAAATTACATGCATCACATACACATAGGCCATACTATTTCACATAATTTCCTGCAAAAACGAGTTGAACAAAAACAATCCTATAACTCCGGGGTCCGAGGGGAAGCGCCCCTGTTGGGGTCCAAGGGGCAGCCAGATTTTTAGAGGCATGTCTTCTATCAAAGGAAAACACCCTTAAAATTTCCACGGATCAACCAGATTGACCCAATCCGATCTAATCTGATTGGCTTGGTCCCATATGGTTACGTTTTAGAAATCCTGATGGTGGTAACCCGACCGGTAAGGGTAACGTCGTACCATGAACGGACTCACCCAAAACAAGATTGAATCGGTTTGCACTTTCCATGGATCAACTAGATTGACCCAATCCGACTCAATCTGATTGGCTTGGTCCCATATGGTTACGTTTCAGAAAACCTGATGGCAGTAACCCGACTGGTAAGGGTAATGTCGTACCATGAACGGACTCACACAAATCAATATTGAGTCGGTTTGCACTTTCCTCAAACCCTAAACCGATCGATCTCATTGATGGCTGCTGTCACCAATTCATCATATGAACCGGATGAACATGTAATAGATCCAATCTACTAACCTCACACATCATATGTGCAACATCTAGATCACAAATCTATATGAGATGGCTCTGTGAAGGACCATGTGGAGGTCCATCCATGTTTGTGATGAGTATTTGACTTTATTTGAGCAAGGTGTGCTCAAGTTTGAGTTTGATTTGGATTGATTTTCAAAATGAAGCAATTTGAGTTGTCTCTGCTAGGAGTGGCAGTACCGGTCGTATGGACACGGTAGTGATGAGTTGGATGGTTTATTGCACATCTTTGTGGGTATTGCTATGTGAGGAGTTTCCTTGTCTTTGATGGTTGCAGGGCGACGGTGCTAGGTCATGGTGAGGCGAAGGATGACCGGGACTAGGCGAGGAGCGTCGGAGGTCCAGATGGTTGGGAGATCGCCGGAAGATGATCGGAGATGGAGTCCGGGCAAGTCAAGAAGACAAGGAAAGGAGTTGATACTAGCTAGATGCCGCGTGGATCAATGAGGGCCGTCGGATTGAGGTCTAGTTGATAGGTTAGCGGGTCTAGGTAGTATGCTTTGAAAATCGTGCAAGAAAACCCGGTATGTGTGTGGGTTTTGGGTTAGCCCTTGCATGGCTGTGTGTGTGGGTTAATCCTAGCCCTTAGATGAGTGCTCTAGGGTTGAGGCACTCATCCAAGGGTGGTAGGTGGCCCAAGAGTAGTGTAAATAGGGGTGGAGGGGTAGCCTCCTTCCCTTGAAGGTGTTGAGGTTTTTGATGCTCATTTGAGCTTTGCCCGTATGAATGTGAGGCTTTGTAACCTCCCCTTCCAGAAATGAAAGTTTTATCCATCCACCTCTGAATTTATTTTGCGCATTTACATTATGTCTTTACTTTACGCAATTTAAATTCAGCATTTACTTTCCCGCAATTACATTCCCGCAATTTACTTTCAAGTAATTTGGATTTGCCTCCCCTCCTTCTAAATGCTGCTGATCTTGGATGTTTTGAGTGTGTTCATATGGTTTTACATCTCTTTTGCACTCTTGGATTGAGTAGAGAACATCTTTTCTTTCAAGTTCCAACTTTGTTCAGAACTTGTTCTTCGCGCAGCAGTCAGTGTTTGATTTTTGTAAAAATATAGAAAAATCCTTTTTGAGTGATTCTTATTGGAGGAGGTGCAGGACTCTGATATACACCTACAGAAAAATTTGGAGTTCACTTGGTGCACCGTTTGGGCGCCATGAGGTGAAAACCGAGCCCCAAACTTTCTGTTCGAAGTTCTTGAGTATACTGTGTTCTTAGATTTTTCCTGTTTTTTTTGTAAGGCTTTTTTAGAAGAAATTTGGTGGAGTTCTTCACGACTCTGATGCTCATAGGGAGAAATATTCTCAGAATTTTGTGAGCTGCAGAAACCCACCAACCTCCTGTGCAAATTGAGGACAAGTTCTGGAAATTCTGCTTTTGCTTTTCTGAAAGTGACTTTTGTGATTTGAATTGATGTCCTTTATAAAAACAAGAGTTTGAATTGATTCCTCTTTATCTTGGACACTAGACAACCAGGATTGTGACTAAAAAATCCTCACATATTTTATGGTACTTATCCATGCAAGCTTGGGGTACACATAGTTGTCTAGTTTTTCGGGTTTTTCATAATTTCCTTTGAGCGATCACGTCGAGGTTTTTGTTGGAGTATTTTGGGGGAATTTTTATTTGCGACCATTCACCCCCCCTCTGTTCGCCATCTTGGTCCTGCACTCTAATACCACTGAAGAGAAACGCGGTATGCTACACTAGCACAAAAAAAATCTATCGCATAACCAGAAAGCTACTCGCAAGAAGGGGATCATAGATTCGATTACCACTAGACGCGCAGTTGCGGAATCCTTCGCGCGTCGATGTAGTGGATCGTCCTCGCCACAGTCGTTGCGTCGATGGAGTGGATCGTCCTCGCCTTGCTGTGGATCGTCCTCCCACGCCGCAGTCGCAGCAGCGTCATCGCAGTAGTCCACACGTCCAAGGATGGAACGCCGTGCGTCGGTGTGTGAACGCCGTGCGTCGGTGTGCAAGCACCTGGTCGCTCGGTAGGGGCAGCGAGAAGAGGAGGCTAGGGTTTCGGGTGAAACACTTCTAAACCGTGGAAAGCACACCCTGCGCCCACCCTCCTCCACTCCTTATATAGCCACGAGATGAAACCCTAAACCAGGGCCCATTAGTGTGCTAAGCCCATGAGGTCCATTAATTACGGATCCAATCCAAATTAATGCGTCCCAGCCAATTAAGTGTGTGACCCTGCAGGTTCACATACGTTTGGATATGGATTCGGAAAACTCCTTTTCAATCCAATAGTTGGTAGCGGCTCCTTGCAAAGCATGCCAACTCCCAAACATACTATGATCAAATCGGACAGACCTATCAAAAGTACTCATGTAATAATCCCTTTGTCAAGTATATGAAGATTGAACTCAAGGCGAGAAGCATGTCATGCTTTGATGATTCAATCCTTCTCTCGTATCCGTGATATATTAATAAATTGTGATTGACTCCTCAATCACAGCATGGCCATGCACTTCCATAATCATATCACATGAGTGGCCTTGTCATATTTCTCCATTTCATTGGAGTGGCAAATTCCATCTTGACTGCTCACTTCCCTCTGCACATTTCATAGTAAACATGAAAGCTACCTTTATAACTATCTGGTTAGGAAGTAGTGTTTGATAGCCCCAAGGAAAACTATTACACATGTAGGGAATATGACAATCTCAGGTGTAAGGATCATACATCTACTATGTATGAGATACACTGATGACACATAAGAATGTAACATTCTCGCAGTGTCCCATGGCGGGTCTATCTAACCCATGTTCTTCAACATGCGTCCACAATGTATAGATGATATCTCAATATCCCATGATCTATGAAGCATGATCATCGATCACTACATGTGCTGATCTATTCATCGTTGTCCTATACGATGATAGCCGATCAGAGATATTTATCGAATTATATCAATAAGTAAAGAGCTTCATAAGCAAGTCACATACTTGTTGATCAGTACAATGATATACATTCATTGGACCAATAATCATATTATTATTCATAAACATAGTCATGTTACAATCATCTAAATGATTGCCTCAAGGGCATAACACTAACATTATCTACCATGATTAATCAATCTATGCACTATATTTTGATCAATCAGTCTTCGGCATTGGTAACTACTCTTAAACCAATGATCACCAACATTGTTAAAATCATAGCTCAAGAGTTGGCGTCGGTCGAATGTTTGCTCTAATACAAACCCTGCCGAATTACCCAGACTATTTGGTAGCACCAGGCACGCAGAACCCGGTATTAGTGGCCGATCCTAAGCCATCGGCTATAACTCCATCTTTTACCATGGTGCCAACCCAGCCGACCATAATATTGCCACAAGATCCCCGTGCATGTGGGGTTGCGATTATTAAGCATATACCGATGCCTCTAAGTTGGATGCGCCAGCCAACTTACCACCATCGGCTCTGTTTTATGCTTTCCCCTAATTGGTTCCACAGCAGTTGAAAACCCTAGGTAACCGCAGTATACTGAGCAAATTCCGCAGAGGCATATGGCTCCATAAAAGGTTGTAACGTATTCAGAACCCTTCGTTTCAGTGCCAGAGTTGATTACTAGGAGAACCAATGTAGGCTATGAGCAGCCTCATCAGCTCCCATCGGCTTAAGCGATCTATCAACCCGAGCTTACGCTCAGGGGGCAGAATGCCAATTACGAGTGTAATTGGCAAACTTCTAATAATTATCGGCCAATACAATGAATTGGGCCGATCAGATATCTGCCGTATTGCGAGACCAATTCGTCATACAGACTAAAGGGAAGGTTACAGGCTATCGGAAGCCGTACCCTGATTGTACTGATCGTATGCCTTATCCTAATAACTTTAAAGTTCCTGATTTTGCAAAATTCTCAGGGGATGACCCCATTACCACTTTGGAGCACATTGGGCGTTTTATCGCGCAGTGTGGTGAAGCTACTTAGTCCGATGGATTAAAAATTAGGTTGTTCCTGCTATCTTTATCAGGAGTTACATGGTTCACGAGCTTGCCCCCGAATTTGGTAAATTTTTGGACCGATTTGGAAAGCCGATTCCATGAATACTTTTTTCTCTAAAAGTCCGGAACTCATAATTTTTGACTTGAGTTCTGTTTGAAAGAAATTTGGTGAATCAGTTATAGATTATATTAAGAGATTTAGGGAAGTGAGAAATCGGTGTTTTGGTATTGCTTTGCCTGATAATCAGTTAGTCGATTTAGCCTTCTAAGGGTTAATTCCCGAGTTGAAGGAAAAATTCAGAGGGCAGGAATTTATTGATTTAAGTCACCTGTTGCATAAGGTATTGGCTCAAGAAAGCTATTTACCGATATTAGAGGTTTTAGGGATAAATTCAAGAATAATAATAATAAGGACAAAGAAAAAGCCAAAGTTAACCTCATCGAGTATGGCTCAAGTGATTCATTTGAAGACGACAAGGCTGAAATAAATATAGCTGAATGGGTTAAGGGGTCTAAGAAGTCCCTAGTTTGTTCATAGCTTAAGCCGACTAAAAATAATTCAGAAATAAAATATGCTTTTGATGTTACTAAATGTGACCGTATCTTCGATTTATTATTGCAAGAAAAAATAATACGGTTGCCTGAAGGACACATCACAGCGCCAGTTGACGAAATTAAAAAGCTGCATATTGGGAGAGTTTGAGGCCTCCCAGGCTGTAGCTGCCATCGATGCAGGATCTTGTGGCGTGTATGGAGGGATCTGGCATCCCTGACGCCCCAGTGGATTTTGCCCCTAGATTCCTTTCTTGGGAATTGCCGGCAGTAGCACCGTTGCTAGCTCCGGCCACGAACACGCATCGATCTTTTAAGTTGCTGCCCTGGCTGCTGTGGACACCGCTTTTGTTATCATTCTCCATCTCGATGTACCTGAGAACATTAGGCTCCATAGGGTCGAAGTCTATAAAACCTACCTCTCGGTGCGGATCCCAAGAGAGGGACTCAGTGAAGCCATTAGGTCTCCGCCCAATCCCCATCGATAGAGCATGGTTCAGAAGGTGATCTCAGATCCAACTGTGGGTGCTTGATTGATGACGATGATCGAGCACCGAAGAGATGTTTGATTTGTAGAAACAGTTGAAGGCCCCTACCTGACGCGCCAACCATCGAAGGTCAGAATTTCAACAATAAACTTATGATTATGGGTAACATCGATTTAGCAAAGTCAAGCACGAAGACAGCGGCACACGATGTATACAGGTTTAGGCCCCCAGATGGAGTAACAACCTACGTCCTGTGCTGATGATATATGTATCTGGAGTATCGAGTACAGAGCATGTTGTCTAGCCCTAGTTACAATGAAGATTGGATCTAGGGAATGGCTAAAATATGGCTAGAGGTTGGCGAAGCTCGGTTCGTCGGCTCCTAGTTGCTCTATGTCTTCTGAAAGTTTTAAAAAGTCCTCTCTTCTTCTTTGGTTTTCAAGTCTTCACCTTAGGATACCTATCCCCGATCTTATATAGTCGGGGGGTATCCCAGCCTCAGGTTGAGTTTAGTCGGTTTGGGATACCAAATCGTAGCCAATGAGAAGTCCATCATCGCGTGATCTTCGCAGCATATCAAAACTTCCTTGGATACTAGGCGTACTCGAGTCAGTTTCCTCAAGACGAAAAAGTGATCGAGTCCTTCCTAGTAAGGAAATATCCCCTCCGCGCATATCTTGTTCCGTAGAATCAGGCCCGTGATATCCAGAGTTTCTATATATCGTCAGGACATATCCTTCGCATATCCTGCATGTACGCATACCCCATGTTTAGATATTCGACACTTGAGTCAATTCTTCACACTCGAATGCTCCCAGCACATCAACGTCAACATGAAAATGAAAGGCGAATACCAAAATTATACAAAATAGATACAAGACAAACTCCACAAATCAAGTAAAATTCACCAAAAAGTAGAGCTTGAATTTAGATGAATTCACAAATTTGAATGGACTAAATCATAACTCGTATGAAGGAGAACAAACTCTTAAAATATTCCCTAAAAATAAAATCTTAAAAACAAAAAAGGAAAAGATTATTCCTAACAAGTGGGCCCCACTATTTTCTTTTCTGCATTTAAAATAAATTTTGGAAAAACCAAAAATCTTGAGATGCTGACATGTGTGCCCCACATGTTAGATCTCTACTGATGACATCTTGATGTAATCCAACATGCGTCGGCTTCAGATCTCAACCACGTTGGCCGGTGGTGGCTGGTCTCTACGGTGAGCTCTTAGCATGGCAAAGTCGATGACACAGTCGGTGCAACCTCCGGCAACCTCAAGTGGCAGCGGGAAGCCCTGGAAGTGGCGACAGCCTGGCCAAATGACAAAGGTGGTGCTCCGGTCCTCCTCCTACCAAACCAACAAGCACATGGTGTAGAATAGGCCATGGCAAAGCTATCAAGGTAGGTTGCTGGCACAGACACTCACCATCGATGAGGAATTGGGCGAAGAACTATAGCGGCAGCGAACGATTGGATCGCCAAAATTGGGCTTATACGTAGCTTCTCAGGTCGATTGGTTCTAGGGTTTGGCTTGAGGGGTAAATGTGGAGTAGAGGCGCTCGCTTTATACTACTAGGAGTTTGTGCTCTCCACAGAACAGACTTCGTGTTTGAGGCAGACATGACAGTGCTAAGAGAGATTAGACAGGACACAAAAGAGGCCACCTGACAGACGGGCCCCGCTTGTTAGTGACTCAGCGCAAGCAGCAGGCCGGGCCAATTTTTATTTCTTTTTCTTTTTATAAAATATGAGAAAATACAAATAGCCTCTAATAAATAGCAAACAATTGAAAAACAAATCCAAAATAATTCTTTAAAATACTTTGAGACATTTAGAACTTAAATAAAATATTTTTGGAAATTGTTCACGTGAATTTTATCCAAATTAAATACTTTTGACTAAGAGAAAATTCATACTAATATTTTAATTGCAAATAAAATTCAAAAAATTCCCAAAAATAGCAAATTAAACAAAAAATATTCAAAAACAAAAACTGCATTATTAAACCATGGCACGATCTACTTCTACACCCAGTTTTAGCTTGCATTCATTTCTTGAGAAAGATAAACTTAATGGGACAAATTTTATCGACTGGTATCACAACTTGAGAATTATTCTCAAACAAGAAAAGAAGGAATATGTTGTAGAGGTCCATATCCCAATGATCCAGCTGAAAATATGACTCATTCTGAAAAAGAATGATTATGAAAAGTATTGCAATGACTCATGTTTGTCACCATGAACTCTAAGCTTTGGAAGCAATTTGAGGACACAGATGCCTACAATATGATTGTGGGTCTTAAGGGCATGTTTGAGAGCCAAGTAAGGGCTGAAAGGTACAATACCTTTAAGTCATTGTTTGCATGCAAGCTAGCAGATGGGAGTCTGGTCAGTGTTCTCTTAGAGCATTGAGCCATTCATTTTGAACTTTCATATGAATCACATGGAGTAGTCCTTGATCGAGTGCATGGGATGCTCAAGCCATCAAAAGAGAGCATCAAGAAAAGCTCTAATCATGTGATGATGGTTCAGAAGACTACCAAGTTTAAAAAGAAGAATAAAACTGGTGGCAAGGGAAAGGGTGTAGGTAAAACTCGAGATGAGATCTCAAGCAACAAGACAAAGGTTGAGAAGCACAAGACTGGACCTGCACTCGACACCATATGCTTCTATTGCAAGGGGATTGGATAGTGGAAGAGAAACTGTAAGAAGTACTTGGCAGATCAAAAGAAGTAGATGGGAAGTGAGACACTTCCACTTTAGGTATAAATGTTAAAGAAATTAATATTTCTACTTCTCATATTTGTTCTTGTGTATTTGATACCGGATCGGTTGCTCATATTTGCAATTCGATGCAGGGGCTAATAAAGACTAGAAGTTTGGCAAAAGGTAAAGTTGATCTTTGTGTGGGCAATAAAGGAGAGTTGCTGGATTGGCTGTTGGCACTGATCCATTACATTTACCTTCAGGATTAGTTCTAGAATTAAATAATTGTTATTATGTTCCTGCTTTAAGCAGAAACATTGTCTCTTCTTCATGTTTGGAAGCAGAGATTATGAATTCATAATAAAGAATAATTTTTGTTCAATTTATTTGAATGATGTCCTTTATGGCCATTGTCCAATGGTGAATGGATTATATATTTGAATCATGAGGATATGTCAATTTATAACATTAATGCTAAGAGGCCAAATGATATGAATCCCACTTATATTTGGCACTGTCGTTTAGGTCATATAAATAAGAAGCGCGTGACGAAGCTCTAAAAAGATGGTCTTCTAAACTCATTTGATTTTGAATCATTTGAAACATGTGAATTTTGTTTACTTGGCAAAATGACGAAGGCTCCTTTCATGGGTTTAGGCGAGAAGGCAGGTGACTAGTTAGCCATTGTACATACTGAAGGACTGAAACTGGCGACTAGAGTGGGGGAGGGTGAAAGGAGCCAAATAAATTTCCCCCCTACAAAATCTCTTCAAGAAAACTAGTGCTATGAAGCAAACACTAGGTTCAAGAACACGCAAAACAGAATGAATTGAGCAGGAATTTCAGCAACTCGGTTGAGCAGAAATATCAAACTTGGCCATCAAAAAATATGAATACTTTAGATCTACTAATTCAAAATTAATGAAATTTGACTAATAACAAGATAAGGTCCTTAGGGTCGTGATTACAAAAGGAATTTGAAATTAAAGCCCAAAAGAGAGACCTTTCTTGCTCAACATCCACGCTGCACAAAAACAGAGCTTTTAGAAACTTGGCCGCAAAGAAACCTCAATAACTATTGATCTACTTATCAAAAGTTGATGAAATTTGACACACAGAAAGATAAAATCCTCAGGGTAATGATTACGAAAGGAATTTTAAAATAAATCTCACATGAATGACCTATACTGCTTAACTTTCACGCTGCACAAAAGCAGAGATTTCAGAAATTTTGACCAAACTTGATGAAACTTGAACCATGACTAAGAAATAACCTTAGGACTATGATTCCAGATGTAATTGCAGAAATAAGCCTAAGTTCTCAACCTTTTATGCAAATGGTTCAAGCTACACCAGAAAATAGCGATTTCAAATCATGACACAATGTTGCAAGAATAACTTGAGCAAGAATGAGTTCTAATGCATCTTGCTGGGTTGGGACATGATCTAGATGAGTTTCTCAATCTATTACACATCCTAGGTCCAATATAACTACAACAAGTTGAAGGAGGGAAGAAAAGCTCAAGTTGTAAGAAAGAACTAAGCAAAAATGTAAGAAATAAAATAAATTTCAGAACATAGGTGAGCTTGAATCTTGCATTGCTTAGAGAGGAATTGTTACAAAGACACACTTCTAGGTGGGCAAAGCTCAAAGGAGCATAAAGTAAAAATCCTTCTCTAAGACTTAGCATAGAGGCATCTCTCCACCCCTCTATTTATAGCACACTAGGAGCAACCTGCACCCTTGGATGACCTTCTTGGCCATGAAGAAACCTCATCAAGGGTTGAGATTCAGTCCTTCACTCATACATGGTTGGAGAAATATCCACCTTTAGATGACCTTCTTGGCCCTGAAGAAACCTCATCAAGGGTTGAGATTCACTCTCCCACTCTCATACATGGGCTAACCCATAATCCAACAACATAATGTGTTTTGACCTTTTAACACTAACTTAACCACTACTCCACCCACGAACCTTTGATCCAACGATCCACCTTCGCTTGAGTATTGCTTAAGTTAGCATCTCATCCACTAATGATCCTGGCTCGTAGCAACTCTCCGGCCTTAGTCATCTTCTGGCATCACCTTAACCATCTGGACCTCAGCTCTCCTAGCCTTGTCCTGGTCTCCTTTGCTTCACATGACCTAGCTCCCAAGTCCTGCAACCATTACAGACAAGCAAACACATCACATAGCATTGCTCAACATAATATGCAACATGCATGTAATCAACATTATACTGGTATGAATTCCCAATTAAATGCATTGCTCAAGCTCATTGGGATTGCCAACATCAACCCAAAATTTCAAATCCAGTTTTCCAAACTAAAGCAAAATCACACAAATCGATACAAGCCTAACAAATGTCAAATATTCATCAAACATCTATGGGTTAACCTCTACATGTTCTCACACATACAGATATATGTGGACCAATGAACACAACCGCCAAAGGTGGTTTTCAGTTCTTCATAACTTTTACCAGTGATTTTAATAATATGGTTACATCTATTTAATGAGGCACAATTCTAGATCTTTTGAAAAGTTTAAGGAATTTCAGAATGAAGTACAAAATCAACTTGGCAAAACAATTAATACTCGACAATCAGATTATGGAGGTTAATATTTGAGCCAAGAGTTTAGTGGTCATCTGAAACAATGTGAGATTATTCTATAGCTTACTCCACCTGGAACACCTCAATAGAATGGAGTGTCTAAATGGTAGAACCGAACTTTATTAGACATGATTTGGTCTATGATGAGCCAATCTGATCAACATTGTCCTTCTAGGGATATGCTCTAGAAATTGTCACGTGAACATTAAATAGGGTTCTATCTAAGGTGGTAGAGAAGACATCATATGAGATATGGACCGGGAAGTGTCCTAGGTTGTCTTTTCTCAAAGTATGGGGATGTGAAACTGAAAGATCGAAATGGCGATCAGAGGGGGGTGAATGATCCCAAACAAAATTTTCCCCCACTCAAAGTACTCCAAACAATCTCGCAATAAAAATCTGAAACACCCGGAGTCTCGGACAAGGGAAGAGAACCATCGAGAATCTCCGATCATATGACGAGAACAACCGGAGTCGACAATCCAAACATCTCCCTTCCCTATCCGATTTAACCCGATCAAGACACAAGAGAGAAAGATGACTCAAGATCGGGATAGAGTGAAGACTTAGGAACCCAATATCAACCATACGACACCTCAGTACCACCACGTAAGAAGATCGGACTCGAGTGTCTCTCTGACGTTTAACCCTAACAAGATCAGTAGCAACTCTAGTAGATGATCTAGGAGCTGAAACTGAGTTGGCCTGCCATGGTGCAAAAGCCGAACCACCCTAGTGAAGCTGCCTAAAACTCCTACTAGAAAACACCTCACGCCGCTGATATCTACCTCGATGAGAAAAATGAGGAATATCAAGAGGACGGCGGAAAGACTGATTACGAACAGCTCCAGGACTAAAACTCGAAGAACTAGTATGAAAAACGAGTCCTGGACGCTGCCCAAAAACAGGTGACTCTCTAACCTGTCTAGAAGCAGTGTGTGCCTTAGGAGCACTCAAAGTCCGGGGATGACCCTGAATATCCCTAAGAGCAGCAACATGCTCACGCCGAGTGTTCTTGGCGCGCCTGAAGAAGAAATCTACTAGGCGACCATCCTTCTTACAGAAGGTGCATGTGTACTTCACCTTGCTAGAGGCAGAAGCAACAGGAGTAACACCCTTCTAGTCAAAAGTCCTGTAGACAACCCCAGTAGACCTAAACACAGTGGTACTCACTCTGGGAGCTACCACAATCTCACCACTCTTGGAGCCGCGCACAATGGTGGGAGGATGCGACCGAGCGTGCTCCAAGGGATCAAATCCTAGACCTCGATTGAATCTACTAATCTTGAATTGGTCTAAAATAAGATTGAGCTTCTTCTTGCCTCCAACAAACTTCTCGAGAGTGTTCATAAGATACTGGCAATCTCGAAAGAAAGAGGCACAAGAAGGACAGGGGGAAGAAGAAGAAGAAGAACCAAAAAGATGAGCTCTCTCAGCACGTGCATTTTTCTCCCTCAGCACGGCTGCCTCAATCTTGAGGGCCTCACAAGAAACGCAAGACGCATTTCTAATTCTATGGGCTTGGTCTTCTAATTTCTTCCTAAACTCGACATGGATTTTATCCAAGTCCCCCTCAATCACAAAACATCGCAAGCAACTTTCTTGTTACTTATCTAGTAAGTCTTTAGAAGGTTTAGCTCACTTGACATCTAAGGATTCATTGTCAAGTTTTAGTTGCCTACAGCCCTCACATGAGCTGACTGGGTTCTTAGAAGCATGCATTTCAAGTTCATCATTTCTAGAAGAAAGCTTCCTAAGGTGATCGCTCATGGCATCAATTTCGCAAGCAATTTAGGGCAATTTGAACATGAAGGAGTAGAGTGAGCATGAAGAAAACTAGCCTCAATAGGAATAGCATCAACAGGAACTAGTGCTAGCATTCTTCAACCTAAGACCATCAAGTTCAACAAGGACACTATCATGTATGGTCCTTATTTTCTCTAACTCCTCAAGCACGGCATCACACAAAGAACAATCATCAGTGACTCGAGAGGGAGAAGATCTAAGAGAAGCTAACTCCCGAGTCATGGTACCTACTTCCTTCTCTAGCTCAATACACCTAGCTCTAGCTCTAGCATGAAATTTTCCTAATTTGCAGAAAACTTCATTGAACTGGTCATAGGAGGGTACCTCGTTCGAGTCGCTGTAGAGCTCGGAGTCGCTGATGCCGTTGGCGTCGGCCATGAGGCACATGCCGGAGAAGTCGTCGCCGCCTTTGTTCTCTTGCGGATCATCCTCGCCCTCGTCGCTCCATGTCTCCGTGTCGGAGAGGTTGATGTCGTCAAGCGCGGAGAGGTTGCGGTACTTCCTCTCATGCGCCGGCTCGCGAACTGGAGGCTTCTTGTTGCGGTTCTTGTCGATGTAGTTATTCTTTGCTGAACCGCTGGTGTCGTTCTTTGTCTTCTCCAGTTTGGGGCAATTAGCCCGAATGTGGTTGGGACCACCACACTCGAAGCATGTTATCATGCCACCTCTCTTTCTCTCTCTCACCCTCTTGTATGCATGAGAAAACTTACGAGCAAGAAGAGCAAGCTCATTTTTTGGAAATTTTTTCAGTTGGTCATCGCTTAGCTCGCAAAGGGCGGAAAGAGAGAAACCATCAGAAAGATCAAGGGAAGATCCAGTGGGATCAGTGACCAAGGCCATCGACTGTGATTTCGTCTTGCGAGAGACGACGTCGAGCTTATGAGTCTTGAGACAGGAGTAAAGCCTATCAAGAGTCAAGGTCGACAAGTCGGTAGTGTCATTGATGGTAGTCACTTTCATTTCCCAAACTCGAAGATCGAGTGCGGTCAAGAAATATCGAGCATTATCCGAGTCAGGGTATATACAACCAACTGCTCGAAGATCGCTCAAAATCTTTGTAAAATGACCGAAACACTCATCAAGACTCTTACCAGCATGTTGTTCAAACTTATTGTACTCACACTTGTACTGATCCTGCCTCACGGTCTTGATTTGAGTAGTGCCCTCATGGTAAGCATCGAGGGTCACCCAAATCTCATGAGCGGAATGGAGGTGAGAAATCCTATCGTACTCACTGCGGCTAAGACCCTGTATGAGAATGTTCCTTGCCTTAGCGTTCGCCTCAACGTCAGCCATATTGCCGGCCGTGACGTTTTCATCAGCAGGAACTTCATACGGGAGTTTCACCTTCTGCCATATCAGGAAGCCCTGGGCAGTGATGTATGATTCCATCCACGATTTCCAAAATAGAAAATCAACTCCAGCAAAAATAGGAGGCTTGGTGGAATACTTGTCCATCACCATGACTCTTGAGACCGATCAAGATCTATGGAAGAGCAAAACCGACTCTGATACCAATTGAAAGATCGAAATGGCGATCAGAGGGGGGGGGGTGAATGATCCCAAATAAAATTTTCCCCCACTCAAAGTACTCCAAACAATCTTGCAATAAAAATGTGAAACACCCAAGGATTTTCCTTCAAAATGATGTTTCGCAGATTCGCACACCCTCCAAAACCCGAACAATTAGACAACTATGTGTACCCCTAGCTTTCATGGATGAGAGCCATGAATCATGTGAGGGATTTTTTAATCACAATCCTGGTTGTCAAGTGTCCAAACAAAGAGGAATCAACTCAAAGACTACTTTTCTAAAAGAGATAAAGCTAAAACACCAAAGTCTCTTTCCAGAAAAGTAAAAGCAGATTTTCCAGGAATTGTCCTCAATTGGAGCAGGTGGTTGGTGAGTTTATGTTACTCTAAAATTTTTGGAAAATTTTCTCCCTGTGAGCAGTTGGGTCGTGAAACACTCTACCAAAAATCACTTCAAAAAGCTTTGTAGAATAAACATGAAAAATCAAGCTTTATAGACAGTTAGGAACTTCGATCAGAATGTTTGAGGCTCGGTTTTCACTTCATAGCACTCAAACAATGCAACCAATGGACTCAAAATGTTTCTAGAGATGGATATATGAGTCGTGCACCTTCTCCAATAAGAATCACTTAAAAAGGATTTTTCTAGATTTTTATAAAAATAAAGGACTGACTACTGCGCGAAGAACAAGTTCTGGACAGATTTGCAATTTGATAAAAACTTGATCTCTAGTCTATCCTAGGGTGCAAGAAAGATGTAAAACCATATGAACACCCTCAAGACATCCTATAAGGACAGCATTTAGAAGGAGGGGAGGCAGATCCAAATTGCGATAAAGTAAATTGCGAGAATGTAAATGCGGGAAAGTAAATGCTGAATTGAAATTGCGTAATTTAAATGCGTAAAGGAAATGAAACAAGAACATAAATGAAGAACATTTCATTTCTGGAAGGAGAGGTTACAAAGCCTCACATTTCATGTGGGCAAAAAGCTCAAAGAGCATCAAAAACCTCACAACCTTCAAGGGGGGAAGGCTACCCCTCCACCCCTATTTATACAACTCTTGGGCCACCTACCACCCTTGGATGAGCCTCTAAACCCTAGAGCATCCATCAAGGGCTAGGATTTGCCCACTCAACCAGCCATGCAAGGGTTCACCCAAAACCTACAACACATAATGGGTTTTCTTGAACGGTTTTCAAAGCATACTAACTAGACCCGCTATCCTATCAACTAGACCGCAATCCGACGGCCCTCATCGATCCGAGCAGCATCTAGCTAGCATCACATCCATTCCTTGTCTTCATGGCTTGCACGGACTCTGTCTCCGATCATCTTCCGACGATCCCCGACCGTCTGGACCTCCGATGCTCCTCGCCTAGTCCCGACCATCCTTCACCTCACCATGACCTAGCACCGTCGTCCTGTAACCATAAAAAACAAGGAAACTCCTCACATAGCAATGCCCACAAAGATGTGCAATAAATCCATCAAAGTCCACTCATTAAAATTCTTTTTTCCTCATTCTGGTTAGTAGCACCGGGAAAACAGAGAAGACTTCAAATTGCTTCCAACTGAAAATCCATTTCAAATCAAACTCAAACAAGAGCAACCCAAGCTCAAATTTAGTCAAATACTCATCACAAATCTGGATAGACCTCCACATGGTCCTTCAGAAACATATGTAAAACGTTTGATATCTGATAAACTCACACCTAAGTTAGAAAAATGCTTCTTCGTGGGCTATCGTAAGGAAACTAAAGGATATTACTTTTATAAAAGGGATGAGAATAAAGTGTTTGTTGTTCGAAATGGTGTATTTTTGGAGACAGAGTTTTTTTCAAAGAAATCCGTGGGAGAGCGGTGCGACTTGAAGAAATTAAAGAACCATAAAATAGTGATCTAGCTTTAACTGAACATCCACAGGATATACAAGATGCTGCAAAACCTGTGGAAGAAACTCCAACCCCATGTAGGTCTAAGAGGCCACATCAATCCCCTTTGCTACATCTGTCATAACTATGTAACTGTCTAGAAGGTCCATCGCAAACAAATTGCTTGGATACCTAATCATACACACACACACACACTAAGCAAATCGTATTAGTACGGACAACTGTATTATTCAGAACAAGAGGGAGACTCACCTGCACAAATATCTTGCCAGCTTCAATGCAGCTTCAAGCTCAAAGCTCACAGGTGAAACTCTACGCAATATGATTCCGCTCAGGTGCATTGGCAGTAGCTCCGGGAGTAATGCCCGCCATCTAGGTACTGCACGACTTGCCTCATGCTTGGTCTTGTACTCGAAAATGAGAGTCCGCACAAAGGGAAGACCATTGTGCGGCAGTAAATTAAGATGTCATCAAAATACACCACAACAAATTTCCCAATAAAAGCTTTCGATACATGGTTCATTAGTCTCATGAATGTACTAGGTGCATTAGTTAAACCAAAAGGCATCACTAACCACTCATACAATCCAAATTTTGTTTTAAATGCTGTTTTCCACTCATCTCCTTCTTTCATCTTTATTTGATTGGTACCTACTACGCAAATCAATTTTAGAGAAAATAACAGCACCACTCAATTCATCTAACATGTCATCCAACCTAGGGATAGGATGGCGGTATCTAACAATGATGTTGTTAATTGGTCTACAATCTACACACATGCGCCATGTACCATCTTTCTTAGGGACTAAAATCACAGGGATAGCACAAGGACTAAGGCTCTCACGTACGTACCTTTTGTCTAGAAGTGCTTGCACTTGTTGCTGTATTTCCTTTGTTTCTTCTGGATTGGTACGGTACGGTGGCCGATTTGGAAGTGAACCTCCTGGTATGAGGTCGATTCGATGTTCAATACCACGAATTGGAGGAAGACCAACAGGTATTTCTTCTGGAAAGACATCATCAAAGTCTTGCAAAACACTCGCAATAGCACTTGGAAGGGATGTTATGTCGTTAGTAGAGAGGAGCACATCTTTGTACAAGAGTACAAAGTACACCAAACGTGGGTTCTCTTGTAGTTCTCTCATTTCAGACTTAGTGGCTAACATCACTAGCTTGTGTCCCTCATCCTTTCTTTTCTCACTCCCATTTGGTTTGTAGCTCTCAATCATCGAATTGGGTTTCTCACTTGTGTTCTTTTTCTCTTGCTTCTTAACACTCTCAATATTTACCTCATTCTTTTGCATTGTGTCAGCAAGGATTTGAGCATGAGTCATTGGCCGAAGAACAATTTCCTTGCTATTCCACTTGAATGAATGTTGATTAGGAATCCATTGTGATGACTTGCACGATCAAATTGCCATGGTCGACTGAGCAGCAAGTGACATACTGTCATAGGTACAACATCACACTCTACGGTATCATAATACTCACCAATCTTGAGAGGCACTTTCACCATGTGTTGAACTTTCACTTCTCTAGAATCAATTAACCATTGCACGTGATAGGGATGCGGGTGTCGCAGCGGCTTCAATCCAAGCTTTTCACACATTTCTTTGTTGGCCAAATTGTGATAGCTCCCCCCATCAATGATTACCTTGCACAAACGACCATTTACCTTTGCTTTCGTGTGAAAGAGGTTGCAGCGTTGTTCATGATCTTCTTTTTGCTGAACACTCAAGACTTTCTTGGTGACAATGAGAGATTGACCGGTCTCAAAATCACAATAGGTCATCTCATTTTCCTCTTCTTCCAAATCAGCGATGTGGACATCCTCTTCTTCACTTGCAGATTCATATTCACCTTTCTCTGTTATAAGCATGGTGCGGTTGTTTGGGTAATCCTTGGCGATATGGCCTCGCCCCAAGCACTTGAAGCATTGGATGGAACTACTCTTTGCAGTAGAACCCAATGAAGAAGTAGCACTATTTGCTGGACCTTGCTTCGCATTTGTAGTAGATGATTCTTTTCCACTTCGAGCTACCTGGGAACTAGGAGCAACACTTGCACTAGAATTGTTAGCACGAAAGAAATTGAACCGAGAGGTGGATTTACCTACTGTAGGTGCTAAACGGGGAGCAAATGAAGAATTCCTTGTTATCTTTTAGTCTTGTTGTACTTGTCTTTCAGCCTTGGTTGCTTGATGCACTAACGCCACCACATTGCTATAAGGCTGAAATTCAGTGATGCGCTTGATGGGATAGTTCAAACCAGCGAGAAAATGTGCCATGGTTTGCTCTTCATGTTCATACACATTGGCACGGATCATGGCCATCTCCATCTCTTTGTAGTACTCATCTACCGTGCGACTTCCTTGTTTCAATCCCTGCAACTTATCAAAGAGATCACGTTTGTAATGTCGAGGAACAAACCTTGCCCTCATCTCTACCTTCATCTCAGCCCACGATGCGACTGGGTTCTTGCCATGTTCTATTCCTTGGCTCTAGATTTGTTCCCACCAAACCAGCGCATAATCATCAAATTCAAGTGATGCCATTGCAAGCTTCTTTTCTTCGGTGTAGTTGTGCAAACGAAATATCTTGTCAACTTTCAACTCCCAAGTGAGTTAGTCCTCAGGGTTATTGGATCCTGCAAAGTTAGGCATAGAAAACTTTAGTTTGCCATACCTTTCCTCCTCGGGATGATCATTGTCATTGTGTTGGCGACGTTGGTTTCCTTCATTGCGTGGAAGCAAATTGATGCGAATTGGTTCATGTGCAGCACCTTCACGACCCATACCACGACCACGACCCCTTCCTAGACCATGATCATCACCCCCTTTAGCAGGTGCAATGGGTTGACGAATCACATTAGCGGCACGAGCCCTTCGAGCAGCAAGTTCCTCATCGGTCTCATCAACAAGAAGGTCATCTTCAACTTGTGGTCGTAGTTGTCGTACAATGTCAGTAACTATGATGGTGTGGAGTACGGTCAGCTGTTGATTCACCTCAATTTGAAGATCTTGTATAGAGTTGTTCAATTCTTCTCTTAGATGATCATTTCCTATGCGTAACTCTCGTTGTAGAGTGTCTTGCAAAGCACAATATTCAGTCCAATTTATTGGAGCATCAGGATCACGTCCTTCATTCGCTGCATTGTCTCCTTGACCTGACATGGTTAGTTGTGCAAAACAGCAAGAGAAACACAATATGATCTATGGACAAATCTCTCAACCTCGCTTATCCTTACCACCGAAATTCTTACTCACCCTTTGCTGATTGATGAAGGAGATCACTCTTGAGTGGTGAGATAACACAAAGTGAGGTTAAGCAAACTCACAGCTGTGATCAAAGCCCACAACGGATTGATATGTGGAGTTTGGAGGGTATAGTGTATGCCCTACACAATCTGAATTCTTGGTATTGTTTCGATAAGTAAATATCAAAGAAAGAACACAATGCCTAGTACTGAAAACAAGATTTAAATGATGAACACAGCAACTCACACACAAGCATGATGGAACCAAATGCAATCAAAGGGATGAGCTAGAACAAGATATGAGTAACAACACAAATCAACTCAAATTGCACTGGTTATAGAAAGACACGAGCTAGTTGCAAGGAGTTGAAAAAGGGCACAAGATTGCACAAGAAGATTGAATCTCACAACGGTGCAAAGATAACAACAGCTTTCTTTCTCCTTTTTTTTCAATTCTTCTTCTTCTTTTTTTAGCACATAGCAAACATATCTTTCTTTTCTTTTCTCTTTCTTTTGATTTATTGCAACCGCGTGATCAAGATACAAAGAGTGCAGCCCTATGCAACAAATTAGCTAGTCTTGATAGGAGCAAAGTATTCACAAAGGATAGATTGGCTATCAAAATAGATTCACCAATTTTCGTGATAAACTGGCAACAAGATTCAAACCCATGTTCGACCAATTTCTAGGCAGAATTAGCAAAATTTGTCTGTACCAAAGTTGTTATAAGCTTTTAATAAAGCACAAGAACACGAAAATCCAATATCGTATCTGGAAGTTATGGCCCAAATAGTGAACTGGACAAATTGAATCAAGAAGTGACGCGAAGGAATATGAACAGTTTCAGCAACAAGAACACGATTCTATGGAGAAAAACTTAGCAAAACGCACAAGATTAACAGATCGGATACTAGGGTTCAATATTTTTGTGAGGCAAATTTTCAGATTAGGAAGAAAACACAGATCCAACTAGAGTTGATATTTTTGTGTGGCAAATTTTCTGGTATATAGCTGAAAGTAAATCTAGAACTATGGGTAAAGATCCTACTGTGACAACTGGAGTTCTGATACCAAATGATACGAGGGTGCGCCCGACCTTCACGGCGTAGGATCTGAAATACCCGCGAAACCTGACGAATCTTGTGCGACCAACCGTTGCAAGCGCAACAACTTGCAGCACGGCGTTCGCCCAACCTCACGTTGTCCACTCAACCAAGTCAAGCTTACAATCCTCGCTGCAATCACAAAGGAGTTTGCAAGAACAACGAGAAGGAATGCACAATCCTCAGGAAGTTTCAGCCGGTGGCTAGAAAACCCAAGAACATGCATAGCATATTTGATTTGAGATTCAACAATAGTCTGAGTTCACACAAGGGGGTGCTTCCTACATATAAGAGGGGGTAAAGGAAGACAAAAGGTCTACTAGACAAGCCCAGGTCGCAGCACAAATCACAAGGCCCAAACATAATAGTGACGCAGCACCCAATGCATAGGAAACAGTTTTATGGACGTCATACTTTTTGGATGATATCTCTGCGCTCAGAATGTATTTGAGGGTGTGGCTAGATCCGTTGGAAAGATTAGCTCATTAGCTTTCTAGGCTGTGGTCGAATACCTCAATCGGACTTCGTTTGCATCCTCTATGTGCATTTTTCTTCAAACTAGTCATTGGAGGCCGAGCTGAGTACTTTTCCTTTCACACCTTGCTTGTTGACTTGTCGATGCTCCTCTTCATCTGCCCTCAGGCGTTCACACCTTCTCACATTGTCTTCATACCTGAGAACAATTAAATTACTTGCATTAGTTAGCAGCTGACTCTCACAAGTAATATTATTCTTACTAAGGAGCGAGTTCACCTGTTGGTTTATTTGTTTGGCACGAGCACGGGTAATTGGTCCTTGGAAATGATTCGAAGGCTCTTTAGCAGCGGTAGGGGAAGGAAATGATGGTGGTGCTATGGTGCCCGTATCATATGGTTTAGGGGAAGTTCTTTGATTTTCGGGCTGTGCAAACCCCAAGTTTGGAGCTGCGATTTGAGGACCTTAGAGCCATTTCAAGAGGGGTTGGCTGTTGAAGAAGTTGTAGATCTTCATCTTAAGTTTAATTAGAGATCAAGAACCTGATTTTTGGTTCAGCTATTTACAAGTTATGGTCATTTGTTAGTCCTCTGTCTAGAAGCAGGTTTCTGCTGGCAGTAGCTTCAGTTTTGTACGGTTTAGGGCTATTTATAGGCCAAATTGAATTTTTCAAACCTAGATAAAGCTAAACAATTTCTTGTAGATTCCAAAAATGTCCTTGTTTATTAAATTTGAAGTGGTATGCAATTTGTTATGCTAGGTTGAAGTCGGCTATTCAGAATTTCACCAGACTGGTAATTAGGGCTAATCTAGGGAAGGCTAGATGGATTCTTTGAAAAGGAAGAGTAATTAGAATTTTGTGGGTAAACATTGGTAGCTCTAATTTAGTTCATTGCTTCCATTGTTTGGGTCTTTGGGATAGAATTTGTAACATGTATTTTGTCAGGACAGCAAGGAAAAGATTTTGTTTCATTGTGTGAGAAAGCAGAGTTTGGATTAGGTCGTATGTGCGATGTCGCATTGATGTGGCTAATATTGTGATGGTTTGGTTTTGAAATATATGTAACTTTTATTGCAGGTGGTGTGACTTCGGGAGTGGCCTCATCCTCGCACTACTCTGTTCCTCACGGTTAGAGGCAAGTGTATCAAATAGAATGATGCTAGGATGATTTATTGCTTGCTTTGTGATAATAGTTATGACTAGGTTTATGATTATGTCTATTATGATGATTATGATGATGTAAATACTAAGATTATAGATGTAAGTACATGTCAAGGTGCATGTTTATGTTTAGGGTTATGTTTATGGAGATGTGAATGTTGTAATAGAATGCAACTTGCAATTTAGTCATTTCATTTGCATTTGTGCATTCATAATGGAAGAGGTGACCCGAGTGGGCTCTATGTCTCACATGTAGTGAGAGATGAAAGTCCTACTTCGGTAGGCTTCTCCATGGGTTGGATGGGAATGAGAAGGGGCACACTGACGGGTGTGCACTTAGCCATATCGGTATGAGCTTTGAAATATGCATTATGAGCATGCATGAGGCATTGCATGATTAAAGAGAAAAGGAATGTTAAGTGAAGGTTTTTGTTCCCGTATGCAGCTATCATTCCATATTACAACTTGCTATGAATTTTAGTTAGGATGATTGTTCTCATGTATACGTGTCTTACGATTTTTCAAGTACCATGAATAATTGTTATGTATTATATGACTTGTTTTGATACACTTTGTTGAGTTGGTGAACTCACGCTTGTATGTAATATTTTTTTAGTGTGGAATATATGGAACCAGGTATCTCTATGACCGGCCTAGCATCACCAGAAGAAAGGAAAAGCCCAGAGAGGAGGCCCAAAAGCTGTGCCCCGTGCCAAGCCAAGTTGCCATGCGGAAGGGTGCATAGCTTTGGACAGTTGAATATATATTCTGATATGAATGATACAGTTGTAATCCGAGTTGTTTATAGGATAGATAAAGATGTAAACCCTATCCTGTAACCGATTAGAATCTAGTAACCGATCGGAATCTCCAGACCGATCAGGACTCTGTAAGCCGCACCACCCTCGGTATATAAAGGAGGGGCGGGCAACAACAAGGCATCAAGCCATAGAGCATAGCACACCTCATATCGCGCAGAGCACATTGCGCTTTGAGCAATCTTAGATCCAAGAGATCCGTATAATCCCAGCACACAGGATTAGGGTTTTATCTCCATCGCTGAGGGCCTGAACCTGTCTAACCCCTTGTCTTGTGTGACCTTCGAGTTTGAGATCTAGCGCCTGCCCCATAAATTCATTGCCGACTACAAAAGTCGACAGTTAGCGCGCCAGGTAGGGGAAGCGCTATAATCTTTTCCTACAGACTCGATGGCAGCAATCGGCGGATTCATCGCCACCTTCATCTCCAGGCAAGCCTTCCGCTTCGGAAGTTTGGATTTCGTCGCGGATACGCGCGGAGAGCTTTTATGCCTGGTCCAAAGCTAGATCCAATCTGGTGAAGATCAGACCAACCCATCTGAGGTATGCCGCTCTGACTCACTCAGAAAACCAGTCGGCATTGTGAAGAATTGCTGCGATTTTCGCGGCGTCTTCGCGATCGAGGAGCAGGGGACCAATCTCCATCAAGAAGACCAAGAGGCTGCGGAGGAAGATCGCCTTCGTAAGGGTAAGGAGGTGCAGATGCGATCTCTTCAATCGCGCAGCCGCAATGTCCGCGAGGATATCCTGCAGTCCAGGTTTGGCGACCAATCCATCTTCCGCACGCCGATGCAGAACGTCGTCGCCTCCAAGACGCTTCTCGATACGCTGGACCCGATGATTGCATCGGATAGCCCGGCGAACCCGATCGTGGCCCAGATCAAGGCCATGGTGATGGCGGCAGCAATCCAGCAGAATCAGGAAAAGTCGGTAGGTGAGGCGCACTCGCGCTCCCACGCGCTACTCGTGTCGCCAGTAGTCGGACCGCAACCAGTCGGAATACCAGCAGTCGGCGCCATACGCCACCTCTCAGCGATGCACGCCAAATTATCAACCGCGACCTCCGCCAAGACATCACCACTAGACGGCAGGAGCGAGACGAAGAAGAGTGACGCGGGCACCACGACGATTACGAGCATTTCGGCACCGGCCGTGATCGACGAGGCGATCAGAGGTACGACGACCGTGACGACCATAGGGACTATCATCGCCGGGGTCAGGACAACGACGACCGTCGAGCCATGAGCTTGCCGCGCCGAACTCCGCCCTGGCACGTTGATGACCATCACCGGGCCAGAGGCTCGCCACGTCGGACTCCCCCTCATCATGATGAGAGATCTATTGACGGGATCCGAGCGTTTACTCCTCGGCTGCGCCGAGTGGTATGGCCCGATGGATTCAACCCCAAGGGCATCGTAAAGTTTGATGGGGAGCGAGATCCAGAAGCTTGGCTACAGGTCTATGCCCTGGGGTAAAGGCCGCCGGGGGCAATCAAAATGTGATGGAAAATTATCTATCGGTCAATCTCACCCCCTCAACTCAAGCTTGGCTCACAGGGTTACCGGCAAACTCGGTGGACTCCTGGAGCAATCTCTGCGAGCAATTCATCGTGAACTTTCAGGGAACCTACGAGAGGCCTGGCACCCCGTGGGACCTCTACGAGCTTCATCAGAAGAAGGAGGAACTTCATCCGGCGTTTCATGCAGAAGAAGAAACCATCAGGGATGTATCTGAAGCGGTGGTGGTAGCGGCCTTCCAATAAGGGGTAAGTGACCCTGATCTAATCAAGAAAATGTCCAGGAAACCCCCGACATCTGTGAAGGAGATGTTCGCGCTGGCCGACCACTACGCCATAGCCTCAGACTCCCTGGCTAAGCGCCAAGAGGAACGCCCACATCCGAAGAACAAAGGTGATAAGCTGGAGTCCTTCAAGCACAAGGACAAGAAGCGGAAGGGCGAAGAGCTAGTAGCGATGGCCGAGCGCAGCCGGCCCCGAGCCATGCGGAGAGAAGCGCCCGACTACAGCACCGTCATGGAAGCGATCTGTCCCTTCCACCCTAAAGGAAAGCATGCCGCCAAAGACTGCTTCACCTTGAAGCGCTTTGCGCGGGAAAGCAACAAGCAGCCAGCTCCAGCAAGGGACGAGGCGGCAAAGAAGAGAGACTTTCCAGACGAGGATGACTATCAAGAGCCCGAGCACGAGCTAAACTACATTTACGGGGGCTCCACCGGATACGAGTCCAAGCGGAAGCAAAAGCTTACCGCTCGGGAGATCAATGCGGTGGAACCAGCCATCCCACAATATCTAAGGTGGTCCGAGGTCCCAATCACCTTCGACCAATCGGATCACCCCAACCGGGTTCTACATCCTGGTAAGTTTCCTCTAGTGCTCGACCCCGTAATTCGCAATGTGAGGCTCAAGAAGGTCTTAATCGATGGAGGGAGTGGACTCAAGGTCTTATTCTCCAAAATTTTCAACGACATGAACATTCCTTGCTCTGAGCTGAGGCCTAGCACTCAGCCTTTCCATGGTGTAATCCCTGGAGCGTCATCGCTTTCGCTCGGGCAGATTTCTTTGCCTGTCACGTTCGGTACCAAGGACAACTACCGGACTGAGTACATAAATTTTGAGGTAGTAGACTTCGAGATGGCATATCACGCTATCTTGGAAAGACTCAGATTGGCTCAGTTCATGGCCGTTCCGCACTACACCTACTTGACGATGAAGATGCCGGGACCAAGGAGCGTCATCACGGTCCGCAGCGACGTCAAGTGGTCCCTGGAATGCGATCGAGAGAACCATGAACTTGCCGAGTTGCAGGAGGCAACCGGCGAAAGAAAGGAAATCTAAGCGGAAGCGGTTACATTGCAGGAAGAAGGCGACGTCCCGTCCAAGAAGAAGGCCACGTCAGGAATGAAGCCTGGCGAAGGAACGAAGAGAATCAACCTCGACCCGTCCGACTCGTCCAAGACAACTCGATCGGACAGGCTCAAGGTAAATAGGAAAGCGCTCGTCACCTTTCTTCAAGCTAACAAAGACATCTTTGCCTGGAAACCATCCGACATGCCGGGTGTTCCTAGGGAGGTGATCGAGCACTCCTTACACGTCGACGAAAAAGCAAAACCCATCAAGCAAAGGCTTCGGCGATTCGCTCCAGATCGCTGGAACGCCATCAAGCAGGAGATCACCAAGCTATTAGGTACAGGTTTCATCAAAGAGGTGTATCACTCCGATTGGTTAGCAAATCCTGTACTAGTTCAAAAGAAGAATAAAACTTGGCGCATGTGCGTTGATTATATTGATCTCAACAAGGCATGCCAGAAGGATCCCTTTGGGCTGCCCCGAATCGATCAGGTGGTTGACTCGACCGCCGGGTGCGAAATTTTGAGTTTTCACGATGCCTACTCAGGTTACCATCAGATTCGCCTAAAGGCGGAAGATCATATCAAGACTTCGTTCATCACGCCTTTCGGAGCCTTTTGCTATACCACGATGGCGTTCGGGTTGAAAAACACTGGTGCAACGTACCAGTGCGCAATTCAGCGCTGTTTTCACACCCAGCTCGGATGCAACGTGGAAGCATACGTGGACGATGTTGTGGTAAAAACCTGGGAGAAGAAGGACCTTATCACCGACCTAACCGAGACATTCGAGAGACTAAGGGCCTTCAGCATGAAGCTCAACCCCGAGAAGTGTGTTTTTGGAGTATCTTCGGTAAAACTGCTTGGGTTTATCGTATCGCAACGAGGCATTGAGGCCAACCCAGAGAAGATCAGGGCCATATCAAATATGGAACCGCCGACTTGCCAAAAGGACGTCCAGAAGCTCACAGGATGCATGGCCTCACTCAGCAAGTTTATTTCTCGGTTGGGAATGAGAGGTATGCTATTCTTTAAACTCCTTAAGAAGCAGGACAAGTTTCAGTGGTCTCCAGAGGCACAACAGGAATTTGAGGATCTGAAGACCTTCCTGATGACGCCCCCGGTCTTGGTTTCACCGATGCCAGAAGAACCTCTGCTACTTTACATCGCGGCAACGACTAATGTAGTCAGCGTGGCGGTCATCGTAGAAAGGGAAGAGCCGGACCACGTGCAGAAGATCCAACACCCGGTCTACTTCGTCAGCGAAGTACTGAGCGAATCCAAGGTGCGGTATCCGCAAATTCAAAAATTATTGTATGCCGTGCTCCTGATGTCACGCAAACTCAAGCACTACTTCTAAGAACACAATATTTCGGTGGTCACTTCCTTCCCAATAGGAGATATACTTCACAATCAAGAGGCCACTAGGAGAATTGCAAAGTGGGCGGTTGAGCTCGGAGCTTTTGATATTCTATTTAAGCCTCGCACCGCCATCAAGTTCCAAGCGCTCGCCGACTTCACGGCCGAGTGGACAGAGCTTCAAAGCTCGACGATTGCTAAAGAACTCGAGTATTGGACGATGTACTTTGATGGTTCCCTCATGCTCAGCGGCGCAGGGGCTGGAATCGTGCTCATATCACCAAGCGGAGAAAGGTTGAGGTACGTTCTCCAGATACTTTTTCCCGCTTCAAATAACGCCGCCGAGTACGAGGCACTCATCCATGGGCTCCGCATTGCCATATCGCTCGTATCCGACGTTTGGCGGTTCGCGAAGACTCAATGCTCGTGGTCAACCAAGTGCAAAAAAAATGGTCCTGCATTGAAGACAACATGGTAGCCTATTGCCAGGAGGTACGCAAGCTAGAAGATAACTTTCACGGCCTAGAACTTATTCATGTGCTCCGCCGTGACAACGAAGCGGTCGACGAGCTAGCAAAAATGGGATCCTGCCGATCTACAGTGCCCATGGGAGTGTTCGTCGAGGAAATTCACAAGCCCACGATTAGCACTCGGATGAAGACAAACACCATAGCCGAGAAGAGCGTAGAAGCAGAAGTCCTAGTCATTACCCCCGATTGGACAGCCCCGTATCTGGACTATTTGACGAAGGACGAGTTACCCGAAGATCTCATGCAAGGCGAACGAATAATGCGCCGAAGCAAGAGCTATGTGGTGATCAGGGCGGAACTCTATCGCAAGAGCTCCTCAGGTGTACTGCTACGGTGCATATCAGAACAAGAAGGGAGAGATCTTCTCAAGGAAATCCACTCGGGAGTTTGTGGGAACCATGCGGCGTCATCAACACTAGTTGGCAAAGCCTATCGTCAAGGATTTTTCTGGCCGACTGCGGTCAATGACGCAGAGGACATCGTTCGGACATGTGAAGGATGTCAGTTCTTTGCGCGTCAGATGAACAAACCGGCACAGGAACTGCAGACCATCCCCATAACCTGGCCGTTTGTGGTCTGAGGGCTCGATATGGTGGGACCTTTAAAAAAGGCTCAAGGTGGTCACACCCATCTTTTTGTGGCCATTGATAAATTCACCAAATGGGTGGAGGCCAAACCAGTCGCGACAATAACGGCAGCAAAAGCCAAAGAGTTCTTTAACGAAATCGTGGTAAGATTTGGAGTTCCAAATCGAATCATCACGGACAATGTCACCCAATTCAGAAGCGGCGTATTTCAAGACTGGTGTGACGAACTCGGAATAAAAATCTGCTTTGCTTCAATAGCGCACCCCCGGAGCAACGGGCAGGTCGAGCGAGCCAACGGCATGGTATTAAAAAGCCTAAAAGCATGAATTTTCGATCGGCTGAAGCCATACGCCACTTGGTGGGTGAAAGAATTGCCTTCGGTACTCTGGGGGCTGCGAACCAACCCCAGTAGAGCAACTGGGCAGTCACCTTTCTTCCTGGTGTACGGCACGGAGGTAGTCCTCCCCACCGAGCTAGAATTCGGATCCCCACGAGTCCGGAGCTATGAAGAAGTCGCCTCAGAAGAAAGCCGGCTAGAAGACCTCGACCGACTGGAAGAAGCCAGAGACGTCGCAACGATTCAATCAGCAAAATATCTCCAAGGCCTATGGCGCTATCACGGTCACAATGTGAGGAGCCGCGCATTCTCCAAAGGAGATCTGGTCCTTAGAAAGAATCAGAAATGTGAGCATAAGCTCTCCCAAAGCTGGGAAGGCCCTTACGTCGTAGATGAAGTGGTACGCCCCGGGACTTACAAGCTCAAGCGAGAAGACGGCACGACAATCAGCAACACTTGGAACATAGAACAGCTACGTCGTTTTTTCACTTGAACTTTGTAATCCAATTGTTTCTTCATGAATGAAAAGATCGATATTAAAGTTATTTTTTACATAATCTTCTCGAGATTTATGCGTCCGAGTGCTTTGCTCCTACGATTTTAAGACTCTGAGACATGGGTCACGAACCATGCCTCAGAGCCCGAGGGCTCGACTAGTCAGACACGATATGTCAAAACCACTCGGAAAAATTTGCATATTTAAAGAGAAAAATGCAAGAGCAAGGAAACGCCTTTATATACTTTCAATTTACAGATCCAAAGTTTCTACGACAGACAAAGAGGTGTCTTGGACTTCCTCCCAGAGCTCGGTGGCCCGATCCTCATCTACGTTGCAGGCGTAGCCCTCCTTGATAGCTTCAAGATCCACTCGAGGGTAAAGCGACTTTGTAACCGCCAGAGCCTGGCTAGCACCATTGGTCGCCGCCTCCCTCAGAAGTCTCTTGAGATCCTTGGGGGCCTCCTCCAACCGATTGATAACTTGGGCCCTGCTGAGCGGCCTCTCGCCTTCGGGATGAAGCGAGCTCAGCAAGGGCCCCGAGGCTTCGCAGAGCTTTGAGCAAGACGTCTCAAGGGCGTTAACCTTGTCATTGAAAATGGTGTACTGCGCCCACATCTTCATCTTATAATCTGCAAGCAGAGCAGGATTTCAAGGACCATGCAGAGGACGACGAAGATAAGAGAAGGTTGAGCGGCTGAGAATACCTTCCAATTCCTTTCCCGAGACTTCAAGCCGCCCCAGAAGCTTCGCGACCTCGGAATCTCGAGCTAACACGAATATAATGAAATCAAAAAGCCAGTCGACTGAACGAGAAGTACGGGAAGGTTAAGAGATATTCACCTCGGAGGGAGCCGATAACATCCAGCTTCTCCTCCTGCAGCGCCTGCAACTCTGGTCGGAGAGTCCACAGTCCGGCTGCGTGCTCGGCCTTGATCTACTCCAATTTCGCCAGGTATTCCTGGCGCGTTCGGACCTCCGGGAGCATCTTCCGGAGGTACTCGGCCTTCTTTTCAGAGCGCTCCCCTATTTTCTGCGATCAACGCGGGAACAGGTGACTACGTGCTGACTCACATAAGCAAGAAAAACGGCAAGCGCAGCAAAGTGGTTACCCGGGCCAAGCGTGCGCAGTTCGTGGCATGACTGTAGAAGTCATTTCTCTCTTTCTCCTCCTCCTCCGAATCGTCCAGGAGCTTCAAGCCGTCCTCCTCATCGATCCACGCGGCTTGCATTACGAGCCGGGGGTGGGAACGGCGCAATCCGGGGAATCTCCTCGACTTCGGGGGACGGACGGGAGATGGGCTCTGAGCAAAGAGGACCGATGCCGGCGTGAGGTATCGCGGCGGCGATCGGGCTCGAGGAGCTCCGGCGTCCACGGGCGAGGCCTCCTCAACCGAAGCAAAAATGTCCTTGGGCTTGGCCTCTACCGGAACCCCGGACGACTTCTCGACAGGAACATCGACTGAAGGATTCCTACAAGAAGAACTGTCAACAAATAAAGCTGGCGAAACATGCCAATTAAAGAGTCGATATGGTAACAAACCTGTTGGACTTCTTCATCCTTATCAGTGGCTTCTTCTGGGTGGCAGAACTACTCTCGGAGGGACCACTCGAGGCGCCACCAGTCGGAACCTTGGATCCCTCCTGACTGCCCGAGTCCCTCATATCAGGGCTTGGCTGCGCCACGGTCTTAGGAGGAGAGGTGGCCGAAGGCATCGGGGCCCGTGCTGACGATTCCTATATCTTGGGATCGCCAGTCGGGCGTCGGGGCTTCGCAGAGTCTGTGACCATTGCTTTTTTCCCGTTCTTGGTGACGGGGCCCCCGGCCGAAGAGCTCACCGGTCATTTAGGAAGAGCACCCTTGTGAACGGGTATCTCCGGGAGAGGCGCGTCGCTAAAGAAGGCCGCTCGATCCTGAAAGGGAGCACTACACTGTCAAAAGACGTTCATAGACAAAAGGCAAAAATAGGTCGGCCAAACTCGCTTACCTCTGGAGGAGGGTGTGGGTGGTGAAGGATTTCGGACATCTGATGATGGACACGTCGACGCTCGGGATGAAGAATTCGCCTACCCGAGCACATACTTGTTCCCTAGACAGCGCTCCGGGCAGTTCCGGGGTCGGATCATCCTTCCCATCGAATGCGAATCCCAAGTGGACTCGCTCCTTCAGAGGCTGAATCTGGCGAGCGACAAAATGAAGAGCCAGACCAACCCCCGTGAGGCCATCCTCCTTCAATTTCTCAATTAGCGCCAGAAGGTCATGCACCTGATCCATGTCGGCGGCATTGGGGGCGGACACCCAGGAAAGGGACGCCTTAGGCCGGCATCTAGCAAAGGGGGGAAGAGCAGGCTTCAGATTGGCACAGTAGAACCACTCTTGATGCCAGCCTTTGTTGGAGGTTTTGAAGGGAATTGCGAAGTAGCTTTTCTTCAGCCCCTCCCGTAGCTGAAATCCGGCTCCCCCGACTACCTTGGGGTCGCTTTTCGAGGGATAAGGTTTCAAGAGGTAAAAATGGCGAAAGAGGTCGAAATGGGGGCGGATTCCTAGGAAGGCCTCACAAAGATGGAAGAAAAGGGAGATTTGCAGTATGGAATTGGGATTCAAATTCACCAGTTCGATTTCATAAAAGTAGAGAAGGCCGCGAAGGAAAGCACAGGCGGGAAGGCCCAGCCCACGCTGGAAGAAAGACTCAAAGACCACGACCTCTTCAAGGCGAGGAGTGGGGGTGGATTCACTTGCTGCCGGACGAGCGAAGATCAGGATCGGGGCGGAGAGAACCCCGTCGTCTATCATGGATTGCAACCGCTCCTTCGTCGTAGTCGATGTGGTCCAATCCTGGGGCGAAGGCGACGAGGATGCGTCCTTGGAGGGTGGAGAAGACATCTTCGAAGAAAGGATCAGTGGCGGCGCGAGGATGCGAGCGCAACAATAGTTTACCCTAATGGCGGAGAAGTCAGAGAGGCAAGGAAGCAGAAGGGGCAAGAGTGCGCAAGAAAGAGTGAACTGTCGGGCGACGCATGGACTGGCCTTTAAAAGCGGGAAAAGTTTGGGTTACGTCGATTAGGTGGGAAAAATTGCAAGACACCTGTCTCTACTCTGCATCCCAAAAAGGCTCACTGGCGCGGCGGCCTGACAGACGGAGGCAACCGTGGCTTGACCAAGTCGAGTTCGGGACACGTCGCTACCCACGATGAGATGCCTAGACACTCAATGCACCAAGCGGGTGTGAATATCCTCCAATATGGATTAAAAATATCTTCTTGTGATATGCCCCATGCTGGGTCTTTGTTGGTTACCATATGATGGATCATATATCACAGGTTGAGCCTGACAAGGCACAAATTGAATGGTATGCCCCACGAGGCTCGAAAAGCTGTGCGTCGTAATAAACGGGTACGGATACCATTCGGATAAACTTCGATATGTCCCAAGTCGGACCAGAGCCGTATCCTACACCAGTCGGATACGGGTATCACTCGGCCAAGAGCCACGTAAATATGATATGTCCCAAGTCGGATCAGAGCTGTATCCTACACCAGTCGGATACGGGTATCATTCGGCCAAGAGCCACGTATGTATGGTACGCTCCAAGTTGAGCCCAAGTTGTATCCTACATCAGTCGGATATGGGTATCATTCAGCCATGAGCCAAAGAAATCCTGATACGCTCCAAGTCGAGCCTAACCTGTGTCCTACGGATATAGGTATCATTCGGCCACGAGCCGTGCAAATCCTAACATGTCCCAAGTCGGATCAAAGGTGAATCTCGCGCCAGTCAGATCGGGGTGCCGCACGGCCAAGAGTCGCACAAGATGTGATGAGCCCCACGTCAAGCCTAAGCTATGTCCTACGGCAGACGGATGCGGACATCATCAGATTCAAGAGCCATGCGAGATTCGAGACGCTCTAATACGGGTCTAAGCCAAGATCAAAAGATAAACAAGAACTTCATTGGCAAAAGGTATTTCTTTATTATATATAAAAATTCCCTAGGCATTATGCCTAGGAAACTATTACATCTACAGGAGAACTACACCTCCCCGCGGCATGCCCGGCCGAGCGCCTCGACAAGAGCTTCCCTAGCCCTGTAAAGGGCAGGGAAGATCTCTAGGAAAGCATCGACGGCGGCGCGATCGCGATCCACCGCCCTCTCCTCGGCCAGCTCCTTCAGACCGCGGTCGAATTCCGCCCACAACTCCGCAAGTTCAGGGTCGTCCCTGTCATCGTTGTACTTCCTCTTTGGCATGACGAAGATAGAAGGTATGAGGACTAAGTGCGATGGAATACATTCTATAAGCGTCGGTTCGCCTTTTATAGCCAACACAGCAAAGATGAAGTAAATGCGTCAGGAAGCCGAAGAGATTTGGAGTTAATTTAGCTTCAGAAGCTAAGGAATTTTTTCAGAAAACGAGTTGACACAGAAAACCAAGGCGACCTCGAAGACTATCCGGTGGTTATTTTTGAAGAGGGAATACGTTGAGGTTTCGCTTCAAGCGGAAAGGAAATATTCAACCCACATCTGAAATATGGGTTGTGTCCACAAGGCTGCTTGCAACAAGCTTGCCCGACAGAAGATTATACTTAGGTAAAGCAAAAATTAAGGATCATATTCGAGTCCACCATAATCCGCTCACTGTAAGAAGAAGCCTCCATTCCGAATGAGGGAACCAGTCAGAAGCTTAAACAAGAAAGTCTGGGACGACAATTCAAGCAGAAAACTTAATTGGGAACATAGCGATCGGATCACGAAGCACTCGGGGGCTACTGTGGAATATATGGAACCAGGTATCTCTATGACCGACCTAGCGTCACCAGAAGAAAGGAAAAGCCCAGAGAGGAGGCCCAAAAGCTGTGCCCCGCGCTAAGACAAGTTGCCGTCCGGAACGGTGCATACCTTTGGACAGTTGAATATATATTCGGATATGAACGATACAGTTGTAATCTGAGTTGTTTATAGGATAGATAAGGATGTAAACCCTATCCTGTAACCGATTAGAATCTAGTAATCGATCGGACTCTCCAGACCGATCAGGACTTTGTAAGCCGCACCACCCCCGGTATATAAGGGAGGTGATGTAAACCCGTTGGGTGAATTCCCGATCTTTCGATGAGAGAGCGTGGGATAACTCGATTGGTAGAGGAGACGACGTTCACGGCCCGACTACAGCCTTCCAAGGAGGCTGCGCCTTAGCAACCGGTACACCACCTCCTATGGCTGCCGCGATCTTGTGGAGCGCGACACCCCGGCAACTAGGGCACTCGTCCTGCAAGCAATCGAAGAACTAGCAAGAACAAGTAGAACAAGTACTGAATTACTAGATGTAAAAGAAGGTTTCAAACCCAATCTCCAATAAGGTGGGGTTCCGAAGACAAGAAGACGGGCGGCTAATCCAGCACGCGCGCTTACAAGAAGTAGAGAAAGCTAAACTTGATCTAAACAAAACCCAAGTGTTCCTGGTGGCGGCTAAGGGGTATATAAACGTGGAAGGGTCGACCACAAGGGTGTTGGGGTCGAGCTCCAACCCTAGGACGCGTCCCTAATGGACCCAACTTGATACACGGCCCATTGGGCCAAAATATGGTGGCGCAGCACCCTGAACAGAAAAATGTCTCGGTAGTAATTTGACGATTGCGGCCACCTCGGAACAGATATGAACATGAGTCCGGATCCATATGAAAATAGACTTCATCAGAAATCATCGAAGTACTTGAACGCCCCAATCCGAGTCCATATGCGACCGTGGCGTCCGTCACAAGTTGGTGCTGTGCTGAAGTCCGAATCCAGCTTGCGCGAATCCGTTTCCCTTTCGGTCCTCTCCTTGGTTCCTAAGCAAAACAAGAGTGCACACGTCTCCACGGTCTAAACATGATGGACATGAACTCAAGAGTGAACTCACCTGATGATTAAGTTGACGAGCACGAGCACGAGTAATAGGACCAGTAACAAGTGGTACTTGTGTAGGCGTGGATGTATCTTGTGTAGGCATGGATGTATCGTTGGTATTGATGTCCTCATCATCCCCCCTTCTTGCATTTGAGTCGTCCTCGACTCAAACTCAGCTTCCTCTCCCAAATAAGGCTTTAAATCTGCAATGTTAAAAGTGGGACTAACCCCAAAGGTTGCAGGCAGATCCAACTTATATGCATTGTTATTAATTCTCTCCAACACTTTAACCGGTCCATCAGCCCAAGGAAGCAATTTAGATTTTCGCATTCAGAAACCTTTCTTTTCGCAAATGCAACCAAACTAAATCTCCAGTTCAAACTTTAGTTCCTTTCTACCTTTATCACCAAAGAAACTTATATTTAGCATTCATGCGCTCTATGTTTTCTTTTGTCGTTTCATGCAGTTTAACATCGCTCAAAGATGCTTAGTAGCATCAAAATTCAATTTCTCGTAAGATGGCAAAGGCATTAAATCAATAGGAGCATGAGGCAACAAACCATATACAATCTGAAACGGGCACATCTTTGTAGTAGAATGCAACGATCGATTATAAGCAAATTCAATATGAGGCAAACAATCTTCCCACATCTTAATGTTCTTCTTTAAAACAGCCCTTAACATAGTAGACAAAGTTCTATTCACAACTTCAGTTTGACCATCGGTTGGGGATGACATGTAGTAGAAAACAAAAGCTTAGTCCCTAATTTTGCCCACAAAGTCTTCCAAAATGACTAAGAAATTTAGCATCACGATCGAAACGATTGTATTGGGCACACCATGCAAGCGAACAATTTCTCGAAAGAACAAATCAATATAAAGTAGCATCATCGCTTTATGACATGGTATGAAATGTGCCATCTTAGAAAATCTATCAACAACCACAAACACACTATCACGTCCCTTCCTAGTCCTAGGCAATCCCAACACAAAATCTATAGAAATATCTTCCCAAGGAGCACTAGGAAGTGTAGAGGTAAATACAAACCGTGTGGATTTAACTGTGACTTAGCCTTTTGACATGTCGTGCAACGAGCAACAAATCTCTCCACATCTCTTCTCATCTTGGGCCAAAAGAAATGACCAGCAAGTATGTCCTCCGTTTTTAGCTCCAAAATGTCCCATCAAGCCACCTCCATGTGCTTCTGCAACAACAATAAACGAACGGAGCTAGCCGGAATGCATAGCTTGTTAGCTCTAAACACAAACCCATCGGGATTTATGAATTTGTTCCATCCTTTCCATCTTTACAATGCAAAGAAACACATCCTTGAAATCAAGATCATTAACATATTGGTCTTTAATTGTTTCTAATCCAAAGATTTTGTAATCAAGTTGATTCAAAGAAAGTATATCTCCTAGACAAAGCATCAAGAATGATATTCTCTTTTCCTTTCTTGTGCTTAATAACATAAGGAAAAGATTCAATAAATTCAACCCACTTAGCATGTCTACGGTTCAGTTTTCCTTGACTACGAATATGCTTCAAAGATTCATGATCAGAATGAATAACAAACTCTTTGGGCCACAAATAATGCTGCCATGTTTCTAATGTTCACACTAGAGCATATAATTCCTTATCATAAGTATAATAATTCAGAACAGGCCCGCTCAATTTTTCACTAAAATATGCAACAGGTTTGCCTTCTTGTAACAAAACACCACCCAATCCAATCCCACTAGCATCACATTCAAGCTCAAAAGTCTTATTAAAATCAGAAGTTGGAGGAGAGGTGCATGAGACAATTTATCTTTCAAAGATGTTGAAGGAGTCCTCTTGTACATTGCCCCAACTAAAAGGAACTCCCTTCTTTGTAAGCTCATTCAAAGGTGCAGCAATGGTACTGAAGTCCTTCACAAAACGGCGATAAAAGCCAGCAAGTCCTAGGAAACTCCGCACCTGTGTGATAGTCTTTGCACAAGCCATCCTCAGATAGCTTCTACCTTGGCTTGATCAACCTCAATTCCTGTGGAGTCACAACATAGCCAAGAAACGACACTCGATCGGTGCAAAATGTGCACTTCTCAAGGTTACCAAATAAACGTGCATCTCGTAAAGCATTAAAAACAGCATGTAAGTGATCAAGATGTTCATCCATAGATTTGCTGTAGATCAATATATCATCAAAGTATACTACAACAAATTTTCCAATGAAAGCACGCAAAACCTCGTTCATTAATCTCATGAAAGTGCTAGGCGCATTAGTTAACCCAAAAGGCATGACTAACCACTCATATAAACCGAACTTAGTTTTGAAAGCAGTTTTCCATTCATCTCCCAATTTAATACGAATCAGGGTACCCGCTCATAAATCAACTTTAGAAAACACAATAGCACCACTCAATTCATCAAGCATATCATCTAAACGTGGAATAGGGTGTCGATATCGAATGGTGATATTATTAATAGCTCTACAATCAACACACATACGCCAAGTTCCATCTTTCTTAGGCACTAAAATAACCGGAACAGCACAAGGACTAAGAGACTCACGCACATAACCTTTGTCGAGTAGTTCTTGCACTTGCCGCTGAATTTCCTTTGTTTCCTCCGGATTTGTCCTTTATGTCGCACGGTTTGGCAAAGATGCACCAGGAATAAGATCAATTTGGTGCTCAATCTCTCGTATAGGTGGTAGCCCCGCTGGTATCTCACTTGGAAATACATCAGAATACTCCTGCAAAACGTTAGCAACCGCAGGAGGCAAAGAATGCTGCATATCTTGAATTGAAATCAACGCATCCTTGCATACCAAAGCGTAGGCAATAGAAGTGGAAGCAATTAATTCATTAACATCAGATTTAGTCGCAAGCAAGCAATGTCCTTTCAATTTTATCCCATCTTTCTTATTACCAACAGATTTAATATTTTTGTTGTTCTCAATTTTAGCTTTTGTAGCTTTAGCAACATCATCACGCACAATAGCCTCAGGGGACATGGGAAGCAAAACAATTTTCTTATCATGGTGTATGAGAGAATACTGATTTGATCTACCATGATGCATACAATCCGTATCAAATTGCCATGGTCTACCTAGCAGAATATTACAAGCTTCCATAGGCACAACGTCACATTCAACAACATCATGATATGAGCCAATTGCAAAGTTAATTTGTACCATCTTGGTTACCTTGACCTTACCACTGTTGTTAAGCCATCGAATGTGATATGGATGTGGGTGCGGTTTGGTTGTAAGTGCAAGCTTCTCCACCATATCGCTGCTAGCCAAGTTGTTGCAGCTACCTCCATCAATGATCAAACGGTACGAACACTCCTTAATGACACACTTTGTTTGAAACAACATATGCCGCTGATTCTGCTCCGCCTTCTCCATTTGTGCACTAAGCACACGCTGCACAATAAGGCTCTCATAATGCTCTGCATCATCTGCACCAATTTGTTCTTCTGGTTGTTCCTCACTACCTGCGTCGTCAGCCGCAAGCAAAGCAAGTGTAGCTTCATCGAAATCACTAGCAGAGGAATACCCACCATCGTCTTTGACCACCAAAACACGCTTGCTAGGACAGTCACGCTTCACGTGTCCATAGCCCTTGCATCGATGACACTGAACATCTCTTGTTCTACCCGTGAAGGCAAACGAAGAGGCACTACCGGCTGGTTTCTGGGCAGATTTGGTTGCTGAATTTGTGGGTGAAGCACGTGGTTTGTCGCTGGAGAAAGGCGGTGGTGCTGGTCGACTCAGCGAGGAAGTTGGTGGAGGTGCACGCCCGGTCATGGAAGTAGTCGTGCGCTGCTGCCATGGTGTAGGTTTTCTGCGAAAACGTTAGACCTTGCACTAGCACGTCGTCCTGCACTTCCCTTTCAGCTTTACAAGCAAGATGAAACAAACGGGTTATGTTAGCATAATCTTTATAAGCAAGGATGTCCTGAATTTCTATTTAACCCGCCCAAAAATCTAGGCATAGCAGGTTCCTCTCCTCCTCTAAATTACAACGCAAAGATACCCATTTGTAATTCCCGATAATATTCTTCTACACTTTTAGCACTCTGTCTCAATTGTTGCAACTTGTTTAACGGATCACGTGCATAATAAGAAGGAACAAATCTAGCCCGCATGACCCGTTTCAAAGCATCCCAAGTTTGTGGCATGTTATTAGGATTCTTCTTGCCATGTTCTATCCACCAAACAGAAGCGAATTCAGTAAACTCACTAGTAACAGCCCTAACACGTGCATTTTCAGAAAATTCATGACATGCAAACTTTTGATCAATAGCAATCTCCCAAGTAATGTAAGCATCAGGATCATATTTACCATCAAAAGGAGGTATCTTAAATTTAATCTTACTAAAAGCATCATCATTACCATGTACCTCACGCCGGCGAAAACCACCCATACCTTTACGGTTAGTACGTAGCCGCCGGCGATTAGGAGCTTCTTGGTCATCTTGTTCAGTATCAGCAACATACTCATCCCAATTATCTTCGACACCCTCATCACGCCCACCAGTGGTATTAGCATGTATCTCGTCAAATCGCCTCAGAGTGCAAAGCAAGACTCTTGTCAATACGAGCAACCGACACCTCCACCCCGTAAGCTTGGTGTTGGTGTCGATCATGTGGCCACCAATTGCCCCATCTTTTCATTCGTCACCTGCAAGTCATTATCAAGACCTTCCGTGTGTGTCTTCACCAGCTTTTCAAAGTGTTGTATGATGCCTTTGGTACGAGGAGAACGTGGCCTATTCTGAGAAGCACATCATCATCTGATCCTGCCATGGTTAGTCGAACAGAGGCAACAAGAAAAACAAGTGAAGGAATAAAAAACCTACAGCTATTAGGATGTAGCTACTGTAAGGCGCTCACTCTCAACCTGTCACACAAGCTCTTACCAATTCTTACCTTGCTCAACAGGAGGGGACGGCAACCAACAAGTCTGCAACCGTGGAATGAAGTGTATCGGTGAAGAGGAACGCGGTATGCTACGCTAGCACAAAAAAAAATCTACCGCGTAACCAGAAAGCTAATCGCAAGAAGGGGATCATAGATAAGATTACCACTAAACACGCAGTTGCGGAATCCTTCGCGCGTCGATGTAGTGGATCGTCCTCGCCGCAGTCGTTGCGTCGATGTAGTGGATCGTCCTCGCCTTGTCGTGGATCGTCCTCCCGCGCCGCAGTCACAGCAGCGTCACCGCAGTAGTCCACACGTCCAGAGATGGAACACCGTGCGTCGGTGTGCAAGCACCTGGTCGCTCGGCAGGGGCAGCGAGAGGAGTAGGCTAGGGTTTCGAGTGAATCACTCCTAAACCGTGGAAAGCACACCCTGTGCCCTCCCTCCTCCCCACCTTATATAGCCATGAGATGAAACCCTAAACTAGGGCCCATCAGCGTGCTAAGCCCACGTGGTTCATTAATTACGGATCCAATCCAAATTAATGCGTCCCAGCCCATTAAGTGTGCGACCCTGCAGTTCACGTGCGTTTGGGCGTGGATTCGAAAACTCCTTTTCAATCCAATAGTTGGCGGTGGCTTCTTGCAAAGTATGCCAACTCCCAAACATACTATGATCAAATCGCACGTAACCTATCAAAAGTACTCATGTAATAATCCCTTTGCCAAGTATATGAAGATTGATCTCAAGGCAAGAAGCATGTCATCCTTTGATGATTCAATCCATCTCTCGTATCCGTGATATATTAATAAGTTGTGATTGACTCTCAATCACGGCATGGCCATGCACTTCCTTAATCATATCACACGAGTGGCCTTGTCATATATCTCCGTTTCATTAGAGTGGCAAATTCCATCTTGATCGCTCACTTCCCTCTGCACGCTTCATAGTAAACATGAAAGCTACCTTTATAACTATCCGGTTAGGCGGTAGTGTTTGATAGCCCCAAGGAAAACTATTACACATGTAGGGAATATGACAATCTCAGTCTAAGGATCATACATCTACTAGGTATGAGATACATCGATGACACATAAGAATGAAACATTCTCGCAGTGTCCCAGTCATGGGTCTATCTAACCCATGTTCTTCAACATGCGCCCACAATGTATAGATGATATCTCCATATCCCATGATCTATGAAGCATGATCATCGATCACTACATGTGCTGATCTATTCATCGTTGTCCTATACGATGATATCCGATCAGAGATATTTATCGAATTACATCATTAAGTAAAGAGCTTCATAAGGAAGTCACATACTTGTTGATCAATACAATGATAAACATTCATTGGACCAATAATCATATTATTATTCATAAACATAGTCATGTTACAATCATCTAAATGATTGCCTCAAGGGCATAACACTAACAATCGGTGCCGCAGCAACAAGACCTGTCAAGCTGTAGTCGACTATGTGGAGTTGTAGGTGGGCTGAAGCAAGGAATACACTAGCACCACGTTAGTTACAAAAGCAAGCTGAATAATCGTTCAACGGTGGTACTGTGCTGGTCCTAGCCTAGACCGTGCTAGAGACGCGAGCCTGGACACAAAGGAAGTCACAACGCCCCACCGGAAACAAGAGAGGAGCACAAACGGACAGCCCCTTTCCTTTTCTTCTTCTTCCTTTTTTTTCTTTTTTTTCTTTTTTTCTTTTTTTTTCTTTTTTTTCAGGGGATCCTCAAAACTGAATATATGAATAAAGAGAGTTCAAAAGAGCCAATCACCACACACTTTTTTTTTCGGAATTACAGGGGTATTCCGGTAACAAGAAGAGTAAGCCGCGTCTATGGATATGATGTACTGCTGCGTGAACACTTGATATATAAAGCAGGGCAAAAGCAGGCACGGCCACGAAAGCAATTCGGACTTGAGATGATAACCGATTACAACTTGGCTATGCACCAGCCACCAGATTCAATTCGAACTCAAAAACCGATTCCAATTCAATCTTCAGCACCACGAGCGTGGGTTCCTAGTCAGACTTGAACACCAAGATGTACTCAGATTTAGCCAACAGAAAGTTTATATGGTAGTACACGGCTGTGACTAGAACGTGACAAGAACTCGAAACTCTAATAAACTAGGACTACGACCAGCAACTCGACACAACCGATGCAACGAAAAACTCAACAAGCCCTAACTAAGCAAAGACTAGTAAAAGCTCAAAAGGTTTGTAGGATTGCGGAGAGAACTAATCTACTGTTTTTTTGGCTTTTCTGGACTATAGGTAAAATAAAAACAGCGAATGATTGGAAGTCTCTCACCGATAAACCTTGCTCTGATACCAACTGATGTAAACCCGTTGGGTGAATTCCCGATCTATCGATGAGAGGGCGTGGGATAACTCGATTGGTAGAGGAGACGACGTTCACGGCCCGACTACAGCCTTCAAAGGACGCTGCGCCTTAGCAACCGATACACCACCTCCTACGGCTGCCGCGATCTTGTGGAGCACGATACCCCGGCCACTAGGGCACTCGTCCTGCAAGCAATCGAAGAACTAGCAAGAACAAGTAGAACAAGTACTGAATTACTAGATGTAAAAGAAGGTTTCAAACTCAATCTCCAATAAGGTGGGGTTCAAGACAAGAAGACGGCGGCTAATCCAAAGACACGTGCTTACAAGCAAGTAGCGAGAGCTAAACTTGATCTAAACAAAACCCAAGTGTTCCTGGTGGCGACTAAGGGGTATATAAACGTGGAAGGGTCGACCACAAGGGTGCTGGGGTCGAGCTCCAACCCTAGGACGCATCCCTAATGGACCCAACTTGATACACGCCCATTGGGCCAAAATATGGTGGCGCAAAGACCTGAATGTAAAAACGTCTCGGTAGTAATTTGACGATTGCGGCCGCTCGAACAGATATGGACATGAGTCCAGATCCATATGAAAATAGACTTCATCAGAAATCATCGAAGTACTTGAACGCCCCAATCCGAGTCCATATGCGACCGTGGCGTCCGTCACAAGTTGGTGCTGTGCTGCAGTCCGAATCCAGCCTGCGCGAATCCGTTTCCCTTTCGGTCCTCTCCTTGGTTCCTAAGCAAAACAAGAGTGCACTCGTCTCCATGGTCAAAACATGATGGACATGAACTCAAGAGTGAACTCACCTGATGATTAAGTTGACGAGCACGAGCACGAGTAATAGGACCAGTGACAAGTGGTACTTGTGTAGGCGTGGATGTATCTTGTGTAGGCATGGATGTATCGTTGGTATTGATGTCCTCATCAGTCGGGGGCGGGCAACAACAAGGCATCAAGCCATAGAGCATAGCACACCTCATATCGCCCAGAGCACATTGCGCTTTGAGCAATCTTAGATCCAAGAGATCCGTATAATCCCAGCACACAGGATTAGGGTATTACCTCCATCGCTGAGGGCCTGAACCTGTCTAACCCCTTGTCTTGTGTGACCTTCGAGTTTGAGATCTAGCACCTGCCCCATAAATTCATTGCCGACTACAAAAGTCGACATTTAGGTACCTCAAGATCGGCATTTGGGAAAGGGCTCTAGCACTTTTTCCACTAGATAACACTCACCGTAGTCATCCATATTGTTAAAAGTCACTGTATTGTATCTCTTCTAGTGGTTGACATCGTTGTTGATTAAGCCCTTGCTTTTGGTCTATCTACCTTATGTGAGGGGTATATGGTTGCCTCGTGGTTATGTTTGGATGAGCTTTTGTTGCATAAATGGTTTATGTAATTACAGTTATGTGTATGACTAGGACTTGTGATTGATGTTGTCGTTGTTGAGGTAGTGATGTTTGAAGAGGAACGCGGTATGCTACACTAGCACAAAAAAAATCTACCGCATAACCAGAAAGCTACTCGCAAGAAGGGGATCAGAGATTAGATTACCACTAGACGCGCAGTTGCGGAATCCTTCGCGCGTCGATGTAGTGGATCATCCTCGCCGCAGTCGTTGCGTCGATGGAGTGGATCGTCCTCACCTCGCCGTGGATCGTCCTCCCACGCCGCAATCGCAGCAGCAGTCCACACGTCCAGGGAGGAATGCCATGCGTCGGTGTGCAAGCGCCTGGTCGCTCGGCATGGGCAGCGAGAGGAGGAGGCTTGAGTTTCGGGTGAATCACTTCTAAACCGTGGAAAAGCACACCCTGCGCCCACCCTTCTCCCCTCCTTATATAGCCACGAGATGAAACCCTAAACCAGGGCCCATCAGCGTGCTAAGCCCATGAGGTCCATTAATTACGGATCCAATCCAAATTAATGCGGCCCAGCCCATTAAGTGTGTGACCAGAGGTTCACGTGCGTCCGACATGGATTCGAAAAACTCCTTTTCAATCCAATAGTTGGTAGCGGCTCCTTGCAAAGTATGCCAACTCCCAAACATACTATGATCAAATCGGACAGAACCTATCAAAAGTACTCATGTAATAATCCCTTTGCCAAGCATATGAAGATTGAACTCAAGGCGAGAAGCATGTCATCCTTTGATGATTCAATCCATCTCTCGTATCCGTGACATATTAATAAGTTGTGATTGACTCCTCAATCATGGCATGGCCATGCACTTCCTTAATCATATCACACGAGTGGCCTTATCATATATCTCCGTTTCATTGGAGTGGCAAATTCCATCTTGACTGCTCACTTCCCTCTGCACATTTTATAGTAAACATGAAAGCTACCTTTATAACTATCCGGTTAGGAAGTAGTGTTTGATAGCCCCAAGGAAAACTATTACACATGTAGGGAATATGACAATCTCAGGTCTAAGGATCATACATCTACTATGTATGAGATACACTGATGACACATAAGAATGAAACATTCTCGCAGTGTCCCATTGCGGGTATATCTAACTCATGTTCTTCAACATGCGTCCACAATGTATAGATGATATCTCCATATCCCATGATCTATGAAGCATGATCATCGATCACTACATGTGCTGATCTATTCATCATTGTCCTATACGATGATATCCGATCAGAGATATTTATCGAATTACATCAATAAGTAAAGAGCTTCATAAGGAAGTCACATACTTGTTAATCAATTCAATGATATACATTCATTGGACCAATAATCATATTAGTATTCATAAACATAGTCATGTTACAATCATCTAAATGATTGCCTCAATTGCATAACACTAACAATGTTAAGTGGTTGTGGCTTTGCTTTACTCTAGCTTATTAGGTATTCTCTCATGTTTGTGGAATGGTTATTTCATAATGCTTGTGTGCTGATTTTTGGCTCCAAGTGCTTAGGGATCATGCTGAATTTTTTTAGTAGAATTGCTATTTAGTTGTTATTCGTTCTACTGGGTGTGACATCGGGGGCACGCGGGTGCCAGTGTGTTACAGACATACTATTGATCGGAAATTATATTCCTATGCTTGAATCCGTCTAGTATTCATTAAGAAATAGTTTCTCTATGAAAGACTTAAGAGATGTAGCTTATATTTTGGGTATAAATATCATGGCATACATGATTCTAAGAAACGTTTCTTGCGCATGTCACATGGTATTAGTTTTAGCAAGAGTCAGTGTCCACCAACACTTGATAAGCGAGACCAGATGAGCAAGATTCCATATGCTTCTACTATTGGATCTATCATGTATGCCATGATATGTATACGCCGAGATGTGTCATATGCTCTAATCGTTACGGGTAGATATTAGTCAGATACAGGTGAAGGTCACTGGATATCTATAAGAACATCTTGAAGTACTTAAGAAGGACTAAAAATGTGTTCCTTGTTTATGGAGGTGAGGAAGAGCTGGTTGTAAGTGGTTACACAGATGGTAGCTTCCAAACCAATAAAGATGATTCTCAATCGCAATCTAGATATGTGTTTTATCTGAATGGAGGAGCAGTGAGCTGGAAGAGTTACAAGCAAGATATGGTTGATGATTCTACAATTGAGGCTGAGTATATTACAGCTTCTGAAGCTGCAAAGGAGGATTTTTTTATTAGGAAGTTCATTTTTGAACTTGGTGTGGTATCTTGTGCTTCAAATTCAATGGATCTCTATTGTGATAATATTGGAGACATTGTGTATGCCAAGGAGCCTAGATCACATCAAAAGTCCAAACACATACTTAACGTTTTCACCTTATTCACGAGATTGTGGATAGGGGTGATGTGAAGATATGCAAAGAACAAACGGATTCTAACATTGTTGATCTGCTCACAAAGCTACACCCACAGCCAAGCCATGAGGCACACATGTGTTGACCACTAACATGATTCTGTAGTCACTCCCTCAGAGCTTTATGGCATTCATTTTAAACTTTCATATGAATGTTATGGAGAAGTCCTTGACTGAGTTACATGGGATGCTCAAGTTAGTAGAAGAGAGCATCAAGAAAAGCTCTAATCATGTGATCATGGTTCAAAAGACTATCAAGTTTAAAAATAAGAATAAAACTGGTGGCAAGGGAAAGTGTGCAGGTAAAACTCAAGATGAGATCAAGGGTAGCAAGTCTAAGCTTGAGCAACACAAGACTAGACCTGCACCCGACACTATTTGCTTCTATTGCAAGGGGACTGGATATTGGAAGAGAAACTATGAGAAGTACTTGGTAGAGCATAAGTAGCAGAAGTGAAGTAAGACTTTTATTTTAGGTATAAATATTAAAGAAATTAATATTACTACTTCCTATAGTAGTTCTTGGGATCGGTTGTTCATATTTGCAATTCAATGCAGGGGCTAATAAAGACTAGAAGTTTGGCAAAAAGTGAAGTTAATCTTCGTGTAGGCAATAATAAAGCAAGAGATATTGGACTAGTTGTTGGCACTTATCCATTGTATTTACCTTCAGGGTTAGTTTTAGAACTAAATAACTGTTATTATGTTCCTGCCTTAAGGAAAAACATTTTCTCTTCTTCATGTTTGGAACCAGAGGGTTAGGAATTCATAATAAAAAACAATTGTTGTTCGATTTATTTCAATAAAGTGCTGTAATATCCCGTTTAAATTTATTTTGTTATGGGTCATTTTTGGTTGTTTTCGGGCAGCGCGAGCTGTTTTGGGGGTCCATTCTCAGTGTTGGACCATTCGTGGGCTGCATTGGGCCAGGTTTTGGCCCAGATGGGAGGGGGAATCCCTAACCATAGCCCATCCCCTTTCCTCCCCCTCCATTCGCCCCATCCCCCTCCTCTTCCTCCCTCTCCAGCTGCCACCTCCTCTTTCCCCATAGCCGCACCTCCTCGCCTGGGAGCCTCCCTGCTGTTCTTCGATAAGGTATGATGCTCCTAGGTTAATTTTGGTGGAGCTTGGGCTAAAATTTAGTGTTTAGATCATTGGAATTTCTGGTATTAGTGCTGTGTGTAGATTGGATGTGGGGGAAATCTTGGGTTGGGCGTGGTCTGGTTTCGGGCAGTGTAAACTTCTATGTTAGGGCTGAGATTAAAAATAGTTCTATTCATTTTCAGAGGGGTTGTATGTTTTAAAAGTTGTATATCGTGGTCTTAAATTTAATTAGAGACCAAAAACACAAATTTTGGTTGGGTGGTTTAAACGTTATGGCCGTTTGATTGACTGCTGTCCAGAATCTGTCACTGCTCGCAGCAGCCGTGGAAAACTGCAGATTAGGGTAATCTAGAAGCTGAATTAAATTTTCTAATAATCAGATAATGTTAGGAAATTTTCTGTCGATTTCAGAAATTTCATATTTTACTTCATTTGGAATTGTATAAAATTAGTTATGCCATTTTGGAAATCTGCTGTCCAGTATGGTAGCAGATCGGGTTTCTGGGCTAAAAATGATGGGATAAATGATTTATTTGAGAAAGTTGGTTAACGGGAACTGTGTGGGTAATTTCTAGTAGTTTCATATAGTTCTTGATCTCTGAGGTTTGGGTTGTTAGGGATTACATCATTTCGATGTTCTAACTACACATCAAAGTTTAAAGTTTTAAAAATTCTCATTGGTCACCTACCCTAGTAATAACAGGGTATAACCCCAATTTTCAAGTAAAGCAATGGTTCTCAAGTTTGAACAATAACGCATTTAAGCATTACTCGCTATAGAATAATCCATGATAGCAGAAAGTTATTTAGTTTTAAATGGAAGATAACAATTACAATTAATTGATTCAACTCATAAGTTACTAAAGAAATACTTCATTCTATAAGTTGCATAAATATATTCTAAGTAACATGCTAAACAATACTTCTTACTACTAACAAATTAGCTTAGTCACATGATTACTTACTTTATTTACAACATTTTTTTCCAGAAAACCCAACTATATTTCACAAAGGAACTCGACTATTAAATCACAAGATGACAAGACCAAACTCTGACAAGCTAAAGCACCTCAAGACAAATCTCAAAATTTAAAACTTTCACGAAAGAAGATGGTTGCAAGGGTATTCTTTTTCACCAAAAGAAAAACCAAGAGAACAACTAATCCATTTTCTAGTAAATGCAGAAAGTATAAACCCTCAGAACTTAAGTTCTGCTCAAAAATTTCAACAACTTCTTTTAAATTCGAACACATACAAAAGGCAACAATTTTCTCCGCAAAACAACCAATGTTAACCAACAAAACCAATCGCTAGAACTGTAGTAATAACAACCAATAAAGGCTCATTCACTAAACACTTTCTCTTTGTTTCCGACCATTGAAGACATAACGAAAGTAATCTTCTCAACAAACACTCTGATCTAAGACATAAATAGACAATATCTCTGCCATACGAGGGGTACCTAAACCTTAGGTGGTGACTCTACCTAGACACACCCACAACCAAGGCCTCTACCACATTGACGCTGACAACCATGGTCTCTACCACGACCACGCAGACAACCACATCATCTACCACAACCACACAGACAACCACCGAAACCCTTCAGCACATCTAATTCACATAATCACATTCCTTCGAGCCACTCAATCATAATCATAGCAATATACGTCATCATAACACCATCATGTTCAATATATAAATCATCAATGCTCAAATAAAATATTAAAGCGTAATGTAATGATTACCCATACCCTTTCTACTGTGTATCAGAGTGTGTCAAGTTTTAAATAAGTTAACTAGCCTATATCGGATTTTAAGTTTATTGTCCTATGGCAAAATTTTAAAGAATATATACCTAAGCCATGTTTATAATTTCTCAAATCAAAATTTTAGTTTACTCTAGAGTAATTTTCTAATTTCACACCACGGACCTAAATCCCGCTCTGATACCAACTGTAACACCCTGGCATCTCACGTGCCCTGAATGCCACAACATCATACTATTTTGCTAAAACTTAACCAATTTACCTATAAATTTCAGCAAGACTTCTCCTCATTTAACCGCTCCAAACAAACTAATCAATCACTAGAACAATGGTCAAATGAATCTTAAACACCAACTAAAGATTACTCACAAGTAATTACAATGGAAGGAATAACAACAAACTGAATTTGATTGTCTCATAACTTTAACATAGACCACCAGCATAATTTAACATGGTAAAGCCTAACACCATCACATTGTTTAACAATAGGCTATCCATGACCATAATTTTCATCTGACCTAACTTCAATAGTAACATACACATAACCAAATAACCTTTCATATTGACAGTTTTATTAAACATATTCCAAGGTTGGGAGAGTCTAAATCTAATCCAATGATCTATTCAAGATTAAGTACTAGAGAACATTGAAGGGTGGTAGATTTTTCATGTGACGTGATTGTGCTACTTTCCCTTCCCATATGGCGCTCTCAGTGCACCTAAAAACAATTCAATAAATAAGCGTGTGTCCAAAACTTAGCAAAGTACATAATAAAATGATAACAACCAATTATCACATTAAAATCTAGCAAGGGAGAATCCACGACTCATCCACAGAACCGTTTATCACAATCATCACATTAGCCATCATTCATCATTAGCAATGCTATGCAATGCAAATATGCTTGTATGCTCATATGCACATTTCATAGCTTATACCGGTATAGCTTGAGTGCACACTCATCGATGTCACACTCTCATTCACTTCCATCCCAGTGGAGGGGCCTACCGATGTAGGTCTTACTCAAGAGCACTCAGGTCAAGTAATATACCTTTCTCACCGACCTGGCCTATGCACTCCGGATTAGTTATATGACTCTTTTACCGACCTGGCTCATATGCACTTTTAATGATATGAATGCAAGTGATACAACACTTTTCAATATTCTGAGATAAGGTGTTGGTAGATGCATTTAATTGTGTTAGAAGATGACCATAAAGTGAACGTTGATTAGAGTCATTTTGTGTGTCCTTGCGAACTATTGAAATAATTAGAAGTATGAAATCATGTTCCCTTAATGCTAGTACAAATCACGATTGAAAATTTATAGAATTTTCTGTTTGATAAAGTTTTTTTAGGTCAATGTGATGGTGTAAAGTACTAGAATTTGTTGCTTATTGATAATTTATTATACTGTATCAATGGAATGACTAATCAATGTTGTAATCAAAGAATGAGGAAACGTAGAATGATTGCCATGATGTTTGATTTTACCCTTAGCGAATGACTATCTTAGATCCATTCTTATGATATATGGTCATGAAGATAATATTTATTTGTTGGAGTCATTAATTGATCGAATAAGTTTTTATTTATTATTATTGAGCTGTTGACTTATGGGTTGTATGAAAATTTTATGTTGATCATGCTGAAAGTTTCGTTGAAAAGATGACTTAAACTTGGTATAGGAAGTTGTGTGGTTGATGGCTCGTTATGGTTTGTAGACCAAAAGAAAAATGTTGATGCACTGTCTTAAGCTGAATTAACTATCAGGTTGAATGTGCTTAAAATATTGACATGTTTCTCTTTGCTAATCACGATGAGGTAGATTTGGTTTGATGTGTTATGATATGCATCATAAATTTTTGTTATAGTTATTGGAGAAGGTAAATAAAGGAAGAATTAATTTTGTGAATTATGTTAAATCCAGATAGGGTTTCCTAAGGGGCAAATTGTGAATTTCAAAACCTTTAATGGTGAGCGTATTAAAATACTAGGGATGGTGATATTTGAGGTGAATCTTCTTTTAAAGGTATATGGATTCAATTATTTATATAGTCTTTTGGATGAATGTCTTTTGCTGAGGCATTCTGTATTAGGTGCATTAGATCTTCCTCAGATTAGTGGTAATGTTGTCAAACTGCAGAGTTAACTTTTGAGGTTTGAAATTGAGGATGAAATAAAGAATAACTATGAAGTAATCTATTGATGGTTTTTGGAATAATTTATTTCTTTGATCAACGCCATTCATCTATCTTTGCTAAGAGATCAGCTTAAGATGTGATTGTGGACTTTATCTTTAAAGTTGTATGGCTAGATTGCACTCTTTAGCATACAAATTGAGCCATTTTTGGTATGATCAGTTAAAGGAAACAACCAAACCAATGTAATGTTTGGAAGTTCTGATTGGAAATATTTGTATCTCTAGTTTGACTAGAGTTATATTTATTTAAAATATGCATGGTGTTTGAGAATATTTCTTAAAGGTAATCCTTATGATTGTATCATAAGTGATTTGTTCTGTGAAGTAGTTTTCTATTGGGAAATGTGTTTCCCTTTCTCTTGAGAGAAAAGATGGTGGTTGTGTGGAAGTGGTTTGACTCCAAGATCGGTTTTGTTTTTCAAAATGATTTGCTTTGGTAAAAGTGAGATGATTTGTTTTGGTAAAAGTGGTATGCATCTATATAAGATTTATGCGGTACTTCTCTTTTGAATTGAGTTTCTCTCGTATGTAAATTTTAGTGCTTTGTTTTAAGGTGATGAAGTAGCTTATATTGATAAAGAGAATCGAGATTTCCTTTGCGTTCTAACATGGGAAAAGAAAAGAAAAGGAATGATCATGGATTTTTTGTTGAGTATAATAAGGGATTGTATTCTTTGACCTTGTTCATTGAGTGAAAGAATGTGGGGCGAGACCTTTTTGAAAATAGAAGCCAAGTGTGGGTTGGTAACAAACCAAGATCCTAGCCTTTGCTAGTTGTTGATCTTTGATGGTTTTTGAGTAGTGAGTAATGGGGGTTTTCACGTGTCTCAGTATGGTGCTTGTTTAAGCTTTAAAAGTTGACCACTAGGAAGTTGGGTGTAATTAAATTTTTATTTCTATAGTGTGCGTGACTATTTGGTGACGTTGTTGTAGCTATTGTTATGACTTTTGAAGGTGAATTCTTCTATTATGAACATTTTATTTTTTTGGGTAGTTGTCCCTTGGAACAACATAGGCCAAGAAGAAGATAGAGTAAAATGTTATATTGCGAAGTTCTGGTGGAAAAAAAGAAATTTTGCTATAGTGGGATACAAGTTTGGAACCCTATATTTTCATGTCGGAGGTATGATTTGAGAAAGCGACCTATCGTTTAGATCATTCTGAATCATTGGAAGGATGCAATGTATTTCCTTGTTGAGAAAGTTCTTATAGAATCTCGAACGCGAGCTTTTTGTAGAGCCGTTGGTTGTTGACCCTAGGCACCTTGCTTTTGAGTCCCGACCAGCGCGAATCCTGGGGAATTCTAAGCGAGTGTTGAAAAATAAAACCTCGAAGATTGTCGAGAGGGAAGCGACTTGGGAGTTGGAGTCTCAGATGCCTGGGAAGTATCCTGAGTGGTTCACTCTAGGTATGTGATTAGATTCAACTTCCATCTTGTTTAGCTCTCGCTTTGTGGAGTACGTAAAATTCAGGGTCGAATTCTTTTAAGGGGGAATGTAATATCCTGTTTAAATTTATTTTGTTATGGGTCATTTTTTGTTGTTTTAGGGCAGTTCAGGCTGTTTTGGGGGTCCATTCTCAGTGTTGGACCATACGTGGGCTGCGTTGGGTCAGGTTTTGGCCCAGGTGGGAGGGGGGAATCCCTAACCCTAGCCCTTCCCCCTTTCCTCCCCCTCCAGCCGCCCCATCCTCCTCCTCTTCCTCCCTCTCCAGCAGCCACCTCCTCTTTCCCCATAGCCGCACCTCCTCGCTTTCCCTAGCCGCGTTGCCTTCCCCTGGGAGCTTCCTTGCTGTTCTTCGGGAAGGTATGATGTTCCTAGGTTAATTTTGGTGGAGCTTGGGCTAAAATTTAGTGTTTGGATCATTGTAATTTCTGGTATTAGTGCTGTGTGTAGATTGGATGTGGGGGAAATCTTGGGTTGGGCGTGGTCTGGTTTTGGGCAGTGCAAACTTCTATGTTAGGGCTGAGATTAAAAATAGTTCTGTTCATTTTCAGAGAGGTTGGAAGTTGTAAAAGTTGTAGATCATGGTCTTAAGTATAATTAGAGACCAAGCTCACGAATTTTGGTTGGGTGGTTAAAAAGTTATGGCCATTTGATTGACTGCTGTCTAGAATCTATCACTGCTGACAGCAGCCGCAGAAAACTGCAGGTTAGGGCTATCTAGATGCTGAATTAAATTTTCTAATAATCAGATAAAGTTAGGAAATTTCCCATAGATTTCAGAAATGTCATCTTTTACTTCATTTGTAATTGTATAAAATTAGTTATGCCATTTTGGAAGTCTGCTGTGCAGTATGGTAGCAGATCAGGTTTCAGGGCTAAAAATGAATGGCTAAATGATTTATTTGAGAAAGTTGGTTAACGGGAAATGTGTGAGTAAGTTCTAGTAGTTTCATATAGTTCTTGATCTCTGAGGTTTGGTTTTTTAAGGTGGAACTTACAACCTTTAGACCATCGTGTCAGAAAAGGGGCGGTTTTATTCGTCGAGCGAGAAAGTTATTAAAATTGGGGTTGGGCGTAGGTTGGATGTCGCTAAATTTATTGCCTATGCGGTGATTGCATTTTAAGTTGTATGCAATTTATTTTCAAGTAGTGTGACTTCAGGAGTGGCCTCAACCCTGCGCCACTCCGCTCCTCGTGGTAAAGGTAAGTGCATGGTAGAATGATAATTTGGTTGTGGAATGAATTGTCGTTTAGATTGATAAATATCACCTTGCTGTTTTATATGATTAATGTTAATTATTGTCATTATTTAATCTTGTGATCTTGAGATGATGATATTGAGTACATGATGTGGATGGTCACTTGGGAATTGTTGCTACGTGGTGATTGGTTATTGAAAAGTGTTGCATCACTTGCATTCATATCATTAAAAGTGTATATGAGCCAGGTCGGTAAGAGTCATATAACTAATCCGGAGTGCATAGGCCAGGTCGGTGAGCAAGGTATATGACTGGACCTGAGTGCTCTTGAGTAAGACTAACTTTGGTAGGCCCCTCCATTGGGATGGAAGGGAATGAGAGTGTGACATCGACGGGTGTGCACTCAAGCTATACCGGTATAAGCTATGAAATGTGCATATGAGCATACAAGCATATTTGCATTGCATAGCATTGCTAATGATGAATGATGGCTAATGTGATTATTGTGATAAACGGTTATGTGGATGAGTCGTGAACTTATCCAATGATGACTAATGTGATAAATATGACAGGTGGCATATATTGTTTCTTACATATTGGTTGAGTCGTGGATTCTCCCTTGCTAGATTTAAATGTGATAATTGGTTGTTATTGTTTTATTATGCACTTTGCTTGGTTTTGGACTCACGCTCATTTTTTGAATTGTTTTTAGGTGCACTGAGAGCGACATATGGGAAGGGAAAGTAGCACAATCACATCACATGAAAAATCTACCACCCTTCAATGTTCGCTAGTACTTAATCTTGAATAGATAATTGGATTAAATTTAGACTCTCCCAACCTTGGAATATGTTTAATAAAACTGTCAATGTGAAAGGTTATTTGGTTATGTGTATGTCACTATTGAGGTTAGGTCAGATGAAAATTATGGCCATGGATAGCCTATTGTTAAACAATGTGATGGTGTTAGGCTTTTCCATGTTAAATTATACTGGTGGTCTGTGTTAATGTCATGAGACAATCAAGTTTAGTTTTTTGTTATTCCTTCCATTGTAATTACTTGTGAGTTCTAGTGATTGATTAGTTTGTTTGGAGCGGTTAAACGAGGAGAAGTCTTGCTGAAATTTATGGGTAAATTGGTTAAGTTTTAGCAAAATATGATGTTGTGGCATTCAGGGCACATGAGATGCCGAGGTGTTACAAGTGCTTTATAGCAATTGTCCAGTGGTTCATGGATTATGTATTTTGAATCTTGGGGATATGCCAATCTATAACATTAATGCTAAGAGGTTTTGGCCAAATGATTTGAATCCTACTTATATTTGGCATCATCTTTTAGGTCATATAAATGAGAAGCACATGATGAAGCTCCATAAAAATGTTCTTCTAAACTCATTTGATTTTGAATCATTTGAAACATGCAAATCTTGTTTACTTGGAAAAATGATGAAGGCTCCTTTCACGGGTTTAGGTGAGAGGACAGGTGACTTGTTAGCCTTCATACATATAGATATATGTGGACCAATGACCATAAATCCATAATGGATAGAGATGGTTTTTAGTACTTAATAACTTTTATGGATGACTTTAGTAGATATGGTTACATTTACTTAATGAGGCATAAGCCTGAATCTTTTGAAACGTTGAAGGAATTTTAGAATAAAGTATAGAATCAACTTGGTAAGACAATTAAAGCCCTATAATCAGGTCATGGAGGTGAATATTTTAGCCAAGAGTTCAGTGGTCATCTATGGCAATGTGGAATTGTTTGACAGCTTACTCTATCGGAATGCCTCAACAGAATGGAATGTCTAAACGATAGAACCAAACTTTATTAGTCATGGTTCAATCTATGATGAGCCAATCTAATCTGCCATTGTCCTTCTAGGGGTATGCTCTAGAAATGATCGCGTTCACATTAAATTGGGTTCCATCTAAAGCGGTAGAGAAGACATCATATGAGATATGGAAAGTATGGAGATGTGAAGCATATGTAAAACGTTTGATATCTAACAAGCTCACATCTAAGTTAGAAAAATGCTTCTTCATGCAGAATCCTAGGGAAGCTAAAGGATATTATAAAAGGGATGAGAACAAAGTATTTGTTGCTTGAAATGGCGTATTTTTTGGAGAAAGACTTTCTTTCAAAAGAAATTAGTGGGAGTGTGGTGCGACTCGAAGAAATGCGAGAATCATCGGATTGTGATCTAGCTTCAACTAAACCTCCACAAGATGTGCAAGATGTTGTAGAACCTATGGAAGAGAAATCAATCCCACGTACATCTAAGAGGCCATGTCAATGCCTATAAGGTATAAGTATGAAGTTTTATTGTTAGACAATGATGAACATAAGAGTTATAAGGAAGCGATGATAGACTTGAACTCTGAGAAATGGCCTAGAGCCATGAGATCCGAAATATAATTCATGCACAACAATCAAGTTTGGAACATGGTTGATCCACCCGATGGAGTTAAAACCATTAATTGTAAATGCGTTTTTAAGAGAAAGATAGATATGGATGGAAATGTTCAAATCCATGAGGCGTGATTGGTGGCAAAGTGTAACACCCCGGCACAATATGTGCCCAGAATGTCACCACAACAACCACAAATACTAATAAATGCTCCAATTACTCAAAAATTTCAACAAGCATCTTAAATAAAAATCTCATCTATAGTAAGTCACGGCCACAACATGGGCATAAAAATAAGCAACCAAATAACAATCCCATGCATAATGATAACTAGAAAAACATATTAGCAAATAATTTCAGCAACATTAATATCACATAGCTAGCTCAACAATTGGCTCAACAAGTAACACAGTTCCAGTTTTGACCAAGATAGTATTTAATCAATAAGACCAAATAGAACACATCCACATGATAAACAATGATCCATGATTGAACAACTAATTTATTATTTATAGTGAAATTGCTCCAAAGCTAGTTATTATGAATGGCATGAATGTGTGACGTGGTGAAGCTAAATCCCATGCCTTCATGACGTCCTCAAAGTACCCAAAAACATTAAATCAACAAGCGTGAGTCCAAAAACTTGGCAAAGTATATCATATAAGGATAAAAGATGTTAAGTTACTCAAGAGCAATATACAACATATTTCCCCATCCATACAAGTAGTGAATCTCAACGGTTAGAATCATTTTTTTAATCTCATATGCAATGCATCATGCTTTCATGCTCAAAAATGCACCATTCATAGCCTATACCGGTATAGCTAGAGTGCACACCCGTCGGTGTCACACCCTTTCTTTCCCTACCATCCCAGTGGAGGAGCCTACAAGTAGGTCCCACTCCCATCCATCCCCGAGGATGGGACTACTTGGTAGGTCTTTCAACAGAGCACTCTGGATTAGTCATATGACCAAATATGACTTTCTCAGCTTGAATTCTTTTCATGACACGAATGCAAATGATGCAATATAATCTCAATTCAAAATTTGCCATGTATCATCATCACAAGGATGGAGCACAAATAATACCAACAATTGCAATAACTCATATAAATCATCATGATAGCAAATTTAACAACAAACACCGTATCTCATTTCGAGCCATCCTCAATTGTACGATATACATGCCTCTTTATCATGCGAAGAGGAGGGGCGTGAGCTTGAGGCCACACCTGGAGTCACACCACCTACAGCAAACACACCTCTTCAAAAACATGCCACAACAATACATACACCAAAAAATAACAATAACGCAACTACACTCCATCCCTAGGATAAACTATCACTCTTGGCAATCAATTAACCCCTTGCTGTCTTAACAGTTGGAATACCACAAATTTCAGTCCGAGAGCCCCAAACTAGGAACTCATTAACTTTATAAAAACTAAACAAGAATACCAACAATATTCTAGTTACCCATCATTTTTAATGACTACATCAAATCCCTTGAATTCAACCCAGAAAACCCATCTGACGACAAACTGGACAGCAGACTTCACAATTTTGTAACTATTTTTATACAACACGAAAATTAAGAAAATGATGATATTTTTGAAATCTACAGGAAAAATCTTAGCTATCTCTAGTTTTTGAAATGATTTAATTCGGCCTCTAGATAGCCCTAATAAGCAAATTACCGCGGCTACTTCCAACAGAATCAGAATCAGGACAGCAAGGCTTCAAATGGACATAACTTTTAAACCGCTTAACAAACATTCATGTTCTTGGTCTCTAATTAAACTTAAGACAATAGTCTACATTTTTCACAAGCACCAACCCCTCCAAAACTGAACAAAAGTGCCACAAAACGCTGCCCAAAAATGTTGACAGCACTGCATGAGATCAGAATTTGCCCCTAACAAAAATTTCCCCCAAACCATCCTATTCACAGCACTAAAATAGGGAAAACTAACATGGCATCTCCAAAAATACAGAACCAAATCCACTTATTCTCAGAAATCTACAAGAATTATACCTTCCCGCATAATTGTGAAACAACATCGAAAACAGAATCCTCTCGTCGAATCGCGCAATCTCCACCCCACCAAGCAAATCAAAACCACGTGGAGAAGGTAGGGACTCAGCTGACAGGAGCCAGGAGGGAGCTAGAAATGCACAAGAGGAGGAAGGAAGGGCGCACGGTGTAACATCCCAAAAATTTGCCCAAATATTATTTTATTTCTTAGATGTGCATTTGTGATTTTCTGGAATTTATTTGGATTTTTCTGGATTTATTTGAATTAACTTTAAATTATGAATATTGACCTTTTGTTCAAATCTATTTGAATTGGTGCAAAGTTTAAATAAAGTTTTGCTAAAAATATTTTATTTGAGTCCAGAATGTCTCAAAGTATTTTTGAGATTTTTTTGGGATTTTTCCTGATAATTTATTTACCTAAAACCAATTAAATGAATTTCTGGAATTATTTAAATTAATAAAGTTTTAAAAATCCTATGAACAGTGTTGGGCCGAAGCCCAATACTGTGCGCGTGAGGCCCGCTTCGGGCGGCCCAATCAGCCCGTCTCAATAACCCTAGCCGCTTTTGATCTGAGCCGTTGATATCGATCGGGCGCTCGAGATTTTTTCGCGTGTCCGAGCGTTCTGAGCCGTCGGATGAGCGCCGCGTGGACGCGCCGAATGCATCCACGTCACCTCTCTGTGTCACCGCCGGAATCCGCCGCCGCCACGGGGTCATCCTCGGAGTCCGCGCTGTGCACGCCTCCCCGTGTAGCTATTTAAGGCGCTGACGCGGGCACGGAACCCCTCACCTCGCGCCGCGCATCTTTCGCAAAGTCCGGAGCTCCGAGTCACCGTCGTTCGCACGAGGAAGCTCGCCGGAGTTGGTGGTTCGTGCCGTGGTGGTTTCTGCGTGTTTTCGTCGCCGTCGTTGAGTCTCCGCCGCCACCAGTGCCATCAACGAATTCGCCGGACCGCGCCGCGCAGGACCCGCAGCTTCTCGTCGCCGGAAACTCGCCGGAGCGCCGCTACCCTGGTCTTCTTCTTCGCTGCCGGTGAGGTCTCGCCGTCGCGCAACCATCGCCAGATCCGGAAGTTCTAGGCCGTCGGATTTAGATCCGTCGGTTGGTGCGTTGCCACGTCGCGAGTGATCGGTGGCCGTCCGATGGGATCTGGGTGCACCAGATTGCGCCATCGCCGCAACCAGTCGTGTGCAGCCGTGTGTCGGGTGCGGGTGCCGAGGCGTCGTGGACCGAGTTCACCGTGGTCTCGCGCTACGCCGTGGACTCAGTCCATACGCCCGAGACACGCGTCGGCTTGTGATTGGCCCGAGGTCTCGCTGACGTCATTCTTGCGTCATAATTGCATTTTTCAATTGGAAAAATAATCCGATTGGAAATTCTGTGATGATGACATCATCATGAGGTCACGCTAACGTCATAAATCGGTTTTTCAGTTTAAAAATAATTCTGTTAATTCCGAATTTCTAATTTCTGTATTTTCAGTATTTATTTCAAACTTCAAAAGGCTATATCTTTTGCATCGTAACTCGGATTTGAGTGATTCGAATTTCTAAAAATTTGTAAAACTGAGATATATTTAATGGTGAATTTTAATTGATTTTTGGAGTTCTTTTACTCTCTGTTTTGGTATTTATTTGCTTTTCTCCTTCGGTACGCGTAGACGTTGAATTGTGCGACGCTTCGGAGGAAGATTCAACAACTCAAGTTCAAGTTTCAGAGCAAGACCAGAACCTATTCCAAGGCAAGTTGTGCTTTGATCATGTTGAACCCATGTTTATAAAATTGCTATATTTGTTTTACCCTATTGCATATTATTTCAAGTATACAATTGTTTCAAATTAAATTGGGCTTAGCTATTAAACCAGATTGATTTATACCCTACCTTATCATTTGTATGCCATGATCTATTGTCACCCTAGATTGGTTCATTATAGTTGGTTAGTAATTATAATCAACATGGGATGGTTAGTCCGTATTAGTTGCTTAGCCATGCCACGTCATCACATGTGTCAGAATCATTGATAATTAATCTTGATTAATGGAATATGGAACAATGTTAAGAACTTGTGTGTCATGTGGAATCACACGATGAGATTGAGTTGTTGTGGCGAGTCATGTCACGCAATGATGTTGAATTGTTGATGGCACGTGGTGCATGGTAATCAACTGGGTGATAATTACTTAGATTGGGGCAAGTTACAAGGGGCGAGTATGCCAAGGTGGGCCCAATGGGCAGAGGGTATGTGGATGTCTTGCCCTGATCACTCTAAGGACTTAACCTTGCAAGCCTTTGACCTGAGTCAATCATGCAACCACATGTCTGGTATGGGCCAGCCTAGCTGATTAATTTGCAATGTCTTAACTTTGGTACTATCTTGGTCGGTGTGAGTTCCCGAGTTATGGAGTAATTCACATGGCGCAAGAGGGGGGCCCTGGTTGTGGTTTTCAGACCCACCAGTGTTGAAACCTTAGCGGGTAGTACTGGATTAAGCCAGAGCATTGTAAAGGCTTTGTCATGATCTCTTCGCCGACACACCAAAGGAAGTGTGTTACTTGCATGGCACCAAAAGACGATCATGTCGTGTGGGTAAAGAGCATAATCTCTGCAGAGTGTAAATCTATTCGAATAGCCGTGCTCGCGGTATTGAGCAATGCTCGAGAATTACAGTTAAGGGTTAGCTTAATTAAAATGAACAACTTAGTTGGGATGGCGGAATGCCATATGGAAGATAGAATTTGACTTAGGATTGGAAACTTGGTTTACTTGAGAAAAGCTGAATCTATCATTATTGTTATTTGTTTTACCGTCTTTACAATCTATTTATTGTATTTGTTCGTAAATGCTGCTTTGTTGCAAAATAGCCATGATAGCCTATCCTTTGGAATAAGCCTTGCATATAGTTACGTAGAATTGCATTCTGTGCACAACTTGTTGAGTGCTTTAAGTACTCACCCTTGCCAACAATAACCTCACCAGTTGAAGAGTCTACATTAATGCTGGAGGAAAGATTCCAGGAGGAGACGAATGTTTAGGGCGCAAGCCTTGTCAGTTGCCTGTGGTATACTGAGGGGTTGTCTACGTTTTCATTCCGCTGCAGTTTAATATATTATTCAGCCTTTCGAGGCATAGTCATGTAAGTGGACCATAAGGTCATTCAACTAGTAGTATGTATCATATGATGTCTTTCATAATATTTCCGCTATGTATGATTGTGATATTTACTGATGTTGAGCCTGTGTGCACTAGCATGATCCTGGACTAGTGCAGTATACACAGAGGGTCCGGATTTGCATATTCGTGTCCCGACACACGGCAAAGAGGGGGGAGGTGTGCAGTTGAGGGGGTGAGTGCCACTGGTGTGATGGGTGGGGAAAGAGGGATAGGGTTTTGGGTACTGTCCCCGCATGGGCTAAAACCCATCACTAAAAGCCCATGATCGGCTAACTAGGCCCAAAAGCAGCCCACATCAACTAACCAGCCTCTAAAAGCCCACAAACAGCCCAAAAACCCCAAATTTCAACCCAAAATAGCAAAAACTATTCGGGATATTACACAAAAGGTTCCTACAATATCATGGGAAGTCATGTATTGTTTTGGACTGTTTGGGTTGTTTAGGCCATCGTTGGGCCAAGTGGGGAGGGGTTAAGCCACCAAAAACTCTAGACAACCCCCACCTAGCTGCACCCCCTTCCCCTACTCTCCTCTCCCCATTGTAGCCTCCTCCTCTGCTCCCTTGCAGCTTGCAGCTGCCCCTTGTCTCCTTGCCCTAGCCACCCCCTTTTCCCTCCCTCTCCTTCAAATTGTGCTAGGGCCGGCCACCTCTCCCCTAACGTGCTATGGTCGCCGCTGCCCTAGATGGTGCCGAGAACCTTGCTGGAGGTGGAGACGGGTGGAGGTGCGAGGAACATGTGATATGAGGAGGATCGCCTTCACCACGGCTCAATCGAATCGTCAGGCGAAGATATAACCCATATCGGTGCTGCGTTAGAGTGCTATCTTGGTGATCAACCTGGTAGTTTTGTTGTTTGTGGTCACCGGGTTGTTTTTGGGGTGAATTCAGAATTTGGGAAGTTCTAGGTCCGAACTTTAGGTCAGTTTCAGGGAACATATGGTTAGTTCCAGAGGGTTCAAATGTTGTGAAAAATGTAGGTTATTGTAAAAAGTTTCATTAGGGTACATGTAATGTCCCATTTAAATTTAACCTATTGTGGGTCGTTTTGGGCTGTTCTTGGGCAGTGTGGGCAGTTTTGGAGGCTAATTCTCAGGGCTTGGGCTAATCGGGGGCTGCGTTGGGCCAATTTTTTTGGCCCAGGTGGGAGGAGGGATCCCTAACCCTAGTTTTTCAACTCTCCTCCCCTCTCCAGCCGCCACCACCTCCTCCTCCTCCCCATATCTGCAGCTCCCTCCCTGGCGCCTCCTCCTCCTCCTCTTGGCTGCAGCTCCCTCCTTGGCCAAGCCCTTCCTCCTTCCTCCTCCTAAAGGTGAAGTGAAGGTATTTTATTTTTAGGGTTTGCGGTGCCTTGCTAAGAGGAGCCCTGATAGATTTGGGTGTTTTAGGGTTGTAGGTTTTGGTGGATTTGGGGGATTTTTGGTGGATTTGAAAGCGGGGGCAATTCGGTGTTTTTGAGCAGATTTTATCCCCTCTGTTAGGGCGCGATTTTACAGATTTTGGAAGCGTTTTCTGAGGGTTTGACTAAATAGAAAGTTGTAGATCTATCTCTTGCGATTCAATAGAGACTGAGAACGCAAATTTTCGTTCAGCCAATTAAAAGTTATGCTTGTTTTACTGCTGGCTGCTCTGAATCTATTTGTGTTAGTAGTTGATACGTTGAGTTGCTGTTTAAGGCTAGATGGAGGCCGGATTAGAATTTTTTAATTCCCTAGAGAAATTTAGGAAATTTCGTTGAGATTTGGAAAATGTCCTTGTTTGCGTGATTTGGATTCATCAATCAATAGTTATGATATTTTGAAGTATCCTGTCCCGAACTCATAGCCTGCTGGAAGTTCAGAGGATTGAGAAAATCTGGAATGATGTTCAGATCTAGTTTTGAGGGTCTTTTAGGCTTTTCCTGAATGCCCGGATGTAGAGGAAGTTGTAGATTATCCTCTTGTGTTTAATTAGAGCTCAAGAACACAATTTTTGGGTCAATGGTTTGAGGGATATACTAGTTTGAAGGTCTGCTGTCCAAGGTGGTAGCTGTGTTGGTTTAAGGGCTATTTGTGAAGGGTTAATTGGTCTATTTGAGGAAGTTAAAGTGGGGTTAAGCATAGGAGCAAAGGTGTTGTTGTTTATTTGTCGCTTGAACCATGATTTGCAATGTGTTGAGATAAATGCATTTATATACATATTGCAGGAAGTGTGTTTTTAGGAGTGGCTTCGACCTTACGCCACTCTACTCTTCCTCGCTAAAGAGGCAAGTGCATGTAGAAAAAAAACATGGTTAAGAATATTTGTTGTTTAAATTTGATAAATGAAACCTCACTGTTTTACATGATTATGGTTAATCAGTGTTATGGTTTTTACTTGAGATCTTGATGTTAGGATGGTAAATGCGAGAATGACCACCTGGTAAGGTTGGTAGGTGAGAATGATTCATTTTTAAAATATGTTGCATCACTCGCATTCATGATATGAATACGATTAGAATAATGCGGATGGTAAGTGTATGAAGGTGAGGATATGTTAATGTTTAAGTACTTCCTTATAGCTATGAGAATGTCGGAAAAGTATGCAACCTGCGATCTATTCTTGTCAATTGCATACGTGCATTCATGATGGAAGAGGCGACCCATGTAGATGTGGGCCTCTGTGCTCACACGTAGTGAGCATGAAGGTCCTACTCGTAGTCCCATCCACAGAGATGGATGAGAGCGAGTCAGTATGAGTAGGCCCCTCCACGGGATGGAAGGGAAGGAGAGGGTGCACACTGACGGGTGTGCACTCAACTATACCAGTATAAGTTATGAAAATGTGCATTTGGGCATGAAATCATAATGCATTGCATAGCATTGCTATTGTGGTTGGATCAATAATGTGAAGAATGGTTAATCGTTGAACTGTGGACTCAATTATAATGATCAATGACTTGAACTTGAAAAGAGGTTTGGACATTTCTGTTTTATGTGCACGCTGAATTTAAATAAGGAATATCACTATGCTATTGTTTTCAATGCATTAAATGATTATGGTTTTATTCCCTTTATTGATGCACTTTGCTAAGTCTTGGACTCACGCTTGTTGTTGTTTCTGTTTTAGGTACTCTGAGGACGCCTTGTTGGGGTGGGACTTAGCTTCACTTTCACTCACGGTCATGCCATTCTCAGATAATAGTTTGTAGAGTTGTCACCATAGATAGCTGAGTTTGGTCTATAGTTGCCTTGTGGTTGTGGTCGTTACTAAATTTATCCGCTCGTGTTTCCTTCGTATGACTAGTTATTCATGCTTATGAATGTTGTAATTGTTATCTCGTTTGTCTGCTGAGTGGATGTTCTACTTTTTTTTAGGAGAGGTGCTGCTAAAATTTTTATTGGATTAGTGAAATTATTAGAGGCAATGTGTCTTGTAGCATATTTGATGATTGTTTTGTTCAATTAGACTATCTTGTATGAGTTTATATCGTTTGTTTTGGTGACACTTTGGACACTGGTGGTGCTGGGGTGTTACAGTTGGTATCAGAGCGCGCTTCAGGTTCGTGGTGTATGAACTTAGTAAATAACTCTAGAGTGAACTAAAATATTGCTTTGGAAGTTAGAAACATAGCTTAGGTTTATGATCTTTAAAATTTTGCCATAGGGTAATAACTTTAAAATCTGATATAGGTTGGTTAACTAACTTAAAACTTGACACACTCTGAAGCACAGTAGGAAGGGTATGGTAATTCATTGCATTGTGTTGTAATGTTTTATTCAAGTTTTGATGAATGTTGAATATGTTGATGCAGGATGTTATGACGATGACTATTGCTAGGATTTTGAAAGAGTTGAATGAATTATTGTGTTTATGTGAAATAGTGGTGCTGAAGGGTTTCGATCATGTTAATGTGAGCCATGGTTAGGGCCTTGTTGGTGAGTGTGGTCAGGTAGTGCCACCATCGGAGCGTTAGGAACCTCTCGTAGGGGATAGTTGTTGTTTAATATGTCTTAGATCGGAGAGTTTGTTGAGAGTGTTGCTTTTGGTTATGTCTTTGATAGTCGGAGACAAAGCAAAAGAGTTTAGTGTTGAGTCTTTATTGGTTGTTCATGCTATAGTTCTGTCATTCGGTTTTGTTGGTTATCGTGGGTTGCTTTGCGTAGAAAATTATTGTCTTCTTCTTGTGGTTGCCACTCTCCGCGTTTAAAAGAAGTTATTGAGGTTTTTGTGCAAGACTTTTGTTGGGTGGATTTAAGTTTTACTTGATCATTTGGTTCTTCCTTTCGGTGAAAAATAGCCTGGTAACTATCTTCCTTCGTGGAAGTTTTAAATTTTGAGATTGGTTTTGGAGAACTTTTGTATGGTAGAGTTGGGGTTTTGTATCTTGTGATTTGAGAGTGAGTTCCTTTGAGAATTAGGGTTGTTTTTTTTCCTTTCTGGAAAAAAAATGCTATAAATAAAATAAGTAATCGTTTGCCTGAAATAATTTTGTAGTAGAGAGAATTGTTGTTTAGCATTTTACTTAGTATGAAATGATGTGGCATATAGAATGAGTTACTTCTAATTTAACTTGTGAGTTGAGTCAATTAATGTAATTGTTATCATTAGTTTAAAACTTTAAACTTTGATGCGTAGTTAGAACCTTAAGATGATGTAAATATTGTTAATGTTAAATAAATTTGACGGTTATTGAAAGACAATCTAATATAAGGTGTTGGTAGAGAAATGTAATTGAGAGGGTGGTCGACCCTAACATGATAGTTGACTAGAGTTAATATGTTTGTTTTGTAAAAAAAAATCAAATAATTAGAAGTATGGAATCGTGTTCCTAAAATGCAAGTACTGATAACGATTAAGAAGGTCTTGAATGTTCTGTTTATGAACTTTTTATATCAATGTGATGGTGTAAATTACTATAATTTGTTTTTAATTTGTTCGATTCTGGTTGCCTAATGAAAAATTATTATAGTACTTGGATAGAATTACTTGAACAAGGTTGTAATTAAAGTATAAAGGATCATTGGAATGAATATCAGGGTGCTTGGTTTTGTTCTCAGTAAATGTCTATCTTAAAGACATTTTGGCAAAATATGACTTGCTAAGTCATTATTTAATTGTTGTAGTCATTTATAGTTCGAACAGGTTATGATTGTCAGAATATTGACGTATGGGTAGTACGAACTCATGATGTTGATTATACTGAACAGTTTCGTTGAAAAGATATGTCTTAATCTTGGAATGGAAAGTTGTATGATGGATGGCACGTTATGGTTGTAGACCAAAAGAAAATATTGATGCACTTTTTATGTAGAATTAACTATCAGATGGAATGTGCTTAAAATTATGACATGTTTATTCTTGTCGATTTTCATGAGATAGACATGGTTTACTATTTGATGATATTTTGGCCAGCCGTAGTTATAACTATTGGAGAAGTAATTAAAGGAAGTATGTGTCATGTAAATTATGTTAGAACCTGATGAGCTTTCTCAAAGAACCCTTGGTGAACCTTGAAACTTTTTATAGTAAGTGTATTGGAATACTAGAAATGGTGGGGTGTTAGCTGGTGGGATGTAAGGTGATCTTATTTTTAAATGTATACGGATTGGTTTATTCGTATGATCTTTTGGCTGAATATATTTTGGCTAAGGCATTCTCTATTATCGTGTATTAGAGCTTCGCTAAATTAGTGTGAAGGTAGGCAAATTTGGGATTAACCTTGAGGCTTGAAATGAGGAGGAAAGAATGAATAATCATGAAGTAATATGTTGGTGGATTTTGAATGCTTTATTTCGTTGAACAACGCAATTCTCTTGCCTTTGCTAAGAAAATTAGCTTAAGTTATGATTGTGGGATTTATGCTCATGGGTGTATGATTGGACTGCGCTCTTTAGCACGCAAATGAGTTATCTGTTGTGTTAACAGACAAAGAGCGTAATCGAACCCAATGTAATGTTTTGGAAGCTTTTGATCTAGAAATATTTGTAATTTTCTCTCGGCTAGAGTTGGGTTCGATTAAAATGTGTGCAGTTTTTGAGAATGTTTCTTAAAGGCGATTCGCGTAAGTGGTTTTTGCTGGTAAAGCGATTTTCTCCTGGGAAATGAATTCCTCTTGCTCTTAAAAAAATGATGGTTGTTGTGTGGAAGTGTTTGGTTCCATGATTGGTTTTCTCTTTCCGAAATGATTTACTTTGGTAAAATTGAGAGGTATTTATAAATGATTTATGCAATGTTTATCTTTTAAATTAAGTTTCTCACCGACGTGAATTTTGGTACATTGGTTTTTGTGGAGTTTATTAAGGGATGGTACTCTTGAACTTGGTTCTTTTTGTGGTTGATAGTGGGGATGAAACCATCTTAGGAAGAGAAACCAAGAGTGTCAGTCGGTAACAACCCAAGATCCTAGCTTTTGCCAGTGGTTGACCACTGATGATTTATGAGTGGAGATTAATGGAGGTTTTTGCGTGACTCGGTCCAAATCGTCTTGGGAGGATCGTTTATTTGTTATGTTCCTTGGTAGTGCTTGATTAAGCTCTTTTAGTGAAATGTTTTGTGGCGGACATTTATCTTGTTTAGTTGTCCCTTGGTTGCAAAGTAGGCCTCGTAGAAGGAAGATTAAAGTTTTATTGTGGATTAGTGTTTTGGTTCCTAGGGTAGATGTTTGGAATCCCAGTCGTTCAAGCGGTTGGTAATGGTGATTTATTGAGAATTGGTTTAGAGGCGTGTTAGCGTGAAGTATCCTCAATTGTTCCCTCCAAGTTTGTGAGGAGAATCAACTTCCAGTTTTTGTTTAGCAGTCGCTTTGTGGTGTGCTTAGAATTCGGGGTCGAATTCTTTTAAGGCGGGGAGAATGTAATGTCCCGTTTAAATTTAACCTGTTGTGGGTCGTTTTGGGCTGTTCTTGGGCAGTGTGAGCGGTTTTGGAGGCTAATTCTCAGGGCTTGGGCTAATCGGGGGCTGCGTTGGGCCAGTTTTTTTGGCCCAGGTGGGAGGAGGGATCCCTAACCCAAGTTTTTCGCCTCTCCTCCCCTCTCCAACCGCCACCTCCACCACCTCCTCCTCCCCATAGCTGCAGCTCCCTCCCTGGCGCCTCCTCCTCCTCCTCTTGGCTGCAGCTCCCTCCTTGGCCAAGCCCTTCCTCCTTCCTCCTCCTAAAGGTGAAGTGGAGGTATTTTATTTTTAGGGTTTGTGGTGCCTTGTATGCTGTAGCTAGGAGGAGCCCTGCTAGATTTGGGTGTTTTAGGGTTGTAGGTTTTGGTGGATTTTTAGTGGATTTGAAAGCGGGAGCAATTCGGTGTTTTTCAGGCAGATTTTATCCCCTCTGTTAGGGCGCAATTTCGCGGATTTTGGAAGCGTTTCCTGAGGGTTTGACTAAAGATAAAGTTGTAGATCTCTTTCTTGCGATTCAATAGAGACTGAGAACGCAAATTTTCGTTCAGCCAATTAAACGTTATGCTCGTTTTACTGCTGGCTGCTCTGAATATGTTTGTGTTAGTAGTTGATACGTTGATTTGCTGTTTAAGACTAGATGGAGGCCGAATAAGAATTTTTAATTGCCTAGAGAAATTTAGAAAATTTCGTGTAGATTCGAAAAATGTCCTTGTTTGCGTGATTTGGATTCATCAATCAATAGTTATGATATTTTGAAGTATGCTGTCCCGAACTCATAGCCTTCTGGAAGTTCAGAGGATTGGGAAAATCTGGAATGATGTTCAGATCGAGTTTTGAGGGTCTTTTAGGGTTTTCCTGAATGTCCGGATGTAGAAGAAGTTGTAGATTATCCTATTGTGTTTAATTAGAGCTCAAGAACACAATTTTTGAATCAATGGTTTGAGAGATATACTAGTTTGAAGGTCTGCTGTCCAGGGTGGTAGCTGTGTTGGTTTAAGGGCTATTTGTGAAGGGTTAATTGGTCTATTTGAGGAAGTTAAAGTGGGGTTAAGCATAGGAGCACAGGTGTTGTTGTTTATTTGTCGCTTGAACCATGATTTGCAATGTTTTGAGATAAATGCATTTATATACATATTGCAGGAAGTGTGTTTTTAGGAGTGGCTTTGACCTTACGCCACTCTACTCTTCCTCGCTAAAGAGGCAAGTGCATGTAGAAAAAAAACCTGGTTAAGAATATTTGTTGTTTAAATTTGATAAATGATACCTCACTGTTTTACATGATTATGGTTAATCAGTGTTATAGTTTTTACTTGAGATCTTGATGTTAGGATGGTAAATGCGAGAATGACCACCTGGTAAGGTTGGTAGGTGAGAATGATTCATTTTTAAAATATGTTGCATCACTCGCATTCTTGATATGAATACGATTAGAATAATGCGGATGGTAAGTGTATGAAGGTGAGGATATGTTAATGTTCAAGTACTTCCTTATAGCTATGAGAATGTCCGAAAAGTATGCAACCTGTGATCTATTCTTGTCAATTGCATACGTGCATTCATGATGGAAGAGGTGACCCATGTAGATGTGGACCTCTGTGCTCACACGTAGTGAGCACGAAAGTCCTACCTCGTAGTCCCATCCATAGAGATGGATGGGAGCGAGTCAGTAAGCGTAGGCCCCTCCACGGGATGGAAGGGAAGGAGAGGGTGCACACCGACGGGTGTGCACTCAACTATACCAGTATAAGTTATGAAAATGTGCATTTGGGCATGAAATCATAATGCATTGCATAGCATTGCTATTGTGGTTGGATCAATAATGTGAAGAATGGTTAATCGTTGAACTGTGGACTCAACTATAATGATCAATGACTTTAACTTGAAAAGAGGTTTTGACATTTCTGTTTTATGAGCACGCTGAATTTAAATAAGGAATATCACTATGCTATTGTATTCAATGCATTAAATGATTATGGTTTTATTCCCTTTGTTGATGCACTTTGCTGAGTCTTGGACTCACGCTTGTTGTTGTTTCTGTTTTAGGTACTCTGAGGACGCCTTGTTGGGGTGGGACTTAGTTTCACTTTCACTCACGGTCATGCCATTCTCAGATAATAGTTTGGAGAGTTGTCACTACAGATAGCTGAGTTTGGTCAATAGTTGCCTTGTGGTTGTGGTCGTTACTAAATTTATCTGCTAGCATGTTTCCTTCGTATGACTAGTTATTCATGCTTATGAATGTTGTAATTGTTATCTCGTTTGTCTGCTGAGTGGATGTTCACCTTTTTTTTAGGAGAGGTGCTGCTGAAATTTTAATTGGATTAGTGAAATTATTAGAGGCAATGTGTCTTGTAGCATATTTGATGATTGCTTTGTTCAATTAGACTATCTTGTATGAGTTTCTATCGTTTGTTTTGGTGAAACTTTGGGCACTGGTGGTGCTGGGTTGTTACAGTACAAGAACATAAAATTTGGTTAAGCAGATTAAAAGTTATGAGCTGTTGAAGCCTGATGTGCAGAATATGATCTCTGCTGTAAGCAGTCGTGGTAATTTGTAGATTAGGGTAATTTAGTGGCCAAATTAAATTATGTCCATAACTAGAGAAAGATAGATAATTTCCTGTAGATTTACTAAATATCATGGTTTGCTATATTTGGAGTTATATAAAAATAGTTATGAAATTATGAAGTCTACTGTCCAGTAAGATGACAGATCAGTTTTCTGGGCTGAATTTGAGGGGTTAGATGAATTAATTGAAAAAGATGAATAACTAGAAATTTGTGGGTTATCTTCTATAGTTTTCATAAAGTATGTGATTTTTTATGTTTGGGATCTTGAGCTAGGAGTTGTGGTCTTGCGACCGCCGAGACAGCAAAGGGGTGAGCTGTTCAGTGAATGTGAAGGCTATATTCGGGGTTGGTGTAGGTGCGAAGTCGTTATGTTTGATGCTTGTATTGTTATTGTATGATTTTTAGATGGATGTATCTATTGCAGCTGGTGTTACTTTGGGAGTAGCTTCAACCTCACACCACTCCGTTCCCCGTGGGTAAAGAGGCAAGTGCATGGTAGAACAATAAATAGTTGTTTATTCTTGCTCACGATTATCTAAATTTACATGCCATGCTATATCAATATGATGTGATATGATGATGATATCAAGTACAAGATGTGGATGGCTAGTTGGTAATGTGGATGTCCACTTGGTATTTTGGATGGTCATATGGTAATGTTGATATATGGTGAAGGATTATGGAAAAGTATTACATCACTTGCATTCATATCATGAAAAGTGTATATGAGCTAGGTCCGTGAGAAAGTCATATAACTAATCCAGAGTACATGCGCCAGGTCAGTGAGAAAGTTATATGACTAGGTTCTGGGTGCTCTTGAGTAAGACCTACTTTGTTAGGCCCTTCCATGTGATGGAAGGGAATGAGAGTGTGACACCGATGGGTGTGCACTCAGCTATACCGGTATAAGCTATGGGATGTGCATATGAGCATTTGCATTGTATCGCTAATGATGAATGAGGAATAATAAGATAAATGTTTATGTATTAGTCGTGAACTCATCCAAAGATGATTAATGAGACGAATGTGACAAATGGCTTTGCTATTATTGTATTATGTACTAGCTAATTTTAAATGCAATAAATGGTTATATTACTATTTTATCATGTACTTGCTGAGTCGTGGACTCACCCTTGCCTACTTTAATGTTTTAAGTAATCATTGAAGGCGACAGTCATGAGATGGGAGTAGCGTCATTTTGTCACTTCTCACATCGTCTTCACAATAATTTAGAATTAGTGTTCACTCATGAATAAGATAGTGCATAACTATATATAGATGATGAAATCACATAGTTGCAATATGGGCATTTGAACTTAGTCGGTTGTCTTTGTTAAAAATTGAGAAGTGTGGTTGTTTATCTCTTGGGCATGCTTGGGTGCATGGTTCCAAGTTTTATTATTGTTTTGTTGTTGTTTAAATGATTATGCAAATTTATGTGTACAATGGTTAAGAGTTAGCCAAAAAGTATGATGAATTGACACTCAGGGCACATAGAGTGCCGGGGTGTTACAGTTGTAAACAAGTTCAAGGTGTTGACTATGTGAAACTTTCTCACCCATCGCTATGCTTAAGTCTATTTGAATCATTCTAGCTATCGTTGCATATTTCGATTATGAGATATGGCAGATTGATGTCAAAATAGTTTTACTAAATGGAAACCTAAGTGAGGATGTGTACATGACATAACTTGAAGGTTTTGTTGATCCACAAAATGCTAGAAAGATATACATGCTTCAAAGATCTATCTATGGTCTAAAGCAAGTATCATGGAGTTTGAACATTCATTTTGATTAGACAGTCAAATTGTTTGGCTTCATCAAGAATGAAGAAGAGCATTGTGTTTATAAAAGGGCTAGTGGGAGGGAGCGCACTTGTTTTCCTAATATTATATATGGATGATATACTATTGATCGATAATAATATTCCAATGCTAGAATCTATCAAGTCTTCATTAACAAATAGTTTCTCTATGTAAGACTTAGGAGAGGTAGCATATATTTTGGGTATAAAGATCTATAGAGATAGATCGAAAAGGCTAATTGGATTAAGCCAAAATACGTACATTGAAAAGGTGTTGAAGTTATTCAACATGCATGATTCCGTAAAGGGTTTGTTGCCTACGTCACATGGAATTAGTCTTACTAAGAGTCAGTATCCATCGATACCTCATGAGCGAGACCAGATGATCAACTTTCCATATGCTTCTGCTATTAGATATATCATATATGCCATGATATGTACACGTCTAGATGTGTCATATGCTCTAAGTGTTACGAGTAGGTATTAGTCAAATCCAGGTGAAGGTCACTGGATAGCTATAAAGAACATCCTGAAGTACTTTAGAAGGACTAAAGATGTGTTCCTTGTTTATGGAGGTGAGGAAGAGCTGGTTGTAAGTAGTTACACTAATGCTAGCTTCCAAACCGATAAAGATGATTCTTGATTGCAATCTGGATTTGTGTTTTATCTTAATGGAGGAGCAGAAAGTAGGAATAGTTCCAAGCAAGATACGGTTGCTGATTCTACAACAGTTGCTGAGTATATTATGGCTTCTGAAGGTGCAAATGAGATTGTTTGGATGATGATGTTCATCTCTAAACTGGGTGTTGTTTTTAGTGCTTTTAATATAGTGGATCTCTATTATGACAATAATAGAGCCATTGCTCAAGCCAAGGAACCTAGATCGCATCAAAAGTCCAAACACATACTTAAGCTTTTTCACCTTATTCGCGAGATTGTGTGTAGGGATGATTTAAAGATATGCAAAGTGCATACGGATTCTAACATTGCTGATCCACTAACAAAGCTACTCCAGTAGCCAAAGCATAAGGCGCACACGAGAGTTATATGTATTAGATACTTATATATGATTGACTCAAGTGCATGAGGGAGATTGTTAGTGATATGCCCTTGTGGCAATCATGATGATGATTGTATCATGTCTATGTTTATGGAATAATATGATTATTTTCTCCCTTGATTAAATATCATTAGTATCGATCAACAAGTATTGAAGAGGAACGCGGTATGCTACACTAGCACAAAAAAAACTACCGCATGACCAGAAAGTTACTCGCAATAAGGGGATCACAGATTAGATTACCACTAGACGCGCAGTTGCGGAATCCTTCGCGCGTCGATGTAGTGGATCGTCCTCGCCGCAGTCGTTGCGTCGATGGAGTGGATCGTCCTTGCGTCATCGTGGATCGTCCTCCCACGCCGCAGTCGCAGCAGCGTCACCGCAATAGTCCACACGTCCAGGGATGGAACGCCGTGCGTCGGTGTGCAAGCACCTGGTCGCTCGGCAGGGGCAGCGAGAGGAGGAGGCTAGGGTTTCGGGTGAATCACTTCTAAACCGTGGAAAGCACACCCTGTGCCCACCCTCCTCTCCTCCTTATATAGCCACGAGATGAAACCCTAAACCAGGGCCCATCAGTGTGCTAAGCCCACGAGGTCCATTAATTATGGATCCAATCCAAATTAATGCATCCCATCCCATTAAGTGTGTGACCCTGCAGGTTCACGTACGTTTGGACATGGATTTGGAAAACTCCTTTTTAATCCAATAGTTGGTAGCGGCTCCTTGCAAAGTATGCCAACTCCCAAACATACTATGATCAAATCGGACAGAATCTATCAAAAGTACTCATGTAATAATCCCTTTGCCATGTATATGAAGATTGAACTCAAGGCGAGAAGCATGTCATCCTTTGATGATTCAATCCATCTCTCGTATCCATGATATATTAATAAGTTGTGATTGACTCCTCAATCACAACATGGCTATGCACTTCCTTAATCATATCACACGAGTGGCCTTATCATATATCTCCGTTTCATTGGAGTGGCAAATACCATATTGATTGCACACTTCCCTCTGCATGTTTCATAGTAAAATGAAAGCTACCTTTATAACTATCCAGTTAGGAAGTAGTGTTTGATAGCCCCAAGGAAAACTATTACACATGTAGGGAATATGACAATCTCAGGTCTAAGGATCATACATCTACTATGTATGAGATACACTGATGACACATAAGAATGAAACATTCTCGCTGTGTCCCATGGCGGGTCTATCTAACCCATGTTCTTTAACATGCGTCCACAATGTATAGATGATATCTCCATATCCCATGATCTATGAAGCATGATCATCGATCACTACATGTGCTGATCTATTCATCGTTGTCCTATACGATGATATCCGATCCGAGATATTTATCGAATTATATCAATAAGTAAAGAGCTTCGTAAGCAAGTCACATACTTGTTGATCAATACAATGATATACATTCATTGGACCAATAATCATATTATTATTCATAAACATAGTCATGTTACAATCATCTAAATGATTGCCTCAAGGGCATAACACTAACAAGTATATGATTTGTTTGTGAAAGTTCTTATTCATGATTTGATATTATTCTGAATTATCCCAAGCCATATATCATCATGTTGGACTATTTTGATTTATTGGTCAGTACATTTAATGATTGATGATCATGTTTCACAAATCTTGGATATAGGGATATCAAATAAAAAATGTGGATGCATGTTGGAGAACATGGCATTGGAGTGACCCACCATGAGACACTAGGGATTTGTTATATTCTTAAGTGTCATTAGTTGGTCTCGTACATAGTTTCTGTGGGATCCTTAGACCTAAGATCGTACATAGTATACTTAGGGGTTGCCAAACACTAGTCTGTAACTGGGTAGTCATAAAGGTAGCTTTCGACTTTACTATGAAACATGCGGATGAATGTGAGCAATCAAGATGGAATTTGCCCCATCCTATAAAATGGGAGAGATATCTCTTGGCCCTTCGATGTGGTTGGATTAAGGAAGTGCATGGACATTCTGAATGTGATTGAGGAGCCAATTGCAACTAAGTAATCTACCACATAAAGAGCGAGGGATTGAGCTATCATAGGATGGCAAGTTTCTCGCCTTGATTTTGATTTGGAATCATTAGTCAAAGGGATTGGTACAGGAGCACTATATAGGTTTATCTGATAGAATCTTTATGTATATTTTGGAATTGTTTAGGCCAAATATGCATAGGGTCACACACATAATGAGTTGGAATACTTGATTCGGATATGATCTGTCACTAATAGGCCAAGTATGCTTTGCGTCTTTGTTAGGCCCCTAAAGTAGAGTTCCACTAAGGTGCTATATAAAGGGAGCACGTGAAGGCTAAGGAGATGCAACTGTTGTATCACTACACCCACTGAAAGCCCTAGACATCGTCGCTTAGGCCATATCGTGCATGCTGGTGCTAGCACACCAACGCATGGTGTTTCTTCCTCGAATGTGTGGACTTCCGTAGAGGCATTGCTACTACTACGACACTGATCGAGACAATCGTTCTGACACGTTCGACCACTGTTCGATCAAGATCAACCACTATTTGTAATGTTTGACAACATCTTGTGGACGATCAATCACTACTTGAGGACGCGCGCTACATTGAATCGGGCTACTTCAACTCTCCTCCTACTGCACTGCGCGTATTGTGGTAATGTGTCGGGACTCGAATATGCAAATCCGGACCCTCTTTGAATATCACGCTAGTGCACATAGTGGTAACATAGATGAATATAACATTCATACATAGCAAAAATATAATAAAATACTTTATTTATTAAATATAAACCTATTGACTGACCTTATGGTCGACTTTACATAACTATACCATGCAGGGCTAAACTATAATAGATAAACATATACTGCATCGTAAAGAAAATATAGATAAACCCCTCAGTATACCATAGGCTACTAACAAGGCTCGCACCCTAGACGTTTGACTCCTCCTAGTACTCCTCAACGGATGATTTTGGTGTGGCAAGGGTGAGTAAGCACTCAACAAGTTGTGCACATAATGCAATTCTAACATAACTATATGCAAGGCTTATTTCAAGTGAGTAGCTGATATGGTTGTTTTGCAGTAAAGCAACATTTATAAATGAATACAATAAATAGATTAAAATGACAGTAAAACAAATAAGAATAATAAGTAGCTTTCAGGTATTTCTCAAAGTAAAATGGCACATAGCCCTAAACAATTCCAAACTTTTCCAATGGCACAAGGCCTCCCTTTCCATGTTTTATTTACAAAATCTAACCCTTGACTATAATTCCTAAGTATTGTTCGTAATCAGGGACACAACTATCCGAATAGATTTACACTCTACAGAGGTTATACACTTTACCCACATGATTTGATCAAACTATATCGCCAAGCTCTGTCACGTACCCATCGACATGTGGCTAGAAGATCATAACAAAGCCTTTAAAATGCTCTATCTAAACCTAGTACTGTCTGCTAAGGTTTCACCACTGAAGGGTTACACCACCACAGTAAGGGGCCCTCTTGCATCATGTGAATCTCCCCATGTACCCAGAACCCACACCACCACTGGCGGTACTCAAGCTAAGACATTGCAAATTAATTAGCTAGGTCTGTCTCATACCAGACATGTGGTTGTATGTTTGGCTCAGTTCAAAGACTTGCTAGGTTAGGTTCTTAATTGACCGAGGCAAGACATCCAACAAACACTTCACAGAAATCACTTCACATTCACTAAAATATCAATATGTCAACCCAATGCAACACACGCCCACCACAACTCACAGCTCTTGCCACATGCCCCAGTCTAAATCATTTACTATCCCAGTTGATTATCGTGCAACACATACCATCAACAACTCAACATCATTATGTGACAACACATGACACACCCTTTTCATAAACACATTCCATATTCCATTAGTCAAGATTGATTTGAACTTTCAAAAGACATGAATTGAACGTGGCATGGCTAAGCAACTACACACGGTTTAACCAACCCACGTTGGCATCTATTAGCAACCAACTAATAATGAACCATCCTAGGGTGACAAATAACCATGACATACAAATTAAAAGGCAGGTATAGTCCAATTGGGTAGAATAACTAGATCCCAAACAAATTGAAAGCAGTTCTAAGAATAAAATATCATGTTGTAATTTAAATCAACACAGCATTTGTAAAACTGGGTTCAACGTGATCAAAGCACAACTTGCGTTAGAAAATGTCCTAGTCTTGGTCTTGTCGAATATCTAAGCATGGGGTATGTGTCCACAGAAGATACGTGAAGGATATGTCCTAAGACATGCAGAGATTCCGGATATCACGGGCCCAATTATGAGGGATAAGATATGTGCGGAAGAGATAACTCTGTATTAGGTAGGACTTGATCATGTTCCTATTATGAGGAAACCGACTCGAGTACACCTGATACTGAAGGAAGTTCGGATATGCTGCGAAGATCACGCGACGATGGACTCCACATCGGCTACGATCTGGTACTCTAGACCAACTACAACTCGACTTAAGGCCGGGCTACCCCGACTATATAAGATTGGGGGTAGGGGTCCTCAAGGGAGAAGGAGAAAGAGCGAAGGATGCAGAGCGATTCTGAAGCAAGAAGCCTTTTAGCAAAGAGAGCCTAAGAGTCGACGAACTGCGCTTCGTCAACCTCTAGCCTTAGCTTAGTTTACAGCAACCCACATTATAACTAGTGCTATACAATCCTTCTCTGTACTTCATCTTCAGTATACGAAGATCTCCCATACAGGATGTAGGGTATTACCCTTTCAAGGGGCCCGAACCTGTCTACATCTGGTGTCCCTGATTTCGTGTTTGACTTTGCTCACCCGAAGTACAAATTTTATTGTCGATCTCTAACCTTCGATAGTTGGTGCGCCAAGTTGGGGCCTTCAGTTATTTTTTGCAGGACAAGCATGTCTTCAACGCGATCCCACAGCTGGTCTTCTGGTGGCCGTTCGGTTGCCGCCATCAACCAGGCACCTCCAATTTGATCTGAGATTGCTTTTGGAGCGATGCTTTATCGATGGGGGCAAGAGAAAATATGCTATTTGTCGACTTCATCGAATCCTTCTCCCGGGATCCATGCCGAGAAGTGGTTTTCATTGACTTTGAGCCGACATAGCCTAGCATCTTGATGTGCTTCGACACAGAGAGCGATACTGAAAGTGACGCTCACAGCAGTCCGGGCAGCAGTCGAATGGATCGATGTGTGTTCATGACTAGAGCCAACCATGGAGTTACTACCGAATGTTCTGAAGACAAGAACTCAAGAGTAGACACCGAGGGAGGCGATGGACCCCAAAATCCTCTGCACACGCTTCGAGCTCCTGCAGCAATGATGACTACAGTCTGGGAGGTTGCACATACTGTGGCGCCAAACACCACAAATCACCGACGTGACCTGACCGCTGCAACCGGAATTACGATCAATCTATCGAGACAGCTTGACCTTGATGATCTGACTGCGCCCCACCCATGGGCACCGGAGTTTCAGGGGCCGCAAGTCCCACGACTGCACGGTCACAACAGAAGGTGCGGTTTCACTCCGGCGGCAGCGTCCCACCAGAGCCACAACAGTGACGTCTTGAGTACCCTTAAGCCAACGTCCAGTGCGCTCACATGCTGTTGAAATCTCTTCCAACACTGGATCCGGGTAACCCGATGACTCCGGTGTTTGACCAGGTGAAGACGCTGCTCGATGCAGTGCAAGTACAAACCGCCCAAGCCGCTAACTCGAGGCTAACACATCCTAGCCAGTAGGGACCCAAAAGCCAGCGGTCAGGACCATCCTGCCATCATCGAGTAACCGAATCGATGGTGGATAGCTCTAACCAGAAAGTTTCCAGAACAGTGCACTCCAACCTCTATCGGGGGCGTCCCGAAGATCTTCGAAATCGGATCCCTCACGATTGACGAGAAGACCACGAGCGGCGGGAGAACACGTCTCCTCCGTCTAGGGGCCGATCTCCTGCGCGCTGGGCCCGATGCGGCGACTCTCCGTTCTCGAAGGGTCGTTCCCTCACACATCAAAGGTGCTCTCCTCGCCAAGGTCCACAGCATGTGACACCTGAAGATGACATCAAAGGATGTAAGGCCTTCGCCCCCGAGCTTCGTGCCATTAGGTGGCCTGACAAGTTCAAAGCAGGCCCCATTGAGAAGTACTCGGGTAAGATCAACCCAGTCGAATGGCTACGGATTTATACCAAAGTCATGAGGGCAGCTAGTGGTGATGATAGGGTGATGGCCAACTACCTACTTACCACCCTCGATGGTGTAGATAGGTCTTGGTTGCTCAACCTCCCGCTTCATTCCATATCTTCAAGGGCAGAGTTACGGGCCCAGTTCATCGCTAATTTCTAGGGCACCTATGAATGCCCCGGAACTCGCAGCGACGTGCATCAGGTGGTTCAGAAGCTGAGCGAGTCGTTGTGTGACTTCATTCGATGCTTCAGTGACAAGCGTAACTCGATTTTGGACGTCTCGGACGAAGTCGTAATCGTTGCCTTCAAGAACGGAGTTAGGGATAAGGAATTGAAGGGGAAGCTGGCTACTCAAAAAATCCGAACTCTCATGGAACTCTTTGAGTTGGAAGACAAATACGCCATACATGCCGAAGTCTGTGACCACATCGACAATCTCGGGTCAAGAGACAACAAACCTGAGTCATCCAAGCAAGGGGCAAGAAGAAATAAGAACCGCAGGGAGAAGTGCAAAGGCGACTCCACTGTGACCGCAGTCGAGCGTGGCAAGGCACGTAATATGGGCGACAACAAGGGACGGAATCGTTGAGGGGGCAAGTACTTCCCGGTCCATCGAACGGACAAGCACGATTTTGATGAGTGCCAGGTGATCAGCAAGAAGATCTAAGAAAAGGTCAAGGCTACAATCGCCGAGCGTGGAGTCGAACAGGACAAAGAGAAGTCCTAGGACAACGAACCCGAATACCATGTGGTCGACCACAAGCTGGCGCACATCTTCGGGGGATCCGCCGCATATGAGTCCAAGAGACAATACAAGGCTATCGAAAGGGAGGTCAACCTAGCTACGCTAGCCCTCCACAGATTCCTCAAGTAGTCAGAAGTACTGATTACCTTTGACCAATTAGATCACCCGGCTGTGGTCCCACATCCGGGTCGATACCCTGTAGTAGTCAAGCCAACCATTATCAATATTAAGGTCACACGAACCTTGATTGATGGGGATAGCTCACTTAACCTTATCTTCGCCAAGACCCTAGATAACATGGGGATATCTTGGGGAAAATTAGGGACAGAGCAGAGCTGTTCCACGGCATAACCTCGTGATCATCTTTTATACCGCTTGGCCAGATCGAGTTGCCAGTCATATTTGGCAAGCCAGACAATTTCCACACCGAGAGAATCCTCTTTGATGTGGCAAATTTTGAGATTGCCTACAACATGATCTTAGGCCGCCCCATGCTCGCTAAGTTCATGGCTGTGGTACACTATGTGTACCAGATTGTCAAGATCCCAGCGCCAAAAGAAGTGCTAACAATCAAGGGAGACCAACGCGCTGCAGTCAGGTGCGACAAGAAGAGCCTGGAGATGGCAGAGCATTTCTATGGGATGGTAGCCAGGGCTGGCGATGAGAAAGCTAAGCGCCAAAAATCCAAGGGCGTCAACGAGGCTTCTACGTCCAACAGTGCCGCCAAAGACTTAGTCAACGACGACAAGAAGGGCGAGCAGATCGACGGAGGCATTAAGACGGTGCCCATCGACCAGTTAGAGCCATCCAAGACAATCAAGGTAGGCGTTAACCTTGGCCCCCAAATAGGAACTCGAGCTCATCACCTTTCTTCGGGCAAACCGTGATGTGTTTGCATGGTAACCGTCCGACATGCTCGGAGTCCCCATAGAGGTGACCGAGCATCGACTAGTTGTGGAGCCTACCACCAAACGCATGGTGTAGAAGCAGCAAAGATTTGCAGAAGACAAGAAGCAAGCCATACAAGAGGAGGTCAGCAAACTCCTGAAGGCTAGCTTCATTCGAGAGGTCTGCCACCCAATGTGGCTGGCGAACCTAGTCCTTCTCAAGAAACCCAATGGCAAGTGGAGAATGTGCGTCGACTACACCGACCTCAACAAAGCTTGTCCTAAGGACCCTTTTCCTCTCCCATGCAATAACCAAATTGTGGATTCAAATGCGGGCTGTGAACTACTAAGTTTTCTAGATGCCTACTCGGGTTATCACCAATTAGCATGGCCACAAAGGATGAGGACAAAACAACTTTTACTACTCCTATTGGTGTGTTCTGTTACATTAAAATTCCTTTTGGTTTCAAATGTGTTGGTGCCACGTATCAACGCTGCATCCAAAATTGTTTGAAGTCCCAAATTGGGCACAATGTTGAAGCGCATGTCGATGATATCGTAGTCAAGTCAAAAATAGGAAGCACCTTCATCAGCAACCTCGAGGAGACGTTTGATAACCTCAAGAAGTATCGAATGATGCTTAACCCTGAAAAGTGCACGTTCAGCGTCCCATCCGGCAAGCTTCTCGGGTTCCTAGTGTAAAGTCGAGGCGTCGAGGCTAACCTGTGCAAAATTGAGGCCGTCGATCAGATGCGTTCTCCGCAGACTTTAAGGGAGGTGCAAAAGCTTACGGGCTGTATCGCTGCCCTTAGTCGATTCATCTCTCGGATGGGTGAATGAGGACTGCCTTTCTTCAAATTGCTCAAGAAGCAGGGCAATTTCGAGTGGACTAAGGAGGTAGAAGAGGCTTTTCGAGATCTGAAAAGGTACTTATCATCTCCATCAGTTTTAACCTCTCCTAATGAAAAAGAGGAGCTCTTTTTGTACATTGCAGCTACCCCTCAAGTAGTAAGTATGGTTCTGGTGGTCGAATGGGATTTCCCCGATAAAAAGACTAAAGTCCAGAAGCCTATCTACTATGTAAGCGAAGTCTTGCACGATGCCAAGTTGCGATACCCGCAGATACAAAAGATGCCGTATGCCGTCTTGATGACTTCTCGAAAGTTGCAACATTACTTCCAAGCGCACAAAATTACGATGATGACAACATGTCCGCTCAAGGAGGTGCTACGTAACTGAGAAGCAACGAGTCGAATTGCGCAATGGGCGGTCGAACTCAACGAGTTCGAAGTCGACTTCGCACCGCGTACCAGCATCAGGTCGAGAGTCTTGGTGGACTTCATCGCAGAATGGACGCACGTTGAGGAAAAGGAGCACAAGTCAGTCGATGACCACTGGACAATGTTCTTCCATGGGTTGCTCACGCTTTATGGCTCAGGTACTGGCATCGTGCTTAAATCTCCAATAGGTGAGGACTAAAATATGTTATCCAACTTGATTTTCATGCTTCAAACATTGTTACAGAATACTAGGGACTAGTCAATGTACTCCGCATAGCCACGTCACTAGGCATCAGATGACTACTCATGAAAGGGGACTCACAGCTAGTTGTAAACCAAGTGCAGAAGGAGTACCAGTGCTCGGACGAGAACATGGCAGCGTATCTGAATGAGGTTCGCAAGTTGGAGCACAAGTTCGAAGGGCTCGAGGTAAGGCATATCAGGCGATGTGACAATTCCGCAGCCAATGAACTTGCCAGGCTCGCTTCGTCTCGTTCGCCCATGCCAACAGAAGTCTTCGTCGAGAAATTCCTTAAACCGTCTATTTCCCTCATACAAGAAGCAGATGCTGCCCAACTCGATCAGCAGCCTGGTCGAGTAAGCGAGACCGAAGCCACAAATACAGAAGCTGCACTACTTGAACGTGAGCTGACTTGGATGACTCCATTCCAGGCCTATCTCGAAGGTCGAGAGCTCCATGATGATGATGCTGCAGTAGAGAAAATTGCACGTAAGTCCAAGCTATACGCAGGCACGCTCTACTGAAAGGGAAGTAATAGAATCTTGATGAAGTGAATCACTCAGGAAGAGGGCAATAAAATATTGCTCGATGTCCATGGAGGCATCTGCAGTAACCATGCGTCCTATCGCACCTTGGTCAGGAAAGTTTTTCGACAAGGGTTATATTGGCCGACTGCCCTCTAGGATGCTTGGGAGCTGGTGAAAAAGTGCGAGAGCTGCCAATTCTATGGCGAACAAACCACCCAACCAGCCCAAGAACTACAAACCATTCCTTTGTCTTGGCCCTTCTTCGTCTGGGGATTGGACTTGTTGGGACCATTCCCAAGAGTCCAAGGAGGTTACATGTTCTTATTCGTGGCCATCGACACATTCATGAAGTGGATTGAAGTCGAACCTGTAAGGAACATCACCTCAGAAGCGGCTAAGAAGATCATGAGGAGCATCGTTCCTCGATTTGGCATCCCTAATCGGGTAATCACTGATAATGGCAGCCAGTTCAAGAGCAATGCTTTCATAGCCTTTTGCGAAGAATTCGGTATTAAACTTTGCTTCACCTCAGTAGCTCATACTAAGAGTAACGGTCAGGTCGAACGCGCCAATGGCATGATTCTGTAGGGGATCAAGACCCACGTGTTTGATAGGATCAAAGCCTACTCGACCCGGTGGGTGAAAGAGCTTCCCTCGGTGCTCTGGGCCGTTCGTACATCGACTAGTCAAGCCACCGGTGAAACGCCGATTTTTTGGTGTATAGAGCAGAAGCCATGCTTTCGACTGAGTTAACGATCAAGTCACCCCGAGTGGATAACTACTTAGAAGAGAAACAATATCAAGCGTGAGCAGATGAGGTAAATCTACTCGAAGAGTATCGAGATCAAGCGTCCATTCGAGCAGCTAAGTATCAACAGGCCTTGCGCAGATATTATGGCCAAAGAATCCAGGAACGAGCACTAGCCGCTGGGGACTTAGTACTACGAAAGGTACAGAAGCAATACAATCGCAATAAGCTATCGCCTATGTGGGAAGGTCCCTACGTGGTGGTCGAAGTAACTCGACCAGGATGTGTGTGGCTATCGACATCGGAGGGCCCTATACTTGAAAACTCATGGAATATCGACCAACTAAAGAAATTTCATACATAAAGTAGTAAAGACAATGCATTGCGACAGAGGTAAGTATAAGATCCATTATATTATACTAACAAAAGTTTACATTATCACAGGGTAAGATAGGTACACTATTACTACTTGTCCTCGGAGGCATCACGCCGCCGCCCCTCCATCCATGGGGACCGGAAAAGGATGGTCCCCGGGATGGGCTTGCACTCTCTGTACGGACCAGGGGAGGATGCGAAGACCCGACCACCAGTTGATGGGAAAGGAGACCTCTGAGCACCGCGATGGCTTAAAGGGCGAGCAAGTGTCGGGCTGATGAAGCTGTCTTGAGCTTCACCACCTTCCCCGGTGATGGCGGCTTCATCTTCTTCTCCTCATGTGTCGACGGTGGCATATGCTCTCGTGAAGGGATCAGAGGTGGCATCGTCTCCTTCGGCGACGACCCTCAGCTTGCTGCTGACTTCGTCTCCTCTTCCGGCCAAACCTTTTTCTCAATAGTCTCCCAATCAATCTCGTCCTCCTCATCAGAGGATATGATGATCCTCTTCAGAGAAACTACGGCTAGTAGTGTAGGGGGAGGGGATTCGCCAAGGATGATCAAAGAAGGAGGCGACGATGAAGGAGAAGCCATGGATGCGGTGGAAGGACTAAGGCGCTGTGAGCAAAGGACAAGAGAAAAGATGAGTTGTGACAGGCGACTACAGGTCCCGTCTATTTATAGCTCAGGGAACAAGTCGCACTGTAACCACAATCTGTCTAGATTCACGATGGTCCCAATCGATGAGACGTCGGTCGCGCTTCCACACAAATGCACAAACCGAAGACACGCCACTTTATGGTGCGCCGCGTGGAAGCCGAAAGACACGAAAAACTGTAACAAAGTTCAGTCACTGCAATGAAGTTATGTTGTTCATCTACTTTGTCCGTTTGGATTCTACTTCGACCAATATGCTCGGGGGTCATGCTTCTGTGTGTAAGGATTAAAATTGACGCTTATGCTCTACCTTCTCCTCAATATATCTATCGAGTGGAGGGGCGGGGGCTAAATCATGCACTTTATCGACGCATATGTTCCACTGTCTGCTTGATACATTTATCGAGTAAACGATTGGGGACTACATCGCTCGATTATTTCTTTACCTGGTTCCACTCTCAGGTTGATGTATCTATCGAATGAGAGGTTCAGAGTCGCAACAGTTATTGGTGATGCTAACACCTCACTCTTTTGGCTCGATCCAGCTATCGTGTAAAGAGTCGGGGGCTACATCAAGATATTGTGCTTGCGCCACTCTACTCCCTACCCAATGACACATCATTGAGTAAGGAGTCGGGGGCTACAGGTAACCTTGTACCTTATTTGCTCTCTACTTTCTGGTTGATACAGTTATCAAGTAAGGCATAATAAGTACAGTCTTCTCTTTATCTTAGGAACATGCGATTTTTTGCACGCATTTACTCGATTGCGCACTTAGCATATCAGTAAACAAAAACTAAAGTGTGGCTGTGCCTAAATCTGACAATGAGTAACTCTATCATGCGTGCATACGAGCATCAGATTGTCAGACATCTAACGCTCAGCGACCGGCGGGAGACGAGACTTCTAGTCAATTCTACATGCGCTACTCGGCAAGTTCTTGTTTGCTACAGAGTCTAAATCACATGGTCGATAAAGGCTTGCAAACGTTGAGTAGTGTTCTGCTCAATATATATAGCGTTTATGTTATGTATGGCCTCTCCGAGTGTACGCTCGGGGGCTAAGTTATTTAATGAAAGTTTTACTAGCATTGTTTGTAGATACAATTAGGCATGCATTCAGCCACTAAGCCGCTTACTGAGGGTCTATGCGTGCTAAAATTGGATTTGCATCTACTTGTGCTACTGTATTTCATCGAGAAGGAAATAGTAGACAAAGCGCGATAGACAAGCAGATTAATTAGTACTATCATTAAAGACCACAGTAACAAAAAAGGTTCGACTATTACACAAGCAGGTCCAGGCAAAAGGAACTTGGCGGGCATCATCACCGTTAAGGGATAGCTCCAACTGGGCCACGAACCTCTCGGCAAGGTCTCTGAAGGACTCAATGTGATCGGCAGCCTCGCTCGCCTCACACACGAATCCCTCATCCAAAATCGAGAAGTCCAGGTCCAGATGGTGGCTCTTTACCATGCCGAGAATGTTAGAAGTTGCAAGGCGTGCCGATGAGATCATATGTTCGAGTGTCTCCAACTGCAGAGTGGCAAGCGCCGCTTCCACTACAGCCTTTTCAACCTCGACCATCTTCTTGCTAGCCTCTGCCTTTGTCTTGGCTGCCTTGGCCTTGAGCAGCGCAGCATTGGCAGCAGCCTTCGTCACCTTCAGCTTCTCTGCCTCTGCTTGTGAGGTTTTTAGATTGGCCCTGAGTGCCTCCAGTTCAGCATCTTTCATCTTGATTATTTGTTTGTTGGCAGCCATGATCCACTTTGTCTGTTGATAAGCTTGCTCGCAGAAAGCCACGACTTCGAGCAAGGTATCCGCAGCACGCTTTCGAAAACAACCAAAAAGTTTCAAAAGAACGAAGAAAGAGAATGGAGCAAACACATAGGTCGATTCGTTCATTGTCACGTACCCGAATCTGGGGTTTCATTACATACCAGTACTTCGGAGGTGCATATGAAGCCGGAGTAGGCAAAACCGTTGCCGTAGCAAAATTGTCGGCATGCTCAACAGGAGCTGCTGGAGAGGGAACTGCGGCCCTGGCGACTAGGCCGAGAGATGACAAGACAGCTACGTCAATGTCACTAACAGCACCACCAGATATACTCTTCCTGCAAGAAATTCTCTACTTGACACCTCCGACAAGAAAAAAGAATCCTGAAAAGTAAGAAGAGGTAACTTACTTTGCCAGAGGAATCTTTGCTTGTACATTTTTCTTCTACTCAGTTTTTTTACAAGGACTGTTCTAGTCCCAGTTGCTGGCTTCTCGATTAGCGCATCAGCCCTCCAAGCAGCCTACTGGTCATCCAAGATCTATTGGATCACGTCAGAAAGGACTTCATAGCAGCCAAGTGAGTGATTGAAGGTCACCTGACTGGATGGTCTCGATGATGAGGTGCGTGGATGCTTGGCTGGATGACAGGGCACTTGAGACACCGACCACATTGCTCGAGGAGACTCGACCGCTTCTTGCTCGGGGGCTGCTCCACCGTCACTCGGGATGATGGTAGGCATCGGATCGTTCAAAGGGGAGACAACACCAGCGGGGGTAGAGCCCAATGTCTTGGATCGGCTCATCGTTCTCTAGGTCAATGGCTCCCGTGATTGGCCCGCCTTCATCATTGAACTCGGCTTCCTAAGGAAATGCTGGGTTAAAGTGGAAAAAAGATGTACGAACAATGCATTGTGAACCACGAAACAGTACTCACCTCTAACCGAGGATTGGCGAGCGAGTCTGCGTCAATGCTGCAAATGCCAGATTCTGAGCCTTGAAATATTTTGCTCAGCCTAGAGGAGATGTCAGGGTCTGACCGATCTGGCAAGATGCGAATCAGTTTGCTACTCTTCGACTAAAAGCAAAAAGAATGCAATATTATAGGTACTTACTTCCAAGATTGTCCCTGGTGGCATCATCGACCTCGGAGTAGTCCCAAGCCAAGTGGTCCTGGCACATCAGTGGACTTGATCGGTGCACGATGAAATATGTGCCACCCAGTCAGCCCGATCTCCCTTAGCAACTCGATCTTCCGGATGTAATAAGCGTTGTGGGCAGTCGAAGGAGGGATTTTCATCCAGAGGTCAACCGAATTGGGGAGAAGTGGTCGATAAGTTAAGGCAGTTCATGGTGTCCGAAGAGGTGATGTAAAACCACCGCTTTTTCTAGTCTGACTGCCAGGAAGAAGTAACAAGAACAAGAATATACAAACTCAACGCACCGCTGCGGAGGTGGAGACCGGCACCCCAACAACATCGTTCTTCATCGCCCTCTTCAAGCTATAGAAGTGGCGAAACAGGTTGAGACTCGGGCTGATGCCCAGAAAAGCCTCACAAAGGTGGACGAACACGCTAAGCATTGTGGTTGAATTGGGGCTCAGGTGAAAAAGCTGGATTTGATACAAATCAAAAACTTGTCGAAGAAATTGAGAGGAGGGAAAGCTTAGCCTACAGCAGAAAAAGGCCTCGAAAATGACGGTATCATCCTCATTCTTGGGGGTAGGATAGGGTTCACCTTGTGATGGCCTCCAGTGGAAGAACTCCCGCGGAGGAACGAAGCCGTCCTTCTCCAAGTCATGATCGACTTCTGCCACACCTTTTCGAGGGCCTTGTCCTCGAAGGCCACCTCAGTTTTCTCGGGTTTCTTCTCCAGTGGTGCAGTGACTCCGGCGCTGGTTGAAGGGGCAGAGGCCATTGAGATGTGGGGTGAATTCCCTAAAGGTGCGGCGCTAGGGCTTCAGGAGTACGATGGAGGCTTCAAGAGTACGGATGGAGGCAAAAATGGAGGGGAATGGCAACAGTTCCAGGTCTGGGAATTTATAGGTCAAAATCCTCTCTCCAGGCAAACGGTTCATTCCCCATGGTACGGCATCTCGATCGGCGCAAAAGGCGGAATGATGGCGCTGCACCAATCTTGGCGCTGTAGACGAGAGCAATAAATGCTCAGTTCCCCAACATTTAGATTTTTTGAATTTCTAACTCTGATCAGAGTTGAGTCGATAAGTCAACATCGAGTAACTTGCGGTTACTCTAAGGACTCGATACGGGCTGATGGTAGGGCGCTCGACCCAGTACATCCCTACTCGATACTCAACGATTCCCAATCTACTCGAATCGTTCGATTACAAGGAGGCAAGGCATTACTCGACCAAGCAAGGCTTTGGCAGCAATCAACCAAGCCCTTAAGCAGACCCTCCACTGAACAGAGTTCGGGGGCTACTGTCGAATATCAAAACATGGGGTATGTGTCCAGAGAGGATACGTGAAGGATATGTCCTAACAACATGAGGAGATTTCAGATATCATAGGCCTAATTCTGAGGAATAAGATATGCGCGGAAGTGATAACTCCATATTAGGAAGGACTTGATCATGTTCCCGTTACGAGGAGACCGACTCGAGTACGCCTGATATTCAAGGAAGTTCGGATATGCTGCGAAGGTCACGCGATGATGGGCTGCACATCGGCTACGATCTGGTACTCTAAACCGACTACAACTAGACTTGAGGCCGGGCTACCTTGACTATATAAGGCCAGGGGTAGGGGTCCTCAAGAGAGAAGGAGAAAAAGCGAATGAGGCAGAGCGATTATGAAGCAATTAGCCATCAAGCAAGAAGCCTTTTAGCAAAGAGAGCATAAGAGTCGACGAACTGCACTTCATCAACCTCTAGCCTTAGCTTAGTTTAGAGCAACCCACATTGTAACCAGGGCTATACAATCCTTCTTTGTACTTCATCTGCAGTATATGAAGATCTCCCATACAGGATGTAGGGTATTACCCCTTCAGGGGGGCCAGACCTATTTACATCTGGTATCCCTGATTTCGTGTTTGACTCTGCTCACCTGAAGATACCCGAAGTACAAATTTTATTGTCGATCTCTAACCTTCGACATGTCTTGAGCTTGGTCTTGAATCGACGCTTCACCCTCGAGTGATCCGGGGACATCAACATCTACATGAATCGAGAGAGTATACCAAATAAATACCCAACTTGAGAACAAAAAAACTCTGAAAATAAAAAAAACTCAACATCAAATATATCTCAATTTTAATTTTTTTAAAAATTTTAATCACCTCAATCGGAGCTCGTATGAAGAAGAACAGGCTCTCAAAAGATTTGAATAGAAGAAAAAGAATAAATTCATATCTTCTTGAATTATTCTTATATAGGAAAATTGATTAATGACATCATGTTGACGTCACCAACCAATTTTTCGATTAGAATTAGTCCAAAAAATCTCTGCTTCATTAACATGCGGGCTTGAGTTCATGAACTTGGTTCATAATAATAGGGGTGGCCAATAGGTGGACCCGACAACTTGCTGATGTGTTATTGCCACAGGAGCACACACGCTAGCACCGACATGCCATCTCATTGCTGACTTGGCACACATGTGGCGAAAACTCAACATCCACGTAGGATTCAATCGGCTAGGTAACAACAGTGATGGCTGACGGCGGAGAACTACTGGAGATGGGGAAGATGTGAAGGTTTTGACGCTTCGGCGACCAAAAGATCTTAAGAGACGGCGGATAATAGGAAGCTGAGCACGGGGAATCCAGTGATCACCTCAACGACAACCGAAACACGGCGAAAGACTAGATCCGACGATGAACTTGGCGGCCGGGCTTCGGCGACTTCGATCTCCAGATGACTGCACCTCAGATGACACAAAGACGGGCGAATGACACGACACAACTTGGAATCCACGAATCAGGGATCGATGAGGCTTATAAGGGCCTCGATGTCCGTGCGCAACCTAGTGACCATCTTGGATACGGCAGCGGCACAAGGAAGAACTCCAATCGAACACGACAACCAGGCGTGTGCCACGGGTCCTAATCAACGGTGGTCACCAACTCAGACACCAAGCAATCTCCACCACACACGCCATCTCGATCCGACGGCACTAACACGCTAGGGTTCCCAATCTAATGACAAACGCTCGATCAAGATCCAACGGCCTTGGATCAAGGCATCACAGCTCATGGGCCTTGGTCGAGCAAAACCGAAGAAATGGGCTGGGCCACAGGTTTTTCTGGCCCAACAATATACAAACATTTCTCAACATTTTCTTATTTAAAATATTATAGAAATTAAAATAATTCAAATAAAATAGAAAAAATATTAAAAAAAATCTATAAAATTTCTAGAAAATATTTTGAAACATTTAGAACTCAAATAAAATATTTCAACAAGAGTTTATTTAAACTTTTCAAATATTTAAATAATTTCGACAATAAGTAATTAAAAATCTTTAATAAAATCCAAACAAATTCCCAAAATCCACAAAATGCACAATTAACAATACTAAATTAATAAAAGCCAAAAATTGGGATGTTACATAATGATCCATGATCTCTTACTCGCTTGGAATCCTGGTTTATATGGTAGAATTTTTAATTTGTACAAGTGTAACCTACCTATATTCCTTTGCCCATCTACCATCAAATCTACTATAACACCGCTCCAGTACAGTGCCAACACGAGGAACATCATCCTTGGGTTTTTACCATGAAGTCGAAGATTCATCAAAATCGTCAAAACAACAAGTTTCCCTCCTTTCCTTCTCTTCTTCTTCATTCTTCTTTCTTCCTTCTGCTCTTTTCTTTCTTTCTCCTTCCTTCTTCTTTCTTGCTTACTACAGAAACCCCCTTTTACCCCTTGCCACAGCCTTTTCCTTCCCTGTTGCTGGTCCTTTCCTCTTCTTTGCTTCCATCCTCTTCCAAATGTCCTTGCCGCAATAGCCAAGCAGTAACATCACATGCAATAGTCATTCACGGCAAGAACAGTAGCTAGCTTGGCACAATAGTGGTAGAGCTAGGGCAGTAGCACAGTATGCACCAGTGGTTGTGTTGGGATATAGATTACCAAATCTGAAACCCTTTGTGTAACTACAGTAGTCCAGGATCACGCTAGTGCAGACAATGGCAACATAGATGAAATACCATTCCAAATTATAAATAAACGAGCTAGATTTGATAAATAAATAACTATTGTAACCTTATGGCCGAGTTTACATTTATAGGCCACGCAGGGCTCAAACACTAAATAAGATAACTACAGTGGAACAAAAATAAACTCAAGAAGAACGCATCGACATGCCATAGGCAATTGACAAGGTACAAGAAAAAGGCAGATGTAGATTCTTCCATGTCTTCAACTAAAAGTTGATTAATGCATGGGTGAGCACATAAGTACTTCATAAGTTGTGCACACGGAATGTAGAGTCTAATATATATACTATATGCAAGGCTTAATCAAAAGATATGGCTTTAGGTTTATTTTGTACAAAGCAGCCTTTAATAGAATAAGATAAATAGATTAAAAGCATAAGTAAAACAATATGGTAATAATAAATTAACATGAAGCTTCACTGAGTTTCACAAAGCTTCACATAGCCTAAACCGTTTATCCGTATAGCCAATTCTTCCCAGGTTTTACTTTATGAAAACTACCCCTTGTGTGAAATTCCCGAGCATTGTCCATGGCCGTGGACATGACTGTTCGAATAGATTTGATTAACACTCTGCAGAGATTGTACAACTTTTTCCACAAAATATGATCAATTTAATGGTCTAAACATATTTCCTTGGATGTACGACTCAGAGGATCATAACAAAGCTTTTCAGAAATTCTGCCCCAATGATTAGCCATCTAAGTAACCTCCCCACACCCTTATTCCACACACAGTGAATATCCATACTCAATGAACGGGTGCAGTTGTGCACCGTTAGATTTTAGAATAGGAACCGTCCATGATATGGCAAACACTCAGCACACCATAACCTACAACTTGAGTGATGAGGACATCACTTCTTTGGATACACACAATAATCGTCAACAAGATGCTAGGCAAGGACCTATAACAAGGGCACGTGCACAACAATTGAATATCAGGTGAACCCGTTTCTAGGTGTTCATAATTTTTCTATTGAGGATGGTTTGCTATCGAAGTCATTTGATATTATTCTACTCAGGAATCAAGGTGAGGGAAGCAGCACTACTACCACAACAAGTCCAAGTTGACCCTGTTTCAACTCTAGACCAATTCGGAGTCATCCCAATAGTCCCGAGTAAAATGATCATAGCTTTCACATACGAAGTCCATTTGAGGCGTTCAAGTACTCCAATCTAAGTGGACAACGAGACCTTTCAAACGGATCTAGCCCCACCTTCAGATTCATTGCATATACATCACAATCGTCAAAAGAAGGTATTGCACCACCTATTAGGCCAACTTGGGCCTTGTAATAGAGTTGAGATTTGACTCCACTTGTGGGTGCGCCCCCTCCTGTTGGAGCACGCTGGCTCCCATTTATATCCTTTGTGGCTACCACTTTTAGGGTTTAGGCTTGTTTAGTTTTTCATTTAGAAAACATCAGTTGTGTACTTGTGTCGACTAGACTAACTACAACAACTTCAAGCCTCTCCATTAGTCAATAAAACTTCATATTTCATCCTCCAATTTAGATTGCGCTTGTTTCTTTCTTGCTCGATTATCGATTGCTTGCAGGAAAGATAAATTGTGTTGGGCACGATTCATAACGACGAAGGGTGTGGTGTAGCGTTGAAGGACAGACTTGGTCATCTCAGTCAAGTAGCCTCATAGTCAACGTCACGTCGATCAATTATAGTTATCACTCTCATCAAAATATCAGGCCAAACTAGTTTTCTTCATTGAGGATGCCAATGTTGATACTCGATAACTTACTATGCTAGGTTCTTCCCATTAGAACATGTTGTTGTACGATTAGGGCTTAGTTTAATAGCTTACAAGTTTAATTCCTTAATTGTCCACAATGAGACTTCCAAATACCCTAAGACTACACCCCTAACCACATAGTCCCTCAAATAGTCCACTACATAGAGCCTTCCAAAACGTAATACCACTTGCCCCAATCTAAATCATTAACCACCCCTGTTGATTACCACAAAGCATCTAGATTTCCACACAATTACTCCGTAGTCATTAGTCAAGTATAATTATGCCATTTAAAATGATATCAATAATCCATTATGGCGCATGAAACTACACTAACCATCCCATATTGGTGTTACAATAGTTACCAACTAGTAATTAACCATCCTATGGTGATGAGTAAATCAAGATATTCAATCAACAAGGTGGAATGATAACAAATGGCTATATAACTACTCCCGAAAATAATAAAACATTTAATAATTAAAGTAGTATGCAATAATTTGAAACAACATAGTTTTTTAAAATTTAGTTCAACATAATCAAAGCACACAACTTGCCTTGGAATAGCTCCTTGTCTTGATTTGGACCTTGAACTTAAATCAACTCCTCACTCTGAAACAATCATACCACTTCAATGTTTAACGAAACCAATACCAAGAATCAAAATAAATTAAAAAAAATCTAAAAATAAAATAAAATTCACTATAATGGAGATCTTGAATTTAGATGAATTTATACATTTTAATCGCCTCAATCAGAGTTTGTATGAAGAAGAACCTACTATCGAAAGATTAAATTCAAAGAAAAATGATTTTTTGAAATTCTTGGAATTATCTTTCTAAAGTAAATCCAAATTATAGCATCATGCTGATGTCAGCAATATGAATTTCGAATTTTGGAATTTTCTTTTATCTCCTTTTTTTCTTTTTTTCCTCTTTCCCTTCTCTAGACACAAGAGAACATCATGCATAGGCAATAGACAGCAACATGGCGCATGCACAAGCATAGAGGTCATGGTGCATGGCAAGGAAGGTAAGGCGACAACAAGTGGGCTCTCGCCATGGTGACTCCTGGCCATGGCACTGGAAGTCTGGAAGCCCAAACAGTGTGATGAACGGCTTTGGAAGAACAAAAAATTAGACACAAACGACGCGGCAATCTCCAAATTTTTTGAGGGTTACCTTCGCGATGAGATGGAACACAACATGACGTGAACTATTCAGGAAGAGAAGTTCCAAGGCATTGGGATGGTCGGTAGGGCACGATGAGCAACATCAAGGACAGCTTTAGGACTTCGCAACATTTGGGGCAAACGAGAGCACAAAAGCAAGAACAAGTGAAGAATGGGTTGAGCAAGGAGAGACAATCCGGGTGCTCACCTTAAATAGGCTCGGGAATGCTCAGAGAGATAGAAATCGACTCAAACACAGAAACATCTAAAACAGAAAGAATGCAAATTCCACACAAAAAATTGGGAATTAGGCCAAGAAAATAGGGTTGTTAGATGAGGATAAGGTTAAGAATCCGCTTCGATTTGGTGCCCAAACTGTCCCATGGAGGAAATAGAGATATGAGTACTCTCTGGATTCTTTCTAGAGCTTGAGGAACGATCTCCCAAGTGGGGTCCAGTCCCATTTGTTAGTGAGAGGAATGTTTCATTTTTTGAAGTAATTAATTTTAGAAAAATAAAAGGCTTTTTGACAAAAGCAAATAAGGTTAAAAAATTTGGGAAAAATTCCAAAAAAATATCCTGAGACATTTTCAACTTTATAAATTTATTTTCAGAAATATTTGAATTTTATTTTTCTAAAATAAATAAGGAAAACCATTTTTAAAATCCAAACAAATCAGGAAAAATATGAAAAAAAAACAGGATTAAATAATTAAACACTATTTTGTGAAATTTGGGCTATTACCTGTAGCATGCAGCCATGCACGCATGCATGCAGGTTGAGGCACGGAAGGCAGCGGCGGCAACGCTGAATAGCATCTGTTGCATGGGGTAGACAAAGAGTGCCAGCATGTTGAAGAAGAGCCTTATTGATGTCTAGGGCACAAGATGTTGGCCAGACTTGGGCTAGCTTGGCCCATCTTCTTTTTTTGGGATATTACATTCTACCTCCCTTAATAGAGTTGACCCCGAATTCTTTACTCGCCAACACTACACGATTACATAAACTGAAAATGGAAAATAAACCACAATACGCACCCGACATAGACGCTTTTGGATACTTCTCACGCATGTGAGGCTCCAAATTCCTAGGTTGCTTCCTGCTCAGATTGATGCGACCAAAGCACCTTGACATACTTTAATGTTCTGTGGTTCAATATCCACTCTGAATCCCCTAATACTCGCATTGGATGGGACTCAAAGGTGAGATCTTGCTCAAAGACAAATGGCTCTAGTGGTACCTCATGCTCAAGGTTTCATAAGAACTTCCTAAGAGCAGGGTGGCCCGATTTTGTGATGATGAATGTGATAACTTGGATCCGTGAACCCTGATGAACACTGGCCCTGTGAATTCACCCAAGAACACGCTTCAATCCTTGCCTACTTGACCATGCAAAAGTATATATACACTTCCTTGCAATCGCCTCGAAGAAGTTGCAAGAACAACGATGGTAAATTTTAGATTGGAACTCCCTATTCTAATTGGGACATTTCTTTTTTACTTTGGAAATAGTCGGAGAGGCTCCGACTGTGGTAACATATATTACTTAAAGAGGAAAAACAAAAGTAAGTGAATGTTTGAATATGAAAAAGGGAAAATTACAACTCATTGAGTCAAAAAGTTACATTTGCTCTTGTTGGAAATATGCCCTAGAGGCTAATCATGAAGATGATTGTGTTGTATTTATGCTTATGTTGTTCCTTTAATAATGTCATGTTATAGTTCATCAAGTATGTGACTTGATAGGGGCACCAATAATCGTCAAAAACAAGCACATGAATTGAATGATAATCATGTTTTACGGATTATGGGTATGTAAGTGTACAAGCTATTGGACTGGCCCGCTTATGAAACAAATTTTGAGGATTTGATGAGTGTCATAAGTTGTTTCATACAATGATAATGATTGATCTACAGACCTGAGATCAACATAATTTCCTACATGAGAATGGTATGCTTTGATGTTGTGTAACGTTGTCAGTAACTGAATAATCATAAGGACAACACTCGGGTATACATTGAATCATACAGAGTGAAGTGTTATGATCAAGATGGAATTTATCCTCGTCATACTGAGGAATTATATTGATCGGCCACTCGATTAAATAGACTAAAGAATGTGCATGGCCATGTCCGAACGATTAAGGTGTTAATTAATCTTGTTAGTCTATTTCAGAGAATCGAATGTAACTCCCCTGTACTCCACGTGCCTTGAATTTCACTTTATCATGCTTTATCACAAATAATTAAACATTTTCAACAAAAATTTTAGTATCAACATACTTTCTATTTTAGTCCATTATACACTAACTACAAGGATACACAGGGAATGACAATGCAAGTAAAAACAAAAATTTTAAACTTGGATCGACGCTCCCAAGAATGCCCAAGACCCCATGCTTGGGAGTGCCCATAACACATGCATCTGAGAAATGAAGCACATTCTCAAGATTAACAAAAGCCACAAACATTATTTTCCAAAACCCATAAGTTTTCACAAGTTTGGTTCCACTAAAATATTTCTATGACTGTGTAAGCTAGATATCATTAAGTGGTTGGTGTGGTAACAAGTGATGCAACTGTGCTACTTCCCTTCCCTATATGCTAGCATCAAAGTACATAAAATATTAAATAAACAATAGTGAGTCCAAAACTCAGCAAAGTACATCATACAATGATATCAAAACATGTATATGTCTAATTGAGCAAAGTACATCATACAATGGTATCCATACATGTGGGTGAACTCATGAATTTAAATATCTTTTTCTTCATTCATGCAATACATTATGTCATGCTCATATGCATATCTCATAGCTTATACTGGTGTAGTTGAGAGAACACCCGTCGATGTACACCTTCTACTTCCATCCTGTGGAGGTTCCTACCTAAGTAGGTCTTTCTCAAGAGTGCTCTCGACTAGTCATATAACTTTCTCACCGTCCTGGCTCACATGCTTCATACTAGTTATATGACTTTCTCACTGACCTGGCTCATATGCAATTTTCATGATGTGAATGCAAGTGATACAATACTTTCTAATGATCATTCATCATGTACCATCATTACGATGTGACCATCCACATCATGTAATCATCATCATCATATCTCATCATGTTGAATAAGAATCAAGTGAATATAGCGTGGCGAGTAAATTTAGATAACCAAGAGCAAGAATAAACAACAGTATATTGTTTTACCATGCACATGCAAATGACATAAGTTATTATCATGTACCATTCTTTCTATCATTAACATAATCACAATATATCATGCGCATAAACAACGACAATAATTGATAACATCCATATAGCACAACAAGGTGTTAATTATCAATTTGAACATCGATTCATATCAATACGTCATCATTATATGATGTTCTTGCCTCTTTACCAATAGGGGACGGAGTGGCATAAGGTTGAAGTCACTCCCGAAGTCACATATCCTGCAATGGATACATCCATCTCAAAATCATGCAACAACAGTACACTTATCAAACATAACTAGATCGCATGTAGGCACAACCCCATTTTTAACCTTCTCACTAGCAAGACAGCTCACCCTTTGTTGTCCCGACGATCGGAAAAACATAATTTCTAGCTCAAGAGCCCAAACATAGAAAACCATATACTTTATGAAAAATACAGAAGATTACCCACAAATTTCTAGTTATCCATCTTTTTCAATTAATTCATCTAACCCCTCAATTTCAGCCCCGAAGACTAATCTGTTGTCTCACTGAATAGCAGAATTGACAATTTCGTAAATATTTTTATGCAACTCCAAATATAGAAAGCCATAACATTTCTGAAATCTAAAGAAAATTATTTAGGTTTCTCAGGTTATGGAGATAATTTAATTCAGCCAATACATAGCCCAAATCTGCATATTATCGCGACTGCTACCAGCAGCAATCTAATTCTGGATAGCAAGCTTCAACTATTAGTGTTATGCCCTTGAGGCAACCATTTAGATGATTGTAACATGTCTATGTTTATGAATAATAATATGATTATTGGTCCAATGAATGTATATCATTGTATTGATCAACAAGTATGTGACTTGCTTATGAAGCTCTTTACTTATTGATGTAATTCGATAAATATCTCTGATCGGATATCATTGTATAGGACAACGATGAATAGATCAGCACATGTAGTGATCGATGATCATGCTTCATAGATCATGGGATATGGAGATATCATCTATACATTGTGGACGCATGTTGAAGAACATGGGTTAGATAGACCCGCCATGGACACTGCGAGAATGTTACATTCTTATGCGTCATCAGTGTATCTCATACATAGTAGATGTATGATCCTTAGACCTGAAATTGTCATATTCCCTACATGTGTAATAGTTTTCCTTGGGGCTATCAAACGCTACTTCCTAACCGGATAGTTATAAAGGTACCTTTCATGTTTACTATGAAACGTGCAGAGGGAAGTGAGCAGTCAAGATAGAATTTGCCACTCCAATGAAACAGAGATATATGCCAAGGCCACTCATGTGATATGATTAAGGAAGTGCATGGCCATGCCGTGATTGAGGAGTCAATCACAACTTATTAATATATCACGGATACGAGAGACGGATTGAATCATCAAAGGATGACATGCTTCTCGCCTTGAGTTCAATCTTCATATACTTGGCAAAGGGATTATTACTTGAGTACTTTTTATAGGTTCTGTCCGATTTGATCATAGTATATTTGGGAGTTGGCATGCTTTGCAAGGAGCCGCTACCAACTATTGGATTGAAAAGGAGTTTTCTGATCCATGTCTAAACGTACTTGAACCTGTAGGGTCACACACTTAATGGGCTAGGACGCATTAATTTGGATTGGATCCGTAATTAATGGACCTCGTGGGCTTAGCACACTAATGGGCCCTGGTTTAGGATTTCATCTCGTGGCTATATAAGGAGTGGAGGAGGGTGGGCGCAGGGTGTTCTTTCCACAGTTGAGAAGTGTTTCACCCGAAACCCTAGCCTCCTCCTCTCGCTGCCCCTGCCGAGCGACCAGGTGCTTGCACACCGACGCACGGCGTTCCATCCTCGGACGTGTGGACTACTGCGGTGATGCTGCTGCGACTGCGGCGTGGGAGGACGATCCATAGCGAGGCGAGGACGATCCACTCCATCGACGCAACGACTATGGCAAGGACGATCCACTACATCTACGCGTGAAGGACTCCGCAATTGTGCGTCTAGTGGTAATCTAATCTATAATCCCCTTCTTGCGAGTAGTTTTCTGGTTATGCGGTAGATTTTTTTTGTGCTAGCGTAGCATACCGCGTTCCTCTTCATCAACCTGTCATAACTTTTAAACTGCTTGACCAAAGTACACATTCTTATATTCTAATGAAACTTTAAACAAAGATATACATATTTCACAACTTCTGTGGCCTCTGAAACTGATCATAGGTACCCTGAAACTCTACCCGAAGATCGAATCAGCGATTGCCCGAAAAATGAACATTCCCCAAAATCATCCCGACGATCACCCCAACCCATACCCACCTAGGAGACCGATAAAACACCACCCTATCGCAGCAACAACAACACCAAAATCAGCCATAGGGTTATACCTTCATCCGAAGACTCGATGGAGCAGTGATGTCGTCGTTTTCCCTCGGATCTTGCGTTCCTCGCTCCTCCACACGATCCAATCTCCTGCCCTAGGATCACCATGATCCTTGCCACCATGAAGGCAGCAGTGAGGGTGCTGACACAGCGGAGGAGAAAGGGAGGAGGGGGCGGCTAGGGGAGTGAGAGGGAGGTGGCGGCTAGGGTATGGAAGACGGAGGGATGGGGAGAGGGAGGGCTGCAGGGAGAGGAAGAGGGAGGGGGGAGGGGTGGCTGGGAGGGAGGTGCGGGAGGGGGCGGCTAGTGTTAGGGGCAAAACCCCTCCCCCTCAGCCCAAAACTAGGCTGGACCAGCCCATGACGGGAAATATCCCCCTTCATTTTCTCTTTTTATTTCTAAGATATTATATTCTTCACCCCATAATAGAATTCAACCCCAAATTCTTAGGGTGCTAACTACTCGAGAACATAAACAATAAAGAAATTGAATCACATCACAATACATACCCGATAAGAACAACTCTAGATACTTCTCACGCATATGAGACTCCAACCGATATGTCACTTCCTGCACAGATTGATGCGACCACAATATTTTGACAAACTTTAATGTCCTATGCTTCAATACCCATTTCGACTCCCCCAGTATATGCACTGGGTGGGTCTCAAAGATAAGGCACTGTGTCCTGAGTGTCACCTCAACATGCTACTATTGTAATATTTTCCCAATCATAAATAAAATTTCAGAAAAAATATTTTGTGCATTTCAGGACACAAGAAAGACAACTCCCCTAAAGTATTAGAACAAGGAATTGCAATGAACAAGATAACAACAATAACATTTAGCCATTCTATACTGTAATCAGCAAGCACCTAAATTTTACTTTAGACAATAAACATCATCTACAGGGTATAAACGAGGATTGAAAACATAAATAATAATGACCTCAACCACAGTAATACACCCAGTACACTACTTGGATCCATGCACCTTCGACAAGGCCAGCAACCAAGCAATTGAAAAGTTATAATGAAAGCCTCAAACATAACAAAACAGTTTAAATCCTTACACACTTGTATCCACTAAATTTATTCCATTACTGAATCTGTCTAATTAATCTAATGAGTTAAGCATGATCAAAAGCTAAATTGTAACACCCCAACACGACACGTGCCTCGAATGTCACCACAACAACCACAAAAGATAATAAATGCTCTAAGTACACACAAATTTCAACATGCATCCTAAGTAAAATCTCACATCTATACAAAGACATGAACCACAAACATGAGCATAATTAAATAAGCAACCACATAACATTAATCTTATGCATAATAACAACTAGAAAGGCATTCTAGCAATTAATGTCAGCAACATCAACATCTAATAAATAATCCAACAATTATGCTCAACAAGTAACACAGTTTCACTATTAACCAAGATAACATTTAATCAACAAGACCAAATAGAACACACCCAAATGTTAAATAATGATCCATGACTGAACTAACTATTTTATTATTTAAGGTGAAATTGCTCCAAAGAAAAATATTATGAAAGGAATGAATGTGTGTGATGTGGTGAAGCTATGTCCCATCCCTTCATCACATCCTTAAAGAACTTAAAACATTGAATAAACAAGCGTATGAGTCTAAAAACTTAGCAAAGTATATCATATGAGGATAAAAGACACGGAGTTGCTCAACAGCAAGATACAACATACAACATATTCCATCGTCCGTACAAGTAATGAATCTCAATAGAATCACATTTTTAATCTCATATGCAATGCATCATACTTTTATGTTCAAAAATGCGCCATTCATAGCCTATACAAGTATAGCTTGAGTGCACACCCATCGGTGTCGCACCCTTTCTTACCCTATCAACCTAGTTGAGGGGCCTACAAGTAGGTCTCACTCACATCCATCCCCGTGGATGGGACTACATGGTAGGTCTTACAACTGAGCACTCTAGATTAGTCATATGACCTCATATGACTTTCTCACTTACCTGGCTCGAATTCTTTTAATGTCATAAACCATGTAACCCATACCAACCAATGACCACACACAACATGCATTGAACCATGGTATAAAATCATCATAATATGACAGTAACAACATATTTTATAAATAAATTCAACAAGATAGCAACTCATTCATTTAACCCGAAGTTCATCTGAACTATCTACGATCGTACGATATACTTGCCTCTTTACCACACAGAGAGGACGGGCGTGAGCTTGAGGTCACACCCGGAATCACACCACCTACAGCAAGCAAACATCCTCAAAAACATGCCACAATAGTACATACGCCAAAAATAACCATAGCGCAACTACGCACCAACCCTAGTTAAACTATCCTTCTCGACAACCAATTAACCCCTTGGTGTCCTATCAGATGGAATACTTCTATTTTTAGTTCAAAACCCCAAAAATAGGAACTCAAAAAATTTATAAAAACTACACAAGAATAACTACAATATTCTAGTTATCCATCTTATTTTAATGACTACATCTAATCCCTCAAATTAGACCTAGAAAATCGATCTATCGTCAACCTGGACAACAAATTCACAATTTCATAACTATTTTAATAAAACTACAAATTAAGAAAACAATGATATTTTTTAAATCTATAGGAAAAATTCTAGCTATCTCTAGTTATTGAAATAATTTAATTCATCCTCTATATAGCCCTAACAAGCAAATTACTGTGGTTGCTTCCAACAGAAATTGATTATGGACAGTAGGGCTTGAAATGTCCATAACTTTTAAACCACTTAATCACAATTCATGTTCTTGATTTCTAATTAAATGTAAGACCATGATATACAACTTTCACAACAACCAACCCCTCTAAAAATGACCATAACTACTTCAAAACTCATCTAAAATCACAAACAACGCTGCACGAGTCGAGAACTATCCTAGACCAAAATTCCCCCAATCCCCATCTAATCACAGCACCTAAAACCAAGAACCCTTACATGGATTCTCTAAATTCCATCACCCAAGACCTCCACCAATCTAAAACCACAAACAATACATACCTTCCTAAAGAACCACGAGATCGATAGGGTGCGCAGGGAGGGAAGGTGTTGGGGAGGAGGCACCAGGAGAAGAGGAACCAGGAGCTCCAAGGGAGAGGAAGCAGGAGGGGGCTACTGGGAATAGAGGTGGAGGGGGGAGGGTGCGGCCGCAAGGGGGATGGGGAGGGGGTGGGCTAGTGTTACGGCAATTTCCTCCTCCCACATGGTCCAAAACCAGCCCCTAACAGCCCACTGACACCCTACAGCAGCTAACCTGCCCCTACGACCAACAAACAGCCCAAAAACGCTAGCCAGACCTTGCCCAAGCATAAGGAACCCTAAATAATTTTCGCAGACCTCACTGAGATATGGCATTTTCTCCGCCTTAACGAAATTCAACAGCGAATTCAAGACTCGCCTCTACACAATAGGATAAACAACAAGGTAACCAAATCGTATCACATACCTGATATGAAAAACTCGGGATACTTCTCACGCATGAGTGACTTCAATTCCCATGTGGCTTGCCACTCAGATTGGTGTGACCACAAGACTTTGACAAATTTTAGAGTTATGTTCATCTATAGCCATTCAGACTCCCCTAAAATTTGCACTGGCCAAGACTCAAAAGTGAGACTAGGCTCAATCACCAACTGCTCAAGTGGAACAAGTTCTGGATCATGGAAGAACTTCCTCAACATTGACACATGAAACACATTATGCACTCCTTGCATTGAACTGGGAAGCTCCAACCGATAGGCCAATTTTCCAACTCTCGCAACAATGGGTAACGAGCCTACGTACCTCGGGCTAAGCTTTCCCTTAGTGTCAAACCGAATAGAACCCTTGGTGGGAGACACCCTCAAAAGCACACTGTCACCCACAACAAACTCCAACTCTCGCCTCCTCACATCAGCATAACTTTTCTACCTACTCTGAGCTGCAAGGAGGTTCTGTCTAACTTCTGCCACTCGGTCAACAGTCCACTAAACACAGTCCAGACCAAGAACTGCTCTTTCCCCTACTGCATCATAGCATAGAGGTGACCTACACTTCCACCCATAAAGAACTTCATATGGCGCGGCCCGAATGCTTGCCTGAAAGCTATTATTATAAGTAAATTTAGCAAGAGCCAAGTGATCCTCCCAGCTACCCTTCGATGCCAAAACGCAAGCTCTAAGCATATCCTCCAAGGTTTGAATGGTACGCTAAGACTGACCAACAGTTTGAGGATGAAAGGCAGTGCTACGATGAAACTGTGTGCCCATGGCACTCTACAAACTCTCCCAAAACTTGGAGACAAACTTAGCATCTCGGTCAGAAACAATAGTCTTTGGCACACCATGCAATCTCACAATTTCTCGCACATAGATAGGAGCCAACTCGCTCGCTAAATTTGTCGTGCGAATAGGAATAAAGTGAGTAGACTTGCTGAGATGGTCCACTACTAATCAAATAGCATCGTTCCCTCGGTGAGTACGAGGTAGGTCAACCACGAAAACCATGGATATGCCCTCCCAAGGCCAAACAGGAACCTCCAACGGTTGCAAAAACCCTACTGGTCGTTTATGTGCTCACCTTCTGATAAATTCCACAAGATACTACATAATGAGCAAAATCAACCCTCATTCTTTTCCACCATAAGCTCTTTTTCAAGTCCTGATACATTTTAGTCGCACTTGGATGAACTATATATGGGGTACGATGAGCCTCTTTCAGGATGTCATCCTTAACTTGAGATTTCTAGGTTACACATCGGCCCTTAAACAGCAAAGCACCAACTTCATCAATGCTGAAATCCCTAATATTGCCCTCATCAATGCGTTTTCAAACATGTTGAAGTAGCCGGTTGTGCTGTTGTGCCTCAGACACACGTTCTAGAATTGCAGACTCCAGAATCAACTGTCTTTTAGCTTGCACAGTGCCCGCAAAACAATATGAGACTCCCATACGTTCAAAATCAGCAATGAGGCAATCAAGAATAGGGGGCGTAGCCTTGCAACTAAGAGCATCAGCTACTAAATTCGCCTTGCCCGGATTATACTGAATTGTGAGGTCATAATCTTTTATCAATTCCATCCATCTTCTTTGCCTCAAATTCATGTCTTTCCGAGTGAATGTATATTTGAGGCTCTTGTGATCAGTGTATATATCACAGGATTCACCATACAATTAATGCCTCCAAATCTTTAATGCAAAGACCACTACCGCTAGCCTAGGGTCATGGGTGGGGTAAATCTGTCCATGCTTCTTCAGCTGCCTCGAAGCAAAAGCAATCACCTTACCCTCTTGCATAAGCACACAACCAAGACCCACTTGAGGGCATCAGAATAGACTATGAAGCGTTTTCCTGGATCAGGGAGAGTGAGAATAAGAGCAGTCTCTAGCTTCTCCTTCAAAGTATAGAAATTGTGCTCACAATCAGCAATCCATACAAATTTCACTCCCTTCTGTGTTAACTGAGATAGTAGCTTGGCAATGATGGAGAAATTGTGAACAAAGTGTTAACTGAGATAGTAGCTTGGCAATGATGGAGAAATTGTGAACAAAGCGCTGGTAGTAACAAGCTAAACCCAAGAAATTGTTGGTGATATGCCCTTGAGGCAATCATAAAGATGATTGTATCACACCTTATGTTTATGGAATAGTATAATTGTTTATCCTTTGAATAAATATTGATTGGATTAATCAACAAGTAAGTGACTTGTTCGTGCAACTTTTTTCATATATCGATTTATTCAAGTTATCCCTGATCGGTTATCATAATATAGGACAATTATGCTTCATAGATCAGCACATGTATTGATTGATGACCAAGTTTCATGGGTCATAAAGATATGGAGATATCTAATCAATAATGTGGACACATGTTAGAGAACATGCGTTGGATAGACCCATATGAGACACTGCGAGAATTGTTCTTATGTGTTTTCAGTTTATCTTATGCATAGTGTATGTATGATCCTTAGACCTGAGATTATCATTGGTTTCCTAGATGTGTAATGGTTCACTTAGGAGCTCCCAAATGCTACTCTTTAACCAGGTAGTTATAAAAGAAGCTTTCGGGTTTACCATAAAACATGTTAAATGAATGATCAAGATGGAATTTGCTCCTCCTATATAATGGAGAGATATCTCTCGGCCCATCAAGGTAGATGGATTAAGGAAGTGCATGGCCATGCCGAATGTGATTGAGAGTCAATCCAAATAAATTATTCTACTACGGTATGAGTAAAGAGATCGAGTTGTCCTAGTATGACACGACTCTCGCGCCTTGAGCTCGATCTGATATCGTGAAGCAAAGGGAACATTACATTATCACACTATAGTAGGTTCATCCAATGCTTTATGGATATTTGGGAATTGATACGTACTGCTAGGTACCGCTATCATTATCGGTCAAAAAGGTGTTTCTGAGTCGAGTTCGAATGTGTGGACACCGACAGAGGTGTTGCTGCTACTGCAACACTGTTCGGGACAATCGACCACCGCGTGAGGAGGATCGACCACCGCAATGAGGAAGATCGACCACTGCAACTGGACATGCACTTCGTTGATTCGGGCTGCATCAACTTTCTTCCGCTGCACTGCACGTCTAGTGGTAACAAACTTGTAACACCCCGGCACCCCGTGCCCCGAATGTTACACCAGATGAACCAACAAAAAAAACTACCAAATTACTAAAAATTTTAGCATGACCACTATGTAATTAGAGCAAAACAACACAACAACAACATAATAGCAATTACGACAAAACCATTCGAGCATAAATAACAAGGAAGAGAAAGTACAACAAATAACATCCAAGATATCATTCTTAGTGAGTGGAGCAAAACAAAGTGATAACCACATACTGTAATCACAATATAATCAAAATCACATGAACAACTTAAGATACATGAGCACAACCAAACATACCATCATGCAACCATAAGCTCCTTACAACAGCTAACTAGACAAGTGCAAGCACTTCAAACCAAGCACCAACCACGAGAGAAATATATTACAACGACTCTAACTACATGGATGTTTAGTGTGAGTGAAGTAGTGCTAAGCCCTTTTCCCAAAATGCTGCTCTAGAGGTACCTAAAATAAAACATCACAAAACAAGCGTGAGTTCAAAACTCAGCAAAGTGTATCATACTATTACAATTAACTGAAAACAAGAGATTAGAGCAAATCAAATATGGTAAGACCTTTGCACAATAGAACAACATCAAAACTTAACATTCTTTACTCTTTAACCATGCAATGCATATGCATGCTCATAATGCACATTTCCATAGCAAATACCAGTATTGCTGGGTGCTCACCCGTCAGTGTGCACCCTCTCATTCCCATCCAGCCCATGTAGGGGCCTACTGAGGTAAGACTTTCATGTCTCACTACGTGTGAGACATAGAGGCCCATTCGGGACACCTCTTCTGTTATGAATGTGCAAATGCAAATGAAAATGAATTAAATTGCAAATTGCAACATTCTCATCACCATACATAAACATAAGCATTTGTATAATCATAAATGCATAAGCTTAACATTTGTATCATCTTAACAATAGTCACCATCCTAAGCATAATCATACTCATAATCATCAACACAATTAAAATCACAAAGCAAAGAAAGCCACAAATTCTTCTAGCATTCATTCTACATGATACACTTTCCTCTGACCGCGAGGAGCGGAGTGGTGCGACGATGAGGCCACTCCTAACACTACTCCACCAGAAATAATATTTGCATGCATTCTGAAGGACCATGTGGAGGTCCATCCATATTTGTAATGAGTATTTGACTTTATTTGAGCAAGGTTTGCTCAAGTTTGAGTTTGATTTGGATTGATTTTCAAAATGAAGCAATTTGAGTTGTCTCTGCCAGGAGTGGCAGTACTGGCCGTATGGGCGCGGTAGTGATGAGTTGGATGGGCTTATTGCATATCATTGTGGGCATTGCTATGAAAGGTTTTTCCTTGTCTTTGATGGTTGCAGGGCGACGGTGCTAGGTCATGTGAGGCGGAGGATGACCGGGACTAGGCGAGGAGCGTCGGAGGTCCAGACGGTTGGGAGATCGCCGGAAGATGATCGGAGATGGAGTTCGGGCAAGTCAAGAAGACAAGGAAAGGAGATGATGCTAGCTAGATGCCGCGTGGATCAATGAGGGCCGTCGGATTGAGGTCTAGTTGATAGGTTAGCGGGTCTAGGTAGTATGCTTTGAAAACCGTGCAAGTAAACTCGTTATGTGTGTGGGTTTTGGGATAGCCCTTGCATGGCTGTGTGTGTGGGTTAATCCTAGCCCTTAGATGAGTGCTCTAGGGTTGAGGGACTCATCGAAGGGTGGTAGGCGGCCCAAGAGTAGTATAAATAGGGGTGGAGGGGTAGCCTCCTCCCCTTGAAGGTTTTGAGGTTTGTGAATGCCCCTTTGAGCTTTGCCCACATGAAAGTGAGGCTTTGTGACCTCTCCTTCCAGAAATGAAAGTTTTATCCATCCTTCTGTGAATTTATTTTGCACATATAAATTATGTCCTTACTTTACGCAATTTAAATTCTGCATTTACTTTCCCGCAATTACATTCTCGCAATTTACTTTCACGCAATTTGGATTTGCCTCCCCTCCTTCTAAATTCTGTTGATTTTGGATGTTTAGACTGTGTTCATATGGTTTTACATCTCTTTTGCACTCTTGGATTGAGTAGAGAACATCTTTTCTTTCAAGTTCCAACTTTGTTCAGAACTTGTTCTTTGCGCAGTATTTAGTATTTGAATTTTATAAAATTATAGAAATATCCTTTTTAGGTTATTCGTATTGAAGGAGGTGAGGGACTCTTATATACACCTGTAGAAAAATTTTGGAGTTCTCTTGTTGCACCGTTTGGGCGCCGTGAGGTGAAAACCGAGCCCCAAATTTTCTGCTCGAAGTTCTTGACTGACTGTGTTCTTCGATTTCTCCTGATTTTTGTGTAAGGCTTTTGGAGGAGAAATTTGGTGGAGTTCTTCAAGACTCTGTTTCTCATGGGGAGAAAAATTCTCAAAAAATTGTGAGCTTCATAAACCCACCAACCTCTTGTTCAAATTGAGGACAAGTTCTGGAAATTCTGCTTTTGCTTTTCTGAAAGTGACTTTTGTGATTTGAATTGATGTCCTTTCTAAAAGCAAGAGTTTGATTGATTCCTCTTTATCTTGGACACTAGACAACCAGGATTGTGACTCAAAAATCCCCACATATTTTATGGTACTTATCCATGCAAGCTAGGGGTACACATATTTGTCTAGTTTTTCGGGCTTTTCACGATTTCCTTTGAGCGATCTTGTCGAGGTTTTTGTTGGAGTATTTTGGAGGAAAATTTATTTGCGACCATTCACCCACCCTTTGTTCGCCATCTCGGTCCTTCAATTGGTATCAGAGCCGGTTCTGCTCTTTCTAGATCTTGACCGGTCTCAAGAGCCATGGCGACGGACAAATATTCCACCAAGCCTCCCATCTTTAATGGAGTTGATTTTCCTTTTTTGAAGTCCCGGATGGAGTCATACATCACTGCCCAGGGCTACCTGATATGGCAAAAGGTGAAACTCCCGTATGAGGTTCCTGCTGATGAAAATATCACGGCCATCAATATGGTTGACGTTGAGGAGAATGCTAAGGCAAGGAACGTTGAGGCGAATGACTAATGCACCAGGACAGCTTTTACATATGGACACTGTTGGTCCAGCTAGAGTGCAGTCAGCAGGAGGGAAGTGGTATGTTCTCATCATCGTTGATGATTTTTCTAGATACTCTTGGGTATTCTTCATGGCCTCGAAGGATGAGACTTTTTCTCACTTCAGGGGTTTGGTCAGTAAGTTGTCTATTGAGCTCCCAGGTGCATTACGAGCTATACGCAGTGATAATGGCACGGAGTTCAAGAATTCCTACTTTGAGAGTTTTTGTGTGGAGTCTGGTTTAGAGCATCAGTTCTTTTCTCCCTACGCCCTCAGCAGAATGGCGTAGTGGAAAGGAAGAACAGGACCCTAGTTGAGATGGCTAGGACGATGCTAGATGAGTACAGTACTCCTAAGAAGTTTTGGGCTGAGGCTATAGCTACTGCTTGCCATGTTTCTAATCGTGTGTTTTTGAGAGCACATTTGCATCGCACTTCTTATGAGTTGAGGTATGTTTCGCCCAGTGTGTCTCATTTCCCTGTTTTCGGTTGCAAATATTTTATCTTGAAGTCTGGTAACCTAGATAAGTTTGAATCTCGCTCTTTTGATGGTATCTTTCTAGGTTACTCGACTTCTTCTCGTAGCTATAGGGTCTGGAGTGTTGATGTGCATAGGATCATAGAGACCTGTGATGTGACCTTTGATGAGGCTAGCCCAGGAGCTAGACCTGATGTTTCAGGCTCTTCTTATCCCTCCGAGACCATCTTTGTAGAAGATGAGGATGATGGAGATGATGGTGCTCCACCGGATCTAGTCCCCTCTACACCTGAGGTGCCTCCTGTTTCCATTTCTGCACCTCAGGGAGACCAGCCCTTGCCTTCCGACTCTCCTTCAGCGAGTGGCTCTGTTCCTACCTCTTCTGTTCAAGAGGTAGAGGCCACTTCTGCTTCTGGTCCTCCCCGACATATCCAGAAAGCTCATCCACCTGATCAGATCATTGGTGATCTGTTTGAGTGGGTCACTCGCTCAAAATCAGGTTTGTCCAGTTTCTGCCTCCACTCTGCCTTCGTTGCCTCCTTTGAGCCGAAGGATGTTTCTCATGCATTATCCGATGAGTCGTGGATTAATGCTATGCATGAGGAACTTGAGAACTTTGAGAGGAACAAGGTATGACAGCTTGTTGAGCCCCCATCTGGTCATAATGTCATTGGGACCAAGTGGGTGTTCAAAAACAAGCAGAGTGAGGATGGGTTGTAGTTAGAAACAAGGCTAGACTAGTTGCACAGGGCTTTTCTCAGGTTAAGGGTCTTGACTTTGAGGAGACCTTTGCCCCTGTAGCTAGGCTAGAGGCTATCCGAATCCTGCTTGCATTTTCTGCATCCAAAGGCTTCAAGCTTTATCAAATGGATGTCAAGAGTGCATTCCTCAATGGCTATATTGAGGAAGAGGTTTATATCAAGCAACCTCCAAGATTCGAGAACCACAAGTTTCCGAGTCATGTATACAAGCTTTCCAAAGCTCTGTATGGACTCAAGCAGGCCCCTAGAGCATGGTATGAGAAGCTCAAGTCTTATCTTCTCAGCCATGACTTTAAAATGGGCATAGTAGACAAAACTCTGTTCATCAGACACCATAAGTCTCATTTTCTTCTCGCCTAGATTTATGTGGACGATATCATTTTTGGTGGCTCGTCTCATTCGCTTGTGTCTCAGTTTTCTGAGGTGATGAGCATAGAGTTTGAGATGAGTATGATGGGCGAGTTGAGCTACTTTCTTGGCTTCCAAATCAAGCAGACTCGGGAGGGTACTTTCTTGCATCAAGGCAAGCATACCCGTGACCTCCTGAGGCGCTTCGATATGTCTGATGGGAAGCCGGTGATGACTCCTATGGCCACCACTGCTGTCCTCGAGCCCGATGAGGATGGTGAGCTTGCTGATCAAAAGGAGTTTCGGAGCATGATCGGCTCCCTCTTGTACCTCACTGCTTCGAGGCCAGACATACATTTCGCTGTGTGTCTGTGTGCTCGATTTCAAGCTTCTCCTCGCTTCTCACCGCCAAAGCGGTCAAGCGCATCTTCAGTACCTTCGTACTACCGATTATGGTATTTGGTACTCTTCTTCTTCTTGTCTATCTCTTAGAGCCTTTTTCGATGCCAACTTTGCTGGCTGTAGGATAGATAGGAAGAGCACTTCTGGCACTTGCCAATTCATTGGCACTTCTCTTGTTTCTTGGTCATCTAGGAAGCAGTCCGGAGTTGCACAATCCACTGCTGAGGCCGAGTATGTTGTCAGATTCTTGTCAGAGAGGTTTTTCGGATGAGATCGACCTTGCGGGACTTTGGGTTAGATATACGAGTGTGACACTTTTCTCGTGACAACACTTCGCTATTTGCATTGCTAAAAACCCAGTCAAGATTTCGGACCAAACACATTGATATTAGATATCACTTCCTTAGAGACCATGTGGAGAAGGGAGATATCGCGCTTCAGTTCATAGAGAGTGACCTTCAGTTAGCCAATATTTTCACCAAGCCTTTGGATAGCTCCAGATTTGTTGCCTTGAAGAGTGAGCTTGGAGTCGTGAGCCCTTACGGCCTTTCGTGAGGGGGAGCTGGTTTGTATATTATGTATTATATGTTTTCTTCCAGCTTTTCTTTTCTTTGTGTTTCTTCTGGGTGACTTTGGGCTTGTTTTCTTGAGTTGAGTTCACTCACTTAGACTTCTGGCATGCCTTGCATGGACCTCTTATCTTGTGCTTTAGGTTGCTATCATGCGTGATTAGTTGTTCTCTGTTCTCTCTAGGTTGAGTTCCCTCACAGTCTTATAAGTCTAGCAGGTATTAGGCCTCCTAGGTAGACAGGGTCTGTGTGCACTCCTTAGTTGGGATCTAGAGTCAGCTTCCCTATGTCAGTCACTAGGGAAGATAAGAGCGAGAATAAGCCGTAGTGAGTCTCTTATATCTTTTCTATGCTCTATAGCCATCCAGTTTTGTAGTTTCTCGACTTCTTCTCCTCATTCTGTTTTTTTGGTTTTTATTGAGTTCATTCGGGTTTTCTTTATGCCTAATCTTGATAATAACTCAACTTTAACCAGATTTGAGCTTAAAATTGATTCATTTGTTGAGGGGGAGTTTGGGAATCTGTTCATGCATTGCATTTAGACTGCATTTTATGTTTTATGAGCTTTGTCTATTATGCAATTGATTTCTTCTTCATGCTATACACCATGCTACATCATTTGAAGAAAATCACTAGCTTAGGTATGTCCAAGTTCATTTAACTTGCTAAGCTTAAAAATGAAATAAGCCTTAAATGAAAAACTTGATGAAACTGTTGCTTTTACTTGCTAGGTTTCTTCTTTAGAGTTGTGTGCCATAATTTGAGAAATTTTGGAGTTCTGTAGAGTCCCTATGCAACTTGGGTGAAACTAGTTTGATCCATGGTAGAGTCCTTCAATTGCTCATGAATCATTGTGCTAAAAATGAAAATTAAACAAAATTGACTCTTCTTGTGCACATACGACTCAACACCTTGCATTCACAAGACCGCTTCCCATTGCACTTGGGATGAACTTGGAATACATCGTGTTTGACCTAGACCATCCTCTTAAGAGTTCATCTTGAGATGGTCGCATACGGCTTGAGTTAATTGGTTGTCAAAAGAAAATGCAAATAAATTGAAAACAAAGACATATGTGGGTAAAAATGCAAATAATGTCAAATATTTGCACCCCTCTATGTCTTGTATGATGATAAATCAAAATTTGCATTAAGTGATAAATGAACCCGAAGGACCTTGTATGCTCTTCTAGATTCCCCAAAGTGTTGAGTAGGTTGAACTCTAGGTTTTCATTTTGATCCTTAGAGTGGCTATTCTTCTATTTTTGAAACTAAAGCTAAGTGTTGCACTTGTCAAATCTTGCTAAAAATGATATATTCAAAACTAAGCTCGTATTTGCACTTGGACATGTCTTAGTTTAGTCATCTTCTGAAATTGACAACCTTGGTGTAATATCCTTCCATTTTGATCAATTGGATAATCTTCAAAGCTCTATCGATTGCATTTCTTGCATACATAAAAAGAGGAAGAAAATTCCATTTTGATGCCTATATTGCCAAAAGGGGGAGAAAATATAGAAAAGGCATCATTAAAAAAAAAGAGATAAAAATGTGAAAGCTTGTTGGTTCTTATGATCTTTGTAAATCTTTGCTATTTTTTATGGATCATAATCACATTTGGCACTTACGATTGGTTTTTAGAGCTTTTGTGGAAAACTTGCTCTTTTCATGGTCTTGCTCTAAACACTTTCTGCCAACTTGGTCATGATTTTATATCTTTCTCTTTGGACCAAGTTTGGCTTCGCAATCAAATTGCTTTCTTCTTCTCTCATTCAAACTCAAATTTATGCCTTTTGTGTTGTTTGTCAATATACTCATCAAGGGGGATATTGAAGGACCATGTGGAGGTCCATCCATGTTTGTGATGAGTATTTGACTTTATTTGAGCAAGGTGTGCTCAAGTTTGAGTTTGATTTGGATTGATTTTCAAAATGAAGCAATTTGAGTTGTCTCTGCCAGGAGTGGCAGTACCGGCCGTATGGGCGTGGTAGTGATGAGTTGGATGGGTTTATTGCATATCATTGTGGGCATTGCTATGAAAGGTTTTTCCTTGTCTTTGATGGTAGCAGGGCGACGGTGCTAGGTCTTGGTGAGGCGGAGGATGACCGGGACGAGGCGAGGAGCGTCGGAGGTCCAGACGGTTGGGAGATCGCCGGAAGATGATCAGAGATAGAGTTCGGGCAAGTAATGAAGACAAGGAAAGGAGATGATGCTAGCTAGATGCCGCGTGGATCAATGAGGGCCGTCGGATTGAGGTCTAGTTGATAGGTTAGCGGGTCTAGGTAGTATGCTTTGAAAACCGTGAAAGAAAACCCGGTATTTGTGTGGGTTTTGGGTTAGCTCTTGCATGGCTGTGTGTGTGGGTTAATCCTAGCCCTTAGATGAGTGCTCTAGGGTTGAGGGACTCATCCAAGGGTGGTAGGTGGCCCAAGAGTAGTATAAATAGGGGTGGAGGGCTAGCCTCCTCCCCTTGAAGGTTTTGAGGTTTGTGAATGCTCCATTGAGCTTTGCTCACATGAAAGTGAGGCTTTATAACCTCTCATTCCAGAAATGAAAGTTTTATCCATCCTTCTCTGAATTTATTTTGCGCATTTACATTATGTCCTTACTTTACGCAATTTAAATTCAGCATTTACTTTCCTGCAATTACATTCTCGCAATTTACTTTCACGCAATTTGGATTTGCCTCCCCTCCTAAATACTGTTGATTTTGGATGTTTAGAGTGTGTTCATATGGTTTTACATCTCTTTTGCACTCTTGGATTGAGTAGAGAACATCTTTTCTTTCAAGTTCCAACTTTGTTCAGAACTTGTTCTTTACGCAGCATTTAGTATTTGAATTTTATAAAAATATATAAAAATCCTTTTTAAGTGATTCTTGTTGGCGGTGGTGCGGGACGCTGATATACACCTGCAAAAACATTTTGGAGTTCTCCTGTTGCACCGTTTGGGCGCCATGAGGTGAAAACCGAGCCCCAAATTTTCTGCTCGAAGTTCTTGAGTGACTGTGTTCTTTGATTTCTCCTGTTTTTTATGTAAGGCTTTTTGAGGATAAATTTGGTGGAGTACTTTACGACTCTATTTCTCATAGGGATAAAAAATTTTAAAATTTTCTGAGCTGTAGAAACCCACCAACCTCCTGTTCCAATTGAGGACAAGTTCTGGAAATTCTGCTTTTGCTTTTCTGAAAGTGACTTTTGTGATTTGAATTGATGTCCTTTCTAAAAGCAAAAGTTTGATTGATTCCTCTTTACCTTGGACACTAGACAACCAGGATTGTGACTCAAAAATCCCCACTTATTTTATGGTAATTATCCATGCAAGCTAGGGGTACACATAGTTGTCTAGTTTTTCGGGCTTTTCACGATTTCCTTTGAGCGATCTTGTCGAGGTTTTTGTTGGAGCATTTTGGGGGAAAATTTATTTGCGACCATTCACCCCCCTCTATTCGCCATCTCGGTCCTTCACATTCAACACCAACACTCACTAGCCTCTACTAGCTCACTCACCCCAAAATTCAGCATGAGACCAAAACAGGACATCTAGGTTCAAATAATCATAACTTCTAGCAAATAACTTCAAATTTAGTAAATGAATACATTTTTGGAATCTACAGGAGATTTACTAACTTTCTCTAGTTATCTAAATAATTTAATTTGGCCTCTACCTAGCCATGCACAGCACAAACTTGAAACTGCTGCTAGCAGCTGAAAGTGCTGGACAACAAACATTCAGATATGCATAACTTCCAAATGGCTAATCCAAAACTCATGTTCTCAGACTCTAACTGATCTTAATAATAATATCTACAACTTATTTTATATCCAACCTTTTTTGGAAATGATTCTATGAACCTCAAATCGACTTAAACCCACACCTCACACCAACAACAATTTGTTCTGAACAGCAGACCTTCCAACTAGCATATCCTTTAAATGGCTAAACCAAAATTTGTGTTCTTAGGGTCTAATTAATCACCAGAGTACAATGTACAATTTATTGTACAATCAATCTTTCTGGAAATGAATCTAAATATCATAAATCAGCAGAAAACTGAAGCTATCACAAATTCAGACGTAACTCCAAACAGCAAGTAATCACATTCTGAGCAGCAGGTATAAAAACATTCATAAATCCTAAATGGATGATCCAAAAATTGAGTTCTTGTACTCTAAATAAACATGAGAGAAAGATTTACAACTAATTCTACAGCCAACCCCTCAGGAAATGGCTCTAGATTGCCCAAAACAGCCCGAAACTGAGGCTACTGACCGCAGTAGTAAGTTCTGGACAGCAGTTACGAAAACAACCATATCTTCTAATAGCTGAACCAAAAATCGTGTTCTTGGACTATAAATAAATTTAAGACTACGATTTACAATTTCTTCTACTTCCAACCCTCTAGGAAATGCCTCGAAAGACCCTAAATCGTAGCTCCAAAAACAGTGTTTGCTCAGCCCGCGACATTTCAGAACTTCCCCAAATATAAATCCACCATTTCCCCCCAAAATACCCAAATCCAAACCCTAGAACAAACGAATCTAGCGGTGCTCCTCCTAAAAATAGCAATCAAACCACCTCATCACCATAGAAACACTTACCTTCACTTACTCTCAAGGAGGAAGAAAGGGGAGGGAGGAGCTCTGTTTGGGGAGGAGCTGCAGCAGGGAGGAGCTCAGCTTGGGGGAGGAGGCAGCAACCACGAAGAGGTTTCGGTTGGGGAGGAGGCAGAGAGAAAAAAATTAGGGGAAAAGATGGGAGTGGGGTTAGGTGGGAGGGGATTAGGTGGGAGAACCCCTCTCACAATGGCCAAAGCCCACTGATAGGCCCACAAGATTTCGAAACTGACGGCAAGACCAGCCCACACCCTAACTGAAATTTTTCAATAACTTGGAAATGTTTTGCAGTATTACATTCTCCTCCCCTTAATGGAATTCAATCCCAAATTGCGAGTACACCAACTAATAGAAATGGAAAGATCGATCAACAATTTAAAATCACAACACAAACCTGGTAGAAACAACACTGAAAATTTCTCTCATAAGAGACTTTGAATTCCAAGTCACCTTTTCTCTTAGATTATTCCGAGCAAGCACCTTAACTCATTTCACCTTCTCACGGATCAACAATCACTTTAACTTCTCCTTAAATTACCTGGGACAAGACTCAAAGGCATGGCCTTGCTCAAGAACTAACGCCTAACAACACTACCTCTAGTTCTAGATCCCTCAGGGACCTTCTAAACAGGGAATTTCGCAAGAACTTCCTCAACCTACAGCCTCAACGCCCCAAACACACGCAAAGACTCAGATATAATCAATTGTTAAGCTAGATTCCCATATCATACCACTAACGCAAACAATCTAACGAAACTCAGAAAACTTTCCTTTAGCACTACAGGGTACGACCTCCATATAACCAATGATTCTCCTCGGAATAACATGGTACCGACCTCTAACCTCAACTCCAAATCCCTCTTCAACTTCAATGGAAAAACTCTACCTTCTATTATTAACCTCTCCACCACAGTTCAACTTACTCAAGACGACAAGAACGACACGAGACCCTTCACACTAACATGCCTCTAAACCAAATCTCAACAAATCACCAATACCATCCGCTTGCACAACTGGGGTTCCAAACGTTTACCTTTGTAACCAAAACACAAAATCCCAACTCCCCCAAACGGTTGACCTTTTAACAAAAGGATCATTACCAACAAAAAAAGATAGCAAAGGTATAATTTCTTTATCCACCACAAATCCATAATATAATCTTTAATCTGCCTTCTACCAGGCCTACTTCGCAACCCATAGACAACTACACAAGATAAACATCCACCACCAAACATTTCACTTCACATTGTCACAAAAGTAGCTACATCCCATGAAAACCAATACTCAAACATACTATGAAAAGGATAATGTAAATACCAATAGCATCCCAGTGGTTCACTAAAAAATTAATCAACCACTACCAAGGAACATAACAAATAAACGGTCCTCCCTAGAAGATTTGGACCGAGACACGCAGAAACCTCCAATAATTATCCACTCTGTAACCAATTACGGTTAACACTTGGCAAAAATCTAGGACCTTAGATCGTTACCAACACACACTCGGTTTCTGCTTCTAAAAGGGTATTGCTCCACATTCTTCCGCCCAAAGAACCAAATCAAAGAGTTTAAACCTATATTATACTCAACCAAAAACCCAAGATCAATCATTTTCTTTTCCCATGTTAGAACACAAAAGCAAATCTCTATTCTTTTTATCAACATAAAAAACTTTCATCACCTTAAACCAAAGCGCGAAACTACACATCGGGGAGACACTCAATTTAGAAGAGAAACTGTAACACCCCAACACCCGCGTGCCCCGAATGTTACAACAACAACATCAAATACCACCAAATTACTAAAAATTTTGACATGACCTCTACAGATCTTAGATCGAAACAGCACAACAACAACAACAACATTCTACTTATGATAATTTAACTAAGCCATGACAACATAACAAGTCTACAACCATCAATCCAACCTACAAGTCCATCAACATAAGCACAACTTATTTACCGAATAAAAGTTCATCCAACAAACAACTAGGCAGCATAAACTTCTTAACTACTCAAAAGACTAGATTAATTGATGACGAGTGAGTGAAGTGATGCTAAGTCCCTTTCCAAAATACCGCTCTGGAAGTACCTAAAAAAACATCAAAAACAAGCGTGAGCTCAAAACTAAGCAAAGTGCATCATATATTACAATTAGATTAAATTAAGAGGTTATAGTGATTTACAAACATAGTGAAACCTTTGCACATAAGAACAATATCATAATTTAACATTCTTTAAGCTTCAACCATGCAATGCACATGCATGCTCATAATGCACATTCTCATAGCAATTACCGGTATTGCTGAGTGCACACCCGTCGGTGTGCATCCTCACATTCCCATCCAGCCCATGAAGGGGCCTACCGAAGTAGGTCTTTCATATCTCACAACGTGTGAGACATAGTGGCCCACTCGGGACACTTCTTCTGTTATGAATGCATAAATACGAATGAAATAAATTAAATTGCAGAATGCATTCTCATCAATATGACATATCCATAAGCATTGACATAATCTTAAAATTCATACACTTAACATTTTCATCACCATAAACAACCTTATAAACATAAGCATACTCATTCTCATAAATATCAACATAATTGAAATCGCTAGCAAATCAAGCTACAAATCCTTCTATCATTTAGTCCACATGATACACTTTCCTCTACCCACGAGGAGCGGAGTGGTGCGACGTTGAGGGCACTCCCGACGGTACTCCACCTGAAATAATATTCGCATGCATTCAAATACCAACACTCACTAACCTCTACTAGCTCACTAACCCCACAATTCAACATGAGACAAAAACATGACAGCTATGTTCAAACAATTATAACTTCTAGCAAATAACTTCAAATTTAGTAAATGAATACATTTAATTATTATCTGCAGGAAATTTCTTAACTTTCTCTAGTTATCGAAATATTTTAATTCAGCCTCTAACTAGCCATGCACAACACAAACTTGAAACTATTGCTAGTAGGAGAAAGTATTGAATAGCAAACATTCAAATATGCATAACTTTCAAATGGCTAATCCAAAAATCATGTTCTCAGACTCTAACTGATCTTAAGAATAATATATACATCTTCTTCTACAGCTAACCTTTCTGGAAATGACTTTATGAACCTCAAATTGACTTAAACCTGAACCTAGCACCAACAGCAATTTGTTCTGAACAGCAGACCTTTAAATTAGCATATCTTTTAAATGGCTAAACAAAACATTGTGTTCTTAGGCTCTAATTATTCACAAGTGTTACAATTTATTCTACAACCAACCTGTGATGCTTCGGAAGGTTTAAATATATTTTGAAATATGATTTGTTTTGGGTTTAAAACTTTTCGGTTTGAAAGGAGTAGCGTTCTAGGGCTGATTTTGGGTGTTGGCTTGTTCGGGAAGCTTGGGCGAAAAGAAAGGAGTGGGCTTTAGTGGGTTCGATTTTGGGCCTTGTGGGGGTGGGAGCCCGCTTGGGGACCTGGTTGGGGCGCCCCATACCTCTCCTCCCCTGCCCTAATTCCCTCCCCTATCCTCTTTTTTTTTCTCCCCAACCAGCCGCCCCCCTCCCATCTTCCCCTTTGGCTGGCGCCTCCTCCCTCCCTTGCGCCACCTCCTCCCCACCCTCCCTTCTCCACCCTCTTTGGTGGCCTAGGAAGGCTCCCCACCTCACCCCTTGCTGCTCAATTGTCGAGGCTCATGACGCGAGATCCGCGTGTACCAGCAAGGAAAGGCGGATCGGGAAGCCGGAGGAAGAATTCGTTGTCCTCCGTTCTTCGGAAGAGGTATGGTCTTGGGTGAGCCATGGGGATGGGCTAGGATCTGTGCTAAAGGTAGATCTCAAGTTTTTAGAACAATTGGTGGTGCGGTAATTGGTTAGATTGGAAGTTTTTCAGAGTTTTGCATGTGTAGCAGTTCGGGCAGATTGGGCGCCCGACCTAGGGTTTGCGATTAAGTGATCTTAGAGTCGGATTTTTGGTCAGTCGCCTGTTGAAGAAATTGTAGGTAATTTCAATAACTTTAATTGGGCATAAAGAACGCATAATTCCAATCAGCCGTTTGAAAGTTATGGCTGTTTTACCGAACGTGTTCAAATCTGTGGCGTAGTTGGAACAGATCATAGTATCTTGTAGATTAAACAACTTTAAAGGCCGAATCAGCTTTCCTCAATACCTAGGAAAAATTAGGAATTTTCCTAAGCTTCGCGATGATGTACTCGATTAATCGTTTCGGAGCCCCCTAGCCAAAGTTATGCTAGATCGAAGTTTGCTGTCCGGGAGGGACAGAATCTCCGTTTTTCGGATTTGGGAGTAGTTTGTGTAGTCGGGTGGATGATCTAGTGTGTACTGTTTTGGGGGTACATTTTGAGTGTTTGATGCGTGTTTGCAGGTGGTGTGACCCCGGGAGTGCCTTCCTCATCTCACCATTCCGTCGCCTGAGACTAAGGCAAGTGTTTTGGAATGGGTAGTGTGTGGTACGAAAATTGTTAGAGTTGTTGTATGTGCTATGGATAGTGCTGTCCAAACGGGCAGCCGCCCGACGCAAGCGGCCCGCTTAGGCACACTCCGCTTAGGCCCGGCCAGAACGGGCGTGCGTGCCGTGCCGACCACGTCTTGAACCTCCGCCTGAGCACGCCCGTTTGAGCCTCGGGCGTCTGCGTCGGCCGGCCCTTCGCGAGCCAAACGGGCGGTCGGCCCGTGAGTCTGCTTAGCGTCGAAAATTTGAAAAAATTAGAAAAAATAGAAAAATTAGAAAAATAGATAAAATATGGTAAAAATATGAAAAATTCAGAAAAATGGAAAATTTAGAATAATTAGAAAAACTCGAATGATGAATAAAAACTTTTTAAATATATATATAAATTAAGAAAAAGCTAAAATTCAAGATAAATTCTAAAATAAGACAAATAATTTGAATTAAATAAGGAGCTTTATTGATGTTTGGTCGCCTCGTTAAAAATTTTGCCAAGTAAAACTCAACACGAAAAACCTTGGCAAAGAAAAAGAGTACTACCTATAGCTCGGTGATACAATAAAAAGTGAAGATTACAATTATTCTTCCTCATTATCTAGATAAAGATTTTGAACGTCTTTGCCACTTCGATATTTTCGCAGTATGTTGAGCTCGTTGATTAGCTTGTTCCCAATCTTTTCAAGGTGAAGTATTTCCACCATCTCACTAGTCGACTTGTTCTTCTCTCTTGATTATTCTTCCTGATAGATCAAAGCGGACTCAAGAAACCGTGGAGACAGAACTGCTAACACATCCGTGCTAGTATGGAAAGCACCGGATATGTTATCTTGTGCTCGTGCCACCACCGCAAAATGTTGAACTCCTCTTCCTTCTCTTGGTAGTTGATGATTATCATTGTTGAGATAGGCAGCTAGCTCCCAACTACTTGATGTGTCCGCACTTGTCGTTGATGTAGTTGAACTCCTTGAGGAAGAGCCACCTGTACCCCATATCTTTCCCCACGCGGTTTTCTTCTTACCTGCTAGGGTGTTTGGTGGAGGTCACGCATGCGAACTCCAAAGAAATTTCCGATCGTACTTATCATAAACTTCATTAAGTTAGCACAGACGGTTGAAAAATAACTAGAATAATCAAGACCTACCGCATCACTTAGAAGTGAGAGAACATTACCGAATCCCTGAATTTTAGCTCTAGGATCTAAAATAAATGCAAATGCATATAACATAGGAATTTCTTGCCAATATTTTAAAATTTTAGTTTTCATAGCATAAACAGCTTCCCGCAATATATTATCATTTTCGTAGCTCTTTAAGTGGGTAGCAATTTCTAAAATATGATGCACAATTAAAGGAGAGGTTGAATAATAAACTCCAGATAAAACAACAGTGGAATCAAAAAAAAGTTCTAAAAATGAAAGCAAGTATTTAGCAACATACCAATGTCACTCTGTGAGTACCCTTGACCATCCTGTAATGACAAAGGCGTGTTAATAAAAATGTAAAATGTGTTCTCATATGGTATGACATTCTTAAGCCTCAAGTAAGTAGAGTTCCATCTAACAGGCATATCCAAACCAAACTTACGCGGACGTACATTCATTGCAATACAATAAGTTTTATATGCTGCTACTCGTTGATTAGAATGAATTAAGAAAGATATTGCAGTACGAAAAGGTTCAATATACTGATTTAACCTCTTTAAACCAGATTTAACTATAAGATTAATAATATGGCAAGCACAACGCTGATGTAATAAGAAAGATTCAGCATATGAATTGAAAAGCGGAGTAAGTATGTTCATGGCAGAAGTATTTGCGGAAGCATTATCTAATGTTATTGCAAAAATCTTATCATTAAGTCCAAAATCTTCCACAACTTTTACAATACAATCAGCAATATTTTCACCAGTATGTGCTACATCAATTAATTTGAATCCTATGATTCTCTTTTCTAGTTGCCAATCATCGTTTACATAATGAGCAACTACACTAAGGTAATCCTCTTTAGCTCTACCACTCCATATATCAGATGTCAAAGACACAGAAAAAGTACAGTACTAAATTTTTCTTTTAGCTTATTGCGACAATTATTATAATATTTAATCAAATCTCTAGTTGTTGTCTGTCTAGAAACTGCAGAAAATCTAGGATTATGAGCGGTCCTAATAAAGTTTTCAAACGCAACTGACTCACCAAAGTTTAAAGGAAGATCTTGAGAAGCGATTAAACGACAAAGAGATTCACGAGCTACTTCAGGATTGTAGTCCCAGTTACGTACCGTACCGTCGGGGTTGTACTGCAGATGCGTCTGCCTCGAAGCCATTCCCGCTTTTTTTCTACAGCTGTCAGCATGCCTCTTCAAGTGCCCCGTTCCACCTGAAGATTTCGCAGTTAATTTATGCTTACAATATTTACAAACAAAGATACCGATTTGGGCGTCGTTTGATATCTCAAAAATCGGTCGAAATCTTCCCAGACTCGATGTCTCGCGTCTTGCTCTTTTCGCCCCGGTGCTTGCCGACGCAGTAGCACTTGTAGAGCCTGAAGATGGCACAGCTCCTGCAGCTTCTTCGGCATATGATGCAAGAAGCTCCTCGGGTGAAATACCGAAATCAGAAGCTGGGAACGACGGAAAATCCCCGGGCTCCATAAAGCAAACTACAAGAAATAATGACGCTATTAATACTAAAATATGATTGAAAATACTAACAAAATAAAATAATAAATCACAATTATCACCTTGATTTCTTGTGATGTGTTTAAAGTCGAATTTTGGATTTTTGACAAAACTATTTTTAATTTTGCCAAATTACCACTAAGAGCAAAAGAATTTCCACAAGAGAATGATTAGAAGAGAATGCAAGGTTGCTGGTGTAGAAATTAGGAGGGGGCAGCCAATTATTTATAGGAAAAAATTCGGGATTTTTCTGAATTTTTTCGAATTTTTTATGAATTTTTTAAATCTTCAACGGCTATAAACGGCTATTTTTTTTAAACGGGCCTAAACGGGCAGGACCCGTGCCGTGCGTCGCCGTCTTAGCGAACCCGCCAGAACGCGCGGCGTCCGTCTTGACCCGCCGTGCCACCCTCCGCCCAAGCACGGCGCGGTGGGTTGGCGTCTTGCACGCAAGACGCCCGTTTAGCGTTAGGCGTGCGTGTGTGCCGCCGTGCCTACGATGGCGGGCCCGCGTCGCCCATTTGGCACGCCCGCTTGGCCGTGTAGCTATGGACTAGTTGATGAGTGGTTTGTTATGTTGATGCTTATGTGATGAATGAGTAATCGATAGATTAATTTGCTATGTCTAACGTTAATCGTGATAAGATGACTTGATTCATAGTAATGCTATGCCAAGATGAGTTAAAATTGTTGTACATGTTGTTTTGGTTAATAGCACATGTTGCATTCATGGCATGAAATCGCCGTATGTGAGAAAGTCTTAACTAGTCCGGAAAAGCCGGTGAGAAAGTTATGACTAATCCGGAGATCCATAGAGTAAGTCCTACATCGTGATTCCATTCATCGTGGCGAATGGAAGCGAGGAGTAGGCACCCTTCATCTACGGATGGAAGGGGAAGAGGGTGCACACCGACGGTGTGCACTCAGCTATACCCCAGATATCGCCGAGAGGACATGTGCATCGCATGGCATTGCATCTTATTCAAGGAGATGAGTACGAATTGTTAACGGTATAATGAATATGAAAATGATGAATATGTTGTTGTTGGTGCTAAATGATTCTTTCACTCATTTCATTATGCTTGCTGAGTTTTAAACTCACTCTTGTGTTTAATGTTGTTTTTTTAGGTACCAAAGAGTCGGCATGCGGGATAAGGGATTAGCTGCACCTCCTCACGTAGCATTTCACTTTAGACAATGTTACAAGTTACGATTTGAATTCTTGGATATAAGTAAAGGCCATGAAACTTGTTAATTGGTCTTTTGGGTTCTTAATTCTCTGTTACATTTACGTTCATTGCTTCTTTAGATGCTTTATGTATTGATATTGCTTGCCAGTTTAATAACGTTGCTAAATTTATGATAAAAACAAATGCTATGCTGCCGAATTTTCGGTATTAGCAATTGGTAACCTTGCTGGAATTTAGCTTGTTTTGTGATATTTAATTGTTGTAGTGTCTATGTTTGGTAGCATTCGGGCATGATATATGCCGGGGTGTTACACAACCTTGCTGGAAATGAATCTAATTAGCTCAAATCAACAGAAAACCGAAGCTATCACAAATTCAGACATAACTTTGAACAGCAAGTAATCACATTCTGAGCAGCAGGTACAAAAACATTCATAACTCCTAAATGGATGAACCAAAATTCGATTTCTTGGTTTCTAAAGAAACTTAAGACAATAATCCACGTTTTTCACAACATCCAACCCTTCTGGAATAGACCAAAAGGGCCCCAAAACGCGACCTGAACATCAGATACAGAACTGCCCAAAGTCTGATCTTCCAGCCATGATCAAAATCTAGATATCACACTTCAACAGATCATAACTATGTTTATACAATTCGAAATTAAGCAAATAAAGATATTTTTAGAATCTACAGGAAATTTCTCAACTTTTTCTAGGTATTGAGAAAATTTGATTCGGCCACTAATTAGATCTAAACAACACAAATTCGTAGCTACTACTAACAGCAGCAACTCTGGATAGCAAACAGAAAAATGGCTATAACTTCCAAATGGCTGAAGCAAAAATCGTGTTCTTAGACTAATTAATCATGAGACGAAGATCTGCAACTTCTTCTTCAGTGAACCTCGCAGGAGAAACCTGTAAGGACCTCAAATCCAGCTTGAAAGAACTAGGTCCGCATAGCATGAAAATTCAGAACTTGCCCCAAAATCCTACATCCACCATTCCCGCCAAAATCCCCAAATCTCCAACCATAACACACAAAATCTGCATGGCTCCTCCAAGAACAGCAGCAAACCACCCAAAACCAAACCCTAGGAGACTTTACCTTTGCTTACCATAAGGAAGAGCAAAGGAGGAGAGATTAGGTGAGGAATTAGGTTGGGAAACCCCTTCCGCAAGGGCCAAAACCCACCTCCTAACGTTCACAAGATCCCCAAAAAGAAAAATTCCTGAACCTAGAAAAATGATCCGTGATATTACATTCTCCTCCCCTTAAAGGAATTCGACCCCGAATTCTAAGAACACCAACTAAAAAAAAAATCGATCAAAGAATTTAAATCACAACACATAACTGATAGGAGCAACTCTGAAAAAATTCTCACGCATTAGAAACTCCACATGCCAAACCACTTTTCTCTCAGATTATTCCAAGCAAGCACCTTAACTCATTTCATTTTCTCATGACTTAGCAATCACTCTAACTTCTCCTTAAATAGCATGGGACAGGGCTCGAAGGAATGGCATTGCCCAACGACCAACGCCTAATAATACTACCTTGAGTTATAGATCCCTCAGGGACACCCTGAACATGGAATTCCGCAAGAACTTTCTCAACCTGCAACCTCAATGCCCACGCAAGGACTCAGAAGAACTTCCCTTTGGCACTACGGATACGACCTCAATATAATCAATGATTCTTCTCGGAAGAACATAATACCAAATCTCTAAACTCAACTCTAAATTCCCTCTTCAACTTCGATCACAAAGCTCTAATCTCCTCTCTCAACCTCTCTACCACAGATCGTTCAACTCGAAACGACAGAACCACATAAGACATTTCACTCTCGCAAGCTGCTAAACCAATTCAATATATATATATATATATATATATATATATATATATATATATATATATATATATATATATATATCACCCGTACCAACCGCTTGAACATCCATGGTTCCAAACTTGAACCTCCCAGGAACTAAAACATAGATTCCCAACTCTCCCAAGAAGATAAGGATCGAGACACGCAAAAACATCCGTTATTCTCCACTTTTTAACAATTGAGGAACACAACTATCAAAGGCAATGCCCAAAAGTCGCTACAAACCCACACTCGTTTCTCTTTCTAAGAAGGTCTAGCCCCCCAAATTCTTTTACTCAAAGAACCAAGTCAAAGAGTACAATACCTTATTGCACTCAACAAAAGCCAATGGTCAATTCCTTTCCTTTTCCCAAGCTAGAACGTAAAAGAAATCTCGATTCTTTTTATCAACATAAACTACTTTCATCACCTTAAAACCAAGGCGTGAAACTTCACATCGGGGAGACACTCAATTTAGAAGAGAAACATCACATAACCCCTTTTTTCTAAAAGATGAAACTCACTTTTACCAAAATAAATTATCTCACTTTTGTCAAAGTAAATCATCTCACTTTTTCCCAAAGCCAAACAATTCGAAGAGAGGAAATCATTCCTGGAACCCAAATTTCTTTCACACAACAACCAACACCTTTCTCAAAAGGAAGGGGAAATTTTCATTTTCCAACAAAAGAACCACTTCACAAGGAACAATTATAAGAATTACCTTTTAGAGACATTCACAATTATTGCACCATTTAATTAAATCCAACTCTAGCCGAAATAGAAGGGTATATGGATCCACATTGAGTTTGGTTGATTCCTTTAGCTGATACTACAACAGATAACTCAATTGCACACTAACGAGTGCATTCCATTCATACACCCTTAACCAAAAATACCTCAAATCAAGACTTGGGCTAAATTTTCTTAGTAAAGACAATCGAATGGTGTTATTCCACAAGATAACGCCTTCCCCATCCACCACATATTAATTCATGATTAATCCTTCTTTCATCCTCATTTTCAATCATCAAAGCTAACTCCGCAACTTGGTAAAAAAATGCAAACTAACCTGGGGAATCTCTAATATGCATAAATCAGAGCGCCTTAGCCAAAGGCATTCATCCATAAGACCACACGAACAAATGAATCCATATACCTTTAAAAGAAGGTTCACCTCAAATCCCATCATCTCTACTATTCTAATATGCTTACCATTAAAGGTTTCAATACTCACAATTATCACGTTAAGCAACCCCCTCAAGATTTAACATGAATTACGTAACTACACTCCCTTTAAATTTTTTTCCAATAATTATATCCACAATTGGCAATGCTATCATCCAACATTAAACCAATTCTATCCCATGATAATCATCAAGGGAAAACATGTCATATTCCTTAAACACATTCAACCTATCAATAACTATCACATAAGACAATGCATTAACAATTCTTTGGTATACTAACCATAACAAACCATGCACCAGAGTGTCAAAATTTTAAATTAATTAACCAACCTACATCATGTTTTAAGGTTATTGACCTAAGGCAAGATTTTAATGAATGACCCTAACCAGGTTTCAAAATTTTCCCAAATCAAATTTTAGTTCACTCTAAGATCATTTACTAATTTATACTCCACGGACCTAATGCCCGCTCTAATACCGACTGTAACACCTCGGCACCCGCGTGCCCCGAATGTTACACCAACAACCATCAAATACTACCAAATTACTAAAAATTTCAACATGACCTCTACAGATCTTAGATCCAAACAGCACAACAACAACAACAACATTCTCCTTATGATAATTTAACTAAGCCATGACAACATAACAAGTCTACAACCATGAATCCAACCTACAAGTCCATCAACATAACAACAACTTATTTATAGAATAAAAGTTCATCCAACAAATAGCTAGGCAGCATAAACTTCTTAACTACTCAAAAGTCTAGATTAATTGTTGACAAGTGAGTGAAGTGATGCTAAGCCCCTTTCCAAAATACCGCTCTCTAAGTACCTAAAATAAAACATAAAAAACAAGTGTGAGCTCAAAACTAAGCAAAGTGCATCATATATTACAATTGGATTAAATTAGGAGGTTATAGCGATTTACAAACATAGTGAAACCTTTGCACATAAGAACAATATCATAATTTAACATTCTTTAAGCTTCAACCATGCAATGCACATGCAAGCTCATAATGCAAATTCTCATAGCAATTACCGGTATTGCTGAGTGTGCACACCGTCGGTGTGCACCCTCACATTCCCATCCAGCCCGTGGAGGGGCCTACCGAAGTAGGTTTTTCATGTCTCACTACGTGTGAGACATAGAGGTTGTAACATCCCAAAATTTCTAAATAATAAAGATAGAAATATAAAAATTAAAAAATGAAATTGAATAGAATTTTTAATTAGAATATCAAGAATGAATTAAAATATTATATTCTATTTCAATATCTTGAAATCCAACCATAATAAAAGGATGAGTTTCAAAATAAAACTTCAAATAAAAAAAATGAAAATAAGTTGGTAATAAAAATTCACATTGAAATTCAAACTAACCTAAAATTTTATTGAATTTTTTTCTTAAGAGAATCTTTAATAATACTAATTTCATTTTCTCTACAATACAAAACTTAAAGTACAACGAGAAAATAAAGTTAAATATTACAATATATTTATTTATCATTTGTATGAATTTTTCTGAATTTATTTTGATTTTTTTGAATTTCCTTGATTTTTGTACCAAAGGAAAAATCTTTTCATATAATCATAATAATAGATAAAGAAAAGAGTAAAAAGTTTATAACAAAAAGATAAACAAAAATTTATTTAAATATATAAAATTATTCAGAAATTAATTTTGGAAGTTAAAGGTCATATCAAGATATTTAGGGAAGTTAGAAGTCACATCAAAGCAATTAAGAGTGCAATTAATGAATTCTTGACTAGGAACAGTGAATTTGTCAGATTTGAATAAACAAAATACTGCATTAATTAGACCTTAATTTTTTATATTATCTTCAGTCTGGATCATCCCATAAACTGTAAAAATATCAGGAAATAATAATTAAATTGGTAATTTTAAAAATTCAAAAAGTGAAATGCTGAAAATCAGGAAATATAAATGACAAAATTTTAGTAAATAAAATATATAGATCTTCAAGTTGAAAATTTTACAGGAGACTATTATGGCCATAGGAAACCTCCATAAAAATTTCCATAAACATTTCATAAGTTATGGACTCCCAGATAAATTGAATACAGAAAACTGAAATCTGTGCGTAGTGCACTGTTAGAATTTTTATAAATTCTGAATGTATGAGATAATTCTGAACATTTAACAGTACCTTCAACCATATCTGTTGTACAGGCCATAAATTCCTCATTAAATTACCACCATGATTGCTAACTGAACCATTGAATGCAACCCAGCTCTATTTGCGGTTAGGAATTGATGAGATTTGTTTTGTGTCACTTCAATGAACAATGCCAAGGCCCACCCGTCATCTAGCTTCTCTACAGCCTTGCTTGGCTATAAAAGCCAGTGATCTCTTCCCAAATGGCCTTTTACCCTGAGCGTGCAAACCGAGCCTCAGATGTCGCTGTCTTCCCTCCATTCTGCGACTCCAATCTCGCGCCTTGCAACCAAGAAACCTGCCCTTCCTTTTTCCCTGCCTCGGCAAGACGCCAGGCTCATCTCCCTACAAACCTCGCTGCCACAGCCATCAATTCCCCGGATATCCACTGCCCACACCGTGTTTGACCACGCACAAGCCGAACCTCACCACGACTCGGTTTTCCCCATCACCGGCAACACATAAACCTCCGCATATCCATCCAGCCACCTCTGCCCAGACCATCACTTAGAAGCTTCTCTCTAACATCCATTGGTTAAGACATCGCAAAAATTTCCACCGAACTCTACCATCCATTACTCAAGACATTGCCAAAATTTCCACCGAACTCTGCCAAACTGAGACCACCTATGGCATCGTTGTGATCTCGGGGTTCCATTTTGGTCTTCGCTTCTTCCTTCGCTCGCTTGTTCAGGAGCCAGCCAAAATCACCAGAGGAGCCCTCCATGGCGCCATACCCTTGTTCTGTGAGATTGCTCTTTGTTTTCTTCATTTCCTGTACTCATTTCCTTCACTAATGACTCACTAGTGCCTCTTAATTCCTGTCATAAGAGACCAGCCCCAGACAATCCTTCAGCCATGATTGCCATGGCGCCTGTGTGTGCTTCCTATTTTCGTCCTGTCCAATGGCCCCCATCTAAGGTAACTGGAGTTAGTAATTTTAATTAGTCATCGTGGTTATATGGCAGAACATGATTAAGGTAGGCAGTAAAAATCTAATATACTAGTAAGGTTATCGATGTCTATATGTTGGCAGATAGCAACTCAAGGTTCCAGCAACTAACAATTATAAGTTCTATAAACTATGCATGTATTGAGTAAACTAGTTGTAGTGGTATACATGTATGCATTTGTAGTAGAGACCATAGAACTAATTTACCTTACGGCAACAGAATGTTTAAGAAGTGATCTTTATTTGGAATAAGCCTTATAAATGGAGTATAACCCAAATGAGAAAGATGTATGTAAAATACATATATGTGCATATATAATAACTAACAGTAGCATAGATGTGCATGACCATGAGATTGATTTAGTTCTGCTGAAACATTTTGAAGTCGGTAACAAAATATTGCATGTGCATAAACTGGATCATAAGCCTTATCCATATGAGAAAAACATATATGTGTGTATATCTTAAAAAGTGAAATCATGTTCATGAAAAACCAGATCTTATACAATCAGAGTATATGGTGCAATAAGGTCACTAAGATGAGTTATAGCTTATGCTTGAGTCTCTTTGCTGAAACATGTGTTCATATAGTATATGCACATTTGAAAATTTCAAATGGATAGACCTCACAAAATGAAGTACCAGTCTAGGTAGTGCTAATATCAGCATATACTTTTAGATAAGCTCATGATAATTGGCAAAAAGAACTAGTCTAGATTGCTTACATGATAGACTTCATCCTTCATGTGTATATAAAACATTTCGGCTTAAAACAAAATAATGTGAAACCGGTTTTAAAACACTTCTAGGGTCATACCCTACTCATGCCAGAGAAATGAAAGAATAATCATGCCTAATGTAGTCGCAAACTTAAAATGAAATTCGACTCATTATATTGTCAAATTTATGATCAAATAGGCTGTTTCAACAGCAAATAAAATATCTTGTCTAAACTCCAAAAATTATAAAATCAGGTTAGAAATACTCTCGAAACTACATAGCACCAAATTCTAAAGAAATAATTTCACTTCATCATACTTTGTATATAAATCTTGACAGCAAAATAACCTTATGTATTATGTTTTCAGAAACACTTAAGCCTTTTCGGCAACTCATAAAACGACTTGTCTAAATGCGAATTTTATGAAGAACAACCCAAAAATGATCCGTGAGATATTGATGAGGACATCCCAACCAAGGATAAAACCGCTGCCCCTTCTTCCTCTACGATCGCTACTTCGTCCCCAATCGTCGCTGTTTCGCCCGCTACTTCGTCTATGACGTCTGGAGCGCTTAATCCGGAAGCAAGTCCTTTCTATCCACCTTTGCTGGACCAGCACGTCAAGAACATCCACCGAGGACAGCCCACGCGCCAAGGAAGGCCCAAGATAAAGCCCAATTCGTCGCCGAGTCCGGTTCGGCCATCCAGGAGCAGCAGTACTTCAAATGGACGCCACGGCCACATCCGAACTCTGTTTTCGACGTTCGACAACTCGTTTGAAAGGTATCGAGATAACAATTCCAATGGATCTGATCCTGAGGCCAAATTCCTCATGGAGTGAAGGGAAAACACAGAACAATCTCACGGGACAGAAATTCCAAGTGCTGCGCCACCTTTCTTTTGGGCCCAAGGCCCATGTACTCTTAGGGTTCAACCCCTCCTTTGGCCGGCGCCCCTATCCTGGCTGCCGCACCCCTCTTGGGTGTCCCTCCCTTGTGTGGGTACCCCTTTATATTGGGTTCTCACCCCTGTTCTTCATTTTTAAGGTTTTTTTCTGTTGTGTTTGGTAGACCCCGTGTGCGTCCCTTCTCGTGTTTGCCCGTGTCGACTAGACCGCCCGAGTCCAGAAACAGAACCTCAACTTGATTTTTTTTTTGTTTTCAATACAACCTTTTTGGTTTGCTTCATACTTTGTTCTTGCGGGTTCTCGATTTCTTGCAGGAACTACTGATCATTGGATCTTGTATCTGTGTGGATTTGACATTGTGATTGTGATGCTCCCAACCTGTTTGGTAGGAAGCCCTAAATTCGGTGCCATCAACACCTCCAAATCGACGTATCATCATCCCACCGAAAGATCGGGATCGCCGTCCCGATCAGATATGTTCTACCATAATCTGGAAAATATTCTTTTTACATCTCGTTTTGCATCTGAATCCTGTTAGATCAAAACCCTTAAGTATTATGGTCATCGAGAACCTTAATGCCATTTAAGCTATTTCAGCAATGAATAAAGCATCTCGTCTAAATCCTAAAAACTATGAAATCAGCTTAGGATTGCTCCCCAAAGTACAGACTACCTTGTTAATAAGAAATAATCTTGTTTTATCATGTTCTGCATATAAATCCTGTCATGCAAATATCCCTAAATATTATGATCTCCATATCTGTAATACGAATAAACGAGCTTTAATAATAAATAAGAAATCAATGCTTAAGATATTTGTTTTAACCAAGACCTTCTTGCAAACCAGAATATGTAACCAATAGCCCAACCTAGCAAATCTGGTGTGTGTATATATATATTCAAAATGAATACTTATGCAAAGTCTATACTACTCATATATAATTTGATAACAAATGTTTTAATCCTATTAATCCAAATAATTTTAGCATCTATAATTTGAAGTTATAAATACAAGAATACATAATTTTAGTCTCTTGAATTAGTAAAACAAGAATAAATAATCTATAAAAAAATCTACATCCGTTCTTTATAGCAAGTCTTTATTTGATATACTGTCTGTCTTCTTTTTCCCCTTATTGAAATTGTTGTTTCGCTATATTTCCATTAAATGACGTGTAGAACCCGACGTCACTAATTCCGTTGTGAACTACGCCAGTTGCAGCCGTGCCTTCGTCACAAACAACAATTAAGCAAGGCAAGCACCCGCTTTGATCATATTGATCCCTGTATTTAATTTTCATTGTGTTTATCAAAACGTTTCATGCATGCATTTATTTTCTGTAAATACGCTATTTTGTGGTACTGGTAGATATACCTGTTGTCAGATGAAACTTCCTTGATAAGTATGGACATGTGAACCTTGATAACCATATAAATGGGTTAGACAATACATAATGTCAACTTGGGTATATGCAAATATTAACCATGCTTAGCCATGCTTTATAACCAACATTGAATATGATCAGATCAAAATTGATTCTTGAGAATTGAAAAAGGTTGGTTATGATATGATGTCAGTTGTTGGTATTTTGACTAAAAACCTCAAAATAAAACTATGGTTTAGATGCGGGCAATTATTTTAAATAGCCGATTGTGCAAGAGATGGACTTGTACGTAGTGTACGGGAGATTATTGCCCGTGTCGAATTAAGGACCGAGCTATGGGTTGTTTTCAAGCCAAGAAAATCGTACAACCACGAGTGCTGGTATGGGATGCCTTAACCTATTAAGTTGCTTAGGTCTGGCTCTGCACATTGGTAGACGTGAGATAGTATGAGAAATCCTTTCTAGGTTTGCTTATGAGGGGCTTTCGCACTTCGTTGTGGGTAAATGCATATCGGTATAACGATATACGCCTTGTTATGGGAAGAAACCCTTGTTGCAGGGATGGACTGCCTATGTTCTTATTGCAGGGATGGACTGCCTTTGTTCTTGATCTTATTGTAAGGATGGACTGCCATGTTGTACTTATTTATGTTTCTTCTTCCATAACAAGGGTTTCACGTCACCGGGCTGGTGCAAAGCTTGGTCTAGGTAATGTAACGGTTATGTTATGATCTCTCTGTGGCACACCAAAGGAAGTGTGTCAATTGTGCTGCACAAATAGATGATCATTTCTTGTGGGTAAAGTTGTACGCCTCTGCGCAGTGTAAATCTAATGAATTAGTCGCGCCTACGGTCAAAGGCACTTGGAAACGTCATCACATAGCTAAATGTTTTACTATTTTCAAAATAGGATGATTTTCCTTGATGTGCCTTGTTTTGGCAAAGATTATGGTTACGCCACGTGTTGGCAAGAAATGAACATGTTAGAATTGGATTATTGGATCATTGAATTATCCAATGCTCGCGAAGGGCAGTGAATATTACTTATGCTTTACTTATTTCTTATCAGTCAAATTTGCTTTATTAAATTCTGTTTGCAAATGACAACTTGATTTATAAATTCAATTTCGCTTTATGCAAATTAACCGTAGAAGCCTTTTCTTTGAAATGGCCTGCATATATTATAGGATTTGCTAAAATCTTGCGGAGTATGTAAAGTACTCATCCTTGCTTATTATGTTGTTTTAGGTGGAAAAAGATAGCGGAGCTTCGAAAGATCTCTTTTCGTCGCAGGATGCGGGATTTTCAATAAAGCGACCTTTCTAGGGATTATGCCTTATCAGTTGCCTGAGGGATTGGATGGGCACACTACAAGACTTTGCTTCTTCTGTTGCTATATTTATATACTCTGAGTTGCAAGAATTGTAACACCCCGTTACCCCACATGACCTGGATGTCACACCCTCAACAGCACCCAACATCCGACATGAAAAGAAATACATTGCAAAGCAACTAACATACTAGCAGGTTGCCGAATGAACAAAAAAATTTCAGCAGCACCTCCCCTAAAACTCGAACATCCACTCAGCAAACAAAAGACAAATTTTAATATATAAAACATACACATTGCCCAACAGGATATCCAACTAAGCAACATATATATCATGGATGAGTAAGCCTACCCAAAAACAACCACCATGAAGCAAAAGAGGAATTAAGAGTATAGCCACCCCATAACCAAAGATACATGAATTTAAGCCATCATGACATCAAGCCACTTACAAGTTAACCATCCAAAAGAACAAGTTCTTTAATATAGCAGCATTTCTAAAAGTGGTATAACAACTAATCTAACTACATGATGATCAATGTGAATGAAGTGGTGCTAGCCCTTCTCCCCAAAATGCCGCTCTGGAGGTACCTAAAATAAAACACCACAAGCAAGCGTGAGTTCAAAACTCAGCAAAGTGTATCATATCCACACATAATTATCCAATTAATAATTTCAAGCAATAGCATAAACACATTTCTTATACAAATCAACAAGTCCATAAACAATGATATCACCGGCGGTTACCACCTTCACTTCATTACTCATTTAATATACATACCTCATTAAACTCTTTGGATGAGTACACGACTCATACAAGCCTCATTAAATCTCTTCGGATGAGTCCACGACTCTATCCCAACTCTACACATTACCATTTAACACAAGAATCATCATTAAAGACGCAATGCAACATGTATGCTCATGAATGCACCTTTCATAGCATATACCGGTATTGCTGAGTGCACACCCGTCGGTGTGCACCCTCTCATTCCCTTCCATCCCGTGGAGGGGCCTACTCTTACTGTCTCACTCCCATTCACCTCGGTGAATGGGACTACGAGGTAGGACTTTCGTGCTCACTACGGGTGAGCACAGAGGCCCACATCAGTATGGGTCGCCTCTTCTCTTATAAATGCACAAATGCAATGAAATGAATAAAATAAAAGGGCAAATGCATTCTATTTCAACATTCATATCTCCATCAATAGGAACATAAATATAACCATCATCATCAAGTCAACCAATAGCATTAACATAACCTTTAAATTCATAATCATTTAGCATTTCTCTTTTACCCATATAATGCAACATGCATTCGCCACAACCATTTCAAAATCTTTCAACATAAACATGCTCATAATGCTTAGCAAGAAATCGATAACCTAGCATCATACTAGTGATACACTTGCCTGAACCGCGGGGAAGGGGGTGGCGTGAAGATGATGCCACTCCTGAGGACACACCACCTGAAAATATCATTTGCAAATTCATTTTTATAAACTATATACTTCAGACAACCTACCACACTTCTACACCCTAATTCAAAATAGCCCCCAATTTCCAACAATTAGGGATTTCTGGACAGGAAGCGCAAAATTTAACATATCTCCCAAACGGCTGACCTAAATTTTGAGTTCTTGTACTATAAACGATCACAAGAGGATAATATAAATTTTATTCTACAGCCAACCATTCAAAATATGCCTCAAACAGTCCCAGAATTGAAATGAACATAGGCTACAAGTGTTAAACATTCAGTCTGGACAACATTTACTAAAACAAGCATATCTTTTGATTGGTTTAACCAAAATGAGTGTTCTTGTGCTCTAGTTGACTATAAAAGGATAAACTACCATTTCCCCATATCCATTCATTCAGGAGATTTGCCAAAAATTCTGAGATTACAGATGAACAGAGACTGCACATTTTAAACCTAACTCACGACAGTCTAAACTAAAATGGGCATAAATTTTAATTGGCTATGTTAAAAATTGAGTTCTTGGGCTCTAAATTACCACAAGAGGATAACCTACAATTACCCCTAGCCATTTATCCAGAAACTGAGCCTAATGTCCTCAACTTGCACTTTTAGTTTCAGTTCAGATTCTGAAATTTTCAGCAGATTGCAGTTTTAGGGTAGCAACTTCAAAATAGCATAACTTTTGATTTCTGACCCAAAATCAAGCAAACAAGGATATTTTCTACCCACGAGGAGAGGATATTTTCATTCTCATAAATATCAACATAATTGAAACCGCTAGCAAATCAAGCTACAAATCCTTCTTTCATTTAGTCCACATGATACACTTACCTCTACCCACGAGGAGCGGAGTGGTGCAACGATGAGGGCATTCCCGATGCTACTCCAACTGAAATAATATTCACATGCATTCAAACACCAACACTCACTAACCTCTACTAGCTCACTAACCCCACAATTCAACATGAGACAAAAACAGGACAGTTAGGTTCAAACACTCATAACTTCTAGCAAATAACTTCAAATTTAGTAAATGAATACATTTTTGGTATGTACAGGAGATTTCCTAACTTTCTCTAGTTATCAAAATAATTTAATTCGGCCTCTAACTAGCCATGCACAGCACAAACTTGAAACTGCTGCTAGCAGGAGAAAGTATTGGACAGCAAACATTCAGATATGCATAACATTCAAATGGCTAATCCAAAATCATGTTCTCAGAATCTAAATGATCTTAAGAATAATATCTACATCTTCTTCTACAGCCAACCATTTTGGAAATTACTCTATGAACCTCAAATTGTCTTAAACCTGAACCTGGCAACAACAGCAATTTGTTCTGAACAGCAGACCTTCAAATTAGCATATCATTTAAATGGATAAACCAAAAATTGTGTTCTTAGGCTCTAATTAATCACAAGAGTACAATCTACAATTTATGCTACAACCAAACTTTTTGGAAATGAATCTAAATAGCACAAATCAACAGAAAACTAAAGCTTTCACAAATTCAGACATAACTCTGAACAGCAAGTAATCACATTCTGAGCAGTAGGTACAAAAACATTCATAACTCTTAAATGGATGATCCAAAAATTGAGTTCTTGTACTCTAAATAAACATAAGAGAAAGAGCTACAACAAATTCTACAGCCAACCACTCAGGAAATGGCGCTAGAGTACCAAAAACAGCCCGAAACTGAGACTACTAACAGCAGCAGTAAGTTCTGAACAGCAGTAACGAAAACAACCATATCTTTTAAACGGCTGAATCAAAAATCATGTTCTTGGACTCTTAAATAAACTTAAGACTACGATCTACAATATTTGCTACTTCGGACCCTCCAGAAAATGCCTCAAGAGACCCCAAATCGCAGCTCCAAAAATAGTGTTTGCTCAGCCCGCAAAATTTCAGAACTTCCCCAAATTTGAATCCACCATTCCCCCCAAATCCCCAAATCTAAACCCTAGAACAAATGAATCTAGTAGTGCTCCTCCTCAAAACTGCAATCAAACCACCCCATCACCCTAGAAACACTTACCTTCACTTACTCTCAAGGAGGAAGAAAGGGGAGGGAGGAGCTGCAGCAGGGAGGAGCTCAGCTTGGGGGAGGAGGCAGCAAGGAGGAGCTCAGATTGGGGGAGGAGGTAGCAAACAGGAAGAGGTTTCGGTTGGGGAGGAGGCAGGGAGAAAAAAATTAGGGGAAAAGGTGGGAGTGGGGTTAGGTGGGAGGGGATTAGGTGGGAGATCCCCTCTCACAACATCCAAAGCCCACCGATAGACCCACAAGATTTTGAAACCGATAGAAAGACCGGCCCACACCCCAACTGAAAATTTTCATTAACCTGGAAATGTTTTGCAGTATTACAGATCCATGATCATCTACTTGCGTAGCTTTCTGGTTTACGAGGTAGAAATTTTTATTGTGCGCTAGTGTAGCCTACCCGTATCCCTTCAAAAACTCAACACCTCTTTGACATTGGAAGGGCTCTCCCATTCAACCACCGGCGAGATCTTGCTAGGATCAACATAAATACCTTCTTGGTTAATTACATGGCCCAAAAAACCCACTTCTGAAATCCAGAATTCACACTTCTTAAGCTTAGCATAGAACTGATGTTCCCTCAAAGAATCATGCACAAGTCTTAGATGACGCTCATGCTATTCCTCTGACTTGGAATAAACTAGAATATCATCAATGAACGCCACCACAAAATCGTCAAGATATCTATGCAACATAAATATTCATCGACTCGATAAAAATAGCAAGGGTATTGGTTAGTCCAAAAGAGATAACTTTAAATTCAAAGTGCCCATACCTAATGGAGAAAGCTGTCTTATCAATACCTTGCTCCCGCACACGAATCTGATTATACCTAGATTGAAGATCAATCTTAGAGAACACCTTTGCTCCCTTTAATTGGTCAAACAAGTCATCAATGCGAGGTAAAGGGTATTTGTTTTTTATAGTCTCACCTGATTGAGAGCGTGATAGTCAATGCACATGCACCAACTCCCATCTATCTTAGATGTAAATAGCACAGGCGCTCTCCAAGGTGACACACTGCGCCGAATTAACCCTTTGGGCAGCAAGTCATCCAATTGCTTTTTCAATTCCTTCTAGAAGGGACAAGCCAAGCAGTAAAGAGACACAGAAATAGGTTGAGTTCCTGGAACAAGATCAATCCAGAATTCCATATTCCATTCAGGAGGCAACCCTGGAAGCTCAACAGGGAACACATCAAAATATTCATTCATCACAGGAATCTCATCAATATGAATGGAGGTACTAGGCTCATCTGCAATAGCCATCAAGGTCCCTGACCTCAGCATATGAAGACCAGGAAAAAACTGGCCATCACAATAAGGGAATTAGCTGGTGCATTGCCCTAAAAGACCAATTGTACTCCTAACGGAGCCTGCAAGTTAACTGTCTTCCAAAAGTAGTAAATTTTGGCACAATACTGATGCAGCCAATCTATTCCCAATATAACATCAAAAGGAGCCAACTGAATCACCATGAGATTTGCGATGAACTCCTCATCATCTATGGTAATAGTGCAACCCAGACAAACCATGGAAATAGAAATGGAACCACCTGGCGTGCTGACTATCACAAACTTAGCAATAATCTGCATCCCCAAATTAACCCTTCTAGAGAACTCAATCGACAAAAAGGAATAGGATGCCCCTGAATCAAAAAGAACATAAGCATAATGAGAATCCACCAATAAAGTACATATCACCACATCCCAACGCCCAATTATCTCAGAAGACGGTAAGGCGTAGACTCCTGGTGGTGCCGGAGCGGGGGGAGCCCCGACACTCTACGGTGATGACCCAAATGTTGGAGGTGGTGCAACAAACTGTGGTGGAGCAGACGGCGGAGGGTGCGAGCAGTAATCTAAAAGGTGGTGCCCACGGTGATGGCTATGGAAGACCAGGTGTAACAGCCATCATATAAACTGATGCCCTAGAAGAGCAGCTGGTGTTGGGCAGGTGGCACCGGCTCTGAGTTGATGATGCCTGTAGGATTCTCCTTGTACACTCGCCCCATGTGACTGAAGCAGCCACAGTGGCAGCACTCCCCAGTCCAAGAACACTCCGCAGCATGGTGTCCACCACCACACTTGAAGCACCACATGCCCTGCCCAGGGACAGTTGCCCCCATGACAACTCTGAACTCCTAATTGAAGCCCGTGTGGAACCTCCAAGCTTTCTCGCGGTCATTGTAATGTGTCGGATTCTTCTCCAAGTCATGGAATTCTCTGTGCGTGAATTTTGTGGACTTTCCTGTGATCTGCAAAGTCAATTTTTTTCTCTGTGGGAGTTTTTCCTGGCTCCTCCCTCCCTCACCTGATTTCTTCTCTCCTTCCCCACCCCACTCTATTTCTTCTCCATTTCCTGGCTTCTCCTCCTCCCCTCATGGCTTTCTCCCCTTGGAGCTCTCCTCCATGGGTGCCTCCCCTTCGTGCTCCCCCTAGCCCGAGCTGCTCCTCCTTTCTCTTGGTTTCCACCCAAACTGAAATAGAGGTAAGATCTTGAGGTAAATCCTAGGGTTTTGGTCCTGCTTGTTGGGTGGTGGAGTTCCTTTGCTAGGGGTCTTGAGTTTGAGGTAGCATTAGTTGAGGATTTGAGTGTAGAGGGATTGTTCTGTTTTCGGGCAGATTTCGTCCCTCTGTTAGGGTTCGATTTTGCGGATTTTAGAGGCGTTTCCTGAGGGTACAACTGAAGAGAAAGTTGTAGATCTCTTTCTTGCGATTCAATAGAGACCAAGAACTCTCAATTTTGTTCAGCCGTTTGAATGTTATGCTTGTTTTACCGCAGACTGCAATGGATCTGCTGATAGTCGAAGCGGTTAAAGTAATCTGTTGATTAAGCAAAGTTAGAGGCCGAGTTGAAATTTTTCAATACTTAGAAAAGATGGGAAATGTACTGTAGATACTTAAAATGTCTTCATTTGCATGATTTGGAGTTGTATAACATTAGTTATGCCCTGTTGAATGCGCTGTCCAGAACAGGCTCTTTGCTGAAAATTCAGAGATTGGGCATTTTGATGATTCGAGGTTCAGATCGAGAATTGGGGTCATTTTGTGCAGTTCCAAAGAGGTGGGTTGTTCCAAAAGTTGTGGAGCTTCGTCTTAAGTTTCATTAGAGCTCAAGAACACTAATTTTGGTTTAGCGGTTTAAAAGTTATGGTCGTTTTAGTGTTGGCTGTCCTGAATCTGCGTGTGTTGGTAGCTGAAAGTTTGAACTGCTGTTTAAGACTAGATGTAGGTCGATTGAGAATTTATATTTTCCTAGAGAAAGTTAGGAAATTTCCTGTAGATTAAGAAAATATCCTTGTTTGCTTGATTTGGATTCAAGAATCAAAAGGTATGCTATTTGGAAGCTCGCTATCCTGAAATTAGAATCTGCTGAAAGTTCAGAAATTTGGACTGAGATTCAGAGTGAAATTTGAGGGTTTTCGAGTCAGCTCCTGAATGAATGGCTATAGGGTAGCTGTAAGTTATCCTCTTGTGGTCATTTAGAGCACAAGAACCCAAAGTTCGGTTTAGCCATTTGGAAGATATGCTCATTTGCACGCTTGCTGTCTAGAATTCCATTTGTTGGGTTTTGGGGCTGTTTTGGGGGTTAGGTGTAGAAGTGTTGTATGTTATTATGAACTATACAGTCTTTGAAAAATGAGTATGCAAATGTTATGAGAGAGTGGTCAAAGCGTGCTCCACCCTCTCCAGGAAGGACTCCAGATAAAACTTCATCCGAAACTGCTCGGTGAAGATCTCCCAATTGACTGCGTCATGGGCATGGGTCCTAGCAGCAAGCACCCCCTCCCACCAGATATCCCCCTGGCCCTTCAGCTGAAAGGCTACAAAATGAGCCCTCTGTTCTGAGGTCAACTCTAGGGCACCGAACTGCCTCTCCATATGACACAACCAGTCCACTACCTGGACCGGCGTGGCTGCCCGATCAAAAGTGTTGAGAGAGAGACATCCACTACCAGAGACTCATCCGAGGCTTCGGCATAGCTGGGGCAATCGCAGGGGCAGCCACAGGTGGAGGCATAGCTACAGGAGCTGCCTGAACCTGCTACCGTAGCTCCTTAACCTCCCTCTAAAGTGCCTACAACAAAGCGGCAGACGCGGCTGTAGCGTCGCCTCAAACTGCCTAGTAGGAGCACCATCCTGGGTTGATGAATGGGCATTGAGCGAGCCGCTTCCCTCAGCGACAGACTCAACAACCTCCTGAGATGGGTGTCTACCACCCCAACCATGGCCTCCATAGCCATGGCAACCATGACCTCTACTCCTCAGTATAGCTATAACACAATAGCACAAATTCACACCGTCAGATCATACATCAACATAACATCATACACCAATATAAACAACTCTCAGCATCATAACCAAAATAAAGCATTAAAGCGCAACGGAATGATCCACCATACCCTTCCTACTGTGCATCAAAGTGTATCAAGTTTTAAGGTATTTAACCAACCTAAGTCAGATTTTTTTAGATTCAACATTTGACAAGTAAACCAAATTTCCAATCCTAAGTCAATTTCCACTTCACATGGCATCCTGCCATCCCAATATGTTTTGTTTAACAAAACTCTAACCCTTGACTATAATTTCCGAGCATTGCTCAATACCGCGAGCACGACTATTCGAATAGATTTTACACTCTGCAGAGGTTATGCACTTTACCCACACGACATGATCGTCCCTTGTTGCCAAGCTATTAGCACACTTCCTTTGGTGTGTCGGCAGGGTAATCATGAAAAGCCTTTACAATGCTCTGTATAGAAATAGCTCATTCTACATGTCACACAGCTACATACTCAATGACATGATAAAAAAAATACATCTAATTACTGACAATTTATTTTAGTTAATTGATTAATTTATTTATTTTTAGTATTTTTAGAAAAAACCCAACAATATTTTACAAAGAAACACGACTCTCAAATGACAAGATGAAGGATAGAAACCAATGACTAGAGTGGGGTGAATAGGAGCCAAATAAAATTTCTCTCAAGAATCTCTTTAAAAACATTAGTGCTATGGAGCAAACACTAGGTTTAAGAATACCAAACAACCTTCCCTAAGACTTGGCATGACGGCATCCCAACACCTCTCTATTTATAGCACACTAGGAGTAATCTCCCCCTTAGATGACTTTCTTGGTCACCAAGAAACCTCATCAAGGGTTGAGATTCCACTTACTCCTGCATAGGCTAACCCGTAACCCAACAACATAATGGGTTTTAACCATTTAACACTAACTTAGCCACTACTCCACCCGTGAAACCTTGATCCAACGATCCTGCTTCGCTTGAGTATGGCTTAAGTTAGCATCTCATCCATCCACTCATCATCCCGGCTTGTAGCAACTCCCAAACCTTAGTAATCTTCAGACATCAACTTGACCGTCCAGACCTCAACTCTCCTAGCCTAGTCCTGGTCTCCTCCACCTCACCATGACTAGCTCGGATGTACTATAACCATCATAGACAAGCAAAACACCACATAGCATTGCTCAACATAATATGCAACATTTAGTCAACAACAGTAGCCCAAAATTTTAAATTTAGTTTTCCACGCCCAAAACAAACACACACAAATTGACACATGCCTAACAAATATCAAATACTCATCACATATCCATGGGTTGACCTCTACATGGCCTCACACAAGACAACAAGGCTCAAATTCCAACACACAAAATTCTTTGAAGATTTTCAAAATTCAAACTTCCATGAAAGCAAGATGGTTGCAAGGATATTTTTCCAAAAGAAAATAACAAATGATTAAGACATCCCCTGATAAATGCATAAAGTTAAACCCCACAACTTCAGTCTTGCACAAAAACTTCTTTTAAACACAAAAAGAGGTAAACACGCGAAAGAGATAATAACTTCTCAGCACATCATAAATAAGAAACAAAAACACATTAGGAGCATCTATAGTACAAATTATCAATAAAGACTCATCACTAAATCTATTGGTTCTCTGACCATTTATGACTTAACGAAAGCAAACTTCTCGATATTCTCTATGATCTGTGATGTATTAAGCAACCAAGTTACCTCTACGAGATTTCCTAAACCTCGGTAGTGGCTCTACTAGGCCATGCCCACAACCACAGCCTCTACCATGGCCAAAGACCACAACTGAAACCCTTCAGTATAGCAATTTCACAGAAACATAATTCATTCATCATCATCATGGAAAACATAACATCAAATGTAAATGCAATGATTACCCATACACTACAAGAAACAGAGAAAAATTCGTGGACTTTTTAAATTCGTGGGCCCACAAAATACCCACGAATTTATTTATTTAAATTCATCGGTTTCTATAAAACCCACGTTTTTAATTAAATTCGTGAGCCAAAATGAAACCCACGAATTTATTTATTTAAATTCGTGGGCTCAAATAACACCAACGAATTTAATCATTTAAATTTGTGGGCCATCAATTACCCACGAATTTAAACATTTAAATTCATGGGCCAAAAATTACCCTCGAATTTAAAAATTTAAATTCGTGGGTCACCAATTACCCACGAATTTAAACTTTTAAATTTGTGGGCCGGTCATCCCCACGAATTTAACAGAGGCAAAAAAAAACCCCGCAGCCCAAGACGTGCCCACGCCCACCGCCACCACCGTTCCCCCCCCACGCTGCCACCGCCCGCCCGCCACGCCCGCCCGCCCGCCTTAGCTCGCCGCCCGCCGTCCCCTGCGCCGTCGCCCGCCGTCCCGCCGCCCGCCGCACGCCCGCCACTTCCTTCCCACTTGCCCCTCGCCTCGCCATCTCCAGATCGTGTCGCGGCCGTCCGTGATCGTGGCGCCCGACGGCCCAGATCTCTCCAAAGAGCCGCCGATGGACTGCCTCCGCGGGTGCCCGTCTGGCGGCGGCAAAGCAGCAGCAGCAAGACGAGACTCCTCCTCCCCGGCGGTGCCTCCCCTCCCACCACCGCTCCTCCTCCACCTCCTCCGCCGCCTCCGCGCAGCGCGGCATCTCCAACATCCGCCGCCGACGAGAACGTCGCCAGACGCAGCGCCGCCGCCAGCTCGCGCAGTCATGGCCTCCCAGAGCGCCGCCACAAGCCGCCGGCGACGAGGACGACCACGCCACCGACCACCCACCCCACCCCGCCAGTTCGGCAATGGCGCACGCCAGCGCAGCGCAGCAGCAAATGGCGTCTCCACGCTTGATTGTCTCTTGTAGCTTGTATTTACTTTTCATCCATCCTTAAAAAAAGTTTCTTTTCTCATCGCTTTTCTATATGTTTTTGGAAAACAGGTACCAAGTATAATTTTTTACCCTATCTTTGCTTCAGGTTCAATACCGGACATCTTAGCGCCCACAACTCCAACAACCCCGAGGCATGAATTCCATTGTGAGCTCGATTGGTGTATAACTGTTGTACTTTATAACTTGTTGTGATGGATACGTTGTGATCGACTTGTTGTGATGGACTTATTGTAATGGAATGTGGATTGTATCTATTGCGGTTGTAATGTGTTGTACGTCATTGCGTAGTTTACAAATTGCCGTTGGATGTGTGATTGGATTATCTAAGGATCTGCTAGAATGTCTCTTTCTGGTTTGAGAGATTGATATATATATTATAACTGCAAATGTTTTTTTGTCTGTTGAGTGGATGTCCTATTTACTAGAGAGGTCATGCCGAAATTTTGTACATTTCAGAGACTTAGTTTTAAGCCGGTTTTGAAGAGTTAAAAGGTTGGTTTTAGTATTTTAGTACAGGTAATAGGTTTGGTGTCTCGTTTGTTAATTCTTCGTTCGCTTCAACTTCATTGTCGAGTTTGTCTTTTGTGTTAGTGTTTCTGATCAGATTTGAACAAAATAGATGATCCTTCTTATTTATGCTTCGCTTAGCAATTTTTAGTTTCAATTTTCTTTTTTCCTTTTCTTTTCTTCTTTAGTTGTTATATGTATTGAGTGCGATGCATATATATATAAATATATATACATTTGGATATATATGGATATATATATTTTCTTTTTTAAAAATGACTGATAAATTCGTGAGCTTTCAAAACCCACGAATTTATCTGGCTGCTCAAGTTAAATTCGTGGGTTTAATAAACCCATGAATTTAACAGATTAAATTCGTGGGTTTAATAAACCCACGAATTCAACAGATTAAATTCGTGGGTTATTTAGCCCACGAATTGAATCTGTTAAATTCGTGGGTTTATTAAACCCACGAATTTAACTCAGATTCCCAATTAAATTCGTGGGCTTGGCAGAAACCCACAAATTTAACTTAAATTCGTGGGTACCCACGAATTTAATTGATTAATTTCGTCGAGTTAAATTCATGAACTAAATTCGACGGTTTGCTCACGAATTTAAATTAAATTCGTGGGTTTTGGCCTAAATTCGTGGGTTTTTGGCCCACGAATTTTTCCCTGATTCTTGTAGTGATACCTTTCCTACTGTGGACCAGAGTGTGTCAAATTTTAAGTTAATTAACCAACCTAAGGTATGTTTTAGTAGTATTAACCTATGGCAAAATTTCAGAGAAATATTACTTAAGTCAAGTTTCTAATTTTTTTCCTAAGTCAAAATTTTAGCTTACTCTAAAGTAATTAACTAATTTAATGTAACACGGATCTAACGCTTGCTCTGATACCAACTGTAACACTCCGGCACTTTATGTGCTCAAGATATTACCACCATTACCTCTTTCATCACCTTTATCAAACTTTAACCATAATTTTAGACAACATCCTAAAACAATTACACTAGTATTAAACAATAATAATAAGAATAAATGAAAGGAACCATTAATCTCGTCATCATACCTTTTTAATAATAAATGAAGGGAACCATGTAAAGCATCATGATGGCTAGTTTCCAATAAAAACAATAAGAATTAACCTTCCATGTCATCATTCTACCATGAACTTGCATTTTTACCTACAAGGAACGGAATGGTGTGTGGTTGAAGCCAAACCCATCGTCACACCTCCTACAGTAGGTAAATCCGTCTCAAAAACATTCCATAATAGTACATACATCAAACATGACAATATTTCTCCTACGCACAAACCCGGACTTACCTTTCTCCCTTGCTGGATAGTTTACCATTTGTTGTCCCAGCAGTCGAAAGGCCATAACTCCTAGCTCGGAAATCCAAACATAGTAAACCCTATTTTTTCTGAAAAATATACAAGATTTCCTTGGATTTTGTTGTTATCCATACTTTTCAATTGATCCATTTAACCCCTCGTTTCCTACCCCAAAGATCGATATGTTGCTTTACTAGACATCAGAATTCACAATTTTATAACTATTTTTACACAACTCCAAATATAGCAAACCATAGCATCTCTAGAATATAGGAAAACGTATCTATATAATTTAATTCGGCTATTATCTATCCCTAATGAGTAGCTTAACATGACTGCTCTAAACAACGATCGACTTCTGGACAACAAGCTTCTACAAGCCATATCGTTCTAACTACTTAACCAAATTAAACATTCTTTCACTCTAATGAAACATTAGACAATAATATATATTTTTAGAACTTGTACAATCCGTGAAACTGACCATAAATATCCCAAAACACACCCTAAAAAATGAGACTACTATTAAACGAATACCGATCTCTCCCAAACTTCATCCCGATTCTCTCCAACTTAACCATCTACCATCAAAAGTAACACAACACCACTTCACTACATCGCCAACATGAGGAACATCATCCTAGGGTTTTTACCGCCAAGTCAAAGATTTACCAAAACCGTTCAAACAATAGGATTCTCTCCTTCTCCCTTCTTTCCTTCACTTCTACTTCCTTCTTCTTTCTTCCTCCTTTCTTCTATCTTCCTTGTTCAAGAACCCCCTATTACCCCTTGCCGCAACATACTCCTTCCCTAGTGTTGGTCCTTCCTCTTCTTTGCTTCCTTCATCTTCCAGATGTCCTTGCCGCAACAGCCAAGTAGCAGTACTTGTACAGATCTTTAGGCACTTTTTCATCAGTCCAGCATCAATTCCATGCTCCTCAATGTCCTTCATCAAAATAGCATCTCCATGATCTTTGGCTTCCTATGGTGTGCCCTTCAAATCTGAACACATGCAATAACATACTATTAGGTAGCATAAAACTCTCGTCACAAGGAAATTCACTTAAGAATGAGTACACTAGTGTGATTGTGTTTCTTTGCATGTGTTCTTGTTAATGGACCCTTGTATGCACTAGGATCTTCATAACCAACATCATGTGATCTTGGAGAAGTAGATGGCATTCTTGTAGTGGTCAGAATGATGGACGACGAGCTCATGGTAGTCGGGATGTCCTCGTCACTAACGTAGCCATAAACTGAAGGGATATGGGTAGGCTACACTAGCGCACAACAAAATTTTCTACCTCGTAAACCAAAAAGCCACGCAAATAGATGATCATAGATCGTTACCACTAGATGCACGGTGCAGCGGAAGGAAGTTGATGCAGTCCGAATCAACGAAGTGCGCGTCCAGTTGCAGTGGTCGATCTTCCTCGTTGCGGTGGTCGATCCTCCTCACGCAGTGGTCGATCGTCCTGAATAGTGTTGCAGTAGCAGCAACACCTCTACAGGTGTCCACAAGTTCGGGGAAAAGAATGTCGTGCGTCGGTGTGCCAGCACCAGAGCGCAAGGGAAGGCTCAAGTGGTGACGGCTAGGGTTTCGGTGGCTGCGCCCTCTTATCTAATCTATTGCAATCACGAACACCTTTATATAGCCACCCCTCCATCATTGTTGAACCCTATATTAGGGCCCAACTGAAGGACAAAGCCCACTTGGCCCATTAGTGACGGATCCCATCCGTACCACTATATTCCAACCGCTTAAGTGTGTGACCCTGTAGGTTCATGCATATTTGGACACGACTCAAAAACACCTTTCTGACCGATAATCGATAGCGGTACCTAGCAGTACATATCAATTCCTAAATATCCATAAAGCATTGGACGAACCTACTATAGTGTGATGATTTAATGTTCCCTTTGCTTCACGATATCAGATCGAGCTCAAGGCGAGGGTCGTGTCATCCTATGACAGCTCGATCTCTTCACTCATACCATAGTGGAATAATTTATCTGGATTGACTCTCAATCACATTCGGCATGGCCATGCACTACCTTACTCCATCTACCTTGAGGGGCCTAGAGATATCTCTCCATTATATAGGAGGAGCAAATTCTATCTTGATCATTCATGTACCTTAGCATGTTTCATGGTAAGCCCGAAAGCTTCTTTTATAACTACCTGGTTAAAGAGTAGTGTTTGAGAGCTCCTAAGTGAACCATTACACATCTAAGAAACCAATGACAATCTCAGGTCTAAGGATCATACTTACACTAAGCATGAGATCAACTGATGACACATAAGAACAATTCTCACAATGTCTCAAGTGGGTCTATCCAATGCATGTTCTCTAACATGTGTCCACATTATTGATTAGATATGTTCATATCTCTGTGACCCGTGAAACTTGGTCATCAATCAATACATGTGCTGATCTATGAAGCATAATTGTCCTATATTATGATAACCGATCAGGGATAACTTGAATAACATCGATATATGGAAAAAGTTGCACGAACAAGTCACTTACTTATTGATTAATCCAATTAATATTTATTCAAAGGATAAACAATTATATTGTTTCATAAACATAAGGTGTGATACAATCATCTTTATGATTGCCTCAAGGGCATATCACCAACATAAACCAGTGTTGAGGACAACCTTCTCAGCCACACTGATGATGTAGCAATGGCATCATCACCTAGGTCATCCTTTCACACTAGTTGTTCAGTAAATTCTTTAGCAATTATCTTCCTTGTTTAGTGAATTCCAATAGAATTGCCAAAATCACCGACCCGATCGGGGTCACCGAAATCACCGGCGCCGTTACTTGCGGAGCCGATGCGGCACGCCCACGATCACCCCAAAGATAGGCGCCGCACGTTGCAAAGATTCAAGAGTCGCCGCGGCGGCTTTGCCAAAAAAAAATGCTCCAATAAAAGAATACACTTACAAGGCGGCGGGTGCGTGGCACGCGCGCCCTCTTTGCCGGGCCCGCCAAGGGCAAGTCGGTGGTCGCTTCCCGGCCACCTCCACCGAGACGCAGCTGCGACGACGATGAGCGCAAGATCACCCCGCCTGGGATCCGTGGCCACGGGGCCGTGATGCCGCCTCGGCGAGTCCGCTTCGGGCCGCCACCGGCGGTCGGGAAAAACCCACCATAGGGGTGGCGAAGGCGCTCCTGCCATTGTCGGTGGAGGTTGTCCCCACGGCGGTGGTCTCCGACACATCCGCGCGCGCGCGCTCGCAAGACGCCCTTATGCTTCTTCCTCCTCCTTTCCTCCTTCCTTCTTGCGGGAGGAGTCGACCTCGCCGTCTTCGCCGGGCGGCGCCAAGCGCTTCCTTATCCCCCGGGAGCGACGCCCGGGAAGATATCCCCGTGAGCCCCTAAGAGGATGCAGGAATGTCGGTCAAGTGCTAAGGACAAAGAAAAGAGAAGCAGAAAGGAATTTCACCGGCTTACCAGATTTGGCGGAAAAGCCGCCGAGAATGGCTCCGGGTGGCCATCCGTGGCCACCGTGGCGCTTCCGCCCGTAACGGCCGCCACCCGGGCCTCCACCTCAGACGCGGCCAGCTCGGGTTCTGCCATCCTCGCCCGGTCGGACGGCCCCGCGTACCGGAACAGGGGGTGCGGCCTGTGCACAAGGGGTTGCACGCGCATCCCCATAAAGGCGCGCACAACCACGTCCCCGGTGAGCCCCCGCCTCCTTTGAGCCCTGATCTGCTCCACGATCAGGGCCAGCTTGTTCTTCTCCCTCTTCTCGGCGCCCCAGTTCCACCGCTCCTCCACCATGGGAAGCTCGCCGGTGAAACGAGGGGCGCTGCCGCCGACGTTTTGAACGTAGAGCCATTCGGAACGCCAGCCCTTGTTGGACGAGGGCAGTTTTACCTCCAGGTACTCCGTGCTCGACCGGGCGAGCCGAGGGCCAGCCACCAGGCGCCACGGCGTCCGACGGCTGTCTTTCCAGAGCCTTGCCTGGAAGAAGTGCCTCCACAACGCCCGAGGCGGCTCGATCCCCAGGAAGGCCTCGCACAGCGTGATGAAGATGGCGATGTGGAGGACCCCATTGGGGTTGAGATGGTGCACCTCCACCTTGTAGTGAGACAGCAGCCCCCGGACGAACGGGTGCAGCGGCAGGCCAAAGCCGCGCTCGAAGAACGAGGCGGGCACCACGATCTCGTCGCCCCGCGGCGCGGGGGTGGCGGCCCCGGTCGGCACCCTCCAGCCGGAAAGGTCCTGCGGCATGAGGAAGCCCTTCTTCACTAAGCCGAAGCGCCTGTTGTCTTGGCGCGAGCACTCCGCCACGACATCTTCACGGGAGACGATGGAAGGTGAGAAAGAAAGGTCGGGTTTTCTTTCCTTAGCTCTCTGTGCTTTTCTTGTTTCACAGCAGAGACAGAGAAGGCAAGAAAGCGTGACCACCAAAGCACCTAACGGGCGATTTATAGAGGACGAGCGAACGCCGCCAGCGAGCACCCGTCAAGCGGCGTCGCGTCCACCTCGCTGTTCGCCACCGTAACTCCTGGGCCTAATACCACTCCGCTTTTAATCCCTGTCATGTCAGGCGACAAGGGCCATAAAGACGCCGCCCCCGAACAACGTGTCCCGTAACCTCTTGGTCTCCGCCTTTAGGCCGAACGGTTGCTCGGCGCGCGAAGAAGCCATCTGGGCGCTGCGCCCCAAGACGACAAAGCTTTGTGGCTTGCGCCAGGGCCCAGCGAGGGGTGGGTTCAAAAGGCCTACCCCACCAGATGGGTATAAGGCCGCCCCAGCAAAACTTGAGCAAGGGGCAGGTATGAGGTGAGCCCCACGGTGGGCCCTCGGTTAGGTCGGCTGACGGCCTAATCACCTCTACTCGCGTCCGAGACCATACTTCACACTCTCCCGGGAGCTCATCAATGAGCGACGGCCACCAGCTTCGGGGTCGTGGACGACCCGAGTCCATACGGATTGAGTAGAAAAGGTTTTTATGGGTCGCCCCACGGCAGGCCAGAGACACCCTACTCGGGACCGTCCGCTCGGAAGGGTCCCCTTGGCGGGACCTCCCGGGACCCACTCGGACTACCCGCTATTAGCTCCACGAGCAAGGCGTTCAAACCAACGCAGGTAAACGCGCGCCGCTCATCCCCTCCAGGTCCCACACCTGCGGATGGGGTATACATGTGGGATAGACGGTGGCCATTCCTCTCGCAGCTACCCTCGCCGATGAGGACTCGAGAAGGATGCCCCACGCCCAGCCACGACGGTGGCGAGCACTCACGTCCAGCTACGACGGTAGCGAGCACTCACGTCCAGCTACGACGGTAACGAGCACTCACGTCTAGCTACGACGTTAAGCGAGCACTCGGACACCCAACCTCTTAGAGGCATCCGGCCGTCCCGCCGACCAAGGCGCCGGACACCGTAACCTCACAGAGGCATCCGGTCGTCCCCGCCACCAAGGCGATCGGACACCGAGAACATCACAGAGGCATCCGGCCGTCCCTGCCGACCAAGGCACTCGGACACCGAACCTCACAGAGCATCCGGTCGTCCCGCCGACCAAGGCAGTCGGACACCAGAACCTCACAGAGGCATCCGGTCGTCTCTGCCGACCAAGGCACTCGGACACCCGAACCTCACAGAGGCATCCGGTCGTCCTGCCGACCAAGGCAGTCGGACACCAGAACCTCACAGAGGCATCCGGTCGTCCCTGCCGACCAAGGCACTTGGACACCCGAACCTCACAGAGGCATCCGGTCGTCCTGCCGACCAAGGCAGTCGGACACCAGAACCTCACAGAGGCATCCGGTCGTCCCTGCCAACCAAGGTTGAAGGACCATGTGGAGGTCCATCCATGTTTGTGATGAGTATTTGACTTTATTTGAGCAAGGTGTGCTCAAGTTTGACTTTGATTTGGATTGATTTTCAAAATGAAGCAATTTGAGTTGTCTCTGCTAGGAGTGGCAGTACCGGTCGTATGGACGCGGTAGTGATGAGTTGGATGGTTTATTGCACATCTTTGTGGGCATTGCTATGTGAGGAGTTTCCTTGTCTTTGATGGTTGCAGGACGACGGTGCTAGGTCATGGTGAGGCGAAGGATGACCGGACTAGGCGAGGCGCGCGGAGGTCCAGACGGTTGGGAGATCGCCGGAAGATGATCGGAGACGGAGTCCGGGCAAGTCAAGAAGACAAGGAAAGGAGATGATGCTAGCTAGATGCCGCGTGGATCAATGAGGACCGTCGGATTGAGGTCTAGTTGATAGGTTAGCGGGTCTAGGTAGTATGCTTTGAAAACCATGCAAGAAAACCCGGTATGTGTGTGGGTTTTGGGTTAGCCCTTGCATGGCTGTGTGTGTGGGTTAATCCTAGCCCTTAGATGAGTGCTCTAGGGTTGAGGGACTCATCCAAGGGTGGTAGGTGGCCCAAGAGTAGTATAAATAGGGGTGGAGGGGTAGCCTCCTTCCTGGAAGGTGTTGAGGTTTTGATGCTCATTTGAGCTTTGCCCACATGAATGTGAGGCTTTGTAACCTCCCTTCCAGAAATGAAAGTTTTATTCATCCACCTCTGAATTTATTTTATGCATTTACATTATGTCTTTACTTTACGCAATTTAAATTCAGCATTTACTTTCCGCAATTACATTCCATAATTTACTTTCAAGTAATTTGGATTTGCCTCCTCCTTCTAAATGCTGCTGTTCTTGGATGTTTTGAGTATGTTCATATGGTTTTACATCTCTTTGCACTCTTGGATTGAGTAGAGAACATCTTTTCTTTCAAGTTCCAACTTTGTTCTGAACTTGTTCTTCGTGCAGCAGTCAGTGTATGATTTTTGTAAAAATTTAGAAAAATTCTTTTTGAGTGATTTTTGTTGGAGGAGGTGCGGGACTCCGATATGCGCTTACAGAAAAATTTTGGAGTTCACTTGTTGTACCGTTTGGGCGCCATGAGGTGAAAACCGAGCCCCAAACGTTCTGCTCGAAGTTCTTGACCAGACTGTGTTCTTCGATTTTTCGTGTTTTTTCTGTAAGGCTTTTTGAGGAGAAATTTGGTGGAGTACTTCAAGACTCTGATATTCATAGGGAGAAAAAGTCTCAAAATTTTGTGAGCTACAGAAACCCACCAACCTCCTGTGCAAATTGAGGACAAGTTCTGGGAATTCTGCTTTTGCTTTTCTGAAAGTGACTTTTGTGATTTGAATTGATGTCCTTTCTAAAAGCAAGAGTTTGAATTGATTCCTCTTTATCTTGGACACTAGGCAACCAGGATTGTGACTCAAAAATCCCCACATATTTTATGGTACTTATCCATGCAAGCTTGGGGTACACATAGTTGTCTAGTTTTTCGGGTTTTTCACAATTCCTTTTGAGCGATCTTGTCGAGGTTTTTGTTGGAGTATTTTGGGGGAATTTTTATTTGCGACCATTCACCCCCCTCTGTTCGCCATTTCGGTCCTTCAAAGGTACTCGGACACCCGAACCTCACAGAGGCATCCGGTCATCCTGCCGACCAAGGCAGTCGGACACCAAAACCTCACAGAGGCATCCGGTCGTCCCTGCCGACCAAGGCACTCCGACACCCGAACCTCACAGAGGCATCCGGTCGTCCTGCCGACCAAGGCAGTCGGACACCAGAACCTCACAGAGGCATCCGGTCGTCCCTGCCGACCAAGGCACTCGGACACCCGAACCTCACAGAAGCATCCGGTCGTCCTGCCGACCAAGGCAGTCGGACACCCGAACCTCACAGAGGCATCCGGTCGTCCCGCCGACCAAGGCACTCGGACACGGTAACCTCTCGAGGCATCCGTCGCCCTGCCGACCAAGGCGATCGACACCGAACCTCTCAGAGGCGTCCGGTCGTCCTGCCGACCAAGGCACTCGGACACCCGAACCTCACAGAGGCACCCGGTCGTCCTGCCGACCAAGGCAGTCGGACACCAGAACCTCACAAAGGCATCCGGTCGTCCCTGCCGACCAAGGCACTATCTAGCTACGACGTTAAATGAGCACTCGGACACCCGAACCTCACAGAGGCATCCGGTCGCCCTGCCGACCAAGGCGCCGTCCACAACGATTAAAATTAAAGCAAACTCATCGCGAAGACATTTTCATAAAGAAAAAGAAAATTTCATTATAGGCCAACAGGCTCAGACTTTACACGACTTTACACACGAGACCGAGCTGATACAAGAGTGGCCACGCGCACCACTGCAGGCTCTACCGCGCCTAGAACCTATCAAACATCCGTGCGGCATCGGTGGCACCGACGGCATCTTGGTAGGCCCTTGCTCAGTCGACGGGACAGCCGCGCGGCGCAAGTAACACGCCGATGCTTCCACGCCATTCAGCGACATCGACGCTGCCGCACTAACTACGGTCGGCGCCCTTGCGCCATCGCCTCGAAGGGCCCCCTTACCACCTCGAGCCTTGAACGGCCTCGGCGCAACAACAACGAAGCGGCGTCACGGGCGCGCTTCTTCCTCCCTAAGCTCGGCCATCGCTGGTCGAACTCAGCCCAAAGCTCGGCGGAGGATCTTCTTCTTCCACCGCGACGCCATCGCGAAGCTAAAGACTAGAGGGTGTCTCAAGCCATTTGAAAGAACGTAAGAAAGAGCTCTCATCCCCTTCAAGCAAGCTATAGCGCACATATATATATCCGGACGAAGGGAGGCTAAGCATCTCCAGAGTAAATGCGGTGCCTAAAGGCGGCGTCCTTCACTGTAACCCGGCGATCAAGAAGACTAGCAAGCGGGGCGCGCCAAACTATACTCGGCATGCGCAACGAGGCGAGTAAAAGCCTCTGGCGGTTCAAATGCCCCCGGACAAACTCCAGGGCAGCCGTCGGATCCAACGAGGCACACCTGACGGAAATCGCTTAACCGGATCGGGCGGACCGACCGACCAGGCCCGGCCACCACTTTCGTCCAAGTTCAACCCCCAACCGAATCTGCCGAAATCGCTCGGGAGTTCGGGGGCTACTGACGAATACTAATAACAGGGATACCCCAACAGCCCGGAGCGATGAGCCAGCGGCCTCAAGCATATCTCCAGCCCAACAGGCCGCGCTCGGCCCGCCACCGACCGAATCGCCTGCGAGACCGCACAAGACATCCGCTCCCGACCGGCCAGGGGAAGCGAATCCGACCGGACAGTGCTCCCGACCCCCTCTTGGCGGGGCGGGATCTCCCGACTCCGACCGGACAGCGCTCCCGACCCTCTTGGCGGGGCGAGATCCCCCGACTCCAACCGAACCAAGGTGGCGAACGCCGAGGGCCGCGTGTCAGGTCCTCATCGGCCTACCGCCACGTACCCCCCGAATGAGGTCAATCAGAGTGACTATACAAGGCGGTGGCTCCTTCCCAAGAAGATCCGGTGATGCAGAAGACAAAGCTTCCACCCCATCAACCCGATCCACGACAAGATCTGGCGCACGCTCCCTCCCGAGGCAAGACCAACGTCACGCATCGCGACGCCGGCGATTCGCAAGGGTCACAGAGGGCAAATCGCTATTTCGGGGAATACCTAACCTCCCGACCACCAAGGCTACCAACCCAAAGATGGGCAAGGCGGGTGGCGACGATCCACGTGGCGAAGGACCGGAGCTCTAACATAGGTCACCTCGCTCTTCCTCCCAACTCTCGATGTAACTGCCTCCCTTCAGATAAAAGGAGGCGGGACTAAGCGATTCAAAGAGAGGACACATAAGAACACGAGGAGACTAAGTCATTTAGGGGCCTCGTCTGTAAAAACATAGTGCAAAAAGCAATACAATACGGCCATCTGAACTGGAGTAGGGACTTTCAGCCCGAACTAGTATACATCTTGGACTCACGAGTCTAACCATTCAGGGAGTGGAACGCGTGACCCCCTAGACTTACAAATTTACTTGCCGGCGCTCGAAAACGCCGACAATAATCATTAGCACAATTAAATTCATAGTCACAAGCAAGCAACCAACATCCTAACATCATTCTAGTTGATACAATTGCCTCTAACCGCGAAGAACGGGGTGGCGCGGGGTTGAGGCCACCCCCGAAGTCACACTTCCTGAAATAACATTTACATACATCTCAAAATAATGCAATCATAACAATCTACATCAACAATTCGTACACAACAAAGTGACCTCACAACTACGCGCCCCTTGTTGTCCCGCTGGACAAAATACCAAAATTTCAACCTCTATTGCCCAAACATATGAGACCAAAAGATTTAAGAAATCTATAGGTAATAACCCACAATTTCGTAATTTTCCACTTTTCTTTATTAGGCCGTCACTCTTCTCTAATACAACTCCGAAGACTTCTCTGTCCACTCACAGGAAAGCAGGCTTTGAAAGCTCATAACAATTACTATACAACTCCAAATTAAGCAAATGATGATATTTTTGTAATCTCCGGAAAATTTTCTAGCTTTCTCTAGTTATAGGAATAATTTAATTCGGCCTCTAACTAGGCATGTACAGCACAACACCGAAGCTACTGTCAGCAGCAACAAGCTCTAGATAGCGGACATTAAAACTAGCATAACTTCTAAACGGCTGAACCAAAATTAGTGTTCTTGGTCTCTAATTAAACTTAAGGCCATGATCTATAATTTCTTCTACAACCAACCCCTAAGGAAATAGATCTAGATTGCCCAAAATGGCACAAAATCGGGACTACTGACAACAACAGCAAGTTCTGGACAACAGGCACTAAAACAGCCATAACTTTTAAACAGTTGAACCAAAATTCGTGTTCTTAATCTCAACTGAAAAGTAAGACAAATATATACGATTTTTACGACAAACAAACCCTATAGAAATGAGCATAGGTTCCCCAAAACTCGATCTAAACTTTGCAGTTAGATCTGCTCGAGAACAGAGATTACCGTAAATAGATTCTCCCCCAAATCCAACCCAATCATAGCACTAAAACAGGGAAAACCACCATGGCACCACCCAAATAAAGTACTCATATCACCATAAATGACCTAAAATTTTACCTTTGCCCGAAGAATCAAAGAATCAACGACAACAGCGGTTTCCCCCTCAAATTTCGTATATTCATCACTCCTCCACATCTGCCCTAGGTCCTCCAAGACCTTCACCACCACCGGGGCAGCAGCGCCCATGGCTCGGGAAGGGTGGCTGGCGTGGTAGCACTAGGGAGGGCCATGGCTAGGGCACAGGGAGGACAAGTAGCTTGTAGAGGGAACGGAAAATGAGGCCATTGTGCAAGCAAAGGAACATAGAGCACACCAAAAATCCAAACACATACTACGGTGTTATCATCTTATTTGAGAAATCTTGAATAGAGGTGATGCCAAAATATGCGAAGTGGCCACGGATGCCAATGTGGCAAATCTATTGACAAAGCCTCCCCTGTAAGCAAAGCATGAGGCACATACTAGAGCAATGGGTATTAGATACATGAATGATTAGCTCTAGTGCAAGTAGGAGATTGTTTGAAATATGCCCAAAAGGCTAGTCATGAAGATGATTGCCATGTATTTATGCTTATGTTGTTCCTTTAATAGTGTCATGTTATAGATCATCAAGTATGTGACTTGATTGTGAAACTCTGTAATTTGATTATGACATTATTATAAATTGCCCCTTATTTATTTATTAGTTGGGACACCAATAATCTTTATTCTAAACAAGCACATAAATTATTTGATAATCATGTTTCACGGATTATGGGTATGTGATACAATTCAGTCATGTGAATACATGTAAGTGTACATACTATTGGACTCACCCACTTATGAAACACCTTTTTGAGGATTTGATGAGTGTCATAACTTGTTTCATACAATGATAATGATTGTTCCTTAGACCTGAGATCAACACAATTTTCTAGTAAAAGACCTTGTGGAGGTCTACCCATGTTTGTGATGAGTATTTGACTAAAATTAAGCTTGGTATGCTATGGTTTGAGTTTGATTTGAATTGGATTCCAATTTGAAGCAATTTGAGCTTTGTCTATTTTTCGCAGTGCTACCGGCCATGGTAGCACGGTGCTACCGGTCGAGCGATAGCACCGGACACCAGAGCGGTGTGGAAAAACCTGAGAGGGTGTTTTCAGGGGATAAGGCAAGCTGGTGCTACCGGCCATGGCAACCCAGTGCTATCGGCCGAGCGGTAGCACCGGCCCAAATGGCTAGTGTGAAAATTACATAGAGGATCTCTTCTTGTTTTTAGGATGAGGGGTGGTGCTACCGGCTAGGGGCGGTAGCACCGGCCCTAATGAGTGTGAATGATCCAAAAATTGTGATTTTGGGAGTATGACCGTTACTAGGCAAGGAGCGTCAGAGGTCCAAACGGTCGAGGATCGCGGGAAGATGATCAGAGACAGAGTCGGTGCAAGCCAAGAAGACAATGAATGGATGAGATGCTAGCTAGACGCTGTGTGGATAAATGAGGGCTGTCGGATCGCGATCTAGTTGATAGGACAGTGGGTCTAGTTAGTGTGCTTTCAAAATCGTGCAATCCTAGCCCTTGATGGAGTGCCCTAGGGTTGAGGGACTCTTCCAAGGGTGGTAAGTGGCCCAAGAGTAGTATAAATAGAGGAGGAGGGGTGGCCTTCCTCCTAATGAAGGTTTTAGAGGTTTTGTGCTCCTTTGAGCTTTGCCCACTTTGTTGTGAGGCTTTTGTAAATCTCCCTCAAAAAATACAAATCATCTTCTCTTATGCTTGAATTTACTTTACTCATTTAAATTCCGCACTTACATTCTTGCAATTTACATTCATGTAATTTGGATTTGCCTCCCCTCCTTCTGCATGCTTTTGGATTTACCTCCTCTCCTTCTAAAATACTTGTGCTTCTTGAGCTGAGGATGTTGATTGGTGGATGAATCTTCTTCAGATCATATCGCAATCATCTAGGCAATCCATGCATCTTTCTTTCAAGAAACTGGTCTTGTGTTCTTAGTTGAATCATTCTTCTAAATCGTGTTTGCGTGGTGTTGGACCTGTGTTCTTGCTTGCTGTGATGTGTGGGAGGTTATCCAAGATCATCTTGATCATCAAAACCCTACGAGTAAGTCCAAGATCAAGTTCTTAAGTTTTGCTCAAACTTGGTGTGTTCTTCCTTCAAAGGTGAAAAGGTCAGAACTTTGACGTCAATCCTTGAGATTGAAGGTTGCAATAAGTTCCTGACGTCCTTAGGATCACATCTACCAAGTTTCGTGAGTTTTTGTCCATCCAATCAAAAGATTCATCAAGATTTGCTTTTGAAGGTCGTGATGGTTCTTCAGCTGTTCTTGAGGCCAGTGCTACCGCTCCTAGTGTGGTACTAGCAACCTCCATTGCTACCGGCCTCCCAATGGTAGCACCACCCATACAGAACAGCTGGCTCTTTTTATTTGCTTCCTCTGAGTGTTTCTCTTTGAGGGCTTGTTTGGAGTATTTTGTGTGGGAGAAAATTTTATTTGGGATCATTCACCCCCTCTGATCGCTATCTCGGTCCTTCATCTACATGAGGATGGTATGCTTTAATTTTGTCTAACATTGCCCGTAACTAGATAATTATAAGGACAACAATTGAGTATGCTTTGAATCATGTAGAGGGAAGTGTATTAACAAGATGGGATTTGTCTTCCTCATACTAAAGGAATAATATTGATTGGCCACTCAATGAAATAGACTAAAGAATGTGTATGGCCATACTTGAATGATTAAGGTGTTAATCAATCAATCTTGTTAGTCTACTTTAGAGAATCAGTTTAATAGTACAAGGATAACACACCTCAACCTTGGATTAAACCATGATATCAAAGTGACAAAGGGATCGACATGAATTCAATTATGGTTTATTGGATAAACGACATTCATGGAATTTGGATAGTTGTTATGTTCTGCTAGGAGTCACTTGCGACTTGTGAATTGAAAAATGAGTTTTTCAGTTTATTGCCAATATTACATGAACCTAAGGTCACACACAAGAATATACTTATAGACAAGTTTACGAAATCTTCTGTCGTGACATATGTTCAATGTAATTGAACATAATATCTAGTTGTTTCCAAAAGGCTACGAACTTCGCGTGTGCCAAAATAAGATTTTTTTGTGCTAAAAAACACTAAGCAACTAACTTGGCACGTAGCAAGTCGTCGCAACTGAGCAACAGACTTTGCGACTGTAGCAGCCGACCTTGCTATAGTACTCACTAACCTGTGAATAGTTTTTGGCTATAAAAGGGGGCAGCAAGTTGAGAAAAAGTGTGGGAAAAAGGAGAAGAAAAAGGGAAAGAAAGGTGAAAAAGTTTCACCTGAACCTAAAACAAAGGTCATAAGAGTCGTATTGTAAAGTACTAGTATACTGGCATACAATGTCGTCCACCCTTTGTGTGGTGGATTCCTAAAGGTTGTGGCTGCTACTACCACGAAGATCCAAAGAATCCATTTCAGCTGCGATGTCCAGGCATTAAAGTTGTGAGCTTCACCAAGAGCTTCTCCAAAAGCTTCGTATTTGCGCTCCTAAGACCATGGAATACATTTTAATGCTTTTGGTATATTCTAAATCTTCGTTCCAATGCATACGCCGGTCCGAGAAGGGGGTAAATTTTTGAAATTTACTAGGGCTTTACCCTCTAGATTCCCCAACAATGTTTACATATACTTGGTAGTCAGCACTACTGGGAACGAGTAGGCTACTTTAGCGAAAAATCAAAATTTTCTACCGCGTAACCAAGGAACCACTACAAGTTATATATCACAGAATTACCATTAGACCAGCAGACCAGTAGCGGAAGTAGAGTCGATGAAGCGCGGTGGTGCAGATGTAGTCGTACTAGCCTCACGCCTCCTACAACAGCTTTTTGTGACTGTCGCAGGTTGCGGATTGTCCTAGTGTGGAAGCTTCGCAGCAACGCCTCTAAGGTATCTACACGTAAGGGGCAGGAACACCACACGCTGGAGTGCTAGTGCTGACTGTGCTGTTCTTGGTGAAGGAGGGGTGGCGGCTAGGTTTTCAGGAATTCCGAATTCCTATTGTGATTCTTCGTGTATCTCGATCTCGCAAAGCCAGCACCTCCTCCCTTTATATAGACGTCCCATAACGGGTTTCAACCCTTGAAACCAATTAGGAATTCTAAGCCCATTACAACTCGGATCCCTATCCGAATTGGTTACAGCCCCTTAAGTGTACGACCATATAGGTTCACATGCATTTGAACATGGCTCGAGTATTCCTACTCGACTAAACATAGCTCGAGTACCCTTATTCGATCAGTCGTGGCTCGAGTACTCCTACTCGACAAGACATAGCTCGAATACTCTTACTCGACAATAACCAGCAGTGGCCCCTAGCAAGACGTGCCGATTTCCATGTACATGTAAAGATTGGACGAACCTCAACAATGTCCAATATGCATTTCCTTTTGCCTCACGATATTGGTCAAACCCAAAGCGTGTTGTTGTCATCCTTATATGGATGTCTCGACCACTTTTTCTCGATGTCGTGACTCGGATTCCCCGAATACATTGAGTTAACTCTTTGACTCGATGACTCGAGTCACTCTTTCTAGAGTAGCATGGCCATGCGTTTCTGGAATCCGACCACTCGAGAGGCCTAGAGATATCTCTCCCATTTTATGGAGGAGCAAATCCTATCTTGATCGACCACGCCTCGCAGCATGTTCCATGACAAACCCAAAAGACATCTTTATAACTACCCAGTTACGGAGTAGCGTTTGATGACCCCTAAGTAAGCCATTACGCATCTTGAGAACATTCGACAATCTCAAGTCGAAGGATATATCATACACATCATATATGAGACCAACTGATGAAAGAATACAATGTTCTCGTAGTGTCTCAAGGTGGGTCAATCCAACACCATGTTCTCCAACATGTGTTCATGTTATTGGTTTGATATCTCCATATCTATGACCTGTGAAACATGATCATCAACCAATACATATGCTAGTCTATTCATATGTGTCCTCATATATTTATCGACTAGGGATCAATTTTAGAATGAATAAAGATGAATATAGAGTTTCACAAACAAGTCACGTACTTATTAATCAATATCCATGATGTTATTCAAAGAAAAATATCATAGTTCATGAACATTTATGGAAATATAATCATCTCTATGATTGCCTCTAGGGCATATTTCCAACAGTCTCCCACTTGCACTAGAGTCAGTCATTCAAGTCTAATACCCATAGCTCTGATGTGCGCCTCATGCTTTGGTTGGGAAAGGGGTTTTGTCAACGGATCAGCAACATTTGAGTCCGTTTGAACTTTGCATATCTTTACATCTCTTGTATCCACAATTTCGCGAATAAGATGATATCGCCTGATTATGTGTTTGGACTTTTGATGGGACCTTGGTTCCTTAGCCTAGCAATGGCTCCACTATTATCACAATAGAGATTCATTGGGCTGAAGGCACTATGGATCACATCCAATTCAGAAATGAATTTCTTTATCCAAACACACTCTTTTGCAGCTTCAGAAGCCGCAATGTACTCGGCCTCCGTCGTAGAATCAGCAACCGTGTCTTGTTTGGAACTTTTCCAACTCAGTGCCCCTCCATTTAAAATGTATACAAATCCAGATTGCGAACAACAATCATCCTTGTCGATTTGGAAGCTTGCATCAGTGTAACCATTTACAATGAGCTCTTCGTCACCTCCACAAACTAGGAACACATCCTTAGTCCTTCTCAAGTACTTAAGAATGTTTTTTACCGCTGTCCAGTGACCTTCACCTAGATCAGACTGGTATCTACTCGTAACACTTAGAGCATATGATACATCTGGTCGAGTACATAACATAGCGTACATGATAGACCCAATAGCCGAAGCATATGGAATCATACTCGTACAATCTCGCTCATCAATTGTCGAAGGACAATGAGTCTTGCTAAGGCTTATTCCATGCGACATAGGCAAGAACCCCTTCTTGGCATCCTGCGTGTTGAACCGATTCAACACCTTGTCGATGTAAGTACTCTGGCTTAATCCAATTAGCCTTTTCTCTCTATCTCTATAGATCAATATGCAAAAGATATATGCTGCTTCTCCTAAGTCCAATCAATAATATGTCATCAACATACAAGATTAGAATTACAAGTGCGCTCCAACTAACTTTCTTGTAAACACAAGATTTTTCTACGTTCTTGATGAAGCCAAACCCTTTGACTACCTCATCAAAATGAATATTCCAACTCCGATATGCTTGCTTCCACCCATAAATGGATTTTTGAAGTTTGCATATTTTACTAGCATTCTTTGGATCGACAAAACCCTCAGGTTGTGTCATATACACATCCACACTTAGGTTTCCATTAAGGAAAGCCGTTTTGACGTCCATTTTCCATATTTCATAAATAAAATATGCAGCAATAGCTAGAATGATCCGTACTGTAATATTATAGATCGGAGTTTTTACCGGATAGTTGGTGGAACACCTGTTTCTTTTCCCGACCTACCCCTTTCCCCTCTCTTTCTTTTCTTCATCAACCGGACAGCATTTCTTCTCTTCTTTTCTCATGGATTCCTCCTCTTGGCCAGCACCCTAGCTCCTCCCCTAGCTCCCTCCTAATCCTTCTCTCCTTCCCTTCCCCCCTCCCCTCCCTCTCCACTAGTGGCGCCCTCCTCTCCTCCATTTTTGGCCAGCCAGCAAGCAATAGCAAGTAGCAGCAGCAGTTCCCCCTTCATTTCTCCCTTTGGTGGTGAGTGGATTCAACTTTTTCTTGGTTCTTGCTGTGCTAATGGGAGTCCTAGCAGGTGGGGATGGTTCTAGGGTTATTGGATTTGGGGATTTTGGAGGGAAAATGGCTTTAGGGTTGGAGGGAACACTGTTCAGTTTTTTAGCTGTGCTCAGACTAGTTTTGCGACTGTGATTTCGACAAGATAGAATCATTTCCAGAGTATTTGGATGTAGAGAAAGTTGTAGCCCGTATTCTTAAGTTTCGATAGAGTACAAGAAAACGAAATTCCTTTCATCCATTTAAAAGTTATGGCCTTTTTAGTATAGACTGCTCTGATTTAGTTTGTGTTGGTAGTTGAGATTTTGAGCTGCTGTGTAGAGCTATTTGCATGTCGAATTAGAATTTTGGTTGCCTCGAGAATTTAGGAAATTTCCTGTAGATAAATAAAATGTCCTTGTTTGCTTGATTTGGGTTCAGGAATCAAAAGTTATGCTATTTTGAAGTTGCTACTCTGAAACTGCAATCTGCTGAAAAATTCAGAGTCTGAACTGAAATTAAAAGTGCAAGTTGAGAACTTTAGGCTCAGTTTCTAAATGAATGGCTATGTGATAATTGTAGGTTATCCTCTTGTGGCCATTTAGAGCCCAAGAACTCAAAGTTTGGCTTACCCATTTGGAAGATATGACCTTTTTAATACCTGCTACCCGGAATTCCAATTGTTGGAATTGGGGTTGTGTTGAGTTTGGGTTTAGAAACGTAATGTGATATACTAATCTACATAGTCTTTAACTGTATGTGTGTAAATGTTATTTTTTTCCAGGTGGAGTAGTTTCGGGAGTGGCTTCAACATCCCACCACCCCACTTCTCGCGGTTAGAGGCATGTGTATCAGTAGTATGATGCTAGGATATCGTTTCCTTGCTAAGCAATATGGGTATGTTTATGTGAAAGATTTTGAAATGGTTATGGTGAATGCATGTTGGAATATACGGGTAAAAGAGAAATGTTAAACGGCTATGAATTTAAATGTTACGTTAATGTTATTGGTTGACTTGATGATGATGGTTATATGTATGTTCATATTGATAGAGATGTGAATGTTGAAATAGAATGCATTCGCCATTTATTCATTCATTTCATTACATTTGTGCATTTATAAGAGAAGAGGCTACCCATGCTGATGTGGGCCTCTGTGCTCACATGTAGTGAGCACGAAAGTCCTACCTCGTAGTCTCATTCACCGAGGTGAGTGGGAGTGACACAGTAAGAGTAGGCCCCTCTATGGGATGGAAGGGAATGAGAGGGTGCACATCGACGGGTGTGCACTCGGCAATACCGGTATGTGCTATGAAATGTGCATTTATGAGTATGCATGTTGCATTCCATCTTTAATGATGATTCTTTGTGTTAGATGGAAATGTGTAGAGTTGGGATAGAGTCGTGGACTCATTTGAAGAGATTTAAATGAGGCTTGTATGAGTCGTAGACTCATCCAAAGAGTTTAATGATGTATGTATGTTAAATGAGTAATGAAGTGAAGGTGGTAAACGACGGTGATATCATGATTTATAGACTTGTTGATTGGTATGAGAAATGTGTTTATACTACTGTTTAAAAATTTTAATTGGATAATTATGTTTAATATGACACCTTTCCTGAGTTTTGAAATCACGCTTGTTTTGTGTTATTTTATTTTAGGTACCTACAAGAGCGGCATATGGGAAGGGACTTTAGTACTACTTCCACACTTGATATAATTTGAATTAGTCACCCGCATATTAAGGCAATGTAATAGTTTTGGTTGCTAGTGTGTTGTGGCGTTTAATTCGATGTTATGTCTATTTATCCTTTGCGTGTAGTCTATGATGGCTTTGTGGTTATGTTTATTGAGTTCATTCTTGAATATTATCTTTTGTGCTGCTGAATTTTTTTAAGTTAAATTCGGCAACCTACTAGTATGTTAGTTGCTTTGCATTTTTTTCTTTTAATGCTGGGTTTGTTGAGGGTGTGACATCCAGGGCACGCGGAGTGCCGGGGTGTTAAAGTTGGTATCAGAGCGGGCATTAGGTCCGTGGTGCTTGAACTTAGTGTCATACCATAGGGTCAATTAAAACTTTGATTTGGGATAATCTAGAAACATGGACTAGGTACATATATTCTTTAAAATCTTGTCTTAGGTAAATAACTTTAAAACTTGACGTAGGTTTACTAAGTAACTAAAATTTTGATACACTGATGCACAGTAGAAAGGGTATGGGTATTATTGCATTACGCTTAAGAGCTTTGATGTTGAATGCTAAATTTGTTGACGTGCGTCTTATGCGGAATTAACCGTTAAGTTATTTGGTTGAAGAAGTGATGACGTGGTTCTCCTTGTTGATTGTCATGATATAGACTTGGTTAGGATGTGATGGTACTATGACCAGTGATGGTTATATGAATAGGAGAAGGTAATTAAAGGAAGATTGGGTTTTGTAAAGTATGTTCAAACTTGTTGGGCTTTTCAGGATACCTTTGATGAATATGAAACCTTTATTGGCAAGAGTATTGGAATACCAGAAATGGTGGGATTCGAGTTGAACCTTCTTTTAAGGGTTATGGATTCAATTGATCGTATGGTATTTTGGGGGTGCATGCCTTTGGTTTAAGGTGTTTTGATTAGTGGGTAATAGAACTCCCTTATTTAAGTTTGTGTTTGGGTCAAGTTGCAGAGTTGGCATCGATGATTAAAAAATGAGGATGAAAGCGTAATTGTGAAGTAATCGATTGATGGTTTTTGGATGATTTTATTTCATCGAACCATGCCAATCCTTTATCTTGGTTAAGTTATTTAGCTTAAGCTGTGAAGGTGAGGTTTACACTTAAGAATGTATATTGGATCACGCCTCTTAGCATACAAAACGGATTAACTTTGGAAATACTATTTGAAGGGAACACCTATGGACATGAAGGATTGTGTTGGAAGCTGTTGAGCTGAAAATCCTATTTGTATCTCTATTTTGACTATAGTTGGAGTTATTGAAAATGGGTGTGGTATTTGTGAATGTTTCATAAGTGATTTTTGATGGTGAAGTGGGTTCTGTTGGGAATAAGTTCCCTTTCGCTTGAGAGAAAATGAGGGTGGTTGTGTGCAGATGTTGACTTAAGAGTCGATTTTCTCTTCCCAAAATGTTGATTTTGCTTAATTGTGAGAGGATTTGCTTTGGGGAAAGCGAGCTGTTTTATTTTGGTTTTATGGGGGGGCTTTTGTCAAAGATTTGCGTGGGGTTCCTCTTTTAATTTAGGTTCTTTCTCGATGCGAATTTTATCACATCGATATAAAAAAGATAAAAGTGGTTTATGAGATGTAAGGGAATTGAGTTTTGCTTTGCTATTTGGCTTGGGAAAAGCAAATGAGTGATCATTTGATTTTGTTGAGCATCTCACCAAGGTGAAGTTTAGCGCGTTGGGTTCAAGGTGATGTATGTGGTTCATTTGGTTCAAGAGAATGGTATTTCTCCTGTTCTAGCCTGAGTTAAGGATATGTATGTTCATGGTATATTGTTGAGTACGCTAAAGGATTATGCTCTTGGGCGTGATTTTTGAGTGAAGTATGAGAGGGTGAGACCCTCTTGGGAAGAGAACCATTTTTGGTTTGGTAATGATCTGTGATCCTTGCTTTGGCTAGGTGTTGACCATTAGTGGTTTAAGGGTGGATCATGATGGAGTTTTTTTTATGTCTTGGTCCAATTTTTTTTTGTTGGGAGTATCGTTGGGTTGTGGTGAAGGTGATAGCAATGGATGCAGAGTATTCTATATTGCGGTTTACGGTTGGAAAGGAAATGGTGCCAAAGTGGGCTATTTCCTTCGGCGGCATTGGGTTGTTCTAGTCCTTTTGTTAGAAAGGTCAATTATTTGGGAGAGATAAGAATCTGTGTTATAGGCTCTTTGGGATTCAAGTTTAGAATCAGGATGTTTAAACGGATGGTATGGGTGATGGGTGGAGATATGTTTTAGTGATGTATTAGAATAAAGAGCCTTATATCTTCATGTTGTCATGAGTAAGTTGAATCGTGGTAGAGAGGTCGAGAGAGAAAAATTAAAGTTTTGTGTTTCAAGCTGAAGCGGGAGTTGGAAGTTGAGTTTAGAGGTTAATACCCTATTCTTTTGTATAGAATCATTTGTAAAAAGAAATAGTGTGCTTCAGTACCAAAAGTAAAGTACAGTTTGAGTTCGTCGGGCTGTTGTGATGGTGGCATGTTATGTGGGACCTGGCCGAATGATTGAGTATGACTGAGTTATTGGTTGATCATGGATTATGATTGGGAATGCATTAAGTCTGCGTGTCGGGGTCTCTCTCTTGTGTGAAGAGAATCGTGAGCTGTTTAGGTTAAGTTTGTAAAGATGTCTAAGTCCTTTGCGAACTTTGTTTCGTTTAGTTAGCATGCTGGGAATTCGGGGTCGAATTCCTTTAAGTGGGGGAGAATGTCATATTATAGATCGGTGTTTTTACCGGATAGTTGGTGGATCACCTGTTTCTTTTCCCCACCTACCCCTTTTCCCCTCCCTTTCTTTTCTTACCCAACCGGACAGCATTTCTTCTCTTCTTTTCTCATGGCTTCCACCTCTTGGCTAGTGCCCTAGCTCCTCACCTAGCTCCCTCCTGGTCCTCCTCTCCTTCCCTTCCCCCCTCCCCTCCCTCTCCACTGGTGGTGCCCTCCACTCCTCCATTTTCGGTTAGCCAGCAAGCAGCAGCAAGTAGCAGCAGTAGTTCCCCCTTCATTTCTCCATTTGGTGGTGAGTGGATTCAACTTTTTCTTAGTCCTTGCTGTGCTAATGGGGGTCCTAGCAGGTGGGGATGGTTCTAGGGTTCTTGGATTTGGGGATTTTGGAGGGAAAATGGCTCTAGGGTTGGAGGGAACACTGTTCAGTTTTGAGCTGTGCTCAGACCTGTTTTGCGACTATGATTTGGGAAGGATAGTATCATTTCCTGAGTAGTTGTCTGTAGAGAAAATTGTAGCCCGTGTTCTTACATTTCTTTAGAGTACAAGAACACAAAATTCCTTTCAGCCAATTAAAAGTTATGACCTTTTTAGTACAGACTGCTCTAATTTAGTTTGTGTTGCTAGCTGAGATTTTGAGCTGCTGCTTAGAGCTATTTGCATGTCGAACTAGAATTTTTGGTTGCCTGGAGAACGTTAGAAAATTTCCTGTAGACAAATAAAATGTCCTTGTTTGCTTGATTTGGGTTCAGGAATCAAAAGTTATGCTATTTTGAAGTTGCTACTCTGAAACTGCAATCTGCTGAAAAATTCAGAGTTTGAACTGAAACTAAAAATGTAAGTTGAGAACTATAGGCTCAGTTTCTGAATGAATGGCTATGGGATAATTGTAGGTTATCCACTTGTGGTCATTTAGAGCCCAAGAACTCAAAGTTAGGCTTAGCCATTTGGACGTTATGCCCTTTTTAATACCTGCTGCCCGGAATTCCAATTGTTGGAATTAGGGTTGTGTTGGGTTTGGGTTTAGAAACGTTATGTGATATACTAATCTATATAGTTTTTAACTGTATGTGTGTAAATGTTATTTTTTTCCAGGTGGAGTAGCTTCAGGAGTGGATTCAACCTCCCACCACCCCACTCCTCGTGGTTAGAGGCAAGTGTATCACTAGTATGATGCTAGGATATCGTTTCTTTGCTAAGCATTATGAGTATGTTCATGTGAAAGATTTTGAAATGGTTTATAGTGAATGCATGTTGCAATATAAGGGTAAAAGAGAAATGTTAAACGACTATGACTTTAAATGTTACGTTAATGTTATTGGTTGACTTGATGATGATGGTTATATCTATGTTCATATTGATAGAGATGTGAATGTTGAAATAGAATGCATTCGTCATTTATTCATTCATTTCATTACATTTGTGCATTCATAAGAGAAGAAGCTACCCATGCGGATGTGGGCCTCTGTGCTCACACGTAGTGAGCACGAAAGTCCTACCTCGTAGTCTCATTCACCGAGGTGAGTGGGAGTGACATAGTATGAGTAGGCCCCTCTACGGGATGGAAGGGAATGAGAGGGTGTACAACGACGGGTGTGCACTCGGCAATACCAGTATGTGCTATTGAAGGTGTATTTATGAGCATGCATGTTGCATTCCATCTTTAATGATGATTCTTTGTGTTAAATGGAAATGTGTTGAGTTGGCATAGAGTTGTGGACTCATCTGAAGAGATTTAATTGAGGCTTGTATGAGTCGTAGACTCATCCAAAGAGTTTAATGAGGTATGTATGTTAAATGAGTAATGAAGTGAAGGTGGTAACCGACGGTGTTATCATGATTTATGGACTGGTTGATTGGTATGAGAAACGTGTTTTTCTACTGTTTGAAAATTTTAATTGGATAATTATGTTTAATATGATACCTTTGCTGAGTTTTGAACTCATGCTTGTTTTGTGTTGTTTTATTTTAGTTACCTACAAGAGCGGCATAAGGGAAGGGACTTTTGTACTACTTCCACACTTGATATAATTTGAATTAGTCACCCACATGTTAAGGCAATGTAATAGTTTTGGTTGCTAGTGTGTTGTGGAGTTTAATTCGATGCTATGTCTATTTATCCTTTGCATGTAGTCTATGATGGCTTTGTGGTTATGTTTATTGAGTTCATGCTTGAATATTATCTTTTGCCTGCTGAGTGGATGTCCGAGTTTTTCGGGAAGTGCTGCCGATTTTGTTTACGTTAAATTCGGCAACCAACTAGTATGTTAGTTGCTTTGCATTATTTTCTTTTAATGCTAGGTTTGTTCAGGGTGTGACATCCAGGGCACGCGGGTAGGGGTGTAATCGGGTCGGATAATTTCCGACCGACCGACCGATCGGATGTGTTCGGATCAGATTTTCGGATTTGGTATCGGTTTCGGATACGTTATTTCGGATTCGAGATATTACTATCCATCGGATCGGGATATTCCAAGTTTTTTCTCGGATATATCCGGTTAAACTTGTTCGGATATCCGATCGATGCTAACCTGGCCCAACCTGTCTCGGTGTCTCCCGTCATCTCTAGATTCCCCATCTCCGTGAGACCTGAGCGGCCGAGTGGCCCAGACATCCCACCGCCACCGTACCGCCGCCGCCCAGGCCGCCCTCCGCCGCTGACCGGCTACCCTCCGCCCGTCTCGGGCCTCCTGGCGTCCTCCGCACGCCTCGCCTCCCGGCGTCCTTGGGCTGTCCCGCCGCCCTCCTCATCCACCTCCTCTGCGGCGGCCTTGACCCCTCATCCTCCTTCCAGTTCCTCACCAGAAGCCGCGTCGCCGAGACGCATCGCCTCGCTTGCGCCCGCCGCTTCATCGCAGCTGCTCCTGGTTATCGCGGCCACGCCGGACGCTTCCGCGGAGGAAATCAGCAAAGCCTACTGCCAGTACACGCAAATCTACCACCTCGACAAGTACCAGGATCCCCAAGTGGAGAGATGCCCCTCCATGCACCGTAGTTACGATTCGACCGGTGTGAACTGATTAGTTTAGGGTTCTGCGTCATGCTTCACTGGGAGTTGGATTGTTGGTGGAATGGCTATAGCTTGTGATCCTGCACGGTGTGGCGATTAGTATTTGGGATTCGATCGGTTTGAACTCGTTCAGCAGTTAGGTGTTTACTGGTTTGATTGGGTACTCTGCTCCATTTGGATTGGGCATTGGTTGGTTTGTTCTGACATTGCTATGCTTGTTTGTAGTGTTTTTTTTACCCGTTTGCGTTGAGATAAAGAACAAGGGGAAGGGTTGGGCAATATGTATGCTAATGTGATAGGGTTTTTTTATTCCTTTATTGCCAATTTGATTGTATCTGAGGAGGTTATTAGGAGAATTAGAAATCTATAAGATGAGACTGGGCAAAAGGAGAATTTCACATTAGTTGTTGCCCAACTACGCAGAAATTTGTTCAGGGTGAATGGGGATCCGTATTTTGCACTAGGACTGAGCTTTGTCAGTTAGGTAGAATTATGGGAAATTGGAGAGATATCATGAGTATTTTGCTATGTATTTTGCTATTCCATGCATATGATTTTTTTTCTTAAAAAACTTAAATTTGAAACTTATTCCCTAAATATCCATTTGGCGCAAGCACCTTTACATTCATTTTCCAACGAGCAATCATGGTAATGTTTTGCTGGACAGACTGAAAGTTAGAGAAGGAGCCTATTAGTGATTCCCTGATTCAAATGGAAACTTTCTACTTTTACAATTTTATGAGAATAACAAAGTCAGAAACTTTGACATTACGTCTAATCTTCAGATGGTAACTTGGCCGACACTATCAAATGTTTCTAGTGCACTACTTGATTCTCCCAACTTGCATTTCAAACAAAAAAATTCATTTGAAGTTAGTTAGGTTCTTGCACTTGTGCAATCTGTATTTTGTTGAACTAGTCATCTCCTACAATTTACATTGCAGAATTCCTCCGAACTGACCATATCCCTCCATTTTTTTCCTGTGCTTTTCTAGATTAAGGATGTAGCAAATGAAAACTTTCAATGAATACGTGATGTATACGAGATACTATCGGATGAGAACAAAAGACAGATCTATGACATCTATGGTACAGAAGGTTTAAATTCTGACCTGGAACTTGGCCCCAAGCTAAACAAACCAGAGGATAGCCCCGTGCTTCCTAGGACGGCTACCACGGTGACCGTCCGGTGCTTGCTCGCCTGCCTCGATGCTGTTAGTGGTCGAGGATGTGCCCGTGCCACGCTATGATGGTCGAATCCCTGTGGAGGAAGACGGCGAAGCTGTGCCCGGCGGTTCCTCCCAGACAAGGGATTACTACTTGGACTCCTCCAGCTCCAGCAGGATCTTCAATGCCGCTGAGGATAATCTTCTGTAGGAAGTAAGCTTTCTTAACTTTCATCTAGCGATGACATTGTAAATTTTGATGGGGGATGTTTGAACTTTGAATTTCCTGCTGCAACTTGGGGATGGGAATGTTATAAACTTATAGTGGTACTAGTTTGTGATGAAATGTGCTAGTATGGGATAGTATATGCTCAAAAGGTTTGATTTATAGTGATATTTGTGCGATGGCTTCATAACATAAGTTGCTTACATCATCGATTGCAAGCTTCATGAATAGAATAACCTTATATTTTTGTCGCAGATGAAAAGGATGCATATTTGGTTGAAACATGGCTCAGATTTTTCTTATTTAAAATAAAGTGATAAAAATTTTACTGATGCTAGAATTCATTTAGCAATCACAACCATTTAAATTTTGAAAACAGGATTCAGGATTTTTTTTAGTCTTGGTTTCATACATTATCATAGTTCATAGTGGTGATGTTTTGTTTTATGTGTTCTTTAAATTGTAGTCTCTGTGTCCTACTTGGAGTGATCAATTATGGGATAAATGGAAATTGATGGTGAACACGCATATATTTTTTTAACAACCCGAACATGAATGATCAACCCAGCAGGGACATCACTTCTAACGGTCATGTTATTGACTTATCATAATATTATTTACTTATCATTCTATGTTTTGAAACTTGTCATATGTGTACCGTTTAAATTTAGTGCACTTTTGCAACTTTGTTGGACTGCCCGATAAAAGGACTTGTTAGACTGCGAAATCTTGTTGCATGTTGAACTCATACGGTTGGTTAATCAGTAATATATGTGTGCTTTATACGGTATCTATTTTCGCGCGTTATCCAACAAAAATTATTTGATACCGTATCAATTCCGCTTCGTATTTGATTCAAATCAGCGACCGATATTATCCGTACCGTATTCATATCTGATACTATCCGAATTCGATTCCGAATCCGACAAAAAATATGGTTTAGGATATGAAAAGAGTGATATCTGACCAAATCCGAGCCAATTGCACCCCTACACGCGGGGTGCGAGGGTGTTACACGTACATATTTAAGCATCGCTACCGGCGAGAAAGTTTCATTATATTCAACTCCTTGAACTTGTCGAAAACCCTTTGCGACAAGTCTAGGTTTATAGATGTGAACATTTTCATCCATATTAATCTTCTGCTTATAGATCCATTTGTATTCAATGGTTTTTACATCATCAGGCGGATCGACCAGGTTCCAAACCTGATTGTCTCCCATGGATTCTATCTCGGATCTCATGGCTCCCAAAAATTTCTCAGAGTCTAGGCCCATCATCGCTCCTTATAAGTCGTAGGCTCATCGCTGTCCAACAACAATATACCACGTGGATACCGAGCAGGTACTTTGCGCAGCCTATCTGAACTACATGGCATTAGTGCCTCCTCGATCGAGGTCCCTCCAACTAGAGTTTTCTCAACCATGGGTTCCTAGACCAAATTTTCCCCGATAGGGGCATCTCCAACCAAGTCCTCCTTGAGTGGAGTAACTCAAACTTCTTCGAGTTGCACTGTTCTTCCACTTGCCTTTCGCGAGAGAAACTCTTTTTCTAGAAAGGCACCATTTCGAGCGACAAACACTTTGACCTCTTGTCAGTTGTAGAAGTAATATCCTATGTCTCTCTAGGATATCCCACGAAAAAGCATTTATCCGATTTGGGTGTGAGTTTGTCAGACGTCTGACGTTTAACTTCAGCATCACAACCCCAAATTTTTAGAAAAGACAAACTGGGACTCTTTCCAGTCCACATCTCATATGGTGTCTTATCTCCAGATTTAGATGGTACCCTATTTAGTGTGAAAGCTGCAGCTTCTAGGGCGTAACCCCAAAAGGATAGTGGTAGATCTGACTAACTCATCATTAACCGAACCATGTCTAACAAAGTCCGATTACGCCGCTCGGACACCCCATTCCTTTGACGCGTGCCGGGAGGCGTAAGTTGTGGAACAATTCTGTAACTTTTCAGATGATTATTAAACTCATGACTCAAATATTCGCCTCCACGATCAGATCGTAGAGACTTAATTTTCTTGCCACTTTGATTTTGTACTTCATTCTATAATTCCTTGAACTTTTAAAAGTTTCCGACTTGTGCCTTATTAAGTAAACATAACCATATCTACTATAGTCATTGTTAAAAGTAATGAAGTACTGAAAACCACCTCTAGTAGTCATGCTCATTGGTCCACATACATCAGTATGTACGAGTTCCAATAAGTCAGATGCCCTCTCATAATTCACAGTGAAAGGTGTCTTGGTCATCTTACCAAGTAGACAAGACTCACATGTTTCAAATGATTCAAAATCAAATGAATTTAGAAGACCATCTTTATGAAGCTTCATCATGCGTTTCTGACTAATATGACCCAAACGACAATACCAAAAGTAAGTGGGATTCAAATCATTTCGCTGAAGCCTCTTAGCAAGAATATTATAGACAGGTGCATCATCAAAATTTAAAATAAACAACCCATTCACAATGGGAGCATAGCCATAAAACATCTTATTCAAAATTATAGAAGAACCTTTGTCCTCAATATTGAATTTATAGCCTTCTGCCAACAAACATGAGGCAGAAAGAATGTTTCTACTTATTTCTGGAACATAAAAACAATTATTTAATTCCATAATAAATCCTGAAGGTAAATGTAGTGGCAAGGTCCCGACGGCCCCTCACCTCTTGCAACACTCCTATTCCTTATTAACCCCTTCATCGAATTGCAAATATGAGCAACCGATCCGGTACCAAATACCCAAGAGTTATTAGAAGAATCGGTAAGAAATACATCTATAACATTAATACCTGAATTTGATGGCTTAACTCCACCATTCTTTTTCAGATCTACCAGGTACATTTTGTAATTCCTCTTCCAATGGCCTGACTCTTTACAGTAGAAGCATTCACTCTCTGAAGTAGGGCCAGACATGGAATTAGATTTAGGCTTGATGCTGGGGATCTTATCCAAAGCTTTAGCCTTTCCTTTTCCTTTAATCCTAGCTTTCTTCTTGAAGCTAGTACTTTTCTGCACCATCATCACATGACTAGTGCTTTTCTTAATCCTGTCCTCTGCTGTATTGAGCATCATGTGCAGTTAGGTGAGATTCTTGTCCATGCCATTCATATGAAAAGTCATAATGAATTGCCCGAAGCTCGAAGAGAGCGACGCAAGAATCAAGTCAGTAGCCAACTCTTGACTAAGTGGGAAACCATGTTTTTCCAAGATGTGTGTGTAACCAACCATCTTGATTACATGAGGGCTCACCGGACTGCCCTCGGCTAGCTTATATCCAAACAAGAACTTTGAGATCTCATATCTCTCAGTCCTAGCCTAGGTCTCAAACATACCCTTAAGTGCCACAATCATATCGTAGGCCTCTATAATCTCAAACTGCTTCTGAAGGTCTGAGTTCATAGCAGCAAGCATGATACAGCTAACATCGAGGGACTCATCAATCGCCTTTTTGTAAGCGGCTTTAACAACATTGGAAGCAATCTCATCAGGCACATCTGGGGTTGGTTGCTCTAGAACGTGTTCCTTTTTATCTTGCCTAAGAACAATTCTTAGGTTGCGGGACCAATGTGCAAAGTTTGTTCCATTAAGTTTTTCCTTTTCAATTATCGAACGCAAAGCATAACTGGAAGTGGGTGCAACAGCAGGTGGTGCCATGATCTAAAATAGAAAAACACATGCAAAAACTGAGACAAACATTCATAAAGAGTAAATTATATTAAACAATTTAATAAAGATACTCCCACTAAATTCCATATCCCTCTTATGGTACTTAATGATTCAAGACCCACAATTAATTAGTCTACTAATGAGCTTTAGCATCACTGCTAGAAGGCTAATGATTAGATGCTAAAGCTCCAAGTGAGTCCTCCAAGTACTACCACTAAGCTATTACTCCTAACAGCACTAGTAATAAATTACAAGGAGTGTAGAAACATCACAAGTTGATACACAGGCCGTTTATACAAATATAGACAACCTTGGACTGCAATTAAGTATGACACACTGGCCATAAAAATTACACACATGCATCATATACACAAGGGGCCGCCATACTATTCACATCAATCCTGCAAAAACAAGTTATGCATAGAATCGCATTCTACCAAACGGCGTGAACTCGCAAAGAACTATAACGCGTTGTATACATATCCATGAATCCGAACATGGAAAACATCTTCAGGTTAATCATATTGACTTTATTTTCGACCACACATCCATGTTGATCAATCCTATTGATCTCGCATGCTCCTTGTGGGTTTACGTTTCACAGTCTACCCTGATGGCAGAAAACCGACAGGTAGGGGTAAGTAGTGGCACGACCACAACAACATGATCACAGAATAATGACCTTGAACCCATTTAAGACCACCGAACATGAATTAATCTTATTAACCAGTGCCAAAAACCGATCTATCAAATAGAACGATCGATAAAACAACAATAGATCACATCTATTACTACCGCATATCATCATATGCATCTATTCCGAATCTAAAACTACGCAGCAAGGCTCTGATACCATTGCTGGGGAACAGGTAGGCTACTCTAGCGAAAAATCAAAATTTTCAACCGCGTAACTAAGGAACCACTACAAGTTATAGATCACAGAATTAGCACTAGACGCGCAGACCCATAGCGGAAGTAGAGTCGATGTACCGCAGTGACGCAGGTTGCGGATCGTCCTAGCGTTTAAGTTTCGCAGCAACGCCTCTAAGGTATCCACACGTACGGGGCAGGAACACCACACGCTGGAGTGCTAGCGTCGACTGCGCGGTTCTAGGCGAAGGAGGGGTGGCGGTTAGGGTTTTAGGAATTACTAATTCCTATTATGATTCTTCATGTATCTCAATCTCGCAAAGCCAGCACCTCCTCCTTTTACATAGATGTCCCATAACGGGTTTCAACCCTTGAAGCCCATTAGGAATTCTAAGCCCATTACAACTCGGATCCCTATCCGAATTGGTTATAGCCCCTTAAGTGTGCGACCCGATAGGTTCACATGCACTTGGACATGGCTCTAGTATTCCTACTCGACTAGACATAGCTCGAGTACCCTTATTCGACCAGTCATGGCTCGAGTACTTCTACTCGACCAGACATAGCTCGAATACTCTTACTTGACCAATAACCGCCAGTGGCCCTAAAAGGATGTGTCGATTCCCATGTACATGTAAAGATTGGACGAACCTCAACAATGTCCTATATGCATTTCCTTTTGCCTCACGATATTGGTCAAACCCAAGGCGAGTTGTTGTCATCCTTATTTGGATGGCTCGACCACTCTTTCTCGATGCCGTGACTCTGATTCCCCGAATACATCGAGTTAACTCTTTGACCCGATGACTCGATTAATTGTTTACTCGAGTAGCATGGCCATGCGTTTCTGGAATCCGACCACTCCAGAGGCCTAGAGATATCTGTCCCGTTGCATGGAGGAGCAAATCCTATCTTGATCAACCACACCTCGCAGCATGTTTCATAACAAACCTGAAAGTCATCTTTATAACTACCAAGTTACGGAGTAGCATTTGATGACCCCTAAGTAAGCCATTACGCATCTTGAGAACATGTGACAATCTCAAGTCGAATGATATATCATACACATCATATATGAGACCAACTGATGAAAGAATACAACGTTCTCGCAGTGTCTCAAGGTGGGTCGATCCAACACCATGTTCTCCAACATGTGTTCATGTTATTGGTTTGATATCTCCATATCTATGACCTGTGAAACATGGTCATCAACCAATACATATGCTGTCTATTTATATGTGTCCTCATATGTTTATCGACTAGGGATCAATTTTAGAATAAACATCATAAAGATGAATATAGAGTTTTACAAACAAGTCACACACTTATTAATCAATATCCATGATGTTATTCAAAGAACAATCTCATAGTTCATGAACATTTATGGAAATATAATCATCTCTATGATTGCCTCTAGGGCATATTTCCAACAAGCACGTCCTTCTAGGGATAACTACCAATTAATGGTCAAGTAAGAGTACTATGGCCATATCCAAGTATAGGTGAACCTATAGGGTCGTACGCTTAAAGGGTTTGGAATTAATTCGGATGGTGATCCGAATTTTGATAGGCATCGAGTTCCTAATGGGCCTCTAATGTAAAGACCCATTATGGGGCGTCCAATTGAGGGTAGGGTGGCTTTAGGATTATGATACACCATATGAATTCAGAATTTCTAAAACCCTAGCCGCCACGCCTCCTTCACCTAAAACTACGCAGCTAGCGCTAGCACTCCAGCGCATGGTGTTCCTACATCGTACATGTGGATAACTTGGAGGCGTTGTTGTGAGGTTTCAACGCTAGGATGATCTGCAACCTTTGACAGTCACGAGGACAATCCTCAATCTGTGATAGTCATGAGGAGTTGCTGGAGGAATCACAAGGCTAGTACAACTACAACGCACCAACACACTACATCGACTACATTTCTACACATCTAGTGGTAATTCCATGATCTATAACTTTCAGTGATTCCTTGGTTACACAGTAGAAAATTTTGAATTTATGCTAGAGTAGCCTACCATCCTCCTTCAACTTGTGCAACACTTCTATTCCATAGTTCATTCCTTGGTTGCATAAGTCATTATCTTTGCGTGTGTGTTGCCTTGAAATTCACTTATATCTTCGAGATCAGCAACTAGGGCTTGTAAATTCTAGTTTAGATTATTAATTATCATTACAATAACTAGAATTATCAGGTTGTATAGGATCAACACTAACCCTCCAAGCTCCACATATCAGCCATTGTCTTGTGTAATGCTTCGACTATGAATTCGCTTGAGTAATCACCTTTGTTCTCTCTACCGGCACCAGACTATGTACAACACATTAATCAAAAGTAGTAAAAACTTTGGGTGGTAAGTGAGAGGGTGAGCTTGAGTGATTCCACATATATATTCTGTTTTTGCTTGCTACTAATCATGGCAGGTTGTGAGTAGTAGGAACTTCCATTCTATAGAAGTAATGATCCAGAATAGTTATCTCACTTGGGACGAACAAAAGGAAAAGCTGTTGAAATTTTACAAGCTTCCTCAAGACAAAGAGGTGATGGATGCCACTATTGAGTTTGAGAACTTTGCTTATAGTTGGTGACAGCAACTTTTTGGAAAAAGCCTCATTACATCTTGGTCAAATTTAAAAATGGTTATGAGAAGCGAGTTTGTGCCATGCTATTATGAGCAAAAGCTACTTCATCACTTGGAGAGCCTCACACAAGGGTGCAAACCAGTCCAAGATTATTATATTGAGTTGAAATATGCAATGCAATGTGCCGGTATGACTAGTACATTAAAAGAGAAGATATACTTCAAAAGACGTTTGAATTTTAGTCCAAGATTATTATATTTAGTTGAAATGTGCAATGTGATGTGCTAGTATGACTAGTGCATTAGAAGAGAAGGCATACTTCAAAACATTTTTGAATTTTAATATCGCCACTACACTTTAACATAAATATTTTAGTACCATATTTTACCTTGTGGATTGTGCTATTGGGGAGGAAAGAAACTGAATGAGTATCGAATACCTAGGTTTAATCTTAGGGCACCAATTGATGTGAGCCAAATAGCCAAGTCGAGTGATAATGATAAAAAAGAGTGAGTTGTGTGATTCCACCCTTTGTGAGACTGTGAACATCCAAATTGAGAGTGCGAGAGATATACCGCAAGAAAAGAAAGATGTAGACGATAGATCAAGTAAGGTTATTTCTAAAACTAATGACTTATTATCTACTTCTAGTGTTGTATTTTAGCGAACAACATAATTTCTCTATTAGTCATTATACACTAACTACAAGACATATACACAGGGAATGACAATGTAAACAATAACAACAATACTACACTTGGATCCACGCGCCCAAGAACACCCAAGACCCTGTGCTTGGGAGCACCTAGAACACGTGTGTTTGGAAAACAAAATTACCTTATTACTTACCCTTTCCGAAGCCAGCAAACGAAACATATTCTCAAGATATAATAAATGATACAAACATTATTTAACAACACCAATTAAATTCTCACAAGATTGCTTCCACTAAAATTATTCTATGACTGTGTTTGTCTAATTTATTCAATGAGCTACGCATGATCAAAATGCTAAATATCATAAAGAAAGTGGTGTAGTAACAAGTGATGTGTCAATGCTACTTCCCTTCCCTGAATGCCGGCCTCAAAGTACCTAAAACATTAAATAAACAAGCATGGGTCCAAAACTCAACAAAGTACATCATACAACAGTATAGACACATGAAAATAACCATTGACTAAAGTACATCATGTCATGTTATCCATACATATAGGAGAACACATCAATTTAAATCTCTTCTTTCACTTTATTCATGCAATGCATCATGCTACATGCTCATATGCACATCTCATAGCTTATACCAGTATAGCTAAGTAAACACCCTTCGGTGTCACCCCTCTCATTCCCTTCCATCCTGTGGAGGGGCCGACTACAGTAAGTCTTTCATACCCATGACGACTGGGACATAGAGGCCCACACGGGTCACCTCTTCCATCATGAATGCACATATACAAATGACATAAGTTATTACCATGTTCCATTCTTTTCATCATTAACACAATCACATCATAACATGAGCATAAACAATGACAATAATTTATAACATTCACATAGAACAACAATGTGTCAAATATCAACTTAAACATCAATTCATATCAATTGATCATCCTTATATGATGTATTTACCTCTTTACACACAGGGAATGGAGTGGCGTGAGGTTGAAACCACTCCCGGAGTCACACCTCCTGCCATAAATTTATATATCCATCTCAAAACATGCCACAATAGTACTAACATCAAGCATTACGACATCACACCTACGCACAACCCATATTTTAACCTTCTCTCTCGCCGAACAGCTCACCCCTTTGCTGTCCTAGCTGTCGGATGACCATAACACCTAGCACAAGATCCCAAACAAGGAAAATCATATATTTTTTGAAAACTATAGAAGATTACCTACAAATTTCTAGTGATCCATTGGTTTAAATTAATTCATCTAACCCAATGATTTCAGTCCCCAATACCGATCTGTTATATCACTGGATAGCAAATTTCACAATTTCGTAACTATTCTTATACAACTCCAAACATAGAAAACCATAACATTTCTAAATTCTACATAATATTATCTAGCTTTCTCAAGTTATGGAGATAACTTAATTCGACCACTAAATTTCCCTAATCTGCAGATTACCATGATTGCTAGCAGCATCTATCCAAATCTAAACAGCAAGATTCAATAGGTCATAACTTTTAAACTACTTAACCAAATATTATGTTCTTATACTCCAATGAAACTTTACACAAATATCTACATTTTTCACAAATTTTAGGACATCTGGAATTGACCATAGGTACCCTGAAACTCGACCCGACGAACGAACCAGTGACTACCCAAAATCCGAACCTTCCTTAAAATCAATCTGGTGATCTCTCCACACACAACCCCTAGGGAAACCACCAAAACACCACCCTATTACAGCACCAACTTCACCAAGGACATCCTAAGGGTTATACCTGCACCCAAAGACTCGATGGAGTTGTGACATCGACGATTCCCCTCAGATCCCACATTCCTCGCTCCTCCACAGAACACGATCTCCAACCCTAGGAACTCCATGACCCTTAACACCACCAAGGGCAGCAGCAAAGGAAAGGAGTCCAGTGGCTACCACAGGAGGGGGTGCGACTGGGGTGAGGTGGAGAGGTTGATTGGGTTTTGGGAGGGGGAGAGGTGGTTACCATGGGAGGAGGGGAGGTGAGGGGGATGGGGCTGCAGCATGGGGGAGAGGAGGTGGCTAGGATTTTGGGTCTAACCTCTTCCCTCTTGGCGCAAAACTGGCTGACCAGCCTACGATTGGAGAATCCCCTTTATTCTATGTTATTTTTGAGATATTACATTCTTCCCCCTTTAACAGAATTTGACCCTAAATTCTTAGCGTCAACTACATGAGAACATCAACAACAGATAAATTAAATCACAACACATCACATACCCGATAAGAACAACTCTGGATACTTCTTGCACATGTGAGACTCCAGTTCCCAGGTTGCTTCCCGCTCAGATAGATACGACCACAACACATAACGTTCTATTGTTCAACACCTGCTTCGACTCCCCATGTAACACCCCGGCATTCCGTATACCCAAAATGTCACTACCTCATGCAAGAATTACAACTAAACAGCCAAAGAAACCAAAATTTCAGCAAGCTCACTAATGCATAAAAATTGAATTTCAGCAACCAGAATTATCTCCAAATAAAATCTATGCAGCAACTAAACAAAAGTTCTTGAGAAGATAAAGTATGGTAACAATAATGACTATAATCTGACAGATAAACTGATTTTGTGATAGGAACAAAAACCACAAACCAAATTAACAAAATATAACCACAAAGTCAAACTATAGCTTCGTTCATTATTTTAGCAAAACATAACCAAGGTAAACCAAAGACTCTTTTCCACAAGTCGGAAATGTGATACTATAAATTTAAGATTCGCGATAGGCTAAGGCTATTGATTTCATATGAAATGAAGAGGTGGTGCTACAACCCTTTTTCCCCATGCCGTCACGTGGTACCTAAAAGAAACATTTAAATAAACAAGTGTGAGTCCAAAATTCAACAAGGTACATCATATAATCACAACATCTCATATGAATGCAATTGATTGCTTAAAACACATCATGCTTTTCACACATATTTAAGAACTCATAGCTTCATCATTTGAGAATATCCAATCATTCATGCAATGTAGAATGCCATATGCACATTGACATCTCATAGCTCATACCGGTATAGATGAGTGCACACCGTCGGTGTGCACCCTCTCATTTCCATCCATCACATGGAGGAGCCTACCGAAGTAGGTCTTTTATGCCCACCACAAGTGAGACATAGAGGCCCACACAGGTCACCTCTTCCATCATGTATGCACATATGCAAATGACATGGTTTATTTGCAGGTTGCATATTTCCATCATTAACATAAATATAACCAACATCTAAACAATGATAATAAAACATAACGAACACTTAGGACAGCTAGGTACCAATTATCCAATCACATCATAGAGTCATCTAAATTCATCCTCATATACAGTGCACTTGCCTTAACCACGAGGAGCGGAGTGGCGCAGGGCTGAGGCCACTCCTGAAGTCACACCACCTGAGAATAAATTACATACAACTCAACAATACAATTCCAGCATAAGAAATAAAATTTAGCGACATCGAACATACGCCCTACCTCAATTCTAATAACTTTCTCACTCGGCGAACAAAATCGCCCCTCTACTGTCCCGAGGGTTTAAAGGTTATAAGTTCCATCCTTATAACCCAAACCTCAGGGGCCAAGAACTTTATCAAACTAATGAAAATTACCGACATATTACCCGTTAACCAATTCTCTCAAATAAAATATTTAGCCCTGAAACCCGATCTTCTACCACACTAGACAGTAGACTTCAAAATAGCATAGCTAATTTTATACAATTCCAAATGAACTAAAGGATGACATTTAAGAACTCTACACGAAATTTCCTAACTTAATATGGTCATTATAAAATTTAATTCAACTTCTAGATAGCCCTACTCTGCAGTTTTCCTTGACTGTTGCCAGCAGAGACAGATTCTAGACAGCAGTCAATCAAACTGCCATAACTTTCAAACTACCCAACCAAAATTCGTGATCTTGGTCTCTAAATAAACTTAAGATGATGATATACAACTTTTATAATGGCAACCCCTCTGAAAATGAACAGAACTGTTTTCAATCTCTGCCCTAACATGGGGGTTTGAGCTGCCCAAACCCAGACCACGCCCAACCCCAGATTTCCCGCACATCCAACCTAATCATAGAACGAGTATGAGGGATTCTGGCGATCCCTACCCATCATCCAGCACCCAAGGTACACCAAAAATAATCTAGGAACATCATACCTTCCCAAGGATCACTAGATCGACGACGAACACGGAACCCTTCCCTCAAACCGCACGAACTTCTCCTCGCCTCACAGCCCAACCTCTCCAATGCAATCACCCGAGGATGCAATCACCAGGGAACCCAAGAGCAGCACCCTGGAAGGGGGAGGGTGCAGGGAACCTCCCTGGGAGAAGGGGGCGCAAGGAGGAGGAAGAGGGGACAGGAAGGGGCGGCTAGAGGGAGGGGAGGGGAGGGGAGAGGCGACTGCTGGAAAGGGGTGTGGGGAGGTGCGGCTAGGGGAGAAGGGAGGGGAGAGGGGCTAGGTGTAACATCCCAAAATTGGAGTTTTGGAATGTTTGATTTTGAAAATGAATCATTTGCATTTTCCTTGAATTAATTTCAGCTTAATGTGAATTTTGTATTTATAAAAGGATTTAATTTGGTTAATCTATCTATCAAACAAAAGATTTTCAGTTTTAGTTGGGTTCATTATGCTGCAAGGAATTTTTCTGTATTTTTTGAGATTTTTCTGAATTTATTTGCTATTTATTTGCTTATATTTGAATTTCTGGGATTTTATTAAATCGAAAAATGTTTTATTTTCTAAAATCTCTCAGTGGGCCGAATCCGTCCTGCCGGCACACTCCTATTCCTCGTCGGCCCGTTTGCTCCGGCCCATCTCCCTTCGCCCGGCTCGCTCAGCTTTTCCTCTCGGCCCGGCCCGGCCAGCGCCGCCGCGCCCGCCGATCGCGCGCACGTGGGCGGCCAGATCTTGTCGCGTCGCCGCGACGCGACGCTTGCGCCGCCGAACCCTAGCGCGCCGCGCCGTTTTCGGCGTCTATGCCGCGCACGCCTCCCCAGGGCTATTTAAAGCCCCGAGGACCCCATCCCGAGGTTCCCCGCGTCGCGCCGCTGCTTTTGCCCCTTTCCTTGTCGCCCGAGACGCCGTCTTCACAAGACGAAGCTTGCTGAAGTCCTCCGCCGCCGCGAAGCCTTCCACGCGTCGATCTCCGCCTCGGTCGGTCTCCGCCACACCGGTTGCACTTTTGCATCGCCGCGCGCGCCTCTTTCCGATCTGCCAAATCCGCACCCGATCTGTCGCCGTTTCGCCGACAGCCGCGTCTTCTTCTCCGCATCCGGTGAATTGTGCCGCCCCTCACCGTCGTGCTCCGTCGCGAGATCTCGGCCGTCCGATCTTCCGCGTGCGCGCCAGATCGCGCCACGTCGCATCGCCTCCCTCCGCATCCCAGCCGTCCGATCCGCCTCGGCCCGTTGGATGCGCGTCGCCTCGCCTCCGTCACGTCAGCGCCGCATGGCCGCCACCTCGGCGCCACGTCCGCCCTAGCGCCGCCTCGCGTCGCCACCTCAGCATGGTCCGCCACGTCGGCATTCCCTCTCCTCGGTGCTCCCGGTTCAGCGTGGACCGAGACACTGACGCCATCGGCCCCACGTGTTAGTGGCATTTCTTTTTCTTTTTCCAATTTTCCAGAAAACCCAAAAATCCAACCAATCACGTGTTGCCACGTGTCAGCCTATCTGTTTTTATGATTTTTCTGATCTGGAATCTTCGAGGAGCCCGTTCTCCTTCGTTCAAGCTCTGATTCGAGTGATTCAATTTCTAAATTCATATAAATTCAAGATCTATCTTCCAGTACCATTCTTTTCAATTTTTGAATTTTATTTGAATTTGTTTTATTTATTTGCTCTCGTTTTGCATGTAGACGACGCAATCGAAGACCAGACGAATCAACAATCAGAGGTAGAACCAGCAAGAGGCAGCGAAGGCAAGTCTTCCTTGAACATATTCAAATAAAATTTTACAAAATGCCAATATTGTTTTAAATTATGCATGCTTACTTTTATGCAATGTACTTTAAATATAGTTTTAGAGTATAGTTAAATACCAGAATTTGTTATACCCTTATTGGTATTGATCATGTCAAACCTTTGTCACCCTAGATAATACTAGCTATTTTATTTGGTGATATCCAGTAGGTTAGCATGGAACGGTAGAATTGCTTAGTCCAGCTTAAGCGTTTCGGTATTGTGCCATTATGAGAATCATTTCAAGTATTGTTTAAACTTATTTGTGAAATTGCGGCAATTGGAGTTGCTGCTGTGATTTAAGTAAAATAAAGTGGAAATGATTTAGACCGGGGCGGATGCATGTTTGGCAGGTGCAGAAAGCACGAGACCTTCGTATGTGAATGTTCCGCCCTAGTCAATTAAGGACCGAAGCGTGTGTTACCATGGACCGAGCACTACCGTACAACCACAAGTCTATATGGGTACAACCTGGCTAAATAATTTGTGCGTCTCATTATTAGCTTCGCCAGTTGGTGAGTGCCAGATGTTGGCAGGCGCAAGAGGGGGCTTCTGTACTGGGCAGCTAGAACCCTAACAGCGGTGAAACCTTAGCAGGCGAAGTTAATAGTGGGGTTGTACATTGTAAAGGCGTTGTCATTATCTCTCGGCCGACACACCTAAGGAAGTGTTTTAAGTGCAAGGCAACAAGAGTCGATCATGTCTTGTAGGTAAAGTGTACACACTCTGCAGAGTTAAAACTACTTAAGTAGCTGTGCCCACGGTCAAGGGCAGGCGAGGTACGCTTGCACATTGTAGATTTCATGGTTTTGTTTTAAAAGAAAATGATGGTTTGGGAGTCCGAGAGCAGATGGAACTCTCGGGTTATGGTTTAGCGGATGGAGCCAGACAGGTAGATGGAACCTACTTTAAGTGTCATATCAAATTCAATTACTATTCAATTACCTTTTGATCAAATGATGCTTTATGAAATTACTATTGGTATTTACAGTTAAACTTTGCTTTACGCTAAAAGAGCCATATTATGCCTTCAATTGTTTAGCCTTGCATATAGTTATCATGTACTATGTTTCCAAGACTTGCGGAGTACATTCTGTGCTCACCCTTGCAACATCCCCAACCTTCCACAGAAGAGTTCGCAAAAGCTGAAGGTGACTACGATTTCTACGCTTGCGGTTATGATGAAGGCGATCCGGAATGCTAGGACGCGAACCCCAGTCGATTGCCTGTTGGGCAAATGGATGGGCTTACTTTGCTTTTTTTGTTATTACGTTTCCGTTGTTTCTTATTGAACTCATGCTATGATGCTGCTTATTTATAATAATTGGCCATAAGGCTAATACTCTTTTGCTTAATTAATATTATGTGCTTCGTGATATGGATGTGTTGTCATCACTGTTTCCACTGTGTGTGCTAGCTTTTCCAGGACTAGCACAGGTTACACACAGAGGGTTCGGATTTGGAGATCCGGTCCCGACAGAGGTGGTATCAGAGCCATATCGACTGTAGGTCGCATCCCTAGTTAGTCTGGTCTTCTTAGCAAGAACTTCAAAACTATTTTCTAAATCAAATCAATGAATTGCTGTGAATAGATTATCTTATCTCATCTTATTCTTAGGTTCTTACTCCTTTCCTTTACTGAAATATTATTTTAAAATTTTAATTTGATCTTATCTATTGAAACTTCGTAAAGCCTTGAGTCTTCTGCAAGAATCCAAATCAAGGAAGAAGATGATCAAGTCGTCAAAGAGTATATTCGAGAAGACTCCCATATAGGATAAGTTAATAAGTGCTCAGCAGTGTTGGAGCATATCACCATTTTTAGTGTAGCAACGTTTAGTCCGAGTTTATTAGAATTTTTGTGCTTGTTTGTTGGGTGTGATGTACACTTGCCCTAGCATTGTGTTGCAGCCACCTTTCTTTTGGGGTTTTATAGCTTGTTTGGTCTTGGAATGGCTACCTCCCTAGTCTTCTCATCTTTTGCTCTTTCCCTCTCATCTATTGCTAACCTATCCCAGGCCGTTCCTTCAGATGGAAGGTCAAGGAAGAGGTTGTGGAGCTGGTCGCAGAGGAGGTCGTGTAGGAGGTCGTGGTCGTGGCCAGGCAGAGCCACAAGAGCAACAAGATGTTCAAGATCAGCAAGTGCCACCGCCGCCCGCAACCCAACCCCGATTGCGAGATATCCGATAGATGATGGCAATGCGGCTTGGCTTGTTGCGAGCCCTTGCTCGAATTTGGTGAATAATCCGCGGCCAAAGACCACCACAGATACCGTGATGCCGCCCGATGTGCACCAGTTGTTGCAGGCCCTTGCTCAGAATTTGGTGAACAATCCGCAGCCAGCACCAGCCGCAGTACCAGAATTTGGTGAACAATCATGTGCTGAAAAATTGGCTTAGTAATGAAATTGGCTTTGCAAAGTGGTTGTGATTATGGCATGTGTGGTGCTTGCATGTGCTATGTCTGATGATTATTTGATATGCTGGTGATAGCAAGGTAATGATTCTGCTTGACGCAATGCACTCGTGTGAGTGGTTGCATGGACTGATGTTGAGTCAAGTCGTGGACTTGTGCTCGAAGTTGTTTCTTGTTTATTCGTGTGCAGGTGTTGCTCGAGGGCGAACGTGGTCGATGATGGGACCAGAACTAGGTTCATGGAGGAACTGAGGTTCGGGACTAGATTCAGAGAGGAATCGAGGTCTTGGTGGTCAAGGATGTCATGCGGAACGTTCGGGCTAGAGAACATGCACATGGAGGCTTGTTAGTCACGTATTTACAGCATGTGGGCTGTACATGCGTGCAAGAGTTGTTTTTGGCCATGTTGGGCCAGGTTGAGATGTATACAAACTCTTTCCATGTTGGAAGTAGAGTTGTATTCAATATCTTTATGTTTGCTCAGTCTAAATAGGGGAGGTGTCTCCTATTTATTTTTGAGCGCTGAGGTTTTAGGGTTTGTACTCTTTTGTTTGGAGTGCTGTAACCAGACTAGACAAAAAGAAATAAAGATCGATTTCTTTACGGCTGAAAAGTTCCCGTGTGGTTGATTTTTGCCTCTGTCTAGAAGTATCGGCGACAACACTCGAGCAAAGGAAATCGGTGCTACAGTGCTTGCGCGGCTACAGTAAACATCGTGCTATAGTATTTCGTTGCTACAGTAAACTGTGGATCGCTGTTCGTACGGGATTTGCTTCGGTGCTTGTTTCTGGTTTGTTTGCCCGGTTTTGTTTTTTATAGATTGATTCATTGTCTCTCTTGTTTCAACAAGTTTAATATTGATTTGATCTATACAAAACCTTCCTAGAGTATCAACTTAGAGTTCCTAAAAGTTTCATTGGTTAATCTTTTGTAGATTGTGATTTACCACGAAATTGGGGTTTGGTCTGTTCTCGTCATAACCTGTCACAGCATGCTTGCGAGGTTAATAACTTTTGATTCGTAGGTCCGATTGAGTTGATTCTTGCTAGGTTAGATTCATAATTGAATCTAGATTCTTCAGTTAAAATTTCACACTAATCCAACGGTGGGATCTTCAGTTAATCTCATTGTTTGAGTTTGGTCCGTAACTAGTTTGATTTGGTCCGTAGCTAGTTTGATTTGGTCCGTCGCTGTTAGATCGGTTTTCTTTTCAGTCGTCTTGCAAAGTATATAACTCCAGATCCATAATTCGGATTGAGTTAATTCTTTTTGTGTTAGCTTCGTATTTGAATCTAGTTTCTACAGTTAAAATTTCATATCAATCTAACGGTTAGATCTTCAGAAATCTTAGTTTTAGTGAACATATGTCAGGCTGTCTCGTTTGGTCCGGCGTGAATTGATTTGCTTTTGCTACAGTACAAATTTGGTCTGTGGTACATGTGAAAATTTGGTCTGGCACGAAGTTTGGTCCGGAGTTCAAGTAAAAGTTTGGTCCGACGCAATAAGGTTTCTGTTGAGTACAAATTGAGCGATCTAAGTTTGTTTGGGGTGTTTCAAAAATCATAAAAAATTTATTTTAGCTTGCGCGCAATCATTCACCCCTCCTCTGATTGCTAGATCAGTATATTTCGATCCTACTAGTGGTATCAGAGCAAAGTTTTTTTAATTAATCTTAACCGGTGATTAGAAATCATAGCAGTGGATAGATATTCGACAAAACCTTGTGTTTTCGATGGAGTTGATTTTCAGTTTTGAAAGGCCAAGATGGAGGCATACATTCAAGCTCAGGGCTTTGCAATTTGGAAGAAGGTCTACAAACCATATGAAGTGCCCGAGAACGACAACGTCAATGACGCCAATCGCGCACATGTTGAAGCAAACGGCAAGGCGCGCAACTTGATCATCCAGGGCTTGGAACGCAGCGACTTCGACCGAGTGGTTCATCTTCGATCCGCATATGAGGTATGGAAATCTCTTTGTGACTATCACGAAGGATCAAACACTGTCAAAGAGGTTCGCCAAGATATTTACAAAAAGAATATATGCGTTTGAGATGAAACACGGTGAGTCTGTAGATGACTTTTTGCGCTTTAATAAAATTCTTAGCAATTTACGTCTTTGTTGGGGTTAGCTATGACGATCTTTGCTAATGCTAGACAAATGCTTAGTGCTTTGGACATGTCGATGTGGGAGATGAAGGTAACATCTATACAAGAATCTACTATCATGAGCACACTCACATTAGATGTTCTTTACTCTAAGTTGAAGACTCAAGAATTAGATGTTCTTGCTAGGAAAGGTAATTCTAAATCAATTGCTTTGATCTCTAACCCTAACATGTCAAATGTTAATTCTTCTTCTAGCTTTGCTTTGTCCTCCTTGTCGTCTTTAACAGATGAACAAATTGAAGAATTCCACAAGAAGATTTGGTACTACTCTCTTCTCGCTTTAATAAAGCTTTGCGAATATCGAATGAGAAAGAGAGTAGGCGGTGGTCCTCCTAGGTGCTACGAGTGTGGCGATCTCAACCACATTCGTCCGAATTGTCCAAAAATTTCAGGTAAAAATTCAAAAGAAGAAAAGGACAGGAGGAACGACAAGAAGAAAGCTTCTCCAAGCAACAGCAATAAGAAAAGAAGTTTTCTGAACCGCAAAGTTGTCCACCGAGTTCTTTCCACTCTTGAACAAGTCAATTTGAGCGATGTGGACTCAGGAATTAGTGAAGAAGACACAACAACGCCAACAATGCGTGAACTTACTGGTTTGTGTCTTATGGCAAGAAGAGATGAAAGCCTTACTGAAGATGACCACGACAGCGACTTCAATGAGGTAGAGCCTTCTTATGATGAATTAGCCATAGCTGTTGCTCGTCTTGGTAAATTGCTTGATAAACCGATAAGAAAATCAAGAAACATGATTTTATTGTTGAATCATTGAATGCTGAAATTGCTAGACTTAAATCGTTGATTCCTGATGATGATGCTTGCAAATCATGTGACTTAATTTACAATGAGCTCACCTTGCTTAGGAAAAAACATGCTTCCTTGATTGAGCAAAACAAGAAAAATGAGAAACATGTTAGACATGCTAGCTGTTTCACTAATGATTTGCATGAGTCAATTTCTTGTTCTAAATGTTCAGTTCTTGAATTGAAATTGAAAGATGCAAATGCTAGAGTTTCTCAAATGATTAATGATCTGCTCACTCATGAGGTTCTTTCATGCTCAAATTGTCGCAAGCAAAAGGCTAAAGTGGACGTTTCATGCAATAATTGTTTAACTCTTGCTAAGAAGGTTGATTACTTGCAAAATTCTTTAGAACGTTTCACTAATGGCAAGAAAAATTTGAACATGATTCTGGATCAATCTAAGGTTAGCTCAAACAAGAAAGGTTTAGGTTTTGATCCTTATGCTTCATATGAAACCAAACCTCCCACTGTTGTTCAGGCTCTTTGCAATGACAAAATTGAGAGTATTAATGAGCCTAAGAAAATTATCTTTAAGTCTGCTGGAGTTTTATCCTCTACTATGATGAATGCAAATGTTGCTTCTGCTTCTAAAGCTAGACATCGTGTTAAGTACATTTGCACTCATTGTGGTAGAGATGGACATTTAGTAGATTTTTACTTTAGACTAGCTAAACAACAAAAGAAAGAAAAGGCTAAGCCTAGGTCTAATCTCAGACAGGCACGCTTTGCTTCTCATTATGTGCCTAGAGTGATGCAAACACCTTTTGTTGCTAGAAACACGGGAAAGTGCAAATCTGATTTTGTGCATATGAATACTCGTGTTGTGCCTCTTCACAGCGTCGTGTCTCAAGATCTTTGGATTCCTAAACACCTCATTTCTAACCCCAAGATCGAGGCCTCGACATTTTCTCGCTTCTATGTAGGCTTCTCGCGCGAGGAAGGAGAACATATGGCTAGTGGATTCCGGATGCTCACGCCACATGTCCGGTAATAAAAATTGGTTTTCCTCCCTCACTCGTGCATCTCATGCTGAAAGTGTAACTTTTGGAGATGCTTCTTCAAGCTCAGTTGTGGCAAAAGGTACAGTGCAGGTAAATGACAAGTTTATGTTTAAAGATGTGGCTCTTGTTGAAAACACGAAATATAACTTGTCATGCAGATCTCAAATGATTGATGAAGATCTTGAGGTATGCTTTAAGAAAAATGAATGCAAAGTGTTAGATGCTTCAGGTGAACTTGTTTTTCGGATTTCTCGATTTGGAAGAGTGTTTAAAGCTGATTTTGATGTATCACCTTCTTCTAAGCATAGGTGTCTAGTTGCCAATGTTTCTAAAGATTTATTCTTTTGGCATCGTAGGCTTGGTCACGTTGGTTTTGATCATCTAACACGTGTTAGTGATTTAGACCTCATTTGTGGTTTGCCTAAGCTTAAGGGTGATAGCGAGATAGTATGCTCTTCTTGTAGACATGGTAAAATGATTGCAGGTTCACATCCACCTCTTACTATGGTGATGACAAACGCGCCCGGACAACTACTACATCTTGACACGGTTGGACCTTCTCAAGTTCAGTCTTATGGAGGTAAATGGTACGTTCTTGTGATTGTTGATGATTATTCAAGATAATCTTGGGTTTATTTTATGGCATGTAAAGATGAGGCTTTTAGTCATTTTAGAAGTCTTGTTCTGAGATTATTTATTGATCACCCAGGGTCTCTTAGAGCAATTAGAAGTGATAATGGAACTGAATTTAAAAATTCTTCATTTGATCACTTTTGTGTTGAAAAAGGAATTGATCATCAATTTTCATCTCCTAGAGTACCTCAACAAAACGGTGTAGTTGAACGGAAAAATAGAACTTTGGTGGAAATGGCTAGGACCATGCTAGACGAATATCAAACTCCTAGAAAGTTTTGGGCTGAAGCGATATCAACTGCATGTTATGTTTCAAATCGTGTTTACTTAAGATCAAAATTGGGTAAAACTTCTTATGAACTTTGGTTTGGACATAGGCCTAGCGTTTCTCATTTCAGAGTTTTTGGATGCAAATGCTTTGTCTTGAAATCTAAAAATCTTGATAAATTTGAGGCTAGATCGTTGGATGGCATTTTTCTTGGATACCCTGCTCATACACGTGGCTATCGTGTGCTTGTTTTGGAGACTAACAAAATTGTAGAAACTTGTGAAGTTACTTTTGATGAGACTAGTCTAGGCACTAGTCCAAATAATACAGGTACAGGTGCATATGTTCAGGGGGAGAGTATTTTTGTTCATGAGGACGATGATGATGTTGAGGATGAGGTATTGGTTCCTACTGTACAACAAACTGTAGCACCTGTGGCACCTACCGCTACATCACATACAGCTGAGCATCCTCAAGCTACAACCTCATCTGTATATGCTGAAAATGAAGATGAAGAAGGAGAAGTTTCTGAAATTACAGCTCCCTTGCATATTCAAAGGAGGCATCCACCTGAACAGATGATTGGAGATTTAAATGAGAGAGTCACCCGGTCCAGGTTTATTGCTTCTGATACTCATGCTCATTCTGCTTTTGTATCTTCTTTTGAACCCAAAGATATATCTCATGCATTAACTGACGAATCTTGGATCAATGCCATGCATGAGGAATTAGAGAATTTTGAGCATAATAAAGTCCGAAACTTGTTTCTCCACCTCCGATTTTAATATTATTGGAACAAGATGGGTTTTCAAAATAAACAAAGTGAGGATGGTGTTGTTGTTAGAAACAAAGCTAGATTGGTTGCTCAAGGTTTTCACAAATTGAAGGTTTAGATTTTGATGAAACCTTTGCTCTGTTGCTAGAATTGAAGCCATTAAAATTCTTTTAGCATTTGCTGCATCTAAAGGTTTTAGATTGTATCAAATGGATGTGAAAAGTGCTTTTCTAAATGGCTATATCAATGAGGAAGTTTATGTTAAGCAACCACCTGGTTTTGAAAATCCAAAGTTTCAGATCATGTTTACAAATTGTCAAAAGCTTTGTATGGTTTAAAACAAGCCCTAGAGCATGGTATGATAGGCTAAAACTTTTTACTTGAAAAGGGGTTTTCAATGGGAAAAGTTGACAAAACTCTCTTTTACTCAAGCAAGGCAATGATCAATTATTTGTTGATTTATGTTGATGATATTATCTTTGGTGGTTCCTCTCATGTTTTAGTGTCCGAGTTTTGAAATCATGAAGAAGGAATTTGAGATGAGTATGATGGGTGAATTAACTTACTTTTTGGGACTGCAAATCAAACAAGTAAAGGAAGGTACTTTTGTTCATCAAAGCAAGTACACAAAAGATTTGCTTCGTCGCTTTGGGATGGAAAACTGCAAGCCGATCATGACACCGATGGGAGGTACTTGCACACTTGATCCGGATGAAGATGGTGAGCCGGTTGATCAAAAGGAATATAGAAGCATGATTGGTTCACTTTTGTACCTCACTGCATCAAGACCGGATATACAATTTGCTGTGTGCTTGTGTGCTCGTTTTCAAGCTTTCCCACGTGCTTCACATTGTAACATCCCAAAATTTGGCTTAATTAAGTTTTTATTGCTTAAATGTGCATTTATGATTTTCTGGAATTTATTTGGATTTTTCTGGATTTATTTGAAATCAAGTTTATTGCCTTGTATTCAAATCTATTTAAATCTGTGCAAAGTTAAAATAAAGTTTTGCCAAAAATATTTTATTTGAGTCCAGAATGTCTCAAAGTATTTTTGAGATTTTTCTTGGATTTTTCCTAATAGTTTTATTGCCTAAAATAAATAAAACGAATTTCTGGAATTAATTTAATTGAGAAAACCTTTTGAAAAGCGTGTGAGCGGTAAACGGCCGGCCCATGCACTGTGCGGCCCAGATAGCCCGTGCGGCCTACTTCGGCCAAAACCCTAGGCCTAAGAAATCCCGACCGTTGGATCGAGACCCAACGGCGAGATCTCGCCGCGTCGTTGGCCTTCGGGGCGTTGATTGAGCGGCGCGTGGGCGTCCGGATGAAGCCGCGTCGTCTTCCCGAGTCGTCGCCGGAGTCCGCCGCCGCCACGAGCCGTCTTCGGAGTCCGGGCCGGACACGCCTTCCCGTGCAGCTATTTAAGGCGCCGACGCGGGCACGGAACCCCTTACCTCGCGCCGCGCATCTTTTCCAAAGCCCGAGGCTCTGTATCGCCGTCGTTCGCTCGAGGCTTCGCGGAGTGGAGGTCCTTGCCGCGGTGGTTTTCGCTCGGTTTCGTCGCCGCCGTTGATCTTTCGCCGTCACCAGTGCCACCATCGAGATCGCCAAACCGCGCCGCGTCGGATCCGTGAAGAGTCATCGCCGTTTCGTCGCCGGAACGCCGTGGACCGGGTCTATACGCCGGGACACGTGGCAGCGTCCGATTGGTTTGAATCAGGGATGATGTCACGCTGACGTCATAAATCGCTTTTTCAGAATAAAAGTAAATCGGTTAATTTCGAAATTCTGATTTTCTGATTTCAGTATTTATTTCAAAAGGCTATATCTTTTACATCGTAACTCGGATTTGAGTGATTCCAGTTTCTAAAAATTTGTAAAATTGAGATCTATTTAATGGTGAATTTTATTTGATTTTTGGAGTTCAATTGCTCTCTGTTTTGGCATTTATTTGCTTTTCTTCTTCGGTACGCGTAGACGTTGAATTGTGCGACGTTTCGGAGGAAGATCAAGCAACTCAAGAGCAAGCTTCAGATCAAGATCAGAACCTATTCCAAGGCAAGTTGTGCTTTGATCATGTTGAACCCATGTTTATAAAATTGCTATATTTGTTTTACCCTATTGCATATATTTCAAGTATACAATTGTTTCAAATTAGATTGGGCTTAGTTAATATACCAGATTGATCTATACCCTACCTTGTCATTGTATGCCATGATCCATTGTCACCCTAGATTGGTTTAATATAGTTGATTAATGACTATAATCAACATTGGGCGTTTAGTTCGTATTAGTTGCTTAGCCATGCCACGTCATCACATGTGTCATCACCATTGATAATTAATCTTGATTAATGGAATATGGAACAATGTTATGAACTTGTGTGTCATGTGGGATCACGATGAGATTGAGTTGTTGTGGCGAGTCATGTCACGCAACGATGTTGAATGTTGATGGCACGTGGTGCTTGGTAATCAAGCGGGTGATAATCACTTAGATTGGGGCAAGTGGCAAGGCGAGGAGGCCAAGGTGGGCCCGATGGGCGATGGTATGTGGAAGTCTTGCCTTGATCACACTAAGGACTTAACCTTGCAAGCCTTTGACTGAGTCAATCATGCAACCACATGTGCGGTATGGGCCACCTAGTGAGTAATTTGCAAAGTCTTAATGTTGATACTATCATGGTCGGTGTGAGTTCCTGTCGATGTGTAATTCACATGGCGCAAGAGGGGGCCCTGGATGTGGTTTCAGACCATTGATGTTGAAACCTTGGCGGGTAGTACCGGTTAAGATAGAGCATTGTAAAGGCTTTGTTATAATCTCTCGCCTTTGTGGTGTTTGGTTGTATCACGTGGGTAAAGTGCATAACCTCTGCAGAGTGTGAAACTATTCGGATAGCCGTGCTCTCATGGTATTGAGCAATGCTCGGAATTACTGATTAAGGGTTAGTTTAATAAATTGGACAACTTGGTTGGGATGGCGGGATTGCCATATGGAAGATTGGAACTTGATTTAGGATTGGAAACTTGGTTTACTTGAGAAATACTGAATTTATTTATTATTGCTATTCGTTTTACATTCTTTACAATCTATTATTGTATTTGTTCATAAATCTTGCTTATTGCAAAATAGCCATGATAGCCTATCCTTTGGAATAAGCCTTACATATAGATAAATAGAAGCGCATTACATGCACAACTTGTTGAGTGCTTTAAGTACTCACCCTTGCCAAACAACAATAATCAACAGTTGAAGAATCTACACTGTGTTGGAAGATGAAGTCCAAGAAGACACGAGTCATTAGGGTCCGAGCCTTGTTGGTTGCCTGTGGTGAACGATGAGCTATCTACGTTTCTACTTTCCATTTGCTTAATTATTAGTTTATATTCTCGGTCTTGCCTGCATTGTATAATAATGTAAGTTGGTCATAAGATCATACATTTAGCTATATCAATAAATGAACTATTATTCTATTGTCGTTCTGTATGATGTGATATATACCAATGATAAGCTGTGTGCACTAGCGTTGATCCTGGGAATAGTGCGGTAAACACAGTGGGTTCGAATCAGTGGATTCGGGTCCTTACAGAGGTGGTATCGAGCATCTTGTTGTAGGTTTTGGCCCTAGATAGTATGGAGGTGTCTTGTGAGAGTCCAAAACTATTTTCTAAAAGAAAATCTAAATTTGATTAATAAAACACTCTTGACTCATCTCATTCTCTACGTCTTGCCTTTGTTGAATTTACCCTCTTACTTGCCGTTTGGTGGAGAACTTATTTCAAAGTTCTTGTGGAGCGGATCTGCGATCGTTCGACCTTTGAGAGTCGGTGGCGGCTCGCCATGGAGCTGTGGAGAGTTCTTGAGACGCTTGAGGCTTCTACCACCACTTTACCGAGGCGGTGGGCGGTGAGCGGTGTACACCGAGGTTTCATTTGCAAGGTAATCATCTACGCTCGGGAGAACGAGGAAACTAGCGAGCCAATCAGCGTCTCCGCGAGAATGTTCCGTATGAAGTTGCAATTCGGAGGTTGCTCGACTTGCTCTTCGCCGTGTCCGCCGCGACTCTGTTGACGAGCTTCACGACTCGGTGTTCGACTTCACCCAGACGTTCAAGCGTGCGAAGGCGACGGATCGAGGAAGCGAGTGTGCTCTGCGGTACACCTTGCGAGTTCGCCCTTGCCGGAGGATCATATGAGAGAGACTACTCGGAGCCGAGATCGTATGCGAGGCACTTAGAGTGGCGGCGCAGAGCTCGAGGTGACCGTGCTTCACCATCGGGATGATCACCGAGTGGGAGAGGCCACAGGCGATTGAGGGCGAGCCGGGCGCGTGACTCGGGGAGTTCAGGAGCCACCGAGGAGTCCGAGGAGGATCGGAGGAGAGCGAGTGGGAGCGGAGGGGAGTGCAGACCCGTTGTTGCGGAGGACCCAGGAGTAGGTCACGTGATAGGTTCGCTCCGATGCTGCTCATCCACCGGTGTATCTGCTGGTCGACCTCGGCCGGTGGTGGATGAGTGAGTGTCGACCTTGAGCGTGTTGAGACTCGAGTGTGAGTCGCGTCTTTAAGTTAGTCTTTACCTTTTTAGTTGACGTTAAGGTTGCGTGTTTAGTTTGCTTCTTTGTATTGCTGAGTGTGCAGTATGTGTTGCAAAGCTTGTAGGCTTAAATAAGCAGCCATACCAAGAATAAATAAAGAATTGTTCATTTTGGGTATAACCTATCTCCCCGCTTTAGAAATTCTTACTTCTTATCTATGCTACATCTACCTTTCCTAACCTAAGAGGCAATCATCAGATGGTGAATACTCGAGGAAACAACGGTGCTTGAAGTGGATGCGTCGAATGACAATCCCAATGATGGAGGCAGCCCTCAACCACCGACGAGAACATGCGAGAATCTAGGAGCATTTACGCGTAGCAGACTCAACTGATGCAGACAATGATGCGGCGATCAAAGAGATGACCAATGCAAAGATAAATCACAACAACCACGCAACTCGAACAATCATGGTGGACCTCGACCTATGTCAAAGCTATCGATTTTATGAGGACTAGGCCACCAACTTTTTCGAAATGTAAATCCTTTGGAAGCCGATGGCGGCTTAGGACAATTGAGAAAAAGCGCACATCACAGTGTAAAGGAAATGAGAAGGTGCTTTACGCCTCTCATCAACTGGAAGGGACCGCCGCAGAGTGGTGGGAGAACTACTGTGCCGCTCATGGAGCCCCACAGGAGATAACCTGGGAGGAGTTTACTAATGCTTTCCGCCAGATACCATGTCCCGGAGGAATGATGGATCTTAAGAAGGAGGAGTTCAGAGCTTTGAAGCAAGGAGGCCAACCAGTGGCCGAATACTTGAACAAATTTACTCAGTTAGCTCGCTATGCCCCTGAAGACGTAGCGACAGATAAAGCCAGACAGTCTCGTTTCATGAAGGGACTGAACTCGGGACTCTGGTGGGGTGATTACCCACAATTTCCCAGATTTTGGGAGCTGGTAAATAAGGCTTTGATCCTAGAAGATAAGCGTAAAGAGCTAGGTGAAAACCGTAAGCGCTTGATGAATAATCGGTGGGCGTCCAAACCATCTACGTTTGAGGATGTCACCACGACAATTTGCTAGATTCCAACCACCACCGGGAACAAGACATCAACCCTGCACCTCGCCACGCCAATCGAGCTTTGAGACACGGCCGACAGGCAACAATGCACGGAGGAAATCGGCAATCCGCGGTGAAGAGATGCTATACTTGCAATGAGCGAGGCACTTTTCAAATAGGTGTCCACGAAGGGAGGCATCACGCCATTCGTTTCAACACAGGAACAACACCGCTAAAGCACCGGATCGGGAGGAAATCGTGCACCAAGCCAGCCGAGCAACGCCGCGATCAACGGTCGTGGAAGGATCAACCACATCACCGTGATGGAGCTCAAGAGGCAACAGACGTCGTCTTTGGGTAAGTTTACGGTCAACTCGATTACACTGCTACGCTTTGTTGGATTACGGGCTTCGCATTCGCTTGTTTCTCAAAGTTTTGCAACCAAGAATGGATTTAAGGTGGTGAATCTTAAGTGTGTGCTCTTAGTCCAAGCCCCGGATCGAGCTTAGATCTAGCCTTGGGTGTTTGGGAGCTAAGTTGCTTATGGATGGGATAGAATTTCTAGCGAATCTTATCTTGATAGATGCGCAATCCTAGACGTCATCCTTGGAATGGATTGGTGTCAAAGCATAAGGTTGTTTTGGATTGTGGCGAAGGATCGTGACTTTGGAAGGCCCTAGTGGCAAGAAAGTGGAGTTTCAAGCGACCGCATTCGAGATGGGCGATTAATGGTCAACGGCGTGAAAGCCATCGAGATGGAAGATGTGCGATGGCGAGAGAATACCGGATGTGTTTCGGAAGATTTGCGGGATTGCCACGGACCGTGATATCGAGTTCGTTATCGAGTTAGCGCCCGTGCACAAAGACCGATATCAAAGAGACCATATCGGATGCCTACCGACGAGTTAGTGGAAATGAAGAAGCGATTGAGGAACCGCAAGAGAAGGGTTTCATTAGACCAAGTTCATCACCGTGGGGAGCCCCGGTTTTGTTTGTCATAAGAAGGATGGAAGTCTTAGAATGTGTATCGATTATCGTGCACTTAATGAAGTAACGATCAAGAATAAGTATCCGTTGTCGAGGATCGATGACTTATTTGATCGATTAAGAGGAGCTGAGTTTTCTCCAAGATAGATCTTCGTTCGAGGATACCATCGATTGAAGATCCGAGCGGAGGATGTACCTAAGACCGCGTTTTCTCGCGATATGGACATTATGAGTTCACAATCATGTCATTTGGATTGACTAATGCCCCAGCGTATTTCATGAACATGATGAATAAGGTTTTCATGGATTACTTGGATAAGTTCGTTGTGGTCTTCATAGGCGATATTTTGGTTTACTCAAAGACCGAAGAAGAGCATGCGAACATCTAAGGATGGTTTTAGGCAGTGCGAGAGCATCACTATATGCAAAGTTTAGCAAGTGTGAATTACGGAAGGAGAAAGTCGAATTCTTGGGTCATGTAATGACTACCAAAGGAGTCGCAGCTGATCGACAAAGTGGATCACGATGTTGCATTAGGAGCCACCAAGTCCGTTACTCAGTTCGTAGTTTTACGGGAATGGCGGGATATTACCGTCGGTTCAAGAGGATTCTCAAAATTGCTAAACCCTTGACACAGTTGTTGAAGAAAGAAAAGAAGTTTGCATGGGCGCCAGAGTGCGAGCAAAGTTTTATGGAATTGAAGAAGCGCTTAACAACGACCCGTATTAGTGTTGCGGATGTGCGAAATGGATTTGACATTTCTTGCGATGCTTGAAGCAAGGCTTGGGATGCGTGTTAATGCAAGAAGGCAAAGTCGTTGCTTATGCGTCGAGACAATTAAGACCACATGAAGTGAATTACCCAACGATGATCCGGAGTTAGGCTGCAGTGGTGCATGCTTTAAAGATATGGCGTCATTATCTCATAGGAAATAGATGTGAGATATATACGGACCATAAGAGTCAAAATACATATTCACTCAAGCGGTCTGAATATGAGACAGCGAAGATGGCTTGAGCTAATTAAGGATTATAATGTAGAATCCATTATCATCCCGGAAAAGCCAATGTGGTAGCAGATGCTCTGAGTCGAAAGAGCCATAGCGCAAATACATTGACAATGGAGGATCAACCAAAACTATGCAAGGAATTTCAGAAGCTAAGGTTGGAGGTCGTTCCACAAGGAATGGTAGCTGCTCTAGAAGTGAAGCCAACGCTAGAGGATCAGATTAGAGAAGGTCAACAAGATGATGATAAGATTTCTAAGATCAAGGCTAAAAAGGAAGAAGGCCTAGCCTTAGATTTCACTCTGGATGAGCAAGGAACCATGTTCTTCAAAGGCCGAATTTGTGTCTTGGGATAAAAGGAATTAAAACAAGCGATTCTTGAGGAAGCTCACGATTGAAATACTCAATTCATCCAGAAGTGCCAAGATGTATCGAGATTTAAAGAGAGATTTTGGTGGCCTAATATGAAGCGTGAAGTAGTGAACATGTTGCTTTATGTGACGTATGTCGAGTAAAAGCCATGCACCAAAGACCACCGGTTTGTTGCGGTAGTTGAAAATTCCGGAATGGAAGTGGGAGGAAATCGGAATGGATTTTATCACCGGTTTACCTAAGACTCAGAAAGGTTACGATTCCATTTGGGTTATAGTGGATCGTCTAACCAAGGTCGCTCATTTCATCCCAGTAAAGACCACTTACTCCGGAGATCGTTTGGCAGAATTGTACATGTCAAGGATTGTATGTCTGCATGGAGTGCCAAAGAAGATTGTGTCAGACAGAGGTACCCAATTTACCTCGAGATTTTGGAATAAGTTGCACGAAGCAATGGGAACCCATCTGAATTTTAGTACAGCATATCACCCGTAGACAGATGGTCAGACTGAAAGAGTAAATCAGATTTTGGAAGATATGTTGAGAGCTTGTGCTTTAGCTTATGCTACGACATGGGATAAATGTTTGCCATATGCAGAATTCAGTTATAATAATAGTTATCAAGCTAGCCTACAGATGTCACCGTTCGAGGCATTGTATGGACGTGCTTGTCGTACTCCATTGAATTGGAATGAAACAGGAGAGCGTTTGGTGTTTGGGCCAGATATTCTCGAAGAGGCAGAAAGTCAAGTTGCAATGATCAGAGAGAGATTAAAAATAGCACAGTCAAGACAGAAAAGCTACGCAGATAATCGTCGTCGAGATTTGAGTTTTGAACCAGAGGATCATGTGTATCTCAGGGTTACCCCTCTTAAGGGCGTTAAGAGATTTCATGTTAAAGGGAAGCTTGCACCAAGATATGTCGGTCCGTTCAAGATTCTGAGCCGTCGAGGAGAGGTAGCTTATCAGTTAGAGTTGCCTCGATCATTGGCGAGGAGTGCATGATGTATTCCATGTGTCGCACTTAAGAAGTGTCTCAGAGTGCCAACAGAGCAAACCCCGTTGGATGCAATAGAGCTGCAAGAAGATTTGACTTATAAAGAGCAACCGATCGAATTTTGGATGTTATGGGCGCAAGACCGAAACAAGTCTATTCGCTTTGCGAGTTCGATGGAGCAATCATTACGAGAGTGAAGCCACCGGGAGCGAGAAGAAGATTTGAAGTCGAATTCCCGAACCTATTCTCTAGTTAGCCCTGAATCTCGGGTCGAGATTACATTAAGGGAGGTTTGTAACATCCCAAAATTTGGCTTAATTAAGTTTTATTGCTTAAATGTGCATTTATGATTTTCGGAATTTATTTGGATTTTTCTCGATTTATTTGAAATCAAGTTTATTGCCTTGTATTCAAATCTATTTAAATCATGCAAAGTTAAAATAAAGTTTTGCCAAAAATATTTTATTTGAGTCCGAATGTCTCAAAGTATTTTGAGATTTTTCTTGGATTTTTCCTAATAGTTTTATTGCCTAAAATAAATAAAACGAATTTATGGAATTAATTTAATTGAGAAAACCTTTTGAAAAGCGTGTGAACAGTAACGGGCCGGCCCATGCACTGTGCGGCCCAGATAGCCCGTGCGGCCTACTTCGGCCAAAACCCTAGGCCTAAGAAATCCCGACCGTTGGATCGAGACCCAACGGCCGAGATCTCGCCGCGTCGTTGGCGCTTCGGGGCCGTTGATTGAGCGGCGCGTGGGCGTCCGGATGAAGCGCGTCATCTTCCGAAGTCGTCGCGAGTCCGCCGCCGCCACGAGCCGTCTTGAGTCCCGGCGGACACGCCTTCCGTCACGACTATTTAAAGCGCCGACGAACGCACGGAACCCCTTACCGCGCGCGCATCTTTTCCAAAGCCCGAGGCTCGTGTGTCGCCGTCGTTCGCTCGAGGAGCTCGCCGGAGTGGAGGTCCTTGCCGCGGTGGTTTCGCTCGGTTTAAATGCCGCCGTTGATCTTTCGCCGTCACCGATGCCACCATCGAGATCGCCAAACCGCGCGCGTCGGATCCGTGAAGAGTCATCGCCGTTTAAATCGCCGGAACGCCGTGGAAGCGGGTCTATCTGCCGGGACACGTGGCAGCGTCCGATTGGTTTGAATCGAGGGATGATGTCACGCGACGTCATAAATCGCTTTTGAAATAAAAGTAAATCGGTTAATTTCGAAATTCGATTTTCGATTTGATATTTATTTCAAAAGGCTATATCTTTTACATCGTAACTCGGATTTGAGTGATTCCAGTTTCTAAAAATTTGTAAAATTGAGATCTATTTAATGGTGAATTTTATTTGATTTTTGGAGTTCAATTGCTCTCTGTTTTGGCATTTATTTGCTTTTCTTCTTCGGTACGCGTAGACGTTGAATTGTGCGACGTTTCGGAGGAAGATCAAGCAACTCAAGAGCAAGCTTCAGATCAAGATCAGAACCTATTCCAAGGCAAGTTGTGCTTTGATCATGTTGAACCCATGTTTATAAAATTGCTATATTTGTTTTACCCTATTGCATATATTTCAAGTATACAATTGTTTCAAATTAGATTGGGCTTAGTTAATATACCAGATTGATCTATACCCTACCTTGTCATTGTATGCCATGATCCATTGTCACCCTAGATTGGTTTAATATAGTTGATTAATGACTATAATCAACATTGGACGTTTAGTTCGTATTAGTTGCTTAGCCATGCCACGTCATCACATGTGTCATCACCATTGATAATTAATCTTGATTAATGGAATATGGAACAATGTTATGAACTTGTGTGTCATGTGGGATCACACGATGAGATTGAGTTGTTGTGGCGAGTCATGTCACGCAACGATGTTGAATGTTGATGGCACATGGTGCTTGGTAATCAACTGGGTGATAATCACTTAGATTGGGGCAAGTGGCAAGGGGCGAGGAGGCCAAGGTGGGCCCGATGGGCAGATGGTATGTGGAAGTCTTGCCTTGATCACACTAAGGACTTAACCTTGCAAGCCTTTGACTGAGTCAATCATGCAACCACATGTGCGTATGGACCACCTAGGTGAGTAATTTGCAAAGTCTTAATGTTGATACTATCATGGTCGTGTGAGTTCCGGGTCGAGTGTAATTCACATGGCGCAAGAGGGGGCCACGGATGTGGTTTCGGACCACTTGATGTTGAAACCTTGGCGGGTAGTACCGGTTAAGATAGAGCATTGTAAAGGCTTTGTTATAATCTCTCGCCTTTGTGGTGTTTGGTTGTATCACGTGGGTAAAGTGCATAACCTCTGCAGAGTGTGAAACTATTCGGATAGCCGTGCTCATGGTATTGAGCAATGCTCGGGAATTACTGATTAAGGGTTAGTTTAATAAATTGGACAACTTGGTTGGGATGGCGGGATTGCCATATGGAAGATTGGAACTTGATTTAGGATTGGAAACTTGGTTTACTTGAGAAATCTGAATTTATTTATTATTGCTATTCGTTTTACATTCTTTACAATCTATTATTGTATTTGTTCATAAATCTTGCTTATTGCAAAATAGCCATGATAGCCTATCCTTTGGAATAAGCCTTACATATAGATAAATAGAAGCGCATTACATGCACAACTTGTTGAGTGCTTTAAGTACTCACCCTTGCCAAACAACAATAATCAACAGTTGAAGAATCTACACCTGTGTTGGAAGATGAAGTCCAAGAAGACACGAGTCATTAGGGTCCGAGCCTTGTTGGTTGCCTGTGGTGAACTGATGAGCTATCTACGTTTCTACTTTCCGCTGCTTAATTATTAGTTTATATTCTCAGTCTTGCCCTGCGTGGCATAATAATGTAAGTTGGTCATAAGATCATACATTTAGCTATATCAATAAATGAACTATTATTCTATTGTCGTTGTGTATGATGTGATATATACCAATGATAAGCTGTGTGCACTAGCGTTGATCCTGGGAATAGTGCGGTAAACACAGTGGGTTCGAATCAGTGGATTCGGGTCCTTACACACATCGTCAAGCTGTCAAGCGAATTTTCAGGTATCTTCATGGTACTCAAGAATTTGGCATATGGCTCTCTGCTTCCTCATGTATTAGTTTAAGAGCATTTTCTGATGCTGACTTTGGAGGTTGTAGAATTGATAGAAAAAGTACATCTGGTACATGTCACTTCTTGGGTAATTCTCTTATTGCATGGTCATCTAGAAAACAATCTTACATTGCACAATCAATCTCTTTGAATCTGAATATGTAGGCTGCTTGCTAGTTGTTGTTCTCAAATTCTTTGGATAGTAGCTACACTTAAAGATTATGGTGTTAATTTGGATAGTGTTCCTCTTTTATGTGATAACACTAGTGCAATTTGTATTGCTAAAAACCCTGTGCAACATTCTAGAACCAAACATATTGAGATCGATTTCATTTTCTTAGGGATCATGTAGAAAAGGAAATATTGTGCTTCATCATGTGGATACTGAACATCAATTAGCGGACATTTTCACAAAACCTTTGTCTTCTTCTCGTTTTGCTTTTATTCGGGGAGAACTTGGGGTCGTTCATCCAATGGGTTTGTTTTGAGGGGGAGTTTTTGAAAAACTATGTAATAGTTTGTAACATACTTTTTATTTTGTGTGTTTCTTAAATGAAAAACAAAAAAAATGAAAAAGTAATGAGCATTGTATTTCATACATCTATGTCATTTGAAACCATGTTTATGCTACAAGGTCTTTGCAACTTCATATTTATGCATATATGGTGTAGTTTATGTCATGACTATTTAATTGGAATGGCAAGTTGAATTAAATCTTGTCATGGTTGAACTTTCTCGACTATCTTGATCCTCCTCAAATGTGCTAAATATGAAATTTATCAAAATTAAGTGCTAAAGCTCAAAGAGTGATTGTTGATAAATGCAAGATCAAGGTTATGTACTATCACACTTCTTCTTTACGAGACTGCTTATCATTGCACTTTGATATGAACTTGGAAGAGGTTGTGTATGACCGAAACCATGAAACCTTAAGCTTGTGATTGCTTGGCATGGTTGAAAAGTAAGGCTGATGGTGCATATAATTCCTTGCAATTGTTATTGTTGCAATCAATCAATGAATCAGTTTTTCCAGCATAAATAAAGTGCACAAAAATTCAATGTTTTTAGGTTTTGAGGTAGTTGAGTAAGGGAGATCATGCCATGCAATAAATTATTAATAGTACTTGATTTCTAGTTATGCTTACTCTACATTGTTTATGTGTAGATTTGAGGGTGCAAGTATTTTTGATAGCATGGCTTGGTGATGAATTTGCAACATTTGTGGATGATATAGAATGCTCATGACAAAAAAAATTATCAAACTAAAATTTTTTTTCTCTCTCTTGTATTCTTGATGAATCCAGTGTCAAAGGGGGAGAATTTTGCCACTTTGGAGAATTTGGAGGAGATTTTTGGAGAACTTTATACATGCTTTACACATGCACATGTTCTTGTACAAGTGGTATTCAATCATTCACTCACACTTTTCTTCTTAGGGGGAGATTTTTCTTATTTTCACCTAGGGGAGTTTTTCACTTTGCATATTTGTCAAAGGGGGAGATTTTGTGTTTTTCACTTTGTCTTTTGATTTTAGAACTTTTTAATTTCAAAAACATTTCTTGTGAGATGAATGCCAATGTTCAATTCTAAGTGGTGTTGCCAATGTTTTCATCAAGGGGGAGATTGTGAAATCATGTGCTGAAAAATTGGCATAGTAATGAAATTGGCTTTGCAAAGTGGTTGTGATTATGGCATGTGTGGTGCTTGCATGTGCTATGTCTGATGATTATTTGATATGCTGGTGATAGCATGGTAATGATTCTGCTTGACGCAATGCACTCGTGTGAGTGGTTGCATGGACTGATGTTGAGTCAAGTCGTGGACTTGTGCTCGAAGTTGTTTCTTGTTTATTCGTGTGCAGGTGTAGCTCGAGGGCGAACGTGGTCGATGATGGGACCAGAACTAGGTTCATGGAGGCGAGGTTCGGGACTAGATTGAGAGGAATCGAGGTCTTGGTGGTCAAGGATGTCATGCGGAGCGTTCGGGCTAGAGAACATGCACATGGAGGCTTGTTAGTCACGTATTCTGACATGTGGGTGTACATGCGTGCAAGAGTTGTTTTTGGCCATGTTGGGCCAGGTTGAGATGTATACAAACTCTTTCCATGTTGGAAGTAGAGTTGTATTCAATATCTTTATGTTTGCTCAGTATAAATAGGGGAGGTGTCTCCTTTTTATTTTTGAGCGCTGAGGTTTTAGGGTTTGTACTCTTTTGTTTAGAGTGCTGTAACCAGACTAGACAAAAAGAAATAAAGATCGATTTCTTTACGGCTGAAAAGTTCCCCTGTGGTTGATTTTTTCCTCTGTCCAGAAGTATCGGCGACAACACTCGAGCAAAGGAAATCGGTGCTACAGTGCTTGCGCGGCTACAGTAAACATCGTGCTATAGTATTTCGTTGCTCTGATGGCGTGGATCGTTGTTCGTGCGGGATTTGCTTGGTGCTTGTTTCGGTTTGTTTGCGGTTTTGTTTTTATAGATTGATTCATTGTCTCTCTTGTTTCAACAAGTTTAATATTGATTTGATCTATACAAAACCTTCCTAGATATCAACTTAGAGTTCCTAAAAGTTTCATTGGTTAATCTTTTGTAGATTGTGATTTATCACGAAATTGGGGTTTAGTCATTCTCGTCATAACTTTGTCACAAGCATGCTTGCGAGGTTAATAACTTTTGATTCGTAGGTCCGATCGAGTTGATTCTTGCTGGGTTAGATTCATAATTGAATCTAGATTCTTCAGTTAAAATTTCACACTAATCCAATGGTGGGATCTTCAGTTAATCTCATTGTTTGAGTTTGGTCCGTAACTAGTTTGATTTGGTCCGTAGCTAGTTTGATTTGGTCTGTCGCTGTTAGATCGATTTTCGTTTCAGTCGTCTTGCAAAGAATATAACTCCAGATCCATAAGTTCTATTGAGTTAATTCTTTCTGTGTTAGCTTCGTATTTGAATCTAGTGTCTACAGTTAAAATTTCATATCAATCTAACGGTTAGATCTTCAGAAATCTTAGTTTTAGTGAACATATGTCAGGCTGTCTCATTTGGTCCGGCGTGAATTGATTTGGTTTTGCTACAGTACAAATTTGGTCCGTGGTACATGTGAAAATTTGGTCTGGCATGAAGTTTGGTCCGGAGTTCAAGTAAAAGTTTGGTCCGACGCAATAAGGTTTCTGTTGAGTACAAATTGAGCGATCTAAGTTTGTTTGGGGTGTTTCAAAAATCATAGAAATTTTATTTTAGCTTCCGCGCAATCATTCACCCCCCTCTGATTGCTAGATCAGTATATTTCGATCCTACAGCTGCCCATCAGAATGCTCAAGCTATAACACAGGAGGAATTTTACAAGCCTTAAAGACGATCATGTGCTGCAAGGCATAATTGAAATGAAAAAGAGAATTTACTAAAAATGCATCGGAAACCAGAGTATTTACGAGTATCCAATCGGTTCACTCAATTGTCAAGGTATGCACCAGAAGATGTGGCTACTGAAAGTGCCAAGATTTGGAGGTTCATGGAGGGACTTGACCCTGGCATCAAGGTGCAGCTAGTTGCTTTGGATTTTCCAAACTTTCAGCATATGGTGAACAAGGCACTAGTACAAGAGGATGCTCAACGCCAACAGCGGGAGTCTCGCAAGAGAAAGATGGCATTCCAGGCTCAGCATGGAGCGAGTGGTTCTCGACAGTGCTTTCAACCTCAGCAGGCCAATAGAACACCTGTTCAAGGAGCACCCCGTACTCCTAATTCTGGACCACGCCCAATCGCTCAAGGACGAGAACAACGCCGATGCTCGGTAGTAGAAAGGGAATTCAAATCTGCGAGAATTGGTGTTTCCATTGTCACGGATGGGACATTATGCGATGCTTGTCCTCGAAGCGTCGACAAGTGACCCTAGTGCCGTTCAACTTGGGATCCAATTCCGCCAGAGCTCCTGCGCAAGGACAAGGTCGTGGAACAACTCAGACGCCAAGAGCTCCGCAATCCTTTGGAAGAGGACGTGTCAACCATGTGACCGCCGAAGAAGCTCAGGAGGCACCAGATGTGGTTTTGGGTAAGTTCCTTGTTAACTCAATACCTGCCTCAGCATTATTTGATTCTGGAGCATCGCATCTTTTATATCAAAGAATTTTGTTGAACAATTTGGTTGGGAAACCTTTAACCTTAAGAGCCCTATATAGTTCAGTCACCGGGAAAAGAATTGAGAACTAGTTCAGTATGCCCAAGTGCAACCATAAAAATCAATGGGGTATAATTCCTAGCGAATCTTATCATTTTGGATTCTAAAGGAATAGATGTCATCCTAGGGATGGATTGGTTAACCAAATATAAAGGTCAAATAGATTGTGCCAGTAGAGCCATCACCCTTACCAATTCAGAAGGCATTCGAGTGGAGTATATGCCTGATGAGTCTTCAAGTATGAAGTGTGCTTTGAACAGTTTGAAGGAATCAACTTTGGAAAGTATGCATGTGATGCAAGAATATCTAGATGTAATTCCTGAAGATTTGCCAGGTATGCCGCCTGATCGAGATGTAGAGTTCGTCATAGAGCTAGTCCCTGGTACGGCTCCTATTTCTAAGAGACCCTACTGCATGCCATCCAATGAACTCGCCGAGATGAAGAAACAGATTGAGGAGTTGCAAGAAAAAGGATATGTTCGTCCAAGTTGGTCACCTTGGGGAACGCCAGTTCTTTTTGTAAAGAAGGATAATAGTTTGCGTTTGTGCGTGGATTATAGAGCCCTGAATGAAGTCACAATTAAGAACAAGTATCCGTTACCCAGGATTGATGACCTGTTTGATCAGTTAAAAGGAGCATGTATTTTCTCCAAGATCGATCTTCGATCCGGATACCATCAGTTGAAAATAAGGTCACAAGATATTCCGAAGACAGCTTTTGCTACCCGATATGGATTATATGAGTTCACAGTTATGTCTTTTGGTCTAACCAATGCACCAGCCTATTTTATGAACCTGATGAATAAAGTATTTATGGAATACCTGGACAAGTTTGTGGTAGTATTCATAGATGACATTCTTATCTATTCTAAAGATGAAGCGGAACACGAAGGTCATTTGAGGATGGTGTTAGAAAAGCTCAGAAATCATCAGTTGTATGCTAAGTTCAGCAAGTATGAGTTTTGGTTGAAAGAAGTTGCTTTCTTAGGACATGTAATTTCTGCTGGAGGTGTCTCAGTAGACCCTGAAAAAGTGAAAGGTGTACTTGATTAGAGGCAACCCAAGTTAGTGCCTGATATCAGAAGTTTTCTTGGTTTAGCGGGATACTATCGAAGATTCATAGAAGGATTTTCAAGGATTGCAAGACCGCTTACCCAGTTGCTGAAGAAGGAAAAGAAGTTTGAATGGTCTGAATCTTGTGAGCAAAGTTTTCAGGAATTAAAGAAAAGACTGACCTCAGCCCCAGTGCTCATTTTACCAGATATTCGAAAGGATTTTGAGATTTTCTGTGATGCTTCAAGAGAGGGTCTAGGATGTGTTCTGATGCAAGAAGGCAAAGTAGTTGCATACGCCTCACGGCAATTGCGACCACATGAGGAAAATTATCCAACCCATGACATGGAAATGGCTGCAGTTGTGCATGCATTAAAGTTGTGGAGGCATTATCTCATCGGGAATCGATGTGAAATTTTCACAGATCATAAGAGTTTGAAGTATATCTTCACTCAAGCAGACCTCAACTTAAGACAAAGAAGATGGTTAGAATTAATAAAGGATTATGATGTGGGAATACATTATCATCCTGACAAGGCTAATGTAGTTGCCGATGCTTTAAGCCGGAAGAGCTACTTCAATAATGTGATGATTCAAGAAGGTCAACCTGCTCTTCACAAGGAGTTTCAGCGTTTGAATTTGGAATTAGTGGATGAAGGTTTCGTCGCTGCATTAGAGATTCAACCAACCTTGGAGGATCAGATCAAAAAGCTGCAAAAGTCAGATAAAGAAGCTGCTAAGATCAAAGATAGAATAAAGGAAGGTAAAGCCCCAGGATTTTCAGAGGATAAAGAAGGAACAGTTTGGCTTGGAAAAAGCATATATGTGCTTAGATCAAAAGAGATCAAGCAGTTGATATTAAAGGAGGCGCATGAGTCAGCGTACTCAATTCATCCAGGTAATACTAAGATATATCAAGATCTTCGTGGTATATATTGGTGGCCAAGGATGAGAAAGGAAATCGCAGAGTACATAGCTATGTGTGATGTATGCCAACAGTTAAAGTTTGAACATCAAAGACCCGCAGGATTGCTACAGCCGTTAAAGGTGCCTGAATGGAAGTGGGAAGAAATTGGAATGGATTTTATTACAGGACTTCCGAGAACCAGATCAGGTTATGATTCAATATGGGTTGTAGTGGATCGTTTGACAAAAGTTGCACATTACATTCCTGTGAGAACAACTTACCAAGGAGATCAACTTGCAGAGTTGTATATGTCAAGAATCGTGTGTTTGCATGGTGTGCCAAAGAGAATTGTATCAGATTGAGGCACTCAATTCACTTCAAGGTTCTGGCAAAAGTTGCAAGAAGCATTGGGTACCAATCTGAATTTCAGCATAGCTTATCATCCTTAGACAGATGGAGAAACTGAGCGAGTAAACCAAATCCTTGAAGATAGGTTAAGGTCTTGCGCATTGTCCAATGCGGCAAGTTGGGATCAAAGTTTACCTTATGCAGAGTTCTCATATAACAATAGTTATCAAGCAAGTTTGCAGATGTCGCCATTTGAAGCCTTGTATGGAAGAAAGTGCAGAACACCTCTTTGTTGGAATGAAATAGGAGATCGCCAAGTCTTTGGTGCTGATATTTTGCAAAAGGCTGAAGAACAAGTAAAAATGATTCAAGAAAGATTGAGAACAGCACAATCTAGGCAAAAGAGCTACGCTGATAATCGTCGGAGAGAGTTAACCTTTGCTCTTGGTGACTATGTGTACTTGAAAGTCTCACCGCTCAGAGGAATGCGTCGATTTCAAGTTCGTGGAAAGTTAGCACCAAGATTTATTGGACCGTTTCCAATCCTAGCTAGAAGTGGACAAGTGGCTTATCAGTTGGAGCTACCACTGCAATTGTCAAATGTGTTCCATGTGTCACAACTGAAGAAGTGTCTCAGGGTACCAGAAGAGCAAATGCAGTTTGAGAATGTTGAGCTCCAAGAAGATCTTACCTACCCAGAGTATCCGATCAGAATTTTGGATGAGGCAGAACGCAGAACAAGAAACAGGACAATCAAGTTTTGCAAGGTTCAGTGGAGCAACCATTCTGAAAAGGAACAACCTGGGAGCGTGAAGAAGATCTTAGAGCGGAGTACCCCAATCTTTTTCTCTAGTCTGTCCAAATCTCGGGTCGAGATTTCTTTTAAGGAGGGGAGGTTTGTAACATCCCAAAATTGGAGTTTTGGAATGTTTGATTTTGAAAATGAATCATTTGCATTTTCCTTGAATTAATTTCAGCTTAATGTGAATTTTGTATTTATAAAAGGATTTAATTTGGTTAATCTATCTATCAAACAAAAGATTTTCAGTTTTAGTTGGGTTCATTATGCTGCAAGGAATTTTTCTGTATTTTTTGAGATTTTTCTGAATTTATTTGCTATTTATTTCCTTATATTTGAATTTCTGGGATTTTATTAAATCGAAAAATGTTTTATTTTCTAAAATCTCTGTGTGAGCCGAATCCATCCCGCCGGCCCACTCCTATTCCTCGTCGGCCCGTTTGCTCCGGCCCATCTCCCTTCGCCCGGCCCGCTCCGCTTTTCCTCTCGGCCCAACCACTGCCTTGCCGTCTGCGCCACGTGGGCGGCGAGATCTTCGCCAGTGTCGCCAAACGCGCTGCGCCACCGAAACCCTAGCGCGCCGCGCCTTTTTCGGCGTCCGTGCCGCGCACGCCTCTCCAGGGCTATTTAAAGCCTTGAGGACCCCATCCCGAGGTTCCCCGCGTCGCGCCGCTGCTTTTGCCCCTTTCCTTGTCGCCCGAGACGCCGCCGTCTTCAGCGCGAGCTCGGCTGAAGTCCCGCCACCGCCGCCGCCATCCTCCGCGTCGATCTCCGCCTCCGGTTGGTCTCCGCCGTCACCGGTTGCACTTTTGCGTCGCCCGCACCGCCCTCTTTCCGATCCGCCAAATCCCGCACCCGATCTGTCGCCGTTTCGCCGACGGCCGCGTCTTCTTCTCCGCATCCGGTGAATTGCGCCGTCCCTCGCCGTTGTGCTCCGTCGCGAGATCTCGGCCGTCCGATCTTCCGCGTGCGCGCCAGATCATGCCACGTCGCATCGCCTCCCTCCGCATCCCAGCCGTCCGATCCGCCTCAGCCTGTTGGATGCGCGTCGCCTCGCCTCGCCGCGTCGGCGCCAGCGTGGCCGCCACCTCGGCGCCACGTCCGCCCTAAGCGCCGCTGCCGCCGCCACCTCGGCGTGGTCCGCCACGTTGGCATTCCCTCTCCTCGGTGCTCCCGGTTCACCGTGGACCGAGCCACTGACGCGTGGGCCCCACGTGTCGCTGGCATTCTTTCTTTTTCCAATTTTCCAGAAAACCCGAAAATCCAACCAATCACGTGTTGCCACGTGTCAGCCTATCTGTTTTTCTGATTTTTCTGATCTGGAATCTTCCAGGAGCCCGTTCTCCTTCGTTCAAGCTCCGATTCCAGTGATTAAAATTTTTAAATTCATATAAATTCAAGATCTATCTTCCAGTACCATTCTTTTCAATTTTGGAATTTTATTTGAATTTATTTTATTTATTTGCTCTCGTTTCACGTGTAGACGACGCAATCGAAGACCAGACGAATCAACAATCAGTGGTAGAACCAGCAAGAAGCAGCGAAGGCAAGTCTTCCTTGAACATATTGATCCCAAATTTTACAAAATGCCTATATTGTTTTAAATTTTGCATGCTTACTTTTATGCAATGTACTTTAAATATAGTTTTAGAGTATAGTTAAATACCAGAATTTGTTATACCCTTATTGGTATTGATCATGTCAAACCTTTGTCACCCTAGATAATACTAGCTATTTTATTTGGTGATATCCAGTAGGTTAGCATGGAACGGTAGAATTGCTTAGTCCAGCTTAAGCGTTTCGGTATTGTGCCATTATGAGAATCATTTCAAGTATTGTTTAAACTTATTTGTGAAATTGCGGCAATTGGAGTTGCTGCTGTGATTTAAGTAAAGTAAAGTGGAAATGATTTAGACCGGGGCGGATGGATGTTTGGTGGGTGCAGAAAGCACGAGACCTTGGTATGTGAATGTTCCGCCTTAGTCAATTAAGGACCGAAGCGTGTGTTACTATAGACCGAGCACTACCATACAACCACAAGTCTATATGGGTACGACCTGGCTAAATAATTTGTGCGTCTCATTATTAGCTTCGCCGGTGAGTGCGGATGTTGGCGAAGCGCAAGAGGGGCTTCAGATCTTTGGCGGCTAGAACCCTAACAGCGGTGAAACCTTAGCGGGCGAGGTTAATATTGGGGTTGTACATTGTAAAGGCCTTGTCATGATCTCTCTGCCGACACACCCAAGGAAGTGTGTTAAGTGCAAGGCAACAAGAGTCGATCATGTCTTGTGGGTAAAGTGTACACACTCTACAGAGTTAAAACTACTTAAGTAGCCGTGCCCATGGTCAAGGGCAGGCGAGGTACGCTTGAACATTGTAGATTTCATGGTTTTGTTTTAAAAGAAAATGATGGTTTGGGAGTCCGAGAGCAGATGGAACTCTCGGGTTATGGTTTGGCGGATGGAGCCAGACAGGTAGATGGAACCTGCTTTAAGTGTCATATCAAATTCAATTACTATTCAATTACCTTTTGATCAAATGATGCTTTATGAAATTACTATTGGTATTTACAGTTAAACTTTGCTTTACGCTAAAAGAGCCATATTATGCCTTCAATTGTTTAGCCTTGCATATAGTTATCATGCACTATGTTTCCAAGACTTGCGGAGTACATTCTGTGCTCACCCTTGCAACATCCCCAACCTTCCACAGAAGAGTTCGCAGAAGCTGAAGGTGACTACGATTTCTACGCTTGTGGTTATGATGAAGGCGATCCAGAATGCTAGGACGCGAACCCTAGTTGATTGCCTGTTGGGCAAATGGATGGGCTTACTTTGCTTTTTTTGTTATTTCGTTTCCGCTGTTTCTTATTGAACTCATGCTATGATGCTGCTTATTTGTAATAATTGGCCATAAGGCTAATACTATTTTGATTAATTAATATTATGTGCTTCGTGATATGGATGTGTTGTCATCACTGTTTCCACTGTGTGTGCTAGTTTTTCCTGGACTAGCACAGGTTATACACAGAGGGTTCGAATTTGGAGATCCGGTCCCGACATTAGGGTTATGGATTTTCCCCCCAAAAGGCCCAACACTGGCCCAAGACAACCCACAATCAGCCCAACATAAGAAACCAACCCCTAGAAGCCCACAATAGCCCATTAAAACCCCAAAAATTGCCCACAACAGCTCGAATTAAATTTTTGGATGTTACATCCCCAGTATCCACACTGGGTGGGTCTCAAAGGTATGATACCTAGGCTCAAAGACCAACGGTTCTAATGATATATCGTGTCCGAAATCCGACAAGAACTTTCTCAACATGGAAACATGAGACAAATGGCGCACTCCACGCGAGGACTCATGATGGTCTAGGAGATAAGCCAACTTCCCCAACTAGGAAACAGTGTGATGTACCTCAGGCTAGGCTTTCCTTTGGATGTCAAGCGCACAACCCCTCTTAATTGATGATACTTTCAGGAAAACAAGGTACCAACCTCTAACTCGAACTCCAAATCCCTCTTCATCTCAATCGCATGACTCTACTATCCGCTTTTTGAAGAGGAACGTGATATGCTACACTAGCACATAAAAAAAAACTACCGCGTAACCAGAAAGCTACTCGCAAGAAGGGGATCACAGATAAGATTACCACTAGATGCGCAGTTGCGGAATCCTTCGCACGTCGATGTAGTGGATCGTCCTCGCCGCAGTCGTTGCGTCGATGAAGCGGATCGTCCTCGCCGCACCGTGGATCGTCCTCCCACGCTGCACTCGCAGCAGCGTCACCGCAATAGTCCACACGTCCAGGGATGGAACGCCGTGCGTCGGTGTGCAAGCACCTGGTCGTTCGGCAGGGGCAACGAGAAGAGAAGGCTAGGGTTTCGAGTGAATCACTTCTAAACCGTGGGAAAGCACACCCTGCACCCACCCTCCTCCCTTCCTTATATAGCCACGAGATGAAACCCTAAAAGAAGGCCCATCAGCGTGCTAAGCCCACGAGGTCCATTAATTATGGATCCAATCCAAATTAATGCGTCCCAGCCCTTTAAGTGTGTGACCCTGCAGGTTCACGTACGTTTAGACATGGATTCGAAAAACTCCTTTTCAATCCAATAGTTGGTAGCGGCTCCTTGCAAAGTATGCCAACTCCCAAACATACTATGATCAAATCGGATAGAACCTATCAAAAGTACTCATGTAATAATCCCTTTGCCAAGTATATGAAGATTGAACTCAAGGCGAGAAGCATGTCATCCTTTGATGATTCAATCCATCTCTCGTATCCGTGATATATTAATAAGTTGTGATTGACTCCTCAATCACGGCATGGCCTTGCACTTCCATAATCATATCACACGAGTGGCCTTGTCATATATCTCCGTTTCATTGGAGTGGCAAATTCCATCTTGACTGCTCACTTCCCTCTGCACGTTTCATAGTAAACATGAAAGCTACCTTTATAACTATCCGGTTAGGAAGTAGTGTTTGATAGCCCCAAGGAAAACTATTACACATGTAGGGAATATGACAATCTCAGGTCTAAGGATCATACATCTACTAGGTATGAGATACATGATGACACATAAGAATGAAACATTCTCGCGATGTCCCATTGCGGGTCTATCTAACCCATGTTCTTCAACATGCATCCACAATGTATAGATGATATCTCTATATCCCATGATCTATGAAGCATGATCATCGATCACTACATGTGCTGATCTATTCATCGTTGACCTATACGATGATATCCGATCAGAGATATTTATCGAATTATATCAATAAGTAAAGAGCTTCATAAGCAAGTCACATACTTGTTGATCAATACAATGATATACATTCATTGGACCAATAATCATATTATTATTCATAAACATAGTCATGTTACAATCATCTAAATGATTGCCTCAAGGGCATAGCACTAACAATCTCCCAGTTGCACTTGAGTCAATCAATTAAGTATCTAATACCAATAGACCTCGTGTGCACCTCATGCTTAGGCTGTGGCAGTGGCTTTGTCAACGGATCGGCCACATTGGCTTCCGTATGTACTTTGCATATTCTCACGTCACCCCTATCCACAATCTCGCGAATAAGGTGAAAGCGCGGAGTATGTGTTTAGACTTCGATGTGATCTAGGCTCTTTGCTTGTGCAATGGCACCACTATTATCACAATAGATGTCCATTGGACTAGAGGCACTAGCGACCAGCACCAAGCTCTGTGATAAACTTCTTAATCCTCACGACTTCTTTTGCGACCTCGAAGCCGCAATGTACTCCGCTTCGTCAGAGAGTCGGCCACCGTGTTTTGCTTGGAACTCTTCCACTTCGCTCCTCCATTAAGTGTAAACACAAACCGGATTGCGATCGAAAATCATCTTTGTCGGTTTGGAAGCTTGCATCGGTGTAACCCTTTGCAACCAGATCTTCCTCACCTCCAAAACAAGGAACATACCCTTAGTTCTTCTCAAGTACTTGAGGATATTTTTACACCTATCCAATGACCATCACGGGATCCGCTTGGTATCCGCTCGTGAGACTTAGAGCATATGAGACATCCAGGCGTGTACGGATCATGGAATACATAATAGACCCAATAGTGAAGCATATGGAATCTTGCTCATCTGTCTCGCTCATCGGATGTCGAAGGACACCGATTCTTGCAGAGACTAATGCCATGTGACATTGGCATGAAACCTCTCTTGGATTCATGCATATTGAACCTTTTCAATATCTTGTCAATGTCGTTTCTGACTTAATCCAATTAACCTTTTGATCTATCTCTATAGATTTTTATGCCCAAGATATAGCATGCTTCTCCCAAGTCCTTCATTGAGAAACTCCTTTTCAATGAAGTCTTAACATCTTCAAGCATAGGAATATCATTCCCGATCAATAATATGTCATCCACATACAAAATCAGAAATACAAGTGCGCTCCCACTAGCCTTCTTGTAAACACAAGGCTCTTCTTCATTTTTGATAAAGTCAAACCCTTTGACTACTTCATCAAAACGAATATTCCAACTCCGAGATGCTTGCTTTAATCCATAAATGGATGTTTGAAGCTTGCATACCCTTTTAGCATATTTAGGATCATCAAAACCTTCAGGTTGTATCATGTATACATCCTCAGAAAGATTCCCATTAAGGAAGGCTGTTTTGACATCCATCTGCCATATTTCATAATCAAAATATGCAGCAATAGCTAAAATGATCCGGACAGACTTGAGCATGGCTACCGGTGAGAAGGTTTCATCATAGTCAACTCCTTGAACTTGTTTGAAACCCTTTGCCACCAACCGTGCCTTATAGATCTGAACATTTCCATCTCGTCTATCTTCTTCTTGAAAATCCATTTGCATTCAATGGTTTTACACCATCGGAGAATCGACCAAGTTCCAAACTTGATTGTCATGCATGGATTGAATTTCGGATCTCATGGCTTCAAGCCATTTTTCGGAGTTTGGGTCCAACATTGCTTCTTCATAAGTCGTGGGCTCATCATTGTCCAACAATAATATGTCATTCCTATATCTTATAGGTACATGACGTGGCCTCCCCGACCTACGTGGGGCTGGAGTCTCTTCCACAGGTTGTACAACACTTTGTACATCTTGTGAAGGTTCAGTGGTAGCTTGAACATATTCATGTGATTCTCGAACTTCATCAAGATACACATCGCTCCTACCGAATTCTTTTGAAAGAAACTCTTTCTCCAAAAAGGCACCATTTCGAGCAACAAAAACATTGTTCTCGTTTCTTTTGTAAAAGTAATATCCTTTTGTTTCTTTAGGATACCCCACAAAAAAGCATTTTTCTGATTTAGGTGCGAGTTTATCTGATTGTAAACGTTTTACATAAGCCTCACATCCCCATATCTTGAGAAATGACAACATGGGACTTCTCCCAGTCCATATCCCATATGGTGTCTTCTCAACGGATTTTGATGGGACCCTATTCAAAGTGAACGCAGCTGTCTCTAGAGCGAAACCCCAGAAGGATAATGGCAGATCTGTTTGGCTCATCATTGACCGAACCATATCTAATAAAGTTCGTTTTAAATCGTTCGGACACGCCATTCCATTGAGGCGTTCTGGCGGAGTAAGTTGCGAACGATTCCACATTGCTTTAGATGATCACCAAACTCTTGGCTCAAGTATTCGCCACCACGATCGATCGTAAGTGTTTTATTGATTTGCCAAGTTAATTTTGTACTTCATTTTGAAACTCTTTGAACCTTTCAAAAGTTTGATTTATGCCTCATTAAATAGATATATCCATATCTACTAAAGTCATCGGTAAAAGTTACAAAATCATCAAACCCACCCCTAGCATCGAGCTCATTGGTCCACATACATCTGTATGTACTAGGGCCAATAACTCACTCGTTCTCTCACTAAAACACATGAAAGGGCTTTTGTCATCTTGCCAAGTAAACAAGATTCACATGTTTCAAATGATTCAAAATCAAATGAGGTTAGAAGTCCATCACCATGGAGCTTCTTCATGCGCTTCTCATTTATATGACCTAGCGACAATGCCATAAAAGGTAGGGTTCAAATTATTAGGCGATGCCTTTTTACATTAATGTTATAGACAGGTTTCTCTTGAGTTCAGGACGTACAACCCATCCACCATGGGGCAACGACCATAATACATATCATTCAAAAATATTGAACAAACAAAGTTCTTTATTATGAAATCATAACCTTCATGTTCCAAACAAGAAGATGAAATAATGTTTCTACTCAAAGATGGAACAAAATAACAATTATTGAGTTCTAAAACTAATCTCGAAGGCAAATGCAATGGGTATGTGCCAACAGCAAGACCAAAGAACTCTTGCTTTATTCCCCACGTGAAGATCCACTTCTCCTTTTGCCAAGTCTCTACTCTTTATCACCCCTGCATCGAATTGCAAATGTGAGCAACCAACCGATATCATATACCCATGAGTGAGTGAAGAAGTAGCAAGATTAATTTCTATAACATTAATACGAAGTGGAAACCACATTTCCATTCTTCTTATCGCTGTACTTTTCGCGAGCCCGTTTCCAATGTCCCGATTTCTTGCAATAGAAGCATTGGGTATCAGGTTGAGGGCCAACTTTAAGCTTCTGAAGCTTATTTTCGAGGCTTGCGATCTCATCTTGAGCCTTGCCCTTGCCCTTGCTCTTTCCCGTTCCCCCAGCCTTAGCCTTCCTCTTTTTGAATGCAGTTGTTTTCTGAACCATCATCATATGATTGGGTTTTTTCTTAATGCTTTCCTCGGCAACCTTGAGCATCCCATGTAGCTCGATTAGGCTCTTCTCCATGCTATTCATACAAAAATTCATAATGAATGGCTCAAAGTTCTGAGGCAGAGACTGGAAAATAACATCTGTGGCCAAACCGAGGCTGAGAGGAAACTCAAGTTTTTCCAATCTCCCAATGTAACCAATCATCTTGATCACATGAGGGCTGACCGGACTGCCTTCAGCCAGCTTACAAGCAAATAAAAGCTTTGAGATACCATACCTTTCAGCTCTTGCTTGATTCCCAAACATGCCCTTCAAGCCCACAATCATATTGTAAGCATCCTGGTCCTCATATTGCTTTTGGATCTCAGAGTCCATGGTGACTGGCATGAGACAGCTGACCTCTACAGAAGCATTAACATGCTTTTCATATTCAACCTTCAAATTGCGAGGAGCATTTTCGGCTGGTTCATCAGGAATTGGATTCTCTAGAACGTGGTCCTTCTTTTCATGCTTGAGAACAATTCTCAGGTTGCGATACCAATCAACAAAATTAGTTCCATTAAGTTTTTCCCTTTCCAAAACTGATCTCAAAGCAAAACCAGGTGTAGCAGGAGTAGGAGAAGGTGCCATTGAACTACAACAAAAACAGGCAAAGATTCTAAGCATTATGTTTATGTAAAAATTTTATTAAACATTTTAATAAAAGACACTCCTATTTTATGTCCCTTTTATAGACACATAGTGAGTATTCAAGATCCATATTCATCAAACACTAGTGAGTTTTGGCATCACTGCTAGAAATTTAATGACATAGGTAAGCAACACCTTTGCTAATTACATCTTATGTAACTCTTGTTTGTTGAGTATGAAAACAAGTAATGAATGCCTCCGTCAACTTGACTCATGGCTAGGTCAACCTGCCCCTAGGGCTCACATGAGGGAGGGAGCACTTCCCATATTCGGGTGCCAATTAAGAAACCTGCCTCATGTGTGTTTTCCTAGACACCAATTGTCTTGTATAGGTTCCTTCATTACTGAAATCAAATCCCAACCACTTATGTCCTCAAACCCAAAACCGTTTTGATAGCTTGATTAAATCTACCATTGTTATGCGTGATGTGTCCAACACATCCCTATCATCTATTAAGATAGCCATTGATATACTACTTTGGCAGTCATATCAATAACGATCTAAATTCTTGATAGGTGCAACAATTGGATGGACATTTTGATTTAAAATTTTAACTATAGGGATGAACAAAATCTACTAAGAACATGGCATCACATGCAATGAGCATAAAGAAAATAGCAAGGATTAAACACACATCCACAGAAAATCAAAATAAGCTGTGAAATAGCATGGCCCTTAGCATTAAGATCTCCATCATCATGCTTGTTTGTTCACCTTGCCACCTTGCTTGATTTGTTCACCTAGTCACTTTGCTTGATACCATCGTCTTCATCATTATGGATGCAACACCTTACAACTTTAGATAATGAATTTTACATGAGGGTTTGAAGCATCACAAGTCGACACGCAGGTCGTTGTACAAATTAAATAGCCTTATGGCTTGACATGGCACGCAGGCCATATGGAAATTACATGCATCACATACACATAGGCTATACTATTTCACATAATCCCCTGCAAAAACGAGTTAAACAAAAGCAACCCTACGACTCTGGGGTCCGAGGGGCAGTGCCCTTGGAAAAAATTTTAGAGGCATGTCTTCTGTTAAAGGAAAACACCCTCAAAATTTTCACGGATCAACCAAATTGACCAAATCCAATCTAATCTGATTGGCTTGGTCCCATATGGATACGTTTCAGAAACCCTGATGGCGGTAACCCGACTGGTAAGGGTAACGTCGTACCATGAACGGACTCACCCAAATCAATATTGAATCGGTTTGCGCTTACCATAGATCAACTAGATTGACCCAATCCAACTCAATCTGATTTGCTTGGTCCCATATGGATACGTTACAGAAAACCCTGATGGCGGTAACCCGACCGGTAAGGGTAACGTCGTACCATGAACGGACTCACCCAAATCAAGATTGAGTCGGTTTGCACTTTCCTCAAACCCTAAACCGATCGATCTCATCGATGGCTGCCGTCACCAATTCATCACATGAACCGGCTGAACATGTAATAGACCAATCTACTAACCTCACACATCATATGTGCAACATCCAGATCACAAATCTAAGCGAGATGGCTCTGATACCACTGAAGAGGAACGCGATATGCTACACTAGCACATAAAAAAAACTACCGCGTAACCAGAAAGCTACTCGCAAAAAGGGGATCACAGATAAGATTACCACTAGACGCGCAGTTGCGGAATCCTTCGCGCGTCGATGTAGTGGATCGTCCTCGCCGCAGTCATTGCGTCGATGGAGAGGATCATCCTCGCCTCGCCGTGGATCGTCCTCCCACGCCGCAGTCGCAGCAGCGTCACCGCAGTAGTCCACACGTCCAGGGATGGAACGCCGTGCGTTGGTGTGCAAGCACGTGGTCGTTCGACAGGGGCAACGAGAAGAGGAGGCTAAGGTTTCGAGTGAATCATTTCTAAACCGTGGGAAAGCACACCCTGCGCCCACCCTCCTCCCTTCCTTATATAGCCATGAGATGAAACACTAAAAGAAGGCCCATCAGCGTGCTAAGCCCACGAGGTCCATTAATTATAGATCCAATCCAAATTAATGCGTCCCAGCCCTTTAAGTGTGTGACCCTGCAGGTTCACGTACGTTTGGACATGGATTCGAAAAACTCCTTTTCAATCCAATAGTTGGTAGCGGCTCCTTACAAAGTATGCCAACTCCCAAACATACTATGATCAAATCGGACAGAACCTATCAAAAGTACTCATGTAATAATCCCTTTGCCAAGTATATGAAGATTGAACTCAAGGCGAGAAGCATGTCATCCTTTGATGATTCAATCCATCTCTCGTATCCGTGATATATTAATAAGTTGTGATTGACTCCTCAATCACGGCATGGCCATGCACTTCCATAATCATATCACACGAGTGGCCTTGTCATATATCTCCGTTTCATTGGAGTGGCAAATTCCATCTTGACTGCTCACTTCCCTCTGCACGTTTCATAGTAAACATGAAAGCTACCTTTATAACTATCTGGTTAGGAAGTAGTGTTTGGTAGCCCCAAGGAAAACTATTACACATGTAGGGAATATGACAATCTCAGGTCTAAGGATCATACATCTACTAGGTATGAGATACACTGATGACACATAAGAATGAAACATTCTCGCAGTGTCCCATTGCGGGTCTATCTAACCCATGTTCTTCAACATGCGTCCACAATGTATAGATGATATCTCTATATCCCATGATCTATGAAGCATGATCATCGATCACTACATGTGCTGATCTATTCATCGTTGTCCTATACGATGATATCCGATCAGAGATATTTATCGAATTATATCAATAAGTAAAGAGCTTCATAAGCAAGTCACATACTTGTTGATCAATACAATGATATACATTCATTGGACCAATAATCATATTATTATTCATAAACATAGTCATGTTACAATCATCTAAATGATTGCCTCAAGGGCATAGCACTAACACTTTTAGCTTCTCTATCCACGATTCGTTGTACTCAAGAAAGGAAGAACAATTCAAGACACCACACTCCAACACGCTTCCGTCCCTTTGCTCACTGAATCAGTAGAACCTGCACTTAAACATCTGGGTGTACCACTTATAAGAAACTAAAATGCCATGCAAATAGTAGGCCCTTTCATAAATAGGATCACTACCACCAAAAGATATAGCCCAAAATGACACACCTTTTTCTACAACATTACTAAGAACAGTATAAATTTAAATCTTTTCACCTTCTAGGCCAACTTCACACTAAGAGATGACCAACCAAGATAAATGCTCACAATAGAATATTTCACTTCAGATTGTCATAACATTAATTACATCCAATCATAACTAATTGCTCAAACACACTACAGAAAGGTAATTTAATTATGGACAAGTCCCTAGTGGTCAACTTTTAAAGATAGATCCTGTACTACCAAGGAATAGAACTAGTAACCTATCCTTCCTAGTAGATTTGGACCGAGTCACACAAAAGCCCCAACTACTCTACACTCTTAACCATTTACGATCAACAGCTAGCAAAGACTAGGATCTCGGGTCATTACCAACCCACACATAGCTTCACTTTCTCTAAAGGTCTTGTTCCCACATACTTCCACTCAAGAAACCAAGTCAAAGAGTACAACTCCTTATTATACTCAACAAAATACCAAATATAATTCATTTCCTTTTCCAATGCTAGAACACAAAGGAAACATCAACTCTCTTTAACAAAAAAAACCTCTTTTATCACCTTAAAATCAAGGCTCTAAAATTCATATTAGAGAAAAACTCAACTGTAATATCTCAGGTTTTAAATAGAGAGAAAATGGAGGATTTTTTTGGGGTTTTTCTGGTCGTGGGCCATCTTTGGGCCAGCAGGCCAGGTTTTTAGGCCAATGGAAGGTCTATTTCCCCCAAACCCTAGATCCCTCTCCCCTCCCCCTTGGCTGCACACCCCCCTCCAGTCGCCCCTCCCCTCTTCTCCCACACCAACTGCCACCTCCTCCTCCCCTCTCCCCCACCTCCCCTTGCCACACCCCACACCTTCCTCCTCCCTTGTGGTAGCTACTGGTTCCCCCTCTCGAGCCACCATTGTTGCTTCCGAGGAGGTGGAGTGGGTTTGGAGGAACTTGGGCTAGATTTGGATCATGAGGAAGGCAAGGAACATGCGATCTGAGAGGAAACCGTCGACATCACCTCTTCATCGGATCCTCAGGTGCTAGTATAACCCTAGGGCTGTCATGGTAGAGGTGTTGCTGCACTAGGGTGGAGTTATGGTGGTTTTTCTAGTGGTTGAGGGTTGGGATGATCACCACCTTGGATTTGGGGAAGGTGCAGTTGCTGGTTCGATATTCGAGTCGAATTTTGGGGCACTTATGATCAGTTTCGGAGCGTTTGGTTGTTGTGAAAAACATAGATGTTTGTCTATAGTTGCATTAGAGTATAAGAACATAAAATTTGGTTCAACAGTTTAAAGGTTATGACCTGTTGAATCTCGTTGTCTAGATGTTCATCGCTGTTAGAAGCTATCATGGTAATCTGCAGATTAGAGCTATCTAGTAGTCGAAATAAATTATCTCCATAACTAGAGAAAGCTATATAATTTTCTTTAAATTGCAAAAATTTTATGGTTTGCTATATTTGGAGTTGTATAAAAATAGTTACGAAATTGTGGAGCCTGCTGTCGAGTGAGACAACAGAACGAATTGAGGGCAAAGTTCGAAAGGTTAGCGAAATTAATGTAAAATGATGATTAACTAGAAAATTGTTGAAAATATTCTTTAGTTTTCATAAAGTTTATGGTTTTCCTTGTTTAGACTCTTGAGCTAAGAGTTATGGTCTTTCTACCGCCAGGACATCATAAGGGATAAACTGTCCTGAGAGTGAGTAGACTAAATCAGGGTTGTACGTAGGTGCGATGTCGTTATGTTTGATGTTTGTACTATTGGTGCATAATTTTGAGGTGGATATAAATATTTATTGCAGGATGTGTGACTTCGGGAGTGGCGTCAATCTCACACCACTCTATTCCTAGTGGGTAAAGAGACAAGTACATAATTGACCCTTTGTTGTCCTATGTGAATGCTATAAATTATTACCGTTGTTTATGCTCATGTTATGTTGTGATTATGTTAAGATGGAAAGAAAAGAACATGGTAATAACTTATATCATTTCTATATGTGCATTCATGATGTAAGAGGTGACCCGTGTGGGCCTTTATGACCCACTCGTCATGGGCATGAAAGACCAACTTTGGTAGGCCCCTCTATGGTATGGAAGGGAATGAGAGGGTGCGACACCAACGGGTGTGCACTCAGCTATACTGATATAAGCTATGAGATGTGCACATGAGCATAAAGCTTGTTGCATTGCATGAATGAAGTGAAAGAATCGATAGCTCATTTTTTACACTAAAGAGCGCAATCTAATCATACACCCTCGATGATAAATTTCATAGTCATAACTTAAGCTAAATTTCTTAGAAAAGATAAATGAATTGCATTGTTCAACAAAATAAAGCATTCAAAAATCATCAACATATTACTTCATAGTTGTGCTTTCTTTAATCCTCATTTCGAATCTCAAAGTTAACTCCACAGTTTGGTAACATTCACAATAATCTAGGAAGGCTCTAATGCACACAATACAGAACAAGTTAGCAAAACTCAATCATCAAAAGACCATACATAAAAATAAATCCAAATACATTAAACGAAAACTTCTCCTAAAATCTCACCATCTCTATTATTCAAGGACGCTTAGCATTAAATGTTTCAATAATTATATAATTTGATCTCCGAAGAACCTCATCATGATTTAACTTATATTATGAGCAATTATTCCCATAAATATTTTCTCCATTAATTATAAGAAAAATTGGCAATGTTATCAGAACATTAAACTATGTCAACCTCATGATGATAAACAAAGAGAAATCTTATCATAATTTGATAGAAGGATAGGTCCTGACCTTTTGATGAGAGGGAATGGATTCGATTTGGAGGGAGAAGGCATTAGCGATCCGACTATACCATCCCCAGAAGATGCACCTTAGCAATCGTTACATCGACTCCCGAAGTTGTTATTGATCTTGCTGGTGCACGATCAACCAACCACGAAGTCCTTTGTCCCTGCAAGCAATCGAAGAACACGCAAGAACAAGATGAACAAGCAACTAAAATTAGAATTGAAACCAAAAGTTCAGTCAGAATGACAAAAGAGGGGGTTCCGAAGACAAGAATTCGGGTGGTTTAGTCAACACGCGCGATTACAAGAAGTAGCAACTGCTATCTTTGATCTAAAAAACCCCCACCTCCCTAATGGCAGCGGCTGGCTGTTCATATTATGGAGGGTGCATCCATAAACCCTAGGGCGGGCCTAAGGTGGTCTCTCCTTGTTACAAAGCCAAAGACCAACTTTGACTCGGACTGGAAAAGTGACGCTGCTTGTTTGGATGATTGCCGTTGATTCAGAAGGAGTTTAGATGTGATTCTAGATCTGTTGGAAAGTAGACTTGATAAGATTTCGGTGAAGTTCAAGAATGCTCCAAACAGAGTCTGGATAAAGCCGATGCGGCTGAAACAAGTCAGCCCTATCCTGAAGTCGAATCTGAACCCAACTCATGCACTTCTCTTCTATACTTCAGCTTGCTTGGTTCCTCGCCTGGTTCTTATGGCAAAGGACATCATCACAAGAATTAAATAGCATTCCATCCATTAAAATATTTATATGCAGCATTAGGAACGCATTCACCTGGTAATTGAGTTGACATGCGCGAGCTCGAGTAATCATTCCTTGTAATATAGTACCGGGTTCCGATTGATGTGTAGGTGATGGATTTGCAGGTGTGGCTATATCCATAGTAGTGATATCCTCATCATCCTCCCCTTCTTCCATTGGAGTCGTCCTCGACTGAAGCTCGTCCTCTTCTCCAAAGTATGGCTTTAAATCTGCAATGTTAAATGTGGGAGTGACCCCAAAATCTGCAGGCAACTCAAGCTTATATGCATTATTGTTAACTTTTTTCCAATACTTTAAAAGGACCGTCAGCTCTATGCATCAACTTAGACTTTCTTAATTGAGGAAAATGGTCCTTTCGCATGTGCAACCAAACAAGATATCCAGGTTCAAAAGTTACATGTTTCCTTCCTTTACTACCAGCAAGCTTATATTTCTCATTCATAGACTCAATGTTCGCTTTAGTTGTCTCATGCATTTTTAACATCAGTTCAGCACATTGTGTAGCATCAAAATTCAACTTCTTCGAAGGCGGAATAAGCAATAAATCAATGGAAGCACGAGGAACAAAGCCATACACAATCTCAAAAGGGCACAACTTAGTAGTAGAATGCAGCGAACGATTATACGCAAACTCAATATGAGGCAAGCATTCTTCCCACATCTTAATGTTTTGTTTTAAAACATCCCTAAGTATGGTAGACAAAGTTCTATTGATAACATCGGTTTGCCCATCAGTTTGGGGGTGACAAGTAGTAGAAATAGCAGCTTAGTCCCCAATTTAGCCCATAAAGTTCTCCAAAAGTGGCTAAGAAATTTAGCATCACCATTTGAAACTATTATGTTTGGCACACCATGCAATCGAACAATCTCACGGAAAAACAAATTAGCAACATGGGTAGCATCATCACTATTATGACAAGGTATGAAGTGTGTCATCTTAGAAAATCTATCCACAATAACAAAGATGCTATCCCTCCCCTTCTTTGTTCTAGGCAAACCTAAAACAAAGTCCATATAAATATCCTCCCAAGGCACACTAGGAACAGGAATGGGCATGTACAAACCATGTGGGTTAAGTCGTGACTTAGCTTTCTGACATGTGTTGCGAGCGATGAAGTGTTCCACGTCCCGCCTCATCTTTGGCCAAAAGAAATGGCTAGCAAGTATGTCCTCCATCTTTTTCGCACCAAAATGTCCCATCAGCCAACCGCCATGCGCTTCCTGTAACAACAACAAACGAATGGAGCTAGCTGGAATGCATAGCTTGTTAGCTTTAAACACAAACCCATTATTGAGGACAAATTTATTCCACATTTTTCCCTCCTTACAATTCAACAACACATCCTTAAAATCAGCATCATGCTCATATTGCCTTTTAATCGTTTCCAACCCAAAAATTTTGAAGTCAAGTTGGGACAGCATAGCATATCGCCTAGACAAAGCATTAGTAATAACATTGTCCTTTCCCTTTTTGTGTTTAATGACATAAGGAAAAGATTCAATGAATTCAACCCACTTAGCATGCCTTCAGTTTAATTTCCCTTGACTTCGAATATGCTTTAGTGACTCATGATCAGAATTGATAACAAATTCCTTGGGCCATAAATAATGTTGCCATGTTCCCAAAGTTCGAACTAGTGCACATAACTCCTTATCATAAGTGGAATAGTTCAAACCAGGCCAGCTCAATTTCTCACTAAAATAAGCAACAGGTTTTCCTTCTTGCAACAACACACCTCCCAATCCAATTCCACTAGAATCACATTCTAGTTCAAAGGTTTTATTGAAATCTGGCAGTTAGAGAAGTGGTGCATGTGTCAAGTTATCTTTCAACATGTTGAAGGCATTCTCTTGTGCTTTGCCCCAAGCAAATGGCACTCCCTTCTTACTGAGCTCATGCAATGGTGCAGCGATGGTGCTGAAATCCTTGACAAAGCTGAGATAGAATCTAGCAAGTCCTAGAAAACTTTGCACCTGTGTGACCGTTGTTGGAACCGGCTAGCTGTGTATTGCTTCAACCTTGGCTTGATCAACTTCAATTCCCTGCGGGGTAACAACATAGCCAAGAAAAGAGACTCGATCCGTGCAAAAGGCGCACTTCTCAAGGTTACCAAATAAACAAGCAACACGTAAAGCAAGAAAAACAACACGCAAATGATCAAGATGTTCTTCTGGTGTTCTACTATAAATCAGAATATCATCAAAGTATACCACCACAAATTTTCCAATGAAATCGTGCATAACCTCGTTCATTAGTTTTATGAAAGTGTTGGGTGCATTAGTGAGTCCAAAGGGCATTACTAATCACTCATACAATCCAAATTTCATTTTAAAAACTATTTTTCTGAATTTATTTGCTATCTATTTGAATTTGTTTGCACTTATTCAAATTTCTGGAATTTTCTTAATTCAGAAAATGATTTTTTTTCTAAAATCCTCTTTCGGGCCGTTTCTTCCGCCGACCCACTTCCCCAGCCCGCCGCCTTGGCCCATCGGCCCGCTTCGCCTTGTCAGCCCAGCCGCTCCGCCCCGGCCCGCTTCTCTCGCCCCGCGGCTCAACTCCCGCACGCCCGTGCCCGCAAACCCTAGCCGCCGCCGTCACCGAGTCCGTGTCGACGCCGTTCTTGGAGTCCGCACCGCGCATGACTCCCTAGGCTATAAAAACCCGCGCCGCACCCCTCTCGAGGTTCCCTTCGCTCCTCCGCCTCGTTTGCCCCATCTTGCGCAGCCCGAGTCGCCGCCCAGCTCTGATTGGGTTCCCGAGGCCCCGAAAAATTTGTTCGACCCCAAAAAACATCGTTTAGGGCCTGAAAACGCCCCCAGAAGTTCAAAATAATTCGACTGTCTCCGCTTCAGCTGGAATTTTTGCTGTTGGTGATTAGGCTCGCGTCTCTAGTACGGTCTAGCCTAGGACCAGCACTGTACTGATTTTGAACGACTTATCAGCTTGCTCTGGTTCAGTGGTACTAGTTCCTCCTTTGCTACATATTATTGCCTGTGCAAGCTCCACCATCTTCTAACCACACAGGTTCCGAAATTTGCAATCACTTGCCACATCAAGGACTTGTAAGAACTTGGTAGAAGCATGAGCGTGTGTGAGGCTTACCACTTCATACGACCTAGTAGTTTATAGGAGCTTTCATATCTGTGTGAAGTTTCTTTGTTTCTACTAACTATGGCAAGTAGTCCAAGCAATCGTGGGAGTAACGTCGGCAGTGGGAGTGAACATGAGGACCACCTCACGCCAAAGGAACGGCGTTGGGTCATTCATTTCGAGAGGATGCACAATTAGCATAAGATGCGAACTCGTGACACTCTTGATGCGATTCAGGCACAACTGGCACCCCTCACTGAGCTTCAAACACAGCTAGCACAACTTCTTCAAGGTGCTACCCACAACAATGGTGCCGCTGGTCATGCTTTGGGCCAACGCGGCGCTCCACCGGTTGTCCCTGTTACTTTAAACGGGGTGGATCAAGAGGAGAACAACTACGCCGCCAATACCGAGGACGACTACAGGGTAAATGTGAACAACGACCGACCTCATCGTCGACTACGCAATAACAGGCAAGGTATGGCTAGAAATCAACATGATCAAAGGGAAGAACGTGATGACTCTATGGCAAAAATGAAATTTGCTATGCTTCCTTTTGATGGTACTTATAATCCTGATGTTTATCTAGATTGGGAGTTGGCGGTAGATCAAAATTTTTCTTGCTATGACTTCTCTGAGCGTAGAAGGGTTCACGCTGCCACTAGTGAATTTACTGGTTTTGCATCTATTTGGTGGAAAGAACTTTGTAGAGCCAACCGTGATGTACCTACAACTTGGGATGGGTTGAAGCATGTCATGAGGGCTAGATTTGTTCCTACATACTTTGCTCGTGATTTATTGAATAAAATGCAGCGCTTTAATCAAGGTGATAAAACGGTTGAGGAATATTATCAGGAATTGCAAATTGGCATGTTGCGCTGTGGGTTAGAAGAGAGTGAAGACGCAAAAATGGCTAGGTTCTTGGGTGGGCTTAACCGAGAGACACAGGATATACTTGACTATAAAGAATACAATTCTATCATCGTTTGTACCATCTTGGTTTGAAAGCAGAAAGGGAAGTGCAGGGTCGACGATCGACAACGCGAGGTAATATTGGAGGCTCTTCCATGTCCAAGTCGGTCCAGATCCATGCCAAGGCAACATCTTCCATACCTGGACGTGTACCTACACCCGCTGTTCCAACTACTTCGACGTCATCATGCATTCCGGAGGCAAACAAGTCAGTCACACTTCAAGCATCCGCCAAGAGTGCTTCCTCAGTTGCCTCCACCGATCGAACACGGGAAACACAATGCTTTTGATGCAAAGGAATGGGGCATGTGATGCGAGACTGTCTTAATCAACGTGCTCTAATAATCAGAGAAAATGGTGAATACACTAGTGATAGTGACATTGATGAAACTGAATATGCTCTTGTTGCCACTAACACTACAGAGCTAGCAGAAGAGATTATCACTTCTACAGCATCCGAGAAATATCCGGCTCTTGTTGTTGCACGTGTACTTAGCGCACAGCCTGCACGCGATGAACAAAATCAATGCCATAATATCTTTCAGACAAGGTGTGTGGTGAATGAGCGCGTTGTGCATGTCGTTGTTGATGGAGGTAGCTGCAACAATTTTGCGAGTGTAGACATGGTCGAGAAGCTCGGCCTGACCACAAATCCACTTCCTCAACAGTATGAAATTGAATGGCTCAATTCCACTGGTAAGGTTCAGGTAACCAAACCCGTTCGAGTACCTATCTCGATTGGTTCTTATCATGATAATGTTGTTTGCGATGTTGTACCCATGGATGCTTGCTCTCTTTTATTGGGTAGACCGTGGATCTATGATATGGATGCTACACATCATGGTAGGACCAATGAGTATACTTTCCTGTATAAGGAAAAGAAAATTATTTTGAAACCCATGAGCCCTACAGAACTAAGAAACATTGATGTTGAAAGAGCTCAAAGAGAAAAAGAAGAGAGTGGAATTAAAAGTGTAGCTAGTAAATCAACCCATTCAACTACACCAGTTGCTCAAAAACCTGATCTTAAGTTGAAGGGTAAAGTATTGTTGGCTGCAAAAGTTCTCTAACAAGATAACATGGATAGTATAGAACCATTGCCATTCTCTGTTGCTTTGTCTACTGTTATTACTAATACTTTGAAGGATAATGAGATGGAGTCGAGGACGACTCTAATTCAAGAAGGGGAGGATGATGAGGACATCCCAACCAAGGATACAACCGCTGCCCCTTCTTCCTCTACGTCCGCTACTTCATCTACGACGTCTGGAGGGCTTAATCCGGAAGCAAGTCCTTTCCATCCACCTTTGCTGAACCAGCACGTCAAGAACATCCACCGAGGACAGCCCACGCGCCAAGGAAGGCCCAAGATAAAGCCCAATTCGTCGCCAAGGAAGGCCCAAGAACATCCAGGAGCAGCAGTACTTCAAACGGATGCCACGGCCACATCCGAACTCCGTTTTCGACGTTCGACAACTCGTTTGAAAGGTATCGAGATAACCTTTCCAATGGATCTGATCCCGAGGCCAAATTCCTCTTGGAGCGAAGGGAAATTACAGAAAAATCTCACCGGACAGAAATTTCAGGTGCTGCGCCACCTTTCTTTTGGGCCCAAGGCCCATGTACTCTTAGGGTTCCACCCCTCCTTTGGCCGGCGCCCCTCTCCTAGCTGCCGCACACCTCTTGGGCGCCCCCTGGTGTGGGTACCCCTTTAAATTGGGTTCTCACCCCTGTTCTTTATTTTTTAGGTTTTGTTGTGTTTTGGTAGACCCCGTGTGTGTCCCTCCTCGTGTTTGCGCATGTCGACTAGACCGCCCGAGCCGAGAAACAGAACCTCAACTTGTTTTCTTTGTTTGATTTCAATACTACCTTTTTGGTTTGCTTCATACTTTGTTCTGGAAGGTTCTCGATTTCTTGCAGGAATTACTGATCATTGGATCTTGTATCTGTGTGGATTTGGCATTGTGATTGTGAAGCTCCCAACCTGTTTAGTAGGAAGCCCTAAATTCGGTGCCATCAACACCTCCAAATCGACGTATCATCATCCCACCGAAAGATCGGGATCGCTGCCCCCATCAGTTTTTTATAACCCACGACGAGTGGGACATAGAGGACCACACGAGTCACCTCTTTCATCATGAATGCACATATACAAATGACATAAGTTATTACCATGTTCCATTCTTTCAATCATTAACACAATCACATCATAACATGAGCATAAACAGTGACAATAATTTTGCAACACCCCGGCACAACACGTGCCCAGAATGTCACCAAAACCACCACAAATACTAATAAAACTCCAATTACACAGAAATTTCTGCATGCATCCTAAGTAAAAATTTCAAAACTTTAACAAGCTAAGACCACAAGCTTGCGCATAAACTACACGAGCAACCACATATCATTAATCCCACGCATAAAAACAACTATCAAAGTATTCTAGCAAATAATTTCAGCAACAATAATATCACATACTAACTCAACATTTAAGCTCATCAAGTAACATAATGCCACCTATGATCATTGGAGAATTTAATCAACAAGATCAAATAGAACATATCCACAAGATGATCAAGGTTCCGTGATTGAATAACTAAATTATTCTCTATGGTGAAATTGCTCCAAAGCTATTTATTATGAATGCCATGGATGTGTGAGGTGGTGAAGCTAAATCCCATCCCCTTCATGACATCCTCAAAATACCTAAAACATTTAATAAACAAGCGTGTGTTCAAAACTCAGCAAAGTATATCATACAAAGATAAAATATGAGGAGTTACTCAAAAGCAACATATAGTATTAAACCACATTGCTAATCTCATATGCAATGCTCCATGTTTCCATGCTCAAAAATGCACCATTCATAGCTTATACCGGTATAGCTTGAGTGCACACCCGTCGGTTTCGCACCCTTTCTTTCCCAACCATCCCAATCGAGGGGCCTACAAGTAGGTCTCACTCCCATCTATCCCCGTGGATGGGACTACTTGGTAGGTCTTTCAATAGACCACTCCGGATTAGTCATATGTCCACATATGACTTTCTCACCGACTTGACTCGAATTATTTTCATGACATGAATGCAAATGATGCAATATAATAACTCAATTTTACATTTGCCATCAATAATCTCCACAAGTATGGAGCACAAGTAATACTAACAATTGCATTAACTCATATAAATCATCACGATAGCCAATTTAACAACAAACATCGCATCTCATTTCGGGCCACCTTCAATTGTACGATATACTTGCCTCTTTACCACGCGAAGAGGAGGGGCGTGAGCTTGAATCCACACCCGGAGTCACACCACCTACAGCAAACACACCTCAAAAAACATGCCACAACAGTAAAAACACCAAAAAATAACAATTACACAACTACGCACCATCCCTGGAATAAACTACCCTTCTTGACAACCAAATACCATCTTGCTGTCCTAACGGTCGGAACGCCATAATTTTTAACCCAAAAGCCCAAAAATGGGAATTAATAGAATTTATATAACCTACACAAAAATACCTATAACATTCTAGTTATCCATCTTTTCGAATGGCTTCATCTAATCCTTGGGAATCAACCCAGAAAACCGATCTGACGACAGACTGGACAGCAGACTTCACAATTTCGTAACTATTTTTATACAAGTCTAAATTAAGCAAACAATGATATTTTTTAAATCTACAGGAATAATCCTAGCTATATCTAGTTATTAAAATAATTTAATTGCCCCTCCAATTATCCCTAATCTGCTAATTACTGTGGCTACTACTAACAAGCATAGATTCTGGACAGCAATGCTTCAAAAGGCCATAAATTTTAAACCACTTAAACCAAATTTGTGTTCTTGGTCACTAATTAATTTTAATACAACGATCTACAACTTTCACAACAGCCAACCCCTCAAAAATGATCAGAAATAATTTGAAACTTAGATCTAAAATCGTAATCAGCACTGCACGAGTCCAGAACCAAACTAGACCTACAATTCCCAAATAAAACCTAGTGTCAAGGAAAAAACAGCAAACCCTAGAGATATAAAACAAGATTACAGCCACCAAAACCCATACCATCTATAAAAACAATTTTACCTTCCCGAAGACCCGCAAGATCAACGCCGAGATGCGAGAGGAGGGAGGGAGGAAGGGAGGGAGGGAGGGCACCCAAGGGAAAGGAGGAGGCAGCTACTGCACCAAGGGCAGGGAGGGGGTGTGGCCGCTGTTGGGAGGAGGTGGGAGGGGTGGGGAGAGGTGGGAGGGTAGGCTTGGGTTTTACTAAGGACCTCCCCCCACATGGGCCATGAAACCATACTCCGACGACCCAAAAATGTGCCCACAAGGACAAAACAGCACACAAAACCTCATATTTCAGACCGGAATAATATCAACCAATTGGAATATTACAAATTTATAACATTCACATAGAATACCAAAGTGTCAAATATCAACTTAAACATCGATTCATGTCAACTGATCATCATTATATGATGTACTTACCTCTTTACCCATAGGGAATGAAGTGGCATGAGGCTGAAGCCACTCCAAAGTCACACTTCCTGTCATAAATATATATATCCATCTTAAAACATGCTTCAACAGTACAGGCATCAAGCATAACGACATTGCATCTACGTACAAGCCCGTTTTTGACATTCTCCCTCACCGAACAACTCACCCCTATGCACCCCCAATTGTAAGAAGACTATCTTTTTAATTAATTCATCTAACCCTTCGATTTAAGGCTCGAAGACCGACCTGTTGTTTCACTAGAAAGAAGAATTCATAATTTTGTAACTATTTTTATACAACTCCAAATATTGTAAAACATGATATTTCTGAAATCTACAAAAAATTATCTAGCTTTCTTAAGTTACGAAGATAATTTAATTTAGCCACTAAATTTCTCTAATCTACAGATTACCACGACTGCTACCAGCAGCGATCCAAATCTAGACAGTTAGCTTCAACAGGTCATAACTTTCAAACCGCTTAACCACATTTTACGTTCTTATACTCTAATGAAATTTAGATAAAGATCTACATTTTTCACAACTTCCAGGACCTCTGGAACTGATCATAGTTACCCTGAAACCAGACCCGAAGATCGAACCAGCGATTGCCTGAAATTTGAACCTCCACAAAATCAATCCGGTGATCACCCAAACCCACAACCCCTAGGAAAACCACCGAAACACCAGCCTATCATAGCACCAACATCACCAATGACAGCCTAAGGGTTGTACCTACACCCGAAGAATCGATGGAGCAGTGACGTCAACGATTCCCCTAAGATCACAAATTCCTCGCTCCTCCACACAACTTGATCTCCAGTCGTAGTCCAGTGGTTGCCACAGGAGGGTGGTGCGGCTGGGGTGAGGAGGAGAGACGGCTAGGGTTTAGGAAGGGGGAGAGATGGCTGCCAAGGGAGGATGGGAGGTGAGGGGCCAACTCGGTGAGGGCGAGGGAGCTGCGGCATGTGGGAGAGGGGGTGGATAGGGTTTTGGAGTCTAGTCCCTCCCCACTTAGCCCAAAATTGGCTGGCCTAGAAATGACAGGTGAATCCCCTTTTTTCTATATTCTTTCTAAGATATTACCGAAAAGCTACCTACAACACCTACATTAACTAAGGAGAACGTTAAAGGTAGCAACAAAGGTGTAGAATTAATAGAACATCACGAAGATGTGAGTAAAAGGGAGAACTCTTGTATTTCTTTAATAATTCCACATTCTGAATCATCAAATATGTATTACTTGTGATAACATTACTGAATTGAAGTTATATGTTGTAAACAAATTGCCTTTTAAGCCATGTCAAGAACACTTTGAGATTAGTTTTAATGCTAGTGCTTGTTGTTTGGAAGGATATATGATACCTACTTGTTCATCTTTGCTTATGCAATCACATATACATAATCAGAGTAAGGCAGTTGAAGCATGGAAGGCATCTAAAATCTTTTTGTCAACGGTACTCAGTTTGATGTTTGTGAATATAAGATGTGCATATATGACCGAATTGAGCTATTTGCCACAACCATTCGAAGTACATTTTTATCTTATGCTAAAAATAAATGTTAAGACGGATAATGAATACATATACCATGCATACACATTGTTCTCTTTGTTTAGCACATTTCTAGACCATCACAAATTGAGGAAAAAGTCGAGAACGGCTTTTCTCGAAGAAGGGAGGGATGCTGAGGATATACATACATCAAATACTTTCTAGTTTAGTATTTTAATTAACTGGAAAGAATTACTAAGCCACATCAAATATCAACAGGGAAATCATTTCCTTAAGCAATCTTCGTTATATTTCCATGAGAATTGTATACTACCTAATAGATGCTGCATGGTTGTTATTATGTATGAAGATTGCAAAAATGTATATTGGAACCAAATTGCATTAATGTATTATGGTAGACCCTAGCGGGTGGCGAGAGAGGATGAGAGCCACACGGAATATACTATTCACACACTGTTCATGTATCTATATTTCTTTCCATGTATGCACTCCAAGAAGAAAGGAAAGAAGGAAAGGATAAGGAAAGAAATGAGAGATTTCAGCTATCTTCCAATAATGAAAGTGATTACCATGATTTGGAAAGAAGAGATTGTTGCCAAATTATAATAGTTTGTTTCCAATCGTAAGATATTATTTCCAATTAGATGAGTGAGTGCACATGGCAGGTATTGTTCACACGCACTATTTATGGGTACTCCCACTCACCCCTATATACGTGTACTATGTCAATTGTAAATGTAACCATGAATTTTCATATTAAATATATACTCTTGATTCTATGGCTTGTGCTTTAATGCCCATATTAGAATAGAGAGTTCTAATCTGAAATTTATCATCATTGTTCTTGTAACTTCTTCGAGGTGATTGCAACGAAGCGTACGTGTACTTTCGCGTGGTTAATTAGGTGAGTATCGAAGCATGTTCTTGAGTGAATTCATGTTTCGCAGGTTACCGTATCGAGACGGTAGTTAGCATTAGTGTTCATTACGGTTCATAGGTCCGAGTTATCATCTTTGTCATCACAAGATCAGCCCACCCCCTACCAGTGACTCTTTATTGCAGTAAAAATTCTAAGGTTTGCCCTGTTGACTCTTTGAAATACAACTTTCACTATTTCTTTTATAGAAATGTTCGCATGTGTTTAAATAGTTAAATATGTACAGTATTTTCAGAAAACTTTATGTGGGAAATCAAACAATTCACTACTATAGAACAGGCAATCCTTGCCGGCATATCACTGTCGGTTGGGATAGAGCCGGTAGTGATAACATATCTCTGCCGATTCGAAAGTTAAGCCGGGGGGAGAACTTATCACTACCGGTTCGTCCAACCAACCGGCAGTGATAACCAGATATCACTGCCAGTTTATATCCAAAACCGGTAGTGATATATCACTGCCGAATCGTCTATCAACCGGCAGTGATATTGGAATTTTCACTACCAGTTTTACACCAGAACCGGCAGTGATATTTATTTTCCTGCTCAATCCGAGCTTGTCACTGATGGTTCTACGTAGAACCGGCGGTGAGAAGTCCTTTATATATCTGGTTGTCCCTTCCCCCGACCGATCGATCATAACAGAGAGGCGCTCTATCTGTGCTCGATTGCCAGATTGTTACGAATTGCTGTTGAAAAATTGTATTAAAATTCATATCGTATTTCTCTTCAACGTTAGTAATTTGATCTACATTATATTTGTAGTTGGATTTTACTTTATAGATTGCTCTAGATTTTGATAATTATAATTTTTATTAATTTCAGTGATTTAGTGGATTTTTAAATAGTGAAAATTGCTAGATGAATTTTGAATAGTGAAAATTCCTAGATGAATATTGAAATAATGAAAAACGGTAGATGGATTTTGCAATAATGAAAATTGCAAGATACATTTACTTTATAGATTGCTCTAGATTTTGATAATTACAATTCTTATTCATTTCAGTGATTTAGTGGATTTTTAAATAGTGAAAATTGCTAGATGAATTTTGAATAGTGAAAATTGCTAGATGAATATTGAAATAATGAAAAATGGTAGATGGATTTTGCAATAATGAAAATTGCAAGATACATTTGTAAATCTAATTATTTACAAATATATTCTTATTTTGAATTATACGCTTATTTTCAATTATTAAAGTAACTAAAAAATTGCAACATTAGTATTATCAATTATGAAAGTAATTACAAAATTGCTACATGTATATTTTTAATATAGTCAAAATATATCTTAATTATTTACAAGTATTTTCAATTTTGTGAATAATAAAAAATTGCGAGATGGATATTTACATAACGGAAAAAGGTTGATGTATTTTCAAATTTTGAAATAATAAAAAATTGTTAGATGGATATTTACATAATGAAAAAAGGTTGATGTATTTTAATATAGTCAAAATATATCCTAACTATTTACAATTAATTATTATTTTTAAATAATAGAAAATTGCAAGATGGATATTTACATAATGAAAAAAGATTGATGTATTTTAATATAGTCAAAATATATCATAACTATTTACAATTATTTTCATTTTTTTAAATAATAAAAATTGCTAGATGGATATTTACATAATGAAAAAAGGTTGATGTATTTTAACATAGTCAAAATTTCTACATGGATTTTTAAATATAATCATTTACAATTATATTGCTATTTGCAATTATATGCTTATGTGATATTTGATTTAATTAATTGTAGATGGACCGAAGGTGGATATATGACATGGACCGTTACGGCCCAGATTTCTTTAATGGTGTGACTTGTTTTGTAAACGCGGTTACGGCGCACAAGTCGAAGAATCTGGCAGACTATATGTGTTGTCCATGTGTTGATTACAAAAATGAGAAGTTGTTTTCTACCATAGAGTCGATACATGCACACTTGCTTCGAAGAGGTTTCAAGGCTGGCTATACCTGTTGGACCGAGTACGGTGAAGATGAGATTGTACACGAATGGCAACACATTGCTGATGATGACGGAGACAACGATATGACGACGGTCGAAGATACATTTGTTGTAGCCACGACGACAATCTGGATAAAATGTTGCGTGATGGGGAGGGGGACTTCACGAGTGAAAGAGAGTTTCAAAAGTTCCAGCATATTGTAGAGGACTCCACAACACCATTGTACTCGGGCTCCAAGGAGGAGCACAAAATACTGCATACCGTGCTTACACTACTGCAGTTGAAGGCAAGCAATGGTTGGTCTGATAAGAGCTTCACTGAGCTGTTATGTCTCTTGGGGGACTTGCTTTCAGAGGGTAATGTGTTGCCTACAACTACGTACCAGGCCAAGCAGGTTGTCTGCCCATTGAGACTGGAAGTACAAAGAATACACTCATGTCCAAATGATTGCATGTTGTATCGTAATGAGTTTGCAGACTTGGATGCCTGTGCTGTTTGCAAAGCAAAGCAGTATAAGGGCAATGATGATATCTATAACAATGATGTCCGGGGGAAGCATAAGAAGAAGAGATGACCCCGTAAGGTGGTGTGGTACTTCCCTATAATCCCCCGTCTAAAGCAATTGTTTGCGAACAAAAGGCATGCCCAATTGCTACGATGGCACGCCGAAGAGCGTAAGAAGGATGGAATGCTCAGACATCCTGCCGATTTTGTGCAATAGAGGAACATCGATAGAAAATATAAGAAGTACTCTACATATGATGTGAGGAATATAAGGTTCGGGTTGAGTACGGATGGGATGAATCCTTTTGGCAACATGAGTAGTATAACACCCTGGCATCCCGTTGCCCAGAATGTCACTACCTCAAGCAAAAGATGACAACTAAATAGTCAAATAAACCAAAATTTCAGCAAACTCACTATTGCATAAAAATTGAGCTTCAGCAACCAAAATCATCTCCAAATAAAACCTACATAGCAACTAAACAAAACTACTTGAGAATATAATATAAGATAACTATAACGACTACGTTCTGACAGATATACTGATATTATGATAGGAACTGAACCACATTCCAAATTAACAAAACATAACTACAATATCAAACATAGCTCTGTTCATTATTTTAGCAAAACATAACCAAGGTAAACCCAATGACTCTTGTCTACAAGACAGAAAGGTGATACTATAAATTTAAGATTCGCGATAGTCTATGGTTATTGTTTTCATGTGAAGTGAAGAGGTGACGCTACAACCCTTTTTCCCCATGTCATCATGTGGTACCTAAAAACATTTAAATAAACAAGCGTGAGTCCAAAACTCAGCAAGATATATCATATAGCCACAACATCATATATAAATGCAATTGATTTCATAAAACACACCATGCTTTTCACGCATATGTACGAACTCGTAGCTCAACCTTTGAGAATATCCATTCAATTATGCAATGCAGAATGCCGTATGCACATTGCCATCTCATAGCTCATACCGGTATAGCTGAGTGCACACCCGTTGGCGTGCACCCTCTCATGCCCTTCTATCCCGTGGAGGGGCCTACCGAAGTAGGTCTTTTATGTCTCACTATGTGTGAGACATAGAGGCCCACACGGATCACCTCTTCCATTATGAATGCACCAATGCAAGTGATATGAATGAATTACAAATTGCATTCTATTTCAACACTCACATTGCCATAGACATGTTTATAAACATAAACATGATCATAAATATAAACGTGCACATTGTCACATACTTGCATCCATCACCTTATCATTTGCATCATCATAAACATAATCATCATCCTAGACGTACTCATGAACATAACCATAATCGTTAGCATAATCATATCCATAGTCACAAGCAAGCAAACAACATCCTAACATCATTCTAGTTGATACACTTGCCTCTAACCGTGAAGAACGGGGTGGCGCGGGGTTGAGGCCACCCTCGAAGTCACACTTCCTGAAATAAAAAATTACATGCATCTCGAAATAATGCAATCATAACATTTGGCAGCAACAATTTAAACACAACAAAGTGACCTCACAACTACGCGCCCTTACTGTCCTGATGGACAAAACACCAAAATTTTAACCTCTAGTGCCCAAACTTATGAGACCAAAAGATTTAAGAAATCTATATGTAATAACACACAATTTCTTAGTTTCCCACTTTTCTTTATTAGGTCATCAAGCTTCTCTAATACAACTCCGAAGACTGCTCTGTCCACTCATAGGATAGCAGGCTTCGAAAACTCATAACAATTTCTATACAACTCCAAATTAAGCAAACAATGATATTTTTGAAATCTACAAAGAATTTCTAGTTTTCTCTAGATATTGAAATAATTCAATTCGGCCTCTAGCTAAGTATGCACAGCACAACACTGAAGCTATTGTCACTAACAATACCAAACAGGACAGCAGACATTCAAACTAACATAACTTTTAAACGGCTAAACCAAAATTCATGTTCTTGGACTCTAACTAAATATAATACCATGCTCTACAATTTCTTCTACAACAAACCCCTCAGGAAATGGCAATAGATTGCCAAAATAATACCAAACCGACAATACTGACAATAGCAGCAAGTTCTGGACAGCAGACTTCAAAATAGCATAACTACTTTTATACAAATCCAAATGAAGTAAAGGATGAAATTTCTGAAATCTAAATAAAATTTCCTAACTTAATCTAGTCGTTAGAAAAATTAATTCAACTTCTAGATAGCCCTACTCTGCAGCTTTCCACGACTGCTGCCAGCAGAGGCAGATTCTGGACAGCAGTTAGACAAACAGCCAAAACTTTTAAACTACCCAACCAAAATTCGTGATCTTGGTGTATAAATAAACTTAAGATGATGATCTACCACTTTACCAACAGCCAACCCCTTTGGAAATGACTGGAACTATTTTTAATCTTTGCCCTAAGTTTCAGATCAGCACTACTTGAACCCAGATCTCGCCCCACAATAAAAATTCTCCCCAAACCATTCTAATCACTGCACCAAAACCTGAAATTCTATCAATAAATCACCAAAACAAATCCACAAAATAACTCAAACCTGAAGGAGGGACTCCAGGAGGGAGGAGGGGCGCAAGAAAGGGAGGCGGCGCAGCAAGGGGAGGGAGTCGATCTGCCGGGAGGCGACTGGGGGAGGATTAGGTGTGGCTGGGGAGTGGGAGGGGAAATGGGCTAGGGTTTGACTAACTTTTCCCTCTCCACTTGGGCCAAAACTAGCCACAGATGGCCCAAACGGCCCCTTAAGACCAAATCGGCCCACACACGCTACACTGCAGCCCAAAATGGCTCAAAATTAATTAGGATGTTACAAGTAGTCGTCACAATACTTGGCTGGTGACTCTATATATCTACAACCTTCCTCCTTGACTTTGTATGAAGTATAAGTACATTATGATGCCACTACTGATCCAAGGGCCCAAGCAACCTGGCAACGATATCGATGTGTACCTCAAACCATTGGTTGAAGATCTTCTAATATTGTGGAACAATGGAGTACGGGTATGGGATGAGTACAAAAGAGAGAACTTTATCCTACATGGATTGTTGTTTGTAACTATTAATGATTACCCTACCCTTGGTAACCTGTCGGGACAAATGACAAAAGGGTTCAACGGATGTGTCCAGTGCTTGGATGATACAGCTAGCCGGTGGCTGAAGAACTTTCGAAAAATGGCTTATATGCAGCATCGTAGGTTCCTCCGCAAGGATCACCCATACCGCAATAATAAGAGAGCTTTTGACGGGACAAAGGAGACTGCCTTAGCTCCGAAGAATCGCACTGGGAAACCGATATTTGCGGCCGTAAAGGATCTTCATATTATTCACGGAAAGGGAGCTGGCAGTACATCTATCCTGAGTTCCCGTGATAAGGCTCCTTTGTGGAAAAAGAGATCAGTATTTTGGGTCCTACCTTATTGGCAACACTTGGAAGTTCGACACGCAATCGACGTCATGCACATAGAGAAGAACGTGTGTGACAACTTGCTTGGTATCTTACTGGATATACCTGGCAAAACAAAAGATACACTCCACGCACGGATGGACCTTGAAGATATGAAACACAGGAAGGAGCTGCATCACGAAGACATGGATACAGGCAAAAACTACCTTCCCGCAGCCTGCTACACTCTGAGCAAGAAAGAAAAAATTAGCGTGTGCGAATGCTTGCCCGGAGTCAATGTTCTGTCTGGTTACTCTGCCAATATAAATAAACTAGTCTCAATGAAAGACTTAAAATTAATTGGCATGAAGTCTCATGATTACCACGTGATGATGACACATGCTTCCAATTGCAATTAGGGGTGTTCTGCCAGAGAAAGTCCGAGACTCCATTATAAAATTGTGTTAATTCTTCAACGCGATTTCACAGAAAGCCATTGATTCATTAAAACTAGATAAGCTGCAGGAAGACGTGGTCCACACTCTGTGCAGGCTTGAGATGTGTTTCTCTCCATCTTTTTTTGATATTATGTCCATCTCATTGTTCACATTTTGAAAGAGATACCGATTCTTGGTCCCGTGTTTCTACATCAGATGTACCCTTTCGAGAGGTTCATGGGGGTTATAAAGAAATATGTTCGTAGCCAACATCGGCCGAAAGGCTGCATTGCCGATGGTTGGGAAACCGAGGAGGTCATTGAGTTCTGCGTCGATTATATGGATCTCAAACTGATTGGTTTGCCTATATCTCGGCATAAGGGGAGGCTATAGGGGAAAGGGATAGTAGGCGAGAAATCACTCCGTACAACCAATCTAACTTCATTCACACAAGCACATTTCACAGTTTTGGGTCAATCAGTTGTGGTGGCCCCATATGTCAACATGCTCAAGAGCATGCTATCCAGAACAAACCCAGGGAAGTCAGAGGTTTGGATCGGAAGAAAGCATAGAGACAACTTTGGTGATTGGTTGCATAGACACATGATGCATACAAAGACAGAGTACGCTTAGTTGAAAGTGTTGGCTCAGGGACCGTCAACTACAATTCGGACATTCCAATGATATAACATAAATGGTTTTACATTTTATACAATAGCAAAAGATAAAAAGAGCACCAACCAAAACAATGGTATCTGTATAGATGCCTATGATAGCAATGGAAATAGGCAAATCTACTACGGATTTATAGAAGAGATTTGGGAGCTTGACTATGGACCTTTGAAGGTCCCCTCTCTTTCGATGCCAATGTGTTAGACTTCCAGGGGGAGTGAACATCGACAAGTACGGTATCACTACCGTGGACCTCAAACTCATCGGATATAGGGAAGAACCATTTGTACTTGCTAATTCTATTACACAAATCTTCTTTGTAACTGATCCGGCTAACAAGGAGCGCCATGTGGTTATTCAAGGAAAAAGAAAGATTGTCGGAGTTGAGAATGTTGTCGACGAGGAAAAGTAAAACCAATTCAATGAGCTTCCTCCTTTCGGAGAGGACGCTGATCTAAGTCTCATGGAAGAGAGTGAGGAAGCTACATACGTACGTGTCGATCATAACGAATGTCGAATCGTAGCTTAGTTGTACTAATGAAATATATGCTTTCTTCTGAACGAACGACATGTTTATTTTCCTATATGTAAAAATTAATGTATTACATGGAGTTATGGAAATCTAGATTTTTAGAATTTTAGAACTTGGTCAAAATTAGGGGAAAATATTTATATGAAATAGTAGATGTCCCGCAGTATGCATCCAAAAATCTTCAAAAATTTGGGTCAATTTTCATAGGATTTCAAAAATCCCAAACCACTCAGCCTTTAAAATGAAATAAATTTAAAGTTTCACTACCTTTGAATTTGTGTGATTTTTTGCATTTGTGTGAAATTATTTATAACATTTGTGTGAATTTTTGAAGCATTATTTGACTATTGCATTCCTGAGAATTTTTGAAGTATTATTTGATTTTCAAAATATCAAAACTATTAAAATAGTGAACAATTTGGATTTTTCAATTTTAGAACTTGGTCAAAATTTGGGGAAAATATCTATATAAAATAGTAGTGTCAAAAAACTTGGTGACTTTTTGAAGCAGTATCCCTCGAAAATTTTTCATCAAATTTGGAACAAATTTGATAGGATTTCAAAAATCCCAAACGCCTTTAAAATTAAATAAATTGAAAGCTTCACTTAACTGGCTGGAGACCAGCTTATCACTGCCGAATTGGGATTGGACCGGCAGTGGTACTACCTTATTACTGCCGGCCCACTCTCAAACCGGCAGTGATAAAACCGGTAGTGATAATAGCTTATTACTGCCTGGTTGGGATTGGGCCGAGAGTGATACCACCTTATTACTGCTAGGTTAGGAGTGAGCCGGCAGTGATACTATCTTATTACTGCCGGGTTGGGAGTGAGCCAGTAGTGATACTCATTATTGCTGCTGGGTTGGGAGTGGGCTGGCAGTGATAAGTCCGCTATCACTACCAGCTCTATTCGTGGACTGGCAGTGATAGTATATCACTGTCGGTTCTTGTGGGGAGCTGGCAGTGATAGTCGACCCCTATAAATATTAAAGGCCGCACCCTCTCTTGTCACTTGCATCTCCGCCACCTTCACCTCGCCTACCTCCACGCCTTTGACCGCCTCGGGCCTCCCCGCCACCGCGTCGACCTCCCCGCTGTTGTAGTATTTTAGATCAGAAAATTCTTGATTTGGGTTGTTGGTGGACCCACCTGTCGACTTTTGTAGTCGGCAATAAATTTATGGGGTAGGCGCTCGATCTCAAACTCGAAGGTCACACAAGACAAGGGGTTTAGACAGGTTTAGGCTCTCACGGAGGAGATAATACCCTAGTCCTGTGTGCTGGGATTATGCGGATCTCTTGGATCCAAGGATGCTCAAAGCGCAATGTGCTCCGGGTGATATGAGGTGTTTTATGCTCTATGGCTTGATCGCTCTATGCTTGGATGATCGGATCCTTATGTTGTTGCCCGCCCTCTCCCTTATATAGCGGGGGTGGGGCGGCTTACAGAGTCCTGATCGGTTTGGAGATTCCGATCGGTTACAAGATCCTAGTCAGTTAATAGGATAGAGTTTACATCTTTATCTACCCTATTAACGACTCGGATTACAACCGTATCTATCATATCTAAATATAAGTTCAACTTCCTTTAGCATATGTCCCCTTGCGCACGGCAGCGGGGCCTGACGCGGGGAGTATCTTCTGGGCCTCCCTCTTGGGCTTGTCATGAGGGTACCCGGGTTCTTATATTCCACACCACCGGTGATCTGAAATGTTGGAAAAAAAACGCAGGTGTGTGCAAATCCCCTGATTTTTCTTCTTTTTCCACCACCTAACATTTTCTTTTTTTCCCTTCCCTCTTTTTTCCTTGGCTGCACTTTCTCCCCTGGCACTTTTCTTCCTGGCCGAAGCCATCTCCTCCCTGGCTCTCCCTCCAGCGCCTCTTCCCCTGGCTCCTCCTCCCTCCCTGGGCTTCCTCCCTGGCGGCCAAAGCTTCCCTCCCCCTCCCTCTACTCCCTCTTGGATAGCAAGAGCAACAGCAATAGCAAGAGCAGTAGCAGCAACAAGTAGCAGCAATTCCTTATTCCTCCCTCTTGGTGGTGAGTGGATTCAAGTTTTTTCTGAGGTTCTTCCTATGCTAATGGAGGTCCTAGCTGGTGGGGATGGTTCTATGGTACTTGGATTTGGGGATTTTGGAGGGAAAATGGCACTAGGGTTGGAGGGAACACTGTTCAGTTTTCGAGCCGTGCACAGACCAGTTTTGCGACTATGAAATGGGCAAGATAGATTCTTTTCTTGAGTAGTTTGCTGTAGAGAAAGTTGTAGCTCATGTTCTTCAGTTTCTTTAGAGTGCAACAACACCAAATTTCATTCGGCCAATTAAAAGTAATGACCTTTTTAGTACAGACTGCTCTGATTTAGTTTGCGTTGGTAGCTGAGATTTTGAGCTGCTGTTTAGAGCTATTTGCATGTAGAATTAGAAGTTTTGGTTGCCTGGAGAAAGTTAGGGAATTTCCTATAGATAAGTACAGTGTCCTTGTTTGCTTGATTTGGGTTCAGGAAAAAAAAATTATGCTATTTTGAAGTTGCTACCCTGAAACTACAATCTGTTGAAAACATTCAGAGTCTGAACTAAAACTAAAAGTGCAAGTTGAGAACATTAGGCACAGTTTCTGAATGAATGGCTATGGTATAATTCACTACTGCAGGAAAGCTTATCACAGACGGTTCGGAACCGTCATCACAAACGGTTTCCCGGACCGTCTGTAACCATGTGTCAGTGATGTTACGGTGATAGAACATATCACAGACGGTTTTTGTTTGAAACCGTCTGTTACATCATTACGTCACAGACGGTTTTAGTTGAAAACCGTCTGTGATGTGATGATATCACAAACGGTTTTTGTTTGAAACCGTATGTTACATATTTATATCACAGACTGGTTTTAATTAAAAACCGTCTATGATAAGACTTCCAACAGGCAACCATTAATCTATTTATTGGCTAGCCTCAGGAAATGCTAGCCACGCCCTCTGGAAAAAAGCAAATTACAGAATAACTAAACTCATGTTACAAAAACATTACAACCATTTTAGAAATGAACTCAGATATATTAACCAAATGTAACTCAATAGCATTAACCAATTAATCGAATACACAACTACAATTTACAAATCCACAACACAAGTTTGACAATTAACCCAAATGGTAATTTAGAAAAAATACGACTCCTCAAGTTATACGGCAGCGTGGAACTCGCCTTTTTTGTGTAAAACTTGACTGAGCAAGAAGACACAAAGCTGGCCTCGAATTCGCTCCAGATCGGCCTCTTCCAACGCAGTTGTTACCCGATTGGGCGTTTTCTTAGTGACAGGAGTTCCATGTTGTGGCAAACGTAAATCCACAACGGTTATTTCCCTTTCCCTGCTGGTGGCACTGCAAATATAGATTTGGTTAGTTCCAGAATCATTATTACATAGTTTACATAGGATTATTGTGTACAGCGGTTACCGAAAACTTAAAATCGTGATTCAGCTTCGCCCTGTCCTTGCCAGAAGGCCCTCCATAATATTTGTACACTTTGAACACGCTACGTGATTGCAATAGGTTAGCCTCAGCTATTCCAGGAGAAACATACACGTTTGAACAACCTACATGACCATGTTATCTTTGGAGGAAACGTGATTAATTACCTGGTGATTAATTTTGCGATAGGTTCTAAGTCGTGGCTGCCACTCTGTAAGGAATCAATGTAAATAACCTGATTCGTCGATGGATGAATTACAATGAGAACCCAATGAAACCTACATAGGTATGTCGGCATGGTCAATTAACATAACAGAGTTGCGAGCATAGTACAAATCAAACTAGCACTTACCCTGGGTTGTGGGGTAAATGTATGAACTCTTTATCTTTTTGAGCTGCCAAGGCCTCTCCGACGTATTTATCGACAAATCCGTAATCTTTGTCCATTGTTTGCTTGGAGACTATGTGTGGGTCCAGAAAACCCACCGGTTGTTCGTTCTTCCTCGCTTCCTGGATCATGTATCTAAATATACGAAAGCATTGAGTCATATATATATATATGACTTTTATCGATATTATACAAATGTAGAATGTGAATGCACACACTTACAATGTCCAGCATCTCAAGAGCGCGGCGTCGAGGGCGTCGAGGTTGAAGACATCAAAAAGGTCATTGAAGTCGGCTGTGAAGAATCCCCCCGATGACTCATTGAATAGATGCTCATAGTTGAAACTGACCGATATACTCGTTATGCGGTCTTGCACTGGCTTTTTAGCCTGTTGCATGCACCAATTCTGCAATCTGATGCAAGCAATAGAAAGGTTCTTGATGCGCTCTCCTGTTACAAACGGCTCTCCTAGCTGGTATACTCGGGCCAGGGGGGCAATTGGATAGTCCAATTTCTTCATGATCTGCTTCGCTTTGCCCTTGACTTTTTTTCTCGCCATAAGGAGTCCGACGGCGACGTGGGCACCATCCAACCAATGTCCTTTGATGCAGGGGCACGGAGTCAATTTGGTGCTCACGAGGTGCATCATCCGCTCGTGCAATTGGGGAAGCTCCGTGATGGAGGACGGGCGCCCAAGGAGATGTCATTCTTTGGGCCACCGGATAAAACTATGAATGGCGTCCCCAAAGTCACAATCTCGCTCGCTTGGGGGCATCGAAGTGGGACAGTCTTGAAATTATCGCTTACACCGCTCACACTAACCTTCGTGAATCCCTGTGCCACAAGGGTGCCGTGCACCAGCACCCCTTCAATAAATGGATACGCGACCCCCGAAGCAGCCGGAATAACAATGGCACCATGGACAAGTCTCACTTGGAGAGTGCACCGCGTGGCCACCTACATAACGGTACACGCTTAGCTCAAGCGTCCAACAGCTATTTGTATGGAGCATTCAAGACATATATATAAGTACCTTGATGTCACAGACAAGAGATTTCCCATGTTCAGCTGTGGGAGTGGCGGACGCACAGCTACTCTTTTTGGTAGTGGGGCTGATTTGCCCACATACATCTGGGACTTGCACATGCTGATTATTGAGCCTTTCCTCGAGGCTTTTTATCTTATTGTTGAATTCTTCTCTTAGTCTTTCCTCAATCCCTTGTACCACTGCTCCTCTCGCTCTGCTTTCGTTCTCTTCCCATCGCGGTATTTTTCTCGAGTCGCCTGAAATCCCGACTTCCAGGAACAAAACCCCAATGCTCGCGTACGACTGTGGTGTTCCTTATTTCCCAAGGTCGTAGAGAGTACATCTTTCTCCTGTCGTCTGCAAAAAGTGCCCTCGGAAGATTGTGTACTCAACGCTACCTGCAAGATCTCGAAAAGTTAATTCACTTATGAAATTAAGGACTAATTACGTACAAAATTGGAAGTCCGATATCTTACTACCGTTGGCGCACTTCCTCGTCCGCTGGGTTTGTAAAGGAGACGTCTTAAGACGTTGCACTTGACCTTGCTCTTAGCCGCCTCTGCGCGTCGACCAACGATACATGCAAATGGCACACGTGCCTCCTCGTCCCTCCCTCTCCCATTGGTCCCTCTTCCCGCACTCAGCGGTGCCAAGTCTGTGGGGTGGGTGCTCCTTGACTGCAGGCCTTGTGGGCTTCACTTTGACGCACGAATTCATCCGTCGTCTTCGCCTCAACAAAATTTTGCCATATATCCTCAGTAATGAACTCGTACTTAGAGAAGGGAGTCTTGTCCTTATTGACGTATTCCTTGACAAGGGTGCTCTTGAAATTCTTCCATGCCTTTCCCGCCACTAGCAGTGCATACCGTCGCACTAAGATCACAAAGTCTTCTGGGATATCGAACGAAGATATAATTTCTGTCACCAAGTCGTTGCGGCTCTCATCAGTCAGCGACTTCCAGGATAGACATGTGATGGGGACCCATTCCAGTGCGACTATCCCGCACAATGTCCTAAATGCATTCACCGCCTTTCATGGTTCGTCGTGAAATGAGCTTGAGCACAGGAAGCTGGATCAGGCGCGATTGCTTTCCTTCCGATGGTCCCGATGCCCTGGAGTCTCCCCTCATGGCGAGATCGAGGCACACCTATTGGTTCGACCTGAGCCATGTAATCGACGCAGAACTCTACGACTTCTTCGGTTGCATAACCTTCGACAATGCTACCCTCCGGCCGAGATCGATTCCATACGTAGGACTTGAGAATTCCCATATACCTCTCGAATGGGTACATGCTACGTAGGAACACGGGCCCGCATATCTTTATCTCATCACAAGGTGAACAACGAGATGGACCATGATATCGAAAAACGATGGAGGAAAATACATCTCAAGATTACATAGAGTCATCACCACCTCAGCCTGCAGTGTATCTAGTGCTTGGGGATCGATGACCTTCTAAGCAATTGTGTTAAAGAAATAACACAGCCTCGTGATTGTCTCCCGGACCTTGACTGGCAAAATACTTCTAATTGCCACAGGGAGCATTTGTGTCATCAGCACATGACAATCATGAGACTTCATGCCAACTAATTTCAAATCTTGCATCGAAACAAGTCTCTTGATGTTAGAGGAGTAACCGGACGAAACTTTCACACCATGCAAGCACTGGCACAGTTCAGTTCTCTCGGCCTTAGACAAAGTGTAACAAGCAGGTTCGCAGTATGTTCGGCTCAGACTGCCTCTTTCGGTGCTAACTCAGTCTTATGCCCATATTGACCAAGTCAAGGCGTGCATTGATACTGTCCTTTGATTTGCCTTTAATATTCAATAAGAGACCAATCAAGCTATCACAGATATTCTTCTCCACATGCATCACGTCGATGTAGTGCCGAACTTCTAGGTGCTCCCAATAAGGTAGGTCCCAAAATATTGATCTCTTCTTCCACGTGCTCTTCTCACGGGACCTCGATTTACACCCCTTTCCAAACGCAACATCCAAGTTCTTAATCATATCATGGATATCTATCCCACTTAAAGGCTTTGGAGCTAAACCGTCTTCATTCGTTCCATCGAATTGTTTTGTCATTTTGCGGTATAGGTGATTCCTCCGAAGGAACCTACGGTGATGCATGTAAACAGTTTTGCGTGAGTGATTCAGCCACACACTCTCGGTATTGTCTAAGCAAAGGATCGCAGGCTTTGGTTCCTTTTGTACTGCCCGATAGGTTACCAAGGGCAGGGTAATCATTTATGGTGCGTAACAAAAGGCGTGCAAAGTGAAGTTCTCTCGCTTGTACGCATCCCATACCATGCACTCGAACCTATAGTGTTTTCAGATCTTTCACCAATGGTGCTAGGTACACATCAATATCGTTCCCAGGTTGTTTCGGTCCTTGGATAAGTACAGACAACAAAATGTACTTGCGCTTCATACACAACCAAGGAGGAAGGTTGTAGATACAGAGATTCACGGGCCAAGTGCTATGCCGGCTACTCATTTTACCGAAAGGATTCATTCCATCTGTACTCAATCCAAACCTTATATTCCTCGGATCCTCACCGAATTCTTGAAACCTCCTATCGATGTTTCTCCATTGGATGGAATCAGCAGGGTGCCTTAGCATTCCATCGTTCTTACGCTCCTCCGACTGCCAACGCAACAGTTTTGCCTCATTTGGATTTGCAAACAAATGCTTCAAACGAGGAATTATAGGCAGATACCATGCCACCTTAGCAGGAGGTCCTTTCATCACCTGGATGCACTTTCATCATTCGAATGACTCTTACGCTTGTATCGGGATGCTTTGCACACAGGACATATGTGCAAGTTCGCGTCTTGGCGGTACAGGATACAGTCGTTTGGACATGCATGTATTCTTTCTACATCCATTCCCAAGGGACAAAGAACCTTCTTAGCTTTGTAGGTGGTTTTCGGCAACTCGTTTCCCTCGGGAAGCATGTCCGCCAATAAACGTAACAGCGCTGTGAAACTCTTATCGGACCAACCGTTGCTTGCTTTCAATTTCAGCAGTTCAAGAACGGATGACAACCTTGTGTATTTCGACTTGCAGCCTAGGAACAAAGGTTTCTCCAAGTCCTCCATCAAGCCCCGGAATTTACAGTATTCTCTATCATCACGGTTCTCTTCTACATCGCGCAGCATCTGATTCAGATTATCTTCCTGCAACCTATCCTCATCGGAACCACAATCGATATGACCATCTGACATATCATTGACTTCGTCGACCATGTTAGTGCCTGCTTCCTGTATCTCCTGCTCTTCACCATGACTCGTCCAACATGTATACCCCGTTTTGAAACCCCTCATAATCAAGTGTGCTTCGATCTGCGCAAAGTTTCGAAACATCTTCAGATTCTCACAGTCAATGCACGGACAAGACATAACTGCCCCCCTTATTAAACATATCCTCTTTTGCAGCTCTTCTAAAAGCAGAGACGCCATTAATGTACTCGGCACTCACACGGTTCTTAGTGTACATCCATCTTCGGTCCATCTATGTCAAGCATATAGCATTAATTAGTGTTAATGCAAGTAAAACCCATTACTACCCTTACATAGAAAGAACACATGAATCTACAAGCTAAATCTAAAAAATCATCAAATTCTATCCTTACAAAGCAAGATCTTGAATATACTACAATTAGACACCGTTACTAACCTTAGATCACCAAAATCAGATGGATCCTCAATCACCCTTCAAAATCAACGGTCTTCTTTTACCAAATCGCCTCACAGCCGCACAGCCGCAGCCAAATGAAAATAGATCCCGAAACCCTAAAATGCACCAAGTGGCTCGGGCCTTTGTATTTTATATTGCTGAGAGAAATCTCAGACGGTTTTATAAAAAATCCGTCAATGATAAACATAATCTGGGATAATACGTGATATTACAGACGATTTTATAAAGTAACCGTCTGTGATATCTTCACAGACGGTTTTTAACTAAAACCGTCTGTGATATTGATGTATATCACTGACGGTTTTTGTAGAGTACCGTCTGTGATAATGTCACTAACGGTTTCAATATAAAACCGTTAGTGATATTATTCGTCACAGACGGTTTTGAGGAACCGTCTGTAATGAGGCATCTAATATAAGCCTTTCTGTAGTAGTGATTGTAGGTTATCCTCTTGTGGTCATTTAGAGCACAATAACTCAATTTTTAGCTTAGCCAATTGAAAGTTATGCTCATTTTAACATGGACTGTCCTGAGTTAACATTAAAGTGTGCAGTCTCTGTTCATCTCTGAATTGTGAAATTTTGGTGTATCTCCTGAATGAAGGGCTATAGGGTAATGGTATATTATCCTCTTGTGGTCATTTTGAGTACAAGAACTCAAAGTTTGGCTTAGCCATTTGGAAGATATGCCCTTTTTTATACCTGCTACCCGGAATTCCAATTGTTGGAATTGGGGTTGTGTTGAGTTTGGGTTTAGAAACGTTATGTGGTGTACTAATCTATATAGTCTTTAACTGTATGTGTGTAAATGTTATTTTTTCAGGTGGAGTAGCTTCGGGAGTGGCTTGAACTTCCCACCACCCCACTCCTCGCGGTTAGAGGCAAGTGTATCACTAGTATGATGCTAGGATATCATTTCCTTGCTAAGCATTTTGAGTATGTTTATGTGAAAGATTTTGAAATGGTTATGGTGAATGCATGTTGCGAAATATGGGTAAAAGAGAAACATTAAACGACTAAGAATTTAAATGTTATGTTAATGCTATTGGTTGACTTGATGATGATAGTTATATCTATGTTCATGTTGATGGTGATGTGAATGTTGAAATACAATGCATCTGCCATTTATTCATTCATTTCATTGCATTTGTGCATTCATAAGAGAAGAGGCGACCCATGCTGATGTGGGCCTCTGTGCTCACACGTAGTGAGCACGAAAATCCTACCTCGTAGTCCCATTCACCGAGGTAAATAGGAGCGAGACAGTAAGAGTAGGCCCCTCCACGGGATGGAAGGGAATGAGATGGTTAACACCGACGGGTGTGCACTCGGCAATAACCTTATGTGCTATGACAGGTGCATTTATCAGCATCATGTTGCATTGCATCTTTAATGATGATTCCTTGTGTTCAATGGTAATGTGTAGAATTGGGATAGAGTCGTGGACTCATTCGAAGAGATTTAAATGAGGCTTATATGAGTCGAGGACTCATCCAAAGTGTTTAATGAGGTATGTATGTTAAATGAGTAATGAAGTGAAGGTGGTAACCAACGGTGATGTCACGGTTTATGTACTTGTTGATTTGTGTGAGAAAGGTGTTTATGCTATCGTTTGAAAATATTAATTGGATAATTATGTTTGATATGATACACTTTGCTAAATTTTGAACTCATGCTTGTTTTGTGTTGTTTTATTTTAGGTACCTTCAAGAGCGGCATATGGGAAGGGCCTTTAGTACTACTTTCACACTTGATATAATTTGAATTAGTCACCCGCATGTTAAGGCAATGTATTGGTTTTGTTTGCTAGTGTGTTGTGGCGATTAATTCGATGTTATATCTATTTATCCTTTGCGTGTAGTCTATGATGGCTTTGTGGTTATGTTTATTGAGTTCATGTCTTGTAATTTTATTTGTGGGGTTATGGATCATGATTAAAGTATTGGTTTGTTGGTTGTTGCTGGTGGTGTTGCTTAGACTTACTCATCCTTATTATTCATACTTGAATATTATCTTTTGCCTGCTAAGTGGATGTCCGAGTTTTAGGGGAAGTGCTGCCGAAATTTTTAGTTTAATTCGACAACCTACTAGTTTGTTAGTTGCTTTGCATTATTTTCTTCTAATGCTGGGTGTTGTTGAGGGGGTGACATCTAGGGCACGTGGCGTGCTGGGGTGTTACAGTTGGTATCAGAGCGGGCATTAGGTCCATGGTGCTTGAACTTATTGACATACCATAGGGTCAAGTAAAACTTTGATTTGGGATAATCTAGAAACATGGCCTAGTTGCATATATTCTTTAAAATCTTGTCTTAGGTAAATAACTTTAAAACTTGACATAGGTTGACTAAGTAAATAAAATTTTGACACACTGATGCACAGTAGAAAGGGTATAGGTATCATTGCATTACACTTAAGGGTTGTATTTGAGCTTTGATGTTGAATGCTAAATTTGTTGACGCATATTGCTTTGTTTATGAAATAGTTGTTGATTCATTATGTTTATGTGTTTTGGTTAAGACGAAAGGTTACCAGGCTTGTTGTTTTGGCCGTGTTAAGGGTGAGAGTCGCCATTGGTTGCGGCATAGTTTAGAGAGTGAGTAGAGAAATTTGGTTTCTTTTGTTCGTCTTCGATGATTGGAGACCAAGAAAAAGTTTTTTTTTTGGTAATGAGTCTTGACTGGTTATTCTTTTGACGGTTTTTGGTAAGGGCTTTGTTGGGTATTGTGGGTTGCCTTGTGAAGAAGATTATTGTGTTGTGCATGTGTTTGTTGTTCTCTTCATTTAAAGGAAGTATTGAAGTTTTGATGTAAAACTTAAGTCGTGTGGATTTTGGGTGTCAAGGCTTTATCAGAAAAGAATTGGTTGATCATTTGGTTTTTTCCCCTTTGCATCCATCTTCCTTTGTGGAAGTTGTAAAATTGAGAGTTGGTTGAGGAGTTGTTCCATGCCGGAGTTTGGGGAATTTGAGAGTCGAGTTCTCTTGTGATTTATGATTGGGTTTTCTGGAAAGAAAATGTTTATTGGTGTTGTTTATGCTTAAGAATTGTTGTCTTCCTTAAAGGTTGGGGTCACACCAATTATTCCAAGGATAGGTGACCCACGAGGATGTTTAAAACTTTAAGTCTGTGATGCATAGTTAGAAATTGAGTCGATGTAAGCTACCAATGTGGTTAAAATGAATTTGCTGATTGTTTAAAGACAACCTAATTTAGTGTGTTGGTAGAGAAAGATTAATCGAGATGGTAGGTGATTCTAATGTACAAGTTGATGAGAATTTATTGCAATTCGTTGTGAGTCATGGGTATTAATTGGAAGTATGGGATGGTGTTCCTGTAAGGCTAGTATTGATTATGATGCAAAAGGTCTAGAATGAACTAGTTGATGACTTACTATAGCTAGGTGTTGGTGTAAAGCAATGGAGCGTGACGATGTAAAGTCATGAGGGTGTTGGCCTATATTGATTATGGATCATTTATTGTTATGTATCAATAAGATGACTTAATAAAGGTGTAATCAAAGAATAAAGACATATGGGAAGTGTGAATTGGTGCTTGGGTTAGTCCTTGGCAAAGGTTTGACTTGGAGCCTTATTGGTGAAACATGTCTAATAGAGGGGGATAGTTAATTGTTGGAGTTAGTTATTGGTTGAATGCACTGGGGACACTAAAATGGTGGTTCGTCCAGGTTAGTAGGCCAAAAGAAATTATTGACGTGCGTCTTATGTTGAATTAAGTAAGTTAATTGGTTGAAGAAGTGATGGCGTGGTTCTCCTTGTTGATTGTCATGATATAGACTTGGTTAGGGCGTGATGATACTATGACTAGTGATGGTTATATGAATAGGAGAAGGTAATTAAAGGAAGATAAGGTTTTGTAAAGTAGGTTCAAACCTGTTGGGCTTTTCAGGATACCTTTGATAAATATTAAACCTTTAAATGGCAAGGGTATTGGAATATTAGGGATGGTGGGATTCGAGATAAACCTTCTTTTAAAGGTTTACAAATTCAATTGCTCGTATGATCTTTTAGGATGCATGCCTTTTGGTTAAGGCATTTCGAGTGGTGTGCAATAGAACTCCCCCGATTAGTTGCATTTTGTCAAGTTGCGGAGTTGGCTTTGATGATTGACAATGAGGTTAAAAGAGTAATTATTAAGTAATTGGTTGATGGTTTTTGGAACACTTTACTTCATTGAACCATGTCAATTTTTGTCTCGGCTATGTTATTTAGCTTAAGTTAGGAATGTGGGATTTACACTTAAGAGTGTATGGTTGGATCATGCTTATTAGCGTACACAGCGGATTAACTTTGGAATTAATATGTGAAGGAAACAGATAGACATGAGGGATTGTGTTGGAAGCTCTTGAGCTGAAAACCCTATTTGTAACTCTATTTTGACTAGAGTTGGCCTTAATTGAAAATGTGTGTGGTATTGGTGAATGTTTCAAAAAAAACTGGTCGAATCTTATGAATGTTTCATAAGTGATTTTTTTGATGGTGAAGTTGTTTTTGTTGGGAATAAGTTTTCCTTTCTCTTGAGAGAAAATGATGGTGGTTGTGCACACAAATGTTTGATTTAAGAATCGGTTTTCTCTTCAAAAAAATGTTGGTTTTGGTTAATATGAGGACTTTTGTCAAGGTTTTGTGTGGGGTTTCTCTTTTAATTTGAGTTTCTGCCCTATACAAATTTTATCATATTGATTGGAAATGATAAAAAGTGAGTTATGTGATATATGAGAATTGAGTTTTGCTTTGTATTATGGCTTCGGAAAAGAAGATGAGTGATTATTGGATTTTGTTGAGTTTCTCACCAAGGTGAATTTTAGCGCGTTGAGCTCAAGGTGATGTATTTGATTCATTTGGTTCAAGAAAGTTGTATTTCTTTGGCATTCCAGCCTGAGTTAAGAGTATGAATGTTTATGCTATGTTGTTTAGAATACTAAAGGATTATACTCTTAGACTTGGTTATTGAGTGAAAGTATGTGAGGGCGAGACCCTCTTAGGAAGTGAGCCATTATGGTTTGGTAATGATTTGTGATCCTAACTTGAACTAAGTGTTGACCATAAGTGGTTTAAGGGTGGGTTATGATGGAGGTTTTGACGTCTTGGTCCAAATTTTGTTGGGAGTATCGTTTGGTTGTAGGGAGGGCGATAGCAATTGATGTAAAGTGTTCTGTTGTGAATATTTATTTTAGCTAGTTGTCCCTGGTGTTAAACCGGTCAATTATTTGGGAGAGTGAAGGATCTGTGTTATAGGCTCTTTGGGGTTCAAGTTTAGAACCCAGGATGTTTAACCGGATGGTATGGGTGATGGGTGGAGATATGGTTTAGAGATGTATTGGAATAGAGAGGTCGAGAGAGAAGATTAGAGTTTTGTGACTAAATCTGAAGTGAGTTGGAAATTGAGTTTAGAGGTTAATACCCTATCCTTTTGTATAGAATCATTGGTAAAAAGACATAGTGTGCTTCAGTGCCAAAAAAAAGCATGGTCTGAGTTACGTCAAGCTGTTGCGATGGTGGCATGTTATGGAATCTGGCCTAATGATTGGTTGTGACTGAGTTATTGGTTGATTATGGATTATGATTGGGAATGTCATGAGTTTGTGTGTTGGAGTCTCACTTGTATGAGTAGTGGCGTGAGCTATTTAGGTTAAGCTGTAAAGATGTCTAAGTCCATCGTGGACTTTGTGTCATATAGTTGGCGTGCTGGGAATTCAGGGTCGAATTCCTGTAAGTGAGGCAGAATGTAATATTTCAGATCGGAAAATTCTTGATTTGGGTTGTTGGTGGACCCACCGGTGATCTAAAAGGTTGGAAAAAATGCAGGTCTGTGTAAATCCCCTGGTTTTTCCTCTTTTTCCCCCACCTAACCTTTTCTTTTTTTTCCTTTCCCTCTTTTTTTTCCTTGGCCGCACCTTTTCCCCTGGCTCTTTTCTTCCTGGCTGAAGCCACCTCCTCCCTGGCTCTCCCTCCAGCGCCTCTTCCCCTGGCTCCTCCTCCCTCCCTGAGCTTCTTCCCTGGTGGCCGAAGCTTCCTTCCCCCTCCCTCTCCTCCTCTTGGACAAGAAGAGCAACAAAGAACAAAGAAGAGCAAAGCAGTGAATAACAAGTAGCAGCAATTCCTTCTTCCTCCCTCTTGGTGGTGAGTGGATTCAAGTTTTTTTTGAGGTTCTTGCTATGCTAATGGAGGTCCTAGCTGGTGTGGATGGTTCTAGGATTTGGGGATTTTGGAGGGAAAATTGCTCTAGGGTTGGATGGAACATTGTTCAGTTTTCGAGCTGTGCACAGACCAGTTTTGCAACTGTGATTTGGGCAAGGTATATCTTTTCCAGAGTAGTTGACTGTAGAGAAAGTTGTAGCTCATGTTCTTAAGTTTCTTTAGAGTACAAGAAGACCAAATTGCATTCAGCCAATTAAAAGTTATGACCTTTTTAGTACAGACTGCTCTGATATAGTTTGTGTTGGTAGCTGAGATTTTGAGCTGCTGTTTAGAGCTATTTGCAAGTCGAATTAGAATTTTTTTCCCTGGAGAAAGTTAGGAAATTTCTTTTAGATAGATAAACTGTCCTTGTTTGCTTGATTTGGGTTCAAGAATAAAAAGTTATGCTATTTTGAAGTTGCTACCCTGAAACTGCAATCTGCTGAAAAAATTCAGAGTCTGAGCTGAAAATAAAAGTGCAAGTTAAGAAATTCCAATTGTTGGAATTGGGGTTGTGTTGAGTTTGGGTTTAGAAATGTTATGTGGTGTACTAATTTATATAGTCTTTAACTGTATGTGTGTAATTGTTATTTTTCCAGGTGGAGTAGCTTCGGGAGTGGCTTCAACTTCCCGCCACCCTACTCCTCACAGTTAGAGGCAAGTATATCACTAGCATGATGCTAGGATATCGTTTCCTTGCTAAGCATTATGAGTATGTTTATGTGAAAGATTTTGAAATGGTTATGGTGAATGCATGTTGCAATATATGGGTAAAAGAGAAATATTAAACGACTATGAATTTAAATGTTATGTTAATGCTATTGGTTGACTTGATGATGATGGTTATATCTATGTTCATATTGATGGAGATGTGAATGTTGAAATAGAATGCATATGCCATTTATTCATTCATTTCATTGCATTTGTGCATTCATAAGAGAAGAGGCGATCCATGCTGATGTGGGCCTCTGTGCTCACACGTAGTGAGCACGAAAGTCCTAGCTTGTAGTCCCATTCACCGAGGTGAATGAGAGCGAGACAGTAAGAGTAGGCCCCTCCACAGGATGTAAGGGAATGAGACGGTGCACACCGACGGGTGTGCACTCGGCAATACCGGTATGTGCTTTGAAAGGTGCATTTATGAGCTTGCATGTTACATTGCATCTTTAATGATGATTCCTTGTGTTCAATGGTAATGTGTAGAATTGGGATAGAGTCGTGGACTCATCTGAAGAGATTTAAATGAGGCTTGTATGAGTCGAGGACTCATCCAAAGAATTTAATGAGGTATTTATGTTAAATGAGTAATGAAGTGAAGGTGGTAACCAACGGTGATATTGTAACATCCCAAAAATTTGGCTTAATTAAGTTGTTATAGCTTAAAAGTGCATTTATGATTTTCTGAAATTTATTTGGATTTTTCTGGATTTATTTGAATTAATTTTAAATTGAGTTTATTGCTTTTTATTCAAATCTATTTAAATCTGTGCAAAGTTAAAATAAAGTTTTGCCAAAAATATTTTATTTGAGTTCAGAATGTCTCAAAGTATTTTTGAGATTTTTCTGGGATTTTTCCTGATACTTTAATTGCCTAAAACAAATTAAATGAATTTCAGCAATTATTTTAATTGGAAAACCTTTAAAATCGGGATGAACAGTAGTGGGCTTGGCCATTTTCCGTGCGAAAGCGGCCCGGAGCGGCGTGGCCTGTTCGGCCCTTTTTCTAGAAGTTTTATCCCGGCCGTTGGATCCAGATCGAAGGGTTGAGCGCAACGCGTACCGGTTGGGGATTTACATCTATCGCTGTCGTCCCGATTGCCACGTGTCGCCGATCCGGTCATCGCTCTTGGCGTGTCCGTGTCGGACTCTGCTCCGTGTCCGCCATGGACTCCGCGGAGCAATCGGGCAAGGCAGCCGGTCCTAGCGCTATAAAAGGCGAGCACTGGCTGCGCAATACCCTAAGCAACCGAAACCCTAGGTTTAGCCCGTGAGAGCGCCGTCCATTCGTCGTGATTTCGCGAAAGTTTGCCGAGCGCTGCCGCGTCGAAGAACCGTCGATTCGCCGCCGTCAAGCCATCGCGAAGCCTGCGCCTTGACGCATCTGCTTCGTGGTTGTTCAGAGCATCCTGTGCACGCGCTAGTTTGGACGGAGCATCGCCAGAGGGGAGGAACCGCGGGGAGGCCGTCGCCGACGAAGAAAAGAACGACGCCGCCATCGTTTCAGCTCCTCGGAAGAGAAACCGACCGCTTCATCAGATCCGCGCCGGCAAGACGCATCTGTGAGTACCCACCGACCTCGCCGCCGACGACCCTAGGGCTCTGTGCCGTCGCCGTCGACGTGGCTTACTGGTTCGTCGCCGCGTGTCACCCACGTGGATGCCGATCGGACCGGCAGCGACGTGGTCTTGGCATGGCGCGTCGTGGCGAAAGTCATGGCGGCGGGTCAGCTTGGTGCGGGCCCGCGTGTCGAGAGCCTCGACCGTGTGAACCGGTGCACCGTGGACCCGATGAAATTCATGGACTCACCCATGGACCGAGGGGCGTGTCGGTCAAGACCGAGCGCCGGGCTAGGGCTGACGTCAGCAGGACGTCATGCTTGCGTCATAAATCGATTTTTTTCAGTATAAAAATAAATCTGTTAAATTCGAATTTCTGATTTTCCGATTTCAGTATTTATTTCAAACTTCAAAAGGCTATATCTTTTGCAATTTAACTCGGATTTGAGTGATTCCAATTTCTAAAAAATTGTAAAATTGAGATCTATTTAATGGTGAATTTTAATTGATTTTTGGTGTTCATTTGCTCTCTGTTTTGGTATTTATTTGCTTTTCTTCTTCAGTACGCGTAGACGTTGATTTGTGTGACGCTTCGGAGGAAGATCCAGCAAATCAAGAGCAATCTTCAGATCAAGATCAGGACCTATTCCAAGGCAAGTTGTGCTTTGATCATGTTGAACCCATGTTTATAAAATTGCTATGTTTGTTTTACCCTATTGCATATATTTCAAATATACAATTGTTTCAAGTTAGATTGGGCTTAGCTAATATACCAGATTGATCTATACCCTACCTTGTCATTATATGCCATGATCCATTGTCACCCTAGATTGGTTAAATATAGTTGGCTAATAATTATAACCAACATTGGAGGATTAGTTCGTATTAGTTGCTTAGCCTTGCCACGTAATCACATGTGTCAGAATCATTGATAATTAATCTTGATTAATGGAATATGGAACAATGTTATGAACTTGTGTGTCATGTGGAATCACACGATGAGATTGAGTTGTTGTGGCGAGTCAGGTCACACAACGATGTTGAATTGTTGATGGCACGTGGTGCTTGGTAATCAACTGGGTGATAATAACTTAGATTGGGGCAAGTGGCAAGGGGCGAGGAGGCCAAGGTGGGCCCGATGGGCAGAAGGTATGTGGATGTCTTGCCTTGATCACACTAAGGACTTAACCTTGCAAGCCTTTGACCTGAGTCTATCATGCAACCACATGTCTGGTATGGGCCAGCCTAGCTGAGTAATTTGCAATGTCTTAATTTGGGTACTATCATGGACGGTGTGAGTTCCCGAGTTATGGAGTAATTCACATGGCGCAAGAAGGGGGCCCTGGATGTGGTAACCAGTCCCACCAGTGTTGAATCCTTAGCGGGTAGTATCGGGTTAAGCCAGAGCATTGTAAAGGCTTTGTTATAATCACTCGCCTTGGTGGTGTTTGGTTGTATCACGTGGGTAAAGTGCATAACCTCTGCAGAGTGTGAAACTATTCGGATAGCCGTGCTCACGGTATTGAGCAATGCTCGGGAATTACAGTTAAGGGTTAGCTTAATTAATTGGACAACATGGTTGGGATGGCGGAATGCCATATGGAAGATGAAATTTGACTTAGGATTGGAAACTTGATTTACTTGAGAAATATTGAACTTATTTACTATTGTTATTTGTTTTACATTCTTTACGATCTATTTATTATATATGTTCATAAATGTCGCTTATTGCAAAATAGCCATGATAGCCTATCCATTGGAATAAGCCTTACATATAGATACATAGAATTGCATTCATGCACAACTTGTTGAGTGCTTTAAGTACTCACCCTTGCCAAACAACAATAATCAACAGTTGAAGAATCTACACTGTGTTGGAAGATGAAGTCCGTAAAGACACGAGTCATTAGGGTCCGAGCCTTGTCGGTTGCTGTGGTGAACTCGATGAGCTATCTACGCTTTCTACTTTCACCGCTTAATTATTAGTTTATATTCTCAGTCTTGCCCTGCGTGGCTTAATAATGTAAGTTGGTCATAAGATCATACCTTTAGTTATATCAATGAATGAACTATTATTCTGTTATCATTGAGTATGATGTGATATGTACCAATGTTGAGCTGTGTGCACTAGCGTTGATCCTGGGACTAGTGCGGTAAACACAGTGGGTTCGAATCAGTGGATTCGGGTCCTTACAGATATCATGGTTTATGGACTTATTGATTTATGTGAGAAAGGTGTTTATGCTATCATTTGAAAAAATTAATTGGATAATTATGTTTGATATGATACACTTTGCTGAGTTTTGAACCCACGCTTGTTTTGTGTTGTTTTATTTTTGGTACCTTCAAGATGGCATATGGGAAGGGGCTTTAGTACTACTTCCACACTTGATATAATTTGAATTAGTCACCCACATGTTAAGGCAATGTAATAGTTTTGTTTGCTAGTGTGTTGTGGCGATTAATTCGATGTTATATCTATTTATCCTTTGCGTGTAGTCTATGATGGCTTAGTGGTTATGTTTATTGAGTTCATGTCTTGTAATTTTAGTTTTGTAGGTTATGGATCATGATTAAAGTATTGGTTTGTTGGTTGTTGCTGGTGGTGTTGCTTAGACTTACTCATCCTTATTATTCATGCTTGCATATTATCTTTTGCCTGAAGAGTGGATGTTCGAGTTTAGGGGAAGTGCTGGCGAATTTTTTTAGTTTAATTCGGCAACCTACTAGTTTGTTAGTTGCTTTGCATTGTTTTCTTCTAATGTTGGGTGTTGTTGAGGGGGTGACATCTAGGGCACGTGGGGTGCCGGGGTGTTATAGCTATCGCGTCAAGCTTGGTGCCATCGCATCCCCTCCGCGCCGTCCGTGCCATTGAGGTGAATCCCTAGGGCCCATTCTCTCCCTTCGCTGTGCCCTCCTCCTCTCTCCCGAGGCCGCTAAAGACCTGCTGCCGTTCGCGCTCGTCGGTGGGCTGACCAAGCCGAAGATGCACAAGTGCATCGGATTATTTCATTTCAATGCTTTCAATGCTTATCCTATAATCTGATATTGTAAATGTATTACTTAGCCTTTTGCTCTGATTTCAATTGTTGAACAACTTGGATGTCATGGACAAAATGTGGTATCCTTTTGAGTAGTATGGCTTAATTTGTATATCAATTAAATGTGAAATGTTTTTGATTCTATTGACATTGTGAATGTAGCTACATGTCTGTGTGTGTTGAAGTGGGGTATGCAAAAAAATAACATGGTGTTAGAATTGATGTCTGTGTGTGTATGCAAAATGTTGAATGTGTGTGTGTGAGTATATATATTCTTATGTATGTGCTTGAATTTGTGTGTGTGAGTATATATATATTCTTATGAGAATCTAGTCTTATACTGCTATGAAACCTTCAAGAAGATGTGGTTTCTTAGGCTCATATTTCTTAGGCTCATCTCTAGCCTATTCTCCAAATTTTGCAAGTCATTTACATCCAGCCCAGAAAGCTGTTCAACCAACAACTTCTTGCAATGACATATTGCATAAGCAATTGAAATGTGTATGCGTCTTAATTTTGTTTCATTGAATTGATTATGTTACAAATTGATTATAAAGAACATACGCAATCGAAATGTCATTCCCTTGCTTGATATGCAAAAAAAATATCAGTTTGAACAATTTTGAGTTAAGTTCATATTAAGTCGTAATGATCATCTACATGAAAAAATCTCAAATAAGTGCAAAATGTCACGGGATTAACTTTAAAACACTCTTAGGGATATCCCATACTTATGCCTGAAAAATGGTTAGAATATCTTATACGGTTTAGCCGCAATCATAAAATGAAAACTAGACCGCAAACGTGCAAACAACATGGTCGTTTGAGCCTTTTCGGGAGCCCATAAAAAATCGTGTATAATACAAAATAATGAGGGAGTAGTCAAAAAACATTAATTGATATATATACTACCATAATCTGGAAAAAGATCCTAATTAGAACTTGCTTTGCATCTGAATCCAATCACAACAAGAACCCTAAATACTCACAAACTGCAAGGATTTGATATCACTTAAGCCTTTTCGGTGGCTCATAAAACAACTCGTCTAAACATAAATTTTGAGGAAGTTGGTTCAGAAACGCACTTTAGTATATGGACAACCAAATTATGTGTTCTTGAAAGACGTATGTGTTTGAAGTTTATTTCTTTGATTTGATAAGTTTGTCATCACGAGCAAAAGAATAGTATAGCTAGCAACGCGTCTATACTTAGGCTCATATGCTTTTACGTCTATGTTCATTCGTTACGTCTATCTTCATTTCCTCGTTATGTCTTTCGTCGTTAACATTGTATGTGTATGTGTTTATAGATATATACGTGTCTTTCAAATATGACTTTGTTAATTTGAATTTTTTGATAAGCTTGCTAGGAATGGCCTCTGCCAACGACAAGTGCCGGAGGGAGTTGGGCCCTCAAATATGGACGAAGGAGGAACGGGTAGCTCGAACCATAGCCGAACGTCCTTCCTAAACTTACAAGATCCTGACATGGAGCAACCTGGCGCCACAGCCATGGACCAACCCAACCTCAGTAACGTAGGCGAGGTAAAGTTAGTACATTGTGGTTCTCAAAACATTGTAGGGCCAGACGACTAATAAAAAGATCAAATTGCAGGCTCAGACGTATAATTAACGGAGGCAGCGTGCAAGTCGTGTCCGAACAAGATGCCTAAGGGACTTTTTAACATAGTGGAGCTCTCGGCAGTCGGGTAACCTGCTATACCCGAGACATCGTTGGTGTCGTACAGGATAGCCTGCAGGGTTCTAGCTAGGGATGATGTGCCCATTAACTACAGATCATGGATTGGCCGCCGAGGTGACCCATGGGTGGTTCCCAATGACCTGAAGAACTCGTTGTGGGACAAGCTAAAACAAGTATTCTAGTACCCCCAAGGGACCGAGCTGGTTGCAATGAAACATGCACTACGCATCATGTGCACAGCGTGGAAGAATTGGAAGACGGCACTAAATAAGAACTATGTGAAGAAGAATGAAATGCCAATTTTTCACACGTACCCAAAGTTAAGCGAGTTTTGGGAGGACTTTGTGGCGTACAAGAGGTCTGAAAAAGCACAGATAGTAAGTCAAAAGAACAAGGAAAATGAGGATAAGAATATTTACCCTCACACACTAGGCACAGGAGGGTACGTGAAGAAAATACCAGCATGGGATTTGTCCGAAGAAGAACTAACCCACAAGGGTGTCATTCCTGCGACGGCTGCCTTGAGTGAACGATCGAAGCACTGGTTGCTTGGGAGGGGTGCTTCTATATCGGATGATGGCAGATTAAGCTTCCGAAGCGATAGAGAACAGGAAGGGTCGTGCAGAATCACAGATGCTCACGTGCAGTCTTCCCAAGGATCTATTAGGCCACGAAGGGAGAATGACGAGCTAACCGTAGTCCTGGGTAACAAGGAGCATCCAGGTCGCACCCGAGGAGTTGTTTTGGTGCCGTGGAAAGAAGCTTTCCCAGCAAATGCATGGTTGTATAGGCATCCAAAGAGATTAAGAGAAGATCAACAGGACCATCAAATAAAAGATGTTGTGGTGAGAGCGTTAGAGGAACAGAGAGTGGAACTAGATAAGGCTGTGGAGCAAACAGTACAGAAAGCTCTCAGCTCACGACCGCCACTTGGTAAAAGCCCTGAGCTCATCAGTCCTGGTGCTCGTAAGAGCAGCTGTGCATCCACAGCGATTCCTGAAGAGCATGGACTCTATTTTCCTGTGGATGACATCAAAGAAACAACACCGTGCAAGCTACATTTGTCCGCACATGGCATTACCATCAAGGTGGCTGAGGGCAGGGCTTGGCCATGCTAGGAGTCGCAGGTTTTGCACTATCGCCTGATACTGCAGGGATTCACCAGGGTTGAAGTGGACAGTGTAGTCCGCCAATACCGTAAAATGGAGGTAGAGATCCGTGGCGAGGACAGAACAAAAAACTAGGAGAAAACGTGCATGGCTTTCTCGCGTGGCACAAGAGCTTGATTAAGTTTGGCTCGGACGATGAGGGCGACGAAGATGATGATCAACCACACTCTCCACACAGAGACCTCCTGCCCTTGTCGCTACCACACAGACAAAGTCCAACTCCTCCACCGGCAACAACCAGAAAAAGTCCGACTCCTCCACCGAAATCTGAAAAAAATCGAACACCAGCATCATCTCGGAAGTCAGCACCGTCCTCGAAGAAATTTCAATCATCTGTGAAGCCAGGACAATCCCATTAGAAATTACCAGCTGAGATGACTAAAGAAGAAAGGAAAAAACATGTAAGCGCCAGCGTAACATCTCACTTTAAAAATGTGCTATCACCTAAGAAGACTAAAGTTGTTGCTAACGCGCAAAAGTTTTTCTTGAGTATGGCAAAAGTGCAAAAGACGGGGCAGGCTTCTGAACCTTGCAAAATGTCGGACTACGAGAGCATATCCAGAAAGCAATACTTGAAGGCGGCTAGTGCCGACGCGTTGAGGTTGGATTCTCAAGCAGATGTTGCTCAACGAGATGCTCAGGAGCAAGGTCTATGGTGGAAGTTCTTTATGAGGAAACTGCTGGTTGAACCAGCTCATTTCGACCACCTAACAACACAATTGCGGCGCGTCCATCAGTGGTACATACAGCAGTCCAACGATGGTATGGAGGCGTTCGCAGTCAGATACACGGAGCAAGATTTTCACAATGTGTGATGTGAACCCGTTGGGTGAATTCCCGATCTTTCGATGAGAGGGCGTGGGATAACTCGATTGGTAGAGGAGACGACGTTCACGGCCCGACTACAGCCTTCCAAGGACGTTGCGCCTTAGCAACCGATACACCACCTCCTATGGCCGCCGCGATCTTGTGGAGCGTGGCACCCCGGCCACTAGGGCACTCGTCTTGCAAGCAATCGAAGAACTAGGAAGAACAAGTAGAACAAGTACTGAATTACTAGATGTAATTGAAGGTTTCAAATTCAATCTCCAATAAGGTGGGGTTCTGAAGACAAGAAGACGGGTGGCTAATCCAGCACGCGTGCTTACATGCAAGTAACGAGAGCTAAACTTGATCTAAACAAAACCCAAGTGTTCCTGGTGGCGGCTAAGGGGTATATGAATGTGGAAGGGTGGACCACAAGGGTGCTGGGGTCGAGATCCAACCCTAGGACGCGTCCCTAATGGACCCAACTTGATACACGGCCCATTGGGCCAAAATATGATGGCGCAGCACCCTGAACAGAAAAACCTCTCGGTAGTAATTTGACGATTGCGGTCGCCTCAGAACAGATATGGATATGAGTCCGGATCCATATGAAAATAGACTTCATCAAAAATCCTCAAAGTACTTGAACGCCCCAATCCGAGTCCATATGCGACCGTGGCGTCCGTCACAAGTTGGTGCTGTGCTGCAGTCCGAATCCAGCCTACGCGAATCTGTTTCCCTTTCGGTCCTCTCCTTGGTTCCTAAGCAAAACAAGAGTGCACACGTCTCCACGGTCTAAACATGATGGACATGAACTCAAGAGATCACCTGATGATTAAGTTGACGAGCACGGGCATGAGTAATAGGACCAGTAACAAGTGGTACTTGTGTAGGCGTGGATGTATCTTGTGTAGGCATGGATGTATCGTTGGTATTGATGTCCTCATCATCCCCCCCTTCTCTCATTTGAGTCGTCCTCGACTCAAACTCAGCTTCCTCTCCCAAATAAGGCTTTAAATCTGCAATGTTAAAAGTGGGACTAACCCCAAAGGTTGCAGGTAGATCCAACTTATATGCATTGTTATTAATTTTCTCCAACACTTTAAACGGTCCATCAGCCCGAGGAAGCAATTTAGATTTTCGCAGTTCAGGAAACCTTTCTTTTCGCAAATGCAACCAAACTAAATCTCCAGGTTCAAACTTTAGTTCCTTTCTACCTTTATCGCCAAAGAAACTTATATTTAGCATTCATGCGCCTATGTTTTCTTTAGTCGTTTCATGCAGTTTTAACATCGATTCAAAGACGCTTAGTAGCATCAAAATTCAATTTCTCAGAAGATGGCAAAAGCATTAAATCAATAGGAGCACGAGGCAACAAACCATATACAATCTGAAACGGGCACATCTTTGTAGTAGAATGCAATGATCGATTATAAGCAAATTCAATATGAGGCAAACAATCTTCCCACATCTTAATGTTCTTCTTTAAAACAGCCCTAACATAGTAGACAAAGTTCTATTCACAACTTCAGTTTGACCATCAGTTTGGGGATGACATGTAGTTGAAAACTAAAACTTAGTCCCTAATTTTGCCCACAAAGTCTTCCAAAAATGACTAAGAAATTTAGCATCACGATCAGAAACGATTGTATTGGGCACACCATGCAAGCGAACAATTTCTCGGAAGAACAAATCAGCAATATGAGTAGCATCATCAATTTTATGACATGGTATGAAATGTGCCATCTTAGAAAATCTATCAGCAACCACAAACACACTATCACGTCCCTTCCTAGTCCTAGGCAATCCCAACACAAAATCCATAGAAATATCTTCCCAAGGAGCACTAGGAATAGGTAGAGGTAAATACAAACCGTGTGGATTTAACTGTGACTTAGCTTTTTGACATGTCGTGCAACGAGCAACAAATCTCTCCACATCTCTTCTCATCTTGGGCCAAAAGAAATGACCAGAAGTATGTCCTTCGCTTTTTTGCTCCAAAATGTCCCATCAAGCCACCTCCATGCGCTCTCCGCAACAACAACAAACGAACGGAGCTAGCCGAATGCATAGCTTGTTAGCTCTAAACACAAACCCATCAAGGATTTATGAATTTGTTCCATCCCTTTCCATCTTTACATTGCAAAGAACACATCCTTGAAATCAAGATCATTAACATATTGGTCTTTAATTGTTTCTAATCCAAAGATTTTGTAATCAAGTTGATTCAAAGAAAGTATATCTCCTAGACAAAGCATCAAGAACGATATTCTCTTTTCCTTTCTTGTGCTTAATAACATAAGGAAAAGATTCAATAAATTCAACCCACTTAGCATGTCTACGGTTCAGCTTTTCCTTGACTACTAATATGCTTCAAAGATTCATGATCGTAATGAATAACAAACTCTTTGGGCCACAAATAATGCTGCCATGTTTCTAATGTTCGCACAAGAGCATATAATTCCATATCATAAGTAGAATAATTCTGTAATGTGCCCGCTAATTTTTCACTAAAATATGTAATGTGTTTGCCTTCTTGTAACAAAACACCACCCAATCCAATCCCACTAGCATCACATTCAAGCTCAAAAGTCTTATTAAAATAAAGAAGTTGGAGGAGAGGTGCATGAGACAATTTATCTTTCAAAGATGTCGAAGGAGTCCTCTTGTACATTGCCCCAACTAAAAGCACTCCCTTCTTTGTAAGCTCGCTCAAAGGTGCAGAATGGTATCAAGTCCTTCACAAAACGGCGATAGAAGCCAGAAGTCCTAGGAAACTCCGCACTGCAGTGATAGTCTTTGGCACAGCCATCCTCAGATAGCTTCTACCTTGGCTTGATCAACCTCAATTCCCTATGGAGTCACAACATAGCCAAGAAACGACACTCGATCGGTGCAAAATGTGCACTTCTCAAGGTTACCAAATAAACGTGCATCTCGTAAAGCATTAAAAATAGCACGTAAGTGATCAAGATGTTCATCCATAGATTTGTTGTAGATCAATATATCATCAAAGTATACTACAACAAATTTTCCAATGAAAGCACGCAAAACCTCGTTCATTAATCTCATGAAAGTGCTAGGCGCATTAGTTAACCCAAAAGGCATTACTAACCACTCATATAAACCGAACTTAGTTTTGAAAGAAGTTTTCCATTCATCTCCCAATTTCATACGAATCTGGTGGTACCCACTACACAAATCAACTTTAGAAAACACAATAGCACCACTCAATTCATCAAGCATATCATCTAAACGTGGAATAGGGTGACGATATCGAATGGTGATATTATTAATAGCTCTACAATCAACACACATACGCCATGTTCCATCTTTCTTAGGCACTAAAATTACCGGAACATCACAAGGACTAAGAGACTCACGCACATAACCTTTGTCGAGTAGTTCTTGCACTTGCCGCTGAATTTCTTTTATTTCCTCTGGATTTGTCCTGTATGGCGCACGGTTTGGCAAAGATGCACCAGGAATAAGATCAATTTGGTGCTCAATCCCTCGTATAGGTGGCAGCCTACCGTATCTCACTTGAAATACATCGAATACTCCCGCAAAACGTTAGCAACCGCAGGAGGCAAAGAATGCTGCATATCTTGAATTGAAATCAAAGCATCCTTGCATACCAAAGCGTAGGCAATATAAGTGGAAGCAATTAATTCATTAACATCAGATTTAGTCGCAAGCAAGCAATGTCCTTTCAATTTTATCCCATCTTTCTTATTACCAACAGATTTAATATTTTTGTTGTTCTTAGTTTTAGCTTTTGTAGCTTTAGCAACATCATCACGCACAATAGCCTCAGGGGACATGGGAAGCAAAAAAATTTTCTTATCATGGTGTATGAGAGAATACTGATTTGATCTACCATGATGCATACAATCCGTATCAAATTGCCATGGTCTACCTAGCAGAATATTACAAGCTTCCATAGGCACAACGTCACATTCAACAACATCACGATATGAACCAATTGCAAAATTAATTTGTACCAGCTTGGTTACCTCGACCTTACCACTGTTGTTACGCCATCGAATGTGATATGGATGTGGGTGCGGTTTGGTTGTAAGTGCAAGCTTCTCCACCATATCGCTGCTAGCCAAGTTGTTGCAGCTACCTCCATCAATGATCAAACGGCACGAACGCTCCTTAATGACACACTTTGTTTGAAACAACGTATCACGATTCTCGCTCCGCTTTCTCCATTTGTCCACTAAGCACACGCTGCACAATGAGGCTCTCATAATGCTCTACATCATCTGCACCAATATGTTCTTCTGGTTGTTCCTCACTACCTGCGTCGTCAGCCGCAAGCAAAGCAAGTGTAGCTTCATCCAAATCACTAGTAGAGGAGTACCCACCATCGTCTTTGACCACCAAAACACACTTGCTAGGACAGTCACGCTGCACGTGTCCATAGCCCTTGCATCGATGACACTGAACATCTCTTGTTCTACCCGTGGAGGCAACCGAAGAGGCACTACCGGCTGGTTTCTGGGCAGATTTGGTTGCTGAATTTGTTGGTGAAGCATGTGGTTTGTTGCTGGAGAAAGGCGGTGGTGCTGGTCGACTCCGCGAGGGAGTTGGTGGAGGTGCACGCCCGGTCATGGAAGTAGTCGTGCGCTGCCGTGGTGTAGATTTTCCTGCAGAAATGTTAGACCTTGCACTAGCACGTCGTCCCTGCACTTCCCTTTCAGCTTTACAAGCAAGATGAAACAAACGGGTTACGTTAGCATAATCTTTATAAGCAAGGATGTCCTGGATTTCTCTATTTAACCCGCCCAAAAATCTAGCGATAGCAGGTTCCTCTCCCTCCTCTAAGTTACAACACGGCATACCCATTTGTAATTCCTGATAATATTCTTCTACACTTTTAGCACCCTGTCTCAATTGTTGCAACTTGTTTAACAAATCACGTGCATAATAAGAAGGAACAAATCTAGCCCGCATGACCCGTTTCAAAGCATCCCAAGTTTGTGGCATGTTATTAGGATTCTTCTTCCTATGTTCTATCCACCAAACAGGTTTAATTCAAGAACTCACTAGTAGCAGCCCTAACACGTGTATTCTCGTGAAATTCATGACATGCAAACTTTTGATCAACACAATCTCCCAAGTAATGTAAGCATCAGATCATATTTACCATCAAAAGGAGGTATCTTAAATTTAATCTTACTAAAAGCATCATCATTACCATGTACCTCATACCGGCGAAACCACCCATACTTCTACTGTTAGTACGTAGTCACGCGCGATTAGGAGCTTCTTGGTCATCTTGTTCAAGACGACAACATACTCATCCCAATTATCTTCGACACCTCATCACGCCCACCGCTGGTATTAGCATGTATCTCACAAATCGCCTCAGAGTGCAAAGAAGACTCTTGTCAATACGAGCAACCGACACCTCCACCCCGTAAGCTTGGTGTTGGTGTCGATCCGTGGCCTCCAATTGCCCCATCTTTCCATTCGTCACCGCAAGTCATTATCAAGACATTCCGCAGCGCCTTCACCAGCTTTTCAAAGTGTTGTATGATGCCCTTGGTACGAGGAGAACGTGGCATATTCGAGAAGCATCATCATCATCCGATCCTCGCCATGGTTAGTCGAATGTAGCAACAAGAAAAACAAGTGAAAGAATAAAACCCTACAGCTATTAGGATGTAGCTACCGCAAGGCGCCACTCAACCCGTCACACAAGCTCTTACCAATTCTTACCTTGCTCAACAGAGGGGACGGCAACCAACAAGTCTCGCAACCGTGGAATGAAGTGTATCGGTGCCGCAAAGAACAAGACTCGCTGTCAGAGTCGACTATGTGGAGTCAGAGGTGGGTCAAGCAAGGAATACACTAGCACCACATTAGTTACAAAAGCAAGTCAATAATCGCTCAACGGTGGTACTGTGGCTGGTCCTAGCCTAGACCGTGCTAGAGACGCGAGCCCGACACAAAGGAAGTCACAACGCCCCACCGGAAACAAGAGTTGCACAAACGAACAGCCCCTTTCCTTTTCTTCTTCTTCCTTTTTTTTCAGGGGATCCTCAAAACTGAATATATGAATAAAGAGAGTTCAAAAGAGCCAATCACCACACACGCTTTTTTTCCGAAATTACAGGGGTATTCTGGTAACAAGCTCTCTCTAGAGTAAGCCGCGTCTATGGATATGACGATCACGTGAATACTTGATATATAAAACAGGGCAACAAAGAGTACGGCCACGAAAGCAATTCGACTTGAGATGTTAACCGATTACAACTTGGCTATACACCACCACCGATTCAATTCGACTCAAAAACCGATTCCAATTCAAGCTTCAAGACCACGAGCGTGGGTTCCTAGTCGGACTTGAACACCAAGATGTACTCAGATTCACCAACAAAAGTTTATATGGTAGTGCACGGCTGTGACTAGAACGTGACAAGAACTCAAACTCTAATAAACTAGGACTACGACCAAAGAACTCGACACAACCGATGCAATCAAAACTCAACAAGCCCTAACTAAGCAGTACTAGTAAAGGCTCAAAAAGGTTTGTAGGATTGCGAGAGAGAACTAATCTACTATTTTTTTTTGGCTTTTCTGGACTATAGGTAAAAATAAAAACAGCGAATGATTGGAAGTCTCTCACCGATAAACCTTGCTCTGATTACCAACTGATGTGAACCGTTGGGTGAATTCCCGATCTTTCGATGAGAGGGCGTGGGATAACTCGATTGGTAGAGGAGACGACGTTCACGACCCGACTACAGCCTTCCAAGGACGCTGCGCCTTAGCAACCGATACACCACCTCCTATGGCTACCGCGATCTTGTGGAGCGTGGCACCCCGGCCACTAGGGCACTCGTCCTGCAAGCAATCGAAGAACTAGCAAGAACAAGTAGAACAAGTACTGAATTACTAGATGTAATTGAAGGTTTCAAACTCAATCTCCAATAACGTGGGGTTCCGAAGACAAGAAGACGGGCGGCTAATCCAGCACGCGCGCTTAAATGCAAGTAGCGAGAGCTAAACTTGATCTAAACAAAACCCAAGTGTTCCTGGTGGCGACTAAGGGGTATATGAACGTGGAAGGGTCGACCACAAGGGTGCTGGGGTCGAGCTCCAACCCTAGGACGCGTCCCTAATGGACCCAACTTGATACACGGCACATTGGGCCAAAATATGGTGGCGCAGCACCCTTGACACAAAAACCTCTCGGTAGTAATTTGACGATTGCGGTCGCCTCAGAACAGATATGGACATTAGTCCGGATCCATATGAAAATAGACTTCATCAGAAATCCTCGAAGTACTTGAACGCCCCAATCCGAGTTCATATGCGACCGTGGCGTCCGTCACAAGTTGGTGCTGTGCTGCAGTCCGAATCCAAATTTACGCTAATCCGCTTCCTTCGGTCCTCTCCTTGGTTCCTAAGCAAAACAAGAGTGCACACGTCTCCATGGTCTAAACATGATGGACATGAACTCAAGAGTGAACTCACCTGATGATTAAGTTGACGAGCACGGGCACGAGTAATAGGACCAGTAACAAGTGGTACTTGTGTAGGCGTGGATGTATCTTGTGTAGGCATGGATGTATCGTTGGTATTGATGTCCTTATCAATGTGGATAGCATCTTCTAGGTGGGTTTTTAGGAGTTGTATATGTTGTACCAGCAAGATGCCCTGGATTATACATAGAATGTGGACTTTGTAAGTCTCTACGTATATTATTATGCATTCTTGTACTGTTTAATTGCATTTCTGACTTCTTTCTTATGTAGAATGGAGATACACACATGTAGAAGAAATGGCAATGACAGTATAGCATTCCTAGATCTGGGGCTTATCAACGAGAAGCTTGTGTAGGACAATCCACAGTATAATGAAGACTATTTATTTAATACTTTCTTGAAGCTGCAATACAAAACCTCCATACTTTTACCCTATAACTTTAAGTATGTATTTCCCTACTTCTAATATCGTTTTACTATTTTTGCGTAACATGTACGATGTGGGAGTAATTGACTACGTTGACATATATGTGCATGTTTCATTGTGTCCTCCTCGTCATCTAGTTAGATGCTAGCAGAATTTTTGTCTTGGACTCTAGGAGAAAACCAACTAATCTATGTCAAGACTTTTGGGACATGCTAAACAGGGCATTCGCACGATACTACAAGAATAGTGTTTGGTATCGTCCCTACAGAAAACATTTTTAAATAATACTGACTTTCCATGCATGAGGTAGGACCCGAAAAACAATTTATGTGCATACTATGTATGTACAAATATACATTCAATTGTCACGGAGACTATGGGCTATAACAAAGCCATGGTACATAATTACACATTAATGTCTACTTTTTTTCATCTAACATATATCATCATTAATTAACTTTCTCTTTTCTTCAATAACAGCGCTCCAAACTGAGAACCAATAAGCTATTACTGGCAGAAATTATAGCAATTCAAGAACAGATCGTCCGATTAATTCATGATGAGGTCATCAATCCAAACGGCGAGTTCCACGAGTAGCCTCATCACCCTCATTCCTTCGATCTAGACTCATGACATACCTACTTCTACTCTTTCTACTGTAGTCGGTGCAAAATCAAAGTGAATGAGATGTGATGAGATGTAGTCAAACTATATTTATAAACAAATCATTGTAAAAACCAAATATTGTGATGCTTTAATATATTTGAATTATGATTGTAATGATGCTTTATAATATATGGATATATTTGAATTATGATTTGAATGATGCTTTATATACTATATATGGACATTGTATAAACAATTGTATAAAAATATATATATTTCACAAAAAATATGCAATAAAAATATTTGATGAACAGCTTGTCACACTACTACACAAATATACATCACAATCGGTTCTTTTTTATCATCACAGTCAGTTCTGGTGGCGACACAAACTCATGAGACAGAGATGAGGTGGCGCTATTACAGTCGGTTCTTGCCCGATAGAGATGAGACGATCATATCTATCGGTTCTTTGTAAGAAGCGATAGAGATGATGAACTCATCTCTATCGGTTCTTTATAAGAAGCGATAGAGATGAGGGTATTATCTCCATCAGTTCTTTGCAAGAAACGATATAGATGACGCCTCATCTCTATCGGTTTCTATAAAGAACCGATAGAGATGACATCCTCATCTATATCGCTTCTTAAAAAGAACCGATAGAGATGAGTCTATCATCTCTATCGCTTCTTACAAAGAACCAATAGAGATGACAGCCTCATCTCTATCGCTTCTTATAAAGAACCGATAGAGATGAGTCCATCATCTCTATCGCTTCTTACAAAGAACCGATAGAGATGACCGCCACATCTCTATCATTTTCTTGTGAGAACCGATAGAGATGAAGTGGTGTGATGTGCTATTTTCTAATTCACCCTCCAATCAGCACATATTTCACACAATATGCACATATCACATTCACACAGCAATTGCAGACAACATATCACATTCAAAGAACATGAACACTTTGTTACAACAAACACATATCACATTTGTTAACAAAATAGAATGCAAACATGCTTAACCATAAGTACACATGCAATCGCATTCATATATGTAATATTGTTCACATATGGTCTAGTAGGAGCTTTCGGGATCTCTAAACCGTCCGTCCTCTGACAAGCATACTATCCAGTACCACTGGCATAAGTGGTCTCGTATCTTGTTGAGTGTAGTGCTGTCTATACTCTCCTGGGGATATTGGTATGCTGCAAAATAGAAACGAGTGCTCTAATTTAAGTTTTCAAATTTCTATGTGAAAGGCAAATTGTATTATTATGCATGTACATATACCTTAGGGAAACGGTCTGAGCCGGCAATCAAGATCACCATGTGTTGCATGACGTACAAACCACAGAGGTCATCACCGCCCTGTTGATGACACTGTGAAGAAAGAAAAATAAATTAAGAGATGAAGAAAATATGTTAGAAAATCTAAATCTTATATATGGTAGCCACTTGTACCTTGAAGCGGACATACTCCAGCTTGGAGCTCTTTTTGTCGTCGTGTGTCCCTCCTGCTTCGACGTATTCCTTGAAACCCCTATATACATTGGAGAGATGTCGTTGAGTAAAAAAATAATGAACGTAGTTAAATATAGAAAATGTTAGATAAGAGTAGTGCACTTACTACTCCAAAGGAGGCTTGATCGCGTAGGCCATCGGTCTTTTCTCAATCGAATTAAAAGTGTACACTTTGTTGTCACTCGAAAGGAGCACGAGTAGAACCCAATGGTTGCTTATTAAATGGTATGCATCGAAGAAAATAAGTTCACATACGGTTTAAGTGCGTAGAAGTAATTGAATGGTGAAGTAGTACTTACTCCTCGTGGTACGGGAGTAGAATGAAGTCCTTTTTCGACTCAGCCTGCAATGCCCTCTTGACGTAGAAGGCAACCCATTCCAGTTGAAGCCTAGCCATCGTCTCGGACACAAGCTCAGGGTCGACGAACTCAACTAGTTGTCGATTCATCATGACTCCCTGCCTCATTGCCCTGCAACTCGTATTGAATGTTAAAAAGCGTAATGCAAAATCCTATGGAAGTCATAAGGTCGTGCTACATGGGGCGATACTCACAAATGGCCCGTGATCGTCTAATAAATATTGATGGCTATCGCTGGTACAGATTTTAACAGATCCTCAAAACTAACTGGGAATGTCCCATCCTTCTAGTGGTGGAAATGCCCCTTTCTATATCTAACATTGAAGTCGATACGCCGCTCGCTCTCTTTCACTTTGTCAACGTACCATCCATGGAGTTGTCGAGTCCATATGCCTAGAGCATTCAATTTGCTATGAGGCAGAAGAGGCTTTCCATGTACGTAGGCCTTAAATTCATAAGGCTTCTCTATGGCCTGTGCCGGCTCTCCTTTCTGGGCCGAAGGAGTCTCCGAGGCCGGGGCAGTGGGCTTTTCATGTACCTAAGGGAGCTCTGTGGCCTTTGTGAGCCTTGCCTTTTTAGCAGAGGCCTCTAGTTGTTCTGTGGTTGTCGTGCTAGTCCTTTTATGCACCAGCTCTATACTTTGTGCAGACTCACATCGTGTGGAGCAGCGAGGTACGGTAGGAACCTACAAAGCACGCGCATAATTAAGTAACTTGTTGCAATACTACTGGAATGGTACAGAAGATGCGAGGTTTTTTACCTTGACCAGTATGATGCGTGTCATGGGCCACTTGATAAATGACATCAGCGCTGGCCCGAGAGTGGTGATGTCTTCGTTGGGGGGAACTTGAGCACATGTGATAAGAAAGCTTCGTGGACGTAGTCCACCTGAACCCTCATGTAGCCATTCCCCAAAGGTTGACCATGTACCGTGTCAGTCTCCTTGCATGGAAATGCAACCCCGCGTGCAGCCTCAATAGGAAATTTGTCTTCCTTCAGGGTGAGCTGGCACTTGGTAGGCGCCTGCAAAAAGTGCGCAACTTGAGAGAAAACTTATGAAGTTACCCTCGCACCTTTAAGTTAAGAAAAATTAATTATTACCTTCAGCTGGGGACCGGACTTATCATTTTTGCAACAAAGCAGCCTACTTGGTGGGGGCACAGTTTTCTACGGTAGGTCAGCATCCGCTCGACTGGGAGATCATCGCCATCATCTCGGCTCTCAGGCGCTCCTCACGTGCCATCTTGTCCACCCTCATCTCCTCCTCACGTGCTGTCATCTCCCCCCTCATCTCCTCCTCACGTGCCGTCATCTCCCCCCTCATCTCCTCCTTGATCTCCTCCCTCAGCTACTCCCTGAGCGTGTCCTTGAGGCCCTCCGCGCGTGTCTCCCACGATCTTGATCTGCTACTCCCAGCGTCATCTTGAAAGTAGGACTTCTTCGTGTGCCCCGCCCTTGCGGCAAGTACCCGACCCTTATGGTTGGGCTTTCCGATTGCAGATGACAGTATATCATTTGACCCGTGGCTAAGAAAGGTCCCTTGCTCTTTCCTCTGCGATACCTCCTCCTGCAAGAAGCGAGTACGAATTAGATCTGAAATACAACAAGAATGGTTGACTACAATGTACTAAGTTTGATATCTTACGATGGTGGAGACGACTTGCGCGGTAACGGAGTTTGCTACTACCAGCTGCCCGTCTGCGATTTTATTTGTCCTCGCTAATACCCAGGCACATGCCCGCTCCTCACATATGTGCGAGTAAGGCATCACTGTCCCGGAGTTCACACACTCCTCGGCTAGTCGCGCCCATTCTGCTTTCTTCCCTTCATAGCCGCCTGAATCGAGGTGGTGCACATGCGTGTTCTGCCTCTGTGTAGCCACGTTCTTTTGTCTCAGCTCCTCCGCGTCGGGCGTCCTCAAGATCCTCCTGAACTCCTCCCAAACATCGGGAGTCACGAACGGATACCTCTCGAATGGTATACGACCTTTCAACACGTACTCACTGTGCATGTAGACCCTGAAGTGCCTTAGAGCCACACCCATCCTCTTCAAGGCGTACCGCCTGGCATTGTATTCATCCTCCTCTATAATCCATTTGCCCTTAACCTCATCCCATAGCCGGTTCTTCTGCTTGGCACTGACCTCCTTTCTCCAATCCTTAACCGTTATGGGAGTCTCTCTCTCGCCAATTGGCCGAGGAATGAGCGGTATCGCCCCTGTACTTGGGAGGATCTGTGCAAACCCCCATGGTACTGAAGTGGAGAACCTGCGGCATTCTCCCTGTGGCCCCTTTGTTCGGTCCTCGGGACTTCCTCACCTTACTCGGCCCCTCGACAGTTGGAAGTTGGCTCGGCTTGACACATGGAAGTTGGCTCGGCTCGACACTTGGAAGTTGGCTCAACCCCACAGGAGCACCATCTACTCTGTCTGGCGATGAGCCGATGCTCTCTAATTGCGATATTTTGAGTTTTCTTATCTGACATGGTCACATATTTGACATGAGAGAAAGTAATTCATAGCTATTATGTGAACTTGACAATATATCATGTAAAGCAACACCTGAATATTGCAGTAGAGTAACAGATGAATGAATAATCTTCAAGAAAATTCTATCTGTTCACTTTTACTCCGTACGTACGAACGATAACTCCTAATCTCTAAATAGGTTTGGTCCTAATCCCATTCGAGGATATGTGGTTCGGGCAAGTTCCTAAGCCATTGTACAACTCTGAGAAAATTTCAAGAAGATCTCCTGCGCCGTTCTCCGATACACGTCTCGACAACTAGTCAAGAGGGGTGTGTATGCGGAGAACACCAGGAAGACGCTACTGAAATCTACTATGTGAGCTGTACAACAGCTCAGGAACTTGCAAGAACCACATATCCTCGAACTGTCCAAAATACGTGGACAATTCGAAAGTGCTTGCTTATAAATATGTCATTCCGGCATATTTATAAATAAGCACTCTCGAACGGGAGACGTAGGTTACGCAACCTAAACTCTAACATATGCTGAGATGAAAAAGAAAAATAATATGCAATTATAATTGGAATAACTATCTCAACTAACAGAATCAAAAGTTGCATAATAATATGACGAGTACAATCGTAACATACATGGAAACACGATAATTTTGAGATGAAACGTCTTTGATAATGTTTATCACAGACAGTCAACGGTTTTAGAACTATGTGTCATTATTATTTTTGACCGTCTGTGATGTCACTAGTACTTAGAATGGTGAGATCTCCAGGGGTAAGGCTCGCGAGGCGTCCAAGGCTGTTGTCCCCATTTGCGACACAGGTGAGGTCCCTTTCTGCAATATCTTCATCTCTTGATGAAACAAGAAGTATTTCCATGCTACTGTTTTGAAGTATTTCCATGCTACTATTTTGAAGTATTTCCATGCTACTTGTTCAATATGCTTCCATGCCACTGGCTTGATCTGTTTTTACTGTCTATACTACTTGCAATTAATGTTTATACATTGAGCATTAATCTTGACGTAATATATGATTCGGTCCTAATGATTTAAGACCTTCGGGTAGAACTAGAAGACACAAACTTAAATTAGATATTTGGACTGATTTTGAGCCTATATATGCTGGTAAGAAGGTTGTAGAAGCTCAATGCATTCACTGTAACAGACTTTTCAAGGCTAACTGAGATAATGGCACAAGTAGTTGTCGTGGTCATTTCGAAAGTTGTGAGGAAAGAGTTAGATTGCAGCAAATGGTAGATCAGATCAAATCTTCTAATATGTCCCCTCATGCTGCTACTTTCAAAGAATGGAAATCTTGCAAGAAGTCTCATTTGTCCAGTCTAAATCCGTTGTTTAGACTTGTAACATTAGGGTTTACCTCCTTTCGATGTCGGTGTCGGTGGAGGTGGCGGCGTGGGGGCGGCGTGGGGCAGCGCGGGGTAGCGTCGGGGTGGTGACGGGCGGAGGGGCGGCGTGGGGGCGGAGTGGTGGCGATGGGGGCGGCGTGGGGCGGAGGGGCAGCGTGGGGGCAGACGGGTGGGGGCGGATGGGTGCCGTTGGGGGCGGTGTGGGAGCGGCGTGGGGGATAGTCGGGGGTGGCTGAGGTGGCGGGAAGAGGGCGCACGGGCAGCGTGGGGCCGGCGTCCACCGGCAGTGGTAGGTCTCTTGTAGGGTTTGGCGGGAGGAGATGAAGTGAGCGAGAATGTTAATTAATGAAGACTGAGGCAAATAACACTAGCAATAAATCAGTCGGAAGCAATGTTGTGGGTTCGTCTGAAAAACCGACTGCAATAAATGAAAATCTGTGTCGGCCCTTGAACAAAAACCGACTGAAATAAGGTTTCATCAGTGTCGGTTTTATACATAAACCGATACAAAAAAGAAAATAACATCTCAGTCAGTTAATTACTAAACAGATACAAATAATACATTCCAATCGGTTTTTAATAGAACCGATACAACTAAGTAACATTAGTATCAGTTTTCAATGAGAACCGACAAAGATGAAAAAGTCATTACGATCGGTTTTTTAACAAGAACCGATACGGAAGAGAGATACATTACCAACATACAGATTATATCTCAATTGGTTTACTAAAACCGACACAAATTTGGAAGATCATCACCATCGGTTTTGCTTGAAAACCGACACAAATGGAGGCTCATCTCAATCGGGTTTGTATGTAAACTGACACAAATGTTTGAACCTGACAATGTAGACAAGATTACCAAAAATACATTAGTATTGGTTTTCAATGAGAACCGACACAGATGAAAAAGACATTACAATCGGTTTTTTTAACAAGAACCGATACGGATGAGAGATACATTACCAATATACAAATTATATCTCAATCGGTTTACTAAAACTGACACAAATATGGAAGATCATCACCATCGGTTTTTCTTGAAAACCGACACAAATGGAGGCTCATCTCAATCAGGTTTGTATGAAACCGACACAAAGGTTTGAACCTGACAATGTATGACAAGATTACTAGAAATACATTAGTATCGGTTTTCAATGAGAACCGACACATATGAAAAAGACATTAAAATCGGTTTTTTAACAAGAACCGATACGAATGAGAGATACATTACCAACATATAGAATATATCTCAATCGGTTTACTAAAACCGACACAAATTTGGAAGATCATCACCATCGGTTTTGCTTGAAAACCGACACAAATGGAGGCTCATCTCAATCGGGTTTGTATGTAAACCGACACAAATGTTTGAACCTGACAATGTAGACAAGATTACCAGAAATACATTAGTATCGCTTTTCAATGAGAACCGACACAGATGTTGTTATATCACTATCGGTTTTTAATGAGAAACCGACACAAGTGTTGTTATATCACTATCGGTTCTTTGGAGAAACCGACACAAATTTTTGAATATCACTATCAGTTTTTCTGGGAAAATCGACACAAATGTAGTTCAATCATGAAGTCTGAATTTGTAAAATTATCTGATCAAAGAGTGAAAAGGCCATAACTTTGGCAAACATAGTTTGAATTATTTGAAATTTTGTAGGAACATACTTTGTAATACTACAAATCTTTTCCTAGAAGGATTTTTGCAAAAAGAGTAAGTATTGGAAAAAGAAGCCCAAATTCACTTTGTAGGCATGATTTTTGTTCAAAGAGGTGAAATGTCAAATCTTTCTCAAATAAAGTCCAAGTATTTTAAAAATTTCCAGAAATGATTTGATGTACAGTGCCGTCTTTTTCTAGCATGAAGTACATACATACCACAATCCATTGACAAAAATTGTGAAAGTATCATACATGCACATAACCTTTGCAAACACGAAACTACAGTTATATACAATACAAATATTTGAAACACATAGCAACTAATACAATGACGTACTCCTTTTATTTACAATACAACCCTTCTTGATGATCTACACGCATGTAATTTCTTCCATGTGTGTCGTTGTCGCCGCTAAGGCAGGCTCCATCCGCAAACGGAGGTATTTAATCGAATTGTTTGTATTCTTCTTCATCTATGACATGTTCGACACCAACTATCCGCCGCTTGCGATGAAGGACGACGTGCAACCTCGGATTGGCCGGATCACATACATAGAACACTTGATTTGCTTGCTTTGCAAGTATGAATGGGTCATCTTTATAGGCAAGTCTGTTGAGATCCACAAGAGTAAAACCTCTCTTGTCTACCTTCACTCTATGTGAAAGTCCCACTCACTTACATTGGAACAAAGGAATTTGGTATATTCCGTAATCGAGCTCCCAAATTTCTTCGATCACCCCGTAGTAAAAGTTCATTGCTATTGAGGATCCTCCTTTCGATTGATGTTCATCTGACAAAGCATCTATGCTTACACCACTATTTTGAATAGTACTCTTCGCATCTTGACTTCCAGTGTAAAAGGTGTACCCATTAATATCGTACCCATGCCATGTCTGTACATTAAACCTAGGTCCGTCAGCCAACCATTTGACAGTCTCACTAACAGAGACCTCCGCCTTTTGTTTGAACCGTGTGATAAATCTATCGTTGTGTTCTCGTATGATGGAAATCTCATTCATATATAGATTCTCTTCCCGTAATATTAACTTGTGCTGCTCGATGTACCCTGCAACTTCTGTGCTATGCTGCAAGACTATCAGATGCGCTTTGCAATACATATCATACCGTGGCCTCGTTAGTTTCAACCCAACGGTTCCTTTGCCAGCAAGTCTACCCTCATGGCGAGATAGAGGAATATCGATTGATTGTCTTTTGTCCAGATAGTCCACGCAGAACTCAATAACCTCTTCAGTCCCATAACCTTCAACAATACCACCCTCAGGCTTTGACCGATTCCTCACGTAGGACTTTAATATACCCATGTACCTCTCGAACGGATATATGTAACGTAGGAATGCAGGGCCACATATCTTAATCTCTCTGACTAGGTGAATAACAAGATGGACCATGACATCGAAGAACGATGATGGGAAATGCATCTCAAGCTTACATAGAGTCTGCAGCACCTCACTCTGTAAGTTGTCTAGCACATCAGGTTCAATAACTTTGCAGGAGATCGCATTGAATAAATAACACAGCTTCATGATTGCAACCCTGACATCCTCTAGCAGAATATTTCTAATTGCAACTGGGAGCATTTGGGTCATCAAGACATGGCAGTCGTGGGACTTCATGCCCACCAACTTCAAATCATCCATGGACACAAGTTTCTTAATGTTTGCGGAGTAGCCCGATGGAACTTTAATACCTTCGAGACACTTGCATAGGTCTTCTTTCTCCTTATTGGATAGCGTGTAGCACGCAGCAGGGATGTACGGATTTTTTCCGTCTTCCTCAATCACTGCAAGCCTGGGCCTAATTCCCATGTAGGCCATGTCGCGATGAGCATTCACATCATCCTTGTTCTTCCCAAGTATGTTCAGCAGGATACCAACCAAATTGTCGTAGACATTCTTCTCAACATGCATGACATCAATACAATGTCGGACATCTAACTCCTTCGAGTACGGCAAGTCCCAAAATATGGACCTCTTCTTCCAAATTGTACTACCACGAACAGATTTACGGCTCTTTCCATACTGAAGTTTGATATCCTCCACATGTGAATATACTTGCCTTCCACTCATAGGCTACAGGGCCGAACGGACTTCCCTCTTCCCATCAAATTTGTCATCCATTTTACGGTATCGATGACTTCGAGGTAGAAACCTATAGTGACCCATATACACAGTTTTCTTGGAATTTGGTAGCCATAGGCTTTCAGTCTCTTCACAAATAGGACATGCTTTGGCTCCTTTCGTACTTTAGTCCGCCAAATTTCCAAGAGCCGGGAAATCATTTATGGTGCAAAATACCATAGCCCGTAGGGTGAAATGCTCTCTTTTGTACGCATCCTTCACCACGACCCCCGCATTCCACAATTTTACCAAATCCTCAATCAGTAGAGCAAGGTACACATCAATATCATTTCCTGGCTGTTTGGGTCCCGAGATTAGCGACGACATCATGATATACTTCCGCTTCATGCACAACCAAGGAGGGAGGTTGTAGATACACAACAGAACTGGCCACGTGCTATGACGACTGCTCATGTTACCAAATGGATTCATTCCATCGGTACTCAACCCAAATCTTATGTTCCTCATTTCGGCACCAAACTCCTCATGTGTCCAATCGATATTTCTCCATTGAGCCGAATCAGCAGGGTGTCTCAGCTTGCCATCTTCCTTTCGAGACTCATAGTGCCAACACAACAATTTTCCCTCTCTGGGATTTGCAAACAACCGCTTCAGACGGGGAATGATGCGTAATTACCACAATACCTTGGCCGGTGCACATTTAGTGACATCTTCACCGTCGTTGCCCCGGCTCTTAAGCTTCTTGTCGTTAAGCTTCTCCTTTTGTTTGTACCGGGACACACCGCAAACTAAACAAACGTGCAGCTCTTGATGTGCGTTACGGTACAAGATGCAATCATTCGGACATGCATGTATCCTTTCTATTTCCATTCCCATGGGACATAGTACCTTCTTCGCTTCATAAATGCTTGTTGGCAACTCGCTTCTCCCAAGGCATCGATAGAAAACTAGAAGTGCATTGAAACTTGTATCTGTCCAACGGTGTTTTGCCTTTAGTTCAAACAATGCAAGGACCAAACCCAACTTGGTGTATTCCGCTTTGCAACTTGTGAACAGTGGTTCCGCATCGTCTTCCATCAAGTTTTTAAACTTTTTAAAATCTCTTTCCGTGTAATTACCCTCCACATCCCGCAATATTTGCTCCAAATTCTCCTCCGCAAACATATCAAGCTGCAACTTGTCATCCAGTTTCACCGTGTCTTCGTTGCATACAGGCAGGGTACTACTTATATCCCCGTGATGGATCCAACATGTGTAATTCCTCATGAAGCCACGTTGAATCAGGTGGTCCTCAATTTGAGCTGAGTTGTTAAATCTTTCTCAGATTGGTGCAATCAATGCAAGGATAATATATGAAGTTTACACCCCTCCTCACCATGACCTCTTCGGCAATTTTTTTGAACTCCTTAACACCCATCTGAAGTTCAGCACTCACACGACTTTTGTCATACATCCATTCCTCACAGTTCATCTGCAATTAAACTTCACATAATAAATTAAACAAAAACTGGAGAGACACCAAGCTAGCTATTTCAAATATTGTGACATCATTTCAATTAATATTACCTTTGCAAAATAGAGGACAGGTTCCAAGATATATAAAATATGTACTCCCGATCGATACCTATATTCTTCCCTAGTTTAGAGCTTCCAATTCCCTAGATAGGAGACATACATTGCAAACAACAATGATATTGAATGAACTAATTACGTAGTGCAGTAGCTTGCAAATCTTTTGACTACAACGAAACAAAACAAGGGTACCAACGATGACTCCTAATACCTAAATAGGTTAGGTCCTAATCCCATTTGAGGATATGTGGTTCTGGCAAGTTTCTAAACCGTTGTACAACTCCAAAGAAATTTTTTGCAGCATCTCCCCGCTGTTCTGCGGATACACGTCTCGACAACAGGTCAAGAGGGGTGTGTATCCGGAGAACACCAAGGAGACGCTACCGAAATCTACTCTGGAGTTGTACAACAGCTCAGGAACTTGTTTGAACCACATATCCTCGAACTGTCCAAAGAAGGTGGACAATTCGAGACTGCTCGCTTATAAATATGCTTTTTCGATCGGCATATTTATAAACAAGCACCCTCGAACGGAGACGACGCCCATAACCTAAACTCTAACATTCATCACATGATTGCAACAATAATTCCAGATTAACACGAGAGCACTACAAATTAAGACAATTAAATACATGTGTGCTTGTCAAATAAAGAGTGCGAAATCTGATAGGATATACATAATACAAGTTGTAACGTCCTGAAAGTTTGGAACAGTGAAAAATGAACAATTTAAATTTTAATATAAATGGTTCTGGAATTTCTAGGTTTTATTTGCTCCAATTAGAATTTCTTAGACTTTTGTGTTATGTGAAAAGATTAAATAAAAGGGAAAAACAAAGGAAAAGGTAAAAAGATGAAGATAAAATTTAGAAAAATTTACCATGGGTCCTATTAAAGCTGGTCATAATGTTTGACCAGTAAATAAAATTTTTACAAACTTGGGGTCAAGTTAAATAAAGCATGTATCTACTTTTTGACAAAAAATAGTGAATCAAAAAGTAGGAAGAAAAATAACCAATGTCAAGTAAAGCCAACAAAATTTATATAAAGCCCTGGAGGTATAATACATCACTGGTAAAATTTTTATAATTAAATGAACTAATATAAGCCTCTTAAAAATTTAAATACAGTGGGTCCAAAATGCAAGGAAAACAGTTGTTAGAATTTTTACAAAACAATTATTCATGTTTTTTATTTGAAAATTTTATAGTGATCTAATTATAAGGATTTGAACCTCTCCAAAAAGTTTCAAGAATAAATCCTAGAAAATGAATCATTAATTAAATCAAAAATCGAAATCAAAGTTCAGGACCACGGTACAGTGTCAGAATTTTAATAAATTGTCTAAAAGGATTTTTTTCTCTAAAATTTTTGCAGTAGATGTGCAACTTCCATTAAGACTTGGTAAAAAATTTTGAGAAAATATTGACTCGGTTTGAGGCTTAAACAAATTCGAATTCTAGAGATTTCTCGTTCAATCAAATCACATTAAACACCCCCTTCTCGCCGACAGGTGTGCCCGGCACTGTTGAGCCCATTGCGTTGGCAAGCTGAGACGAAGCGCTGTCTCGCTGCCAGTGGGCCCCGGCCCCACACGTCAGCCTCAGCTCGCGATTTTCTTCCCCTTTCTTCTCCCTTGGCCGAGGCGAGTCGCCGTCCTCGCCGTCCTTCGTCGCCTCGGTCTTCACCTGCTCCGTCCCCAAGACGAGCATAGCCTTCCACGCCACGAGCTCCTCCTCACCGTGGTTGCTTTCCCACGGCCGAGCCACTGGAGACGAGGCTGCGCTTCGCGCGCCGACAGAAATGCCGACCGAAGCCAAGTGCCCAAAATCGCAGCAACGATCAATTCCCTTCAGCTTTAAGCCTCCTGCTCGCGTCGCAGTGCCCCTGTGCCCTTCACCTCGCCATTTTGCTGGGCCAAGTGCCCTGCACGAGGTCGTCTTCCTCGCTGTGCCGCAGGAGCCCGAAAAAGGGGGAAACGACAATTCGGGTGAGTTTCTCCCCAATCCTCCGAATCAACTCCACCTCGAGCTCCTCTAACCCTCAAGGATCACTGATCAATCGCGATTCTTGTTCCATTTTGCTCGCAGCATCGACGCACCGTTTTTCTTCTTCCTCCCGGCCGGCGCACGGTGGCAGCGCGTCTGGGGCCTTCTTCGACCCAGCCAGCAGGTGAGCTCGAATCCCCTTGCTCCACTATAGCTCGCCTAGCCCTGGTTCGCCGGAGTTCTAGCCGTTAGCCGGGCTTTCGCCGTCACGGCCATGGTGCCGCCGCACCCTCGCGGTGGCAGCCCCCTTCCCGTTTCTCTTCCGGCGAGTAAGCACCGTCCCTAGGTTCGCCTTGGCGCGGTGAAGCTAGAACCGCTGCCCATTCCGTCGCGGCGGGGCTACTTCGCCGGCGGCAAGCAAGAATCCATGGCGCCCTGTTCTGGGTCACTAACCGTGGGACCTGTGTGTCGTGAGCCCGCTTAAACCTGCTTTTGCGCGCGAGAGAAACCGTCTCCTATGAGTTGAAAGCGTATTTCTGATTTTTGGATGATTTTCAGAAACCGGCTGAAATTCAAATGCTTGTAACTTTCGAATCATCTGGCCAAATTTAGTGAAACTAGTTTCTAAATTCGTATAAAATTCTGTAGTTTCAGGATATGCAAAAATTTCTGAAGATGAGTAAAATGTGATTTTAGGAATAAGGTTGTATGAATAAAATATTTTTGGGATGATCCAATTAAGGTAAGATAAATTTTTATGAAGCCTCTGGGTTATGAGTATTCCAAATAAGCAAGAAAATGTTGGCGTGATACCTTATTATATATCATGTTGCTCAAAAATGAATACTAAGCGTGAAAATGAAATTAAGTAAATAAAAGAAAGGATTAAAGTTTGATTAAGATCATGCCCTGATGTCAGGATGAAAATGAATTAAAATTGATAAGTGGTTTAGTAATAAATGAATGTGCAAGTTGATTTGGCTATAAAGCAGTGTTTGTGTTCATGTAGCCCTTTTCAACATATGATAAAATATATTATGTAAATTAGAAAGAATGTAAAAGCGGTATAGAAACACTCCAAAAAGTATATACTAGTAGATTCTGTAAGAAGAATGGCTTTTTGCTAAGGTTTGTGTGCAAAACAAGTTAGTGGAATAAACCTACTTTTCATGTTTTGCTGAATATTTGAAACAATCAGGCTTTTTCAACCATGTGTAAAATAATTCATCCAAATGATAATTTTAAGAAGAATAGTTAAGAAGTGATCACCAAAGTTTTTATTACTAGATTCCAGAAAAATATTCTGTTTTGAAGCTTTGTTTCACTTAGTTTTCATAAGTGCAATAACCTTAAGTAGTATTGTTTAGTCTAAATTCCTTAGCCAGTTTTGTAGCCGAAGTCTAGAGTTCAACTAAGCCTTTTCAACAATAGTTTTCAAGCTTTACCCAAACCCTAAAAGTTAAAAGAAGTCATTAGAATTGTCAATAAAAGGATGCTCTAGCTAATTCAAGACTTAAATCCTAATTTCTTTAGCTATTGCACATAAATCTTGTTAGATATATAACCCTAAATGATATAGTTTTTAAGTGCTCTCTTCTTGAAATTTTTGAGAAAAAATCAGAGAGCTCTGTTTTTAGTGTTGGTTAAGCATGGCATCCTCTAAAAGAAGCTAATGAACAATCTTTTCATTTCAAATAATTTTAGCATCTATAATTCGATATTTGAATTCAAATATTTCATAAATAGCAACCTCCTGTTTAATTCGAATTGTGTTTATCTGTTTGTCTGTCTGTTTTTTTTTGCCATTTGGAGTTTGCTGATATTCTTTTATTCTTCTTGTTCTCGACGAGTAGAGACCGACATCATCGAAGAAGAAGAAGACGGTTCTGCAGATCCGGATTTTATTCCTGACAGTGATTTCCAAGGCAAGAAACTCCTTGATCACGTTGAGCCTGATAATTCACCTACTTCATGTTGTTTTTGCTTATGTACAGTGCATCCAGACAATTCCCCCTAAAAGTGCTAATTTGGGTTAGAACTGTAGTTAATCCTGTAAATTATGGTTTGTCTCAATTTTTATGAACATCTGAACCTTGTAAAACCTAGATTGAACTAGACATACTTAATGTCCGGTTTGGGTATAATTGCTAGCATAATAATATTCCTGCTTAAGCTTCTCATTGGTGTTTTCAGTCTTTTCAACCGGTATATGATCTTTTGGGAATTGGTTGATGATAATTTGCTAAAAATCCTTAAACAAAACTATGGTTTGACGCGGGTGATTATTTGGCACTAGCCGGTTGTGCAAAAGGATATGCACGTAGCTAGGGTGGAGTATCGCCCATGTCAGATTAAGGACCGAGCAAATGGGATGTTATAAATCCATGTTTTTCGTGCAACCACAAGGGCTTGTATTGGCGGGTCTTAGCTTAATAAGTTGTTTAGATGTGGCTTTGCATCTATGGAAGGCGGGAGATAGCACAGGCATTCCGGTCAGGTCTGTCTGTAGGGGTTTCTACATACCAATGCAACGGTGTACGCCTTGCCTTGGACAGAGACGTGGTCTGTGTGTGAAAATGTGGATCCACGGCTTGGGTGAGTGTCTCTGTCTTCAGGGCGAGGGTTAACGTCCCGGGCTAGTGTAAAGCCACGTCTAGATAATGTAACGGCTCTGTATGATCTCCTTGCCGACACACCAAAGGAAGTGTGTTGACTGGCCTGGCAAAAGAGGTTGATCATTCCTTGTGGGTAAAGTGTACACCTCTGCAGAGTGAAAAATCTGATCGATTAGCCGCGCCCGCGGTAATGGGCACTTGGGGAAAATCCTCCCAATGCTAGAGTTTTGGTGCTTTCTAAAATGGGTTGGGTTTTGGAACTGTTTTACAACCATCTTTTGTGTCAAAGGATCGACACCGGGGTCATATGCAGTCGGGTAGACTAGGTTGAAAATCTGGAATAAATTCTTATCTTTCTGTCTTTCAATTGCTTTTATTAAAATGCGATGTTGCAATCTTTTATGCTTATTCATTTTAATGTTTTCATGCAACTGCAAAATAACCATAGCCTGTCCATTGCTCAGCCTGCATAATTAATTATTTGCATCTGTGAACCAATATAAGTCTTGCTGAGTACCAATGTACTCAATCTTGCATCTGCTGTCTCAGAGGAGGAAGACTGCGATCTGCCAGACGACGCGTTCTTCCAAGCAGGTCTCGGAGGTTTTGACGATAGTCTCTTCTAGGTTGCCTAGTCAGTTGCCTGAGGCTTTAGTGGGCAACCGCAAGGCTGTTTGGAGTTTCGGCTTTCTTTTGGTTTCCGTGTTTAATTTCCGTTGTTAAAATGGTTTAAATTTGTACTGAACTCTATATAATTATTCAGTTATGTAAGTTCTTCTGTTTGTTGGCATGTATGATTTTGATACGAATGTTGTAAACATGTGAGTGCTAGCTACTGATCTAGGGAATAGCACAATAATCACATGGAGGTTCCTGTTCATCAGAACGGGGTCTCACAGCAGTGGTATCAGAGCCATACTGACTGTAGGAACCTTGGGGAGAACTGATCGTTAGTTAGGAGTGTAAAAATTTAATTTGGAAGTAAACAAAAATCTGTCCACTACTAATAATGGAATTTAGCCTAATGCTAATTTTCTTGTTTGTAGTTTCTTAACTCCTCCTAATTATGTTATAAGCTTATCTTGCTTTGTATTTTTGTAGATGGCCCGGTTTGTTCCTTGCCACGAGTCGAGGGTTCCTAAGCACTCGGGTATGATGGGAGTGCTGCAGTCTTTGCTAGAGAGCTGTCAGTTTGAGGGGTGCCCAAGATATGTGTGTTCCAAGCGTACTTGAGCCCAGTGACCAAGGAGTACGCCGCTCGAGTGTTTATCCCTCCTAGGCCGGCCCACAGTGAGGGAGAGAGGAGCTATGTGGGTAGTGGGTCGTCCATAGACGCTTCTATGAATGAGGCGGCATACCAAGCCATAGTACGGCTTCGGCATGTGTTACCTGACTTGAGCCCTCACCATTACTACCTACCTGGGAGACCGTTGGTAGGGAGTAATGTGTATAGGGACCATGTTGGAGTGGGTAATGGCAACTTGAAAGTCATGGTGGAGTTTGCTAATAAGTTGGATAACCACTAGGTGAGGTTGGCGCAAGAGTTGCTTGAGACTCGGCGTCGTGTGGCATTCTTGGAGTCGCGAGTAGCATTGTGTGTGGCGAGGCGTGCCTTACCACGCACGGTACTAACTAGTGAGGCTCCGGGGATTCCGGCGGCGCAACGCCCTCCACCCATGTCTTATGTGCCTACGCCGGGAGTGGGTGCAAATGCTATGATGTCAACTATTGGGAGTTACCCTAGGCTCATAAATGACAAGGGCATCAATCCATATAGTATTTGCACCTACCGCCCTAGCACTCCATGGGTATATCGCCGAAGGAGGTGTGTGGTTAGGAATGTGGGAATATGAAGTAGTGGAGTGGAATGTAGAAAGATCTAGTAGTATGTGGTAAGGTATGGAAGAAATATTTTGGTTGTGTATTGGTAATGTAGTTGCTAGAATGTGATTTTGTTGTAATATAAATGTTGCAAAAACCTTGTAAATATTGAGGGTTGTGCTGAAATTATTAGTTAAAGTAGTCTCATTTTGTAACTAAAAGTAAGACTTGTAAAAATGTAAGTGTGGAATTAAGTCTTATGTGTTCAAAACAGCTTGTATGCTTCCAAACAAAGTGCTAAGTGGCTGAAAATGGTAGTATGAAGTCATCTGTTAATTGTAGAAACTAGAAAATGTTTGAAACTTCCTGTGATGGAATAATGCTTCGTATGTGTGCTTGTGAGAAAATGTTTGATAGTCTTGTTATATTGTGTTTGTGATGAAATGGTTGTGGTTCTGGGAAGTTGCTGCCGAAATGCTAAAGAAAATGAGTTCAATTTTGTGTTGTGCTGGTAGTAGCATTTGAAAATGTGGTTCTGTGTTGTCTAACATTTGAGAGTATGTGAGAAGGAATGCATTTTTATCCTTCCTGTATTGCTTGTGCTATGAAAAAAAATTGTGTTCTCGAAGTAGGAGCAAAGTCAGGAAATATGCTAGTGGCTGTGGTGTGGAAATAATTTGCATGCATATGTTTTAGTAGTAACTAAGATGTGAATTAATCCGTATGTTTGTGTGTAAATAATATATGTGTAGCATGTTTTAAAGAGTAAAGTTTTTGAGCTGCTTCTTTTGTGTGAATTAATAGTGATGATTTTCTCTCGCAAATTTTAGCTTTGAAGTGAAAGTTTTCTATGAGATAATCATACACGACAAATAAGAGCGGCATGAGTTAGCTATATGAAGTATTGTGCAGGCCATAAATTTTAAAACATTGTTCTTTTCTTTAGTGTACTAAAAGATTGTATTTGCAGGATGAGGCCGACAAGATCCCTTAGTCAGATTTTGGGTTCGGGTGTGGCTCGGGATGCTCGCGATCCTCGAGCGAGTATTTCTACGCTGGCCCAACCGAATCCTCAACATCCCACGACGCGGGCTTCTTCTTCACGAGCCGCTCGTCGTGATGTCCCTGATCCACTGCGTGTGCAAGAGGAGATTCCGGAGGGACAGTTACCTCAGCCGCCCACAATGGCGCAAGTCTTGGCTATGATCGAGCAAGGAAGACAAGCGAATGCGCTATTGCTGCAGCAGATAGCCCAGAATACAGCACCTCAGAATATGGCTCGTGGAGGAAATGGTGGTGCACCTCAGGTGTCTAAGTTGAGTGAGTTCCTAAGGACCCAGCCACCAGTTTTCTCCCCTACTGCCGAGCCTCTCGATGCTGATGACTGGTTGAGAGGTGTGGAGAGCAAGTTAGCCATTGCGCAGTGTGATGATAGGGAGAAATTCTTGTATGCCTCCTATCAGCTGTAGGGGACCGCAGCAGTTTGGTGGGAGAACTACCAAACGGTGCTGCCGGAAGGTCGAGTGGTCCTATGGACTGAGTTTAGGGCTGCTTTCCACCGCACTCACATTCCAGCTAGTGTGATTGAGGTGAAAAAGCGGGAATTTCTGGACCTAAAGCAGGGGTCAATGACAGTGATGGAGTACCTGCACCGCTTCAATCAGCTATCCAGATATGCCACATATGAAGTAGCTGATGAGGCAAGAAGGATTGAGAGGTTTCGGGAAAGTCTGAATGAAGAGATTAAGTGGGCCTTTATTGCCCAAGACATAGATGACTTCCAGACCCTCGTTGATAAGGCGGTGAGGGTGGAACACGGTAGCCGCAATGTGCTGGAAAGCCGGAAGCGCAAGTGGCTTACGCGTAGTTCTACTGGAGCTGGATCATCTCGATCACCAGGGTGGCAATCGACTAATGTCCGTCGACCACCACCGATTCAGGCCCAAAGGGTCCAGCGCCAGGCTCAGCGGGTTCAGAGTCAGACTTCCCGCTTTGTTCAGCGGCAGTCATCACAGCCAGTCCGTCAGGGACAGCAACCTAGATCGGCTACTGTTGTTCAGAAGCAGGCCGCTAATGTCACTTGCTTTCATTGCAACGAGCGTGGGCACTACGCCAATGCTTGTCCTAAGAAGAAGGCTGGACAGCGACCTCAAGCTCAAGGCCGCTCATAGGATGTGTCAAAGCGGCAATCTCAGGGATCGGCTCCACCACCTACTCAAGGTGGTAATGTTGGGCGTCTTCATCACGTGACGACTGAGGAAGCGCAAGAAGCGCCGGATGTCGTGCTTGGTATGTTTCCCGTGAAATCCATTCCTACCTTGGTTCTATTTGATTCAGGAGCTTCTCATTCTTTCATATCTAAGAAGTTTTCTGAGCAACACAAATTGGAGGTTTCTCTTTTGCCTATTCATATGATTGTGCAATCGCCTGGAGCTACCATTAGAACTGCTAGTTTTTGTTCCGGGGTTAGCATAGAGATCAATGAAGTTATGTTTTATGCTGATCTCATCGCGATAGAGACATCTGGTCTGGATGTGATTCTAGGCATGGACTGGTTAGCTAAGAGTAAAGGTCGCATAGATTGTGCTAATCGATCCATAGCCCTTGAAAACCAAGAGGGGGTACAAGTAGAGTTTACCTCAAGTACTGAAATTACAACACCTCAGACAGTCTGGTATTCCACATCTGCTTCTAGTCTAAATGAAGTGGCAGTTGTTAGTGAATTTCCTGATGTTTTTCCTACTGAATTGCCAAGAGTACCCCCGGATCGTGATATGGAGTTTGTTATTGATTTGGTGCCGGGAACTGCACCGATATCAAAACGACCATATCGGATGCCTCCAAATGAGTTGGTAGAATTGAAAAAGCAACTAAAGAACAGCTTGATAAGGGGTTTATTCGTCCCAGTTCTTCGCCCTGGGGGAGTTCGGTTCTTTTTGTGAAAAAGAAGGACGATAGCCTGCGTATGTGCGTAGACTACCGTGCCTTGAATGAAGTGACCATTAAGAATAAGTATCCGCTTCCCCGGATAGATAATTTGTTTGATCAGTTGAATGGGGCGCAAGTCTTCGCTAAGACAGATTTGAAATTGGGATATTTTCAATTGAAAATCAGACCCTCAGACATTCCAAAGACCGCCCTCACTACGCGTTATGGTTTATATGAATACACCGTAATGTCGTTTGGGCTGACAAATGCTCCAGCAAGCTTTATGAACCTGATGAACAAAGTCTTTATGGAGTATTTAGATAAATTTGTGGTGGTCTTTATTGATGACATCCTCGTTTATTCCAAGAGCGAGGAAGAACATAGGCAACATTTCAACTTGGTCCTTAGTAAGCTTCGGGAGAACAAGTTGTATGCGAAGTTTGAGAAGTGTGAGTTCTGGTTGAAAGAAGTCACTTTTCTGGGGCATGTTCTGTCCGAAGACGGAGTTGCCGTTGACCCAAGTAAGGTGGAAGCAGTATTGGCTTGGGAAAGGCAGCAATCAGTCCCAAAGATTCAAAGTTTTCTAGGCTTCGCCGGTTTATTGAAAACTTCTCTAAGATTGCTAAGCCACTGACTCAGCTTCTGATAAAGGAAAGGAAGTTTGAATGGACTCCTGGTTGTGAGGAAAGTTTTTAGAAACTGAAGGAAAAGTTGACATCTGCCCCGGTGCTTATTTTGCTGGATATTCACAAGAGTTTTGAGGTGTATTGTGATGCATCGCTTCATGGCTTGGGTTGTGTGTTGATGCAAGAGGGCAGGGTTGTCCCTTATGCTTCTGGACAACTCCGTCCTCATGAGCAGAATTATCCTAAGCATGACCTAGAACTAGCCGAAGTTGTACATGCCCTTAAAATCTGGCGGCACTATCTCATTGGAAACAGAACGGAAATCTACACCGACCACAAGAGCCTCAAGTATTTCTTTACTCAGCCAGACCTGAATTTGAGACAAAGAAGATGGCTAGAGCTGATTAAAGATTATGATCTCGGCATTCACTACCATCCTGGCAAGGCCAATGACGTAACCGATGCTCTTAGTCGCAAGCTTTATTGCATGTTGGGTTCAAATCAGTCTGAGTTAGTTCATGAGTTTCAGAAGCTCAATCTGAATTTGGTTGAGAATGGTTATGTGGCTACTCTGCAGTTGCAGCCGACTCTTAAAAGTCAAATTAAAGCTGCACAGTTTAAAGATGAAGCCGTTGTTGAGATTCGGAATCAGTTGAAAGATGGCACATATTCTGAGTTCTTGGAAAGCCCTGATGGGATAATCATGAGAGGGACTCGAATATATGTGCCGAATGATCCTGAGATCAAGAAGCTGATTTTGGCAGAAATTCATGAGTCACCATTATCTATTCATCCTGGTAGTACCAAGATGTACCAGCACCTTAAAAGGGAATATTGGTGGCCCGGTATGAAGAAGGATGTCGCTGAATATGTCGTGAAGTGCGATGTATGTCAACGAGTAAAGGCTGAACATCAGCGTCCAGCTGGACTTCTTCAGCCATTGCAAATTCCAGAATGGAAGTGGGATGATATCAGTATGGATTTCATTACTGGCCTTCCTCGAACCCAAAAGGGGAGTGATTCCATTTGGGTTATTGTTGACCGGCTGACAAAAGTAGCTCATTTAATCCCAGTCAAGACTAGAGATTCTACAGTTAAACTGGCAGATTTCTATGTCTCAAATATTGTGCGCTTGCATGGTGTCCCAAAGACGATTGTGTCTGATCGTGGATCACAGTTCACATCTCATTTCTGGGAACAACTGCACAAATTGTTGGGAACCAAGTTGAATTTTAGTATTGCCTACCATTCGCAGACTGATGGGCAGACTGAAAGAACAAATCAGACTCTGGAAGACATGTTGCGGGCTTGTGTGCTGTCTTATAGCACCAATTGGGAAAAGTGCCTTGCATTTGTGGAGTTTTCTTATAACAATAGCTTTCAAGCTAGTCTGCAGATGTCACCATTTGAGGCCCTTTATGGAAGAAAGTGTCGAACGCCACTTTTCTGGTCTGAAGTGGGTGAAAGACGGTTCTTTGTTCCCGATTTGATTAATGAAGCCCAAGAGCAAGTGGATTTAATCAGAAGCCGATTGAGGGAAGCTCAATCTCGCCAAAAGAGTTATGCCGACACTCGTCGACGTAACTTAAGTTTCGAGGTTGGTGATTATGTTTACCTTAAAGTTTCACCTCTTCGCGGAGTTCGTCGGTTCCAAATTCGAGGCAAGCTAGCTCCTCGGTATATTGGACCTTATTGCATCCTGGAGAGAATGGGAGAAAAGGCATATAGATTGGAGTTGCCCACTCAGTTATCCAGTGTGCATAACGTCTTCCATGTGTCGCAACTGAAGAAGTGTCTCCGCATTCCGACTGAACATACCCAGTTGGAAGATCTTGATCTTCAACCTGACTTAACTTATCGAGAGCGTCCCGTGAAGATTCTTGAAGAAGCGGAGTGCCATACTCGAAACAAAGCCCATAAGATGCTAAAAGTGCAATGGAGTAATCATGCGGAAGGGGAAGCGACATGGGAGCGAGAGGATCGACTTAGGGAAGAATTCCCGGATTTCTTTTAGACCCCTTTTTCCTTTTGACCTGTCAAATCTCGGGGGCGAGATTTCTGTAAGGGGGGTGGATCTGTAACGTCCTGAAAGTTTGCAACAGTGAAAAATGAACAATTTAAATTTTAATATAAATGGTTCTGGAATTTCTAGGTATTATTTGCTCCAATTAGAATTTCTTAGGCTTTTGTGTTATGGGAAAAAATTAAATAAAAGGTAAAAAGATGAAGATAAAATTTAGAAAAATTTACCATGGGTCCTATTCAAGCTGGTCATAATGTTTGACCAGTAAATAAAATTTTTACAAACTTGGGGTCAAGTTAAATAAAGCATGTATCTACTTTTTGACTAAAAACAGTGAATCAAAAAGTAGGAAGAAAAATAACCAATGTCAAGTAAAGCCAACAAAATTTATATAAAGCCCTGGAGGTATAATACATCTCTGGTAAAATTTTTATAATTAAATGAACTAATATAAGCCTTTTAAAAATTTAAATACAGTGGGTCCAAAATGCAAGGAAAACAGTTGTCATAATTTTTATAAAATAATTATTCATGTTTTTGTTTTGAAAATTTTATAGTGACCAATTATAAGGATTTGAACCTCTCCAAAAAGTTCCAAAATAAATACTAGAAAATGAATCTTTAATTAAATCAAAAACCGAAATCAAAGTTCAGGACCAGGGTAGAGTGTCAGAATTTTAATAAATTGTCTAAAAGAATTTTTTGTCTCATCATTTTGCAGTAGACGTGTAACTTCCAGTAAGACTTGGTCAAAAATTTTGAGAAAATCTTGACTCGGTTTGTGGCTTAAACAAATTCGAATTCTAGAGATTTCTCGTTTAGTCAAATCACATTAAACACCCCTTCTCGCGACAGTGTGGGCCCGCCTTTATTGAGCCCGCTATACCGGCAAGCCGAGGCGAATCATTGCTCACGCCAGTGGGCCCTGCCCTACCCGTCGACCTCACCGCGATTTTCTTTACCTTTCTTCTCCCCTGGCCGAGGCGAGTCGCCGTCCTCGCCGTCCTTCGTCGCCCGGTCTTCACCTGCTCCTGTCCGGTGCGAGCAAAGCCTTCCACGTCGCATAGAGCTCCTCCTCACCTGTGGTTTCTTGCCCACGGTCGAGCCACCCGGGAGACGAGGCTGCGCTTTGTTGCGCTCGGTACAGGAAATGCCTACCGAAGCCAAGCGCCCAAAATCGCAGCAACGATCAATTCCCTTCAGCTTTAAGCCTCCTGCTCGCGTCGCAGTGCCCCTGTGCTCTTCACCTCGCCATTTTGCTGGGCCAAGAGCCCTGCACGGGGGTCGTCTTCCTCGCTGAGCCGCAGGAGCCCGGAAGAGGGGGAAACGACGATTCGGGTGAGTTTCTCCCCAATCCTCCGAATCAACTCCAGCTCGAGCTCCTCTAGCCCTCAAGGATCACTGATCAACCGCGATTCTTGCTCCATTTTGCTCGCAGTGCCGCCGCACCGTTATTCTTCTTCCTCCCAGCCGGCGCACGGTGGCAGTGCGTCTGGGGCCTTCTCCGACCCAGCCAGCAGGTGAGCTCGAATCCCCTTGCTCCACTGTAGCTCGCCTAGCCCAGGTTCGACAGAGTTCTAGCCGTTAGCCGGGCTTTCGCCGTCACGGCCATGGTGCCGCCGCACCCTCGCGGTGGCAGCCCCCTTCCCGTTTCTCTTCCGGCGAGTAAGCACCGTCCCTAGGTTCGCCTTGGCGCGGTGAAGCTAGAACCGCTGCCCATTCCGTCGCAGCAGGGCTACTTCGCCGGCGGCGAGCAAGAATCCGTGGTGCCCTGTTCTGGGTCACTGACCGGTGGGACCCAGGTGTCAGCGAGCCCGCGCGTTTAAACCCGTTTTTGCGCGCGCGAGAGAAACCGTCTCCTCTGAGTTGAAAACGTATTTCTTATTTTTGGATGATTTTCAGAAACCGGCTGAAATTCAAATGCTTGTAACTTTCGAATCATCCTGTCAAAATTAGTGAAACTAGTTTCTAAATTCGTATAAAATACTGTAGTTTCAGAATATGCAAAAATTTCTGAAGATGAGTAAAATGTGATTTTAGGAAAAATCAAAGAGATGCTTAAGTGTAAATAAGGTTGTATGAATAAAATATTTTTGGGATGATCCAATTAAGGTAAGATAAATTTTTATGAAGCCTCTGGGTTATGAGTATTCCAAATAAGCAAGAAAATGTTGGCGTGATACATTATTATATATCATGTTGCTCAAAAATGAATACTAAGCGTGAAAATGAAATTAAGTAAATAAAAGAAACGATTAAAGTTTGAATGTTTAAAAGTTCATCCTAATGGGGCCTAAATCATGGGGAGTTTCTCATGAGAAAATACTTAGATAAAAGAGTATGTGATAGTTGTTCAATTAAGAAAAACAATACTTGTAATAACCAAAATAAATGTAATTTGCTATGAACAAGTTCAAAATAACTCAAATTCAGTTTTGAAATGTTTTTAAGATCATGCCCTGATGTCAGGATGAAAATGAATTAAAATTGATAAGTGGTTTAGTAATAAATGAATGTGCAAATTGATTTGGCTATAAAGCAGTGTTTGTGTTCATGTAGCCCTTTTCAACATATGATAAAATAGATTATATAAATTAGAAAGAATGTAAAAGCGGTATAGAAACACTTCACAAAGTATATAGTAGTATATTCTGGAAGAAGAATGGCTTTTTGCTAAGGTTTGTATGCAAAACAAGTTAGTGGAATAAACCTACTTTTCATGTTTTGCTGAATATTTGAAACAATCAGGCTTTTTCAACCATGTGTAAAATAATTCATCCAAATGAGAATTTTAGGAAGAATAGTGTAGAAGTGATCACCAAAGTTTGTGTTACTAGATTCCAGAAAAATATTCTGTTTTGAAGCTTTGTTTCAGTTAGTTTTCATAAGTGCAATAACCTTAAGTAGTATTGTTTAGTCTAAATTCCTTAGCCAGTTTTGTAGCCAAGTCTAGAGTTCAACTAAGCCTTTTCAACAATAGTTTTCAAGCTTTACCCATACCCTAAAAGTTAAAAGAAGTCATTAGAATTTTCAATCAAAGGATTCTCTAGCTAATTCAAGACTTAAATCCTAATTTCTTTAGCTAATAGCACATAAATCTTGTTAGATATATAACCCTAAATGATATAGTTTTTAAGTGCTCTCTTCTTGAAATTTTTGAGGAAAAATCAGAGAGCTCTGTTTTTAGTGTTGGTTAAGCATGGCATCCTCTAAAAGAAGCTAATGAACAATCTTTTCATTTCAAATAATTTTAGCATCTATAATTCGATGTTTGAATTCAAATATTTCATAAATTGAAACCTCCTGTTTAATTCGAATTGTGTTTATCTGTTTGTCTGTCTGTTTTCTTTTTGCCATTTGGAGTTTGCTGATATTCTTTTATTCTTCTTGTTCTCGACGAGTAGAGACCGACATCATCGAAGAAGAAGAAGACGGTTCTGCAGATCCGGATTTTATTTCTGACAGTGATTTGAAGGCAAGCAATTCCTTGATCACGTTGAGCCCGATAATTCACCTACTTTATGTTGTTTTTGCTTATGTACAGTGCATCCGGACAATTCCCCCTAAAAGTGCTAATTTGGGTTAGAACTGTAGTTAATCTTGTAAATTATGGTTTGTCTCAATTTGTATGAACATCTGAACCTTGTAAACTCTAGATTGAACTAGACGTACTTAATGTCAGGTTTGGGTATAATCGGTTGCATAATAATATTCCTGCTTAAGCTTCTCGTTGGTGTTTTCAGTCTTTTCAACCGGTATATGATCTTTTGGGAATTGGTTGATGATAATTTGCTAAAAATCCTTAAACAAAACTATGGTTTGACGCGGGTGATTATTTGGCACTAGCCGGTTGTGCAAAAGGATATGCACGTAGCTTGGGTGGAGTATTGCCCGTGTCGGATTAAGGACCGAGCAAATGGGATGTTATAGATCCATGTTTTTCGTGCAACCACAAGGGCTTGTATGGGCGGGTCTTAGCTTAATATGTTGTTTAGATGCGGCTTTGCATCTATGGAAGGCGGGAGATTGCACAGGCATTCCGGTCAGGTCTGTCTGTAGGGTTTTCTACATACCAATGCAACGGTGTACGCCTTGCCCTGGACAGAGACGTGGTGTGTGTGTGAAAATGTGGATCCACGGCTTGGGTGAGTTTCTTTGTCTTTCGGGCGAGGGTTAACGTCCCGGGCTGGTGTAAAGCCATGTCTAGATAATGTAACGGCTCTGTATGATCTCCTTGCCGACACACCAAAGGAAGTATGTTAACTGGCCTGGCAAAAGAGGTTGATCATTCCTTGTGGGTAAAGTGTACACCTCTGCAGAGTGAAAAATCTGATCGATTAGCCGCGCCCGCGGTAATGGGCACTTGGGGAAAATCCTCCCAATGCTAGAGTTTTGGTGCTTTCTAAAATGGGTTGGGGTTTTGGAACTATTTTACAACCATTTTTTGTGTCAAATGATCGACACCGGGGTCATATGCAGTCGGGTAGACTGGGTTGAAAATCTGGAATAATTGCTTATCTTCCTGTCTTTCAATTGCTTTTATTAAAATGCGATGTTGCAATCTTTTATGCTTATTCATTTTAATGTTTTCATGCAACTGCAAAATAACCATAGCCTGTCCATTGCTCAGCCTGCATAATTAATTATTTGCATCTGTGAACCAATATAAGTCTTGCTGAGTACCAATGTACTCAATCTTGCATCTCTTTGTCTCTCGGAGGAGGAAGATCATGATCCACGGACGACGCGTTCTTTCAAGCATGTCTCGGGGGTTTTGACGATAGTCTCTTCTAGGTTGCCTAGTCAGTTGCCTGAGGGTTTAGTGGTCAACCGCAAGGCTGTTTGGAGTTTCAGCTTTCTTTTGGTTTCCGTGTTTAATTTGCACTGTTAAAATGGTTTAAATTTGTACTGAACTCTGTATAATTATTCAGTTATGTAAGTTCTTCTGTTTGTTGGCGTGTATGATTTTGATACAAATGTTGTAAACGTGTGAGTGCTAGCTACTGATCCAGGGAATAGCACAATAATCACATGGAGGTTCCTGTTCATCAGAACGGGGTCTCACACTAGTGCAACCTAAACTTTCTTTGCGACATGTCCAAATTACATGCCGCAAAAATGAAGGGGTTTCAAGGAATGCTCACATTTTGAAGAAAACCACAAATTCTGCAAAATGAGGGGAAATCTCCTCAAGTTAGGGCTTCAAATTTACCCTCTTAACACCCACCCCTGAGGATTTCAATTTTTCTCACCCAAGTATTGCTTCCAACCACAGAATATGAGCTATTTTTTGGGTGACGGCAGAGAAATCTCCTCTGGAACAATAACAGAGAAGAGTTCAGCTCAAGTGGTATAAATAACCTAATGAGGCACATCACTATCAGTTCTCTTATAAAAAGCGATAGTTATGTGATCATGTACATCACAGTCGGTTCTTATGCGAGAAGCGATAGTGATGAGCGTTGTCATCACAATCGGTTCCCACATAAGAAGCGATAGTGATGAGCACGTACACATCACTATCGGTTCTTATGTGAGAAGCGATAGTGATGTGCATTCTCATCACTATCGCTTCTTAAATAAGAACCGATAGTGATGTGTATGTGCTCATCACTATAGCTTTTTATGTGGGAACCGATTGTGGTGATTATGCACATCACTATCACTTCTCGCATAAAAACCGATTGTGATGTTCCCAGTGCTACATCATAATCTCTTCTAACCTGAGAACCGATTGTGATTATTATTAATGCCTCTCCTAAGTCATCTATCACAATCGTTTTTTCCTAACAACTTAAGAACTGGCACAGATGAAGCAATAGTGATGTACCATTCTGTAGTAGTGTCACTACCGGTTCCTGGACAAAACCGGCAATGATATGTACATATCACTGCCGGATTGTGGTATGACCCGGCAGTGATAGTTCGATATCACTGCCGTTTTTATGTATAACCGGCAGTGATAATACTCATCACTGCCGGTTCATGACCCGGCAGTAATAGACCGTAGTATCATTGTCGGCCCCGGTAACCGATTGTGATGTCATTGTTGACCCGGCAGTGATGTGCTGTTTTATAGTAGTGCAATATCGTTTTCATGTTACCTAACTAGATGTTCCAATAATTACTATTAATCATGTTTCTTTCGGAAGGGATTATTAATCAGTTTTGACTAGTCAAAGTCAACAATGATGGCTAATGGGGGAGTGTAAATCTTGCGGACCGCAGAAAATATAGAAAGATAAAAAAAAAGGTACAGTTGGGAATCAGGGCATGAGGGCGTGTTGTCTGATACTTGTTTGGTACAGCTGTATCTTTTTTAAACTGTATCTTTCGGCCGGGGATGACTGAACGGCTGCATGACTAAATGATTGGGCTAATTTGGTATTTGGCACTCTAGCTTTTAGTCTAACTTCTAGGTGTAAGTAGTGCGAGTTGAGAATGAGGATGAGAGGGGTGCGGTTTGGGATTTTATACTTGGCAATAGGGATAATTTTCTTCAATTTTAGTGGCAAAGTAAGAACCCGAACACACCAAAGCCGTGGGAAGCTACTCCAAACTAGTATTCGGCTTTCAGCTTCTCCTAGTACAAATGGGTTGCTGATTTTTGGCTTTCGACTACAGAGAAGCTAGCTATTTGGAACAGCTTCTAGCTTCGAGAGGAAAGAAGCTAAAACAAAGCCTGAATCAGATCTATACCCCGTTATAATGTACCTAAGCAATTTTTTCTACGTCCACCCTAAATAATGCACCTCATTAGAGATGGCTCAATGTTCGTGCACCCAGCAAAACGTCATCAGAAACTTGCATTCATCAAAATGAACGTCTCAGATCTTTCCTCAGTTTTACTCACCCACATCCGATGGCCATTATTTAGTGTGTCTAATCATCCCTGTGGCCCACAATAGACCTCCCCCACCTACATATTTGGAAGGAGAGCGAATCAAACAAGGAAATAAATAAAGAGGATCCGCATGCAAGGAAACCAGACTTGAATTTTTTACTGGCTAGAATTGTACGTACTACATATTTAGAAGTAGGGTGAATCAAACAAAGAAATAAACAGGGAGGATCCACATGCAAGGAAACAAGACTTGAATTTTTTATTGTCCTGGCATTGTGATCGTATTTTTTTCCCGAATATGACCCTTCTCGAGACTTTTTTACGAATCTAGCCCCATAAACCCCTTTATAATGCACAAAAACAATTTTTTCTACGTCCACCCTAAATAATGCACCTCATTAGAGATGGCCCAATGTTCGTGCACCCAGCAAAATGTCCCCAGAAACTTGCATTCATCCATACCCCTTTATAATGCACCTAAGCAATTTTTTCTACGTCCACCCTAAACAATGCACCTCATTAGAGATGGCTCAATGTTCGTGCACCCAGCAAAACGTCCCTAGAAACATGCATTCATCAAAATGAACGTCTCAGATCTTTCCTCAGTTTTACTCACCCACATCCGATGGCCATTATTTAGTGTGTCCAATCATCCCTGTGGCCCACAACAGACCTCCCCCACCTATATATTTGGAAGGAGAGCGAATCAAACAAGAAAATAAATAAGGAGGATCTGCATGCAAGGAAACCAAACTTGAATTTTTTACTGGCCAAAATTGTACGTACTACATATTTAGAAGTAGGGTGAATCAAACAAGGAAATAAACAGGGAGGATCCACATGCAATGAAACAAGACTTGAATTTTTTATTGTCCTGGCATTGTGATCGTATTTTTTTTTCCGAATATGACCCTTCTCGAGACTTTTTTACGGATCTAGCCACATAAACCCCTTTATAATGCACCTAAGCAATTTTTTCTACGTCCACCCTAAATAATGCACCTCATTAGAGATGGCCCAATGTTCGTGCACCCAGCAAAACGTCGCCAGAAACTTGCATTCATCAAAATGAACGTCTCAGATCTTTCTTCAGTTTTACTCACCCACATCCGATGGCCATTATTTAGTGTGTCTAATCATCCCTGTGGCCCACAACAGACCTCCCCCACGTACATATTTGGAAGGAGAGCGAATCAAACAAGGAAATAAATACGGAGGATCCGCATGCAAGGAAACCAGACTTGAATTTTTTACTGGCCAAAATTGTACGTACTACATATTTAGAAGTTGGGTGATTCAAACATGGAAATAAACAGGGAGGATCCACATGCAAGGAAACAAGACTTGAATTTTTTATTGTCCTGGCATTGTGATCGTATTTTTTTTCCGAATATTACCCTTCTCGAGACTTTTTTACGGATCTAGCCCCATAAACCCCTTTATAATGCACCAAAACAATTTTTTCTACGTCCACCCTAAATAATGCACCTCATTAGAGATGGCCCAACGTTCGTGCACCCAGCAAAATGTCCCCAGAAACTTGCATTCATCCATACCCCTTTATAATGCACCTAAGCAATTTTTTCTATGTCCACCCTAAATAATGCACCTCATTAGAGATGGCTCAATGTTCGTGCACCCAACAAAACGTTACCAGAAACTTGCATTCATCAAAATGAACGTCTCAAATCTTTCCTCAGTTTTACTCACCCACATCCGATGGCCATTATTTAGTGTGTCTAATCATCCCTGTGGCCCACAATAGACCTCCCCCACATACATATTTGGAAGGAGAGCGAATCAAACAAGGAAATAAATAAGGAGGATCCGCATGCAAGGAAACCAGACTTGAATTTTTTACTGGCCAGAATTGTATGTACTACATATTTAGAAGTAGGGTGAATCAAACAAGGAAATAAACAGGGAGGATCCACATGCAAGGAAACAAGACTTGAATTTTTTATTGTCCTGGCATTGTGATCGTATTTTTTTTCCCGAATATGATCCTTCTCGAGACTTTTTTACGGATCTAGCCCCATAAACCCCTCTATAATGCACCAAAATAATTTTTTCTACGTCCACCCTAAATAATGCACCTCATTAGAGATGGCCTAATGTTCGTGCACCCAGCAAAATGTCCCCAGAAACTTGCATTCATCCATACCCCTTTATAATGCACCTCAGCAATTTTTTCTATGTTCACCCTAAATAATGCACCTCATTAGAGATGGCTCAATGTTCGTGCACCCAGCAAAACGTCCCCAGAAACTTGCATTCATCAAAATGAACGTCTCAGATCTTTCCTCAATTTTACTCACCCACATCCGATGGCCATTATTTAGTGTGTCTAATCATCCCTATGGCCCACAACAGACCTCCCCCACCTATATATTTGGAAGGAGAGCGAATCAAACAAGAAAATAAATAAGGAGGATCTGCAAGCAAGGAAACCAGACTTGAATTTTTTACTGGCCAAAATTGTACGTACTACATGTTTAGAAGTATGGTGAATCAAACAAGGAAATAAACAGGGAGGATCCACATGCAAGGAAACAAGACTTGAATTTTTTATTGTCCTGGCATTGTGATCGTATTGTTTTTTCCGAATATGACCCTTCTCGAGACTTTTTTATGGATCTAGCCCCATAAACCCCTTTATAATGCACCTAAGCAATTTTTTCTACGTCCACCCTAAATAATGCACCTCATTAGAGATGGTCCAATGTTCGTGCACCCAGCAAAACGTCGCCAGAAACTTGCATTCATCAAAATGAACGTCTCAGATCTTTCTTCAGTTTTACTCACCCACATCCGATGGCCATTATCTAGTGTGTCTAATCATCCCTGTGGCCCACAACAGACCTCCCCCACGTACATATTTGGAAGGAGAGCGAATCAAACAAGGAAATAAATACGGAGGATCCGCATGCAAGGAAACCAGACTTGAATTTTTTACTGGCCAAAATTGTACGTACTACATATTTAGAAGTAGGGTGAATCAAACAAGGAAATAAACAGGGAGGATCCACATGCAAGGAAACAAGACTTGAATTTTTTATTGTCCTGGCATTGTGATCGTATTTTTTTTCCGAATATGACCCTTCTCGAGACTTTTTTACGGATCTAGCCCTATAAAGCCTAATTTCAGCGCATGGAGAGCGTTGAATTTTTGTTTTTATTTTTTATCTAAGGAACCAACTGTCCATGAGTGCTGCTTAATTTTTTTCAATTTTTTCTCGCAGAACCAGCGGCCGGCGAGCACTATTAAAATTTTATATTTTTTTCCTAACGGATTTACGGTCGGCGAGCGCAGTTTATTTTTCCATATTTTTTCGAAATCATCCCTGTGGCCCACAACAGACCTTCCCTCACCTCCAGCATCAACAAGGAAAAGGAAACAAACGTCTTGGAATCAAGGAAAAGGAAAAAAACGTCCTGGAAAAGGAAAGGACCATACATTACGTGCTGGGAAAAGGAAACCGGGAGATGGGGCAGCGCGGCCGGGAGAACGCAGGTCTGCAATGGCTCCACGGTCGCCATCGGTGGCTTTACCGACGCGGCGAGGTTGTTGGTCAGCGACCTCGCGGCCGTCGTGCCTCGGCAAATTTATAATTTAATTTTTTTGAAAATAATTTTATTAAGTACAAAATAATCGAAAGTTTTTTTTAGAATTTTTTAACCTAATGTGCTATCTTTTCAAAAGTCCTATATTTAAAAAAAATGAAGGCAACTCACCTGTAGCTTCTTCTAGCTGCAGCCCAGACCAGAGAAGCTTCTTCTCTTCCCTCCCTCCATTAAAGCAAGAAAGAAGCTCCAAAGCTCCATCAATCCCGCACCAAATCTCCTCTTTCCATCTATGGTGTTAATTCCCCAAATTTCGTGCTCCATTGCCAAAATTTCCTCCCAATCTGATTTGATCCCAAATTATGGTTTCCATAAATATGCTTGTTTCCGGGCTATAAAAGCCGGCGAGCTCTCCTCCACCCCATCGCATTGCGTAAATCCCAAAGTGCCCCCTCTTGTAAAGATCGTCGGATTTTGGAGGTAACCCAAGCCATCACCGTTATCTTTCGTGAAATTCACATAACCGTGACTCTCCTCCCAGCGCGCGGTGCGGCGATCTCGCCGCACTGAGTGCCGACCCATCTGCGGTGGCGGCCACCCACGGCCTTCCCTCCCCCTTGCGCTGGCCAAGCCCAGAGAGCACACTGTGCTCTCTGTGGAAGCTGCAAAAAAAAATCTAAAATCAGAAAATTCTTTTTTCTTTCACTTTCTTGATTTAAAATCTTTTGGGAGCCCGTTTTCGCCCATTCGACCTCCATTTAGTTTCGTTTTTCTTTCTAAATTCATTTAAAATTCTAAATTTCTCTTTTATTATTAAGTGTTGTATTCATACTTATCTTCTCAATTAATTGATAAGCGGGGTACTGCCGTCGTAGCGTTAGCACGAGCACTATACTAGTTAATGATGGTACTGCAAATTAAAATTCACCTTCATAGTTCACGGTTATAAATATTTCAGACATTGTACATGCCATAAAGAACTGTAGTATAATTTACGTACTATGCATGGAAGACGTACGCATGGACTTTGAAAGTAACATACGTGTGGGTTACACAAAATGAAAACTTGTATGCCAAAGGAAGGGAAAGAAGACACACACACAAAAAAAGCATCACTGTGAAGCTATATTTAACAACATATATACAATTAAGTTGTTCTCAGCGCAAGCATTAGGTTTACTTGCTAAGTATTCGTGGACTGCCCGCTGTAACCAATTCCCTTGCGCGTCGTCGGGAAAACGAGGAACACCATGGTCGACATGAACCAGGCGCCGAGAGGCAGGTTGGTGAGCAGCTGCTTCACGTCGTCGCCGGCTGCGGGGAAGTAGCAGCTCTGCACGGCGGTGCTGCTGAACGGCACCGTCAGGAACACTACGGCCGTGAAGACCGCGTGCACGTAATCCACCCACCGTATCCTGAACCTGCGGAGGTCCTTGAACACCTCCCTCCGCCGCTCGTCGTCGTCGTCGCTGGTGTAGTTGAACACGAGGAACCCCTTGGCCGTGGCGACGCCGTAGTAGAGCTTGCCGTCGCCGCCGATGAAGCTGTCTGTGAAGGAGAAGAAGACGCAGGAGAGAACGCAGAGGTAGAGCAGTACGGCTGTGACGTACCGGTTGGAGGTGAGGCACGCGCCCTGGTTCGTGAAGGACGGCGACAGACACTGGAACGCCAGCGCCGTGCCCGTCGGCAGGAGCTTCGCGAGGTTCGCCACGCTTCCAAGCGTCTTGTCGATGGCCGTGTCTGCTAGCGAAGGCGTCTTGAGCTGCCGCAGCGAGGTGTTGCCACGTAAGGGGCTCGGCGCTGCGGAGCTCTCGCCGATCACGTCGGAGTTCGCCGACTTTCGTGGCTGCGAGATCTGTATGCGGACGTTGCCGCCCGACGTCGCGGCTGCGGCCATCGTGCGCAAGGGATAGGCCGGCAACGAGGTTGTGCTCGAGAGGAGAATAGTGTTATTTGGCAGTTCGGTCTTTGATGCTGTTGTGAGCTTAATTAATTAGCTCCATCAATGTTACCATATATTCCATAATAATAAAGTGGTGTGCAAAGTCTAACTTGCTGCAAGAAGTTATGGATTGCTTCCTAGACCAGGCTTCTGTACGTTATATCGATCGTAATATATCGCACTATTAATTTGTATTGATGTTTTATTCGCTTGAATCATATAATAATATATAGTATGTCTACTGGGTGATTGAACAATGTTTAATCAATTGTTGGTCTATTGATTAAAAAGAGATAAATTCGTGTTATAGGTAGTGTGTGGATGCGGAGAGTGACATATGTACTGAGAGTAGTAGGGAGGGAAGACAAACTAAGGGATCGGAGAGTTGACCGATAGCTGGGTCTTACCTTGTTGGTTGAAATCAGAACATAAGGTGTCACTAATACAAAAGGCGTTATATTAGACATGTCATCACTGACTGTTTTTTACGAAAATCGTCTCTAATGTGTTTCGAGCACATCCCAGACGGTTTGTGGATGAAATCATCTAATATATTGGATCATTACAGACGGTTCCATGCATCCACAAACCGTCTGTGAAGTTATTGCTTTCATCACATACGGTTTGTAGTTGAGACCGTTTGCGATGTACCATACATCTCAAACGGTTTGAACAACAAACCGTCTGTGACGAAAGCAATAACTTCACATATGGTTTGTGGAAGGAATCGTCTATGATTATCACCATATCATAGACGTTTTAATCCACAAATCGTCTGTGAATCGTTCAGAGCAAATATTGAAAACATCATGCTATATATATATAAGCATAAGCATAAACAGAGTAATATGTACAAAAGTTTCCCACCAAAATACTACTTAGTCGCTACATCTAGTCCTCGTCGTCGTCGGTGTTGTCATCGGAGTCGTCGCTGCGACCGTCGGGGTCCTCGCTCGACTCGGCTCTGTCTGGGTCATCCTCCAGCTCACAGCCATCACAGTAGCCCTCCGACGAGTCGTAGCTGTCGTCGTCGGAGGAGGAGATCACTATTGGCGACGCCGGACGCTTCTTTTCGACGGTTGTGGCAGACGAAGCGGTGTTCGAGGTAGTCGGCGGAGGGGATCGTCTATGATAAGCCGCGGTCGGCGGATTTGAGGATATGGCGCCACAGTTGCACCGCAGCCATTCCCGTAGAGGCCGCAAAGGACGAGGAGGCGAAGTCAACGGTGGCGGTGGCGACGGAGGGGAAGTTGACGGTGGTGGTGAAGGCGGAGGCGGTGGGGTGTCGGGGTTGTTTGATGAGGTGCTCATGGTGGCGATGATCTTTGCAGAATGCGATTGATGATCGAGTACTTATACGCGCGTACATTGGACTCCAGCGCTACGGGAAGACGGTCTTCAAAGTGGAATTTGATCAGATGGTTTAATGATCTTCGGAAGACGAAGCGTAAACTCGAAACACTGTGCGCCTTTCTTGAAACAGACGGTTAATTTAATTATTTGGAAGATGAACCGATCAACTCGAAACACTGCACGGCTATCTTGGAAGACGAAGCGATATGAACTCTTTGGGAAGACAAAGCTGTCTTGGGATGGAACATCACAGACGGTTTGTCGATAAAACCGTCTGCGATAACGTAATCATCGACGGTTTTATCCACAAACCGTCTATGATGTACTACATTATATATACGAATTAACAGAGAGCTGACCTCCTCTGTTTTTTTAGGGTATCCTGGATATTTTCGACGTGGCTAGGATTGAGAGGCCTTCTGGTCAAAGAGACCATAGATTTGGAGGTGTAGATACATCTGTTCTCTGTAAATTGCTTCATAATTGCATTATATTAGATCTACCTTGGTAAAGGGGGAAATGAAGCTGGTTAATTTGTAGATCTAGCTTGGTTTAGATACATCTGTTCTCTGTGATGTAAAGTAGAAATTGGTTCAAATTTGCGTTATATTTAAGATGTAGCATGGTAAAGAGAGAAATGAAGCTGGTTAATTTGTTGATCTAGCTTGGTGTAGATACATCTGTTCTCTGTGATGTAAAGTAGAAATTGGTTCAAATTTGCGTTATATTTAAGATGTAGCTTGGTAAAGAGGGAAATGAAGCTGGTAAATTTCTAGATCTAGCTTGTTGTAGATACATTTGTTCTCCGTGATGTGAAGTACATACATTTGCTATAGTTTTGTGTAGATCCATTTGTTCTTTTTGATCTAAATTAGTAATTTGTTCTAATTGCATTACACTGAAGATGTAGCTTACATGCATATATTTACATATCCATTCGTTCATTTAGATGGACCGAAGCTGGATGTACACTGAGAACCGTGCGAGCGTCGAATACATTAATGGTGTCTCCGCTTTTAGAAGAGTTGCAAAGGAAGATATGTTGAACAAGGGGGTGGAATTTATATGCCTTGTTCATGCATTGACTGTGAGAATATGAGGATGTTTCGAAACCCAGCGCAGATCGAAGCACACTTGATTCCGAGGGGCTTCAAAAATAGGTATACATGTTGGACCAATCACGGTGAAAAGCAGATTACACAGGGACCAAGTAGTACTACCATCGTCGATGAAGCTAAAGATACTCTGGATATTGTCAACGACGTCAACGATACTCCGGATGATATCGACTGCGCTTTGGAATAGGATAGGTTTCACGATGACAATCTGGATGAGATGCTACGGGATGCAGAAGGGAGCCGTGATGAGCGGGAGTACGTAAAATTTTAAGGCTTGATGGACAACTCGAAGAAATCTTTGTTCCCGGGTTGCAAGTCGAAATACACAAGGTTGTCATCCATGCTGGAGTTGCTGAAATTAAAGGCAAGCAACGGTTGGTCCGACAGGAGTTTCACGACGCTGTTAGGTCTATTAGTGGATATGCTTCCGGAGGGAAACGAGTTACCGACAACCACCTACAAAGCCAAAAAGTTTCTCTGTCCCTTGGGAATGGAAGTAGAAAGAATACATGCCTGTCCGAATGACTATATCCTCTATCGCAAAGAGTACGCAAGCTTGCATGTATGTCCAGTGTGCAACGTATCCCAGTACAAGCGTAAAGATAGATCGGATGATGACGACGAGGGCATGGAGTTGAAGAAAGGACCTCCTGCTAAGGTGGCATGGTATCTGCCTATAATTCCCCGGTTGAAGTGATTGTTTGCGAACCCAAAAGAGGCAAAATTGCTTCGGTGGCACTCGGATGAGCATAAGAATAATGGAATGATTAGGCACCCTACTGATTCCACACAGTGGAGAAATATCGATAGGAGGTTTGAAGAATTCACAGCGGATCCAAGGAACATCAGGTTAGGATTGAGCATGGATGGAATGAATCCTTTCAGCAACATGAGCAGCCGTCATAGCACTTGACCAGTGAATCTTTGTGTGTACAACCTTCCTCCTTGGTTTTGTATCAAGCGGAAGTACATATTGATATCTATACTCATCCAAGGCCCGAAGCAACCTGGAAACGATATTGATGTGTACTTAGCACCATTGGTGGAAGATCTGAACGTATTGTGGACTCTTGGGGTGCAGGTATGGGATGCTCACAAACGAGAGTATTTCTCTTTGCGCTGCCTCCTATTGGTAGATGAAGAAGAATACAATCGGTTTGACGAGTTGCCTCCTATTGGTACCGGCGTCACAACCCAGGAAAACCAACCTGACGAAGCCAGCTACAGACGTGTTGATCATCACGAAGGGCTAATTTTTGCACAAAAAAAAGCAAATGGAGTTGTCATGAGATGTGCAATAATTGTAATTAATTAGCTGTATGTATTATAATAAATGAGATATATGTATTATAATAAATGAGATGTATGTATTATAATTATATTAAGGAAAAAGTGCCTCATCCCAAACGGTTCTGGGATAGAACCGTCTGGGAAGTTTCTCATCCCAGACGGTTGTGGATTGAACCGTCTGAGATAAATTCATCCCAGCCGGTTCCAGGCCAGAACCGTCTGGAATGAGCCACTTTTGCCGGACAGTTAGAGGCCAGAACCGTCTAGGATGGCCCTACCGCGCCCTGCCTAGCCCCTACCATGCGCAGCATGGGGCTGTTGCGCGTGCTATATGCCCATTGCCGCGCTAAGTCCCAAATTAACTCAGTTTGCAAACCTAGCTAGCTCTCCTCCCTCGGCGGCGCCCTCCTCCCCTTCCCCATGCCCTGTTCCTCGGCAGCGCCCTATCCCTCCCCCGTCCCCTCCCCCTCGGCGGCACCCTCATCTCTCCCCCGTGCCCTCCCCCTCGGTCGCGCCCTCCCCCTCGATGGTGCCATCCCCTCCCCCGTGCCTTCCCCCTCAGCGGTGCCCTCCTCTCTCCCTCGTGCTCTCCCCCTCGACCGCGCCCTCCCCCCTCGGTGGTGCCCTCCTCCCTCCCCCGTGCCCTAACCCTTGGCGGTGCCCTCCTCCCTCCCCCGTGCCATCCCCCTCGGCGGCGCCCTCCTCCCCTCCCCTGTGGTGCCCTCTACACTCCCCATGCCCTCCTCCCTCCCCCGTACTATTCCGATTGTGAGTATAGTTCACTTTGCTAGCTGTGGGTTTGAGATTGCTCTTTAATGATACTAGGGTGTATAATGATATTGACAATTTTTTCTGTGAATAAGGTCTTCAACTGATAGACTTACATGCTTTACAAGTCTTGATGCATGCACTGTTTGAAAGTTTGAATATTTATTCAGTTCAGTTTTGCTTATTGTGATTATTGTCTATAATCTACCCATCATTTGCTTGTTCGGTTAGCTGTCTTATTGGTCAGTTGTATCATTTGGTTGTTCGGATGTGCTTTAATCTTATTGGTAAAAGTTATCAACTTCTAGTGCTTAATCTGTCTATTGGTGCAATTGCTCGTACTGTTGGCTGATTACTGCTAGTGATTCAGTTCGTATGTCATTCGTATACTAATCTGGATACATGCTATTCTGGATTTAATTTGTCATTTAGGACTTTAAGAACAGTCAATCTTGTTGTCTATTCTTATTGTGCATCATGTTAAGATGGTATGGGTTTAAGGCCTTATTCACTGAATGAATTGTTTTGCCCAATTGTGATTGAGGTTGAAGATTTGTAATCTTCAATCAGACCCTAAAATCTGAGAGCAACATAATACGAATTTGTCGACGATCGGGACCGTCTACCGCAGAAAAGGGGGATGCAAGGAGATGATAGGCAGGACCACCTACCCGAGCGGAGTGGTGGACGGAGATCTCCCCTACAACGCCATCCTCGGGCGGGCAGCTTTGATCAAATTTATGGCGGCGAACCATTACGGCCACCGTTGCATGAAGCTCCCCAGGCCCCAGGGTGTCATAACGGTCTGTGGCGACCTCAAAGTGGCGTAGTACTGCGAGGAGAAAGCCCTGGCGATCGCGGGCATGCTCCCGCAGCGGGGTCCCGAAGTAACGCTAAAGGACGCCTGCCGGAAGGCGGTGATCCAACCCAGCGGCCCGGCCAAGACCGTCTAGCTCGAAGAAGGCAACCCGAACAAGCGCGTCCACCTCGCAGCCCAGCTCGACCCAAAATAGGAGCTCGAGCTCGTCACCTTCCTCCGCGCCAATAAGAGCATATTCGCGTGGGAACTGGCAGATATGCCGGGGGTTCCGAGGGAAGTGATCGAGCACAAATTGCAAACAAGGCCTGGCTGCAGGCTCGTGGGCCAGAAGCTATGACGTTTTTCCCCCGAGAAGGTGGCAATAATCAGGGAACATATCGACCAGCTCCTGAAGGCCGGCTTCATTCGTGAAATTAATTACTCCGAATGGCTAGCCAACTCGGTGATCGTGCAAAAGAAAAGCGGGAAGTGGAGGATGTGTGTCGACCACACGGGTTTGAATTCGGCGTGCCCGAAGGATAACTTTTCTCTTCCGTGCATAGACTAGATCGTGGACTCCACCGCCAATGCTAAGATGCTATGTTTCCTCGACGCCTACTCCGGCTACCATCAGAACAGGCTCGCGGCAGGCGACGAGAACAAGACGGCCTTCATCGAGCCATTCGGAACATTCTGCTTCACGACTATGTCGTTCGGCCTCCGCAACGGGGGGCGACGTTCCAGCGGCTGATGTCCAGGACCTTCGACCCCAAGATCGGGCGGAATCTCGAGGTCTATGTCGACGACATCATCGTCAAGAGCTCTTCTGAAGCCGATCACGTCGACGATCTCGCGGAGACCTTCACCAACCTGAACAGGCATGGAGTCAAGCTCAACCCTGAGAAGTGCGTCTTCGGCGTGACCTCGGGCAAGGTGCTTGGCTTCATGATCGGGGGCTCGGAGTGGGCCCAAACCTAGAGAAGATCGAGGCGATCGAGAGGATGACCGCCCCGACGTCAACAAAACAGGTTCAATACCTCGCCAGTCGCTTGGCCGCCCTCAGCCAGTTCATCTCAAGGCTCGGGGAGCGTGGACTGCCGTTCTTCAAGGCCCTGCACCAGCATCGGGATTTCTAATGGACCCCCGAAGCCTAGCGGTCCTTCGACGAGCTGAAATGATAACTCTCAAGCCGCCCGCTGCTCATGACCCCGCAGCCGAACGAGGTGCTGCTGCTCTACCTCGCAGCCACGGCGTAGGCCGTCAGCGCCGTCCTGGTGGCCGAACGGGATGGCCAGTAGCAGCCGATCTACTACGTCAGCGAAGTGCTTCACGAAACGAAGGAGCGCTACCCCCAGGTCCAGAAGCTACTCTATGCCCTCTTTATGGCCTCGCGCAAACTCCGGCATTACTTTCAAGCGCATGCTGTGGTTGTTTCAAGCGGGTTCCCGCTCGACGAGATCCTGAAGAACCCGAAAGCAGGAGGCCGTATTGCCAAATGAGCCATGGAATTAGCTGAATTCGACATTCGGTTTGTGGCGCACTCCACCATCAAGTCGCAGGCGCTCGCTGACTTCGTGGTCGAGCAGACGGCGGAGCCCGCCCCTGAACCCGAGGCTGAGGAAGAAGGTCCCTAGACCATGTTCTTCGACGGTTCAAGATCGTTTAAGCGCTCGGGGGCTAGCGTCCTCATTATCACCCCCTAGGGAGATCATCTGAAGTATGTGATTCGCTTCGGCTTTCCCGTGACCAACAATGTCGCGGAGTAAGAGGCCCTCTTGTCTAGCCTCCGAGCATGCAAGTCGCTGAGCGTGCGCCGGCTAGTTGTGAGTGGAGATTCTCAGCTCGTCATCAATCAGTACAACAAAGACTACCAATGCTCAGAGCCTTCAATGACGAAGTACCTCGCCGAGGTATGCAAGATGGAGAAGTGGTTTAAGAGCCTTGAGATCGGGTATGTTCCCAGGAAGGACAACTCTGGTGCCGACCTCTTGTCTAAGCTCGGGTCGTCCGACGATGAAATCCCGTCGGACGTCATCCTCGCGACCCTGCCGACCCCGACCGTCGTTGATCCGAAAGATTCGATGGCCCTCCTCGAGAGTGCTCCCTCGTGGATGGACCCGATCATCAAGTTCCTCAACTTTGGCAAGCTCCTGCCTGACCCGGCCGAGGGCAGTAGGCACAAGCGCCGCACGGGCTCATACGGGCTCATCAACGGACAGTTGTATCTACGGGGCACCTTGGGCGTCCTCTCCAAGTGCATCACCCTGGAGGAAGGTAAATACTTGCTCAATGACATCCATTCGGGCCTCTTCGGCACTCACTCTTCTTTCAGGACGATGGTCGGGAAGGTGTTCCGAATGGGCTTCTATTGGCCAACGGTGCTCCAGAATGCTCGGGACATCGTCTGCGCCTGTCGAGCTTGCCAGTTCCACACTCGGAAGGCACACCAGTCGGCCTACGCCCTCCAGACCACCCCCTCTCTTGGCCGTTCTCGACTTGGGGCCTCGACATCCTTAGCCCTTCCCCTCGGGCGATCGGGGGAAAGAAGTTCCTGTTCATCGCCATCGACACCTTCACAAAATGGGTCGAGGCCGAGCCAGTCTCGGCCATCACAGCCCAAGCAGCGGTGAGATTCTTCTGCTCGTTTATAGTCTCAAAGTATGGGGTCCCTTACAGGATCATTACCGACAACGGGACGCAGTTCACCAGCGAACTGTTCCAAGAGTATTGTGAAGACAGAGGAACCAAAATCTGCTACGCCTCGGTAAGTCATCCCCCGAGCAACGGGGCAGCTGAGCGCGCCAATGGACAAATCGTCCAAGGTGTCAAGAAGCGAGTCTTCGACGAGCTCGAGCGGCGGGGCCGGGGCTGGGTGGAGGAGCTTCACACCGTCCTCTGGTCCATCCGTACCACACCAAGCCAGGCGACAGGGCCGACCCCCTTTCGGCCTGTTTTCGGTACCGAGGTCGTCCTGCCCCCCAAGTGTAACACCCCAGCACCTCCAGTGCCTCGAGTGTCACCAAAACAAGAATAAATAACTACACAAGGTAGATCCATAGGACAAAGGTGTCCTCAAACATACTACACCATAAAACAACTCTAATAAATTTTCAAAATCCAACTAAAGAATTTTAGCAACACCTCCCCTAAAATAGTGGGCATCCACTCAACAGACAAGGTGGATAATAATCATACCAACACAAGTATAACAACTAATATCAACATTTAGCAACTAATAAGCTTAACTACACGATGAAGCTTACAATAACCAAAACCATAATACAATATCACAAAGAGAATTCTAACTATGCGTCAACACTTCAACCAAGCGAAATTTTAACTATGCGTCAACACTTCACCTTTTAATCTCTCGTCGATCACCTACCCTTGAAATAACAAAGTATGACCCCAACCTTTAAGTAAACACCAGCTTTTAAACGCGAATAAACATGATTAAACATTTTTTTTCTTTCCAGAAAAACCAATCCATAAATCACAAAGGGGCTCGACACTCAAATTTTACGAAATAACATAACCCAATCCTGGTCATGCATAATTTCTCCAAATTAAATGCCAAACTCCAAATTTCCATGAAGGAAGATGGTTACAAAGACGATCACCCAAAAAGGAAAACGACGAGATCAAATACCACCCCCTTTTTTTTACAAAGTCACAAAACTTCGGTCCTCACAACTAAGTCTGGCACAAAACAAAAATAACTCTTCTAAACTTGGAGGATGACAAACACAATAATAAATCGATAAATTTCTTCGCAAAGCAACCAACGCCAACCAACAAAACCGAGCGCCAAAGCTGAAATAGCAACCAAAAGAGACGCAATCCTAAACTCTTCTTCTTTGTCTTAAACCCAAGAAGACAAAATCAAATAATCTACTCCCATAGCTCTCCGATCTATGACATAAAGGACAAGCACTCTACCCCACGGGAGGTCCTTAGTCCTCCGGTGGCGGCTCTAACTGGTCACACCGATAAATCATGACCTTTACCACGGTTATCAACACCTGATCGAAACCCTTTGGCACAAATTAACTCATAAATATAACAACATGCATTATTATAACATCAAAGCTCAGATAAAGCATTAAAGCATAATGCAGTAATTACCAAACCCATCCCTACTGTGCATCAGAGTGTGTCAAGTTTTAAATTAATTAACCAATCTACCTCCAATTTTAAAGTTATTGCCATAAGGCCACTTTTAAAAGGTTAAACCTAAACCATGTTTCTAACTTCACAAAGCAAAATTTTAGATCACTCTAGAGTAATCTGCAAATTCCAAGCAACACGAACCTGCAACCCACTCTGATACCAACTGTAACACCGTAGCACCTCCAGTGCCCCGAATGTCACCAAAACAAGAATAAATAACTACACAAGGTAGGTCCATAAGACAAAGGTGTCCTAAAACATACTACACCATAAAACAACTCTAATAAATTTTCAAAATCCAACTAAAGAATTTCGGCAACATCTCCCCTTAAATAGTGGGCATCCACTCAACAAACAAGGTGGATAATAATCATACCAACACAAGCATAACAACTAATATCAACATTTAGCAACTCATAAACTTAATTACACGATGAAGCTTACAATAACCAAAACCATAAATACAATATCACAAAGATCCTACACTAAACACCAATGTGAAACTTTATTCCAAATTATTATTTGGTCATGGCATGAGAGTGAGTGTGGGTGATGCTATTTCCCATCCCGGCCTAGAGTCCTCAGAGTACCTAAAACCACACAAACAGCAAGCGTGAGTCCAAGACTCAACAAGTACATCGAAGAACATAAACATACCTAAATAGCATAGCTTGAGATGAATAATTTAACTACAAAACTTACTTAAATTTAGCAAGTAGGCAAAGCGGTAATATCCTAATCATTTCCCAATTTCAACCCATTTATCAACTGTGATTGAGTTCACAACTCAATGTCTCAACCTTCTTCACATTATTCCTCAAACAATATTAACAATGCAATTCAATGTTGTATGCATTTATGCTCATGCACCATTTCATCATTTATACCGTTATAGTGAGTGCACGCCCGTCAGCGTACACCCTCTCATCCTCTTCCATCCCGTGGAGGGTGCCTACTCTTACTGACTCGCTCCCATCCATCTTTGTGGATGGGACTACGAGGTGGACTTTTGTGCTCACTACGTGTGAGCACAGAGGCCCACGTCGACATGGGTCGCCTCTTCCATCATGAATGCACATATGCAATTGACAATGTTTATAAGCATAAAACATGAACATGAATATGAACATGCACGTCATCATATACTTACATTCATCACCTTATCACTTGCATCACATAAACATAATCACCTGTAACAATCCATAATACAATGCAACAATTGCAATTAAATACTCACTTTTTCATTTGCTATCCTTCATCCATCCTCATCATCACAAGTTTGGAATACATTGTCTACTTGCATAATTCACGAAAACCACCCACGACAAATCTGGGACTTCCGGGTGTACTCAAGACAAACCGAAACTTTCGGTCTCCATACCGGAACATCCGATCCAACCAGTCGGAACTACCGACCCAAACTGTCGGAACTTTCGATTCTTCCAAAGAGGGACCACTTTGGGACTAATTGCTACCTACAACTTCAATCATAGGCATTAAGATAGTAATTACACCCCTTTTTGATCCTAAAAACTGCACTAAACTTCTCATACACATAATCCATAGAAAACATACTTGTTATCTAATCTACACACCAAAACACTCAAATCAATCGCAAACATCACCCGATGTACTTGCCTTTAACCGCGAGGAGTGGAGTGGCATGACGATGAAGCCACTCCCGAAGATACACCACCTGAAAATAACATTTGCATACTGATTTTTCAAAGACTGTATAGTTCATAATAACATACAACACTTCTACACCAAACCCCCAAAACAGCCCCAAAACCCAACAAATGGAATTCTGGACAGCAAGCGCGCAAATGAGTATATCTTCCAAATGGCTAAACCGAACTTTGAGTTCTTGTGCTCTAAATGACCACAAGAGGATAACCTACAGCTACCCTACAGCCATTTAGTCAGGAACTGAATCTAAAACCCACAAATTTCACTCTGAATCTTAGTGCAAATTTTTGATCTTTCAGCAGATTATAATTTCAGGACAGCGAGCTTCCAAATAGCATAACTTTTCATTCTTGAATCCAAATCAAGCAAAAAAAGATATTTTCTTAATCTACAGAAAATTTCCTAACTTTCTCTAGTAAAATATAAATCCTCAATCGACCTACATCTAGTCTTAAACAGCAGTTCAAACTTTCAGCTACCAACACACGCAGATTCAGGACAGCCAACACTAAAACGACCATAACTTGTAAAGCGCTAAACCAAAATTAGTGTTCTTGTGCTCTAATGAAACTTAAGACGAAGCTCTACAACATTTGGAACAACCCACCCCTTTTGAACTGCACAAAATGACCCCAATTCTCGATCAGAACCCTGAATTAGCAAAATGCCCAATCTCTGAATTTTCAGCAAAGAGATTGTTCTGGACAGCGCATTCAACAGGGCATAACTAATGTTATACAACTCCAAATCATGCAAATGAAGACATTTTAAGTATCTATAGTAAATTTCACATCTTTTCTAAGTATTGAAAAATTCCAACTCGGCTTCTAACTTGGATTAATCAACAGATTATTATAACCGCTTCGACTGTTAGCAGATCCAGTGCAGTCTGCGGTAAAACAAGCATAACTTTCAAATGGCTGAACCAAATTGAGAGTTCTTGCTCTCTGTTGAATAGCAAGAAATAGATCTACAACTTTCTCTTCAGTTGTACCCTCAGGAAACGCTTCTAAAATCCGCAAAATCGAACCCTAACAGAGGGACAAAATCTGCCCGAAAACAGAACAATCCCTCTCAACTCAAATCCTCAACTAATCCTTCCTCATACTCAAGACCCCTAGCAAAAGAACTCCACCATCCAACGAGCCGGACCAAAACCTAGGATTTACCTCAAGATTTACCTCCATTTCAGTTTGGGTAGAAACCAAGAGAGAGGAGCAGCAAGGGGAGGCGCCCATGGAGGAGAGCTCCAAGGGGAGAAAGCCATGAGGGGAGGATGAGCCAGGAAATGGAGGAGAAATAGAGTGGGGTGGGGGAGGAGAGAAGAAATCGGGTGAGGGAGGGAGGTGCCAGGAAAAACTCCCACACAGAAAAAAATTGACTCTGCAGATCATGGGAAAGTCCACCAAATACACGCACGGATAATTCCAAGACTTGGAGAAGAATCTGACACATCACACCGAGGTCGCGTTGGGCTCCGCCAGGGTTAGCTCGGTCGACCAGGTCGGCCCCGAGCAAGAACGGTCCCTTGACCTTGCCCTGGCGGAGGAAGTAAGATGCCGTGCGCTGCTGCGGTCGGCGCATTACCTGCAAGCACTTCGCAGGCATGCTTCTCGATCGGTATGACATAGGGGGCTCTTAGTTGGGGACTTGGTCCTAAAGCAGATTTAGGACCGGTCCAGCACCAACAAGTTATCCCCGCTGTGGGAGGGCCCCTACAACGTCGTTTCAGTAGGTCGCACGAGTGCTTACCGACTGGCCATGCCCGACGGCCGAGAGCTCACGAACTCGTGGGATATTACCAGCTCTAGAAATTCTATGTCTAATGCTCTGCCTTTTGCTTTCATGATAAAATACTTCTGCTTTATCAACTATGATTGTGCCATCTTTTTTATGCTTCTTTGTGTCTCGAGCGAATGCGTTTCCGGGTTGTGATCCTAGGGTTCACCTCCGGAGGGTCGAGCCAGTAGTAAGCCGATTCTCATCACGTCACGACTCCCCTCCGCGGCAAGGCTCGCTCTAGCGGTCACACCCGCGAGACCCTCGGCCTCGAGATACTCAGGCCTCGGTCTGGTTACCCCTTTTGCTCGAACAAAGTCACAGTTTAGAGGTACGCCTCCAGGGGCCACGTCCGTAGTAAGCCGACTCTTGTCGCGGTAAGCCGACTATCCCCCTGTAGCAGGGCCCATACCCGAAACCGCCCTTGGTAAGTGTTTCGAGCTGAGTGGCTGACCTAGCATTAGTTTACTGAAAGCATATTTGCTCCATTATTCATACTTATAATGCTTTGTCTGCTCCCTTGCATCCGGGACCGCTCTTGGACCGCCACCTCGAGCGTTGTCTACGCTCGCGCACTACAAGGATCAAGCCTGGCATAAGTATCTGCCCCGAATAGGAGATTCTTCCCCTACCTGTACAAACATCTCTTTTACGTCTCAGGGGCTGCGACGTCAGGTCGCGTTCTCAAGGTCCGCCTTCGGGGAGTCAAGTCCACGGTGGGTGCTAGCTGTCGACGATCGGGACCGTCGACCGCAGAAAAGGGGGATGCAAGGAGATCATTCCGCGACGCTTGGTGCCTCTGAACGAGCACGACTTCGGGCCTCACCCCCGAACGATCTCCTTGCATCCCCCATTTCTGCGGTCGACGGTCCCGATCGTCGATAGAATTGCCTTCATATTGTTGTGGGAGACATGATTCTTTGTATGAATGACATAACATTCATGATATGCTTTATCTTGTGATTATTTTGTTATACGGAATTAGCATAACATTCTTAAAATTCATTTGAACTTAACTACTAGTCCACATTTGCTTTATTGATAGTTTAGCTTCTCTTAACTTACCTACTCTTAATTGAAATTTGCTTCTCTTAACTTACCTACTCTTAATGTTGCATCGTACAAGATGGCATCCCCTCAATCCTCACCGCCAAATGGATCTGATGACGCACCCAACGTGGAAGGAAAGAGGAGCGGTCCAAGAGGACTTAGTAAAAGGCCTCAGAGCCGATACACCATCATGGCGGTCGATCCGCATGATGGGGCCCCTACTGCGCCTCTAAAGGCTGCAGTAGTTTTTCGGACCATGTGCGAGATCGTTTAGGGTGAAACGGTCCCCATCATCTACCCATCATGGAAGACGCTGACAGAGCAGGAGCGCGATAACCTGGTGACTAAAATATTCGTGTCGTTCGAGCTTCGACAAGACGCCATGGTTGACTGCGACGATACGCGTTGCTAGTGGCGGGAAAGGCGTGGAAGAACTTCAAGAGTGTCCTCGTCACTAATTATGAGAATAAGGAAATGACTCCGTTCTAAAAGTACGGGTTCATCTCCGAAGACGTCTAGGGACAATTTGTTGAGTTCAAGATGACGGGCAAGTTCGCGCGTGCAAGTGCGGCACACAAGACTTTCTAGTCAAACAACACACACCCACACAGACTCGGCTCAACAAGGTACGCGGGCAAGATCACGCAATGGACGAAGGAGGACGACAAGGCAGTCCAGAAGGAGGCCATGCCACCGTTTACCTCGATCGTGGACATGCGTGCTCGAAACTGGGTAAGAGCAAGGTCACGTCCCACCTCTTCGAGCGGTATGTCCTTTGCAAACCCAGCTGATGAGGAAGTGTCCAAACGCCTAATATCATTGGCCACGGAATCTTTCCAGGGCTCTTTCACTTCGCATAGAGAGAAAGATATACTCTCCACAGTCTTGGGAAACAAGGAGCACCCGGGTCGCACCCGTGGACTAGGTGTTTTCGTTCCCTAGAAAATGGGATTTGTAACACCCCAGCACCTACAGTGCCCTGAGTGTCACCAACACAGGAAATAAAACTAGGTAAGTAAGATCAACTCTAATAGCACTCCGAAATCCACTAAAAATTTCGGCAGCACCTTCCCTAGAACATGGACATCCACTCAGCAGACAAAAGACAATAATCATTCTGATATCATCTACAACATGTCATGGAATCAATCAACCATCATGACCAACTAAGCACACAACTAACCATAATATCATCAATCATCAATTAAACTTAACTATAACACGATTACATAATGAATTCAGCTAGTTTTCAGAGTGAACTTATTAACCCAACTAATCTTTTAACTTGTCATGACCGTGAGTGGAGGTGCAGCTAAGTCCCATCCCGGCACGTCGCTCTCAGGGTACCTAAAAAACATTAAACAAACAAGCATGAGTTCAAGACTCAGCAAAGTGCATCACAAACCAATTTACAAAATTAAATCAACAGTAAGAGCATACTTCTTATCCAAATTCATGAATTTATAAAACAATAATATCAACAACATTTACCTCTTTTCACTTCATTACTTACTTCCTACACGTACCTCTTTAAATCTCTTTGGATGAGTCCACGACTCGATACCAACTCTACACATTTCTATTGAACTCAAAATCATCGTTAGGATGCAATGCGACATGCATGCACATGAATGCTCTTTTCTTTGCACGTACCGGTACTGCCGAGTGCACACTCGTCGGTGTGCACCCTCACGTCCCTTCCATCCCGTGGAAGGTGCCTACTCTTACTGTCTCGCTCCCATTCACTTCGATAAATGGGACCACGAGGTAGGACTTTCGAGTTCACTACGTGTGAACACAGAGGCCCGCATCAGAATGGGTCGCCTCTTCCATTATGAATGCACGTATGCAATTAACATGAATACATGTGCAACTTCATTCATTTTCACCACTTGCATAGTCATGCCCAATTTCATAAACATAAGTCAATTCATCCATCAATGAATTACCGTTCTTACTAGTCTAAGCAAATTCATGAAATATGCATGGTAGCACATCATATCATATTCATATGCACAAGCAACCAAATATCCTTCTAGTTGATACACTTGCCTTCTACCGAGAGGGATGGAGTGGCAGAAAGAAGAAGCCACTCCGAAGCTACTCCACCTGGAAATACAATTGCGCACTCAAATTCACATGTTCTAGAGTCAACAAACAGCACTTTCACTCCCTAAATCAAATTTGCCCCAAAACTCTGAATTCATACAAAACTAGTTTAGATAGCCCACTTCACCACAGCATAACTATAGCTATATAACTTTAAATTGAGCAAATGAAGACATTTTAAGCATCTACATAAAATTTTCCGTCTATCTCTAGGAAATTGCAAATTCCAACTCGGCCTCTAACTTGTCCAAAATCACAGAACAAAATTGAATCTGCTACTAGTTACAATTTGGACAGCAAAAGGTAAAACTTGCATAACTTTTTAATGGTTGAACCAAATTGAGTGAACTCAGTTTGCAATAAATCACAAGAGGATAATCTACAACTATATTATCGCCATTTATTCAGAAGATGTATTACCAGTTCCCAGATTAGAGATGAACAGAGGTTATATACATTAACAGTAGTTCTGAACAGCAGGTACTAAAATGAACATAACTTTTAATTGGCTAAGTAAAAATTTGCATTCTTAGGCTCCAAATGACCAAAAGAGGATAACCTATAGTTACCCCATAGCCATTTTCTCAACACCTGAATGTAAAGTCCTCAAACTGCCCTCTGACCTTCAGACCAACTCTGAACTTTCAGCAGAAATGTATGTTCTGAACAGCAACTTCAACATGCCAAAACTTTTGATCCCTAACTCCAAATCAAGGATACAAATAAACTTTATAAATCTACAGGAAATTTCTTACATTTCTCTAGGCAATCAAAAATCATAATTCGGCCTGTTGCTATATCAAATCTTCAGTTGAACATTTCGTGCGCAATCCTCAACCTAATCTGGACAGTCAACACCAACAATGGTATAACTTTCAATTGGCTGATCGGATTTTAGTGTTCATATACTCAAATTAAAGGGGATTCGATGATCTACAACTTGCTCTACAGCCAACAGTTCAGGAAACCAACCTAAAATCTGCGAAATCGCGCCCTAACAGAGGGGATAAAATCTGCCCGAAAATCACAGAATTGCTCCCACTTTCAAATCCACCAAAAATCCCCCAAATCCACCAAAACCTTCAACCCTAGAACACCCAAAACTTGCAGGACTCCTCCTAGCTACAGCAGCAACCCACTCAAAACCAAACACTAGGTTACTTTACCTTTGTTTACCACAAGGAGGAGCAAAGGAGGAGGAAGAGGAGCTGCTGCCAGGGGGGAAGCTCGGCCAGGGAGGAGCTACAGGGGGAGGCGCCATGGAGGAGGGCTTCGCTGGGGAGGAAGGCTAAGGGAGGCGCATGGAGGATGGCTTTGCCTTGCTGCCTCAAGCCCACCCGGCTGGGAGCAGCCAAGTAGAGAGAAAAAAAAATTAGGGGATTAGGTTGGAGAAACCCTCTTACAAGGGCTAAAACCCATCTCCTAATGCCCACGAACAGGCCCACAACACCCTGAAACAGACTGCAAGACCGGCCCACACCCTAACTAAATTTTTCCTTTACCTGTTATGTTACATTCTCCTCCCCTTAAAGGAATTCGACCCCGAATTCCAAGAATGCCAACTAACTGGAATAGATCGATCAACATTTTTTTTTAATCACAACACAAACCCGGCAGGAACAACTCTGGAAAATTCTCACGCATAAGGGACTTCGAATTCCAAGTCACTTTTCTCTCAGATTATTCCGAGCAAGCACCTTAACTCATTTCACCTTCTCACTACTCAACATTCACTTTAACTCCTCCTTAAATTACGTTGGATAAGACTCGAAGGCATAGCCTTGCTCAAAGACCATAGAAGGAAATAGCCCACCTTGGCATAAATTTCCCTTCAGTTGTAAACCACGATATAAAATTCTTTTATTCTAACCTCTCCTAGGCATATACCACACCTAGTAATAAATAGTTAAAACTAATGTTCACAACAGAACATTTCACTTCAATTTGACATCACCTTAACAACCAACGCTACTTCCAAAAGATTTCGAACCGATATCACAAGCCTCCATCATACTCCACCAATAAACCACTAACGGTCAACGTCTAGCTCATGCTAGGACCAGAGATCATTACCAAACCACAAACGGTTCCTTTCCTAAGAGGGTCTCGCCCTCACATTCTTTAACTCAAAAACCAAGTCCAAAAGTATAATCCTTTAATACACTCAACTCTAGACCATAAACACTCATATTCTTAACTCCAGCTAGAAAGCAAAAGAATTACAATTCTCTTGAACCAAGTGAACCACATACATCACCTTGAGCCCAACACAGTAAAATTCATCTTGGCGAGAACTCGACAAAACACAAAGATCTCTCATTTTCTTTTCCAAAGTCAAAACGCAAAGGAAAAAAATTCAATTCTTTTACATCACATAAACCACTTTTATCATCTTCGAATCAATGTGATAAAATTCACACTGGGGAGAAACTCAAAGTAAAAGAGAGACTCCACACAAATCTTCGACAGAAGCCCTCATAAAAACCAGGAACAAATCAGTTCGCTTTCACCAAAGCAGAACCTCTCACGTTTAACTAAAATCAATGTTCTGGAAGAGGAAACCGATTCTCAAGACAAACATCTAAGCACCCAACCTGCACATTTTTTTTCTTTCAAGAGGATGGGAAACTTATTCCCAATAGAAACCACTTCATCAACAGAATTCACTTGACCCCGTAAACCCATAAAAGAAGATCCAACTCGAATCCCACCATTTCTAGTATTCCAATACTTTAGCCATTAAATATTTCATATTCACAAAATCCTAAAAAGTCCAACAGGTTTGAACAAAAGTTACAAAACCCAATCTTCTTTTAATTTCCTTCTCCTATTCATATAACCACCACCAGTCATATTATCATCAAACCCTAACCAAGTCTATCTCATGACAATCAACAAGGAGAACCACTTCCTTATTTCTTCAACACCAATAACTTACAATTAATTCAACATAAGACATGCGTCATCATTTTCTTTTGATCCACTAACCATGACGAACCATCATTCATACAATGGTTTATTCCAAGCTTAATACATATCTTTTTTTCAACACTTATTTCGCCGTACACAACAATTACCTTTTGTACAATCCCCAATTCACATACTCAATATCCCCAGTTCATTCCACCAATAATTAATCCTAACCACGCTATACGATCTCCACTAGTCATAATTCATAATAAGGCTTCAAGACAGACGTTTGTAAAGGACAAAACTCAATCTTTTATACAATCATTCCATATATCCCCATTCTTTGATTACACATCGATTAAGTCATTTTGTTAACCCAAAATACTAATCGACTCATGAGAAACATGGACCAACAACCCTCATGTCTTTACACCATTATACTCTGGTACTTTACATCAACACCTTGCTATAATAAATTCATCTACAAAAGATTCTAGACCTTCTCAGTCGGGATCAATACTAGCATTATCAGGACACAATCCCGTACTTCCAATTAATTTCCAGGACTCGCAACACTTCGCATAAAACACTAATCAACACTCACTTTAGATCAATTGCCATCTCAATTAATCTTTCTCTACCACACAATAAATTAGGTTGTTTTTTAAACAACCTACAAATTCACTTTAATATAATCAGTCACCCACATCATCTTAAAGTTCTAACTACTAATCATACACTTAACGTCTTGAACATCCTCGTGGGTCACATACCCAACCTTTAAGGAAAACACAGCTCTTAAGCATGAATGAACACCGATAAACAGTTTTTTCTTTCCAGAAAAACCCAAACAGAAATTGCAAGAGAGCGCAACTCTCAAATACCCAAACTCTCACATGCAAAAGATCTTCATCAAATCTCAAAGTTACAACTTCCACAAGGGAAAATAAATGCAAGGTGGAAAACCAAACGATCAACCACATCCTTTCTGATAAAACCTTAACACCAAGAATCCACAAGACTTAAGTTTTACATCAAGACTTCAATAATTTCTTTTAAACTCGGAGAATAACAACACAAGAATAAATCGATAACTTTCTCCGTAAAGCAATCCAACAAAACCGGGCGTTAAAGCTGGAATGGCAACCAAAAGAGGCGTCACACTAAACTCTTCTTCTTTGTCTTCAACCAAAGAAGGCAAAACCAAAAACCGTCGAAAGAACAATCAACGAATACTCGTTACCAAACACCTTTCCTTTGTTTCCAACCAGTAAAGACCAAAATAAATCAACCAAACCGATCGACAGAATGGTAGAAGAAATCCTAAAGGATCCACCAAAAAACTTTCTATTGGACTCCAACCAATGAAGCTAAAAGGAACCAACAAACTCCATCCACTCTCTAAACCTTGTCGCAAAAGACGATGACTCTTACCTACGAGAGGCTCCAAACTTCCGGTTGTGGCTTTACCCAGCCACAACCACCACCATGGCCACTACCATAGCCACTCCACAACAGAAGAAGGTGACCGAAACCCTTCGGCAGCACAACTCACTTAATCTCAATAACAACAACAACTCAATTCATTCCTTTCATAAACATAGCAACATACATTATCAAATGTAGCACTCAACATCAAAGCTTAAATACAAAATTTAAGCGTAAAGAAACGATACCCATACCTTTTCCTACTGTGCATCAGAGTGTGTCAAGTTTTAAACTAATTAACCACTCTACTTCAGATTTTAAGGTTGTTGCCCTAAGGCCAAATTTTTAACAAGATAGGAAACCTATGCCATGTTTCTAATTTCACGCAGCAAAATTTTTAGTTTACTCTAGAGTAATTTGCTAAATTCACATGCCACGGACCTAAAGCCCGCTCTGATACCAACTGTAACACCCCGGCACCTACAGAGCCCTGAGTGTCACCAAAACAGGAAATAAAACTAGGTAAGCAAGATCAACTCTAATAGTACTCCAAAATCCACTAAAAATTTTGGCAGCACCTTCCCTAAAACTTGGACATCCACTCAGCAGACAAAAGACAATAATCATTCTGATATCATCTACAACATGACATAGAATCAATCAACCATCATGACCAACTAAGCACACAACTAACCATAATATCATCAATCATCAATTAAACTTAACTACAACACGATTACATAATGAATTCAACTAGTTTTCAGAGTGAACTGATTAACCCAACTAATCTTTTAACATGTCATGAGCTTGAGTGGAGGTGCAGCTAAGTCCCATCCCAGCAAGTCGCTCTTAGGGTACCTAAAAAAACATTAAACAAACAAGCATGAGTTCAAGACTCAGCAAAGTGCATCACAAACCAATTTACACAATTAAATCAATAGTAAGAGCATACTTCTTATCCAAATCCATGAATTTATAAAACAATAATATCAGCAACATTTACCTCTTTTCACTTCATTACTTACTTCCTACATGTACCTCTTTAAATCTCTTTGGATGAGTCCACGACTCGATCCCAACGCTACACATTTCTATTGAACTCAAAATCATCGTTAGGATGCAATGCGACATGCATGCTCATGAATGCTCTTTTCTTTGCACGTACCGGTACAGCCGAGAGCACACCTGTCGGTGTGCACCCTCACATCCCTTCCATCCCGTGGAAGGTGCCTACTCTTACTGTCTCGCTCCCATTCACTTCGATAAAAGGGACCACGAGGTAGGACTTTCGTGTTCACTACGTGTGAACACAGAGGCCCGCATCAGAATGGGTCGCCTCTTCCACTATGAATGCACGTATGCAATTAACATGAATACATGTGCAACTTCATTCATTTTCACCACTTGCATAGTCATGCCCAATTTCATAAACATAAGTCAATTCATCCATCCATGAATTACCGATCTTACTAGTCTAAGCAAATTCATGAAATATGCATGGTAGCACATCATATCATATTCATATGCACAAGCAACAAAATATCCTTCTAGTTGATACACTTGCCTTCTACCGAGAGGAATGGAGTGGCGGAAAGAAGAAGCCACTCCCGAAGCTACTCCACCTGGAAATACAATTGCGCACTCAAATTCACATGTTCTAGAGTCAACAAACTGCACTTTCACTCCCTAAATCAAATTTGCCCCAAAACTCTGAATTCATACAAAACTAGTTTAGATAGCCCACTTCACCACAACATAACTACTGCTATATTACTTTAAATTGAGCAAATGAAGACATTTTAAGCATCTACATAAAATTTTCCGTCTATCTCTAGGCAATTACAAATTCCAACTCGGCCTCTAAATTGTCCTAAATCACAGAACAAAATTGAATCTGCTACTAGTCACAATTTGGACAGCAAAATGTAAAAGTTGCATAACTTTTTAATGGTTGAACAGAATTGAGTGAACTCAGTTTGTAATAAATCACAAGAGGATAATCTACAACTATATTATAGCCATTTATTCATAAGATGTATTACTAGTTCCCAGATTAGAGATGAACAGAGGTTATATACATTAACAGTAGTTCTGAACAGCAGGTACTAAAATGAACATAACTTTTAATTGGCTAAGTTAAAATTTGCATTCTTAGGCTCAAAATGACCACAAGAGGATAAACTATAGTTACCCCATATTCATTTTCTCAACACCTGAAAGTAATGTCCTCAAACTGCCCTCTGACCTTCAGACCAACTCTGGACTTTCAGCAAAAATGTCAGTTCTGGACAGCAACTTCAACATGCCAAAACTTTTGATCCCTAACTCCAAATCAAGGATACAAATACACTTTATAAATCTACAGGAAATTTCTTACATTTCTCTAGGCATTCAAAAATCCTAATTCGACCTGTTGCTATATCAAATCTTCAGTTGAACATTTCGGGCGCAATCCTCAACCTAATCTGGACAGTCAACACCAACAATGGGATAACATTCAATTGGCTGATCGGATTTTAGTGTTCTTATACTCAAATTAAAGGGGATTCGACGATCTACAACTTGCTCTACAGCCAACAGTTCAGGAAACCAACCTAAAATCTGCGAAATCGCGCCCTAACAGAGGGGATAATATCTGCCCGAAAATCACAGAATTGCTCCCACTTTCAAATCCAACAAAAATCCCCCAAATCCACCAAATCCTATAACCGTAGAACACCCAAAACTAGAAGGACTCCTCCTAGCTACAGCAGCAACCCACCCAAAACCAAACCCTAGGTTACTTTACCTTTGCTTACCACAAGGAGGAGCAAAGGAGGAGGAAGAGGAGCTGCTGCCAGGGGGGAAGCTCGGCCAGGGAGGAGCTGCAGGGGGAGGCGCCATGTAGGAGGGCTTGGCTAGGGAGGAAGGCTAAGGGAGGCGCATGGAGGAGGGCTTTGCCTTGCTGTCTCAAGTCCACTCGGCTGGGAGTAGCCAAGTAGAGAGAAAAAAAATTAGGGGATTAGGTGGGAGGGGAAATTAGGTGGGAAAAACCCTCTCACAAGGGCTAAAACCCATCTCCTAATGCCCACGAACAGGCCCAGAACACCCTGAAATAGACTGCAAGATCGGCCCACACCCTAACTAAAATTTTCCTTTACCTGTTATGTTACAGGATTCCCACATGACTCGGACACGTATCGGAGTAGGAAGAGAAGCAAAGCCGAGCGTGAGGAACGGCTAATGGCAAGGGTTGAGGAAAGGGTCAGAGCGCAGTTCAAAAGTAAGTTACGAAGCCTTGAGGAACGGATGGAGCAAATGGTGGCTGCGGAGAGGCAGGCACAGAACGTGCAAGTCCAAGAAGCACCGGTGCAGTTCAGCCCAACCAACCATCTGAGCAGGTGCGTGTCTGCCGCTGAGACGAACATGGATGAAGCCAGATTTCCTCCTGATGACAACCTGGTAAGATTCCTGCAATACTCCTTACATAGACCTGTTGGACGTGTTAGCTAATTACTTGTGTACCCTTATGTAGGTGCCCACGTCGTGCAATCTACAAGTGAGGCTTGCCAACGGCTCTGTTCCCATACAAGCCCACTACAAGAATCAGGGAAAAATTCATGGGCCAAAAACCCACGAATTTAAGCTAAAACCCACGAATTTAATTTAAATTCGTGAGCAAACCGTCGAATTTAGTTCACGAATTTAACTCGACGAAATTAATTAATTAAATTCGTGGGTACCCACGAATTTAAGTTAAATTCGTGGGTTTCTGCTAAGCCCACGAATTTAATTGGGTTTCTGAGTTAAATTCGTGGGTTTAACTCCGGCTGTGACCCCTCCCCGGAGTTAAATTCAGTCCCCCTGCCAAGATCATCCAGCATGTCTTCCATCCAATCGTGATCCTCCACATGGTCCAGCATCTCTTCTGTCTCAATGGCCTGCCCTGCGGCCTCTCCATGACGGTGCCACACCAAATAGTTAGGCATGAACCCGTTTTTGCAAATGTGATACTGCACTATATCCTTGTTTGTAGTACATTATTCTCGCAGAGGGTACACGGGCAATACACATATTCAGCTCCTCGGTAATGCTTGCTTCAAGAAAGCATCGGTGATCGCCCCATTCCTTGAGTGCCCCCATCACTCCTCCATCCGTCATACATCGCCCTTCGATCGTCACCCATTATCAAAGCTAAACAAATGAAACAATGTCAACGTACGACCGTGGCTTAGGTGACAATAACAACCCTATTAGGAAAGATTTGTCCTAAACCCACCCAAGAATGGAGGCTATTGCATGCGACACATGACGTGCGCTCTGAACCGAATGAAATTTCGGCATAACCCATTGTTCTCCAAACGCACGCTGATCTTTGGTGCGTCGGAGAACAACAGGGTTATGTGGCCGAAATCACGTTCGGATCGCTCGCACGTCACAGGTCCTTGCAACAACCAACATTCTCGGGCTGTCCAAAATACGCTGGACAATTCCGGAACCGCGCACCTCACAAGCAAATGTGAGATGCGCCGTTCCCGAACGGGTGACGCCTATGCTCTCTATTGTTCGACACAAACCCTAAATTCTAACGTTATATACAACGGCAGCGAGAAAATAAAAATATATATATCATATGCAACGAATATAAAATGAGATGAAATAACTTTAAACGAATATAAAAAGAGACGAAATATACCTTTTCCAACGCCGGTGGGAGCGTCGCGGAGGGTCCGGGAAGGGCGGGGTGGCGCCAATGACGGCGAGGCGTCACCGGTGGCGGCGCCGGCGATGGCGCGGCGAGCGACGGCGGCGGGGTGGCGCCGCCGCCACGGGTGGCGTGGCGGCGTCTCGATCGACCGGCGGGCGGTGGCACGGCGGGGGGCGCGCGGCGCGCGGCAGGCGGGCGGCTCTCTTGGGCGCGTCGCGGCGGGGGCAGCGTGGCGGCGGCGGCCGGGCGACGTCGCGGCGGGCGCCAGGCCGGCGCGGCGGCGGGCGGCGTCATGGCGGGCGGCCGGCCGGCGGCGTGGCGGCGAGAAGGCGCGGTGGCCGGGCGGCGGCGGGCACAGCGTCGCGGCGGCCGGCCGGGAGAGGGGCAGCGGTGGCGCAGCGCCGGGCGGCTGTCGGCAGCTGTCGGGGCGGGGCAGCTTGGCGGGGTGGTCGGCCGGGGCGCGACGCAACGAGGGCGACCGGCGCAGCTGGGCGACGGCGAGCCGGGTGGTGGCTCAAGCTCGTGGCCGACCGGGCGAGGCGGCAGCGGCGGCGGCCACCAGCGGGGCTGGCCGGGCAGCCGGCCGGCGAGTCTCGAGCGGCGAGCGGCAGCTATGCCGGGAGGGTGGCGGGTGGGTGGCTCCGGCGCCGAGTGGAGCGGCGCGTAGGGGTGGCGGGCGCCAGCGGGCGGCGGGCGGGTGGGCCGACAGCGCGGGGACAGCGACCACAGGCAGCGAGCGAGCGGCGCGGCGGGCGGGCGTGGCGCGGCGGGCGCGGCGCGGGCGTGGGGAGGAGGCGGTAGCGTCTCGGCCGGGCCCGTAGGGTTTTTGCCCGGATAAATTGTGGGTAGGTGGGCCACAATTTAAAAACTTAAATTGTGGGTAATTGGTGGCCCACGAATTTAAATTTTAAATTGTGGGTAATTTTACACAATTTAAATATTTAAATTGTGGGTTATTGCCCACGAATTTAAATGATTAAATTCGTGGGTTTCATTTTGGCCCACGAATTTAATTAAAAACGTGGGTTTTATACAAACCGACGAATTTAAATAAATAAATTCGTGGGTTTTTTTTGAGCCCGTGAATTTAAAAAACCCACGAATTTTTCTCTGTTTCTTGTAGTGGCTGCTAGGGGACAAATGTACTCATCCAATGTAGGGACGTTTATTCACAGTCATTCTTTAGAGCTGAGCTACGCGAAAGTCAAGTCAACGGTGTACAAGAAATTTTCAAGACTGTCAGGCTGCAAATGCCCCTAAACGATGAGATCGTCACACTAGGGCATGCCATCGGCACATTCATCCAATGGCCTAAGAAGGACATCTCCTTAGACGCCCAAATAGGAGCACCAATGCTACAAGCACTACTGCAGCCACATGATGCGCCAACACTACCGAAGCCATGTTTTCAACCGAAGGAGCTCGCCAAATCAGTTACCGTGTCCCGTCAGGCGTAGACCGTTAATGCAGTTCGGGCCCAGTCGTCTCCTGTGAAGAATATATTTGGTAGAAGGGTAGGCGGAGACTAGGGCAAATCGAAAGGTACCAGATCAGCCCATGAATTTCCGTTTGCCCCATTGGTGCAGTAATTTGAGCTGGGGCAGCCGTTCGTAACAGATCAGCGCAAAAAGACGCTTATGTTAGACGACGAACGATTGCAAAATTGGTGCATGCAACAAGCCAACAAGCCAGTGGCACAATGAACATCAAGTACCTCGGTAAGCTTTAAGGAGGAGCATTTCTCACACCGGTATTTAGATGGCATCTTCGTGGTCGGCTTCAACGACTTGTTCCATCTGTACAACCTCAAAGCGCTCGACGCCTCACTCATAAGATGCTGGACACCGTAAGTGTGTGCAATCACCGTCTATATTTCTATCGCACTGATAAATATCATATATATATGTAATCCTCTATTTTGTATATATAGATATATGATCTTGCAAGCAATAATAAGAGAAGAACCGGTGGGTTTCGCCGACCCACACATGGTGTCTAAGCAAACCATGGACGAAAATAAACAAGTCGTCCACGAATATGTGGAAAAACTAATTCGGCCTCATTCGGACAAAAAAATCATACTTTTACCCCACAACCCGGGGTAAGTTCTTCGTCCAGATGCTATACTTGTTTATTTGTCTATATATCGCACTTGTGATCATGACGACATACCGGTGTAGGTATCATTGGGTTCTACTCATACTTATACCAAGACAGAACCGGGTCATTTACCATGATTCCAGAAAGGGCGGCAGCCACGACTTGAAGCCTATCATACATTTACTCGATACATCGTTCGATGTCTACAAATACCGCGGAGGGCCACACAAGAAGAACCCACCTACTCTAAAGCATACTTTTGTCTTTTCGGTGTCTGATAGTACACATTAATCCTTCACACTCCATAATAATACCTTCGGAACTAATTAACCTATTATGTTTTGGCAATGCCACCAGCAGCCAAAGGCCACTGACCAATGTGGATTCTACGTTTGCCACAACATGGCACTCCTCGTTGGTTCAGAGAAGACCAATGACATACAGGTTTGTCAATCTTGTAACAATTGTCTCCACTTATGAATTTATATACACGTAAGACATTACTCTTCTCATCGACAGGCTTGGCAATGCGCTAAATCTGCGTTGGAACAGGCTGACCTCCTAAGTATTCGAGGAAACCTCTATTCCTTCTTCATCACAGAGGTGTTAGATCCAAAGGGCAGATGCTACTCAGGGCTGAACTAATGAGTTGTGAATTTGTGTTAACCATGCATTCATATTAATTTGTCAGCCTTGTGTTGTGAATTTGTCATTTGTACTTCTGAATCCCATTGGTTAGTATATATGCCAGTTCATTTCTAAAATGGATGTGTTGTACTTACGTTGTAATGTGAGATCTGAGTTCATTTATGAAATGGATGCGCTGTAGGTTGTGTACGTAACATGTGATTGGAGATCAATATTTTTTAAATGTATGTCATTATAATATGCTCGTGATGCTGTGTACTGTCTTTTGTTTCAGAGGGCGTGGCTAGCATTTCCTGAGGCTAGCCAATAAATAGAAATTTCGTAAAAAATACAAAATCAACATCACAGACGGTTATAAAGAAGAACCATCTGTGATGTAGTACCATCAGAGATAGTTCCAAAGTGGAACCGTCTGTCATGAGGGAATCATCACAGACGATTCCAGGTAACTCTCTGTGATGATTCCCTCATGATAGATGGTTCCACTTTGAAACTGTCTCTGATGGTACTACATCACAGACGGTTCTTCTTTATAACAGTCTGCGATGCGATATCATCACAGACTGTTCCCACTTGGAACCACGTGTGATGTAGTACCATCATAGACGGTGCTACATTGGAACCGTCTGTGATGACACTTTCTCATCACTAACACTTTAGTATAGACGGTTCGAAAAATCGTCTGTGATGACGGTTCCGAACCGTCTGTGATAAGGGGTTGTCTAGTAGTGTGTATCTTCGATTGTATGATTGGAACAATGGAAGAGGACCTTGAAGTTTGAATGGCGACTGGTCCCCATTCAGCACAACCTGATCGAGTGAATCGATGGTCCAGATCGCTCCAAAAACGTGTACTACAGTAGATGCAAAAAAAAATGCTACAGTAAATCCACTGCACTGGTTTGCTGCAGTACTCGAAGAAAAATCTCGCCCGTTGATTTTTCATCGGACGGTCGAATGGGGACTTGCAGTCCCCATTCAAACTTCAAGGAATCCCTATCCCTTGCAAAAGGAACCACACCCAGCAACAGTAATTGCTTGCAACTAGATATTTTTTTAATCTAATTTACATGTTGTGTAGCCATGCATGCCTTGGAGTCTAATTCATTATTAGATAGTTTTCACGTGCTACGCCGTGTGCGGTCAGTTGTGATGATCTGAAGTATTTAGGGAACAAAATAAATGAATGATATCAAAATATAAAAACATCCATACAGTAATCCACCCTACATCCGACAAACATAGTAATTGTAGCGACCCTCATTTTTGGCATAAAATGCTAAAATGAGAATCTATGTGCATGAGTACTAGTCCCATGATCAATTGCTTTCATGCGCATTTACAACAATTGATATCACATCCATACTCTTTATTAAATATGATAATGGTAATTTATATAATAAAGTCTTACAAAACAACAGTGAATTGCAGCGGAGAGAATCGAAAGTCTTGTAGTGTGCCCATCCAACCCTTAGGCAACTAAAATTCATCGTTAATATCCCCGAATCTTGTGTCAAATAAGTTTCGTCGGGCTAATATGATTCTTCACCTAAAAACAACAAATAAGCAAGGGTGAGTACTTTCATAATCAGCAAGACTTTTGCAAAACCTATAATGCATGCAAACCATTTCAAAGGATAGGCTTCTACGGTTAATTTGCATAAAGCCAATTTGAAATGTGAATACAGAATAGTAGATTGCAAACAGAATTTAAGTAAAAACAATTTAATACATAAAATAACAGTATGTAAGTACGAATAAAGAAATTCACGATCATGAGTAATATGACCATATCCATGAACCATTTCGCACCAACTCATGGTAGAAACCAAAATTTTATGAAAATAAAACTAGCTAACTATGTGATGACTTTACCAAGTGCCCATAACCGAGGGCGTGGCTAATCGATTAGATTTACACTCTACAGTGGTGTACAGCTTTACCCACAAGACATGACTGACTCTTTGTGCAGTTCATTAGCACACTTCCTTTGGTGTTCCGTAGAGAGTCATGACATAATCGTTACATTACTTAACCCCAACTTTGCACCAGCCCGGTGGCAAAAACCCATACTATGGCGGCAGAAACTCAAAGCGAAATCATGATGTTTCTCCCCATGGCATGGCGCAGTCTTTTGTATTGGTAAACGTTTATTCCATTATCACCTCGGTTTGGGGTTTTCCTTGCTGCTATTTGGGGAGTTCTTGGCAGGTTAGAGTGGTCTAGGGTTCCTAGATTTAGGGATTTTGGAGGGAAATTGGCTCTAGGGTTGGAGGGAACACTGTTCAGATTTCGAGCTGTGCTCAGACCGGTTTTGCGACTGTGTTCTGGGAATGAAAGATTTATTTCCTGAGTAGTTGGCTGTAGCGAAAGTTGTAGCTCGTGTTCTTAGGTTTCAGTAGAGTACAAGAACACAAATTGCCATTCATCCAATTAAAAGGTATGACCTTTTTAGTGCAGACTGCTCTGATTTAGTTCGTGTTGGTAGCTGAGATTTTGAGCTGCTGTTTAGGGCTATTTCCAAGTCGGATTAGAATCTTTGATTGCCTGGAGAAAGTTAGACAATTTCCTGTAGATCAAGAAAATGTCCTTTTTTGCTTGATTTGGGTTCAGAAATCAAAAGTTATGCTATTTTGATGTTGCTACCCTAAAACTGCAATCTGCTGAAAAATTCAGAATCTGAACTGAAACTAAAAGTGCAAGTTGAGGACTTTAAGCTCCGTTTCTGAATGAATGGCTAGGGGGTAATTGTAGGTTATCCTCTTGTGGTAATTTAGAGCCCAAGAACTGAACCTTTAGCTTAGCCAATTGAAATTTACGCACATTTTAACATGGACTGTCCTGAGTTAGAATTAAAGTGTGTAGTCTCTGTACATCTCTAAGTTGTGAAATTTTGGTGCATCTACTGAATGAAGGGCTGTAGGGTAATGGGAGATTACCCTCTTGTGGTCATTTTGAGTGCAAGAATTCAAAGTTTGGATTAGCCAATTGGGATATATGCCCTTTTTAGCACCTGCTGCCCGGAATTCCAATTGTTGGAAATGGGGCTGTTTTGATTTTGGGATTACAAACGTTATGTGGTGTACTAATCTATATAGTTTTTAATTGTGTGTGTATAAATGTTATTTTTTCCAGGTGGAGTAGCTTTGAGAGTGGCATCAACCTCACACCACCCTACTCCTCGCGGTAAGAGGCAAGTGTATCACTAGTATGATGCTAGGATATCGATTTCTTGCTAAGCATTATGAGTATGTTTATGTTGAAAGATTTTGAAATGGTTGTGGTGAATGCATGTTGCATTATATGGGTAAAAGAGAAATGCTAAATGAGTATGAATTTAAAGGTTATGTTAATGCTATTGGTTGACTTGATGATGATGGTTAGATTTATGTTCATGTTGATGGAGATGTGAATGTTGAAATAGAATGCATTTGCCATTCATTCATTCATTTCATTGCATTTGTGCATTCATAAGAGAAGAGGCGACCCATGCTGATGTGGGCCTCTGTACTCACATGTAGTAAGCACGAAAGTCCTACCTCGTAGTCCCATTCACCGAGGAGAATGGGAGTGAGATAGTAAGAGTAGGCCCCTCCATGGGATGGGAGAGAATGAGAGGGTGCACACCGACGGGTGTGCACTCAGCAATACCGGTATGTGCTATGAAAGATGCATTTATGAGCATGCATGTTGCATTGCATCTTTAATGATGATTCTTTGTGTTAAATGGAAATGTGTAGAGTTGGGATATAGTCGTGGACTCATCTGAAGAGATTTAAATGAGACTTGTATGAGTCGTAGACTCATCCAAAGAGTTTAATGAGGTATGTATGTTAAATAAGTAATGAAGTGAAGGTGATAACCGACGATGATATCATGTTTTATGGACTTGTTGATTGGTATGAGAAATGTGTTTATGCTACTGTTTGAAAATTTTAATTGGATAAGTATGTTTGATATGATACACTTTGCTGAGTTTTGGACCCACGCTTGTTTTGTGTTGTTTTATTCTAGTTACCTTCAAGAGCGGCATATGGGAAGGGACTTTAGTACTACTGTCACACTTGCTATAATTTGAATTAGTCACCCGCATGTTAAGGCGATGTAATAGTTTTTTTGTTTGTTGTGGCGATTAATTCGAGGTTGTGTCTAATTATCCTTTGTGTGTAGTCTATGAGGGATTTGTGGTTATGTTTATTGAGTTCAGGTCCTGAAATGTTAGTTGTGGGGTTATGGATCATGATTAGAGTATGGGTTGTTTATTGTTGGTGGTGGTGCTGCTTAGATTTACTCTTCCTTATTTTTTTATGCTTATATATTGTCTTTTGCCTGCTGAGTGGATGTCCGAGTTTTAGGGAAGGTGCTGCCGAAATTTTTAGTATGTTCGGCCACCTACTAGTATGTTAGTTGCTATGCATTGTTTTCTTTTAATGTTGGGTGTTGGGTCTTGTTGAGGGTGTGACACCCAGGGCACGTAGGGTGCCGGGGTGTTACAAATCCATAAAAGGAGCAACCCGTACTACTAAAGCCTACCAATGTGCAAAGCCAATTGTAAGAAACTTAATAGGTTAAGGCCGTCCCATACCAGCCTTGTGGTTGTACGATTGTCTTGGCTTGAAAGCAACCCATAATTCGGTCCTTAATCCGACATGGACGATAATCTCCTCCTACACTACGTTCAACACATGCACCTCCGGCTATTGCCAGTAATTGCCCGCGTCAAAACTATAGTTTTATTTTTATTTCTAACCAAAATATCAACAACATTAAATAGTTATATCCAACCCTTTTTATCACATCCAACTTTTTTAATTTACAAAGGATGTTGTCTTCATTAAGCATGGCTAAGCATGACTGCTAACAGTGAGTAAACAAAGTTTCACATTAGGTATTGTCTATCTTATTCTAGGGTTATGAAGGTTTACAAATCCATACTTATCAAGGGAGTTGCAAGAGTCTACAGGTATAAGTACCAATACCCACAAAGTAGTAGTGTTTAATGAACATAGCGCATGCAATAAAAATATTTTTAAAACATTTATAAAACTGGGATCAATATGGTCAAAAGGGTTGCTTGCCTTGCTTGATTGTTGTTGTAACACCCTGGCACCAGCATGCCCCGAATGTTACACCCACATACAGCGACAACCAACAATACTACCAAATTACTAAAAAATTTCAGCATCACCTCTATTCATTTAAAGTCAAATTCAGCACAACAACAACAAGGAATAGTCACTACATAACTATATGAGCATAAATATCATAGAAGAGTAGAGTACAACTTATAGCAACCACATAACTATCTATCACACCTAAACTAAGCAACAACAATATAATATGGCTACAATATAACAATGAACAACAACATAACCATACTATGAACATGAGCCAAAAATCACATGAACAAATTAAGAGACATAAGCTCCAACAAGTATACAATCGTGCAACCATAAACTCCTCACAAAAGAAAGATAGACCACAAGATGAAATCTATTACAACAACTTTAAATAATGGTTGTCTAAAGTGAGTGATAGCAAGTGTGGAAGTAGTGGTAAAACCCTTTCCCATATGCCGATCTTGAGGTACCTAAAACAAAAAAGGTACCTAAAAGAAAAACATTACAACAAGCGTGAGTCCAAATCTCAACAAAGTGCATAATAAAACAATAACATAACCAATTATCACATTTAGATCCAGCAAGGTGAATCCACGACTCAACCAATACGTAAGAAACAATATCATGCCAGTTGTCACATTTATCACATTAGGCATCATTGGATGAGTTCACAACTCATCAACTTAACCATTTATCACAATCATCACATTAACCATCATTCATCATTAGCAACGCTATGCATTGCAAATATGCTTGTATGCTCATATACACCTTTCATAACTTATGCACTTTTTCTACGTATTGAGAAAATTTGATTCGGCCTCTAATTAGCTCTAAACAACACAAATCCGCAGCTACTGCTAACAGTAGCAACTCTGGACAGCAAACACAAAAATAGCCATAACATCCAAACGGCTGAACCAAAAATCGTGTTCTTGAACTCTAACTAATCACAGGACTACGATCTACAACTTCTTCTACAACCAACCTCTCAGAAAATGGCTCTAGGGACCTCAAATCATAGCCCGAAAAATAGCCATTGCACAGCCCGAAAATTCTGAACTTCTCCCCAAACCCTAGAACCACCATTCCCTCCCCAAAAATCCTCAAATCCAAGAACCATAGAGCACCCAAACTAGCAAAACTCCACCTAAGAACAGCATCCGCACCCCTAAAACCAAAATAAATCCTTACGTCCTCTTACCTTCCCTTACTCTTAAGGAGGAACAAAGGGGGTGGGAGGAGCTCGGCCGGGGCTGGAGCAGTAGTAGGGAGCTTCGGTTGGGGAGGAGGAGCAGCAGCATGGAGCTTTGGTTGGGGAGGAGCAGCCAGCAGGGAGCTTCAGTTGGAGGAGGAGGAGCAGCAAAGAAAGCTTCGGTTGGGGAGGAGGCTGGGAGAAAAATTTAGGAGAAAAGGTGGCAGGGGGGTTAGGTGGGGGAGAAAATTAGGAAATTTTCCCCAACGCGGCCTAAAATTTAAACCCTGAAGCTCACATACATGCTCTCCAAAATTCTCCAGACCGACTGCAAGTGGGACCCACACCCCGACTGGAATTTCCTTAACCTGGAAATGTTCTGCGGTGTTACAGTTGTTTACAACAAAGTCGAGGTCGTAGTTGGCGTAGTCGACGATGGAATCATTGGCATCGGGTTCTACACGTCGCGAACGAAGAACACAACAAATAACAAACAACAAGTTTTCAATAAGGACAAAAAGAAATTAGATGGAAAATCAAATAGAAATCTATTACATAAAACAGGTATGGTTTAGGGTTGGGTTCTTATGATTTTATGTGCTCGGATTCTAGTCGATCTTATATTATTAGCAATGATACTACTTTTTGTTTTATGAATTACTTTTATTTATTTTATGAATTCAAGAGGCTAACATTATTTGAATTAATAAGAATAAAACATTATATAACATGTTAGGTTTTGTCTGGGCTTCCAATCGAAACTAGCTTTACTTTGATGAGAACGAGATTCAAGTTCAGTTATTATGAAAGACCATGTAGAGGTCTATCCTTGATGGTGATGAGTAATTGACTGTTGTTTAGCATGTTGTGCTTGGTTTTGAGTTTGATCTCATTGGATTTTCAAACTAGAGCAATTTGAGTTGCTGGTCGGAGACCAGTCGTCCGACCCCGAGTGGTCGGTGCTTTGGCTGGTCGGAGACCAGTTGTCCGACCCCGAGTGGTCGGTGCTTTGGCTGGTTGGAGACTAGTCATCTGACCCCGAGTGGTCTGGGCTTTGGCTGGTGCTGGTCGGAGACTAGTCGTCCAACCCCGAGTGGTCGGTGCTTTGGCTGGTCGGAGACCAGTCGTCCGACCCCGAGTGGTCAGGGCTTTGGCTGGTCAGAGACCAGTGGTCAGACCGCGAGTGTTTGGGACGGATTTAATGCACATCTTTGTGGGCATTGCTATGTGAGGAGTTTCCTTGTCTTTGATGGTTGCAGGACGACGGTTCTAGGTCATAGTGAGGAGGAGGATGACCGGGACTAGGCGTGGAGCGTCGGAGGTCCAGACGGTTGGGAGGTCGCCGGAAGATGATCAGAGACGGAGTCCGGGCAAGTCAAGAAGACAAGGAAAGGAAATGATGCTAGCTAGATGCTGTGTGGATCAATGAGGGCCGTCGGATTGAGGTCTAGTTGATAGGTTAGCGGGTCTAGGTAGTATGCTTTGAAAACCGTGCAAGAAAACCCGGTATGTGTGTGGGTTTTGGGTTAGCCCTTGCATGGCTGTGTGTGTGGGTTAATCCTAGCCCTTATACGAGTGCTCTAGGGTTGAGGGACTCATCCAAGGGTGGTAGGTGGCCCAAGAGTAGTATAAATAGGGGAGGAGAGGTAGCCTCCTCCCCTTGAAGGTTTTGAGGTTTTTGATGCTCCTTTGAGCTTTGCCCACATGAATGTGAGGCTTTTAAACCTCTCCTTCCAGAAATGAAATGTTTCCTCAAATCATTTCTTTTCTTTGTGCATTTACATTACGCATTTAAATTACGCAATTTACATTATGCACTTAAATTCCGCACTTGAATTCCGCAATTAAATTCAGCACTTACATTCTTGCTATTTACATTTATGCAATTTGGATTTGCCTCCCCTCCTTCTAAATGCTGTTCTTCTAGGATGTCTTGAGGGTGTTCATTTGGTTCTACATCTTTCTTACACCCTTGGATAGACTAGACATCAAGTTTTTTATCAAATTGCAAATCGGTCCAGAACTTGTTCTTCGCGCAGCAATCAGTGTTTGAATTTTATAAAAATATAGAAAACTCCTTTTTGAGTGATTCTTGTTGGATAAGGTGAATAACTCATATATCCATAAGTAGAAAATTTATTGTGTCCCCTGGTTGCACCGTTTGAGAGCTATGAAGTGAAAATTGAGCCTCAAACTTTCTGGTCGAAGTTCCTGACTTTCTATATTGCTTGATTTTTCGTTCTTATTCTACAAAGCTTTATGAGGTGATTTTTTGTGGAGGGTTTTAGAACTCAACTTATCATAGGGAAAAAAATTTGCAAAAATTTTAGAGCAACAGAAACTCACCAACCACCTGTTCCAACTGTGGACAATTTTTAAAAATCTGCTTTAACTTTTCTGAAAAGAGACTTTGGTGTTTCAGCTTTATCTCTTTTAGAAAAGAAGTCTTTTGAATTGATTCCTCTTTTGTTTGGACACTTGACAACCAGGATTGTGATTAAAAAACCCCTCACATAATTAATGGTTTTTATCCATGCAATCTAGGGGTACACATAGTTGTCTAATTATTCTTGATTTTGGAGGGTTTGTGAATGTGAGAAGCACTAGTTTGAACGAAAATCTTCGGGTGCTTTAGATTTTTATTGCAATTGTTTGGAGTACTTTGAGTGGGGAAATTTTATTTGGGATCATTCACCACCCCTCTTATCGCCATTTCGATCTTTCAATTGGTATCTGAGGCGGTTTTGCTCTTCCATAGATCTTGACTGGTCTCAAGAGCCATGGCGATGGACAAGTATTCCACCAAGCCTCCTATTTTCTCTGGAGTTGATTTTCCTTTTTGGAAATCTCGAATGGAGTCATACATCACTGCCCAGGGCTTCCTGATATGGCAGAAGGTGAAACTCCCGTATGAGGTTCCTGCTGATGAAAACGTCACGGCCGGTAATATGGTTGACGTTGTGGCAAACGCTAAGGCAAGGAACATTCTAATACAGGGTATTAGCCGCAGTGAGTATGATAGGATTTCTCACCTCCGTTCCGCTCACGAGATTTGGGTGACCCTCGATGCTTACCATGAGGGCACTACCCAAATCAAGACGGTTCAACAGGACCAATTCAAGTGTGAGTTTAACAAGTTTGAACAACACGCTGGTGAGAGTCTTGATGAGTGCTTCAGTCGTTTTACCAGGATCTTGAGCGATCTTCGAGCAGTTGGTTGCATATACCCTGACTCGGATAATGCTCGACATTTCTTGACCGCACTCGATTTGCGTGTTTGGGAGATGAAGGTGACCACCATCAAAGACACCACCGACTTGTCGACTCTGACTCTTGACGGGCTTTATTCCCGCCTAAGACTCATGAGATCGATGTCGTCTCACGGAAGACGAAATCTCAGTCGATGGCCTTGGTCACCGATCCCATTGGATCTTCTTCTTCTGATCCTTCTATTGGTTTCTCTCTTTCCGCCCTTTGTGAGCTAAGCGATGACCAACTAGAAAAATTTCCAGAAAATGAGCTTACTCTTCTTGCTCACAAGTTTTCTCATGCATACAAGAGGGTGAGAGAGAGAAAGAGAGGTGGCATGATCACATGCTTCAAGTGTGGTGGCCCCAACCACATTCAGGCTAATTGCCCCAAACTGGAGAAAGCTAAGAACGATGTCGGCGGTTCGGCAAAGAACGACTACATCGACAAGAACTGCAACAAGAAGCCTCCAGTTCGTGAGCTGACGCGTGAGAAGAAGTACCGCAACTTCTCCAAGAACAAGAAGCTCTTCCACCGTGTCCTCGCCGCGCTTGACGACATCAACCTCTCCGACATGGAGACATAGAGCGACAAGGGCGAGGATGAACCGCAAGAGAAGAAGGGCGGCGACGACTTCTCCGGCATGTGCTTCATGGCCGACGCCAACGGCATCAGTGACTCCGAGCTCTACAGCGACTCAAACGAGGTACCCTCCTATGACCAGCTCAATGAAGCCTTCTGTAAACTAGGAAAATTTCATGCTAGAGCTAGAGCTAGGTGTACGGAGCTTGAGAAGGAAGTAGGTACTTTGACTCGAGAGTTAGCTTCTCTTAGATCTTCTCTCTCCCGAGTCACTGATGATTGCTCTTTGTGTGATGCTATTCTTGTGGAGTTGGAGAACTTAAGGACTATGCATGATAGTGTGTTGACTGAATTAGATAGTCTTCAGTTGAAGAATGCTAGCAATTAATCTATTGATACTCCTTCTGTAGATGCTAGTTTTCTTCATGCTCACTCTACTCCCTCTTGTGCTAATTGCCCTAAATTGCTTGCCGAAATTGATGCCATGAGCGAACACCTTAGAAAGCTTTCTGCTAGAAATGATGAACTTGAATTGCATGCTTCTAAGGACCTAGTCAGCTCATGTGAGGGCTGTAGGCAACTAAAACTTGACAACGATGCTTTGAATGTCAAGTGTGATCAACTTGCCAAGGACTTACTAGATAAGTCAAAAACTGGTTGCCTGCTGTGTGTTGGGGTTAAGGATGATGTGGATCAAATCCATGTCGAGCTTAGGAAGAAGTTAAAAGACCAAACCCTTAGGATTAGATATGCTCCTTGCGTTTCTTGTGAGGCCCTCAAGATTGAGGCAGCCGTGCTAAGGGAATAAAAAGCACGTGCTGAGAGATCTTCTCTTTCTGGTTCTTCTTCTTCCTCTCCTTCCCCCTGTTCTTCTTGTGCTTCTTTCTTTCGAGATTGCCAGTATGTTATGAGCACTCTCGAGAAGTTTGTTGGAGGCAAGAAGAAGCTCAATCTTATTCTAGACCAATCCAAGATTAGTAGATTCAATCAAGGTCTAGGATTTGATCCCTTGGAGCACGCTCGGGCGCATCATCCCACCATTGTGCGTGGCTCCAAGAGTGGTGAGATTGTGGTAGATTCCAGAGTGAGCACCACCGTGGTTAGGTCTGCTGGGTTGTCCATAGGACTTCTGACCAGAAGGGTGTTACTCCTGTTGCTTCTGTCTCTAGCAACGCGAAGTACACATGCAACTTCTATAAGAAGGATGGTCACCTAGTAGATTTCTGCTTCAGGCGCCAAGATCACTCGGCGTGAGCGTGTTTCTGCTCTTAGGGATATTCAGGGTCATCCCCAGACTTTGAGTGCTCCTAAGGTACACACTGCTTCTAGACAGGTTAAAGAGTCGCCTGTTTGTGGACAGCGTCCAGGACTCGGTTTTCATGCTGGTTCTTCGAGTTTTAGTCTTGGAGCTGTTCGTAGTCAGTTTTTCTGCCGTCCTTTTGATATTCCTCGTTTTTCCCATCGAGGTAGATATCAGCGGCGTGAGGTGTTTTCTAGTAGGAGATTTAGGAAGCCTCACTGGGATGGTCTGGCTTTTGCACCACGGCGGGCTAACCCAGTTTTGACTCCTAGATCATCTACCAGAGTTGCTCCTGATCGTGTGAGAGTTGAGCGTCAGAGAGACACTCGAGTCCAGTCTTCTTCTATGGCTGGTACTCTGAGGCGTTGTATGGTTCAGTATTGGGTTCCCAAGTCTTCACTTTATCCCAGTACTGGGTCATCTCTCTATCCTTTGGTTTGATTAGGTTCGTCGGATGGGGAAGGGAGAAGTTTGGATTGTAGACTCCGGTTGTTCTCGTCATATGACCGGAGATTCTCGATGGATCTCTTCCCTAGTCCGAGCCCCCGGTGATGAGTTGATCACTTTCGGGGATGCTTCTTCAGGTAGAGTCATTGCTAAAGGTACCATCTGCATTAATGACAATTACATTCTTAAAGATGTTGCCTTAGTGAGTAAGTTGCAATACAATTTGCTTTCTGTTTCTCAACTTATTGATGACTCTTTCGAGGCGAGTTTCAAGAGTAGCGCCTGTAGAATCCTCGATTCTTCAGGAGGGTTAGTTTGCGGGATTTCTAGATATGGGAGAGTCTTTCGTGCTGATTTTTCTTCTTCTTCTAGAGACTCTCTCCGTTGTTTGATTGCTTCATAGTCCCGTCATCTCTCCTTCTGGCATAGGAGACTTGGTCATATTGGATTTGATCATTTGACCCGAGTTAGCAGCCACGGTCTCATTCGTGGTTTGCCCAAACTCAAAATGGTCAAAGACTTAGTTTGCTCTCCCTGCCGACATGGCAAGATGGTTGCTGCTTCTCATCCCCCAGTCACGGTTGTGATGACTGATGCACCAGGATAGCTTTTACACATATACACTGTTGGTCCAGCTAGAGTACAGTCAGTGGGTGGGAAGTGGTATGTTGTTGTCATTGTTGATGATTTTTCGAGGTACTCTTGGGTGTTTTTCATGGCCTCGAAGGATGAGATTTTTTTCTCACTTCAGGGGTTTGGTCAGTAGGTTATCTATTGAGCTCCCAAGTGCATTACGAGCTATACACAGTGATAATGACATGGAGTTCAAGAATTCCTACTTTGGATGGTGAGCATGCTGATCAGAAAGAATTCTGGAGCATGATTGGCTCTCTCCTATATCTCACTGCATCGAGGTTGGACATACACTTTGCTCTGTGTATGTGCGCTCGATTTCAGGCTTCTCATCGCGTCTCTCACCGCCAAACGGTGAAGCGCATCTTTAGGTATCTTTGTGCTACCACTGATTATGGTATTTGGTACTCTTCTTCTTCTTGTCTATCTTAGATCCTTTTCCGATGCCGACTTCGCTGGCTGTAGGATAGATAGGAAGAGCACTTCTGGCACTTGCCAATTCATTGGCACTTCTCTTGTTTCTTGGTCATCTAGGAAGCGATGCAGGTTGTGCAGGTCCACCGCCGAGGCCGAGTATGTTGTCTTGCAGCCGATTCTCAGAGCTGTGTGCTCGATGAGATCGACCTTACGGGACTATGGGTTAGAGATAGAGAGTGTGCCACTTTTCTGTGACAACACTTCAGCTATTTGCATTGCTATAAACCCAGTGCAACATTCCCGGACCAAGCACATTGATATAAGATATCACTTCCTTAGAGACCATGTGGAGAAGAGAGATATCGCGCTTCAGTTCGTAGAGAGTGACCTTCAGTTAGCCGATATCTTCACCAAGCCTTTGGGTAGGTCCAGATTTGTTGCCTTGAGGAGTGAGCTTGGAGTCGTGAGCCCTTACGGCCTTTCGTGAGGGGGAGCTGGTTTGCATATTATGTATTATATGTTTTCTTCCATCTTTTCTTTTTGTTTCTTCTGGGTGACTTTGGGCTTGTTTTCTTTAGTTGAGTTCACTCACTTAGACTTCTGACATGCCTTGCATGGACCTCTTATCTTGTGCTTTAGGTTCCTATCATGCGTGATTAGCTATTCTCTCTTCTCTCTAGGTTGAGTTCCCTCACAGTCTTATAAGTCTAGCAGGTATTGAGCCTCCTGGGTAGACAGGGTCTGTGTGCACTCCTTAGTTGGGACCTAGAATCAGCTTCCCTATGTCAGTCACTGGGGAAGATAAGAGCGAGTCTGAGCCGTAGTGAGTCTCTTCTATCTTGTCTATGCTCAATAGCCATCCAATTTTGCAGTTTCTCGACTTCTTCTCCTCATTCTGTTTTTCTAGTTGTTATTGCGTTCATTCGGGCTTTCTTTATGCCTAATCTTGATAATAACTCAACTTTAACCAGATTTGAGCTTAAAATTGATTCATTTGTTAAGGGGGAGTTTGGGAATCTGTTCATGCATTGCATATAGACTGCATTTCCTGTTTAATGAGCTTTGTCTATTATGCAATTGATTTCTTCTACATGCTATACACCATGTTACGTCATATGGAGGAAATCACTAGCTTAGATATGTCCAAGTTCATTTAACATGCAATCTTAAAAATGAAATAAGCTGTAAATGAAAAAAAAAACTTGATGAAACATGTTGCTTTTACTTGCTAGGTTTCTTCTATAGAGGTTTGCCATAATTTGGGAAATTTTGGAGTTCTCTAGAATCCCTATAGCAACTTGGGTGAAACTAGTTTGTTTCATACTTGAGTCCTTCATTTGCTCATGAATCATTATGCTAAAAATAAAAATTAAGCAAAATTGACTCTTCTTGACTCCACACCTTGCATTTCCAAGACAGCTTCCCATTGCACTTGGGATGAACTTGGAGTGCATCGTGTATGACCTAGACCATCCTCTTAAGAGTTCATCTTGAGATGGTCGCATATGGCTTGAGTCAATTGCTTGTCAAAAGAAAATGCAAATAAAAAAAACATAAGTGGGTAAAGAATGCAAATAATGTCAAACATTTGCATCCCGTTATGTCTTGTAAGATGATAAAGCACAATTTGCATTAAGTGATAAATGAGCCCGAAGGACCTTTTATACACTTCCAGATTCCCCAAAGTGTTGAGTAGGTTGAACTCTAGGTTTTCCTTTTTGATCCTTAGAGTGGCTATTCTTCTATTTTTGAAACTAAAGCTAAGTGTTGCACTTGTCAAATCTTGATAAAAATGAAATATTCAAACCTAAGCTTGTATTTGCACTTGGACATGTCCTAGACTAGTCTAATCTAAAAATTGACTAGCTTGGTGTCATATCTTTTCATTGTGATCAATTGGATAATCTTCAAAGCTCCCTTAGGTTGCATTTCATGCATACATAAAAAGAGGGAGAAAATTCCATTTTAATGCCTATATTGTCAAAAAGGGGAGAAAATGTAGAAAAGGCATCTTAAAAGGAAAAATTATTTCACTTTGGTTCTTATGTTCCTTATGAGTTTTTATTGGATCTTTGAGAGCTATTGTTGAAAACTTGCTCTCTCTAAAGTTTAGCTCTAAAATCCCTTTTCCGATGCCGACTTGGTCATGATCTTTTTTCCATATTCTGGAACAAGTCTGGCTTTCCATTCAAATTGCTTCCTTCTCTCTTTAACAAACTCAAATTTATGCCTTTTCGGGTGTTTGTCAATATACTCATCAAGGGGGAGATTGAAAGACCATGTAGAGGTCTATCCTTGATGGTAATGAGTAATTGACTGTGGTTTAGCATGTTGTGCTTGATTTTGAGTTTGATCTCATTGGATTTTCAAACTAGAGCAATTTGAGTTGCTGGTCGGAGACCAATCGTCCAACCCCGAGTGGTCGGTGCTTTGGCTGGTTGGAGACCAGTTGTTCGACCCCGAGTGGTCGATGCTTTGGCTAGTCAGAGACCAGTCATCTGACCCCGAGTGGTCTGGGCTTTGGCTGGTCGGAGACCAGTCGTCCGATCCCGAGTGGTCGGTGCTTTGGTTGGTCGGAGACCAGTCATCTGACCCCGAGTGGTCTGGGCTTTGGCTCGTCGGAGACCAGTCGTCCGACCCCGAGTGGTCGGGGCTTTGGCTGGTCGGAGACTAGTGGTCAGACCGCGAGTGGTTAGGATGGATTTATTGCACATCTTTGTGGGCATTGCTATGTGAGGAGTTTCCTTGTCTTTGATGGTTGCAGGACGATGGTGCTAGGTCATGGTGAGGCGGAGGATGACCGGGACTAGGCGAGGAGCGTCGGGGGTCCAGACGGTTGGGAGATCGCCGGAAAATGATCGGAGACGGAGTTCGGGCAAGTCAAGAAGACAAGGAAAGGAAATGATGCTAGCTAGATGCCGTGTGGATCAATGAGGACCATCGGATTGAGGTCTAGTTGATGGATCAGCGGGTCTAGGTAGTATGCTTTGAAAACCGTGCAAGAAAACACGGTATGTGTGTGGGTTTTGGGTTTGCCCTTGCATGGCTGTGTGTGTGGGTTAATCCTAGCCCTTAGATGAGTGCTCTAGGGTTGAGGGGCTCATCCAAGGATGGTTTGTGGCCCAAGAGTAGTATAAATAGTGGTGGAGAGGTAGCCTCCTCCCCTTGAAGGTTTTGAGGTTTTTGATGCTCCTTTGAGCTTTGCCCACATGAATGTGTGGCTTTGTAACCTCTCCTTCCAGAAATGAAATGTTTCCTCAAATCATTTCTTTTCTTTGTGCATTTACATTACGCATTTAAATTACGCAATTTACATTATGCACTTAAATTCCGCAATTAAATTCAGCACTTACATTCTTGCAATTTACATTTATGCAATTTGGATTTGCCTCCCCTCCTTCTAAATGCTGTTCTTCTAGGATGTCTTGAGGGTGTTCATTTGGTTCTACATCTTTCTTTCACCCTTGGATAGACTAGAGATCAAGTTTTTTATCAAATTGCAAATCTGTCCAGAACTTGTTCTTCGCGCAGCAGTCAGTATTTGATTTTTCTAAAAATATAGAAAACTCATTTTTGAGTGATTATTATTGTAGAAGGTGTAGGACTCATATATCCATCTGTAGAAATTTTTTTGAGTCCACTGGTACAACCGTTTGAGAGCTATGAAGTGAAAACCGAGCCTCAAACTTTCTAGTCGAAGTTCCTGACTATCTGTATTACTTGATTTGGCATTCTTATTCTACAAAACTTTCTGAGATGATTTTTGGTGGAGTGTTTCACGACTCAACTGTTCACAGGGACAAGAATTTTCAAAAATTTTAGAGCAACAGAAACTCACCAACCACCTGTTCGAACTGAGGACAATTTTTAAAAATCTGCTTTAACTTTTCTGAAAAGAGACTTTGGTGTTTTAGCTTTATCTCTTTTAGAAAAGAAGTCTTTTGAATTGATTCCTCTTTTGTTTGGACACTTGACAACCAGGATTGTGATTAAAAGACCCCTCACATGATTAATGGTTTTTATCCATGCAAGCTAGGGGTACACATAGTTGTCTAATTATTCTTGATTTTGGAGGGTGTGTGAATCTGAGAAGCACTAGTTTGAACGAAAATCTTCGGGTGCTTTAAATTTTTATTGCAAGAGTGTTTGGATTACTTTGAGTGGGGAAATTTTATTTGGGATCATTCACCCCCCCTCTTATCGCCATTTCAATCTTTCATATTAGCACACAGATGAGGTCTTAAGATTATAATTGATTTAGACGTTGATTTGCACAACTTTTTAATGTTTTATTTCAGAAGGCTATGCATGCTTGGACAAGCTACATGATACTATTATTTATAGGATTTATGCTTTGGTTACTTGTTGTAGGACATATATTTATGGCTTTAAGAAGGTTCTGATGATACAAATATTTCAATCACTGTTTTCTTATTACTTAAGTTCATTTACCTATGTTAAGGATTTTAGGGTTTATATTATGCAGGGTTAGAATTTTAATAGGATTCAGATGCAAAGCATGTTATAATAGAATTACTTCTACAGAATAAGATGTTCTTAAGTTGTAGAGACTACATGAACTAGTTTTACTTGTATTAATACTCATTGATGATAGTGATGCATATATTAATCTTTTGCATGCAGAAAGCATCAGCATTTAGGAGCTAGGATTAATCTAAGCAAATATAGATATCTACCTTTGCAAGATTAGTTAATTTAGACCTATAGCACCTTTGTGGATTAGTTTCTTTTATATTTGCATTTATTTATGGATTTTATTTACAGACTAATAGTATGTGTGTATATATATATATAAAGCAAAGATTAATTACAAACTTGATTCATACTTAATAAAATATGAAATACATTTGCATAAACAGGGTATTATGGTCTTAATGAAGCATAAGAATTGGTTTCACCATTATTTGAATTTATTTTGCACTAGTTGCAACTATTTTGATTTTTATACATTGAAAATCAATTTATTTTCAAATATAAATAAAAATAGATTTAAATCTAAATATTTTTACATATTTAGATTACTGAGGACTTAATATTTTTAACAAAATTTGTTTCATTCAAATCGGAGCTTATTTGTAAAAATTCTATGTATAGCATATCTTACCCCTTGTCTTTAAATTTAAATTTCAATTTTAAACAGAGTTCATTTACAAAATATTTTTGCATATTCAGAATATGAATGATGTATCATGAATTTATAAATTTACTTCATCAAATTTGGATTTTAAATGCAAAAGATATAAGTAATTGGATTTTTTAGGGTTTTGAAAATGCTGGAAATTGGAAAATTTCCATTTTCGGCAAGTATGCTGAAAGACCATGTGGAGGTTTACCCATATTTGTGATGAGTATTTGACTAAATTTGAGCTTGGTAATCTCTGGTTTGAGTTTGATTTGAATTGGATATTCGAATTGAAGTAATTTGAATTATGTCTTACTGGCCATGTGAGTGGTAGTGTCGACCGAGTGGCACTACCGACCCATGGGACGGTAGTCTTTTTATAGAGAGGGTCTTCGCGGGGTTTGAATGCAAGCGGCACTATCGGCCATGCTGGGGCAGTAGTGCCGGCCGAGTGGTACTACCGGCCTTAGGGGGCGGTAGTGCCGACCTGTTAAGCGATTGTTGAGATTTGAATTTAGAAATTGCGTGAGATTTATTGCATATCATTTTGGGCAATGCTATGTGATGGGTTTTCCTTGTTTTTTATGGTTGCAAGACGAAGGTGCTAGATCATGGTGAGGCGGAGGTTGACCAGGACTAGGCGAGGTGCGTCGGAGGTCCAAACGGTCGTGGATCGCCTAAAGATGATCGGAGATGGAGTCGCTACGATCTTAGAAGACAAAGAACGGATGAGATGCTAGCTATGAGCTACTCAGATCAAGGAGGGCTGTTGGACTACAGTCTAGGTGATAGAGTAGCAGGTCTAGCTAGTATGCTTTGAGAAGTGTGCAACAACCTGTTATGTTAGAGGGTTTCGGGTTAGCCCATGTATGAGTGAGTGAGTCAATCTTAGCCCTTGATGGTGATCCTTAGGGTAGAAGGAACTCATCCAAGGGTAGAGAATCACTCAAGAGTAGTATAAATAGAGGGGTAGGGGTAGTAATACGGAATGAAAAAGATGCTCGATCTTCACGGCGTGAGAACAAGTTAAAGGAAGATAACTAGCTGCAAGCAGCCATGATAACTAGATGATGCGAGGGCTGCCCGATCTTCACGAAGTAGGATCGGTAGGAACACGATAACTAGCGCCACCTGAAGGAGATGATGATGAACACTGATTCCAACCAACAACGCTCTCGGATAACTAGCTGCAAGCAGCCATAATAACAGTGCAACCCGACGAACGTATTTGAAACCAACCACTGTCTCAACACAGCAATCTGAATCAAGTCATTCGCCCAACTACACTAGGGGTCATCAAACGACCGGGGTGGATAAGGATCCCTCCATACAGCCATTCCTTAGAGAAGAAGACACCATGGTGGCTGATTCTAAAAATTGTTCATAACATTTTCACTTTTCATTGCTCACAATGAAGGAGTACATGGGGTATTTATGCTTGGAACGAACCTCCTAGCTAGGTATGAACGCAAGTACTAATGAATGTATGTGTAAGGTCATATTGGTGGATCTTTTAAGAAGTCTTCTGTTAATTTTGCGCACCCACAAAATAGCCTTTGCAGCTTTCACTTAAATGGTCATAACTTTTGCTTCGAAAGTCGAAATGATGCATGGTTTGAAGCGCTGGAAACTAGAATTTCATATATTTCCAATGATATGGCATATGAATGCTAAAATCATTGAGATTGATTCTGTTGTAGCTTCTAATATCCGTATCATTCTTCCTTTCTTCAAAAATGAGTCGTCCTCAACTCATGCAAGTTGTTGTACTGTATCTGGCTGGTGATCATTAAAGACTTGACCAAAAATTACAGACTCGATAGTACTAAGTAGATAGATACAAAAAGACACAATATAAGGATACCACTCCAAAAATATGAAAACCTAATCACACAGCCGATAGAACCTGAAGAGAGAGAACAAAAGTTCAGCATCTCAACCAGCCCTATCCTTTGACTGTTGAAACCAGATCACCACTAATCTGGAATTGACAACCAAATATTGAGCTTGCAAGGATACTAAATGGTAACTATCTCTCACCGTGGAAATTGGAGCTCTGATACCAAATGATACGAGAGAGAAAAAGAGGCCCGATCTTCACGACGTGAGAATAAGAAAAAGGAATATAACTAGCTGCAAGCAGCCATGATAACAGTGCGACTTGACGAACGTACTTGAAACCAATCACTATCTCAATACACCAACCTAAATCAAGTCATTCGCCCAACTACACTGTGGGTTCTCAAACGACAGGGGTGGATAAGGATCCCTCCATACAGCCATTCCATGGTGGAGAAGACGCCATGGTGGCTGATTCTAAAAATTGCTCATAACATTTTGCACTTTTCCAGAATTATTCGGCCATTGCACATGAAGGGATGCAGGTGTCGCAGCAGCTTCAATCCAAGCTTTTCACACATTTCTTTGCTGGCCAAATTGTGACAGCTTCCCCCATCAATGATTACCTTGCACACACGACCATTTACCTTTGCTTTCGTGTGAAAGAGGTTGCAGCGTTGTTCATGGTCTTCTTTTTACTGAACGCTCAAGACTTTCTTGGTGACGATGAGAGATTGACCGGTCTCAAAATCACAATAAGTCATCTTATTTTCCTCTTCTTCCAAATCAACGATTGGGACATCCTCTTCTTCACTTGCAGATTCATATTCACCTTACTCTGTTATAAGCATGGTGCGGTTGTTTGGGCAATCCTTGGCGATATAGCCTCATCCCAAGCACTTGAAGCATTGAATGGGACTACTGTTCGCTATAGAACCCACTGAAGAAGTAGCACTAGATGTTGGACCTTGCTTCGCATTTGTAGTAGATGGCTCTTTTCTACTTCGAGCTACCTGGGAACTAGGAGCAACACTTGCACTAGAATTGATAGCACGAAAGGAATTGAACCGAGAGGTGGATTTACCTACTGTAGGTGCTGAACGGAGAGCAAATGAAGAATTCCTTGTTATCTTTGAGTCTTGTTGTACTTGTCTCTCAGCCTTGGTTGCTTGATGCACTAACTCCACCACATTGCTATAAGGCTAAAATTCAGTGATGCGCTTGATGGGACAGTTCAAACCAGCGAGAAAATGTGCCATGGTTTGCTCTTCATGTTCATACACATTGGCACGGATCATGGCCATCTCCATCTCTTTGTAGTACTCATCTACCATGCGGTTTCCTTGTTTCAATCCCTGCAACTTATCAAAGAGATCACGTTTGTAATGTCGAGGAGCAAACCTTGCCCTCATCTCTACCTTCATCTCAGCCCACGATGTGATGGGGTTCTAACCATGTTGTCTATTCTTTGGCTCCGCATTTGTTCCCACCAAACCAATGCATAATCATTAAATTCATGTGATGCCATGACAAGCTTCTTTTCTTCGGTGTAGTTGTGCAAACGAAATATCTTGTCAACTTTCAGCTCCCAAGTGAGGTAGTCCTTAGGGTTATTGGACCCTGCAAACTTAGGCATAGAAAACTTTAGTTTGCCATACCTTTCCTCCTCGAGACGATCATTGTCATTGCATTGGCGATGTTGGTTTCCTTCACTGCGAGGCTACAAATTGATGCAAATTGGTTCATGTGCAACACCTTTGCGACCCATACCACGATCACAGTCCCTTCCTAGACCATGATCATCACCCCCTCTAGCAGGTGCAATGGGTTGACGAATCACATTAGCGGCAAGAGCCCTTCGAGCAGCAGCTTCCTCATAGATCTCATCAACAAGTAGGTCATCTTCAACTTGTGATTGTAGTTGTCGTACAATGTCAGTAACTATGTTGGTGTGGAACACGGTCAGCTGTTGATTCACCTCAATTTGAAGATCTTGTATAGAGTTGTTCAATTCTTCTCTTTGATGATCATTTCCTATGCGTAACTCTCGTTGTAGAGTGTCTCGCAAGGCACAATATTCAGTCTAATTTATTAGAGCATCAGGATCACGTCCTTCATTCGCTGCATTGTCTCCTTGACCTGACATGGTTAGTTGTGCAAAACATCAAAAGAAACAAAATATGATCTATGGACAATTCTCTCAACCTCGCTTATCCTTACCACCGAAATTCTTACTCACCCTGTGATGATTGATGAAGGAGATCTCACTTGAGTGGTGAGATAACACAAAGTGAGGTTAAGCGAACTCACGGTTGAGATCAAAGCCCACAACGGATTGATATGTGGAGCTTGGAGGGTATAGTATATGCCCTACACAATCTGAATTCTTGGTGTTGTTTCGATAATAAAATATCCAAGCAAGAACACAATACCTAGTTGCTGAAAACAAGATTTAAATGATGAACACAACAACTCACACGCAAGGATGATGGACCCAAATGCAATCAAAGGAGTGAGCTAGAACAAGATATGAGAAATAACACAAATCAGCTCAAATTGCACTGGTGCCTCGAATGATACACCAAAAAAACAAAAAAAACTACCAAATTACTAAAAAAAAATTCATCATGACCTCTATGTAATTAGAGCAAAATTGCACAACAACAACAACATAATAGAAATTACAACATAACCATTCGAGCATAAATAATAAGGAAGAGCAAGTACAACATATAACAACCATGATATCAGACCTAGAGAGAGAGAGAGAGGAGCAAAATAAAGAGATAACTACAAGTGTAATCGCAACATAACCATAAACATATGAACGATTTAAGATACATAAACTTCACAAAATATAACCACTAACCAACCATACACTCCATACAGGGTTAAACGATCACTAGCAAAACAAAAAACATTGCTTTTTCAACTACTTAGAGATCTAGGGTAAGTGATAACAAGTGAGTGGAGTAGTGCTAAGCCATCTCCCAAAATGCCGTTCTGGAGGTACCTGAAATAAAACATCAAAAACAAGCGTGAGTTCAAAACTTAGCAAAGTGCATCATATTATTACAGTTAGCTTAAAACAAGAGGTTATAGAAATTTACAACCAAAGTAAAACCTTTGCACGTAAGAACAATATCATAATTTAACATTCTTTAAGCTTCAACCATACAATGCACATGCATGCTGATAATGCACATTCTCATAGCAATTACCGGTATTGCTGGGTGCACACCCGTCGGTGTGCACCCTCACATTCCCATCTAGCCCGTGGAGGGGCCTACTGAAGTAGGTCTTTCATGTCTCACTACGTGTGAGACATAGAAGCCCACTCGGGACATCTCTTCTGTAATGAATGCATAAATGCGGATGAAATAAATTAAATTGTAGAATGCATTGTCATCATCATGACATATCCATAAGCATTGAGATGATCTTTAAATTCCTACACTTAGCATTTTTCTCATCATAAACAACCTCATAAACATAAGCATACTCATTCTCATAAATATCAACATAATTGAAATTGCTACCAAATCAAGCTACAAATCCTTCTACCATTTAATTCACATGATAAACTTGCCTTTACCCGCGAGGAGTGGAATGGTACGATGATGAGGCTACTCCCGATGCTAAGCCACCTAAAATAATATTTGCATGTATTCAAACACCAACACTCACTAACCTAGCTCACTAACTCCAAAATTCAGCATGAGACAAAAACAGGACAACCAGGTTCCAACAATCATAACTTCTAACAAATAACTTAAATTTATTAAATGAATACATTTTTCTAATCTACAGAAAAATTCCTAACTTTCTCTAGTTATCGAAATAATTTAATTCGACCTCTAATTAGCTATGCATAGCACAAACTTGAAACCGCTGCTAGCAGGAGAAAGTGTTGGACTGCGAACATTCAGATATGCATAACTTCCAAATGGGTAATCCGAAAATCATGTTTTCAAACTCTAACTGATCTTAAGAATAATATCTACAACTTCTACAGCCAACCTTTCTGAAAATGACTCTATGAACCTCAAATCGATTTAAACCTAAACCTAGCACCAACAGCAATTTGTTCTTAATAGCAGACCTTCAAATTAGCATATCTTTTAAATGGCCAAACCAAAAATTACGTTCTTAGCCTCTAATTAATCACAAAAGTACAATCTACAATTTATTCTACAATCAACCTCTCAGGAAATGACTTAAAATAGCTCAAATCAACAGAAAACTAAAGCTATCACAGTAGCATGTAATCACATTCTGAGCAGCAGGTACAAAAACATTCATAACTCCTAAATGGCTAAACCAAAATTCGATTTCTTGGTCTCTAAATGAACATGAGATGATAAGCTATAATTTCTTCTACAGTCAACCCCTCAAAAAATGGCTCTAGATTGCCCAAAACAGCACTAAACCGTGACTACTGACAACAGAAGCAAGTTCTGGACAGCAGTCACAAAAATACCCATATCTTCTAAACGGCTGAACCAAAAATTATATAGTCGGCTCCTCAGAAAATGGCTCTAGCTACCCCAAATCCAGCTCAAAAGAACTAGGTCTGCACAGCTCGAAATCTTCATAACAACTCTCAAAACCTAGCGCCATTTCCCTCCAAAACCAGAAACCCTAGAACACCCAAATCCCCAAAATCTCCTCCCAAGAACAGCACTAGAACCCTAGAACCCAAAAAATCTAATTACCTTCAAAGGAGGAGCAAGAAGGAGGACGGGCTTCAGTTGGAGGCTGGGAGGGCGCGACTGGGGAACGGAGGAGTAGCAGCAGCGAGCTTCCGTTGGGGAGGAGGAGCGGTCAGCAGCGAGCTCAGATGGAGGAGGAAGAAGGGGGAGGAGGTGCCAGGAGGAAAGAGGCCTTCGGCCAAGGGGAGAGGCAGGAGGAAGAAAGAGAAGGGGTTTAGGTGGGAGGAGGAAATTAGGTGGGTGGTAAATAGGAAATTCCCATCAACACAGACCTAAAAATCCAATTCCTACAGCTCAAGGACAGAACCACTCCCCAACTAGATTTTCTTTAAACTGGAAAAAGATCTGCGATAGTACATTCTTCTCCCCTTAAAGGAATTCGACCCTGAATTCCATGCATGCCAAATAGCTGGAATGGATAGATCAAAGAATTTAAATCTCAATACATACCCTATTGGAACAACTTTGGAAATTTGTCATGTATGTGAGACTCCAACTCCGAAGTCACTTCCCGCTCAGATTGATGTGACCACAATACTTTGACAAACTTCAGCAGTCTATTTTTCAACACCAGCTCTAATTCTCCCAGTATCTGCACTGGGCGGGACTCGAAGGTGAGATCCTGCTCAATCACCAACGGCTCAAGCGGAACAACCAGATCTGGGTCATGAAGGTACTTCCTTAACATGGATACATGGAACACATTATGCACTCCTTGCATCGATTCGGGAAGCTTCAATCGATAGGCTACTTTACCAACTCGGGCAACAATTGGGAATGGCCCAATATATCTCAGGCTAAGCTTCCCTTTAGAACCAAACCGAACCACACTATTAGTGGGAGACACTCTTAATAGCACATTGTCCCCCACCTCAAACTCTAATTCTCGCCTCCTCACATCAGCATAACTTTTCTATCAACTCTGAGCTGCAAGAAGGTTCTGCCTCACCTCGGCTACTTGATCAACAGTTTGCTGGACCCAATGTGGGCCATGAACTACTCCTTCCACTACTGCATCCCAGCATAGGGGTGAGCAGCACTTTCGCCCATAAAGCCTCCATAAGGGGCGGCCCGAATACTTGCATGATAACTATTATTATAAGCAAATACAACAAGGGCCAAATGGTCTTCCTAACTACCCTTCCATGACGAAACACAGGATCTAAGCATATCCTCCAATGTCCGAATGGTACGCTCAGATTGCCCATTTGTTTGTGGATGGAAAGCGGTGATAAGGCGAAGGTGCGTGCCCAAAGCACTCTGCAAACTCTCCCAAAACTTGGAGACAAACTTTGCATCACGGTCAGAAACGATCGTCTTTGGCACACCCTGAAGTCTCACTATTTCCCGCACATAAATAGGAGCCAAATGGCTCACTGAGTTTGCTATGCGAATAGGAATAAAGTGAGCAGACTTGCAGAGATGATCCACAATAACTCAAATAGCATCCTTCCCTCGCCGAGTACGAGGTAGACCAACCACGAAATCCATGGATATGTCATCCCAAGGCCAAATAGGAACCTCCAAAGGTTGAAGCAACCCTGCGGGTCATTAATGTTCAACCTTCACCTTTTGACAAATTCCACAAGATGTTACATACCGAGCAATATCAACCCTCATCCTTTTCCACCAGAAACTCTTTTTCAAATCCTGATACATTTTAATCTCACCAGGATGAATTGTATACGGGGTACGATGATCCTCCTTTAAGATGTCATCCTTGACTTGAGACTTTTGGGGTACACAAAGTCGGCCTTTAAACCGCAAAGCACCAACATCATCAATGGTAAAATCCCCAGTTTTTCCCTCAAGAATGCACCTTCTCACTTGTTGAAGCAACCGATCATGCTGTTGCGCCTCATACACACGCTCTGGAATTGCTGACTCCAGAATCATCTGAGTTTCAGCTTGCACGGTGCCTGCAAAACAATAAGAGACTCACATACGCTCAAAATCAGCAATGAGATAGCCAAGAATAGGGGGCCGCACCTTGCGACTATGCGAATAGGAATGAAGTGAGCAGACTTGCAGAGATGACCCACAATTACTCAAATAGCATCCTTCCCTCGCCGAGTACGAGGTAGACTGATGCACACTAGGGTTGTCCCGATTTTCTGATGAGAACGATACGCTGAACCACAAGATCAGCAACCAAACAATCGCAACGTTACCACACGAGGCGAGCAACCGAATCAAAGACCCAATCGACCCTTGAACCTGCTACAACCAAGAACAAGCAAGAACAAGGTGATAGCAATTTTCAAACCAATAATCTCAAATAAAAATAAGGTGAGGTTCTGTTTCTCAACTCGGGTGGTCTAGTCGACACACGCAAGATTGACGAGGGACGCACACGGGGTCTACAAAAACACAACAAAACCTAAAAAATAAAGAACAAGGGTGAGAACCCAATATAAAGGGGTACCCACACAAGGGGAGCCGCACAAGAGGAGTGCGGCAGCCAGGAGAGGGGCACCGGCTAAAGGAGGGGTGGAATTCTAAAAGTACATGGGCCTTGGGCCCAAAAGAAAGGTGGCGCAGCACCTAGAATTTCTGTCCCGTGAGATTGTTCTGTGATTTCCCTTTGCTCCATGAGGAATTTGGCCTCGGGATTAGATCCATTGGAAATTTTATCTCGATACCTTTCAAACGAGTTGTCGAACGTCGAAAACGGAGTTCGGATGTGGCCGTGAAGTCCGTTTGAAGTACTGCTGCTCCTAGATGGCCGAACCGGACTCGGCGACGAATTGGGCTTTATCTTGGGCCTTCCTTGGCGCGTGGGCTGTCCTCGGTGGATGTTCTTGATGTGCTGGTCCAGCAAAGGTGGATGGAAAGGACTTGCTTCCGGATTAAGCCCTCTAGACGTCGTATACGAAGTAGCGGTCGTAGAGGAAAAAGGGGCAGCGGTTGTATCCTTGGTTGGGATGTCCTCATCATAGACCAACCACGAAATCCATGGATATGTCATCCCAAGGCCAAACAGGAACCTCCAAAGGTTGAAGCAACCCTGCGGGTCGTTAATGTTCAGCCTTCACCTTTTGACAAATTCCACAAGATGCTACATACCGAGCAATATCAACCCTCATCCTTTTCCACCATAAACTCTTTTTCAAATCCCAATACATTTTAGTCTCACCAGGATGAATTGTATACAGGGTACGATGAGCCTCCTTTAAGATGTCATCCTTGACTTGAGACTTTTGGGGTACACAAAGGCGGCCTTTAAACCGCAAAGCACCAACATCATCAATGGTAAAATCCCTAGTTTTTCCCTCAAGAATGCACTTTCTCACTTGTTGAAGCAACCGATCATGCTGTTATGCCTCATACACACGCTCTGGAATTGCTGACTCCAGAATCATCTGAGTTTCAGCTTGCACGGTGCCTGCAAAACAATAAGAGACTCACATACGCTCAAAATCAGCAATGAGATAGCCAAGAATAGGGGGTCGTACCTTGCGACTAAGATCATCCGCCACTACATTAGCTTTGCCCTGATGGTACTGAATTGTAAGATCATAATCTCTTATCAACTCCAGCCACCTTCTTTGCCTCAAATTCAAATCTTTCTGAGTGAAGATGTACTTGAGGCTCTTGTGGTTAGTGAAGATGCCACATGATTAACCATACAAGTAATTCCTCCAAATCTTCAAGGCAGAGACCACTGCAGCTAGTTCGAGATCATGAGTGGGGTAGTTTTGCTCATGCTTTTTCAATTGTCTTGAGGCATAAGCAATAACGTTTCCCCCTTGCATAAGCACACAACCAAGACCCATAAGAGAAGCATCAGAATAAACTGTGAAGCGCTTTCCTGGCTCAGGAAGGCTAAGAACAGGAGCAGTCACTAGCTTCTCCTTCAGAGTGCAAAAACTGCGCCCACAATCAGCAGTCCACTGGAATTTCACCCCTTTTGAGTCAATTGAGATGAGGCTTAGCAAAAATTGAGAAGTCTTGAACAAAACACCGATAGTAACCAGCCAAACCAAGGAAACTGCGCACTTCTCTGACATTAGAAGGTCTTGCCCATTCCACAACTGAAGATATTTTACTAGGATCAACGGAAATGCCTTCTTGGTTAATGATATGGCCAAGGAAACCCACATCTGAAATCCAAAACTCACACTTATTTAGGTTGGCAAATAATTTATTCTCCCTCAAAGTATCCAGCACAAGCCTTAGATGATGCTCATGCTCCTCCTTTGACTTGGAATAAATCAATACATCGTCGATGAACACTACCACAAAATCATCAAGATATCTATGCATCAAACTGTTCATCGTCTCCATAAAAACAACAGGGGCATTGGTTAGTCCAAAAGACATAACCTTAAATTTATAATGATCATACCGAGTGGAGAAGGACGTCTTTTCAATATCCTACTCCCTCACACGAATCTGATTATAGCCTGATTGGTGATCAATTTTAGAGGACACCTTTGCTCCCTTCAATTGGTCAAATAAATCTTCAATGCGAGGTAGAGGGTACTTGTTCTTGATGGTCACCAAATTAAGAGCGCGATAGTCAATGCACAAGGGCCAATCACCATCTTTCTGAGTGACAAAAAGAATAGACGCTCCCCATGGTGACACACTATGCTGGATCAACATCTTAGATAACAGATCATCCAATTGCTTTTTCAGCTTATATTGGAAAGGGCGAGTCAAACGGTAAGGAGACAGAGATAGGTCGGGTGCCCGGAACAAGGTCAATTCAAAATTCCACTTCCCTTTTTAGTGGCAAACCGGGCAGCTCATCCGGGAATACATCAGCAAATCCCTTCACCACAGGAATCTCCCCAATATCTATCGAAGTACTTGGCTTCTCTGAAATAGCCAAAAGTGGCCCCGATCTTAGCATACGATGGCCAGGAAACAAACTAGCCAGCACAAAGAGAGAGTTAGATGGCACACTGCCCTGGAAGACTAACTCCACTCCGGACGGAGCCTGCAAAATGATTGTCCTCCAGTAACAACATATTTTTGCTTTGTACTGATGCAACCAATCCATACCCAGAATGACATCAAACGGGGCCAACTGGATAACCATCAGATTAGCAAAGAAATCTTCATCATCGATGGTAATGGTGCAACCTGGGCATACCATCGAACTCGAAATAAGACCACCTGGAGAACTAACTATCACAGACTTAGCAATACACTGCATCCCCAACTTGGCCCTTCTAGCAAACTCAATCGACACTAAGGAATAGGATGCCCCTGAATCTAAGAGAACAAAAGCGTCAACTGAATCCACAAGTAAGATACTTGACACCACATCTGGACACCCAGCTGACTCAGCAGTCGGTAGAGTGTAAACTCCTAGTGGCACTAGGGCGACGGAGCTCCAAAGACCTGCCTCGGAAGCATCGAATCGAGGCGGGCAAGAAGCGAGGAAGCCGGCGGTGAGGATGCCAGAAAGCCACAGGTGGCACCCACACAGAAGACTGCGAAAGAACAGGAGCTGCAGCCAACATCTGGACTGACCCTCTAGATGAGGCAGTCGAAGTTGGGGTGGATGATACCGGTTCCCACTTGATGATTCTATTGGGATTCAGCCGACAAACTCGCCCCATATGGCCAGGTCGGCCAGAGTGATAGCACTCCCTTGACCACGAACATTCTGCAACGCGATGCCCACCGTCGCACTTGAAGTAAATCATACCTTGCCTCGGAACAGGGCGAAAGGGCAAATCGTGGGGAGGAGGATGAAGATGGCCCAGGATGCTTTGCCTTGGCCCTCGAGAAGGAACTCTGTCCCACCTTGAACTTCTTGGAAGTAGGTCGCTGGAAAGACCCACCTTCCCCACCAAAACTCCTCTTCTGGGCACCACCAGAAACTCCCGAACGACCAAAGTTGAGGTTATCTTTAAAAAGCTCCAACTCAAGCTCCATGCCCTTAGCCTTCTCCACCACGGAGGCGAAGTCACGGGGGACAGTGGCCCCCCATGACAACTCTGAACTCCTGGTTGAGACCCCTATGGAACCTCCAAGCCTTTTCACGATCATCAGAGGCCACGGCTAGTACGAAGCGAATAGTGTTGTTGAACTCCGCCTCATACTCAGCCACAGACTTCCTCTCTCGGGAGAGGGTAGTCAAAGAATGCTCCATCCTCTCCACAAAGTTCTCCGAGTAGAACTTTACCCGGAAGTGCTCGGTGAAAACCTCCCAAGTGACCGATCCATGGGCGGGGGTCCTCGAAGCAAGTACCCCCTCCCACCACATATCCGCCAGGCCCTTCAACAGAAAGGCCATGAATCGAGCCTTCTGGAAAGAAGTCATCTCTAGGACTCCAAATTGCCTCTCCATGTAACGCAGCCAGTCCGTTGACTGGACCAGCGTGCTCTCACCATCAAAGATGTCGAGTCGGAGAGTCAACCACTCACGAAGGCTCATCCTACAATCTGACACATCTGGGGCAACTGCGGGCAGGTGGAGACATAGTAGGAGGAGCTGCCTGAACCTGCTGAAGCAACTCTTGAACCACCCTCTGTAGCGCTTGCAACAAGGCCACAGTACCGGCCTCTACCCCTACCCAGACTGCACAGCCGGGGCACCATCCTAAGCTGACTCATGAGCATTAAGCGAGCCACTTCCCTCAGCTACCGACTCAACAACCCTTTGAGATGGGTTACTCCCACTTCGGCCACAGCCTCCCCGGCCACAGTGACCACAACGTCTACCTCGCGGCATAGCTACAGCACAAGCACAATCTTACAGTCAGCTCAAGCACCAACACAACAACAAAATACTAGCATTTTCATCTCTCAATATCATAACTCAAATAAAACATTAATGCGCAATGCAATGAATTACCATAACCTTCCTATTGTGCTCCAAAGTGTGTCAAAATTTTAATCAATTAGAGAACCTACGCCAAATTTTAAAGTTATTGACCTAAAGCAAGATTTTAAAGAAATGACCCTAACCAAGCTTCTAAGTTTTCCCAAGTCAATTTTTTTAATTCATTCTAAGATCATTAACTAGTTTCAAGCACTACGGACCTAATGACCGCTCTGATACCAACTGTAACACCTCAGCACCCTGTGCCCCAAATGTTACACCACAAGAACCAACAAAACTTCCAAATTACTGAAAAAAAATTCAGCATGACCTCTATGTAATTAGAGCAAAATTGCACAACAACATAATAGAAATTACGACATAACCATTCGAGCATAAATAACAAGGAAGAGTAAGTACAACATGTAACAACCATGATATCATACCTAGAGAGAGAGGAGCAAAAAAAAGAGATAACTACAAGTGTAATCGCGACATAACCATAAACACATGAACGATTTAAAATACATAAAATTAAAAAAATATAACCACTAGCCAACCATACACACCATACAGGGTTAAACGGTCACTAGCAAAACAAAATACGTCGCCTTTTTAACTACTCAGAGATCTAAGGTAACTGATAACAAGTAAGTGCAGTAGTGCTAAGCCCTCTCGCAAAATGCCGCTCTGGAGGTACCTAAAATATAACATCAAAAACAAGCATGAGTTCAAAACTCAGCAAAGTGCATCATATTGTTACAATTAGCTTAAAACAGAGGTTATAGCAATTTACAAACTTAGTAAAACCTTTGCACATAAGAACAATGTCATAATTTAACATTCTTTAAGCACATTATCATAGCAATTACCGGTATTTGTCGACTTTTGTAGTCGGCAATAAATTTATGGGGCAGGCGCTAGATCTCAAACTTGAAGGTCACACAAAACAAGCGGTTAGACAGGTTCAGGCCCTCAGCGATGGAGGTAATACCCTAATCATGTGTGCTGGGACTATGTGGATCTCTTGAATCTAAGATTGCTCAAAGCGTAATGTGCTCTGGGCGATATGAGGTGTGTTATGCTCTATGGCTTAATGCCTTGTTGTTGCCCACCATCTCCCTTATATATCGGGGGTGGTGCGGCTTACAGAGTCCTGATCGGTTTGTAGATTCCGATCGGTTTCAAGATTCTAGTCGGTTACAGGATACAGTCTTACATCTTTATCTGCCCTATAAACGACTCAGATTACAATCGTATCTTCTATATCCAAATACATATTCAACTGTCTATAAGATATGCCCCCTACCATATGGCTGTTTGGCTTGGCATGGGGCACAACCTTTGGTCCTCCTCTCTGGGCCTTTCTTCTCTTCAGGTGACACTGGGCCGGTCATGGAGATACCTGGTTTCATATATTCCACAGTAGCCCCCGAGTGCTTCATGATCCAATCGTTACATTTCTAATTAGGTTTCAGGTTGAATCATTGTCCTGGACTTCCTGTATAAACTTCTGACTGGTTTTTTTATTTGGTTTGAAGGCTTCTTCTTGCAGCGAGCGAATTATGAAGGACTCGAATATAACCCTTAATTTTTGCTTCAAATGAGTATAATCTTCTATCGGGCAGGCTTGTTGCGAGCAGCCTCGTGGACCTTTTCTGGTATTTCAATTGTAGATTGGATATTTTTCCCTGCCCGAAGTTTTAATTCTCCTCGTGGATAATCATCGGACAGTCTTCGAGGTCGTCTTGATTTTCTGTGCCAACTCTTTCTCCAAAAACCCCTTCAGATTCTAGGATGACCTTTAATTCACAGTCTCCTAGTTTTCGCATTTACTTCGTACTTGCCGCATCGCCTATAAAAGGTGATCCCGTGCTTCTGGCACGTATCCCTTCACTCTTAGCCCTTCTCCCTTCTGTTTCGAATTCCTATCTTCTTCATGCTGAAGAGAAAGTTCAAGGACGACCAGAACGACCCTGAGCTCGCAGAGCTGTGGAGGTGCTTCGATCTCGCCATGGCAGAGCTGGCCGAGGAGAAGGCGGTGGAGCACGACCGCGCCGCCATCGACGCTTTCCTTGAGATCTTCCCTACCCTTTACAGGGCTAGGGAAGCTCTCGTCGAGGCGCTCGGCCGGGCGCACCGCGGGGAGGTGTAGTTCTCCTGTAAATGTAATAGTTTCCTGGGCATAATGCCTAGGGAATTTATATATAGTAAAGAAGTACCTTTTACCAATGAAGTTCATGTTTATCTTTTGGTCGTGGCTTAGACCCGACTTAGGGCATCTCAGAATTCGCATGGCTCTTCAATCTGATGATATCCGTGTTCGTCTGATGTAGGACGTAGCTTAGGCTTGACGTAGAGCACATCGCATTGAAATTCGCACGACCCTTGGCCGTACAGCACCCGGATCTATCTGGCGCGAGTTTCACCTTAGATTCGACTCGGGACATTTTAGGGTTCACGTGGTACTTGCTCGAGCGATGTCGACGCCCGACTGTTGCAGGATTTTACTCCAGTCCATCTCGAGACATATCACATTTGCTTGGCTCGTGACCGAGTGATACCTATACTTGACGGTTGGCAGATATAGCTTAGGCCTAACTTGGAGCGTACCAAGTCTGTGTGGCTCTTTGGCCGAGTGATACCCGTATCCGACTGGCGTAGGATACAGCTTAGGCTCAATTTGGAGCGTACCAAACATGTGTGGCTCTTGGCCGAGTGGTACCTGTATCCGACTAGTGTAGGATATAGCTTAGGCCTAATGTGAGGCGTACCAGATTTTTCTTGGCTCATGGCCGAGTGATACCTGTATCCGACTGGTGTAGGATACAGCTCTGGTCCAACATGGGACATATCAAGGTTTTATCCGAATGGTATCCGTACTTGTTTATTACGACGCACAGCTTTTCGGCCCTCATGGGGCATACCATTGGATTTGTTCCCATTTGGGCTCGACCCGTGATATATGATTCCGACCTGCGGTAACCACCCAGCGACCCAGCGTGGGGTATATCACAAGAAGATATTTTTTATCCCGTTTGGAGAATGCCCACGTCCCGCTTAGCACGGTAAGTGGTTAAACATCCCATCGTGGGGAGCAACGTGTCCCATATACGTCAGGCCTGCAAATCATTTAAGAGGTATAAGGAAAAATGAGGCGTTTCGCAATCTTTTTCCCGCCGGTTCGGCGAAAACCTAATCTTTTCCCTCCTTTAAAGGTCAGGCCATGCGTCGCCCGACGTTTCATTCTCTCACCGCGATCTTGCTCCTTCTACTTCCTTGTCTCTCTGACTTCTCCGCCACTAGGGTTAACTACTGCTGCGCTTCGCCTTTTTGCGCCGCCATTGATCTCTCCTTCGAAGATGTCTTCTCCTTCCTCCTCGTAGCCTTTGCCCCAGGATTGGACGACTTCGACTACAACGGAGGAGAAACTGCAGTCTATGGTGAATGACGGAGTTCTCCCAGACTTGACCTTGATCTCCGCCCGGCCGGCTGCCGGTGAATCCGTCCCCACTCCTCGTCCTGAAGAGGTAGTGGTTTTTGAGTCTTTCTTCCAGCGCGGGATGGGCCTTCCCGCCCGCGCTTTCCTTCGCGGCCTTCTCTTCTTCTACGAGATTGAATTGGTGAACTTGAATCCCAATTCCATACTGCAGATTTCCCTTTTCGTTCATCTTTGTGAAGCCTTCTTAGGCGTCAGCCCCCATTTCGATCTGTTTCTCCATTTTTACCTCTTGAAACCTTATCCCTCAAAGAGCGACCCCAAGGTTGTTGGGGGAGCCGGATTTCAGCTGCGGGAGATTTCAAAACCTCCAACAAAGGCTGGCATCAAGAGTGGTTCTATTGCGCCAACCCCAAACCTGCCCTTCCCTCCTTCGCCGGGCGCTGTCCTAAGGCGTCTCTTTCTTGGGTGTTACCCCTAACTCCGCCGACATGGACCAGGTGTATGAACTTCTAGCGTTGATTGAGAAATTGAAGGAGGATGGTCTCACAGGGGTAGGTCTGGCTCTCCATTTTGTTGCTCGCCGGACACAGCCCTTGAAAAAGCGAGTTCATCTGGGATTCGCGTACAAAGGGAAAGATGACCCGACCCGGGAACTGCCCGATGAGTTGTCGTAGAAACAAATATTCGCTTGGGTCGGCGAATTCTTCATCCCAAGCGTCGACGTATCCACCGTCAGATGCCCGAAGTCTTTCACTGCTTCACGCCCCCCTCCTGAGGTAGGCGAGTTTGGCCGAGAGATTTTTGGCCTTTGTCTCTGAATGCCTTCTAACTTTTAACCTTCCTTTCTAGGATCACGTTGCCTTCTTTAGTGACGCGCCCCTTCCGAAAATGCCTACTCGTATAGGCGATTCCCCAAAGCAGCGAGCGAGCTCTCCTGCGGGAGATCCCGCGCCAAGAAGGGGAAAAAGACGGTGGCCAAAGACCCCGCGATGCCCCGACGCCCGACTGGTGGTCCTAAGCTCCGGGACCCAACAGCGCGAGCCCCAGCGCCTTCGGCTCCCCTCTCCGACGAGCCCGCTGCGCAGCTGAGTCCAATTTTGAGGGACTCGGGTGGTTAGGTGGAGCCCAAGGCTTCAGTTGGCAGCTCCCTAGTGGTCCCTCTGGGACGGCTTGGCCACTCATAGAAAGGCCGCGATGAGGATGAGGAAGACTGACAGGTTTGTTACCCTATCGACTCTTATTTGACTCGTTTCGCTAGCTTGCTGACAGATCTTCTTGTAGAGATCCTTCGCTTGATGTTCCTGTCGGGACGCCATCTAGGGCCCCTGTAGAGTCCGAGCCCCCGAAGGTTTGTGTCCCGGTCGTGGGGGCCACATCCAGGGACACCGAAGTACCTCCCGAGCCCCTGGCACCATCTCTGACTACTCCCGCTGTGGAATCGGGCCCTGCTATTCTGGAGCTGGCCTCCCGCCTATCCCCCGAGATCGAGGAGATCCTCCGAGTTCCATCGACCCTTGCTCGCCCCCAGCTCATAATGCAAGCTGCGTGGGTTGATGAGTAGGAAGGCCTGAAGCTCCTGGACGATCCAGAGGAGGAGGAGAAGGAGAGAAATGACTTTTACAGTCATGCCACGGCTTTCGCGCGCCTGGCCCGGGTAAGCATTTCTCTACACTTGCTATCTTCCTGCTTCCGTCATTTATCATGTAGTTACCTTTCCCTGTGACGATTACAGAAAATAGGGGAGCGCTCCGAAAAGAAAGCTGAACACTTCCAGAAGATGCTCCCTGAAATTCGAATGCGCCAGGAATATCTAGCCAAATTGGAGCGTATCAAGGCCGGGCATGCGGCCGAGCTGCGATCTCTTCGGTCAGAGGTCCATGCGTTGCGAGAGGAGCAGAAGGCTCTACGCCAGGAGAAGCTGGTCGTTGTTGGCTCCCTTCGAGGTACCTATTTCCTAGTCTACCCTGTGCTTTTAATTTAATCATCTGGTTTCTTGATCTTCTTATCTCCATGTCAGCTCGGGATTCCGCCGTCGCGAAACTTCAAGAACAACTTAAAGCCGCGGAGGCTTCCAGAACAAAATCGGAGAAGGAGCTTGAAGGTATGACCGGCAACTTGGCCCTACTATGTCTTCATTGCCTTCTCTGATGTTTCTGTCTTGCAGACTATAAATTCAAAACGCTGGCGCAGTATGTCATCTTCAATGAGAGGGTTGAAGCCCTTGAAACGTCTTGTGCCAAGATTCAGGAGGTCTCCGAGCCGCTGCTGAGTTCGCTTCATCCTGAGGGCGAGAGGCCACTCAGCATGGACCGGGTCATCTCTCGGCTGGAGGGAGTCCCCGAGGCGCTCAAGAGTCTCTTGAAGGAGACAGCGACCAATGGTGCTAGCCTCGCTTTGGCGATCACCAAGTCGCATTATCCCCGAGTGGATCTTGAAGCCATTAAGGAAGGCTACACCCGCAACGTAGATGAGGACAGTGCCGCCGAGCTCTGGGAGGAAGTTAGGGACACCTCTTTGTCCATTGTAGAAACTTTAGACCTGTAAATTGAATGTATATAAAGGCGTTTGCTCGCTCTAGCATTATCTTTTCAAACATGCATATTTGCCCTAGTGGTTTCGACATATCGTGTCCAATTAGTCCAGCCCCCAGGCTCTGAGGCATGGTTCACGACGCATGTCTCAGAGTCTAAAAAATTGTAGGAGCGAAGCACTCGGATGCATAAATCTCGAGAAGATTATGTAAATAATAACTTTAATATCGATCTTTTTCATTCATAAAGGAACAATTTGAATTACGAAGTTCAAGTGAAAAAAAGGCGTAGTTGTTCTATGTTCCAAGTGTTGTTGATTGCCGTGCCTCGTCTTCTCGCTTGAGTTTGTAAGCCCCAGGGCGTACCACTTCATCAACGACGTAAGGCCTTCCCAGCTTGGGGAGAGCTTATGCTCGCATTTCTGATTCTTTCTAAGGACCAAATCTTCCTTGGAGAATGCGTGGCTCCTCACATTGCGACCGTGATAGCGCCATAGGCCTTGGAGATACTTTGCCGATTGGATTGTTGCGATGTCCCTGGCTTCTTCCAGTCAGTCGAGGTCTTCTAGTCAACTTTCTTCTGAGGCGACTTCTTCATAGCTCCGGACCCGCGGGGATCTGAATTCTAACTCGGTGGGGAGGACTGCCTCCGAGCCGTACACCAGGAAGAAAGGTGACTGCCCGGTTGCTCTGCTGGGGGTGGTTCGCAGCCCCCAGAGTACCGAAGGCAATTCTTTCACCCACCTAGTGGCGTATGGCTTTAGCCGATCGAAAATCCTTACCTTCAGGCCTTATAACACCATGCCATTGGTTCGCTCGACCTGCCCGTTGCTCCGGGGGTGCGCTACTGAAGTAAAGCAGATTTTTATTTCGAGTTCGTCACACCAGTCTTGAAATACGCCGCTTCTGAATTGGGTGCCGTTGTCCTTGATGATTCGGTTTGGAACTCCGAACCTAACCACGATTTCATTGAAGAACTCTTTGGCTTTTGCTGCTGTTATTATCGTGACTGGTTTGGCCTCCACCCTTTTGGTGAATTTATCAACGGCCACGAAGAGATGGGTATAACCACCTTGAGCCATTTTTAAAGGTCCCACCATATCGAGACCCCAGACCGCAAACGGCCAGGTTATGGGGATGGTCTGCAGTTCTTGTGCCGGTTTGTTCATCTGACGCGCAAAGAACTGACATCCTTCGCATTTCCGGACGATGTCCTCTGCGTCAGTGACCGCAGTCGGCCAGAAAAATCTTTGACGATAGGCTTTGCCGACTAGTGTTGATGACACCGCATGGTTCCCACAAACTCCCGAGTGAATTTCCTTGAGAAGATCTCTCCCTTCTTGTTCTGATATGTACCGTCGCAGTACACCAGAGGAGCTCTTGCGATAGAGTTCTGCCCTGATCACCACATAGCTTTTGCTTCGGCACATTATTCGTTCGGCTTGCACGCGATCTTCGAGTAACTCGTCCTTCATCAAATATTCTAGATATGGAGCTGTCCAATCGGGGGTAATGACTAGGACTTCTGCACTACGCTCTTCTCGGCTGGGACGTTCGTCTTCGACCGAGTGCTAATCGTTGTCTTGTGAATTTCTTCGACGAATACTCCCATGGGCACTGTAGATCGGTCGGATCCCATTTTTGCTAGCTCATCGGCCGCTTCATTGTCACGGCGGAGCACATGAATAAGTTCCAGGCCATCAAAGTTACCTTCTAGCTTGCGTACCTCCTGGCAATAGGCTACCATGTTGTCTTCAATGCAGGACCATTCTTTCTGCACTTGATTGACCACGAGCATTGAATCTCCGCGAACCATCAAACGTCGGATACCGAGTGATATGGCAATGCGGAGCCCATGGATGAGTGCCTCGTGACTCGCCGCGCTTGTTGGATGCGAGAAAAGTATCCAGAGAACGACTTCAACCTTTCCCCGCTTGGTGAATGAGCACAATACCAGCCCCTGCACCGCTGAGCATGAGGGAACCATCGAAGTACATCGTCCAATACTCGAGTTCCTTGGTAATTTCCGGGCTTTGAAGCTCTGTCCACTCGGTCGTGAAGTCGGCGAGCGCTTGAGACTTGATGGCAGTGCGAGGCTTGAATAGAATATCGAAAGCTCCGAGCTCAACCGCCCACTTTGCAATTCTCCCAGTGGCCTCCTGATTGTGAAGTATATCTCCTATTGGGAAGGAGGTGACCACCGAAATAGTGTGCTCTTGGAAGTAGTGCTTGAGTTTATAGACATCAAGAGCACAAAGATACAATAATTTTGAACTTGCGATACCACGCCTTGATTCGCCAGACTTCACGACGAAGTAGATCGGGTGTTGGATCTTCTGCACGTGGTCTGGCTCCTCCCTTTCTACAACGACCGCTACGCTGACTACATGAGTCGTTGCCGCGATGTAAATTAGCAGAGGTTCCTCTGGCATCGGTGAAACCAAGACCGGGGGCGTCGTTAGGAAGGTCTTCAAATCTTCAAACGCCTGTTGTGCCTCTGGAGTCCACTGAAACTTATTCTGATTCTTAAGGATTTTAAAGAATGGCATACCTCGCATACCCAACTGAGAAATAAACCTGCTGAGTGCGCCCATGCATCCTGTGAGCTTCTGGACGCCATTTTGGTAATTCGGCGGTTCCATATTTGATATGGCCCAAATCTTCTCTGAGTTGTCCACAATACCTCATTGCGATATGATAAACCCGAGCAGTTTTCCCGAAGATACTCCGAAAACACACTTCTCGGGGTTAAGCTTCATGCTGAAGGCCCTTAGACTCTCGAATGTCTCGGTTAGGTCGGTGATAAGGTCTTTCTTTTCCCAAATTTTTACCACAACATCGTTCACGTATGCCTCCATGTTGCGTCCGAGCTGGGCAAGAAAACATCGCTGAATTGCGCGCTGGTACGTTGTACCAGCGTTTTTCAACCCGAACGCCATCGTGGTATAGCAAAAGGCTCCAAAAGATGTGATGAACGAAGTTTTGATATGATCTTCCGCCTTTAGGCGAATCTGATGGTAACCTGAGTAGGCATCGAGAAAACTCAAAATTTCGCACCCGGCGGTCGAGTCAACCACCTGATCGATTCGGGGTAGCCCAAAGGGATCCTTCGGACATGCCTTGTTGAGATTAGTATAATCAACGCACATGCGCCAAGTTTTATTCTTCTTTTGAACTAGTACAGGATTTGCTAACCAATCGGGGTGATCACCTCTTTGATGAAACATGCAGCTAATAGCTTGGTGATCTCCTACTTGATGGCGTTCCGGCGATCTGGAGCGAATCGCCGGAACCTTTGCTTGATGGGTTTTGCTTTTTCGTCGACATGTAAGGAGTGCTCGATCACCTCCCTAGGAACACCCAGCATGTCGGATGGTTTCCAGGCAAAGATGTCTTTGTTAGCTTGAAGAAAGGTGACGAGCACGCTTTCCTATTTACCTTCGAGCCCTATCCCGATCAGAGTTGTCTTAGACGAGTCGGACGGGTCGAGGTTGATTCTCTTGGTTCCTTCGCCAAGCTTCATTCCTGACGTGGCCTTCTTCTTGGACGGGACGTCGCCTTCTTCCTGCAACGTAACCGCTTCCGCTTGGATTTCCTTTCTTTCGCCGGCTGCCTCCTGCAACTCGGCAAGTTCATGGTTCTCTCGGTCGCACTCCAGGGACCGCTTGACGTCGCTGCGGACCGTGATGACACTTCTTGGTCCCGGTATCTTCATCGTCAAGTAGGTGTAGTGCGGGACGGCCATGAACCGAGCCAATCCAGGTCTTCCCAAGATAGCGTGATACGCCATCTCAAAGTCCGCTACCTCGAAATTTATGTACTCGGTCCGGTAGTTGTCCTTGGTGTCGAAGGTGACGGGCAAAGAAATCTGCCCGAGCGGAAGCGATGATGCTCCAGGGATTACACCATGGAACGTTGAGTGCTCGGCCTCAGCTCGGAGCTAGGAATGTTCATGTCATTGAAAGTTTTGGAGAATAAGACGTTGAGTCCACTCCCTCCGTCGATTAAGACCTTCTTGAGCCTCAAATTGCGAATTACGGGGTCGAGCACTAGAGGGAACTTACCCAGATGTAGAACCTGGTTGGGGTGATCTGATCGGTCGAAGGTGATTGGAACCTCGGACCACCTTAGATATTGGGGGGCGACTGGTTGCACCGCATTGATCTCCCGAGCGGTAAGCTTTTGCTTCCGCTTGGACTCGTATCCAGTGGAGCCCCCGTAAATGTAGTTTAGCTCGTGCTAGGGCTCTTGATAATCATCCTCGTCTGGAAGGTCTTTCTTCTTTGCCACCTCATCCCTTGCTGGAGCTGGCTGCTTGTTGCTCTCCCGCACAAAGCGCTTCAAGGTGAAGCAGTCTTTGGCGGTGTGCTTTCCTTTAGGGTGGAAGGGATAGATCGCTTCTACGACGGTGCTGTAGTTGGGCGCCTCCCTCCGCATGGCTCGGGGCCGGCTGCGCTCGGTCACCGCGACTAGCTCTTCGCCCTTCCGCTTCTTGTCTTTGTGCTTGGAGGACTCGAGCTTATCGCTTTTATTCTTCGGATGTGGGCGCTCCTCTTGGCGCTCAGCTAGGGCGTCTAAGGCCATGGCGTAGCGGTCGGCCAGCGCGAATATCTCCTTCACGGATGTCGGGGGTTTCTTGGACATCTTCTTGATTAGATCAGGATCACTTACCCCTTTCTGGAAGGCCGCCACCACCACCGCTCCAGATACATCCCTGATGGTGTTCTTCTTCTGCATGAAACGCCGAATGAAGTCCCTCAGCGTCTCATCCTTCTTCTGGTGAAGCTGGTAGAGGTCCCACGGGGTGCCAGGCCTCCCGTAGGTTCCCTGAAAGTTCACCATGAATTGTTCACAGAGATCGCTCCAGGAGTCCACCGAGTTCGCTGGTAACCCTGTGAGCCAAGCTTGAGTTGAGGGGGTGAGATCGACCGGCAGATAATTCGCCATCACGTTCTGATTGCCTCCAGCGGCCTTAACTACCGGGGCGTAAACCTGCAGCCAAGCTTGCGGATCTCGCTCCCCGTCAAACTTTACGATGCCCTTGGGGTTGAATCCTTCGGGCCATACCACTCGGCGTAGCCAAGGAGTAAACGCTCGGATCCCGTCAATAGATCTCTCATCATGATGAGGGGGAGTCTGGCATGGTGAGCCTCTGGCTCGGCGATGGTCATCAACGTGCCGGGGCGGAGTTCGGCGCAACGAGCTCATGGCTCGACAGTCATCGTTGTTTCGACCCCGGCGATGATAGTCACTATGGTCATCGCAGTCGTCGTACCTCTGATCACCTCGTCGATCACGGCCGATGCCGAAACGCTCGTAGTCGTCGTGGTGCCCTTGTCGCTCTTCTTCGTCCCGCTCCTGTCGTCTGGCGGTGATGTCTTGGCGGAGATTGCGGTTGATAATTTGGTGAGCATCACCGAGTGGTGGCGTATGGCGCCTACTGTCGGTATTCCGACTGGTTGCAGTCCGACTGCTGGTGACACGAGTAGCCGTGTGGGAGCACGAGTGTGCTTCACCCACCGACGTTTCCTGATTCTGCTGGATTGCTGCCGTCGTCACCATGGCCTTGATCTGGGCCACGATCGGGGCCTCCGGGTTGTCCGATGCAATCATCGGGTCTAGCGTGTCGAGAAGCATCTTGGAGGCGACGACGTTCTACATCGGCGTGCGAAAGACGAATTGGTCTCCAAACCTGGACTGCAGGATGTCCTCGCGGACATTGCGGCCGCGCGATCGAAGAGATCGCACCTGCACCTCCTTACCCTTACGAAGGCGATCTTCCTCCGTAGCCTCTTGGTCTTCTTGATGGAGATCGGTCCTCTGCTCCTCGATCGCGAAGACGCCACGAAAATCGCAGCAGTTCTTCACAACGTCAACTGGTTTTCTGGGTGAGTCAGAGCGGCATACCTGAGATGTGTTGGCCTGATCTTCACCAAATTGGATCTAGCTTTGGACCAGGCAGACAAGCTCTTCACGCGTATCCGCGACGAAATCCAGACTTCTGAAGCGGAAGGCCTGGCTGGAGATGAAGGTGGCGATGAATCTGCCAATTGCTGCCATCGAGTCTGTAGGAAAAGATTATAGTGCTGCCCCTACGTGGTGTGCCAACTGTCGACTTTTGTAGTCGGCAATAAATTTATGGGGCAGGCGCTAGATCTCAAACTCGAAGGTCACACAAGACAAGGGGTTAGACAGGTTCAGACCCTCAGCGATGGAGGTAATACCCTAACTCTGTGTCCGGGATTATGTGGATCTCTTGATCTAAGATTGCTCAAAGCGCAATGTGCTCTGGGCGATATGAGGTGTGCTATGCTCTATGGCTTGATGCCTTGTTGTTGCCCGCCCTCTCCCTTATATACCGGGTGTGGTGCGGCTTACAGAGTCCTGATCGGTTTGCAGATTTCGATCGGTTACAAGATTCTAGTTGATTACAGGATAGAGTCTTACATCTTTATCTGCCCTATAAACGACTCAGATTACAATCGTATCTTCTATATCCAAATACATATTCAACTGTCTATAAGATATGCCCCCTACCGTACGGCTGTTTGGCTTGGCACGGGGCACAACTTTTGGGCCTCCTCTCTGGGCCTTTCTTCTCTTCAGGTGACGCTGGGCCGATCATGGAGATACCTGGTTTCATATATTCCACAGTATTGCTGAGTGCACACCCGTTGGTGTGCACCCTCACATTCCCATCCAGCCCGTGGAGGGGCCTATCGAAGTAGGTCTTTCATGTCTCACTACGTGTGAGACATAGAGGCCCACTCGGGACACCTCTTCTGTGATGAATGCATAAATGTAGAAGAAATAAATTAAATTGCAGAATGCATTCTCATCATCATAAACAACCTCATAAACATAAGCATACTCATTCTCATAAATATCAACATAATTGAAATTGCAACCAAATCAAGCTACAAATCCTTCTATCATTTAATTCAAATGATACACTTGCCTCTACCCACGAGGAGCGGAATGGTGCCACAATGAGGCCACTCCCGATGCTACTCCACTAGAAATAATATTTGCATGCATTCAAACACCAACACTCACTAAGCCCAAAATTCAGCATGAGACAAAAATAGGACAGCTAGGTTCAAACAATCATAACTTCATGCCAATAAGTTCAAATTTAGTAAATGAATACATTTTTCTAATCTACAGGAAAATTCTTAACTTTCTCTAGTTATCAAAATAATTTAATTCGGCCTCTAACTAGCCATGCATAGCACAAACTTGAAACCGCTGCTAGCAAGAGAATGTGTTGGACAGCAATCAATTAGATATGCATAAATTCCATATGGATAATCCGAAAGTCTTGTTCTTAGACTCTAACTAATCTTAAGAGTAATATCTACAACTTCTTCTACAGCCATCCTTTCTGGAAATGACTCTATGAACCTCAAATCAACTTAAACCTCAACCTAGCACCAATAGAAATTTATTCTGAATAGCAGACATTCAAATTAGCATATATTTTAAATGGCTGAACCAGAAATTGCATTCTTAGGCTCTAATTAATCAAAAGAGTACATTATACAATTTATTCGATAACCAACCTCTCAGGAAATGACTTTAAATAGCTCAAATCAACAGAAAACTAAAACTATCACAAATTCAGACATAACTCTGAATAGCAAGTAATCACATTATGAGAAGCAGGTATAAAAATATTCATAACTCCCAAATGGCTGTACCAAAATTCGATTTCTTGGTCTCTAAATGAACATGAGATGATAAGCTACAATTTCATCTATAGCCAAACCCTTAGAAAATGGCTCTAGATTGCCCAAAACAGCACGAAACCAAGACTGCTGACAATAGTAGCAAGTTCTGGACAGAAGTCACAAAAATACCCATATTTTCTAAACCGCTGAACAAAAAATCGAGTTCTTGTACTCTTGATAAATATGAGAGAAAGATCTACAACTAATTCTACAGTCGGCCCCTCAGGAAATGGCTCTAGCTACCCCAATTCCAACTTAAAAGAACTAGGTCTGCACAGCTCAAAATCTTCAGAATAGCTCTCAAAACTTAGCTCCATTTCCTCTAAAACCACAAACCCTACAACACCCAAATCCCCAAAATTTGCTCAAAAGAACAGCACTAGAGCCCTAGAACCAGAAAACTCTAATTACCTTCAAAGGTGGAGCAAGAAGGAGGAGGGGCTTCGGTTGGAGGCTAGGAGGGATGAGCAGCAACCAGGAGCTTCAGTTGGGGAGGAGCAGCCAGCAGGTAGCTCAGATGGAGGAGGAAGAAGGGGGAGGAGGCGCTAGGAGGAAAGAGGCCTTCGGCTAGTGGGAGAGGTAGGTGGAAAAAAAGAGAAGGGGATTAGGTGGGGGGAAATAGGAAATTCCCACCCACATAGACCTAAAAATCCAATTCCTACAGCTCAAGGACAGGACCACTCCCCAACTAGATTTTCCTTAAACCGGAAAAAGATCTGCAATACTACAGTTATAGAAAGACACTAGCTAGTTGCAAGGATTTGAACTAGGGCACAAGATTGCACAAGAAGATTGAATCTCACAACGGTGCAAACCTTTCTTTCTCCTTTTTTCTCACTTTTTTTCTGCACAGAGCAAACAACCACTAGTGTTTTCTTTTCTCTTTCTTTTATGCGATAGCCAGCTGTGCTACTGATTTTTAACAAAGATTCCAAACTCTCTTTTGATTTTTTGCAACTGTGTGATCAAGATACAAAGAGTGCAGCCCTATGCAACAAATTAGCTAGTCTTGATATGAGCAAAGTATTCACAAATGATAGATTGGCTATCAAAATAGATTCACCAATTTTCGTGACAAAACTAGCAGTAAGATTCAAGCCCAAGTTCAACCAATTTCTATGCTGTATCAGGAAAATTTGTCTTTATCAAAGTTGTAGAGAATTTCATAACCTTTTCAGAAAGCACAAGAACACGAAAATCCGAGATCATATGTGTAAGTCATGGCCCAAATAGTGAACTAGAAAGATTGAATCAAGAAGTGACGCGAAGGAAGGTGAACAATTTCAGCAACAAGAACACGATTCAATGGATAAAAACTTAGCAAAACGCACAAGATTAACAGATCGGAGACTAGGGTTCAATATTTTTGTGAGGCAAATTTTCAGATTAGGAAGAAAAACACAAATCCAAACTAGAGTTGAAATTTTTGTGTGACGAATTTTCTAGTACATAGCTGAGAATAAATTTAGAACTTTGGATAAAGATCCTACCATGACAACCGGAGCTCTGATACCAAATGATATGAAGTGAAAAAGATGCCCGATCTTCACGACGTGAGAACAAGAAAAAGGAAGATAACTAGCTGCAAGCAGCCATGATAACTAGATGATGTGGGGGCTGCCCGATCTTCATGAAGTAGGATTTGCAGGAACACGATAACTTGCGCCACGTGAAGGAGATGATGATGAACACCGATTCCAACCAATAACACTCTCGGATAACTAGCTGCAAGCAACCGCAATAACAGTGCAACCTGACGAACGTACTTGAAACCAACCACTGTCTCAATACAGCAACCTGAATCAAGTCATTCGCCCAACTACACTTGGGGTCGTCAAACGATCGGGATGGATAAGGATCCCTCCATACAGCCATTCCATGGAGAAGAAGACGCCATACCATGGTGGCTAATTCTAAAAATTGCTCATAACATTTTTCACTATTCATTGCTTATAATGGAGGAGTACCTAGGGTATTTATACTAGGAACAACCCTCCTAGCTAGGTATGAACACAAGTACTAATGAAGGTATGTGGAAGGTCATATTGGTGGAGCATTGGAGGAGTCTTTTGTTAATTTTGTGCACCCACAAAACAACCTTTGCAGCTTCCACTTAAATGGTCATTACTTTTTCTTCGGAAGTCGAAATGATGTATGGTTTCAAGCGCTGGAAATTAGACTTCCATATCTTTCCAATGATATGGCATATGAAAGCTAAAATCATCGAGATTGATTCTGGTGTAGCTTCTAATATCCGTATCAGGTAGCCTTCCTCCTCTTGAAGATTTTGAGGTTTTGTGCTCCTTTGAGCTTTGCCCACTTTGTTGTGAGACTTTGTAAACCTCCCTTCCATAAATAAAAATATAATTTTCTCAATTTTGAATTTTCTTTCCCCATTTACATTATACCTTAAATTCAGTTTTTACATTTCGTAATTTACATTCTTGCAATTTACTTTCCGCACATTTGGATTTGCCTCCCCTCCTTCTAAATTCTTGTAGATCTTGTGCTGAGGATGTATGATTGATGGATGAGTGTTCATCATACCATATCCCAATCATTTAGATAAATCTTGTGTTCTTCCTTGCAAGAAATCGATCTTTTGCACTTTAGATGATCATTCTTGGAAGATCAGGTCTTTTGTGTTCTTGTATTGTGTTCTAGATTTCTATGACATGTGAGAAGCTATCTAGGATCATCTTGATCATCAAGAACCCATGAGCTAGCTGCGGACCAAGTTTTTATTTTTGAACCCGTTCTTGTGCAATCTTCCTCAAATTGGAAAAAGGTCAGGATTTTGAGATCAACCGTTATGATTGAAGGTTGGAATAGGTTCCTAACATCCATAGGAAGGTGTCTACAAAGTTTCATTAAGTTTGGATCAGCCGATCAAAAGATTCACCGGATTTTCATTTCAAAGTCGTGCTGATTTTACAATTTCTGTGCTGATTTACTATAGCTATAGTACCTCCAGCAGTACCGCTACAGGACCACAAAGTGCCGGGCTACTATTCATTCAGCACTACCTGCCCAATTTGCGATAGTGCCGCCCGCTGCTGAATTTTTCCAGAATTTTGTGTTCTCCACTTTGCTTGAATGAAGTGAGGTTCTTGATTTGATCTTTTTGTAGAGGAAAATTTTATTTTGAGATCATTCACCTTCCCCCTCTGATCACCATCTCGGTCTTTGATATGCCTTTGAACCAAAAGGGCGCTTTCCATTTTTGTGTTGGTTTGGTTTTAACTGACCGGTGGGGACAAGCGTGCAGTGACTCGAGTTGAGAGCAAAGGCCAACAACCTGGGCCCGCACGAGCAGTGAGATGAGTGCAACACAGAGGCTGATGAGATGACCCCACACTTCATACGCAGTGAGAAGGGGAGCTCTGGTGGCGAGGCTTCGCCGGAGGCGGCGAATGGGTTCCACCATGAGCACCAGGAGATTTGTGCGCACACAGGGGTGATGTTGCTACAGCCGATGGTGGCCAAAATCAGCGCACCACCATGCAGGGGCGGTGGCGGCCATGGTCGGCCGGTGGTGCCATAAAATTAGATGTCCTTAAGCTTCATTTTCATCGAGACGAGCATCAAGAAGTAAAGGAAGATCCATTTTTGTACTCAACCATGAAAAAGAGTAAGCAGAATGGTTGCTCACCATGCGCGGGCGACTGTGGCGAAAAGGCACAGTGCGGTGGCTCACTGGCGAAGAAGGGCTTTATTTAACGTCAGGGGTGGAATTTAGGTACCACAAGGAAGCTATGAGCTAAATGGTTTGGGTTGTGGTTCACTGTAGTAGCTAATGGAGGTTTTACCCTTTCTCAGGTTGAGGCGGGGTGGTAATTTGGCTATGGAGTAGGCTGAGGGAAAGAGTGGAATGCTAGACAAAGCCCTGTGGTGCTTAAATAGGCAGTGAAGTCGGTTTAAACAGTATTTGAACGGGAAAGGATCAGCTGTGCCGCATTCTTCTCCGTGGCAGAGACCTTCACAAGAGATCTCTCCAAGACAGAGCAAATCCAGCGCAACTATTGCCGTGGCAAGTGAGGCAGTGTATGGCCGGCCTCGAGCTGCGAGTTGCAGCGCAAAAGGGACAAGGGATAAGGCGGTCCTTGCTGGCTTCGCTCAGTTTATGCGCAAAGGAGAGGAGAGGGGAAGAAGGAAGAAGAATAGAGCAGTCTCTGGCTGGTAGAGAGAAAGAGTGGGCAGGGTAGAGGCTGCTGGCTAGGTCCAGATGGAAATGGGGCCCACTTTTAAGACTCAGAGAAAGAGACATTTCTTCAAGCTTCAGGACAGCACAGAACTATCCTATTAATTAGAGCTAGCAAATCAAGTCAATTATTTTTAACAAATTTTGAATAGGTCTATAGGATAAATATTGCTATCCAGTAAAAATATCAGGGTAAAATTACCTGCATAAATTTTCATAAAATTCTGACAATGCATGCTGTTTAATTTTCCCTTTTCTGATTTTTATTTAATTAAAGATCAAACTTTTGTAAGTGTTTTATGTATATTTTTTTGAAGGTTTAAAATGATTAAATTGACCTTCCATAAAAGTTTCAGATTTTTATATTTGATATTTAAATTCAAAAAATTCTAACATTTCTAATTTCAGATATAATTGATTTTTGTTTATTGAATTTTTAAAGGCTTTATATTTAAGTTTTAATTTTTAGTATTTTTACTAGAGATAATAATTGAGTTGATATTGGTATGGTAAAAACATCAGCTTCAGATAAGCTTTGGAGATTTCTGCAAAAATCAGACAAGCACTTGATTGATATCATATCTCATGATTACAATATCTTATCCTTTATTTAATGTGTTCCAATTATCTTTCACAGCATGTTAAGGACTCTCGAGGTTTATAGTATTTTAATATTATTTTTCAGATTTTTATTGATATTTTGTTTTTACCTTTTTACTTTTACCAATTTACCATTTCAATATATATGACTTTTCTTTTAAAGAAAAAACTCAAGAAAAACCTATAATGCTAGAAAATTCATAAAATGAAAATTCAACTTAAGATCACATTTCAAAATTATTTTCATAGTTTCTTTATTTTAGACAAAAAGTTTTAATATAGCAACTTATTGTTTTCTTAAGACTAAAATTCAAGAAAATGAGGAAAAAGATATTGTTTTAAATCAAAATCTAGATTCCAATTAAAATTTATATTCAATTCTATTTTTAAAGTTTAAATTTTTATTTTTCCTATTTTTGATTTTTTTTGGGATGTTATAGTAATAGATGAATAGGTAGCAGAAGTGATAAGAAATGTTCAGGCTGTACATGCTAGTTATACGATATATAGATGTAAGAACAAAGGCTGCACATGCTAGTTATACGATATATAGATGCAAGAACAAAGGCAGGATGCTATGTAGCCCCGCAGCAAAAACTACCGACATCATCAACACCTTACCAAGCCAATAGTAACCATAGATAGTCCAGCAACACTCCAAATTTGCAGATTTTGATAAATATGTCCATTTGTATCTGATACTCTTTTAGCTACGTGAGAATATATAAATCAGTTACATGCTGCACACATAGCCGAAAATAAGGGTTCAACTCCCCCACCAGGTCCAGGAGGATAGATCATTTCTAATATATTTTTACATAAGAATATGACATAGTGGTTTATTTGCAGAAAAACTGTTACAACAATTCATCTTGTCGGAACATCTGTACTTTCGATTGAGTTGATCCTTGACTCTTCGCAAAATGGTACTAACAGGTATTCAAAATGGCAACAAACCAATCTTTGTAAGAAGCTGTGAAAAACATAAAGAAATAGTTATGTTAAGAAGCTTAGAAGATGCCAAGATGTACTAAACAATTTCAGCTTGGGAACTGAATCTACCAAAACTCATTTAGACTGCCTACAATTACGAAAGACTATTAATATGCAAATGAGGTGCAGCTAAATTTAATTATGTTCATTAATATACATAAGTTGTGGATCAAAAGATGCAAATGTATAAGCTGCAGATCAAAAAATGGATACACAACGTACCAGTAATAGCTATTGCATTCATTGCATTTCAGATACAGAAACAACCACAAACAATTCAGAATGTGTGTACTGCTTAGAACTCAGCACTACTCAGCACTACTCCAGTCACTTTACAAAATGTTTGTTTGCCTCTGCTTTTCACATCAAAAGGATCAATGCTCTGAACGTGTTCGTGTACATAGCCATGTAGTTTTCGTTTTTTTGCAAATCTAACTCTAGTACAGAAAATTTGCAAATCTAACCATCCGAATGAGCGTGGAAGAGCATTAGGGAAAAGCGGTACCTTTTTCTGCTGCAGCAGGCAAGCACAATAGCTTTTCCCTACCGCAGTAGGCCAAATTTGTCGTGCTTCCTAGCCGCGGCAGGAGCTCCCATGCTACCCTACCATGGAAGGTCTCTCGCGCCACCTCCCTATCGTGGTTGCATAGCACGGCAGGGCACAGGTGTCCCCTGCCCACTCTTCCGCACTCACTGGGGGCTAGATTTGCAAATTTTCCAGCACAGTATCTAGTTTGCAAAAAATGGAAGCAACAGGGCTATATACATGAACATATATCACTTGCTATTCTTTTTACTTTTTTAGAGTACTCAACATTTGGAAAAAGTTCTACAAAATAATTTTCTAGAGGACCATGCCTGTCGATGATTGCTGAACTAATAGGAGTCTTAAATATAACTATCTTCTCATGGCTGTTGGTGATTGTTGTACTACAACTATAATAAAAGAAAGTAAGGAAGGCAAAATTGAAAGATAACTTCAGAGTTCTACATGTCTGTTACTACACAGAAATGAAAATTTGGAACGATGTTTGTCTCTTGAAAGGACTGACTGCACCAAAATTTCAAATTAACCTGAAGTTAGCTTGTTAGCAAAAGGCATTTCATGGTCTTAAAAAGAAGCACCATTCCTTTCTGAATAATCATTTGATTGCTCATCATACAAAACTTCTCATGATCTTAAGTCGCAAGAAATTAAAACCCGTCACAAGAAATACAATGTCGGTAATCATAATAGGTTCTATTCTTTATCAGATTTCTATATAATTAATACTATGCAAGGGCATCTAGCAAATGTATTTTGTTCAACAATCACTAATCCATACATCTACACAAATAAATAATGCTGGGAACTGAAAAATATAGAAGAGTATTCTAAACATTAACCCTACAGTCCATGATGATATCCCATCCCAATAATGACAGAACCTGCATTATCTTTACATGAGGCTAGTTAAAGGCCTGCAGTGGGAGAATGATCATTTACCTGTACATTGTTGTAGAGTGCAGAACAGAGATACCAATTACATTCTTCCTTTGTGCCCTGATCGAGCATAGTTATATTCGTGAACAACCAGAAACAAAATAGCACAGAGTGACACTTTCCACTATGGCTCATGAAACATATTAATGAGTTAAAAGAATAGACACAACCTTCGTTATTTAGGATTAAACGTCACCATCCAATATCTAATAAGTGTCATTCCAGGCCATGTTCGTTAACATGTAGTTAGAATAATCCAGCCCAACCGAATGAAGAACTAATGCCAATAATGTAGTGTATCTAGATCTTCGATCCTACCTGCGCTGTGGACAAAAAATACCAAGGCTAGGCTGTGCTGGTCAATAATCAACATTCGAAAATGCATAACCCAGCAAGTTAGTGTAAGAATTCTGGAGAATCAAACAAGCAAAACCCACAATTAATGACCAAATTATTGACTAAAGCTAAATATTTGAATTGTATACCTACAGATGGTTAGAGTCCTCACAACTGTCCTTGCATGGACATGTAGCATTAAGCTCCTCCTCCTTTAAGTTGGCTAGTCTCACACACATATCAACTGTGAAATGAAAGGAGAAAAAAAATTATAATCAAATAACTGTGTGAATCAGGGAAAGAACACAAGGAATCCAGTAGAAGTACTACTTACTATATACATTATACGCCTGTCGAAGTGCATGAAGAAGAGCTCGAAAGCTTTCTTGAACAGGTGCATCACAGACCTCTAAGCTCATTTCAATGGTAGGATGCCCGTGATTTCCAATAGAAACACAGAGTCCTCATTCATGGAGCAGCCCCTGGTATTACCTGACTACAAAAAACAAAGTGGTATCAAGGATCATGTATGGAGATTGTAACACTCAAGGACATTGCAAAGAAAAAACCTAAATCAGTGAAGCTCTATGAAGTAGCTTTCATAATAGCCAAAATACTGAAATTGGAACGATAAAATACCATGATCGTTAACCATAACAAAAAATTGTGAAGTAGAAACAAATAATAAGTGATAAATTAAGTGCAAAAAGACAGTATGTTATGCAGCTAATTCTTCCCAGGTCTATGGTTTTGAAATTGTGCAACAATTTTGAAGGGGGACTATGGCTAGTCCAAGGAAGCCATGTCTAAGAAGCTGAGTATATAAACATAACAGGGGAACAAAAAGAATGTTCAAAACAGTTTTCGGTTGCTTGATAATGGCATAGCTTGAGCTAGAGAAAAAAAAACATTCTATGCTATGTGTGAACAAAACACACACACATACAAAGCCCTGGTCCCATTCGGTAGAGCGATTAATAAGGCATGAATTAGCGTTGCTTGCAGAGATGTCCACAGCTGATAATGTAAGTCATGGATCAGTAGGCCATGTAAGAACTGATAGTGACGATTAAATGGGGAGAAAGAACACCTATTTTTGTTTTTTTTCACTCAGAGACAGTATAACCCACGCTCCTCAAACATATTGTACTACAAAATTATAGGACCATCTTGTTTCATGAAAATTACTTTGCAGAGGCCATACATGGAACAGAACTATGCAAAAAAGGTAATATAATTCATCTGGCACAATGACCAAACTAAACAAATTGGCCTGGTTCCACAAATAACAACATAAAATCTCTTGCTCAACAACCTAAGTGGCAAATGCCTTAAATAGAATAAAGGAAATGGACAAATTTTTGAAAACCTGCAAAGGAGCACACCTGGAACTGACAAAGGATAACGGCAACCTTGAATGGTGTAATCATCTCCAGACCTGCATTTATCTCTAATAAATGAAGGACCATATGTTAGATTTAGCTATAGGAGAACATGAGATTACCATAACTAAGCACTTTCGATCAATGCAGCTAATGTAAGTAAAATTTGTCGACAAAATCTTAGGACCTAAAAAATAAAGAATAGTCACAATGGTTGACATACGCATACCAAACAGTAAACAGGAAAAACATATAAGCAGATAAATTGTGAAAATAACTCATCAAGCTGAAACCAATATTTATTTGTGAAAATGTAAATTTTTTTTTACAAAATAGTAACCGGTCTATCATCTTAACCAATCATAAGTAAAAACTAAAGTGAAGTAAATAGACCCATTCTGACTATAATCAATCTATCCATCGAGCGCAAACCAACAATAGCAAACCATTGGACGAATTGATCATTAAAGAAGAATATTGTTATGAGCTACGTACCTCAGCAAAGTGGAGCAGTAATGAGCATATGTTCCATCTTTAAAAAGGCATACCAAAGAAGCAACTACTAATTTGATAGCTATGCACTTGCATGGCTTTGTATCTGTCAACCACATTGTGAAACCCATAACTGAAGGATCGAGATGTCGAACGGAGGGGGTGAATGATCGCAACTTAAAATTTTCCCCCAAAAATAATCCAAACAAGCTCACAAAGAAAACACACAAGAGGAGCCAATCAAGATGAGCCTTTTGTGCTGTCTAGCCGATACTAACACAAGAGGGCCGGTAGCACCGGAGACCGGTAGTATCGCACGAAGAGCGGTAGCAACGGACTAAAGAACAGTCTGAAAAACAGCACGACCTAAAAGCAAATTTTGAGGAATCTTTTGATCGGCTGGACAAAAACTCACGAAATTTGGTAGATACGATCCTAGGGATGTTAGGAACTCATTCCAACCATCAATAGAGAGGATTGACGTCAAAGTTCCGACATTTTGACCCGGGAAGGAAGAACACACCAAGTTTGCGCAAGAACCCAAGAAATCGACCTAAGGCTTGCTCGTGGGGTTTTAGTGATCGAGATGATCTTGAATAGCTTCCCACAAGTCACAGCAAGCAAAAGCACAAGTCTCAACTTCCACAAATGTGATTTACAAGATCATTCATTCAAGAACGCAAAAACCGGTTTCTTGCAAGAAGAACGCAAGATGATTGGGATATGATCTAAATAGAGATTCATCCATCAATCAACATCCTCGGCATAAAAATCGGAAGCATTTTAGTAGGAGATGAGGCAAATCCAAAAGCATGTAGGAGGGGAGGCAAATCCAAATTACATGAATGTAAATTGCAAGAATGTAAGTGCGGAATTTAAATCCTGAATTTAAATGCGTAAAGTAAATTCAAACATAAGAGAAAATTATTTGCATTTCTGGAAGGGAGGTTTACAAAGCCCCACAACAAAGTGGGCAAAGCTCAAAAGAGAGCAAAACCTCTAAAACCTTCAAGAGGAGGAAGGCCACCCTTTCCCCTTTATTTATACTACTCTTGGGCCACTTACCACCCTTGGATGAGTCCCTCAACCCTAGGGCACTCCGTCAAGGGCTAGCATTGACCCACTCACACAGCCATGCAAGGGCTAACCAAAAAACCCTCCACACAAACCGAGTTTTCTTGCACGGTTTTCAAAGCACAGTAACTAGACCCACTATCCTATCAACTAGACCGCGATCCGACGGCCCTCATTGATCCAAGCAGCTTTTAGTTAGCATCTCATCCATTTATTGTCTTCTTTAGCTTGCACTGACTCCATCTCCGATCATCTTCCGGCGATCCTCGACCATTTGGACCTCCGACGCTCCTCGCCTATTCCTGGTCTTCCTCCGCCTCACCATGATCAAAACCCGACGTCCTGCAACCATCAAAAACAAGGAAACACATTACATAGCAATGTCCCAAAAGCTATGCAATAAATTCATCAAAGTCTACGCATTGAAATTCATCTTCACTCATACTGGCCGGTGCTACCACCCTCAGGCCGGTAGCACCGCCCATAGTGGACCGGTGCTACCACCCCAAGGCCTGTAGTACCGCTCTACGCGAGCACTAGAAAACACCTTCTCTGGAATTTTCACACCGGGCATTAGGGCCGGTGCTACCGCTCGGCCGGTAGCACCGGGCTACCATGGGCGGTAGCACCGGACCACCAGAATGCCCAAAATGCACCTCTCTAGAATTTTCACACCGCTCTACGAGACCGGTAGGCTGCCAAGGCCAGTAGCACCGGAAAAAATAGGGAGAGCTCAAATTGCTTCAAATTGAAAATCCAATTCAAATCAAACTCAAACCAGAGCATCCCAAGCTCAAATTTAGTCAAATACTCATCACAAACATGGGTAGACCTCCACATGATCTTTTAATGTCCTCCTTGATAGGTATATTGCTAAACAACAAAAAAGGGATAAATTTGAGTTTGAAGAGGAAAGAAAGCAATTTGGGTGCAAAGTCAAACTTGGTCAAAAAGAAGAGGAAATGAAATCATGACCAAATTAGCGAGAGAGATTTTAGAGCAATCCCTAAGAAAGAGCAAGTTTTTCACAAATATCCTAAAATCCAATCAAAAGCTCACAAGAAGTTCAAATGCTTATGATCCATTGATCCATGAGATTTAGCAGAATTTTACCAAGTTCATAAGAGCCAAATATGCATTCACATTTTTATCTTTTAATGATGTTCTACGTTTTCTCCCCCTTTTGGTAATATATGCATCAAGATCGGTGCGTGTTCATGACTAGGAGTTACAACGGTGCTACTATCGAGGATTCCCAGAACAAGAACCCAGGCGCAGACACCTCAGGGGGCCAAGGACACTCGATCCCTCTGCACACTCCTCAAAATCTCGTGGCAATGATAGAAGCAGCCCAAATGGCTACAAACACTATAGCACCCGATACTGCAGTACATCGGCGTGACTTGGTAGCTGCGGCCGCGACAGGGAATGTGGCTAATCTATCAAGGTAGCTTGCCCTCTGTGACCCCGCGATGCCTCGTCCGTAGGCACCAGAGCTTTAGAGGCAACAAGCCCCTAGATCGCACGACCTAAATGGAAAGCGCGACTTTGTTCCACCGACAGCGTCCCACCAGAGCCACAACAGTGGTGTCTTCAGTACCCCTGAAGCAAACATCCAGTGCGCTCATGTGCTACTAAAATCTCTTCCACCACTAGATCCGGGCAACCCGATGACTCCAGTGTTCGACCAGATGAAAACACTACTTGACGCGGCGCAAACATAGACCGCTCGAGCCACCAACTCGAGGCTAACGCGACCCAGCCAGCAGGGGCCAAGGAGCCAACGGTCAGGGCTGCCCAACTGTCATCGAGTAATAGGGTCGATAGCAGCTAGCTCTAACCAGAGAATTTCCAGGGCAACACACTCCAACCTCCGTCTAGGGTGCCTCAAAGACCTTCGGAATCTAATTCCACATGATTGACGAGACCTGCATGACATCATCTGAGATCGGGGGGAGGAACATGGACGGGAGGACCTTGAGTGGCGAAAACAAGTGTTCCTATCCTCGAGGGGCCAATCACCTGCACGCTTGGCACGGCGAGGTGAGTCTCTGCCCTCAAGGGGCCATTCTCAAGCACAGCGAAGGTTTCTCCCCAGCAAAGTCCACAGCCGGTGACCCCCGTGGACGACGATGAAGGATGCAAAGCCTTCACCCCCGAGCTACGTACCGTTAGGTGGCTAGATAAATTCAAGCCAGGCCCCATCAAGAAGTACTTGGGCAAGATACACCCGATTGAGTGGTTGTCGATCTACACTATGGTCATGAGGGCAACTGGTGGCAATGAAAAGGTGGTGGCCAACTACATACTCACCACCCTTGATGGTGCAGCCAGGTCTTGGTTACTCAACCTTCTACCTCACTCGATATCCTCATGGGCGGAGTTGCGGGCCCAATTCGTTGCCAATTTCCAAGGCACCTACGAACGCCCGGGAACTCGCAGTGACTTGCATCAGGTGGTCCAGAAGCCAGGCGAATCATTGCGCAGTTTCATCCGACATTTCAGTGATAAGCGAAACTCGATTCCTGACATCTCAAACGAGTCCGCCATCGTGGCCATTGAGAATAGCATCAGGGATAATTAGTTGAAGGGAAATTTAGCCACTCGAAAGATCCGAACTCCTATGGAACTTTTCGAGCTGGCGGACAAGTACGCCAGACGTGCCGAGGCCCGTGACCACGTGGACAGACCTAGAGCAGGCAATGACAAACCCGAGTCGTCCAAGCAAGGAGTGAAACAAAAAAAGAACCGCGGGGAGAAGCGCAAAGGTGACCCCACCGTGGCTGCGGTCGAAAGGGGCAAGATGCACAACACAGGCGACAACAAAGGCCGAAGTCATGGTGGAGGTAAGTACTGCCCGATCCACCGAACTGACAAGCATGATTTCGATGAATGCCAGGTGATTGGCAGGAAAGTTCAGGAAAAGCTTAAAGCCAAACTCGCCGAGTGTGGGATCGAGCAGGCCAAGGAGAAGTCCCTGGACAAAGAGCCCAAATAACGTAGGGCTGATCACAAACTGGCACACGTCTTCGGAGGATCTGCCCCGTATGAGTCCAAAAGGCGATACAAGGCAATCGAAAGGGAGGTCAACCTGGCTGCATCGACCCTCCCCAAATTCCTCAAATGGTCGGAAGTACCAATCACTTTCAACTAGGCGCATCACCCGGCTATGGTCCCACACCCGGGCCAATATCCCGTAGTGGTAGAGTTAACGATCATCAATGTAAAGGTCACTCGAACCTTGGGGATCCCTCGAACAGAGATCAGAGCCAGAGTGAAGCCATTTCATGGCATAACTCCACAATCGTCTTCCACACCGCTCGGCCAGATTGAGCTGCCAACCACATTCGGTACGCCAGAAAATTTCCGCACTGAAAAGCTTCTTTTCGGTGTGGCGAGTTTTGAAACTTCTTACAACGTGATCTTAAGCAGACCTATGCTAGCCAAGTTCATGGCTGTTAGTGTTATGCCCTTGAGGCAGTCATTTAGATGATTGTAACATGACTATGTTTATGAATAATAAAATGATTATTGGTCCAATGAATGTATATCATTGTATTGATTAACAAGTATGTGACTTGCTTATGAAGCTCTTTACTTATTGATGTAATTCGATAAATATCTCTGATCGGATATCATCGTATAGGACAACGATGAATAGATCAGCACATGTAGTGATCGATGATCATGCTTCATAGATCATGGGATATGGAGATATCATCTATACATTGTGGACGCATGTTGAAGAACATGAGTTAGATAGACCCGCAATGGGACACTGCGAGAATGTTTCATTCTTATGTGTCATCAGTGTATCTCATACATAGTAGATGTATGATCCTTAGACCTGAGATTGTCTTATTCCCTACATGTGTAATAGTTTTCCTTGGGGCTATCAAACACTACTTCCTAACCGGATAGTTATAAAGGTCGCTTTCATGTTTACTATAAAACGTGCAGAGGGAAGTGAGCAGTCAAGATGGAATTTGCCACTCCAATGAAACAGAGATATATGATAAGGCCACTCGTGTGATATGATTAAGGAAGTGCATGGCGATGCCGTGATTGAGGAGTTAATCACAACTTATTAATATATCATGGATACGAGAGATGGATTGAATCATCAAAGGATGACATGCTTCTCGCCTTGAGTTCAATCTTCATATGCTTGGCAAAGGGATTATTACATGAGTACTTTTGATAGGTTCTGTCCGATTTGATCATAGTATGTTTGGGAGTTGGCATACTTTGCAAGGAGCCGCTTCCAACTATTATATTGAAAAGGAGTTTTCCGAATCCATGTCCAAACGTACGTGAACCTGCAGGGTCACACACTTAATGGACTGGGATGCATAAATTTTGATTGGATCCGTAATTATTGGACCTCGTGGGCTTAGCACGCTCATGGGCCCTGGTTTAGGGTTTCATCTCGTGGCTATATAAGGAAGGGAGGAGGGTGGGCGCAGGGTGTGCTTTTCCACGGTTTAGAAGTGATTCACCCGAAACCCTAGCCTCCTCCTCTCGCTGCCCCTGCCGAGCGACCAGGTGCTTGCACACCGACGCACGGCGTTCCATCCCTGGATGTGTGGACTATTGCGGTGACGCTGCTACGACTGCGGCGTGGGAGGACGATCCACGATGACGCAAGGACGATCCACTCCATCGATGCAACGACTGCGGCGAGGACGATCCACTACATCGACGCGCGAAGGATTCCGCAACTGCGCGTCTAGTGGTAATCTAATCTGTGATCCCCTTCTTACGAGTAGCTTTCTGGTTATGCGGTAGATTTTTTTGTGCTTGTGTAGCATATCGTGTTCCTCTTCAGTGGTATCAGAGCCATCTCGTATAGTTTTGTGATCTGGATGTTGCACATATGATGTGTGAGGTTAGTAGATTGGATCTATTATATGTTCAGCCGGTTCATGTGATGAATTGGTGACGGCAGCCATCGGTGAGGTCGATCGGTTTAGGGTTTGAAGAAAGTGCAAACCGACTCAATATTGATTTGGGTGAGTCCATTCATGGTACGACATTACCCTTACCGGTCGGGTTACCGCCATCAGGGTTTCTGAAACGTATCCATATGGGACCAAGCCAATCAGATTGAGTTGGATTGGGTCAATCTAGTTGATCCATGGAAAGCGCAAACCGATTCAATATTGATTTGGGTGAGTCCGTTCATGGTACGACGTTACCCTTACCGGTCGGGTTACCGCCATCAGGGTTTCTGAAACGTAACCATATGGGACCAAGCCAATCATATTAGATCGGATTGGGTCAATCAGGTTGATCCGTGGAAATTTTGAGGTTGTTTTCCCATGACAGAAGACTTGCCTCTAAAAAAATTATCCAAGGGCTCTACCCCTTGGACCCCGCCAGGACCGCCGCCAGGGGCGCTGCCCCTCGGACCCCGGAGTCGTAGGGTTGCTTTTGTTTAACTCGTTTTTGCAGGGAATTATGTGAAATAGTATGGCCTATGTGTATGTGATTCATGTAATTTCCACATGGCCTGCGTGTCGTGTCAAGCCATAAGGCTATTTAAATTGTATAACGACCTGCGTGTCGACTTGTGATGCTTCAAACACTCAATGTAAATTTCATTATCAAAAGTTGTAAGTTGTTGCATCCATAATGATGAAGATGATGGTATCAAGCAAGGTGGCTAGGTGAACAAATCAAGCAAGGTGGCAAGGTGAACAAACAAGCATTACGATGGAGATCTTAATGCTAAGGGCCATGCTATTTCACAGCTTATTTTGATTTTCTGTGGATGTGTGTTTAATCCTTGCTATTTTCTTTATGCTCATTGCATGTGATGCCATGTTCTTAGTAGATTTTGTTCATCCCTATAGTTAAAATTTTAAATCAAAATTCCATCCAATTGTTGCACCTATCAAGAATTTAGATCGTTATTGATATGACTGCCAAAGTACTATATCAATGGCTATCTTAATAGATGATAGGGATGTGTTGGACACATCACGCATAACAATGGTAGATTTAATCAAGCTATCAAAACGGTTTTGGGCTTGAGGACATAAGTGGTTGGGATTTTATTTCAGTAATGAAGGAACCTATACAAGACAATTGGTGTCTAGGAAAACACACATGAGGCAAGTTTCTTAATTGGCACCCAAATACGGGAAGTGCTCCCTCCCTCATGTGAGCCCTTGGGGAAGGTTGACCTGGCCATGAGTCAAGTTGACGGAGGCATTCATTACTTGTTTTCATACTCAACAAACAAGAGTTACACAAGATGTAATTAGCAAAGGTGTTGCTTACCTATGTCATTAAATTTCTAGCAGTGATGCCAAAGCTCACTAGTGTTTGATGAATATGGATCTTGAATACTCACTATGTGTCTATAAAAGGGACATAAAATAGGAGTGTCTTTTATTAAAATGTTTAATAAAATTTTTTACATAAACATAGTGCTTATAATCTTTACATGTTTTTGTTGTAGTTCAATGGCACCTTCTCCTACTCCTGCTACACCTGGTTTTGCTTTGAGATCGGTTTTGGAAAGGGAAAAACTTAATGGAACTAATTTTGTTGATTGGTATCGCAACCTGAGAATTGTTCTCAAGCATGAAAAGAAGGACTATGTTCTAGAGAATCCAATTCCTAATGTACCAGCCGAAAATGCTCCTCGCAATTTGAAGGTTGAATAAGAAAAACATGTTAATGCTTCTGTAGAGGTCAGCTGTCTCATGCTTCTCACCATGGACTCTGAGCTCCAAAAGCAATATGAGGATCAGGATGCTTACAATATGATTGTGGGCTTGAAGGGCATGTTTGGGAATCAAGCAAGAGCTGAGAGGTATGGTATCTCAAAGCTTTTATTTGCTTGTAAGCTGGCCGAAGGCAGTCCGGTCAGCCCTCATGTGATCAAGATGATTAGTTACATCGGGAGATTGGAAAAACTTGAGTTTCCCCTTAGCCTCGGTTTGGCCACAGATGTTATTCTCCAGTCTCTGCCATAGAGCTTTGAGCATTGTGAATTTTCATATGAATAGCATGGAGAAGAGCCTAACCGAGCTACATGGGATGCTCAAGGCTGCCGAGGAAAGCATTAAGAAAAAACCCAATCATGTGATGATGGTTCAGAAAACAACTGCATTCAAAAAGAGGAAGGCTAAGGCTGGGGGAACGGGAAAGAGCAAGGGCAAGGGCAAGGCTCAAGATGAGATCGCAAGCCTCAAAACTAAGCTTCAGAAGCTTAAAGTTGGCCCTCAACCTGACACCCAATGCTTCTATTGCAAGAAATCAGGACATTGGAAACAGAACTGCGAAAAGTACCTTGCAGATAAGAAGAATGGAAATGTGGTTTCTACTTCAGGTATTAATGTTATAGAAATTAATCTTGCTACTTCTTCACTCAGCTCATGGGTATATGATACCGGTTTGGTTGTTCACATTTGCAATTCGATGCAGGGGCTGATAAAGAGTAGAGACTTGGCAAAAGGAGAAGTGGATCTTCGCATGGGGAATAAAGCAAGAGTTGTTGGTCTTGCCGTTGGCACATACCCATTGCATTTGCCTTCAGGATTAGTTTTAGAACTCAATAATTGTTATTTTGTTCCATCTTTGAGTAGAAACATTATTTTATCTTCTTGTTTGGAACATGAAGGTTATGATTTCAGAATAAAGAACTTTGTTTGTTCAATATTTTTGAATGATATGTATTATGGTCATTGCCCCATGGTGGATGGGTTGTACGTCCTTGAACTCGAAGAGAAACCTGTCTATAACATTAATGTAAAAAGGCATCGGCCTAATGAGAAGCGCATGAAGAAGCTCCATGGTGATGGACTTCTAACCTCATTTGATTTTTAATCATTTGAAACATGTGAATCTTGTTTACTTGGCAAGATGACAAAAGCCCCTTTCACAGGTTTTAGTGAGAGAGCGAGTGAGTTAATGGCCCTAGTACATACAGATGTATGTGGACCAATGAGCTCGATTGCTAGGGGTGGGTTTCAGTACTTTGTAACTATTACCGATGACTTTAGTAGATATGGATATATCTATTTAATGAGGCATAAATCTGAAACTTTTGAAAGGTTCAAAGAGTTTCAAAATGAAGTACAAAATCAACTTGGCAAATCAATAAAACACTTACGATCAGATCATGGTGGTGAATACTTGAGCCAAGAGTTTGGTGATCATCTAAAGCAATGTGGAATCGTTTCGCAACTTACTCCGCCAGGAACGCCTCGATGGAATTTCGTGTCCGAACGACGAAACCGAACTTTATTAGATATGGTTCGGTCAATGATGAGCCAAACAGATCTGCCATTATCCTTCTGCGGTTTCGCTCTAGAGACAGCTGCGTTCACTTTGAATATGGTCCCATCAAAATCCGTTGAGAAGACGCCATATGAGATATGGACTGGGAGAAGACCCATGTTGTCATTTCTCAAGATATGGGGATGTGAGGCTTATGTAAAACGTTTACAATCAGATAAACTCGCACCTAAATCAGAAAAATGCATTTTTGTGGGGTATCCTAAAGAAACAAAAGGATATTACTTTTACAAAAGAAACGAGAACAAAGTTTTTGTTGCTCGAAATGGTGTCTTTTTGGAGAAAGAGTTTCTTTCAAAAGAATTCAGTAGGAGTGATATGTATCTTGATGAAGTTCGAGAATCACATGAATATATTCAAGCTACCACTGAACCTTCACAAGATGTACAAAGTGTTGTACAACCTGTGAAAGAGACTCCAGACCCACGTAGGTCAGGGAGGCCACGTCATGTACCTATAAGATATGGGAATGACATATTATTGTTGGACAATGATGAGCCCATGACTTATGAAGAAGCAATGATGGACCCAAACTCCGAAAAATGGCTTGAAGCCATGAGATCCGAAATTCAATCCATGCATGACAATCAAGTTTGAAACTTGGTCGATTCTCCTAATGGTGTAGAAACCATTGAATGCAAATGGATTTTCAAGAAGAAGATAGACGTAGATGGAAATGTTCAGATCTATAAGGCACGGTTGGTGGCAAAGGGTTTCAAACAAGTTCAAGGAGTCGACTATGATGAAACCTTCTCACCGGTAGCCATGCTCAAGTTTGTCCGGATCATTTTAGCTATTGCTGCATATTTCGATTATGAAATATTTGGTGGCAAAGGGTTTCAAACAAGTTCAAGGAGTCGACTATGATGAAACCTTCTCACCGGTAGCCATGCTCAAGTTTGTCCGGATCATTTTAGCTATTGCTGCATATTTCGATTATGAAATATGGCAGATGGATGTCAAAACAGCCTTCCTTAATTGGAATCTATCTGAGGATGTATACATGATACAACCTGAAGGTTTTGTTGGTCCTAAATATGCTAAAAGGGTATGCAAGCTTCAAAGATCCATTTATGGGTTAAAGCAAGCATCTCGGAGTTGGAACTTTCGTTTTGATGAAGTGGTCAAAGGTTTTGACTTTATCAAAAATGAAGAAGAGCCTTGTGTTTACAAGAAGGCTAGTGGGAGCGCACTTGTGTTTCTGATTTTGTATGTGGATGACATATTATTGATCGGGAATGATGTTCCTATGCTTGAAGATGTTAAGACTTCATTGAAAAGGAGTTTCTCAATGAAGGACTTGGGAGAAGCATGCTATATCATGGGCATAAAAATCTATAGAGATATATCAAAAAGGTTAATTGGATTAAGTCAGGAAACATACATTGACAAGATATTGAAAAGGTTCAATATGCATGAATCCAAGAGAGATTTCATGCCAATGTCACATGGCATCAGTCTCTACAAGAATCAGTGTACTTCGACATCTGATGAGCGAGACAGGATGAGCAAGATTCCATATGCTTCAGCTATTGGGTCTATTATGTATGCCATGATATGTACACGCCCAGATGTCTCATATGATCTAAGTCTCACGAGCAGATACTAAGCGGATCCTGGTGAGTCCAAAAGGCAATACAAGTCAATCGAAAGGGAGGTCAACCTGGCTGCGTCGACCCTCCCCAAATTCCTCAAATGGTCGGAAGTACCAATCACTTTCAACTAGGCGGATCACCCGGCTATGGTCCCACACCCGCGCCAATATCCCGTAGTGGTAGAGCCAACGATCATCAATGTAAAGGTCACTCGAACCTTGGTCGATAGTGGTAGCTCACTGAACCTCATTTTCACCAAGACGCTAGATAACATGGGGATCCCCGGACAGAGATCAGAGCCGGAGCGGAGCCGTTTCATGGCATAACTCCACAATCGTCTTCCACACCGCTCGGCCAGATTGAGCTGCCAACCACGTTCGGTACGCCAGAAAATTTCCGCACTGAAAAGCTTCTTTTCGATGTGGCGAATTTTGAAACTTCTTACAACGTGATCTTAAGCCGACCTATGCTAGCCAAGTTCATGGCTGTTAGTGTTATGCCCTTGAGGCAATCATTTAGATGATTGTAACATGACTATGTTTATGAATAATAACATGATTATTGGTCCAATGAATGTATATCATTGTATTGATTAACAAGTATGTGACTTGCTTATGAAGCTCTTTACTTATTGATGTAATTCAATAAATATCTCTGATCGGATATCATCGTATAGGACAACGATGAATACATCAGCACATGTAGTGATCGATGATCATGCTTCATAGATCATGGAATATGGAGATATCATCTATACAATGTGGACGCATGTTGAAGAACATGAGTTAGATAGACCCGCAATGGGACACTACGAGAATGTTTCATTCTTATGTGTCATCAGTGTATCTCATACATAGTAGATGTATGATCCTGTCGGGGATCGGCCACCACGACACGTGGCCCCCCCGGGGGGGCCTCGTGCAGCCCTTCTCTAGAAATCGGGACTATTCCTAGCTCAAAGTGAGACGCCCCGAGCACCAATCGGATCGCTCCGAGCCAGTTCACCAAGAGTCCCGCAAGGCCATAAAGGAGCTCTTTCCCGACCAAGCCGACCGCCCCGAGCTCTTTCCCGACCTAGCCGACCGCCCCGAGCTCTTTCCCGACCTAGCCGACCGCTCGACCTTCGTCACAGGTCGGGCTTCCCCAACCTCCGACCAGCCCGACCCCGACCTCCGTCGAGGATCGAGCATCGGGTTCCCCGCTGACCGTTTACCACGTGCCCGATGATCACGACTGCTTGAAGCGACTGCCCAGAGGCAGGTACCAGATTCACGAGCTCGGTCTCGCACTGCGCAAGGACCGCAGCCAAGAAATCGCTCTCCGGGGTTCGCAGCCCGAAAAGAGTGTACTGCTCCGTGCTCACGATCTCGTCGTCCCGAGGTCGCGGCACGCTCTCCCCGGAAGGAAGCCGCCAGGTGAACGGGTCCAGAAGCCCCAAGGTTTCTATCTCCTTCATCCGCTCCGTAGTGAGCGTGCTCCTCCCGAACTTCGCCATGAAGCCGAGGTTGAGGGGAGGGAGCAGAATCGCGAGCGAAGGCTAGGAGGCGTGGTCAAGGTAGGACAAGGGAGAAGAAGGCAAGAGCACGAGCAATGAGAAGCAAAACCCCGAGGGAAGAGACCCCTCCGGCTTTTAAAGACGCCTCGTCTGCCAGCGTCACCTTCGCCTCAAAAGGCGCAGCCGTAGTCGTCGGGCGGTAGCCGAGGTGCCATGGCCCCTTCAAAACCCCTGTACGGGCACATCGATCCACGCATCCGCCAGATCACGTCCCTCCAACGTCCCTATCTGCGAGGCTTCCGGTCCTTCTGAGCCCACCTGGGAAAACAAGATGTCGAGATCCAAGCGTGCCCCCCGGGGAAGCCTTTTCTGGGCCTGAAGATAAGCCCAAGAAACCTCGGGCCCGGCCGAAGGGGGAGCGATCCCCCCTAAGAAGACCTCAGACTCAAGAGCGCCTGGAATTCTCAGACCGCTTCTTGAGCCTTGGGGGCTGGTTGTCGGGGATCGGCCACCACGACACGTGGCCCCCCCCGGGGGGCCTCGTGCAGCCCTTCTCTAGAAATCGGGGGACTGTTCCCTAGCTCGGGCGGAGACGTCCCCGGACCGCCAGCTCGGAGCACCAATCGGACTATTTCGAGCCAGGCTCCGACCAAGAGTCCCGCAAGGCCATAAAGGAGCTCTTTCCCGACCTAGCCGACCGCCCCGAGCTCTTTCCCGACCTAGCCGATCGCTCGACCTTCGTCACAGGTCGGGCTTCCCCGACCTTCGACCAGCCCGACCCCGACCTCCGTCGAGGATCGAGCATCGGGTTCCCCGCTGACCGTTTACCACGTGCCCGATGATCACGACCGCTTGAAGCGACCGCCCAGAGGCAGGTAGCTCCTTCCCAAGGCAGTAAGAAGGCCACCAAAGTCAAAACCTCAGTCCCATCATCCAGCCATGTACATCATGGGAGTCAGCTCACCCCAGGCAGCGATGGGGCCACGAATGGCAACGTCATCATCTGACAGGTTACAGAGAGTGGGTTCGCTGTTTCCCGAAGAAGCGGTGACCTGCTTTGCTCGGAGAGCCTACCAACCCGGCGTGGGCGAGGCCAGACAAGACCAGTCACCAAAATGAAGGCCTTCTGACACGACCCCCTTTATCCTCTCGGCTCCCAATTCCCAATGTAACCTGCCCCTTTCGATCATATAAGGGAGGGGCAGGGCCCTCTGCACTGCGGGCTTTTTTCTTCTTTCACACACAGCACCCCTAGCTTCTCATCTGTAAACATCGCTCTCATCTGCACCCATAGTAATACAGTATCATCACCCGAACTGGAGTAGGGACGTTCGTCCCGAACCAGTATAAACCTCGTGTCCCCTGTTTGGTTGCGCGGGTTTCCCCTGCTTAGTGCGCCCGCCGAGGGTGCCACCCAGACGAGCGGCTCGGCCTCGCCCGTGACGATCCTTCCCCTCTTTCTTTGCAATGACGGTCCCGATCGTCGATACCGCGCGCCACCGTGGGGCCCGAAGTTTCATTCGTCCAAAGTTCGTCACCTTGGCCAGCTCAACACCTCCAGCTCCACCACCAGCATGTCACGAACGGCAAGCTTGGGCTCGGACGCTGTCCCCGAGTGCCAAGGCTCCACATCCATGCTCTCGCCCTCCTTGCCGCCCCACGAACGCCATGCGTTCGCGGCCGGCGGACGTGAGGCAACCCCTGGGGCGGACGACGGTGGCCCGGAGACCCCTCGGGAGGTGCATCGGCTCGCCCAGATCGCCATCGACCAGGCCATCGCCGCCATTCGGCGTGAGGAGCGTGGTACGACCCGCTCCCAGTCCGGTCGGTTCAGCCCTCCCCGTCCGAACGAACCTGTCCAAGAACGCCTACGGGCCATCGCCCGGGTCATGGCTGACCCCGCTCGGGCCGGCTCGGCCCTCTTTCGACGGTCCCTGGCCGAAGAGCTCAACAAGGCAACCGACAGCGTCACACCCCGGCGGCAAGCAAGCTCTCTGGGCTCTAAGTCTCGCCCTGTGCAGCCAGTGGCCCCCTGTCGCATGATCGTCGGCCGCTTCACCGGCAGGATCCCGCCGGCTCGCACTTAACGCTATCTTCACCGCCTCGACAGAAGGGCGGCGCGTGGCTTCGCCGCCACGCCGGGCGTAATGACGATGCTCGCCGGACAATGCCGGTATTCTAAGTCCTCCCGCACGTCCGGCCGGGTGACAAAGATCCGCAACCGCTTGCGACACCACCGCAACGACGCCCCGCCAACCATCACGGCCGACGCGGGCGCGCCGCTGCTCGAGTTCTCCTCGTCGGTGGTGATTTACTTCGACGCCAAGAATGCGCGACAAGAGCCTTCCGCCTACGGCCGCTCGGGCGACTCGAGCGATCTCCGTCGGTATTGCCGCCGGGCTGGTTTAAGCCAGCGATGATGGAGCGGTTCGATGGGACCAAGAACCCCGTGGAATTCCTCTCCATCTACTCCACCGCCATCTTGGCGGCCGGAGGGGACGAGGCCGTGATGGCCAACTATCTCCCCACCGTTCTGGACGGCGCCGCCCGCACCTGGCTCTTCAACCAGGCGCCCGGCACCTTTCGATCGTGGCGCCAGCTGAGGAGCGCTCTCCACTCCAACTTCCAGAGTTGCTACGAACGGCCTGGGCGGGAGAGGGACCTGGACCGTGTTTTCTAGGGAAAGGGGGAACATCTGCGAGACTTCGTGCGCCGGTTCACCCGCGCGCGAAACTCGATCCCCAATGTCTCTGATGAAACCATCATCAAGGCTTTCAAGTTTGGCATCCGAGACAGACGCCTTACGGAGGACCTCGAGATTGCCATGAGGCTCACCGTCAACAAACTATTCCGCATGACTGAGCGGTACGCGGACGCGGATGATGCTGTCCACTGGAAGCATGACTATGACTGGGGCAAGCTCGGCCTCGCCTTCGACGAAACGGGGCCATCCGGCGCTAAGGAAGGTGACCCGGGCCCGCTCGACAAAAGGCGAGGAAAATACCGCGGCGTCGAGGGCGGCCAGCTCCGCCTAGTCGCCACGGTCGACGACAAGCGTGAAGGGCGAGGCGCGCCACCGACCGGGGGGGCCTCGCCTCAAGCAGAACTGGCCCGCAACCACAACAAAGCCGCACCGCCCCAACAGGGCAAGGTCGGGGACCCTCCACGCGAACGTCCGAAGCTTAGCAACGAGGAACAGCCCGGCTTCGACGCCAACAAGTTTTGCCTTATTCCACAAGATCCACGGCCATGACCGCAGGTCGCAGGACATGGTCGTTCAAGCCGGACGCCTTTTATAGGGGACCGGGAAATGCCCACGCTACAAAAAGGCGATGAACGGCCAGAGGAGTCGACGCCGGTCGTGCTCAAGCGGCCCCGACTGAATTCCAACAGGCGACCGCCGTGTGGACGTGATCTTCGTGGTTCCTCCGCATACCGATCTCGCGCGAGCCGAAGGACGCCGCGGCGCGCTGCGGTATCAAGCCATCGCCGGAAGCCCACGACCAACCCTCGCAGATGGGACGTCGTCCCATCACCTTTTCCTCGACGACGCTCCGGGATGTCCCGAGACTTCAAAATCGCTCGTCATCGCTCGACCATAAGCTACGCCGCCGTTGGTCGGGTCATGGTCGACGGGGCGCTCTCAACTCGCTTCCTAGCTGCTGCCTTGGACCGATGCAAATACCCCCGGTCGAAAATCAAGAACATAGCGATCCCTTCTTCGCATTGTGTCGGGAGCTCGACCACCCCGGGCAAGTGGTCCTCCTCACCTTCGGCGACCAGAAATTTCCGCACCGAGCTGATCACCTTTGAAGTCGTGGACGACGATCTCCCTACAACGTCATCCCTGGGCCCGCTACCGGGTCAAGTTCATGGCTGCGAATCACTACGGGCACCGGTGTATGAAGCTCCCGGGGCCCGGTGGCGTCATAACGGTCCGCGGCGACCATAAGGCAGCGCACGGCTGCGAGGATAAGGACCTGACGCTGGCCGGCATACTGCCCCAGCCGGGCCCCGAGATCACCCCAAAGGACGCCTATTGGAAGACGGCTATCCAGCCAAACGGCCTGACCAAGGCCGTGCAGCTTGAGGAGGGGAACTCAGGCAAATGCGTCTGCATTTCTGCCCAGCTCGATCCCAAATAGGAAGACGAGCTCGTCACCTTCCTCCGAGATAACAAAAGCATTTTCGCATGGGAACCGGCGGACATGCCCGGGGTCCCACGGCAGGTGACCGAGCACAAACTGCAAACAAAGCCTGGCTGCAGACCCGTGCGCCAGAAGCTCCGGGGCTTCTCTTCTGAGAAGGCGGTGATAATCAGGGAGCACCTCGACAAGCTCCTTAAGGCCGGCTTCATTCGCGAGGTCAACTACTCCGAATGGTTGGCCAACCCTGCAATCGTACAGAAGAAGGGTGGGAAGTGGCGAATGTGTGTTGACCACACGGGCTTGAACGCTGCATGCCCCAAAGATAACTTCTCGCTCCACCGCATAGACCAGATTGTGGACTCCACCGCCAACGCCGAGATGTTGAGTTTTCTCGACGCCTACTCCGGGTACCACTAGATCAAGCTCGCCGCGGAAGACGAATACAAGACCGCCTTCATCACGTCGTTCGGAACCTTCTGCTACACAACCATGTCGTTCGGCCTCCGCAACGCGGGCGCCACGTTCCAGCGGTTAATGGCCAAAGCCTTCGACCCGCAGATCGGCCGGAACCTCGAGGTGTACGTCGACGACATAATCGTCAAGAGCCCCTCTAAGGCTAACCACGTCAACGACCTGGTCGAGAACTTCGCCAACCTAAACAGGTTCGGCATCAAGCTCAACCTCAAAATGCGCTCGCACGGCCCAAAAGTACTCGGCTACATGATCGGGGGCCGGCGCGGGCCCGAACCCAGAGAAGATCGAGGCGATCGAGCGATGACCGCCCAACCTCGCAGAAACAAGTGCAGAGCCTCACCGCCGCGCTCGCCGCCTCACCGCTTCATTTCCGGCCAATGGCGCGGTTGCCTTTCTTTAAGATCCTCGCAGTCATAAGGGTTTCGAGTGGACCCTCGGCCCAGCCGTCTTCGACGAGCTCAAGGCGTACCTCTCGCGCCCCTCCTCACGACAACTCCACAACAGGAGAGGTGTCGCTACTTTACCGCGCGGCGCGACCCGTGCCGTCACGGTCCTGGTAGCCGAACGGGCAGGGCGGCAGCACCCGATCTACTATGTTAGTGAAGTACTCCACGGGCCGAAGGAACGCTATCCCCAGGTCCAGAAACTCCTCTATGCACTCTTCATGGCTTCGCGGAAGCTCCGGCACTACTTCCAAGCACATGCGGTGGTCGTCCCGAGCGGCCTCCCGCCCGGGGAGATCCTCAAACCCCGGCCGGAGGTCGCGCGCCAAATGGGCCATGGAGTGGCAGAGTTCACCTCCGCTTCACGGCCCGCACCGCCATCAAATCACAAAGCGCCGCGCACTTCGTGGCCGAAGCGGACGGCGAGCCTGCCCCCGAGCCCGAGGTCGAGGTCGAGGACCCATGGACTATGTTCTTCGACGGATCAAGATCCTTTGAGCGCTCAGGGGCCGGCATTCTCCTCATGACCCCTCAAGGTGACCACTTGCGATATGTGGTCCGCTTCGGCTTTCCCGCTACCAATAACGTGGCGGAATACGAGGCCCTCTTGGCCGCCTCCGAGCCCGCAAGTCCCCGCATCCGCCGCTAATCGTGAAAGGAGACTCCCACTCGTCGTCAATCAAGACAACAAAGTTTACCAGTGTTCGAGCCTCGATGGCCAAATACCTCGCCGAGGTACGCAAGATGGAGATGGTTCCGAACTCGAGGATCCAAAGACGTACTCAAGGAAAGACAATTCCACCGCGATCTCCCGTCTGTGCTCGGATCATCCGGCGACGAGCTCCCGCTGGACGTCATCCTTGAAACCTTGGCCACACCGTCCGTCACCGACCAGGAAGACTCGGTGGCCTTCCTCGAAAACGTTCCGTCGTGGATGGATCCATTCATCAATTCCTCGACCAAGGGGAGGTCCCCGCCACTCCTACCGAAAGGAGCAGGCTCCGGCGACGTGCGAGCCCGTACAGGCTCATCGGCGGGCAGCTCCACCGTCAGGGGGCCTTGGGTGTTCTGTCAAAATGCATCACTTCAAAAGAAGGTAAATACCTGCTCAACGACATACACTCCGGCCTGTGCGGCGCTCACTCCTCTTTCGGGACCATGGTCGGGAAGGCCTTCAGGATGGGCTTTTACTGGACAACGGCGCCAAAGATGCCTGTGGCATCGCTCGTTCTGCCGCCTTGTCGGGCCACGCCCGAAGTGAGGCAACCGCCTACGCCTGCAGACTCATTCCCCGCTCGCCATTCTCGACGTGGGGCCTCGACATTCTCGGTCCCTTCCCGAGGTCGGTCGGGGGGAAGAAGTTCCTATTCGTGGCCATCGACACCTTTTCAAAATGGATCGAAGCAGAGCCGGTCTCCGCTATCATCACCAAGGCCGCGGTCAGGTTCTTCCGTTCCTTCGTGGTCACAAAGTACGGAGTCCCTTGCAGGATCATCACCGACAACGGACGCAGCTTCACCAAAGCTGAGTGCTCCAAGAGTTCAGCGCGGATATGGGGACCAAGGTCTGCTATGCCTCGGTGAGCCATCCCCAGAGCAACGGGACGGCCGAGCGCGCCAACGGGCAGCTCATCCAAGGGCTCAAGAAGCGAGTCTTCGATGAGCTCGGCCGCCGCGGCCGGGCATGGGTGGACGAGCTCCCCACAGTCCTTTGGTCTGTCCGCACCTCGACCAGCCGGGTAACAGGAACAAGCCCTTTCGAGCTCATCTTCGGGGCCGAGGCCGTCCTACCGTCCGAGGTCGCGCTCCGTTCCGTTAGGACGAGCTCGATCGACTGTGTCGACTCGGCGGTGAGCGGTCCTCGACCTTGCCTTGGCAGAAGAAGTAAGGTGCCGTGCGCTTCTGCGCTTGGCACGCTACCTGCAAGATCTCCGCTGACATGCTGCCCGAGCTGTCCGACCCAGGGGCTTCCGCGTCGGGGACCTGGTCCTAAGATGGATCCAAGATCGCTCCCACACCAACAAGCTGTCCCCGCTGTGAGAGGGCCCCTTCAGAGTCATCTCAGCAAGCCGCGCGGGAGCTTACCGTCTGGCGGTCCCCGATGGTAGGGAGCTGGCGAGCTCGTGGAACGTAGGCCAGCTCCGGAAGTTCTACGCCTAGCGCTCCTCTTTCACCCATCATTAAGTTAAGGTGCCTCTTTCTTTGTTGTTATGTTCATTCCTGTGTTCTGAGCAATTGCGCCTCGGGGCGTGCTCAAGGCTTTTGTGTTGCCATCCCCTGGTCCGGCCCAGGTTCGTGGCCATAATAAAGTTTTCCTTCGATCTCAGTACTGATCTCTTTCGATTTGTAGAAGGGTTGACGTTCCGCCACGACCCTAAGTTGCAGATTCCTTCGGCCAAGGTCACGCCATCTTAAAGGCCCTCGGACGCGGCGTCTCGTCCGTCCCTTTTTTTAACCAAAGTAATCTCTTTTTACAACGCCTCAGGTGGCGCGACCCCGCGGCGTGACTATAAGGGCAACCATAAGGCCACGAGGCGGGCTCGGCCTCGGGGCGTCCATGCGTGTTCTTTTTTGCAGCGCCTGGGGTCACGTTCTCTAGGTTCGCCTCGGGGATGAACAACCCGGGACTGGGCATTCCCAGGATCGGGGGCCGCGGTAAGGCGATCATTATCGGGATAAGCCGGCCATCCCCCCGTGCTGCCAACCATTGAACGTTCTCAGAGGGCGCCCCAAGCCTGATGACTTTTCCCGGGCTCGTAGGTCACAGTTTGGGATTCACCACCGGGGATGACTCTGTCGTTCTAAGCCGACCTTTCCCTCGGGGCCGAGTGGCCAGGTTCGAATCTCTAAACCGCCCTCTGAGGGGGCCTTGCCGAGCTCGATGCATTCCCGAGCTCGCCGAGTCAGACCCAAGGACTAAAATCTGGTCCAGCCTGAGCTATCCCAGCCGACCAATCCGAGTTGTGCCCAAACCTGAGTACTACCAGGCGAGGCCTCGGTTGGGGCACGCTCTGGTTCGCCTCGGGGATGCCAAGATTCCGAGCCGATGCATTCCGGGCTCGAGGCCGCGATAAATGATCCTTATCGAGTAAGCGGCTATTCCCCGTGTTACCGACCGCTGAACGCTCTCAAGAGCGCCGCCCGATGACATTCCATGACCGGGAGGTCACGACCCTAAGATTACTACCAGGGATGATCTCAGTCGCAATAAGTCGCTCTGCCGCAATGTCGACTAATTCCCCATGGACAAATTATCGATAGGTCAACCCAAGTCGTGCCCGAGCCCGAGTGATTTCTGGCGAGGCCTCGCTAAACCGACTCGAGCATCGCTTAGCTCGGTCACCGAGATAAGCGATTCGAGCGAAAGGCGATGGGTCTCCCACGATAACTCGCAGGAGCATGCTCGCGACGCCTCACATATCCGTTATTGATCGGATCCTCCCACAAAGCGAGCCACGCAAAGTGTACAATCGCAAAGACGGACCAACAAACGAGCTAAGTCTCCCAATCAAATAGTAATAGCAAAAAGTCATTTTGTCTTTACTAAAGGGAGGGGACTCTTCGCCTCCCGACCCGGCCCACTAACTCTAATTTACAGAGACATGTCTCGGCGAGTTTTTCACGCCAAGGTCGGAACCCTCCACCCAGTGTGCTGATGACCTCGGCCGGCCTTATCGACCCGATCGCGGTCACTCGAGCTGAGCCAGGCGCCCCGCCCGCCAGAGCCACTCGCGCCAACTCTCTCAAGATCGTGGGCCCCGCCTCCGCCTCGGCTGCCTTGGCTTCCGCTCCGGTGGCCCTCGCCTCCAAACCCACAACTGTCTTCTCGAGCTCGGCTGCCTTGGCCCCGAGCTCGGAGGAGGCCACCCCTTGTTGTTCGACCTCCGTCTTCGATCGAAGGTCGGAGACCTCGAGCTTGAGGCGCTGGATCTCGACCACAGCGCCCTTCCGTTCCTCCTTGATGGCCTTGGAGAGCGCTATGGCATGAAGGTTCTTCGCGGTGTTTAACTCCCGCTCAACCTCCCGGCCCCACGCTCCCGCTCGACCTCGACGGCTCGCGCAAGTTCGAGGGCCTGGGCCTCCTTCAGGCGCAAGGCTTCCTCCTGGCCACGTAGCACAGCGGCTTCGACCTCAGCGGCGTCCTCCTGATTGGTTTCGAGGGCGTGACATAGGGACCGGAAGGCGAGCACATGGTGGCACGTGGCGTTGTACCCCCGACCAACCAGCCGTAAACCATACAAGGGCAAAGGAAAGCTTACTACGACCACGAGGAGAAGGGAGAAAATAAGGAGAGGTCGCCGCGACCGTACTTACATCCACCAACCGGCCTCCAAAGAAAGCCAGTCGACGGCGCGTCGGGACCCCGGCGCTTCGTCATTGTCATGCCCCAGCCTCCGCCGCCGCGGTAGTATCGGCCCCCCCCGAAGGCCCGGGGGGGTCCGCTTCGGCCAGGGCAACGGCCGACGGACCTTCCGGGCGGCAGCTTCGGAGATTCCCGCCGCCCTCGCCGCGGTAGTAGCCCGGCTCGGCCGCCGCGGTCGTCGTCACTTCCTTCGGCGACCCCGACTCGTCGTGGACACCTTCGCTTGGGGTGCGGCGACGCTTACCACCCTGGCCGAGGGCGCAGGGTCGGGGCATGCGGTCGGGGCACCGGGGCGACGATGAATTGCACCACGCCACCCCGTGATAGGTGCCGCAAGCAACAAACCATCAAGGGTGCTCGGCCGACCCTACTACCACAAAGTCAAGAAGCGAACGGATACTTATCGCGCCGAAGCGGATGCGCGGCAACCTCGCTTTTTGGTCTGACTTCCCCGGGCACGATTCGCCGACCATTTCTCGAGGGCTCCACCCTGGCGCGCCCCCGGGCGCGACGGAGAACGCCATCGCCGCGGCGCTCTCAACCGCTCCTCCTCGACCGCTTCGCCCTCCTCGAGGACGCGCAAGAACATCCGCCGCCCCGGTCGCAGCACAAGGCGATAATTGTCTCGCTGCCATCCTCCCGCCTCGCCTCAACCACGGGAAAGGTCGGTGCCCTCGACGCTCGAACGCCGCGCGAGGCGGACGGCGGAAACGACGGAGCCCGTGACCGCGTGATGGTTCCTCGGCGGCGGCGGCGGAGGACTCCGCCCCGGCTCTCAACGCCGAGCTCGTGGCTCCGGCAAAGATGTTTAGGGCCCTTGCGCGTGGCCGCCTCTGTTCTGCCGCAAAAAGCAAGAATTAGTGAAAGAATCAAAAAGCGGCACGGGAAGCGGGCTCGGGCTCGATGTTCCCGAACTCGGGGCATTCGGACTTACTACGACCCGTCGCCCTACTCGACGTGAGGCTTCTTAACGACTTGCTTCGGGCGCCAAGAGCCGCTTCTTACATCCCTTTTTGCCTTTGTTCGTCCGGGAGCGTAGTAGCCGCTTCGCCGAGTCCCGAGCTCCTGATGCGCTGCGCGAGCTCATCACAATAAGCGTCTCGTCCGAACCCCAAAGGGAGGAATCAAAGCGAAGGCCATTACCTCGCCGCTGCGCCCAGACGCTCTTAGGACGCTCCCGCCGAGGTCAAAGCGGTGGCGGCCTTCCCGAAGACCTCCCGCATCCTCGAGGCGATCAAGCCGCCGGTGCCGCAAGGTCGAAGAGAGCATCAAGAGATGGGAGAACCTCGACCAAGACCCCAAATGTACTTAAGGTCACCGACTTACCTCGTGGCTTTTCCGGTGGCGTCGCACCTCCCAAAGATCTCAAAAAGGTGCAACCTCCTCGAGAGGAAGCACTGATTCGCAAGAAGTCGTGAACGATCGCCGCCTTGAGGCCCGCATGGCGCAGATATGGATAAAGGCGACCGCCGCCGGGTCGGTCGCCGCCGAGTCCTCGTGCTACGGATTTCCGCTTCCTTAACTGCGATGCGGTTGTAGGCGAGCCCGCCCCTCGCCTCTTCTTCGATAGAACCATTTCTCCGACCACGGCCCGAGCGAGTCCCGGTCGGGATTTGGAGGAAGGAGCAAGGAGCCCGCCCGCAATCAAGTAAAAGCACCCGACGACGGATCTCAAAATGGACAGAGAGTAAAGGGAAAGAAAACGAGGGGTGGGAAGGGTGCCCAAGAACCCTCGCAAAGATGTGCGAAATGGAAAGGAGAAGAAGGGAGTTCGCACGATTCACGAGCTCGACCGACTGCGCAAGAACCCCAGCCAAGAAATCGCTCTCCGGGGTTCGCAGCCCGAAAGCATGTATCGCCCGTGCTCACGATCTCGTCGCCCCGAGGTCGCAGACGCTCTCCCTGGACGGAAGCCGCCAGTGAACGGGTCCAGAAGCCCCAAGGTTTCCATCTCCTTCATCCGCTCCGTAGTGAGCGTGCTCCTCCCAAACTTCGCCATGAAGTCGAGGTCGAGGGGGGGAGCAGAATCGCGAGCGAAGGCTAGGAGGCGTGGTCACGGTAGGACAATGGAGAAGGAGGCAAGAACGCGAGCAATGAGAAGCAAAACCTCGAGGGAAGATACCCCTCCGGCTTTTAAAGACGCCTCGTCTGCTGGCGTCACCTTCGCCTCAAAAGGCGCGCCCGTAGTCGGTGGGCGGTAGCCGAGGCACCAGGGCCCCTTCAAAACCCCTGTGCGGGTGCCTCGATCCGCGCATCCGCCAGATCACGTCCCCCCAACATCCCTATCTGCGAGGCTTTCGGTCCTTCTGAGCCCACCTGGGAAAACAAGATGTCGGGATCCAAGCGTGCCCCCCGGGGAAGCCTTTTCTGGGCCTGAAGATGAGCCCAAGAAACCTCGCCCTACCGGCGGGGGCGATCCTCCTAAGAATACTCGCACTCAAGAGCGCCTGGAATTCTCAGACCGCTTCTTGAGCCTTGGGGGCTGGTTGTCGGGGATCGGCCACCACGACACGTGGCCCCCCTGGGGGGCCCTCGTGCAGCCCTTCTCTAGAAATCGGGGGACTGTTCCCTAGCTCGAGTCGAGACGTCCCCGGACCGCCAGCTCGGAGCACCAATCGAACTGTTTCGAGCCAGGCTCCGACCAAGGGTCCCGCAAGGCCATAAAGGAGCTCTTTCCCGACCTAGCCGACCGCCCCGAGCTCTTTCCCGACCTAGCCGACTGCCCCGAGCTCTTTCCCGACCTAGCGGAGCGCTCGACCTTCTAAGACAGTCGGGCTTCCCCAACCTCCGACCAGCCCGACCTCGGCCTCCGCCGAGGATCGAGCATCGGGTTCCCACGACCGCTTACCACGTGCCGGTGATCGCGACCGCTGAAGCGACCGCCAGAGGCGTAGCTCCTTCCCATAGCGAAGAAGGCCACCAAAGTCAAAACCTCACCCCATTGTCCACCATGTACAAAGATGGGAGTCACCACCCTGAGCAAATGATGGGACCGCGGATGGCAACGCGTCATCATCCGACAGTTACAGAGAGTGGGTTCATTGCTTCCGAAGAAGCAACGACCGCTTTGCTCGGAGAGCCTACTAACCCTGCGTGGCGAGGCTGCATAAGACCGATCACCAAAACGAAGGCCTTCGACACGCCCCTTTTATCCTCTCGGCTCCCAATTCCCAATGTAACCTCGCCTTTTCGGTCATATAAGGGAGGGGCAGGGCCTCTCGTGGGGATTTTTTCTCTTCTTTCACACAAAGACTCCTAGCCTCTCATCCAGAAACATTGCGCATCATCCGCACCCAGAGCAATACAGTATCATCACCCGAATCGAGTAGGGACGTCGTCCCAACCAAATATAAACCTCGTGTCCCTGTTTGGTTGCGCAGTTCCCTGCTTAGTGCGCCCGCCGAGGGTGCCACCCGGACGAGCGAAGCTCGGGCCTCGCCTCCGCATTTATCCTTCCCCTCTTTCTTTGCGGTCGACAGTCCCGATCGTCGACAGGGTGCAAAGTCAACGCTGGAGCCAATTGTACGTTGCAAAATTTCTGACAAGTCTGGCATCCTTTATAATATCGGAAGCAGTCCTCCAACATGGTCGACCAAAAATATCCCGTACGCCTTATGATCCACTTCATTTTATAAGCCGATTGATGGGATCCACAGATACCTTCATGCACCTCACCCATCGCTATTTTAGCTTCATCGGCTTCAAGACATCTTAGCAGCAAACGTTCCATCGTTCGATAGTATAACACATTATCCAAAACTACGTACTTCAAAGCTTGCCG